>OU015440.1:0-2500000 GCA_907164795.1 Hemaris fuciformis | reverse complement strand
GTATCGAAAGTTGGTTCAAATCCCTAAGACCAATATACGCCAAACTTTTTTATGTACCCAACTTGCTCAATCTAAATAAAATAATGGGAGAGTAAACAATAGAAAGTTGAGCGCCGTTTCCATCAGTTTCGCGCAAATATTTGTGCAAACATTTGCTGACGTGTGGCGTGAATGATAAGAGACGGTATCGATCGTATGTGCCACGTATATGTTGGTATTTAACTAGAATTATTTCCTAATACATAGGCTGCATGTGTGTCACGCTGTCTAAAGGTCTCGGGTATTTGATTTTCCTTTAGAAAATTATCAGGAGTCTGGAAATTTTGGTCGAAAAACGGTAAAAAATTCGCTACATATTATGCGGGGTTCCGAGTGTAGGTAATTTATATATCTTATGAAAGAACCTGTGAGAACTCTGCAACAATTAGGCCGGCATAAATATGACGACTAGTGGAATACGAATGGAATAATGAACATATCACATTCCCACGCCATAGTATAAAATACAATATAGTCATCAGTATACTGTAGTAGTAGACTGCCTCGTGGTCTCGCGGCACAAGTATGTGCCGTGCGATCTAGAGGTCCTGGGTTCGATTCCCGGGTCGGGCAGTGTTATTGGGTTTTCCCATTAGGAAATTCTCAGTAGCAGCACGGATTCTGGAAATGTGCCCGAAAAACGGCAATAGGCTCACCCCCTATTACGTGGGACTGATACATACCTGGCGAAATGTGGGTGCAGAAATGCACCTTTGCCTACCCCTTCGGGGAATACAGGCGTGAGGTTATGTATGTATTTATGTGCCATCAGTATGGAAGGTCGTTAAAATCATCATTTTATTCCATTTGTTTTGATATCATTCTAATGTTTTGTCTATACAAATGTACGTCCACGTGCGTAGTAGCAATTAAATGCCCATTTATCAGCATTGAGCTTCATGTTTGACAGTTATCGGTTACACTACATGTGTAAGCTACGCCGTAGCAAGCGTAGACGACGTAGCACCTACGTAATAGGTTTAGATGGCTAGTTACTGGTTATATTATGTTGCTAATAGATTTTATCTACTGATTTTACATAGGTAATTTGGTTTACTATAAATTTATGAAAGATAAAAGACTCCCTCTACAGCGTAAATTGCTTACGATTGAGAGGTACCGCGCTCCATTCCCGAGTTGGGAAAAGTTATCTATTTAGAATTTTCTCAGAAGAAGTCTCAGAAAGAATTCTCGAAGTAGTCTGGAATTGTGCTCGAAAAAACGTTGGTAGACTCGCCCCCGATTACGTGGAATAAAAACACTATTGGCGAAATGTCAGTGCAGGCAGAAATGCATTATCCCTTTCCACTTCGGGGAACACAGACGGGTGTGTATATTCTATTTTTTAAAGAATATTAATAACGATTAAAATGCTTTCTCATAAAATAAACGCGACTCTTTATTTAATAAAATAATATTTATCTTACTCAACAATAGATAAATAGTAAAGACAATTTAATTTATAAATTCCAGCCTTGGACTCGCGAGGAATGTGACCCGACGATTCACTCCACCCGCGGCCAACCCGATAAAATAATATTGGCGGACTATTTTCGGTATATAAATAAAAGCTATGACTGCGAAAGTATGTATTTGCAATTAACTTTCACATATATTAATGCAGTAGTGTAATAAATCTTATATATAAAATTCTCGTGTCACGGTGTTAGAAGTTTAACTCCTCTGACTTTCGTGAATCTTAGCGAGCGTATCGGCTAGGGTTGAGAATCGGACAACATCTATTTTTCATCCCCCTAAATGTGAAGGGTGGTCCATCCCTAAATTTTATTTTTTTGCCAATTTTTTTTTGTTTTTATTTTTTTTATGATACAGCATACAAAAATACATACAACCCTAAACTTCTAACCCTCTACAATCAACCCCTATTTTTTACTGGCCATTTTAATTTTCAACTTTTTTCTCAACGCTTCAAAAGTGACACCAATACCGGAGAAGCTCAAAAACTAAAGTAGTAGCTGTAAGTAACTAAAAATCAAAATCAAAGGCCAAGTTTATCACAAAGTGGGCTGTTTGCTGCCAATGCCAAACGAATCTCATATTTTTTTACAAATTTACTTTATGGGTGGCTAACTAAAAAAATATTTCCTAGAAATAATGTATATGGCAAAACAGCGTTTGCCGGGTCAGCTAGTTATTTATATTATTAAATTATCTAATTACTATAAAAAATTGTTGTCCATGCAGCTATCCTTGAGAAGTCACTGAGATTACAATGCCTACCCCTTCGGGGAATACAGGCGTGAGATTATGTAGGTATGTATCAGTGACGGTACTTCCATAGAAGCCCAAAAGCCCAGTTTGCCTTCCAAAATTCCGAATAGTGATCTTTAAGCTTTAATTTTTTATTTAACAAAAGCAATTTTACATATAAATGAGAATATCCTGACCCTACAATAAACAATTATAAACTAGACATTACAACATTGATACAATGTGAATATGACCATCTTTTTGCCACCGCGGTGGCCTAACCCCTCCAAGTTGTAGAGGAAGCCTAAGCCCAGCAGTGGGACGTTAAAAGTGGTTGTTAAGGAAATAAATTTGAGAATGGAAACAAGGTGAATTATTTAAACAGGCATTAGATCCAACCTTAAAGTAATACAAACTTATTTAAACTTCCATTGTGTTATTATTAACCCTCTACAGGGTTTCCAAAAATTGTTTATATGTATGATTGGACTGGCTGGGCCGATGAATTAAATAATTTACTCGGGCTTTACTATATATATTAACGTCGGTGAATCTTGACACCGCGATTCAGGTATCGCACTAAATTATTCAGCGCCATCTCGTGAAATGAAATTGAATCAGCGACAAGTATTTAGCAAAGTATTAAACCGTTTTATTACTGTTTGTAGATTGATTGTTTGCCGAAGTTTTGTTAAATTTAAGCCCTGACAATCATAATTGATTATACACGTAACAAAATATTCACATTCTAATCGTAACTGACTGCCTCGTGGTCTCACGGCAAAAGTATGTGCCGAGCGATCTAGAGGTCTCTGGTTGGGCAAAAGTGTTATTGTGTCTTTCCATTAGGAATTCTCAGTAGCAGCACGGAATCTGGAAATTTGCCTGAAAAACGGCAATAGGCTCGCTCCCTATTACTTGGGACTGATACATATTTAGCTAAGTGGTGTAGCTAGTTTAGCGGTTGTGTGTAGATGGTTATAGGCGGCGTCGGTGTCCCTTTTGCGGGCACGTGGCGACAGCGCCTGATGTGCTAGCGCAAGCGCAATGATAAGCACAAAGCAGTTTAAGCGTTTAATGCACTGCACAGCAATTGTCACAGAATATATAACAATAGTCAGATACAGTTCACACACAACACAATAAAGTCAAGATAAATAGAAATATCAGAAGGAGACGAGACAGTTAAAAGTACGGGAATATTAATACAAAAGGCAGTTATTAAGCGCGGACGAGATAAGGCGGCGAGGTAGCAGGTGACTCGGGCTTCGCGAGCGAGAGAGGTGTACCGACTGGCCGCTGCCGCGTCGGCGCGGCCGGCGCGTGCATCGAAGCGGTGACGCGCATCGCCCGCCCTGTCACTACGCGATACCGGTTTGCACCGGCGCGATATCGTCCGCCTCCAATGCACTCCACATATATTTATAATATTATAATAAATGTGTTGGGTTATGTAAGTGTAATGTATGTAAGTTAGTATGTATATGTGTCGAGTGCAATTGTTAGTATTATAATGTATATAAAATATATTTAAAATGAATAAATATATTTTATAACTAAATTACACGAAAAATAATATTATGTACGCCACACATACTTTTTTTTCTAGGCAAAAGCTGTTTATGGCTCTACTTCCCGTCAGCCCTTAGCATATTACGGAGTCACTGGCCTCCCAGCCCAGCACGCTGCGACGTCACGTCCGCATAGATGTTGGTGCCGGGCTAAGTCCCAAACAAAATTCCTACGCCGGCATACCAACCAAAACCCACCTTCGCGCCAAGTGGGGCGACCACGGTTCGTGGGCGGGAAGCGCCCACAATGGTTCCGCAGCCGCCCGGTGCGCCTCAGAGACGAAATTTATTTTGTAACTACACATTTGGATTGTATTATATTTTTACATTTATACACTGTCTACTCCCTTAGGCCTGATTAACGTATGTAATACATATTTTATTTTTGAATTTGTCAAAACTGATCAAAACCCTAAAGTGGCATGTTATGAACCTTGATTGATCGTGTGATAATATAGTAGACATAAGAAACAGTTTGTTATTGGAAATTACTTAGCTATTTTTACTTTTCCTTCTTACATTCCATCAAAAGGTTGTCTAGAAGAGATCGCTCTCAGCGATAAGACCGCCTATTGTCTACATTTTTATTTGTAATTCCATTTATGTAAATTCTTGTATGGGTGTAGCAATAAAGTGTTGCCTATCTATCAAGGAATCGCTATTTCTGAAAAAAAAAATATGTGACTATGTAAACATCAAAGCTGTAATTATTCCAAGAAATTCCTCATTTCATCAGTAGAACATGCTGTTTAGAACTTATTTAATGTCTGTGTCCTCATTGGAAATATCAATAGCCTAAATGATCTCTTCTCCCCTACCTACCATTTAGTTTCTTTGTTCAGCAATGTCCTTGTCTTTGAAAAATTATATTTTAGTGTTAGATAGCCCATTTATCGAGGAAGGCCATAGACTAATCATTACTAATACCAATATGAGCGGAGGAATGATTAATAATGTGGCAAATACGGAAAAATATGTTGCCTAAAGTTTGCATACGGAGTTGGGAACAGCTATAACCATGTAAATCATTATATATTATATAATCATCATCATCAGCACCATCAGATCATATACGTCCCACTGCTGGGCACGGGCCCCCTTTACCATTGAGAAGGTTTAGGCCTTAGTCCACAACGCTGGTCTAGTGCGGGTTGGCGGACTACACACCTAAGAAATTCCTAAAAAAAATAGGTGTGCAGGTTTCATCACGATGTTTTCCTTCACCGTTATTTTATATAATATAGCCATATAAATCTGTAAACATCTAAAAATGGCAAAAATCAAATCGACCTTTCACCCTACGTACATTATATCAGTCCTTTATATGCCCGTTTCTTCCTTAATATAATACACGTTGGCACGAGCACGCTTCGTATCGGGCCCATAATTTTTATGCGGAACCTTAAACAACGATAACGCCGATATGCGAATAATTTTGTGCTGTAAAAAGTTTCTCGTCACGGTTCGAACTGCTTACTAAGTTTTCACTGTTATAGCAGTAAATAAGTACGAACATACGCCTTTTGTGTTTTGTATGAATTTTGTATTTATAAAAAAATGTACTCTCAGAAACAGTTGTAAATCATGAAAAAATATAATACTAGAAATGGGTACAAACTACAAATGGCTGCCCTATCGCACGTGGCTATATTTTCAAGGCAAGCTTAGGATAGACATTTTAAAGGGATTTGTTGGAAGGGTAAGGTGTCTATGAGACAGTTATATTTTTAGTTTTAGAGAAACAAACGATGACATGGTTTGTTGTTTAAATGCAACAGCGGATAATGTTATAGTCCATTTATAGTTCAGTTACGCTATTTACTGCCGTACATCACAACTAATAGATAATGTTAGAAGATTTTGTAGTTATACTTCTATAGGCGCGATATGAAAAAATGACGAGAGTGAAATTTTAAGATGCGCGCGCATATGTAACACAAAAAGTAAGACGTTAAAGCTGCCTATGTTAAATGTGTCAAATGGATCAGGTAATATGTTTCGGATCGAATATTTTTCAAAAAAGTTTATGTTTTAGATTTTAAAAATGTAGAGTAGTGACAGTAATAAAAAGGGATTGACATATTTATTAGTTGTCAAATATTTATGAAATGTAATATGTTGTGTAAACTAAGAACTATGTATGTGACTGTTGGGCGTATTTATAAGTTTTACTTCAGTCGTGTGGTATAACTTCTAACGCGTGTACATAAGTACTTTTTTATGAACGTTCTATGCTACAGATTATATTTCATGTCCATTGAGGCTCACCTTGCCTACGTCATTAAATTCCGGCCGTCCCTTCCCGCGTCTGTGTCCAAAGCCAATCATTTATCATTTCTCACAAATAAGGTACAGGCTACTAAAAAAACCTCACAGGCATATTTTAACATGGGATATTTGGTCAAAAGTCTAGGCAGTGTAAAAAAATTAAGATTAAAGAATCGCTTTACATAAAGATAAACATCTTGCGGATTATTTTTTATGTTGTTTGTTGTTGTTAAAAAAACTTTGTAACGTTGGTCGTCCAATCACGAGGCGACCTATTAAGATCGACAAAAGCCACTCAGGTCGTTTTCGTGAAGTCACTTTGGAAATTACGGAAAACCTATATTTCTAAGAAATATGAAAATATAAAATCACGCAGACAATCTAATTATTAATATAAGAAATTTTAGAAATCGTATATTTTAATCGTTAAAAACAGATGCGCAAAAATTTATTTGATATTGTACAATTCTCAAAATAAAACTCATCGAATATTGGAACGATTATATTGTTATGTCCAGATGTTTCAGGTTTGGTTTGTATAAATAAAACTACTAAAGCTTGGTTTCAATAGCGTCTGGCACGTCCACTCGGTCCGATATCACAGGTAGTAGTGAACC
The DNA here is from genome assembly GCA_907164795.1 of Hemaris fuciformis. Classification (NCBI taxonomy): domain Eukaryota; kingdom Metazoa; phylum Arthropoda; class Insecta; order Lepidoptera; family Sphingidae; genus Hemaris; species Hemaris fuciformis. The sequence continues at coordinate 2,493,294 of OU015440.1, read as the reverse complement.
GGTTTGAGTGGGGAACAGCGCTTATTTATTTTGATTTATTTTCACGTTTACCTTACAATTTATTATTAATATTACGTGTACACTACAATTATTTTACTTATTTATCATTCAGAGCATTTTACATAATAAACCGAATATATTATGTTTACCAACAACATAAATATGAAAAGAGCATACCTGTCCGCGACGGGACATATATGTAATTCGAAAAAAGGAAGACAGGAAATTAAATAACAGTCATGTCTATGGTAGTCCATGACACGAAGAAAGGAGGATCTTTTTCCTGCCTCTTAAAGAATCAAAGCACTTCCGACCCTGGAAAACCTATGAGGCAAAATAGGCAGGAGCTCGCATATAAATGACATCGAGTCCTTGAACTCTCTAGAATATTCTAAATCGCCTTTCAGAATTAACCTGATATAAAATATGGTTCTTATTGATGGGAGGTCGTCGCGGATATATTCATAGAAATAAATTTGTCAAAGTATATGTTTAGTTTATAATGATGATGATGTGATTTATCATTTAGTATACTAGTTCGACTGCCAAAGTTATTTCACACTTTAATAGTGAACGTAAGCATATAAACTTCAGGGTGCGAATGCTCCCACGGTTAGAGCTATTCACTTGCTGAATCGTTTTGTCGCTGGGGTCCAAGATGTCGACCTATTTGATGATGCGGTAATGCAAATTATTAATTGTTTTAAATATTATTTTAGCTGTATTTGTTTGTGTATATTGTATAATTAATTGATTTTTTAATTATTTTTTTTGTGTATTGTGTATAATGTATATTTTTTTGTGTGTGGTTTGTGCACAACTAATAAATGTAAGCGCGATGGTGTATAGGTACTGTAAGCTTGTGTTGTAATTTTAATCTAAATAAATAAATATATAAAAAACAGCACAGATAAACTATTCCACGATAAATTTATCAATACAGTAGTCCGCTAGCCTGTACTAGGCTACCATTTCAGGATGTCAGTTTCCAGCTATAGTTTCTTATAATATACATTTTCCTGCATACATTTTTCAAACTGGATTGAAATACAGGATATATCCAATTGAGACATTTCATCCAATCCCATAGGTGTGAGCCGAATAACCAAGTGAAGTCCAAAGGATGACGGTCGAAGTGAGGTGGGAGGTCCTACTGGGGCCGCGCATAAAAACGGGACGTATCCGCGGCCGCCTCTGTATGAATAAATGAGATGGCCAGTGATTGTTCCTGAATAATTCACGAGGGTGGATTTTTTTACCTGCAAGCAGTAAGAGAGAACAGTATGGCAACTTATTAAAAAATCAAATGGTGTCTGTTGTACTGGCATCTTTTGTGTTGCATACCATAGATTCCATTCTTTCCATAGGCATGTGATTATTTATTTCGCACAACCACATCGCATATATTGAAACATTTTTAACTTAGTAACATATTATAAGGTACTAGGTCTAATATACATACATGCATAGCACTTAAAGTGTGAATAGCATTCTCCCAAATTATGAAGTTTAATAAAATGGAGACTTGATAACCGTTGTTACTCACTCCTCTATACAGTTATTCTGGCAGTCAGTTACAGTTCAACATAAACCGTAACTGTTCTCTTTTTGGAATAATATTTTTTTTCGAATCGGATATTGCGAATAAAGAAACACCCAGATCCATATTTTTTTAGTCATATTAATGTATGGGCCTCAAACCATTCTGGTCTCGACAGACATCTTTTCAACCTTGAGACCAATTTGGTCTTCGCATTTTATGCTAAACCATAGTCGTACATTTCGATGAAAATAGTATAACATTCTGCCAATGTACATAATATTATGTACTACGCTAAACAATTAAGATTCCAACAAGTAACAATTCATCATCATCAGCTCTTATACGTCCCACTGCTGGGCACGGACCTCCTCTACCATTGAGAGGGTTTAGGCCTTAGTCCACTACGCTGGCCTAGTGCGGGTTGGCGGACTACACACCCAAGAAATTCCCAAGAACTTTTGAGTGTGCAGGTTTTATCACGATGTTTTCCTTCACCGTTAAAGCAAGTGATAATTCATTGTGAATACACACATAACTTCAAAAAGTCAGAGGTGTGTGCCTGGGGTTTGAACCCGCGACCGCCGAGATTCTCGACCGCGCGCCTAAACCTCGAGGCCATCACTGCTAACTAAGTAACAATTGCCCTACTGTATCTCCGCACGTTCCGCCCCAGGCCCGAAATACTCATTCGCTATTCAATATTGTGCTCCTCGTCTGCTGAATATAATATAAACAGCAGTGCTTTTGATTTTGGAAAAAGTATGAAACCATTCTTTTTCTCAATTTCAGTATATTATGGTTTCTATTACATTGTTCGTGAATCTTCGCTTTCATTTTGTAATGCATCCGCCCGTTTATCCTTCGTTTTTTATATTTCTTTGAATTTATACTCATCCTATACTCTCCATCCTCCATTACTGGCAATATTGGGAACAGATATAAGCATTAGATGTTACTTATATATTAAAAGTAGTGATGACCTCGAGGTTTAGGCGCGCGGTCAAGAATTTCGGCGATCGCAGGTTCAAACCCCAGGCACACACCTCTGACTTTTCTAAGTTATGTGTGTATTCACAATGAATTATCACTTGCTTTAACGGTGAACGAAAACATCGTGATAAAACCTGCACACCTAAAAAGTTCTTAGGAATTTCTTAGGTGTGTAGTCCGCCAACCCGCACTAGGCCAGCGTGGTGGACTAAGGCCTAAACCCTCTCAGTTGTAGAGGAGGGCTGTGCCCAGCAGTGGGACGTATTTGGGCTGATGACGATGATGAAGTGATGGTATTTTTAAAATTTTAAGTTAACGATTTTTCGAGATATGGTCGTAATTAAGAATTTTCGGTACACATCTCAAGCTTTTCCTGCTTAATTTATTAACCACTGAAATCTGATAGAAAAATGATGGAAACCTACATATTTGAAAATTCTTTATAGACTATTTGGCCAGTATTTCAAGCTTGTAGAATTTTTATCTCTTTTATGGAAGTTACCTTTGCTAGCGCAACAAAAGCAATTAAATGTGTTTACTATTTTCTTTTATTTATTATAAGCTATTATTTACATTTCATATATAAACTTTTATAAATAATACATCTATAAATATAAAAAAAATACTTTGACACGCTGATGGCGGAGTCTACGATCCGATCCAAATGTTGTAAAATTTGAAACCGCCCCACGATGCATTACGGGTCTAATAACAACCGATTAAAAACATCCAAAGATATTGGTCGAGGCTCGTCGATATCAACCCATTTGCAGTAACGAATATTGAAAATTATACTCCTATTTTGTAATTGAGCTAGAAATAAATGCGTTTTCTTTCTTCTTTATAATACTATGTCATTATCATCATCATCAGCCCATATACGTCCCACTGCTGGGCACGGGCCTCCTCTACAACTGAGAGGGACCTTAGTCCACCACGCTGGCCTAGTGCGGGTTGGCGGACTAACCTAAGATATTCCTAAGGATTTTAAGGTGTGCAGGTTTCATCACGATGTTTTCCTTCACCGTTAAAGTACATGATAATTCTTTGTGAATACCCACATAACTTCGAAAAGTCAGAGGTGGGTGCCTGGGGTTTGAACCTACGACCGTCGAGATTCTCGACCGCGTGCCCAAGCCTCGAGGCCATTACGACTTACACTATCCTAATTGATACGAATACCATCCAAACACTGTACTACACACTACCTACCGCCAGTGGCGGTACTTCCATAGAAGCCCAAAAGCGTTTAACATTAATTGTGTAAAGTCTAGTTTATATTTGCTTATTGTGTGGTCTTTACTTAACAAATTGCTTTTGTTAAATAAAGATTTAAAGTTTTAAAATTATTATTTGGAATTTTGATAGGCAAACTAGGATTTTGGGCTTCTATGGAAGTACCGCCACTGCCTACCGCTTTCCAGAGATAAATGCCAATCCTCATATCTTGTTGAATATGGCATCCTGGTATAAATCGATACGTCTGACCAAACATTAATGGCATACAGACATCGGCAGCTCAATACATCATTACTCAGTGTTCTCGTATTACTAATTGGATTCGATCATTTACGTAGAGCGGCGTGGATCGGACGTGTGGGCCGTGTTTCCTTCACTTCGATATCTAATATACTTGATTGGTTTTGGAGATTAATTGTTAACTGACTTCATATTTATAGATGTTTGCAATGAAATCACTTCCAGTTAGATAATATCATCATCATCATCATTATCAGCCCAAGGAAGTCCACTGCTGAACATAGGCCTCCCCTGACTTCCATAGTGACCTGTTGGAGGCAGCCTGCATCCAGCGACGACCCGCGACCTTCACCAGGTCGTCAGACCACCTTGTGGGTGGACGTCCTACGCTGCGCTTTCCGGTACGTGGCCTCCACTCGAGAACCTTTTGGCCCCATCGGCAATCGGTATTAGTTAATATGATAGGTTTGATTTCTACAGTTTGAAAAAAATAATGAACTTATTTTAATTTTATCATCATCATCACCAGCCCATATACGTGTCATCGTTGGACACGGGCCTTCTCTACAACTGAGAGGGTTCATTCTTTAGTCCACCACGCTGGCTTAATGCGGGTTTGCCGACTACACTCCTAAGAAATTCCTAAGTATTTTTAATTACGCATGTTTCTTCACGAGGTTTTCCTTCGCCGTTAAAGTACGTAATAATTCATAGGTCTCAGTCGTACCGCGGCGTTTGTCACAGGCGCACGTTTGCACGCATTGAATAGTTACTGTTTATATTGTGATTGTATCTACCCTCATTTTATAAACCTTTTATAAAAATGGACGAGAATAGTGAGAGTGAAGACAGTTCGAATAAAAGTGACTCTGAAATATTAAAAGAATGTGAGCGTGAACTACAAAATATAACGGAGGGTATTTCTAACAGCAATGTTGGAGTGACGAGTGTAAATAGACCGGTTGAAAAAAGGCCCAGAGAAAAAAGTGATGAAAGTAGCGAAGAAGGATTTGTTACCGTTACAAGGAGGAAACCTAAGCGATTAATAAGGAGTTATTCTGGAGATATTTCGTATGAAGGACCCTGCAAGATAGTGGAAGAAAATTATAATGGGAATAATTATGAAATAAGCATGACGTCATTACAAGTATTACCCAAACAAATGGCGTTAGCTAAATTATTGAGCAGAGAAAATATTCGAAATATTATTCGAATCAAGTATAAGTCTCCTTACAAAGTTTTTGTACAATTTGATAATAAGGAACAGGCTGATAAGCTATTAAGCTGCAATAAATTAAAAGAATTGAATATTAGATGTCAGTACACAGATCAAAGTTCAGTATGTTATGGAATCATAAAAGGCGTAGATTTGGAATTGAAAGAAGATGAAATTCTAGAAAATTTGAAGTCTACTTCTGAAATACAATCAATTATTAGACTGAAACGCCTTAATACTGAGGGGAGTTGGATTGAAAGTGAGTCTGTGCGAGTCTGTTTTAAAGGGTTGGTGGTCCCTTCGCACGTTTATGCCTTTGAGTGCAGATTCCCAGTATATAAATATGTCTTTCCGGTGACCCAATGTTCATCCTGCTGGAAATTTGGACACACGAAAAAATATTGTGGTTACAATAAAATTATTTGCCCCAAATGTGGCAAAAACCATGAAAATTGTGACACAGAAACTTACAAATGCCCTAATTGTAATGGTCCTCATATGGCACTATATAAACTATGCCCAACTTTTTTAAAAGAAAAAAAGCTACGTCAAATTATGAGTACAGAAAATATAACTTATAAAAAAGCTTTGGAATTGTTTCTGCTAAAAGAAAAACAAAATGTGAGCTGTAACACGAATAATAATTCCATTATACAATCTTCATTTTCCGATAGAAATCTTACAGCAAATGAAACTGTCCCAGAATGCTCTTCCAATAATGCAGATGAGAGTGGAGAGGAAAGTAAAGAAAGAAAGGAAGGAAGGAATAAGAAGAAAAAACAAAATAAAATACAACAACAATCTCACTGCCCTATGGAAGAAGATATGCCTGAGCAAAGTTCGGTTAACGCAGAAAAACCTAAGAATGGGAGAGGAGTAAATTTTGATTTTAAGAGATTATGTAAAAAAGTTAAAGAAATTGTCTTATCTGAGAGGAATTTCAATGATAAGTTTTTATGTTTATTTAAAATCGTTTTTGAAGAAATTAAGCAAGTAATGTTGAGTTTTATATCGGAGGAACAAATATTTATTAAATTCTTTGGTTTATTCAATGGATAGCTTATCTAAAAATCGCGAAATCAATATTGTACAATGGAATTCACAAAGTTTAAAGCATAAATTATGTAGTTTTGAATGTTTACTAAATCAAGAAAAGATTCATTTAGCAGTTTTAAGTGAAACTTGGCTGGATTCTAATAGAGATATTGTCACTTTAAGCGGGTACAATGTATACAGAAATGATAGATCTGACTCTTATGGGGGCGTTGCTATCATTGTCCATAAATCATTTCAAGTGGAATTCCATTCTGTAAGCGTCAGCAATTCAGGTATAGAAGTTATCCATGTTCAATTGTTAAACTGTAATATCATACGTAACGTCATTGGTGTATACTGTCCATCTTCGGTCAATACAAATACCTCGGATTGGGATTATATTTTCCAACTCGCTCAAAAAAATTCAATTATTTGTGGAGATTTTAATGGTCACCATACCAACTGGTCCTATAAATCTGACAGTAGAGGACATCAGTTATTAGAAGCTTCTCTAGATAATGGTTTCATTTCTATGAACGATGGTAGTCCAACTAGGATAAAATTAGTGAACGGTATTACACAAGAAACTTCTCCGGATATTACTTTTGTGTCATCAGATCTAGCCATGCTCATTAAGTGGAAGGTATTAAATGAAAACCTCGGGAGTGACCACCTTATAATTAAAATGGTATGTAATTTTCAAGACAGTTTACAGTTTATTAAAAAAAGAAATATGAAAAGAGCTAATTGGCAGAATTACAAATCTGATCTCGTTACAATTTTTTCTAATTTTGATGATCATTATTATTACAATTCCGATGTACAAACCATGTATGATTATTTTGAAAAACAAATCTATATATCTGCAGATAACAATATTCCATTTGTAAAAATTTGTGTGAATGCAACTCATAATTTTAAGCCAAAAAATTATTGGACCCCCGATTTGTCTAAAGCAGTGGCAGAACGTCGTTTAGCATTGAGAAGGTTTCGAAGGAATCCGACGCCAGATAATCTTAGAATATTAAACCTGAAAATTGAAAGAGCACGTACGTTAATAATACAGGCCAAAAGACACAATTGGCGTCAGTTTTGCGACTCTATTGACGATTCTGTAACATATGCGAACATGTGGCGCAAAATGCGCTGGCTTAAAGGACGCCAGGTTAATACCTCACGGACCTCTTATGAAAAGGAAAATGAACTACTTAAATCGTTAGCGCCCGATTCTGCATTGATTAAAAGTCCCATTTTCAAGTCATGTAATAATCTATTAGAATCACCGTTTGCATTTCCAGAGCTGAACAATATATTGAAAAAGAAAGATACTGCCCCAGGTAAAGATGGAATTACGTATTCTATGATTTATAATCTTCCCCTTAACGGTAAAATGTATCTGTTAAATTTATTTAACTCTATTCTTAGATCTGGCCATATTCCTTCTCAATGGCGAGCGATTGAAGTAGTCCCAATTCCTAAGTCAAATAATAGTTATAACCCTGCATGTAAACTTAGACCAATATCACTTATCTCTTGTGTCTGCAAGATTTTTCATAACATGATTCGTAATAGATTGGAATGGTTTTTTGAAAAAAATACTATTATCTCCCAACATACTTTCGGTTTCAGAAAGGCGCACTCCTGTTTAGATTGCCTTACTCATCTTGTTTCCTATATTCAATTAGGTTTTGCTAAGAAAATCACCACAGTCGCGTGCTTTCTCGATATTGAAAATGCATATAATAACATCTCAATTGAAAAACTATTGTTAGTCTTGGACGAACTGGGTGTTGGTAAAAAAATATGTAACTATTTTTGGTCGTTTCTAAGCAACAGACACTTGATGATGAAAATGTATTGTTTGAACTCTTTATCACAAACATATAATATCCGATGGACAGATAAAGGTTTAGCGCAAGGTGATCCTATATCTCCTCTGCTTTTTAATATTGCCACTCTTGATATTTGTAATTTTAATTCGAATGTTCATTTTTTACAATATGCCGATGACTTTGTATTTTTTATTCGTGACAAAAACCTCCAATACTGCGAGCTCGAGTTACAGATAGCTATTGATTCAATGGTTACCAAACTGAATGAATTGGGACTACAATTATCTGTAGACAAGTCCAAATATTGTATATTTAGTCGTGGCCACATAAGACGTCAAATCAATCTGCACATAGATAATAAAGCTGTAGAAATAGTGCCATATTTTAAATACCTAGGCCTTTGGCTTGACAGATCTTTGTTATGGAATAAGCACATACACGAGGTCTCAATAAATACTTCGAAATATTTAAACTTACTCAGGATTTTAGGAAGCAGTGCTTGGGGGATACATCCGATTCATTTGAGGCAGCTATATATTTCGCTAATAAGAAGCAGAATAGATTTCGGAAGTTTCTTATATGCTACTAGTGCTAAGACTCATCTTTTAAAATTAGATAAAGTCCAAAACCAGGCTTTACGTATTATTGGAAGTTTTATTAAAACTTCTCCAGTACATGTTATGGAGAGTGAGCTAAGTATTCCACCTTTAAGTTTAAGAAGAAAATATCTCGCCTATAAATATACTGCTAAATGCATTAGTTTAAGAAGATATTCAAATATTAATCTTTTACAGGAAATTAATTCTCTCTTACATATTGCCTATTGGCAAAAGAAAAATAAGCCATTGCTTCCTCTCACTTATAATGAGATTAAAAATTATGAGATTTCTTCTTCTTATCCCTTAGAAATGTATACTTTGGATGTTTGGGTTACGTATATAGATGTTGGAAACATAATAAAATACGATCTAGAATGTCTTACAACCGCTAAAAATGAGCAAGACTTAACACTCTTAAAATTTGAAGTATTAGAAGAGTTGAATAAAAAATATAATAGCTGGATAAAAGTTTATACAGATGGGTCAAAGAGTTCCAGAGGACAAGGAGCTGCTTTCTACTGCCCGAAATTAAGTAAATCAGCAATGTTTAATACCGACGCCCAAGTATCCATAATGGTTTTGGAATTGACTGCAATTTTAGAAGCCTTAAAGTACATACAGAGCAACCATTATAAATATATAGTTATTTTTACAGATAGTAAGAGTTCCTTGCAGCATTTGGCTCGGTGCGCCTCTGGAAGCAGAGGTACTCCGACAGCCTATGCTGTCTTACAAATTATGCAGGTACTAAAAAAAGAGGAAAAAGTTCTAAGATTACAGTGGATTCCATCACACATAGGTATACAAGGAAATGAAGAAGCAGACCGGTTAGCCAATTTAGCGGTGTCCCTAGGTGAGAATAAACGTCTGAAATTATTTTATTCTGAGCTTTTGAGTATATTCCGTTCCATCTGCTTTAGCAAGTGGAAGATTACTTTTGACCATATTTCAAAAGATAAAGGCATATGGTATAAAACGATTCAACCCCATCCTCTTCGAATACCTTGGTTTAAAAATGCGAACCTACGAAGAAGCCAAATTACTATTGCTTTTCGGTTACGATCTGGTCATTTTCCAACAAGGAACTTTGCCTATCTCATGCGAAAGATTGCTTCGCCGAATTGTATTACATGTGGTGTTATCGATGACTTGCAACATTTGTTAGTGGAATGTACCCAAAATCAAGCTAAAAGAGATAAATTAGTGTTTAAGTTTAACCTGAATCGTTTTGATGTCGGTTTTGTGCATAGTCTATTAAGTAACCCTACATCTGAAGAAGCTTGTATGTTATATGATCTAGTTGTTTAGGCTTTCTGTTTTGTTTAGTTAGTGTTTAAGTTTGTTTAAGTTCCTAGTCTGTAATTTTTCTTTTAAGTTTGTTTGTTTTATATTGATTATTGTCATAATGGGACTGGCATGTCCATAAAGGAAAAAAGTCCCTAAATTAAATAAAGAGAAAAAAAAAAAAAAAAAAAAAAAAAATCATAGGTTATCCACACATAACTTAGAAAACTCAGAGGTGTGTGCCTGGTGTTTGAATATGCGACCGCCGAGATTCTCAACCGCGCCTTATCCTCGAGGCCATCACTAATATAAGTTCAACAAATAAGGTCCTTGGGTATTTATGCTACAAAAATCTTAAGTACCTACTGAGATTTCTATAAATATACTCCTTAAACATCGTTCCTATTTTATGGGACATAACACAGATGTCATAACGTGGGTTTAGAAATAACTATACCTCTGCCGGTGGCAGTGGCGGTACTTCCATAGAAGCCCAAAAGCCCAGTTTGACTATTAAAATTCCAAATAAAAAATATAAGCTTGAAATCTTTATTTAACTAAAGCAATTTGTTAAATAAAGACCCTATAATAAGCAAATATAAACTAGACATTAGGTACACAATTAACGTTTAACGCTTTTGGGCTTCTATGGAAGTCCCGCCACTGGCCGGTGGGGATTCAGACGTAAGAATTTCTACGAGGATTTTAAACTTAAAAAAAACTTTATCTTCATTGCCTTCACCGTTCTCTAATCCTGAAGATGTAATGCTATCCCAACTAATCCCAATCTAAGTTTAAATCTCACATAACGATTTTAAAGTGGAACCACACGAGCACGGAACGGGGGAACTTCATCAAAAGGATTAATATAAAGGCGCAGTTAAAGTCAAAATGGGAGAAATGTTAGGGTTCTATGAGTTTTGGAACCTTAACGTTGAAAAGTGTGCTTAATTACTGAATCAATTTCACCATCAGCCCATATACATCCCACTGCTGGGCACGGGGCCCTCTACCATTGAGAGGGTTTAGGCCTTAGTCCACCACACGGGCCTAGTGCGGGTAGGCAGACAACACACATAAGAAATTCCTAAGAACTTATAGGTGTGCAGGTTTCATCACGATGTTTTCATTCAACGTTAAAGAGAGTGATAATTTTTTGTGAATACACAAATAACTTCGAAAAATCTGAGGTGTGTGCGTGGGGTTTGAACCCCGCGACCGCGGAGATTCTCGACCGCGCGCCTAAAACTCGAGACCGTCACTACTTTGACTGAATTAATTAATTATTTTGCTGGTGCTATTTCATTACCTTATTTGTATGATTGGATAAACTCGCCTCTTATAACATACGTTCTAATAATTTCCGTGTAAAAATACTACTCGATGTCCAACTCGGGAATCAATTACAGGACCTCTAGACTGCACAGCGCACAGTTATGCTATGAGACTTATGAGGTAGTTATGTATTGCTTGGATGTCTTATGAGATTGCGTAGACTCAAATGATGTAAATAAACATCACGCAGTTTAACCTTGAAAGTACCAAACCTACAAAGATTTTCACGAGGAATTTCTTAGATGTGTAGTCCGCCTACAGGCACTTGGCCAGCGTGGCGGACTAAGATTAACCTATCTGAGTAAAAGAGGCCCAATTTTCAATAGTATAATGTACTGTATTCCCCGAAGGGGTAGGGTGCATTTCTGCCCCCCACATTTCGCCAAGTATGTATGTATCAGTCCCACATAATAGGAGGCGAGCCTACTGCCGTTTTCGGGCACATTTGAAAAACCCAATAATACTTTGCCCAACCAGGGAATCGAACCCGGGACCTCTAGATCACACAGCACTTACTAGTGCCGCGCGACCACTAGGTAGTCAATATAATGTATATTGCCTGATATAAGTCGATAAAAGAAAATAATAAACATTAAGTTCTATAGAATTTCTATCGTGGACTCTCTACAGAACCACTAACACAACAAGCGCGCACGCTTGACCGCGTTTCGTTTCACTCGACACCGCTATAAATTCTCGCGGAGTTTTCCACTCACCGCCGCTTTTTGCTGCGTGGAACGGAACGCGAACTCTGAATGGGGTTTTTAAGAAATATTACCGTCTACGTTCTCGTGGTTTATTGTTTTTTTATTGTAATGAGATGAGTTAGTGTTAACGAGTTCCTTGAATTAATCACTTGGCCTACACTGTTGTTGATGTTTGCATATTATGTAACTAGTCTGGCCACAAATAATTACATAAAAACTTTTTTTTTTCAAATTTTAATTATTTTGAATTTGGAACACGTAGGTATATTATTTTAAAAACTTCTTTCGATTTTGTGCCATTTCAAATATTTTTTCGTTTTCATTATAAAATTACAATATGGAATGGGGTGTTAAAGAAAATAGGATTGCAGTGATTGCCTTGAACAAAGTGGGCATGGAGTCGTTGAACATATTCCAGTCACTTCAAAAGCTTGGTATCAGCCGTATGTTCGTATATCGTACTATCAACTGATACAACAACACTTCGTCTGTCGAAGACCAGAAATGATCATCATATTAAATAAATGTATATTTAGAAAAACGTCGATATTTTTTTCTTTGTCGGATTTTTTTTTAACGCCAATGGATTTGTAATCACCGTAAATATTACCTGTCTTAGTTTTCGGTCACGGTGGCCTAGTTTGGATTGGCGGACTACACACCTAAAAAATATCTTAGAACTTTTATTTGTGCAGGTTTCATCACGATGCTTTCCGTCACCGTTAAAGTACGTGATAATTAATTGAGAATACATACATAACTTCGAAAAGTCAGAGGTGTGTGCCTGGGGTTTGAATCCGCGACCGTCGAGATTCTCGACCGCGTGCCCAAACCTCGAGGCCATGACGACCAGTTATACGTCGCATAAATTCAACGACTACAATTTTACGACCAAGTGTGAAAATTTCGAAGCATAATGACTGTAGTTTAGCTAAACTTCGGCTTCAATTTGACAGCACTCGCGGCAACATAATAGCATTCTCTTCGAGGCATGAATATTTTACCAAAGACTTTTATTCAACGCCACTTACTTTTAAAAATATGTGCGTGTACCAGAGTACACAGGTAAGAAGTGAAACTTCTTTATGACATATCATTTTTCTACTATTTATTTATTTATTTATACTTTTTAGTACACTATACAATAATTTATACTACATGATTGAAAACAATGAAGACAATAAGTATAGGCACAATAGGCGGTCTTATCGCTAGTTGCGATCTCTTCCAGACAACTACTATTTGCAATTCACAGAAATTGAGCAGATAAGGCTTGAGAATTATTATTTATAGAATTTAAAATGTTTACTACATTTTTATTAATACTTGCTCATTTTAATAGATTTATATACTGATACAATCAAAAAGCGTGGTTAACCTCAAATGAATATTAACTGCCTCGTGGTCTCGCGGTACAAGTATGTGCCGAGCCGCCGAGCCGAGCGATCTAGAGGTCCTGGGTTCGATTCCCGGGTCGGGCAAAGTGTTATTGGGTTTTTCTCATCTACATAACCATTACTTTTTTTTCGTGGGGAAAGTATTTATGGTTCTACTTCCCGCCAACCCTGGGGGAGGGGAGGCAGGAAACATATGTCGTGGTCACCGGCCTTCCAGCCCGGCGCGCGGTGGCGTTATGTCCGCACAGATGTTAGTGCCGGGCTGGGTTCCTAACCTACCCTAACCTACACCGGCATACCGACCAAAACCCCCGGTGGCCATCTCCGCGCCAAGTGGGCGAAACCATTACCTTCCTTTGTTTTCTATTACTTTCTGTTTGCACACAGTATAATATTACAAAACATTCATCATCATTATCATCATCAGCCCATATACGTCCCACTGCTGGGCACGGGCCTCCTCTACCATTGAGAGGGTTACCATTGATAAGTCGTGATGGCCTCGAGGCTTAGGCACGCGGTCGAGAATCTCGACGGTCGCGGGTTCAAACCCCAGGCACACACCTCTGACTTTTCGAAGCTATGTGTGTATTCACAATGAATTATCACGTACTTTAACGGTGAAGGAAAACATCGTGAGGAAACCTGCACACCTAAAAGTTCTTAGGAATTTCTTAGGTGTGTAGTCCGCCAACCCGCACTAGGCCAGCGTGGTGGACTAAGGCCTAAACCCTCTCAATGGTACAAAACATTAACATAAATTTATTCCTTAGGATTTTATATAGATGTAAACAGAATGCGCTCGAAAACTGCGACAGGGAATACTTAAGGTGGCCAAGAAAATGTATTTTTTTCGGGATATTTTTTTTTGCAATCACCATACCTATTACCTATTACCTCTCTTAGTTTTCGATAACGGTCGTTGTACACTCTGTATACACCCAACAGTCACATAACTAGTTCTTACCCCAAATTATGATACTAGTCGATATGAAGCAATAAAACTGATATAAACACAAAGCGCATATTAAAAAGAAGTCCAAACATTGAATCTGTATTCAATATACGAGCAAACGTGCTTAAACTTTGCACAGCGTCCGAAGCGCATAAAACGCGCGGGGAAGGGGGTGCTCCCCCGGGCCGCGGCTGCAAAGTCACGTCGCTGTTCCCGCGGCAGCCATACTATCGCTGCACTGGAGTCCTTATTCCGACAACTGTCCATTAATAAACACTTAAAAATAATAAAAATATTACCAGAGGTAGGTACCAAACGGGAAGCGTAAAGACAGTTGCTATCATTAAAAGAATATAAAATAGCTATTATCTTCGGAATTTGCTTGAATTAATAAATATTATTTAAAATACTCTCAGATATCTTACATTTATAAAATCATTAAGCATAATTTAAAAACAAAATATGAAATGAAACAAACATTGCAAATCAAGAGATCATAACCTCGAAAACTGGTACACACGCCTAAGTTTTGTATGCGCAACCGTTGAGTTTTTTTTCTCGACTAACCTAATCCTCGACGCCAACACTCTTATAATACAGGGTGTTAAAAGAACGTGATCGAATATCAAGACAGACAAAAGTTACAGTGATAAAAAACACATTTACGTTACAAAAAAAAAAAAGTTTTCCTAATCACCACATACATTTAATACATTTTATAAGCAGTGATGGCCTCGAGGTTTAGGCGCGCGGTCGAGAATTTCGACGGTCGCAGGTTCAAACCCCAGGCACACACCTCTGACTTTTCGAAGTTATGTGTGTATTCACAAAGAATTATCACTTGCTTTAACGGTGAAGGAAAACATCGTGATGAAACCTGCACACCGAAAAGATCGTAGGAATTTCTTAGGTGTGTAGTCCGCCAAGCCGCACTAGGCCAGCGTGGTGGACTATGGCCTAAACCCTCTCAGTTGTAGAGGAGGCCCGTGCCCAGCAGTGGGACGTATATGGGCTGATGATGATGATGATTTAATACTTTCGGTTGTTAGGAAAACGACATTTTATTTTTAGGCGGGATTTTTTTTAACGTTAATGTATTTATAATCAACGTAACTATTGCCTGTCTTAGATTTCGATCACGGTCTTTTTACACAATGTATCAATATAATTGACTGCCTCGTGGTCTCGCGGCACAAGTATGTGCGTGCGATCTAGAGGTCCTGGGTTCGATTCCCGGGTCGGGCAAAGTGTTATTGGGTTTTTCCATCAGGAAATTCTCAGTATCAGCACGGAATCAGGAAATGGACCCGAAAAACGGGGACTGATGCATACCTGGCGAAATGTGGGTGTAGAAATACACCTCTGCATACCCTATTAGGGAATACAGGCGTGAGTTTATGTATGTACCTATGTATGAATATAATAAATGTACCTTCACAGAATACCGCCGCCACTGCAACATTAAACAACCATCGATATTTACGAGTGGATTGATCTGGTTGGAGACGTAAAATAGTAAGTTTTATGTTGTCAGGTACTTACCGATAGATGGCGGTGTAGCAACGTGCGGTTTTATTGCAACTAAATGCACTTGCAACAGAAGTCTCTTGAATCGAGTATTGGGTTTAGTGCCTGATTGAGTGCAATTTATGGGTATTAAATTTTATAACGTGGGTCGTTTTACCTGTACAGTTTATGACGTACATTAATCTTTACCATGTAGATACTTTTTGTGAGGACTTTATTTCCTTGTCCTTGAGAAGCAGTGATGACCTCGAGGTTTAGGCGCGCGGTCGAGAATTTCGGCGGTCGCAGGTTCAAACGCCAGGCACACACCTCTGACTTTACGAAGTTATGTGTGTATCCACAATGAATTATCACTTGCTTTAACGGTGAAGGAAAACATCGTGATAAAACTTGCACACCTAAAAAGTTCTTAGGAATTTCTTAGGTGTGTAGTCCGCCAACCCGCACTAGGCCAGCGTGGTGGGATAAGGCCTAAAGCCTCTCAGTTGTAGAGGAGGCCCGTGCCCAGCAGTGGGACATAAAAGGGCTGATGAATGATTATTTCCTTACTCTTTTTTATAAATAAATAAATACACCCAACAGTCACATACGTAGTACTGGCCCCACATTAAGATACAAGTCAAGTGTCGTGGGTATCAGGCTAAGAGAGACTTTTCGTTCTTTTCGTTCGTCAAACACACTTGCAAAATATAAAGGAAAAATATTATTAAACAAAAGCCTCACATAGGTTGTACATTTTAATAGTGATAAACACGCTACCGGGCCGGATACCATGGCCCGTTTATTTATACAGCATACATGTAATGCACGTCAAATTGGCTGTATAATAAGCCAGCGTGTTCATTAAGCCTGTATGAGTTTAAAGATGGCGGTACACTGAAGCTCGGTCCTGAGTAAATAGCTTAAGGCACGACTTTCAAATTCTTATGAGCACAGGCAGTTGAGTCATTTGACTTTGTACGTTGTGTAATCAATCAGTTCAGTCATTCTTATGTCTCAAAGGTCTTTAAGCAGTTAAGAATTTTAACTGAAAAATATGTAGCACATGGCCAATCGTAATTACTATGAATATTGTAGGCAAAAATAAGTATGTCATAACAACGAAGTTGAAGCACTTAAATTATTGATACAATACTGCAGTTATTATCATCATCATCATCATCATCAGTCCCATATATGTAGTATAATTGAGGGTTTAGGCCTTAATCCACCACGCTGGCTTAGTGCGGGTTGGCGGACTACACACCTAAGAAATTCCTAAGAACTTTTAGGTGTGCATGTTTCATCACGATGTTTTCCTTCACCGTTAAAGTACGTGATAATTCTTTCTGCTGAATACACGTAACTTCGAAAACACAGAAGTGTGTGCCTGGGGTTTGAACCCGCGACCGCGGAGATTCTCGACCGCGTGTATAAACCTCGAGGCCATCACGATTTTACTATGTATGCCTATTGTGAGACTGTGTGTATTTAAGAGCGCATTTCCAAGCTCACTACACACCGCGCCTTATCTTCACCGCAGCCTCCCGCCGCGATTAAATAGACTCCCGCCCCCATTACCTGGCCGCTTATATCGTAATCCTGGGAAAGCCCGTATCGACTCCCGGCAAGGATATTAACTGTTTACCAAGGCTATAACCTTAAATGCACGAATTGGCCTATTAAAGAGCATGTACTGGAGAATGTTAAGCATGAAAGCGTAAGAAAACTGTTCATTGAATAATTCTCTCAATGCTGATACACGGTTAAGAGGAGTTTCTATTAGAGCTGTTTCGTTTTCGTTGAAATAATAAAAATACTTTCATACATAACACTCACACCACTATGTATCAGTCCCACTTAAGAGGGGGCCTATTGCCGTTTTTCTTCCTAATGAAAAATCCAATAACACTTTGTCCTACTCGTGGATCGAAACCGGGACCATTATCGCTCGACACATACTAGTGCCACAAGACCATGAGGCAGTCAAAATGATAGTAGTAAATACATCTACCAGTAACATACATTGTAGTTATAGCTCATTACAAAGAAATAAGTCTTGTAGAGTAGGTATTACAAAATACGAGATTTTTCACTCGAACAAACACGTTCCTAAACTATTGTTTAACATTATTTTTTTTATGGGAAAGGAGGCAAGCGAGCTAGTGAGCCACCTGATTTTAAGTGGTCAACACCGCCCATGGACACCCACAATACCAGAAATAATAAATACCCACAATACATATTCACCAAACTAAAGTTCTAGGTGTACCTATTTGTCATTATATAGAAACAGTCAGTAAAATTACTATAACCGTAATATTCTCATAATTTTATTTACTCGTAGTTAAAATTTTTCTTTTTACTTCTTTTCTATATACTTTATTTTTTTTTGACAGCCCCGTGGCGCAGTTGGCTAGACACCAGCTTGCAAAACGAGAGGCCGCGGGTTCGATCCCCGCACCGAGACAAATGTTTGTGTGATCCACAAATATTTGTTTCGGGTCTGGGTGTTTGTGAGACCGAAAAAGTCTCTCGTAGTCTGATACCCACGAAACAGGACTTGTATCCTAGTGTGGGGTCAGAACTATGTATGTGACTGTTGGGTGTATTTATTTATTTATTCTTCTATTATTATCCATCTTATATTAAGGTTGTTTGTAAGAAATGGCCTGGAGCGATAAGACCGCCACTTGTTTTTACAATTAGTTTAGTTTCTCCATAAAATTTTTCTTGGTACAAGGAAGTGTGTCTGCTGGTGGTAGGATATTCGTATCCGCCCGGATAGCGACCACCGTACACAGGGCGTAAAACCCGCCATAGTGGCACATACAAGTGTGCCGCGTTCCGGGATCAGCCAGTGTATGTCCGGTTTTCGGGGGGGCTTCAATCATGGTGAAAGGATGACCGTACCGGTCCTTTGTTCACCATGGTATTAGTCCCCCAAACTTCTTCACAAGATAGGTGAAGAGGTTTTCGGCCGGCATGATTGCGTCGACCAACGGGAGATCATCATCTCTCGCTGGTCGGCACTTTTTCTGGACTCCATTACACTTACCATCAGGTGCAATGGGGTCACTTTGCCGTGCCTGTATAAAAAAAAAAAAAAAAAAAAAGTGTAAATAAATAAATTATTTCTCTTTAAATTAACTATAAAAAGCTCCTATAGCTACCAAAACAAGTTAAATCCTATTTTTATTGTTAGCGAAAAATACACTTAGAACAATATACATTGAACGCAAAGTGGTAGACAAAGGTTTGATTCACTCCCACTGAAGCAGTTACAAGGCAATAGTTGGCGGCGACGGCCGCTGTTTAGTTTATAGCCTTTGTAAATCACTTGAATCGTTGAATGTGCGTGAAAAGCCGCCATATGGAGCTCGCCGCAAGGCACTGGCGGTAGCGGAAATAAATTTTTGTATGATTTGAAACTCTGAACGACCGTTTTTCCGCTTAGTGAGATTGTTGGAGGGCCAATGCGGTGTTAGAATATTCCTATCCTTTAATAAGACAGTTATTTTTGTGACGAATTTCTCAGATACAGTCAGGCAAATATGTCGCCAAACGAGGCAAATTTATCAACATTATCTCAGGTATAAAATGACTACTTTTTACGCAGATTACTTTATGTCATTCATGTTTTTTCTAGTATTTATTAAGCATCGTGTTCTTCCGGCACAAGTATGTATATACTGTGCGTACCAAGATCCCGGTTTTAATTCCCGGTTGGACAAAGTGTTATAGGGTTTTTATCATAAGGTAATAAGGTCATAAGGAAATTCTCAGTATCAGAACGGAGTCCGGAAATGTGCCCGAAGAACAGTAATAGGCTCGCCCCCTATTACGTGAGACTGATACACCTGGCGAAATGTGAGTGCATAATTGCACCTTTGTCTACGCCTTTGGGGAATATAGTTTAAAATTGACGACTCAAAATAACTTGTAAAAATCTATTTGAATAAAGAAAATTTGACTTTGACTTTACTTAACAGATAAAACAGTTCGTGACTTAGCCCAAACACCACCGCATCGCGATGCAAGCCGCGGCCAATGCCATTCGTTAAATTTGCGCTGAACTATTTGGACGGCGCGCACCGCTACATGTGTCTTGAGCTGTGTGCGCCCAGCAATAACGCTAATAGCTTTTGTTACTCCAATGTGCTGCGGATATAGTTCTAACAACTACACTCGTTAGTGTGCTCAGTATGGCCAGTAGGGCCTTATTTACGAGTATTTAAAATGTGGCCTTGTATAGTACTTTTGTATAGTGGACGCTTTTATAAGCCGTCTGAAGATTCATAGTCCCTGACGACACCAGTAAACCTGGGTGTACTTATACAGAATGTGTATAGACCGTGATCGAAAACTAAGGCAGTAGCTGCGGTGATTACTAAGAACTCATCATCAGCCTATATACGTCCCACTGCTGGGCACGGGCGTCCTCTACAACTGAGAGGGTTTAGGCCTTAGTCCACCACGCTGGCCTAGTGCGGGTTAGCGGACTACACACCTAAGAAATTCTTAAGAACTTTTAGGTGTGCAGGTTTCATCACGATGTTTTCCTTCACCGTTAAAGCGTGTAAGTACGTGATAATTCTTTGTGAATACGCACATAACTTCGAAAAGTCAGAGGTGTGTGCCAGGGGTTTGAACCCGCGACCGTTGAGATTCTCGACCGTGTGCCTCAACCTCGAGGCCATCAAGACTCTAACCAATACATACTATGCCATACTAACAACTACATACATTTAATACTCGTGGTTGTAAGGATTTTTTTTTTAATATCAAGGTGTTTGTAATCACCGTGGCTATTGTCTGTCTTAGTTTTCGATCGCGGTCTTTGTATATAAAAAAAAATTAATATATATGCAAATTTAACCTAAAGCAATAGGCTCGTAGATGTAGAAATAGAGTTCTGCATACCACTTCGCGTAAATAACTAATTACATACATACATAAACTCACGCCTGTATTCCCTGATGGGGTAGGCAGAGGTGCATATCTACACCCACATTTCGCCAGGTACAGATGTATCAGCCCCACGTAATAGGGGGCGAGCCTATTGCCGTTTTTCGGGCACATTTCCAGATTCCGTGCTGCTAATGAGAATTTCCTAATGGAAAAACCCAAAAACACTTTGCAAGACCCGGGAATCGAACCCAGGATCTCTAGATCGCACGGCACATACTTGTACCGCGAGACCACGAGGCAGTCTATACAAAGAATAACTAATATATTAAATCTGCATCATTTTATTTTTCCTAGAAATCTATGATTTTTCATCCACACAGTTTCTATAACATTTTCAACTTGGTAAAACTTTGTATTAACTAATGTTTTGTGAGAAGGGTAACTTTTTATCTAGAGATCCTGCTTTTCCTGATGATGACCAAGATTATAAAGAAAAATACAATGATTATTTTTTTTAATACATGCAAGTTTGATTATCTAATATAATTTAAGTTATCAAAAAATTAAGTTTTTTTTTTTAAAGGTCGTGTTAATTAAATATTTTTTCAATGATACATTTTTCTATTCATTGACTGCATACCTGGGTCAAATGTAAGGCACCACCTCGTGAGTAGGAAGGTCACGAGGGCGACTCTTTCTCTGATTTAATATAATCATGAGCCACTTCCTAAGCATAAGAAGCCATTAGTCTCATAGCCATGGATGAAAAAAAAATCTACAGAACCCACCCTTACTTGAACTCCTGAACTCCGAACACATTCCGCCCCTACAAATATAAATGGTCTACTATTTCTAAAAACTTGTAATTCACAAAATTGCACTCTTACCGAGCGAGTTCTTTATTTCAATCTTCAATCCTACTTGGGGGGCAGGGAGGGGTTAGTGAGGGGGGAGGGAACAAAGTGAAAATCTCCGTTGATTTATGTTGACACTCACGAATATTGCGCCCGGGGGTATTTGTGGAGTTGCAGATTCTTTGGGCGGGAACTTTACCGCCTCGCGCCTTGCTAAGGAATTTAAGGACAGCGGTACTTAAACTTGTTGAGTGTTTGATAAAATCCTGCTTCTGAGATATAACATACAAATTTCCTATACAGCATTATCACGCATTTTTATACAAATAATTAACACGTACTTTATTGGTGAAGGAAAACATTGTGATGAAACCTGGACACCTAAAAGTTCTTGGGAAGTTCTTAGGTGTGTAGTCAACCCGCACCTAGTTGCAGTCCAAGTGAATTGAGCACGGTAAAATATTTCTAGTTTTATATAATTGTTTTAAGTTATGATTTATTGTATTTATAGGTTTCCGAATTGATGTGGGAGAGATGGTATGTATGCGCCTGGCGGTACCTACATTGTATTTGTCAATTGTCAGTAATAAACTAGCTACGGAGCAGTGTGGTTGTTTTATTAATTAGCGACATACCAAAAATATTAATAATTTTATTTATTTAATACATATTAATTTTATAATAATCTTGCCATTACTTCAACATTATTTTAAAGAACTAAAGCCACAAGAAATCACACCTATAAATCTAAAGTGGTAAAATAACATATCAATCTTTATTCACTTTTAGCTACTTATTAAGTCCATTATAAAGAGAATTAAAAAAAATCTCGACTCAGTATGGAATCAGTCAAAACAAGTCAATCAGAATTGTCAATATGGGCCGTTAATAAATAAATAATAAATACACCCAACAGTCACTTACATAGTTCTGATCCCACACTAAGATACAAGTCTTGTGTCGTGGGTATCAGAAACTACGAGAGACTTTTCGGTCTCACATACACCCAGACCCGAAACAAATATTTGTGGATCACACAAACATTTGTCTCGGTGCGGGGATCGAACCCGCGGCCTCTCGTTTCGCAAGCTGGTGTCTAGCCAACTGCGCCACGGGGCTGTCATGTCATGTTAATGTCTAACCAAACACTAACTTAAAAAAAGAAGTTGAGAACCACTTTATTAGAGCATAAATTACAGGACTCCCACTGAAAAAAGGACTCCCGGTAAAAAGTCTTCATATTGTAGAAGTAGTGGGGGAATTAATATCCTTAGTGCCCCGTGGCGCAGATGGCTAGACACCAGCTTGCGAAACGAGAGGCCGCGGGTTCGATCCCCGCACCGAGACAAATGTTTGTGTGATCCATAAATATTTGTTTCGGGTCTGGGTGTTTGTGAGACCGAAAAGTCTCTCGTAGTCTCTGATACCCACGACACAGGACTTGTATCCTAGTGTGGGGTCAGAACTATGTATGTGACTGTTGGGTGTATTTATTTATTTAGTTGCGGACTCACTTCTAGTATAAAGAGGGCTTAAGTTGAATACCCTTTTCTTATTACCTTATTAAACTAGCAAGAACAAGTGACAATACTATATATGATTGTAAGAGTAGATTTTTATTAGTGCTTCGACTGGCGTTTGCCAGTCATCCATCATCATCAGCCCATTATACGTCCCACTGCTGGGCACCGGCCTCCTTTACAACTGAGAATAGCCATAGTCCACCACGCTGGCCTAGTGCGGGTTAGCGGACTACACACCTAAGAAATTCCTAAGAACTTTTTAAGGTGTGCAGGTTTCATAATGTGTTTTAGGCCTTCGTTATTCCCGTCCAAGAATAAAACGCTAAAATATACCTTGACATCCATTTTGAAATTCAAATAACGAACACAACCTCCTTGTCACTGCCTCGTGGTCTCGCAACACATGTGCGGTGCGATCTAGAGTCCCGGGTTCGATTCCCGGATCGGGCAAAGCGTGATTGGGTTTTTTCATTAAGAAATTATCAGTAGTGGCTGGCCACCTATTATGTGGGACTGATACATACCTGGCGAGATGTGGGTGTAGAAATACACCTCTGCCTACCCCTTCAGGAAATACAAGCGTGAGGCCATGTATGTACCTCTTTTTCATTAAACTCATTATTATTGACTTAAATTAAACACATTTAAAAATCGAACACGACCAGCATAAAAACGAGATATTAATGTAATTAATCAAAAGTAAAGTGAGTGCACTTCAATCACGATCATTGATATCGGACACAATATATCAGATATAATTGAAAAGCCAACAAACATTGTGTTCGGGCTCATCAATGAAACATCAAACAGTGGATACAGAATGCTGTGAATAATATAAAAAGGGAAAAAACGCGTGAAATCCGTCGGGCCGAGGCGTTTTAATGTTTCAGTACAATCACTGGACGCTCAGTTATTCATGACGTGACGAGGTCGGTGTAGCGACGTTGGAGCTGTATGAGGTTACACCGCATCACATTTGGCCATAAATTAATATCTGCGTGATGGCAGTAGATTGACGTAAGAATTTATCGGCAGTCTTCTTTTTTTTCGGGGTATATAATTATCGTTTACTTAGACTGCTATATAATAAATGACTTTCGCTACTATTCATCATCATCACCAGCCCATATATGACCCTCTGCTGGGCACGGGCCACCTCTACAACTGAGAGGGTTAAGGCCTTAGTCCACCACGCTGGCATAGTGCGGATTGGCGTACTATAAATAAATAAATAAAAATATAAGGTCAATAAGCCTAGACCTTTGACTTCTATTTGACGTCAATTATTTCCTTTCCTGTTCATACAAGTGACATCATACATACAAATATTGGTAGACGATTAAAAAAATTACACCCTACAGTCACACAGTTGGCTCACAATGTTTGTGTGATCCACAAACATTTGTTTCAGGTCTGAGTGTTTGTGAGACCAGAAAGCCTCTCGTAGTTTCTGATACCCACGACACAAGACTTGTATCTTAGTGTGGGATCGAAACTATGTATGAATGTTGTTACTTAAGAATGCTTACAAAAATAAACATACATACATACATACTTACACTCACGCCTGTATTCCCCGAAAGGGTAGGCAGAGGTGCATTACTGCACCCACATTTCGCCAGGTATGTATCAGTCCCACGTAATAGGGGGCGAGCCTATTGCCGTTTTTCGGGCACATTTCCAGACTCCGTGCTGTTACTGAGAATTTCCTAATGGAAAAACCCAATAACACTTTGCCCGACCCGGGAATCGAACCCAGGGCCTCTAGATCGCACGGCAAATACTTGTACCGCGAGACCACGAGGCAGTAAAAATAAACCTAGTCAAATAAATAAACACTCCATACCCTCTACACTCATTGGGCGGGTTGTAAAAACAGACCAAAGCGTTGTGAGCTTTAGACACATGAGAAGCAACCCCGTTTACGGCTATAAATAATACGTCAGGGGGAGGGGCCGGAGGTCACTGTATGCTGGATTCCAGCCGATGCTTTTGGGTCAGCAGATGTGAGTTGTGTATGAGGCTTTCGCGGTACTAAACCGAACATAATGTACCGAAGAGAAGATTGCGATAGATTGAATTTTAGAACAGAAATATAAAGGTTTGATGTATTTATATTTTATTCGATTATGATAATTCTGAGATCTTATGGTATATTATGACGCATCGATATTATAAATAGTGATGGCCTCGAGGTTTAGACGTGCGGTTGAGAATCTCGGCGGTCGTAGGTTCAAACGAAAGCAAACACCTGTGATTTTTCAAGTTTATGTTGTACAATGATTTATCACGAACTCTAACGGTGAAGGAAAACATTGTGAGGAAACTTGCACGTCTAAAAGTTCTTAGGATTTTAGGTGCGAAGTCTGCCAACCCGCACTAGGACAGCGTGGTGGACTAAGGCCTAAAACCATCTGAGTTAGAGAGGAGGCCCGTGCTTAGTAGTGTGACGTATGTATATGGGCTAATGATGATAAATATTGTATAGGATATATTTTTTACTTTTTGCCCACATTAGAAGGGATTTAACCATTAATACTTCACAAATCAATATAATATAAATCGTACATAGGCACGAACTCTTGTATTCCCGGAAGGGGAAAACAGAGATGTGCACTTCTGCCTCCATATTTTGCCAAATATATATTCGTCACACGAAATTTATCAGCATTTTTCTAGACTCAGTGCTGCTATTGAGAATTTTCTAAGGGAGTAACCCAATAACACTTTGCCAGACCCCGGAACTGAATTAGGGACCTCTAGATAGCATAGACAATAAAAATATTTTCAATAAAAACGTAAAAAAAAATCACCTATATTATTCCTTATATTAAGGAAAATTCCTATTATCCTTAAGGAAACGCTATTACATTTCAAACAGTTAAACATATTTTGATCAACCGATAACTGAGAACACTATTATTTTGTCGTCAATCGATCACTGATGGGATCTAGATGTTGAGCCCAAAAGAGGTATTAAAAAAAATCTACCTTTCATTTCACAACAAAGAACTCGAAAAGATTGATGTATAGTATCAACAGGCAATAAAAACGAATCGGCCGGCTGTTACCACCTGGGCTGCGAATCCCTGTCATTAATATAAATTGTGTCATTCGCTTTATATTCTTTTTATTCGTTTTCTCAGCGATATGTTTCAACCAAATGAAACGGCTACATCCATTACCCCCATATTTTATGATTTCGAATATTTTACCTGAATGGCTTAGATACAGGCCGGACTAACAAGGCTATATATATGTCATAAAAAACAAAACTTGTAAAAAAATGGATTGCAGCGGCGTGCCATCCGCATTGTGGATGATGCAGACGTCACAGCCAACTTGGAGCCGCTACAGTTGCGCAGGGACATTGCCGCACTTAGCGTGTTCTACCGTCTGTATCATGGTGAATGCTCTGAAGAATTGTTTAAGCTTGTCCCATCCTCTCCTTTCCTCACCAGAACCACGCGTGCTGGCATGCGAAGCCACAGCTTTGTGGTCACAACATCCGCGGCTCGAACCAAAAAGTTCGCCAACTCTTACCTTTGCCGCACCATCAAGCTGTGGAATAGTTTGCCGGCTCACGTGTTCCCTCCTTCCTATGATCCTGGATCCTTTAAGCGAAGCGTGAAGAAGCATTTGTGCAGGCCGGCATGATTGTGTCGACCAGCGGGTGACCTTCGTTTCTCGCTGGTCGGTATTAATTTTTTGGACTCCACTGTGCTTACCATCAGGTACAGTGGAGTCACTTTGCCGTGCCAGTTTAAAAAAAAAAAAAAAAAAAAAAAAAAGAAACAAATCTCGCAACTCATTTCTTCTACCGTAAAAAGTTGTGACATCCATGTGATACAAAGTCGATGAATTTATTCAGTCCCCGTTTAAGAGACCTTCTGTCTTAAGTTATTACGCACTTAGCTTACCAGACAACATCTTATAAGTGACCATACCATAAAAATCTTTTATGTTTAAATACAATAGTTTGACTTGGCAATAAAAGTATAGTACGGCCGTGCCGCTTTTTTGCTCGACTTGGCGGGGGCACTGCTGTGCCCCCAAATAGCAAATACAGCTGTTAGATATAGATCGTCTCTACTATTGAATGGCTTTAGGTCTGAGTCCAACTCGCTAGCCTAGCCCGGATGTGTGTTCAAAAAACGGTAATAAGCTCGACCCTATAACATAGGACTCAAAACACAATTGGGTGAAGAAATGCACCTCTGCTTACCCCTTCGGGAAAAAAGCGGTGAGTGGGTATATATGTATACATATACATATGTATATAAGTCTTTGCGAATCTGTAAAGGTGGTCCAATCAAATGACCAGGCCTTATTTTCATAATACATCCAACATATAAAAAACTACAGGCGCAAAGAAGCTGTTTAGATTTGTTCTAAACAACTGGAAGAAAACGTGTGGGATCAATAGAAATTAATTATTCCCTAAAGTAGCGTCAGCAAGCGTTGTACACGAGTTAAGCAAGTTAAACGCCCGGCTTGCCGATAGACGTGCCTCGGGAACAACTTCAATTATTGTAGTACCGTTAGAAAAAAACGTACAAAAAGTTAGCCATCTATTGGAAACTGGTGATACGAGGATATATAATATAATATCAGAAGTTTGGAATTTTTTAATTTAAACAAATCATGAATTCGTCATGCCCTTGAGGACGACCTGCGTGTCAGTAACCCTGTATCAGTGCATTTCTTCACCTATGATTCATCAATCGTTTTTAAGTCTAACACTGTAATAATTGTTGTAAAAAACTTGGTAATGAATCATCATCAGCCCATATACGTCCCACTGCTGGGCACGGGCCTCCTCTACAACTGAGAGGGTTTAGGCCTTAGTCCACCACGCTGGCCTAGTGCGGGTTGGCGGACTACACACCTAAGAAATTTCTAAGAACTTTTAGGTGTGCAGGTTTTATCACGATGTTTTCCTTCACCGTTAAAGCAAGTGATAATTCATTGTGAATACACACATAACTTCGAAAAGTCAGAGGTGTGTGTCTGGGGTTTGAACCTGCGACCGCCGAAATTCTCGACCGCGCGCCTAAACCTCGAGGCCATCACTGCTTGCTTAAAAACTTGGTAATGAATAAAGATTATTTATTATTATTATTTATTAAGTCTTTCGTAATAGAGGACTACTACAGTTTTTGATACATATTTCTAGACTCCGTGCTACTGAGAATTTCAAAGTACAAAACCCAATAACACTTAGCCTGACTCAGATCTTGGACTTAAGACCGCACGGCATAATCTTTACAACTTTGTACCTGACCAACGAGGCACTTGTGTGTTTTCTCCAAATCATCATCATCAGCCCATATACGTCCCACTGCCTTGACAGAGTGAGGAATGAATACGTTAGAGGAAGTTTGCAAGTGGCTCCTGTGATAGATAAGCTGAAAGGAAACCGTCTGTCGTGGTATGGTCATATTATGACAAGGGGCGAAATATATGTTGGTAAAAAGTAATGAATATGAAAGTCGAAGGATGGACAAACAGAGGAAGGCTAAAGAAAAAAAAGATGGAGTGCGTGCGAGAAGATATGAAAGAAAAAGGGGTGACTGAAGACTTGACGGCTGATTGGGATCTTTGGAAGGATAAAACATACTACGCCGACCCCAAATGAAATTGGGAATAGGCCAGAGAATGGCGATGATGCTGGGCACGGGCCTCCTCCACAACCGCGAGGGTTTTATGCCTTGTTTTCTCAAAATAAAGTCGTCAATCATGAAGTCTGCAAACAGTACACGTTGACAAACAATTTATTTGCGTATTTAAGAACATCTTTTCAATTAAGGTCTGGATCTAATTAAAACACGAAAGGAGCTTGTTCTCGACTTGTACGGAGCGGTATAGCTACTCGTATTGAGCAACCAGTGTAACCTGAGCTCCGGGGTTTCACTCATTAAGTTTTCACACCGCACAAACAATGCAGTCTTACAAGGGTTTTGTAAAAGAATGAGGTAGAAAGTAAAACACAGAGTGTTTTAGTAGGTTTTCTATAGTTTACGCCTGAAATCTTAAGAGGGTAGGTAGAAATAAAACGATACTCCCACATTCCTTCAGTATGCAGGTTTTCTCGTACATTTGTTTTATGAAACAGACAAAATTTTAGTAAAAAATATACTTAGAAACTAATATTGTGTGAATATATGATATGCTATAAAAACCACTGTTAAATTATAGTAATATCAATTGATGCAAACTACATCACGCTATGAATCTATGGGGTAGGCTTGTCCATTTATTCATAGTAGCCTAAAAACTCAACTTGTCTTACAAAATACTGAACCTTGATGCTTTAAATATTTATTTAGAAAAAGCAAACATTTATCTTGACATATAAATAAGAATATCCTGACCCCGCAATAAACAATTATAAACTAGACATTACACAATTAACGTGAAAGCTTTTGGGCTTCTATGGAAGTACCAACATTGATATTAATATGTAGATATCCCCCACTTGGTTAAGAAGTACCACTGTGTTTTATATTACATATTGATATACTTCATTGTATTATCGGTGATTTTTACTCCTTTAGCCACGAGCTCATACACCCCACAATTGAGCTCGAATATCCACTAAAATAATAAGGTCTTAGTTCACGACCTTTGACCAATCCCCCAAGTTACAGGTTTATTCCTAGTTTGGGAGTCAATGAGACATAAAATTGCACACTGAGATTGTACAGCCCTCATTTTATGTGTTTTGTAATAAAATATGTAAAAATAATAATATGAATACCGTCCGCCAACCCGCACTAGGCCAGCGTGGTGGACTAAGGCCTAAACCCTCTCAGTTATAGAGGAGGCCCGTGCCCAGCAGTGGGACGTATATGGGCTGATGATGATGAAGTCTACCACATCTGTTGCCTACCATGCAGTGTTTTGTTTAACTGTTTTATGACTTACAGTACAAGTTAAAACGTGACATGATACTGATGATAATAATATGAATAGAAAAAAAAACAAAGAAATAACCAAATATATATATATAAATAACATATAAATAAACATACATAAATATATAAAGATCACAAAGAAGGCAACTGCCTGAACTACAACCTTTCATTCCAGTCCCGTATGTTGTCTGGAAGAGATCGCAGCTAGCGATAAGACCGCCTATTGTGCCTATACTTATTGTCTTCATTGTTTTCAATCATGTAGTATAAATTATTGTATAATGTACTAAAAAGTATAAATAAATAAATAATATGAATACGAGCTGGCACACGAAGCGTTAATCTTTATTATAACTTCAAGATGATTTCCGTCACCGTTATTGCATTATCATATACTAACAAATAAATACACCCAACAGTCACATACATTGTTCTGACCCCACACTAAAAGTCTTGTGTCGTGGGTATCAGAAACTACAAGAGTGTGGGATCGGGCCAGGCTAACTGCACCACGGGGCTGTCAAATGAATCTTATGATACATTAATAAACTCAGGTTTCATTTATCTATACATCTATACAAATAAATAAAATTAGAGTGTCTGTTTGTAATATTTAAATAACCGCTTTATAATAAATGCATATGGATGTATACACGGTACATATAACAAAATAACGTATTTTTACAATTTTTGTCTGTCTATCTGTCTGTCTGTTTGTTCCGGCTAATCTCTGAAACGGGTGGACCACTTTTAACGGGACTTTCACTGGCAGATAGCTGATGTAATAAGGAATAACTTAGGCTACGTTTATTTTAGAAAAATCCTTATATATTAGAAAAAAAAATTAAGAAGGTATCATAATAAAAAAAAAAACTAAAAAATTAAAGAATCGACGACGGCGGAGCGAAGATCGCCGGGTCAGCTAGAATCCTATATATTCTCAGCCTATCGCCGTCCACTGCTAAACGAAGGCCTCCCCAAGTAGGTTTCATTTAAACGATCGATAATTTGATAATCGATGAATTGAAAGCATAATTTAATGTTATAACATTAATATAAGAAGTCGTGATGGCCTTGAGGTTTAGGCACGCGGTCGAGAATTTCGGCGGTCGCAGGTTCAAACCCCAGGCACACACCTCTGACTTTTCGACGTTATGTGTGTATTCACAATGAATTATCACTTGCTTTAACGGTGAAGGAAAACATCGTGATGAAACCTGCACACCTAAAAAGTACTCAGGAATTTCTTAGGTGTGTAGTCCGCCAACCCGCACTAGGCCAGCGTGGTGGACTAAGGCCTAAACCCTCTCAATGGTAGAGGAGGCCTGTGCCCAGCAGTGGGACGTATATGGGCTGATGATGATAACATTAATATTAGGGTGTAGCTTATCTAGATCAGGGATCAACACATCTGGTCGCATTACAATTCGGAATACAAATTACACCACTTAAAACTTTTATGTGTTCCGTATAAATTCCATTACCGTTTCATGATTTTACATTTTAAGTCGTGGAAACGTTTCACATACAACTCGAATGCAAATGGCCTCTCAGATCACGCCTAACTTATGATATTAAGTAAATTGTAACTGATAGAACATTTAAGACGAGCGTTAAGTACGGCATAAGGTCAGTGGCGGTACTTCCATAGAAGCTCATAAGCCCAGCTTGCCTTACTTTAATTCCAAATAATAATCTTTAAGCTTTAAATCTTTATTTAACAAAAGCAACTTAACATATAAATGAGAATATCCTGACCCCACAATAAACAATTATAAAATAGACATTGCATAATTAACTTGTAACGCTTTTGGGCTAAATATATGTATTTATAAACAAGAAAGAACCCAAATTTTAACAAAAACTTTCACCTCTAAGCCAACGGGGACACTTCCTAAGAATTATGAAAAAACTATGCGAAGAATTCAAACAGCGGACTGTTTACAAGATGCTCTCATTGTACAGATTCATTCAAATCATATTATTTTGTAAATAACGTTCTGTAGTACGTACGGAGTACTCGAGCAGTGGCGATCAGTCTATGAAAATACGCGCAGAGATGTACTCCATCAGTAGTTTTTTATTGTTTTTGGTATTGTCACCCACGTTATTGGTAAGCTATTTTTATTATAAGATGACCTTCGTATTTTATTTACAATCTTATTTAAATTTAAAAAAAAATCATCATCATAAAACACAAACGCTGATTGCCAGCCAGCCTTGTCAAACGCCACGTAAATCCAGGAAATATGGCCTTTACTTATCTATCGTTCGGAGGTTATTAATCGGTTTTATAGACTTCGTGTTGCTATTGAGAATTTCCTAAATAAAACGACAACTAAAATGACAAATCTCGATCTCACCTCGATCATTTTTACAGTAGAAATAATGAGGCAGTCATGTCTCTACAATTGGCTGAAAAATCGGTAATACTTCTGAAAATTTAATCATCATCAGCCCATATTCATACGTCCCACTGCTGGGCACGGGCCTCCTCTACAATAGAGAGGGTTTAGGCCTTAGTCCAAATTCATCATCATCATCATCAGCCCATATACGTCCCACTGCTGAGCACGAGCCTCCTCTACAACTGAGAGGGTTTAGACCTTAGTCCACCACGCTGGCCTTGTGCGGGTTGGCGGACTACACACCTAAGAAATTCCTAAGAACTTTAAGTGTGCAGTTTTCATCACGATGTTTTCCTTCACCGTTAAAGTACGTGATAATTCTATGTGAATAGACACATAACTTCGAAAAGTCAGAGGTTTGTAGGGTTTGAACCTGCGACCGTCGAGATTCTCGACCGCGTGCCCAAACCTCGAGACCATCACGACAAATTAGAATGAATTAATTAGAAAATTTAATCTTTTTTTTAATTTAAGGAAGCTTGGAGGGAATCGTTGGAAGATAAAGAAAATACAAGACTGATAAGAAGAGGTGTTCACTATCATTCCAAGCGTCACATGCTACCGCCCCAACCAGAACCAAAGCGACGGATAACTACGCCAAAACCAAGGGAAATTAGAAAAAAGGTAACGTCACTATTATACAATATTACGGTAGAATATTATTATAATTAGAATATAAACAATGATGGCCTCGAGGTTTAGGCGCGCGGTCGAGAATTTCGGCGGTCGCAGGTTCAAACCCCAGGCACACACCTCTGACTTTTCGAAGTTATGTGTGTATTCACAATGAATTATCACGTGCTTTAACGGTGAAGGAAAACATCGTGATAAA
This sequence comes from Hemaris fuciformis, assembly GCA_907164795.1. NCBI lineage: Eukaryota > Metazoa > Arthropoda > Insecta > Lepidoptera > Sphingidae > Hemaris > Hemaris fuciformis. The sequence goes on along the minus strand of OU015440.1, from coordinate 2,459,971 downwards.
ACCTGCACACCTAAAAGTTCTTAGGTATTTCTTAGGTGTGTAGTCCGCCAACCCGCACTAGGCCAGCGTGGTGGACTAAGGCCTGTACCCTCTCAGTTGTAGAGGAGGCCCGTGCCCAATAGTGGGACGTATATGGCCTGATGATCATAATCACGGTAGAATATTTGCCGTGTATTTAACAACTTTGCATTACAATTAACCTGCATATTATATATTCATTATATTTATTTTGACAGTGTTAATTTATATTTTACATACTTAAATAAATACACCCAACAGTCACATACATAGTTATGACCCTACATTAAGATACAAGTCTTGTGTCGTGGGTATCAGAAACTACGAGAGACTTTTCGGTCTCACAAACAGCCAGACCCGAAACAAATATTTGTGGATCAAACAAACATTTGTCTCAGTGCGGGGATCGAACCCGTGGCCTCTCGTTTCTAGCCAACTGCGCCACGGGGATGTCAATACGCATATCTATAGGCTAGGCGAATAAATAGTTTTTTATAAATTGTATACCTATGTTGTCAATTATTTTAAAACAATGTCAATTCGGGAGCTGGTACTCCGCATTATTTTTCTATTCAACTTTAGTTAGATACCTAATCAAGTCAACCCGCACTAGGCCGGCGTGGTGGACTAAGGCCTAAACCCTCTCAGATGTAGAGGAGGCCCGTGCCTAACAGTGGGACGTATATGGGCTGATGATGATGAACATACCTAAAGAGTGGATCCATTTCTACTACAGCCACGTCTACTACGGTACGGCCTAGCAGTACCCTTTACTACTATTTTATCGTTTAATCTTTTCATACCCCAATCTACACAGATGCAGGGTAAGAAATCCGGTCTCCCACAACCATCAGGCCATCTCACGCCCCTAGAAGAAGACGAGATGGACAACGACGGAGTAGTCTCTGTAGCCATCGGTCCGCCTCCAATGAGACCCAAATACGAAAAAGTCAACTGGAAACGGCCACCTAAACCTGTTAACACCGCATCAAATACTTCAGTTGTGAGTTTCGTAAAAGACCTCCTGTCTCAATTGGGACAAGACTTGATATCGAGGCAGGTGAACGAAGATTTCGTCTTCGGCCAGTACGTCGGGAATTCTATGAGGAATTTGACTAGTGAGCTAAAACTTAGCATGCAGCATGAGATGCTGAATCTGATAGTTAAATATCAGAAGTTGAATCGAGGAGATACTCTCATGAAGGTGGAAGAAAAGAATACAACACCAGTGCCGAAAGAGATTAAAGCTGAGAAGAAAATGGCTCCGAATGATACGGATGAAACGTGGCCTGATTTTAGTAACCTAGCTAAGATCGTTGGTTGAATGATGTATCCGATTAGTGAATGTTTTTTTTTTGGTTTGGCTATATTATTTGTAAAGGCGTCATATCATATTGGAATTTAAAATTACAAGTTATAATTAAATGTATTTTGTTAAAATTGGAGTCAATTTTATTTATTCTCTTTACTTTAATACAGTTAAACAGTTATTTTTGACCTAATTTTCGAATTCGTTCCGATTAAAATTATTGGAATTACGTAAAGTTGATATACAGAGGATTTTGATGGTCGTTAATCTAGTTAAGGGTGTCATTATTTATTTATTTTATAAAATAGGCTCTTAGACACTATTATAAAAACTTTTTTGTAATCTAGTCACTATTAAGTCACTCCACCCTATTCAATATCCATAATTTCTAGGGAGGCCAAAGTGTTATTGGATTTTTTCATTAGGGAATTCTCATCACCAGAACGGAGTCTTGAAATGTGGCCAAACACGAAGTTATTAAACCCACGACCTCTTGATTATACGGCGCACATATATACCGTGGTACTAACGAAATAACGACCAAATAGAATATATCATAGGTATTACTGAAATTGGTAAATCTGCTTGGAAGGTATAGATAAAATAATAGCACAAGGTGGTTACAATAGATCTCAGCAATTGAATTAACGATGAACGCGCCATTGGTTTATCATACATACATAAACTCACGCCTGTATTCCCCAAAGGGGTAGGCAGAGGTGCATTTCTGCACCCACATTTCGCCAGGTATGTATCAGTCCCACGTATTAGGGGGCGAGCCTATTGCCGTTTTTCGGGCACATTTCCAGACTCCGTGCTGTTACTGAGAATTTCCTAATGGAAAAACCCAATAACACTTTGCTCGACCCGGGAATCGAACCCAGGACCTCTAGATCGCACGGCACATACTTATACCGCGAGACCACGAGGCAGTCATACTGATTAATAAATAAAATCAGTGCTCTAAATATCTCTTTACTGATACTGTAAAGGAAAGGTTTTTATTTGTTTGTAACGAATAAAGTCTATAACTACGAAAGCGATTTAAATGATTTTTGTTATAGACATATATTGGTCCTTGGGAAACAACATACACTATTAATCCTAGAAAAAGGTAGGGGTTCCCGTGGGATGAGCTCGGAATAGAGAATTGCCTCCGGAGAAATTGAGCCCCACCGCTTAGTAACAACATAAAGTATGACGCAAACAATAATGAACACGTCTTGACTACAGAGAGTTTTTATGTCGTGTATTTTATGCAGATGAACATGCATTATTAGATCCTACATATTATACCGAAAAGTCCCATGTTGTTATATACTAATCGGATTTTTATTCGGTTTTCACCAATAGATAGAAAGTTACAAGAGTAATTTTAAAGATGTCACTGCTATTCATAACGATACAGGGCTATCTGCCTCGTCAATAATTGTGAAAGTTTACTAAAGAAAACTCAAAGTATGGGTAATCACCATAAACCAACAGTTGTGACGTCGGCAATGTGACGTCACACATCTTAAAGACACTTCGAAGTAGAGATGGGCAGTGGGAAAAAACCCAACGGGAAAATATCCAGGTTTTTTCCCATTTGGAAAATTCGCACCTTTTTCATACGATTTTTAAACTCTTTTAATAGTAAAAATGCTTTCTATGACGTCGAGTTTAAAAAATACATTGCACACATGCGAGGCTGGGTCGAGCCGCTGGTAGCATTATAATACATACGAGTACAATATTTTAGGCTAAGCGGTAATTTATACCAGCTCTTAAAACATACGCATTGTTCTAACCGTGCGGTACTGCAATAATTCATACGATTCGTCGGCTTGAATGCAAAACGTGATAAGTCAACTTTCAGTTTTCATATTTATCCCAAACGAAATATATTGCAGGTAATAAGTAGATATTTTCAGCCTTCAGTATCAATTGAAAACTTTAATTTTAAAACTAAACATGAAGAAAAATGCGGTTATATGTATTTGATGCAAATACAGGGGAAAAACAAAGTACTGTCAAATTTTTCAACTGTGTGAATGCCAAACCAATGCCCAGCAGTGGGACGTGTAAGGGCTGACGATGATGATTTTTTAAAATATCGATCATCATCATGATCAGCCTAAATACGTCCCACTGCTGGGCACGGACCTCCTCTACAACTGAGAGGGTTTAGGCCTTAGTCCACCACGCTGGCCTAGTGCAGGTTGGCGGACTACATACCTAAGAAATTCCTAAGAACTTTTAGGTGTTCAGGTTTTATCACAATGTTTTCCTTCACCGTTAAAGCAAGTGATAATTCATTGTGAATATACACATAACTTCGAAAAGTCAGAGGTTTGTGCCTATGGGGTTTGAAACTGCGACCGCCGAAAATTTTCGACCGCGCGCCTAAACCTCGAGGCCATCACTGCTTATGCTTATATCGATACCTATATAAATATCGATTATAAAAGTCAAAAGCTATATAACGCGCCAACATAAATTAAAAACAATCCAAACGGATATATTTCACCAAAAATCTTTTGTCATTTTGAAAAATTCCAAAAACTCACTTAACCGTTTCGCTCATTATGCAGACGTTATTTCTTCGCTAACAATTACGTGCAAGGTTTTATACTAACAGCTGCAGGTACTAATGCAAATACTCTACACTGAGAATGTTCTAACGGCCTACGGGACTCTGTTATTTTAAATTGGGAACCTCCAAGACTCGCTTCTAGTGAAAATTGTTCTAAATTAATGACGTGCTTTTTTTAGACGGGGATACGAGTCTTTTGGCCCGTCTTTAATATTGACTTGAAATACTTTTAAGTAAACTTTGCATGTCAATTTTTATAAAAAAAAAACAATTGTGAGCTGATTAAATTTATACTATATTTCCCAGATCAACAAAAAATTATACGCTGAAAAATATAAATATTATTAGTTTACATACATACATAAACTCACGCCTGTATTCCGCGAAGGGGTAGGCAGAGGTGCATTTCTGCACCCACATTTCGCCAGGTATGTATCAGTCCCACGTAATAGGGGGCGAGCCTATTGCCGTTTATCGGGCACATTTCCAGACCGAGAATTTCCTAATGGAAAAACCCAATAACACTTTGCCCGACCCGGGAATCGAACCCAGGACCTCTAGATCGCACGGCACATACTTGTACCGCGAGACCACGAGGCACGAGCATAATAATATGTAAACAAATAAATAGGTACTTAAAGAATAATCTTTATACTTGCATTGATAAAAATATAAATTACGTTACAAGTCTTTTACAAACACGTTACATAAGCACTATTGATAATGAATTCAATGTTAATACCTTAACATTATAAACAGATTATATTTATTACAGCTATAGGTGCAATAACACCAGTACTTATGTATTTTATAAACGCACGTTTTTCTACTCTGTTATAATCCATTACAAATAAACTTTCCAGTTTGGAGCTAATGTCCTCCAATCCGCACTAGGCCAGCGTAGTCGACTAATGCCTAAACCCTCACAGTTGTAGAGGAGGCCCGTGCCCAGCAGTGGGACGTACATAATTGGCTAATGATGATGATTGGATTAGTTTTGATAAAATAATATACCCGGTGTATATAGACCGTAATCGAAAACTTAGACAGGCAATAGCCACGGTGATTACGAATACTGTTATGTTATCCTTACTGGACCAAATACATGCCCACTGAGTTGGACTCGCTGGATCTACTCAGGTGTGGGTCGCGCCGCGTAAATTCCAGTAGTAAAGTGAGCCCGCTGAGTTTGTTTCGCCGGGTCTTCTCAGTCAGGGTCGCGTTTGGATCCGGTGGTACCATTAAAATAATACGTGACGTTTCGGAAATACACAAGGTCCATCTCGTTATTTACTTTAAAATAATAATAATAAGATATTATGTATTTCCTGATGAAAACTAAAAATAAATTATAAAAAAAACCGTAAATATTTTTGTACAAATTATATAAAATGAACCATAGTTAAATTATAATGTAATAATAAAAGATTTTTCTTTTCTGTATTGACTTGTCATAAGTGCTATTTGATTGCCTACGTGACCAAATAAAGCAATTTCATTTCATTTCAAAGCAATTTCATTTCATTTCAAATTAAAAAAATCCCTACGAAAATAATAAAAAATACGTTTTCCTAACTACTACATACATTTAATACTCGTGGTTGTATTTGCATTTGTAACTGCCTCGTGGTCTCGCCGCTCGCGATACAAGTATGTGCCGTGGGATCAAGAGGTCCTGAGTTCGATTCCCGGGTCGGGCAAAGTGTTATTGGGTTTTTCCATTAGGAAATTCTCAGTAACAGCACGGAGTCTGGAAATGTGCCCGAAAAACGGCAATAGGCTCGCCCCCTATTACGTGGGACTGATACATACCTGGCGAAATGTGGGTGCAGAAATGCACCTCTGCCTACCCCTTTGGGGAATACAGGCGTGAGTTTATGTATGTATGTATGTATGGTTGTAAGGAAAATTTGAGAAAAATCTTTTTCGTCGGGATTTTTTTAATGTCTCGGTGTTTGTAGTCACCGTGGCTATTGCCTATCTTAGTTTTCGATCGCGGTTTTTATACACCCTGTATGAAACATGTATATCTTAGCTTATAACACACTTTAAAAAATACCTCCGATGCAATAAACATCTATACCCAAACCTTAATAACATGTAGCCTACGCAATAAAATACTCGAAAACGGAGTCTCAGATATCGAGTCCACGAGACAACGCTTTCGGCCGCATCATTATTCCAAATGCGAAAAGATGTCTAGACAGTTCCTTATTTTTAAAATTTGACGCTTAAATTCTCTACTGGAATGAAATTTATTTTTTCACGCGAGTGAATTTTACGCGGGAAGCGCTCCAGGCATTTGTGCCAGTGTAATTATTTCAAAACGTAAATCTAAATAATTCCAGCACTTTCGGGAGGATTTGCAGGAGTGCTGCGAAATGGTACATAGAGATTTTCATGAGCAGACTACACATGTTTACCGTCTAGGTTCGATTACCGTTTGAAAAAATAAATCGAAAAGTACAGTCAGCTCTGTCCTTAATATAGGCGTTGTCCGTCGATGTCTCCTTATTATGATACATAGGTACATACATACATATATGTTTATAACTTAGCCTTACGTCAAATATTAGCAGAGCTAGACAAAACATTTTTTTATTGAAAAAGATCTTAGTAGCGTTTAAAGTTATGATCCAAATGTCTTATAAGAAGATATAAATATCATTAAAGGGCTCTTATAAAAAGTTTAATCATTTTAATTATTTTATAATACCCGGCTCACTTTTTTCTTATCTTTTTTTCTCACTAAATATTTTTTATACGTCTACCTATAACGATTGAATAACTGTCACTGCATAGGACAGATAGAACACTCTAAAAAAGACCCTGTGGGACCATTTAACGTACGGAACTCTAAAAGAACAAGCGAACAAAAGCACTGCCCCATTTACTATTAAAGTTGAGATTAGTAATTCATTTCCCAGATTAACAAGTATACAAATTTCCTCCAGAATGCATATCCCGAAGGATATCTTACAAACTTTACCGCGGACCCAGTACTTTGCAAAACAAATCCGGGATGAAAGTAAGAAGTAAACTTGGTGATTTCGTTCAAAGCAAAAGATAAGACACGGCAGCAATTCGAGATGTTTATTTAGGATTAGAACCAAAATGTTGTTGATATGATATTGAAAGTTCAATTGTTTTGCTATAATTAGTATGCCGCTTCGCTACTCCGCTGCAGCAAGCGGCTTTTTATAATTACTTTTTTTTTACTTCTAATAATTTATAAATTCACTGTAATGGGGCAATCGCTCGTGAGTCAGTCTTGTTTCCGACAGTCAAAATACCTGCAGCAATCACGTAGTCCGTCGCACGTGATCTTATTCCACTGTAGTGAGGCGATCGTCCGTTATGAGTCATCCTTGTTTATGCACAACAAGCACTACAACCTAGCTCGTCGTATATGGTTTTGCGCCGATGTATATATAGCCCCGTGGCGCAGTTGGCTAGACACCAGCTTGCGAAACGAGAGGCCGCGGGTTCGATCCCCGCACCGAGACAAATGTTTGTGTGATCCACAAATATTTGTTTCGGGTCTGGGTGTTTGTGAGACCGAAAAGTCTCTCGTAGTTTCTGATACCCACGACACAGGACTTGTATCCTAGTGTGGGGTCAGAACTATGTATGTGACTGTTGGGTGTATTTATTTATTTATATACACCTCTGCCTACCCCATAAGGGAATACAGGCGTGAGTTTATGTATGTATGTATGTATATAAATGTAAGAAATTAACATTCTCAAACTTATAGGCAAACCTTTTTTTTAACCATGAAGCTGCATTCAAGGTATTCGTCTTCTTCTGCTATAGCCGTGTAAAACATAAGAGTGATGGCTTGACTAGTAAGTCCCTGTCAGTAGACAGGGATGCGTAAAAAGTCCAATCCTTTTATATAACTGACTGTCGACTTTATATTCCTGATAAACTATAATACTTTTGGGATATCTATCTTCACCGTTTAAATGTGTGATAATTACTGAAGAATACAAACATAACTAAAAGTCATACGTGTGTCTCGGCTTCGTAACTGTGCGTCTAACTCTTATCATGGACGTCAAATCTATCACGAACTTGTCAGGTTAGACGAAAATGTACATCCAGACTTTATCCAGGAAGACGTAAACAGAGGTGCAGTTCTGGACTCAAAATTCACTAGGCGGTGACAGGACAATTTATACGTCCCACGTTGTAGGGGCGAGTCTATGGTATTTCCTTATGTAGGAAAAAACAAAAGCTCTGTGCCCACTTCCGAGGCAGTCAAAACGTATGCATTCCCCAAAAACACGAAAGGGTTCACATTAATACATAGCAGATGAACAAAAAAGAGCCATCCATTACGAGACTTTAAGTCACTGCTTCACTTTGTTCACAAAGGCGCTGTGATTTCATTACCAGTGTGTGGAGCCTCTTTGTTTTAAAATAGCTGAAACATGTTCGTTGCTTTTGTGATGGAACGGGTGGCCGATTCGCTTTTATGATTCCTGAGGTATTTGAGAGTCCTCTTTGTCAGCTAAATGTGGTTGGGAGTGAAACATGATCAAAATACAAAAGTGATATATCGCCTATACCATGGTGAGTCTGATGAACTTTTTGGCTTAATAACTGCTGCTGAATTTCACTACCACACCACACGCCAGACATTGAAGTTTGATCCCTACCATCTGGATGAATGGCGTTCCTCAACAGTGCGGTTCAAACAAGTGGCAGTACTTCCATAGAAGCTCAAAAGCGTTACACGTTAATTGTGTAATATCTACTTTATAATTTCTTATTGTAGAGTCGGGATATTCTCATTTATATGTCATAATCATCATCATCATCAGCCAATATACGTCCCACTGCTGGGCACGGGCCTCCTCTACCATTGAGAGGGTTTAGGCCTTAGTCCACCACGCTGGCCAAGTGCGGGTTGGCAGACTACACACCTAATAAATTTTTAAAAACTTTTAGGTGTGCAGGTTTCATCACGATGTTTTCCTTCACCGTTAAAGTACGCGATAATTCATTGTGAATACACACATAACTTCGAAAAGTCAGAGGTGTGTGCCTGGGGTTTGAACCCGCGACCGTCGAGATTCTCGACCGCGTGCCCAAACCTCGAGGCCATCACGACTTCTATGTCATAATGCTTTTGTTAAATAAATATTTGAAGCTTGAAGATTGTTATTCGGAATTTTGTAAGGCAAGGTGGGCTCTTGGGCTTCTATAGAAGTACCGCCACTGTTTCAAACGGTGTTTCCTTCCTCGCACAAAACCTTTGTAGAATTATCTTCCCTCTGCGGTATTTCCAAATGGATACTAATTAAGGAAAAAGAAAAGAGGCTATATTTTCCTCAAAGGTCGGCAACGCTCCGATAATTCCTCTGGTATAGTGAGTGTTCATGGGCGGTGTTGACCACTTGACATCAGGTGATTGTCACTGGCTTGTTTGTCTCCTTTCCAATAAAAAAAACAAAAATACCAATAAGGCCCAAATCCGTTCGGGTGCAATTTTAAAATGGCCTACTGTGCTCTTATTCAGATAAAAAAGGTCATTACTGAGCTCATTCAAAGTATAAATAAGAATACTTATTTACTTATATTTAAAACCATACAAAAACTTAATACCCGTCAATTAAAACATAATACTTGTAAAAAAAACTTCTCACAAATTTCATTTCATATTTTTCACATTCTTAGCCTAAATTCATGAAGAAGTGGTTCAAAAGTTTAGCGTGAACTTGTAACAGACATGCTTTTGCGGCTATAGAAATATTTCTCTTCATCCACTTAATTTAGTCATACATCATCATCATCATCATCATCAGTCCATATACTTACTCGTACATATGTCCCACTGCTAAGCACGGGCCTCCTCTGCAACTGAGAGGGTTTAGGCCTTAGTCCACCCCGCTGGCCTAGTCCGGGTTGGCTCACTACACACCTAAGATATTTCTCAGAGCTTTTAGGTGTGCAGGTTTCCTCACGATAATTTAGTCATACAACACCAGTTATTATGTTCCACGTACTGGAGTAGAACCTATTGCCGTTTGCCGAGTAAATACTGCTACTACACTACAACAAGACATGTACTTATGACGTACTTGACTACCATCATCATCATCATTATCATCAGCCCATATACGTCCCACTGCTGGGCACGGGCCTCCTCTACAATTGAGAGGGTTTAGGCCTTAGTCCACCACGCTGGCCTAGTGCGGGTTGGCGGACTACACACCTAAGAAATTCCTAAGAACTTTTAGGTGTGCAGGTTTTATCACGATGTTTTCCTTCACCGTTAAAGCAAGTGATAATTCATTGTGAATACACACATAACTTCGAAAAGTGAGAGGTGTGTGCCTGGGGTTTGAACCTGCGACCGCCGAAATTCTCGACCACGCGCCTCAACCTCGAAGCCATCACTGCTTACACTTGACTATGCATTATAATAAAAAATATTTCCCTTACATACAAGCTCCTTGCTCCAAGACAAATTTCTCGTATTCCCAAATCCATTCGAATTATTTTCACCAAAATGATTTCGTAATCAATCTTCCTTCCAACTCACAAAGGCTCTTAAAACTCCCCTGTGATATAAAATCTTGGGTACACATTTTTTGTTGTCTCAAATTTGGAAGCAATTATTGGATAAGGTACGTCAGAATATCCGGAACTCCTAATTAGGGGTCGTTGAGAAAGTTTTATAATTGGGCTCTTGGTTTAACCCCCCCTCAAATAAGGTTGAGGATACACGAATTCAAAAAGTATTCAGGACCGAATCCTGATATTTAAATTTTGAAATAAATATAAGTATATACGGGTAGATAGATATTTGTTAGCCTCGCATAACAGGGAACGAACATGGCGAAGAAATTCGTAAGGACTTTTAGGTGAGTAGGTTTCACGAAATTCTCCTTGACCGTAAAAGTACGTGATAATTTGTTATGAATACAAACATAGCTTCAAAAAGTCAGTGGTGCCTAGTGTTTGAACCTACGACCGCGCGCTTAACCTAATGACTAATAACGAAAAAAAAAATCGAAAAAATATTATGATTGAGCAAATCAACTAGTTTTCCTTTACATGTCACAGAACGATTTTCCTTGTATGGAATTTTGCAAAACAAAAGACAAATCTCAGCACACAGAAATTTAACTATCCAAAATATCAAAACCCGAACAAGAATACGTCACCAAAACCAATGTAACTTATTGGAACTGATCAATCCTATAAAAACATACGAATACGTTTTGAAATATTAAATGTATTTTAATCCGAAACATCATTGAAGTTGCGAGCAGAATTGATCAATAGGAAACTGCAGACCGCAAACACAAAGTAATAATAATATGTATTTAATGATGTTATTTAAATTATAGCTTGTAGAATGTAGAGGTAATATTAATGGTAAAAATTGTAAATGATGATTTTAATGTCAGAACATTACATAATCCACATATAATAAAGTAGTGTAATGAAGTTATCGAGTCAAGCCTCGGCGATCACAGGTTCAAACCTCTGACTTTCCGAAAGTAGATGTGTATTCACAATGAATTGATACATACTTTAACATACACATACATAAACTCACGCCTGTATTCCCTTATAGGGTAGGCAGAGGTGCATTTCTACACCCACATTTCGCCAAGTATGTATCAGTCCCACGTAATAGGGGGCGAGCCTATTGCCGTTTTCCGGGCACATTTCCAGACTCCGTGCTGTTACCGAGAATTTCCTAATGGAAAAACCCAATAACACTTTGCCCGACCCGGGAATCGAACCCAGGACCTCTAGATCGCACGGCAAATACCTGTACCGCGAGACCACGAGGCAGCTTGTAGAATGTAGAGGTAATATAAATGGTAAAAATTGTAATTGATGATTTTAATGTCAGAAAAATGTATATAATCCACATATAATAAAGTAGTGATGGCCTTGAGGTTTAAGCGCGCGGTCGAGTCAAGCCTGGGCGATCACAGGTTCAAACCTCTGACTTTCCGAAATTACTATTCACAATGAATTGATACGTACTTTAACGATTAAGGAAAACATCGTGAGGAACAACTAGCCAGCGCAACTAAAAATCCTTAGGAATTTCTCAGGTGTATAGTCTGCCAACCTGCACCAGTATGCCAGCGTGGTTAACTAAGGCCTTACCCCTCTCAGTTGTAGAGGAGGCCCGTGCCTAGTAATGGGACGTATATAGGCTAATGATATATAGGTACATGATTTACACTACTCTGTCAGAACCACTGAACAATTGGCAAGCTTTTCGATAAGGAGATCCACTGGACCTTGGGAGAGGTTAGACTCCTTTTTTTTTAACAACGCACCGATGATTCCTCTGGTATTTTGGTTGTTCATGGGCAGTGTTGACCGCTTAACATGTTTTTCCTCCTTTCCCATTAAAGAAATAAAAAAACAGAATTTCACCTAGGAAAAGATGGGCCCAACTGCTAATAATATTAAATAAAGCAAGCATACTTAGCGCCATCTTATATGTCTATGAAAATTATTTGGTAAAGCATGTGCGTAAAACACCTCTATCTATCTTTTACATACATATATGTACATAGGCGTGAGTGTGTTCATTAAACAGTCGTACATTTCCAAGTACTAATTGTTTCTATTGAAGTATTAGTGAAGAATGAACCGTTGAAACTATTATATCTTGTGTTTTTCCTCATGGCTCGTTGCCGAAACTTTTATTCAGCTTTTTATAAAGAGAACCTTTGTTACTGATAGAGGTAGCTCGATTTTAAGTAAAAAAATACGAGATTAGTGAAATGAACTCCTAAGCCATCATAACTCGTTGTGTCCCTCGCCGTATTCGCAAAATCCACATCCGCCTAATCCTGATTTATTAAAATTTTCGTCCACTAATTGGCTGTGCCATAATTAATACGAAATTCCAATGGGAAAACAAGAAAATTCAATTTCAAAGTAAATAAAGATATTTGATTGGCTCAGCACGCAGTTTAAATGCTCATTATAGTATTTTAATTAATATGTTTCCGTACACATTTATAACATTATCTATCTGGGGGCACGGCAGTGCCCCCGCCAAGTCGAGCGAAAAAGCGGCACGGCCGTACTATACTTTTCTCGAAGCAACTCAGGCCATTTTCGACACCCTATAACTTCGTTGTGGATAAACCTAGAAACCTGAAATTTTAATCACCAAGCAAGAATAGTATAAACTCTGTATATATCAAAATTTATTCATTTTGAACCAGTAGTTTAAGAATTATAACTAGTCAAACTTCGCGGTTTTGGTCACTCACTGACCGATCATCAAAACTCTAAGGCACTTCTAGCCGACATAGAAGCTTCAAATTTGGAACACAATTAGAGTTGAGTGTATAACTTAAGGAAAAATTAAAATATCTTGCAATTTCGGTCTAGTTGTCTAGATTCACAAACTGCATAAATAACTTTGTAATCCCATATAAATATATAGGATTACAAAGGTACATTTGCAGCTAATAAACCAGTGTACCTGTATATGTATAAGATAATGGAATATAGGTGTAGACAGATAAGGTGTGATGGTATTGAGGCTTAGGCGTGCGGTCAAGAATTCCGGCGGTCGCGGGTTCAAACTCTAGGCACACTCATCGGACTTTTCGAAGTTATGTGTGTATTAGCAATGAATTATCACGTACTTTAACGGTGAAGGAAAACATCGTGAGGAAATCTTCATATAGGGTCAAGTAATTTATTCATTAAAAAAAATTGAGTGCGGCATTTGGTGCCGTAACTCAATTCAAGCTATACCTCTGTTAAGCTTGATGTTGTAATTTTCTGTTTGGTACATTGACAGTACCAATTTATAGTGAAAGATAGATAACAATTTTACAAAAGGATTAACTTTAACTGACGTTTGACGTGCGGCCCTAAATTTTTCTAACTAACGCAAAAAGTAATTATTATTTTGAAATAAAGAACATGTCTCGTCTCGTATGTAGAAGAGGAAGACTACCTACAAAAGTAAGCAAAGCTCATAAGACAGAGCGTGGGTTTTAAGAATATCCGTTGTTAGTACTCGAGAAGTAGAAGGTACCGAAAAGGAAAAAAGTAGGACTTTCTACAAAAAGAAATGAGATCCCATAAAAAACAAAACTTGTAAAAAAAAACAAGTCTCGCAACTCAGTTCTTCTACCGTAAAAAGTTGTGAGATCCATGTGATACCAAGTCGATAAATTTATTCAGTCTCCGTTTAAGGGACCTTTTGTCTTAAGTTATTATGCACTTAGCTTACCAGACAACATCTTATAGTGACCATATCAATATTAAAAATCTTTAATGTTTTAAATAAAATAGTTGGACTTGGCAATCTCTCTAAAAGTGAGATACATCGTGTTTTCATGCTCCCACAGTCCGCTAACACCCACAATGCCAGTATGGTAGACTTTTGCGTACTCCTTCTCAGTTTTAGATGAAGCCCGATCGCGGCGTTGGGGCGTTTAAAGTGATATACACAGATTTGTCGTGTCCATCTACAAAAAAAATAACAGATTGAAAATATGGCCTATCGTCTCGCCTGAAACAGTTATTACTATTTTAACAATACTTAAGTAGTTTAGGTTTTTTTTCAGTAGAATCTTCACTACACACCAACCAGTGCGGATACATAGTTCCATAAAAGCCCAAAAGCGTTACGTTAATAGTGTAATATCTAGTTTGTAATTGTTTATTGTGGGGTCAGTATATTCTCATATTAATGTCAAATTGCTTTTGTTAAATAAAGATTTTAAGCTTAAAGATTATTATTAGGAATTTTGTAAGGCAAGCTGGGCTTTTGGGCTTCTAAAGAAGTGCCGCTACTGACACCCGCTACTGCAACTCCTGTACACCAGGATCGACGGCGGCATAGAATACCAAGCAATGAAGCTTAACGAGTCTCTAAGAGGGACTTAGTTTGTCTTTTAGCCCGCAACAAATTTAATCAGTAGAATCTTCTATTTATCTAAACATGAGGAGTTGGAGTAGTTGAGTAGTTTTTGCTTAACAAGAGTTAAAAAGTAGTGTCTATAATTGCATACATACATAAACTCACGCGTGTATTCCCCGAAGGGGTAGGCAGAGGTGCATTTCTGCACCCACATTTCGCCAGGTATGTATCAGTCCCACGTAATAGGGGGCGAGCCTATTGCCGTTTTTCGGATACATTTCCAGACTCCGAGCTGTTACTGAGAATTTCCTAATGGAAAATCCCAATAACACTTTGCCCGACCCGGGAATCGAACCCAGGACCTCTAAATCCCACGGCACATACTTGTGGCGAGACCACGAGGCAGTCTACAATTGTTTGTGACTAAAAAAAAATATTGCTATATTCGCACTTCACTAGAATTGTTTTTATGTTCTACGAAGTTGAAGGGGCTCAGGGTAAATATTATTTAAGCAAGTTATGTACAATTACTAGACCAATTAAACTTTAATTTTGTTTTTTGTAAAATCAGCAATCGACTGCCTCGATAACTAGACGAGAACAACCTTGCGGCACAAATGTGTTCTTTGCAAACTAGGGGCTTCGATTCCCGAGTCGGGTAAAGAGTAATTAAATTTTTACATAAAAAAGAATTGTATAACGTCACCTAATCTGGAACGAAAAACTCTGTAAGCTGTGTTTTAACACAAAACAGTTAAATAAGACTAGAAAGGAAATGTCAGCATGCCGAACGTGCCGAACCTACGATTAGACTATCATACGTTTGACACGACTGACTGCCTCGTGGTCTCGCGGTACAAGTATGTGCCGTGCGATCTAGAGGTCCTGGGTTCGATTCCCGGGTCGGGCAAAGTGTTATTGGGTTTTTCCATTAGGAAATTCTCGGTAACAGCACGGAGTCTGGAAATGTGTCCGAAAAACGGCAATAGGCTCGCCCCCTATTACGTGGGACTGATACATACTTGGCGAAATGTGGGTGCAGAAATGCACCTCTGCCTACCCCTTCGGGGAATACAGGCGTGAGTTTATATATGTATGTATGTACGTTTGACACGGCCGCTTCTTAGCAATTCGGGTAACGTGTAATATCAAGACTTTTATAAATGTGTGACAACCACAACAGCCTTTCATTTTTGGTTGAAATTTTTATCATTGGTCGAGTGAAATCGTAGTAGAATGAACAGGTGACAAGCGGCGACACTCGTCCCGATACAAAACACTGTCTATTTCCCTTCTAATCGTATTCAGCGTTTCTGTGTTGTTGTAAATTCCACAGCAAGGCTACTGACGTTTTTCGAAACTGTTCTTATTTGGTACTACTTTAATAACATGTATTTTTATTTGTATATCGTATTTTTATTTATTTATTTAAATGTTAGTATAGGTAACTTTAAAAATATTAATCTTAAATTTTATATATGTTTATAATTTTTTATTTAGGTATTCAAAGTTATTAGTATTATTTATTTTAGTTTATTTTTTCTTTTACGTCTTTCTATACACTTTATTCTACCCTTTTTATTTTTCCTCTTTTATTATCCATCCTAATGTTGCCTGGAAGAAATTGCCTAGAGCGTTAAGGCCGCCTCTTGTTTTGTTTTTTAATAGCTAAATCTCTTTATATCATTTTGTATATACTATATACAAGAAAATGTTAATAAATAAATACTGATGTACGTTTGTCATCATCATCATCATCATCAGCCCATATACGTCCCACTGCTGAGCACGGGCCTCCTCTACAACTGAGAGGGTTTAGGCCTTAGTCCACCACGGCGGCTTAGTGCGGGTTGGCGGACTACACACCTAAGAAATATCTAAGAACTCTTAGGTGTGCTGGTTTCATCACGGTGTTTTCCTTCACCGTTAAAGTACGTGACAATTCTTTGTTGAATACACATAATAACAATCAAACAAATCGAAAAGTCAGAGGTGCCTGGGGTTTGAACCCGCGACCGTCGAGATTCTCGACTGCGCGCCTAAACCTCGAGGTCACGTACGTTTGTACCACATGATAAATGAACGACGCGTCAATGTAATTTTTCGACGGCGTTGTGCTGAAAGTAGCAAGTTGCGGGCCGCGTAATTGCCTCGAGCCAACGGAGCTATAAAATTGCGCCTAAAAGCAAACAGTAATAAAAAGAAAGAAAATTATCGTTTACACAGAAAGGTTCGCGAGAGCTCCAGATTAGGGCGGGGTTGGAGTTAGAGCGGGTAGCGGGTTCTCAAATCAATATTTCCTTGTATTTTTAGATAGTAAGTTTGTTGGAAGACTCGTTGCCTCGTAGTCTCGCTGCACAAGTATGTGCCGTGCGATCTAGAGATCCTGGGTTCGATTCCCGAGTCGGGCAATTCTTGTATTTTCCATTAGAAAATTCTTAGTAGCAGCACGGATTCCGGAAATGTGCCCGAAAAAGTGCAATAGGCTTGCTTTCTATTACGTGGGACTGATACATACCTGGCGAAATGTGGGTGCAGAAATGCACCTCTGCCTACCCCTTAGGGGAATACAGGCGTGAGGTTATCTATATGTATGTACTCGTATGTATGTACAGGGCCAAAAAAATTCTTCATGTGAAAAGTCTTAAACAAAATATTTTTTAACGTTAATAAAAATTACGAAAGCGTCAAAATATATGAGTTTGATTCCCGGTTCGGCAATAGTTTTAAGTTTTCCTGTTGAGTTATTTTCGGCCCCAGTAGACAATTTTAAAATGTCACTTGAACGGCAATAAGCCCGCTCCTTATAAAATGGACGGTAATGATTTACGAATCGTAACTGTTATAAAACACTTCTAACATGCACATTGCACATTTGAGAATTCAATATCCACATACATTAAGTGTGATTGGATATCTTTTTAAGTCACTAAATTCAAATCAAATGACAATCGACTCTGCAATTGAAGTCATCATCATCATCATCAGCCCATATACGTACCACTAGTGGACACTGGCCTCCTCTACAACTGAGAGGGTTTAGGCCTTAGTTAATTCATTGTGTATACAGTATACACGCATAACTATAAAAAGTCAAAGATGTGTGCCTGAAGCTTGAACCCGCGACCGCTCAGATTCTCTACCGATTCTAAACCTGGAGGCCATCATTACTTTGAAGTGCGATATCGTAACAAAAAAGTTGAATCGCATTTCTCGCTTCCGCTGACGCTACATTTTATGCCGACCCGCACCGCGCCCTTTTTAACAGGCGTAAGAAAAACACAACATCAGTAAACTTCGTAATGTACTTTACAGTAAATTAATTTCTTTCTTGTGAACGTGCTTATAGTGCGATGAGTGCTATTTACATTATATCATCGTAACTAAACGTGTGTTTAGACATAGGCCATTTAGACGTTATGTAATCGTATTACCTCGTTGGTCCTGCAGCATAATTGTGCGATCGAAAAGCCGCAGTGTCGGGCGTTGTTTAAGGTCTTTCCATTTGGAAATACTCAGTGACGGCAAGGAGTACGAAAATGCGCCCGATATAACCCCCCTCTTACGTGAAACATCATCATCTTCAGCCCATAAACGTCACACTGCAGGGCACGGGCCTCTTCTACCATTGAGAGAGTTTGGACCTTAGTCCACTACGCTGGCCTAGTGCGGGTTGGCGGACTACACACCTAAGAAATTCCTAAGAACTTTTTAGGTGTGCATCACGATGTTTTCCTTCACCGTTAAAGCAAGTGATAATTCATTGTGAATACACACATAACTTCGAAAAGTCAGAGGTGTGTGCCTGCGACCGCCGAAATTCTCGATCGCGCGTCTAAACCTCGAGGCCATCACTGCTTCAATTTAAAACACCGGATAATAACTGTACTAAATTTCGTCAAACTACATACTGACTCACGTCCATATCCTCAAAGAGATCATGAAAATATGTGTATAAAATACTTACATTCCGCCAGCTATTCCGTTTCACGTCATAAAAGGGGGCGAGCATACTTATCAGACGCGTATCCAAATTCTGCCACTAAAAATTCCATCAAGAAAACCCCTTGAATGAAAACCGGAACGTCTCTGTCAAATTTACCAATTCATCTGACGGCAAGGCTTGTGTCATTAAAATAAATTGCCGAAGCAATTACTCTTGACGAGCGCAGTAATTATCTACTAATCGACAGAATTAAATCCCTTGTCCAAATGTTGATAAACAAATGATTAGTTAAACGGATCTTTACTTTTTGCTTGATCCTGTGAGACGATGGAAAAACACGAGTTGTACTAGTTTTAGAGGCCTTTACGTGCACAGTTTCCGTGACACCATTAGAAGTAAACAAAGTACGAACGCAATTATAGGAAACTTACGAGAAGCCATTGAAAATTCGAAAAATATTTGTAAAAAAAACGTGGATCGTCTGCCACGAGTATCTACTATCTCGAATTGACGGCGACGTAGCCTCAAAATCACTCCAAGAAATAATTACACTGAAATTATATGTTTACGGTTAATGATCTCGGAACTTATAACTTCCTTATAGAATTCCCAATTGAACATAATATAGCATATATACATAGCCCCACGCCCATATTCCCTGAAGGTTTAGGCAGTGATGCATTTCTGCATCCACATTAAAAATCAAATTATCTAAAGGACAAAAGCAATCGGAAACAAATATACATAAACCGAGTGAAATAAACTGGATATCCCACCGTTAAATTGCTAACAGCGAAGAGCCTACAATGCGTCACCATCGGCAGTCCATTCAGTGCTCGCAAAATAATGGCCCTCCCAAAACAACCTTACATTTCTAAAACAATCAAAAATGACCCTTAACCCATTGCAACAGGGTATACTATATCCGCAAATGTAAACTTGGTATTCGCCCTACACTAACCACTATTTCTTGGCCTGTGATTTCATATGTGAGCACTCTACAGGCCATGTTGGATCGTAGAGCAGTGGGGGGTGACGGAGGTCCCTCTGAAATGGTATTTTAAAGAAACACATCACACGTCAGCGAAATCGCAACGCTCGACGAGAACAAAGTGCATCTAGTTAAAGCGGGAGGTACAATAGCCGCCATCAATATTGGCCGAAGCCCACGACCCACTCGATTCAAAATGGCGGCCGTGAGATGTCAGCGTTCGACACATTGCAGCGAACACATTGAGGACACATTGAGTGGAGCTTGTAGTTGTCAATATATTTTTTTGCTTTCCAAAAAGGATATTGTAGTTTCGTTTTAAATTGTGAAACACGTGATATTATTATAATATAATATTAGTATATTTATTTTTGATGAAGCAGTGATGGCCTCGAGGTTTAGGCGCGCGGTCGAGAAATTCGGCGGTCGCAGGTTCAAACCCCAGGCACACACCTCTGACTTTTCGAAGTTATGTGTGTATTCACAATGAATTATCACTTGCTTTAACGGTGAAGGAAAACATCGTGATAAAACCTGCACACCTAAAAGTTCTTAGGAATTTCTTAGGTATGTAGTCCGCCAACCCGCACTAGGCTAGCGTGGTGGACTAAGGCCTAAACCCTCACAGTTATAGAGGAGGCCCGTGCCCAGCAGTGGAACGTATATGGGCTGATGACGATGATGATATTTATTTTTGCAAATGAAGGATAAAAATTATTGTTCACCTTTTACGTAGTCGGCCTTTTAAACACTTCAATAGGTCTGTGTCATCTTTCACAGAAGCCCAACTTCCTATACAATGTCGTTTGAAGATCTGATTGATGGTCTGCCTGCCCATCGCCAAGAGATCCATCTCATGAATTTTATTGTGTTTTATTGTCGACTAGCAACGACTAATTCTCACCAATTTTAACAATTATGCCGCCTCAAACGTGGGAATTAAAACACGAGTAGCGAAATGTGGGTGCAGAAAAGCATTCCTGACTATCCCTTCGATGATTGAAGTGTGATTATGTAAGCATGTATTTAAAAAAATCCCCTTAAGCTAGTTCAAAAATATAAATAGTCGTATATGTAAAAGCAGGTAGAAATAAACACAAAACTTAAAACTTCATGATATTATACCAAACGACTTGAAGCCATAATGAAATACTCATTAAAACTTGCCAGTCTGCCCCTTCAACCGACAGAGAGAGACAGGAAACTCGAAAATTAAGCTTACATTGATTCATTTGTTCACGTGTTTTGGGTAAGTGCCAGCACTGAAGCAGCGATCTTAATGCGACTGTAGTCCGTGGGTCGCGTCTCTTACTCTGTTCGAAGTGTTGGGATATTGTCGATAAAATTTTATTTTCGAAATTTGAAATATTTACATATATACTTGATCCTGGATCCTTTAAGCGAAGCGTGAAGAAGCATTTGTGCGGGCCGGCATGATTGTGTCGACCAGCGGGTGACCATATCGTTACTCGCTGGTTGGTATTATTTTTTTGGACTCCACTGTGCTTACCATCAGGTACAGTGGAGTCACTTTGCCGCGCCAGAATAAAAAATAAAAAAAAAATAAAAAATGGTGCGCATTACAAGTGTAAAATATTATTGTTTGGTCTCATACCATTTATAGTAGCATGAGATTCAGAAGTCCCACATAAAGTGTTATCGGGTTATTCTATTAGGGAATTGCGATTAGTAGCAGAAGTCTGCAATGTGCCTGATGTATGGGAATTGGCTCGCTCATAATAACTTTGGACTAATAGATGGAACATTTTTTTTTTCGGACATATAGACTTCAAACAAACAACAATAATAATTTGATACAGTTACACCTGATTTCCAACAAAGATACTATACTATGTATTCTTGTATTAATATACAAAACAAAGCCTCTACAAAAGAACCCTCACGTAATGTATCTACATACTATTTACCTGCAGCAAAGATCAACAGTTTTTCACAAGCTCACTGGTTTGTCATCATAATCAGCCATACATCCCACTGCTAGGCAAGGGCCTCCTCTACAACTGATAGGGTTTAGGCTTTGTCCACCACGCTGGCCTAGTGCAGGTTGGCAGACTACACTCCTAAGAAACACCGGAGCACTTTTTTTAGGTATGGTTTCCTCATGATATTTTCCTTCGCCGTTAAAGTACGTAAATTCATTGATTGCACCTAGGTTTTGAGCCCGCGATCGCTGAGATTCTCGACTCTCGATTACTGGGTTAATATCTATCGATATCAAAAGTTTCCCACAACACTATACTCGATGACAACATCGCGTCGAGAGCTCTGGTCGCTGACACCGGTCCGCCCCGCGCCACGTCTAAACTTACCTTAAGAGCTGTATAATATTCAGCTGACGCTATTATTTTAAAATAAGGGAAATACTAATGAGAATTTTGAATCTGGATCAGTCTTGAATTCTTTGACCAGTTGTTCCATCTATATCATAGCAATTTCTTGAAAGAATCGTTCAGTAATCATCATCATCATCCAATATGCGTCCCACTGCTGTGCATAGGCACACACAACTGAGAGCGTTAAGCCTTAGTCCACCACGCTGACTTAGTACGGGTTTGCGGACTACATTGACAGCCCCGTGGCGCAGTTGGCTATACACCAGCTTGCAAAACGAGAGGCCGCGGGTTCGATCCCCGCACCGGGACAAATGTTTGTGTGATCCACAAATATTTGTTTCGGGTCTGGGTGTGTGTGAGACCGAAAAGTCTCTCGTAGTTTCTGATACTCACGACACAGGACTTGTATCCTAGTGTGGGGTCAGAACTATGTATGTGACTGTTGGGTGTATTTATTTATTTATTTATTTATACCTCAGAAATTCCTAAGAACTTTTGCAGGTTTTATCACGATGTTTTCCTTCACCTTTAAGGTACGTTGTAATTCATTGTGAATACAAATTCTTTGGAGGTGTGTAGTCCGCCAACCCGCACTAGGCCAACGTGGTGGGCTAAGTCCTAAACCCTCTCAGTTATAGAGGAAGTGCTAGTCCAGCAGTAGGATTTATATGGGCTGATGATAATGATGATGATGCTATCTTATGAACTAATGACAACTAATGACGCCCCGTGGCGCAGTTGACTATACACCAGCTTGCGAAAAGAGAGGCTGCGGGTTCGTGTGATGTTTGCGTGATCCACAAATATTTGTTTCTGGTCTGGGTGTATGTGAGACCGAAAAGTCTCTAGTAGTTTCTGATTCCCACGACACAAGACTCGTATCTTAATGTGGGGTCAGAACTATGTTTGTGACTGTTGGGTGTATTTATTTATTTTTATAAAGAAAATACCTATTGCCTTGTCGGATCGCAGCGGCAAACTATCCGTGGATGATACAGGAGTTACAAGAGGCAGTTCCGCCTTCAATTTTTGTTTTCATCTGTTACACGGTGAATGCTTTTTAAATAATTAAAATATATATCTTGATTATACCGATATTTGCAAGTGCTATTTAATTGCCTACATAAACGATAATTTCATTTCAGTTAATTTCACAACAGACCATATTTTTCTGCATTAGAACTAATCTGAGGACAGTAAACTGTTCTCAAGAGCCCACAACGTTGACAAAGCAAACAAATCAATTACATATTAAACAAAGAATACACAATAAGGACAGATTACGAAACAAAGTAAAACATTAACTAATAAAATGCGATAAGCGTGAGTAACTTTTTGCTAAGGGTTCCGTGGTATTTCTTGCTAGTAGTATTTTCTTGCTAGTATGGTGATAAGAGTTTGTGGATACGATTTAATGCCAAAATTGAATGTTTTCGTACTATTTTTTAGTATAAGCACAAGCAAATAAGATTCAATTAACCCCGAAATCACATACATTTTTATACCCAACACCGAAATACCTGAATTGTATCATGGGTATCAGTAACTACTGGACTTTTCGGTCTCACTAAGTCTCAAAAGTAATATGAGTAACACAAGAACATACAACTTGCAACGGGATTGAACTGCTGCTCACTCACGCCTGTAGGGGGTAGGCAGAGGTGCATTTCTGCACCCACATTTCTCCAGGTAATAGGGGGGCGAGCCTTTTGCCGCTTTTTGGGCGTATTTCCAGGCTCCATGCTGCTACTGAGAATTTCCTAATGGAAAAACACAATAACACTTTGCCCGACTCATGAATCGAACCCAGGACCACTAGACCGCACGTCATATACTTGTACCACGAGACCACGAGGCATTTAAATCAAAATACTTAATTATATTAATAAAATACAACACTGGCTGTATTATTTTTGTGAAAAAAGAAATATTTCCAAATTGAAATAACACGAGGAACGCTAAAAACAATGTAACAGCGTTAGTGGGCTGAGGTATACATTAACATTAGCGCGACAGATAAGAACTGATCGTTGATTGGACGATATTTTGAGATAAACAGCTCTGATTCAGCAATTGTGGAAGCGGTGTCATGTACCGCGTAATACAATGAGGTGGTAAACGCTACAGTGTTAACAGAATTTTATTGCTTCTTTTTTATTCCATGTTTGTTGGTTGATTCCACGATCTTTATGATCATCGTCATCATCAGCCTACAATACGTCCCACAGCTGGGCACAGGGCTTCTCTACAACTGAGAGGATTAAGGCCTTAATACAGATATCTTAGATGACTTATTCTGCAAATTTTATGTAACTGTGTTTGGAGTATGCAACGTAGAACTTATTTTTGTAATTGTAATTAATGTCTCGTGGTCTCGCGGTACAAGTATGTGCCGTGCGTTCTAGAGGTCCTGGGTTCGATTCCCGGATCGGACAAAGTGTTATTGGGTTTTTCCATTAGGAAATTCTCGGTAACAGCACGGAGTCTGGAAATGTCCCGAAAAACTGCAACAAGCTCGCCACCTATTACGTGGGACTGATACATACTTGGCGTAATGGGGGTGCAGAAATGCACCTCTGCCTACCCCTTCGGGGAATACAGGCGTGAGTTTATGTATGTATGTAGGTAATTAATGTAAGCTATTATTATGATTAAATAAATAAACAGTCTGCATCTTGTTTTTTACTGCCTTATCGCTTATGCCTGTCTCAAGGCTAACCAAGGACCCGAATATCACTCTATAAGCCTTATCATGCGATGCATTAAAATCGCGATCTTTTACGTGAAGCCTAATTCCCTTTCTAGATCAAGTGAAATGTTATTAAAATTCTTAGTAGCAACATAGAATCAGAAAAGGTTCCCCAAAATTCAGCAATAGACTGCTCCTACAATACATGACGCTTAACTCAGCTACCCTTGAGGATAAAACCTTTAGGGTAATTATTACAATGACTACCATTCCACCAATGAGGTTATTTCGACGATAAAACCACTGATAAGATACCTATCTCATCATCATTCATCATCATTATCAGCCTAAAGAAGTCCACTGCTGAACATAGGCCTCCCCCAATGACTTCCATAGTGACCTGTTGGAGGCAGCCTGCATCCAGCGACGACCCGTGACCTTATGTGATGACATACGGCACTGAGACGTGGCCTCTCACTATGGGCCTCATTAGACGGCTCAGAGTCACTCAACGAGCTATGGAGAGGGCTATGCTCGGGGTTTCCCTACGAGATCGAAGATACCTATCTACCGATCCAAAATTTTAAATGGGATTTACGTTCTGTTTAGAGTAGATCCGGTATTTCCAAATGATTATCCCATTCTACAAATTCTTATTTGATAAATAAATAAATAAGCAGTGATGGCCTCGAGGTTGAGGCGCGCGGTCGAGAATTTCGGCGGTTGCAGGTTCAAACCCCAAGCACACACCTCTGACTTTTCGAAGTTATGTGTGTATTCACAATGAATTATCACTTGCTTTAACGGTGAAGGAAAAACATCGTGATAAAACCTGCACACCTAAAAGTTCTTAGGAATTCCTTAGGTGTGTAATCCGCCAACCCGCACTAGGCCAGCGTGGTGGACTAAGGCCTAAACCCTCTCAGTTGTAGAGGAGGCCCGTGCCCAACAGTGGGACGTATTTGGGCTGTTGATGATGATGATGAAATAAATAAATTATGAAGAGTTTCATACAATTTTGAATTTTTCTTATAATTTTTAATCAACCAGTTGTAACTGCGAAAATGACTAAAGAACGTTCACGGTATTAGTGAAATATTACGTAAAAATCCATACTAATTCAATGTTGTAATCTAAGAGGATAATTGTGTAACGCTAAACACTTTTAAGTATTTGTCCATGTCAATACGTTATCTATCCAATTATTTGTAGCGCATGTTTCCTTTACTACTAAGTACTGTCAATTTGGTGACGTGCCGTACAAACAGAAAACACTAGCCTTTGCCCGCGACTCCGATCGCGTGAATACAGATTTGTCAAGCAATGTGATAGAAATAATATGTCAATATTATTATGTATTTATGTGTGTATATTATGTTTTTCGTGTATGTATGATTTTAATCGTAACTTATATTCTATATATTTTCCTTTTCTTTTTGTACACACTGCCCTCCAAATTAAATCCCTTCAGTTTGTCCATCCTATGGTTGCCTTGAAAAGATCGCCATGTGCGATAAGGCCGCCATTTGTACCTTTCAATGTATGTTTTTTTTTAATGTTTTTTATCTTTAGTGTACAATAAAGTGTTAAATAAATTAATTAATTATTCCGAGAGGAAAAGTATTTTATAACCGGCGTTCAATCAAATCTATTCAATCTAATTCTTCCTCATTTACTACATTAGTAAAGATAAAAATTAATCCAAAATTATGTTAGTCTTAAGAGTTTTTTTATATAATTTGCTTCGTAAAAACGAAATTATGCAAGCAAAACTGCCGGAAATGCCTAGTACTTTATAAGTAAAAAATGGGTCCATAAGAAACATTATCATTTAGCAAATATTAATTAGTCGAACTAAACGGTTTGACAGATCGTTTTTGGTGAGAGTCGCCAAGATTTGGAACGACCTGCCTTTCCTGACAAGTTGAACTCTGGAGCCTTTAAGAGTAGAGTGAATAGGTTTCTTCTAGATGGGCGTGTACCCCTTGTCTTCATTTACACTTTCCATCAGGTGAGATGGAAGACAAACGTCTATTCCATTACAACTATAAAAAAAAGGTTTCAAACAATAATGATAGACGGACAGAAAACGATGTATCATCATAGGAGGACCAAGAGGGTACTATAAAACATATCCAACATCGGCAAGTGACAACCGCCAGCCTTTGTCGACAGTAGTAAACCGTCTCAGGAAGTTGAGGTAAATTACTAATGAGAAACTATCATATATGTATAATACTAATCGAATAAACGAAAGAAATCAAGTCGTGACTATGACCAGTAGACTACGTTCCATAAATACCTGCTTGCGATCTTGGGTCGGATATGAAATGTAACGTATCCGCACTATTTTACTGTCTCTGCGATACAAGCCATGCTTAGTGTAGAGACCGTAGAATAACCTAATAAGTATGTAAATATGTAACTGTACAAATAAAATAAATAAATAAAAATGTTAATATTTTTCCTGTGACGTTTTCCTTCCTTCTTGACAGAACAACATGGCCGGCTTTACGTAGTGGTTTTCACACATAAACGTCATCACCTAAAACCAATTTTCCCACGACAGTGAACTATGACGCAACACAATTAAGACGTTAAGCGGCAATCCCGACAGCCGCGCCTTTACTAAAGATAAGTGAGTAATTTATATTGTATAAAAGCGTGGGTGTTGTTCCTCTCAGCACAGTTAAGCGGACCGTCCTCATAAGGGAAGTCGAACGTCTTTGGTCACAATTGGCTCATTCACAGCAGTACGTTTTTATTAAAAATGAAGATGCTCGCGTTTAGTTTGTTTGTGTGTTTGGCGGCGCATGCGCAGGCCTGGAGTCAAGGGGACCTGGAGAAATATGGACCTTTCCAACTGGCTCTGAATTCGAACCTTATTAAATGTAAGTTGTTGTAGTATATATTCTAGGTAAAAAGTAATCATAAATAATTTACTGAGTTATGATTTCTGGTAATGAGATCTAATTGTCTTAATAGATAGAGAGAGATAAGGGTTTGGGACTGCCTCGTGGTCTCGCGGTACAAGTATATGCCGTGCGATTTAGAGGTCCTGGGTTCGATTCCGGGGTTGGGCAAAGTGTTATGGGGTTTTTTCATTAGGAAATTCTCAGTAACAGCACGGAGTCTGGAAATGTGCCCGAAAAACGGCAATAGGTTCACCCCCTATTACGTGGAACTGATACATACCTTGCGAAATGTGGGTCTAGGAATGCACCTCTGCCTACCCCTTCAGGGAATACAGGCGTGAGTTTATGTATGTATGTAGATAAGGGTTTGTTCAGCATGCTAAGCTGGTGCTGGTTGGCTAAGAAATTTCTAGTAAAACACTCCTAGTGAAGGATTCCTCACGATGTTTTCATTCACCCTTTAAGTCCGTGATAATTCGTCATGGAAACAAATAATTTCGACTCCCCAGAAACATAAATTTTAAATATTGCATTATTACCTCAATTATAATAAACTTATTATTTACCTCAATAATTATTCGCATTTGTCGAAAATCAACTTAATAATAACCAAGATTATTTGTAATTATTGACGTTGCAGTAATTTTTGCCGCTTCGTTTTATTTACGCTCGCCAACTATTATCTGTCTCAGCTATTATTTAATTGCTACTTATAAATTGATTTGTTAAATATCTTTAATAGTAGGGCTCGAGAATTAAATATATCACATAAATAAAAACAAGTAATGTAAAAATATTTTTTTAGAAACTTGCCAAAATCATTCTAGTTTATTAACTAGCAAATGTTTAAAAATAAGTTTTTACAAATACTTATGCATTCCTGGAGCATTCTTTTGTCCGCTATCGTTATAACAATTTTATAATATTATATTGACGTTTAACGTTTTTTTTTGTTTGATAATGATCATTTCAGCATTTTAACATCCATTGGTGAACATTGGTCTCGTCTTTCTTGAGACTCTTGTTTGTTCTCTCTCTTGTTTATAAATTCAAATCCAAAATAATTAAAAATTCTAGGGAAAAAAACAAAATATCCAGTATATTGCCATATGAAACGAAGAAATGTATGAAGGTTTTAAATAACTTCATTTATATATTTACTCTTTTCTATTCCAGGCAAACACGACAGAACCCTCGACCTCGATGTTAGCGGAATCGATGTATATTTCTACGATTTCTCCAAAATTGATGTTGAGACGTTCACAATCGATGAAGCAGCCACAGGGATACTCTCCATACCGCAACTGAACAAGTACAGGAATTTCATCATTTACATCGGAGGTTTCAAATCTAACATCAACAAGAGATCTTACGAACAAGTCAGAAATGCGTTTAGGGGACTCCCAAACAGCTACCTCATCATGATAGATCATTCCCAATACACCAACAACCTTCAAGGAAGCAGGAAGAGCTACGGCAGATCTGTGACATACGTCCACTACATTGGTAAAGCTGTGGCTCAAATGTTGGCTGTTTTGACAAAGGCTGGAATATCGCCCAAAGTTATGCACGGCGTCGGTCATAGCCTTGGCGGACAAATAATGGGTCAAATGGGTGAAGAGTTCACAAAATTCACTGGACAGAAAATTGCAAGAATCACCGCTTTAGATCCCGCTGGTCCATGCTTCTCGAATAGCTTCATCCAGGATCAAGTGAGGTCAGGAGTCGCGGAATACGTAGAAGTGTATCACTGTAATGCTGGAGCTTTGGGCACTTCAAGCGTCCTCGCCGATATAGACTTCTTCGTCAACAAAAACGGTCGTAGCCAACCCAACTGCGGTACTCCGTTGATTCCTGGCGTGCTCGACTCTTCGAAAGCTTCGTGCAGCCACAGAACCTGCATCGATATATGGACGGCCACAATCAAACATCCCAGTAGGTTCCCCGCTTACCAATGCGATTCCTATGAGCGATTCAAGGCTGGCAGTTGCTCGCTGAACGAACAAACTATTGCCGGCTTCTGGAACCCTGGTACGGCAAAAGGCGTTTATTACTTCAGTACCGAGGGCTATGATTTAAGATCATAAACTTAAAGATCCCAAACAGCGTTGTTAGAATGAAGATAACCACCAAAAAGTATTACGCTTTAATCATAAGTTTCACTCATAGTTAGTAAGTTATTTATTGTACCAATAATTAATGTATTTCGGTTTTATTTAATAAATTCTTGGACAATTATAGAATTTAATTTTTAATAAAATCATATAAACAGAAAGAAGACCCTATCAAAAAAAATCGGGACCCAAACCTTAGCTTGCGTATTGACAGCGTGCGGACATTTGAAAAAAATGTGTTACCTATGTCTAGACAAAGGTTGTATATGTGAAAACATTCTAACTTAATTTTTGTAAAGACTAGTTTTTACACATGGCTAGAGAGACATCGAATTGGACTTGAGGATAAGGCGCTAGGTCGAGACAAAATATCAGCGGTTGAATTTTCAAAATTACAGCCACACACCTCTGAGTTTTCAAAATTATATGTTAAATTATATATACTCCGAAATTTCACAATTCCATAGAAATATTATCTTCAAAAGTAGCATTGATAAACAAATGAAAAACAACGGGTGGCCCCCGGGAGTGCCGGCAGAAGTGACAACTTCAAAATTAACGTTGTGCATTTTTCAATATTTTGGGATGGTTAGGTAATAATTTTGCACGATTTACTTTATTTATCAGTATAAAAGTACTATCATTTACATGGAAAAATACAATATTTATTGCGCTATCGTACACAAACATGAAATTTTATATCAAATAATGCGTCTTACGCATTTCGATCAGGGTCACGTGATCTGACGCGAGTTCAAAATTTTTTAGCCATCAGAAAACTGGTGCACAGTGCGCCTAAAGAAGTATTCAATTCAAAAAAAAAATTATAAGTCATTTTTGGGATCAAATAAATCTGACGTAACTCGTAATGCATAAGGTTGTTTTTTAAACGCGTGGTGGCTTAATTTGTGGCGTTTATATTTAAGCGAACGGTGACACGAGTAACTTTAGACTAGCCAAAAACAGAACTTTCTTCAAACGCTACTTTTGTAGTCGGGGTTTTACATACATACTATCTACATATTTATTAGGGAGGCCCAAAAAGAATTTTTTTTTTCTTTCGAAATTGATGTACAATAATTACGATTGAATATAAAATACAAGATTATTTGATTTAATTTTGATACCCTACTTCTATAATTATAATCATTAACATTATTGCGATATTTATGGAAAGATTAAGACAAATAAAACTTCAGTTTGGTGAATAGCTTGTAAAGCGATAGGCGGCGGATTCAATCCCCGTACCAAGACAACCGCTCGCGTGATCTAGAAAATAGTTGTGAACGTGTCTGTTCGAGCGAAAAGTCTCTCGTATTTTTTAATACCTACGCGACGCTACAAGACTTGTTTTTTAGTAATGAGTTAGAACTGCAGTATATATAACTGGTAGATGTATTTATTATTATTATTTTGAATGCCTCGCAGTCTCGCACATAAGTGTGTGTCGTGCGATCTAAAAGTTCCGGGTTCGAATCCCGGATCGGGCGGTTTTAGGTTTTAGGAAACATTGTTTTCTTTGTTTACATTTTGTCTCAAGCCCAGATGAATAGGGTATAGTTTCATATCTATATAATAATTAAGTACAGTGTATATAAACATTATCAGTCTTTCCTACCTATAGGTGCCCAAGTAACCCTACTAGCAATTTACACTCTGAAGGAAAGACCTACAACCGGAATCGAACAACATCCTGTTTACGACATTCTTAGTCAACACTATCTGTTGGACCAATTAAGTCGACGTAAACACAACTACATCTATAGGAACAAATTAAAATATGTTATACTGTCATTATATTGTAACTGTTTATGAAAGAGCAACAATAGTCTTAAGAATCTCTTCTTTAGTGAAATCTGCTTTCCGAACCTGCTGAATAAAAAAATATGTATACATAGCCTTTATTCAGCCAGGTATGTTTAAAAAACTCTCAATGTATATATTCTAAAACATCATCATCAGCCCATATACGTCCCTGGGCACGGGCCTCCTCTACCATTGAAAGGGTTTAGGCCTTAGTCCACCACGATGGCCTCTTGCGGGTTGGCGGACTACACACCTAAGAAATTCCTAAGAACTTTTTAGGTGTACAGGTTTCATCACGATGTTTTCCTTCACCGTTAAAGTACGTGATAATTCATTGTGAATACACATATAACTTCGAAAAGTCAGAGGTGTGTGCCTGGGGTTTGAACCCGCGACCGTCGAAATTCTCGACCGCGTACCTAAACCTCAAGGCCATCACGACTTCTAAAACATGTCTCTGATTAAATAAATTACTTTCATTTCGTTTGCTCCTTCTGCAAATTAGCTTCATAATACGGAAGAATAAGACATTATTATCCTAGGTTTAGTCTATATGTTGGCGAACATTTTTGGTTAGAGACCGGAATTTGGTAAAGGCCGGACACCCTTTTTTTTTTTTTTTTTTTTTTTTTTTTTTTTTTTTTTTTTTTTTTCTCGAGGGGAAAATCCATTTACGGACCATCCCACCCCCGGAGGGGCGAGGGTGTGTCGGACTCACCGGCGCCTTCCGACCCAGCATAGATGTTACCGCCCGTGTTTGCGGGCGGCCGCTGGGCCGGGTCCCTACCAAAATAATTGCGCCGTAATACCGACTAAAAACCCCGCGACGGCCACCATCGGCGCATTCAGCGAGACGGCCCCGGAATACCCTGAAGCCAGAGCTATGGATTGACCCGGGACCGCCTCTGCGCGGTGCCAAAAGGCACACCAAGATGATAGTAACTCCTCGGGGGCCGCCAAGGTAGGGACGGCGGCCCCGTGTGGCCTCTGGGCGCCGGGCTACGTGTTGACCCGGCGCCTCCTACGTCGCCTGTTGCGACGAGCGGGATCGGTCTGCTCCCGATCCCGCTCCGCGCTCTCCTTCTGCGAAATGACACGTTCGCAGAAGGAGAGCATAGCTTTCCACGACCTCCGGCTGCCGACCATGGCGGCGACCACAGTCGGCAGCGAGAGGTCTCTCCCCACGACCGCTACGAGAGCGCTGCACTCCTCGTCCCAGGCTGGGCACTCCTCAAGCGTGTGCTGGGCCGTGTCCTCACGGCAGTTGCCACAATGGTGGCACACGGCGGTCTCCT
Source organism: Hemaris fuciformis (assembly GCA_907164795.1). Taxonomy (NCBI): domain Eukaryota; kingdom Metazoa; phylum Arthropoda; class Insecta; order Lepidoptera; family Sphingidae; genus Hemaris; species Hemaris fuciformis. Next base: position 2,427,080 of record OU015440.1, on the reverse strand, counting down.
CCACTCCGACGATGCGACACAGGTACGCACCGAAGCTGCCGTGCCCGGTGAGCACCTGTGTCAGCCGGAAGGTCGGCGCACCGTGGCGCCTGTCCATCCACTGCTGGAGGACAGGACGCACTGCCGCGACGGTCGCCACGCCAGCACTTGGACTCTCCAGCCTGGAACGCCACTCCTCGACGGCGGCGCTGCGGAGGGAGGCCAGCATGGCCTCGACCTCTCTTGGGGCCGGTCTCTGTCCGGTTCGCCGGTACGCCTCCTCCCGCCAGAAGAACACTGACGAGAGGGACTTAGCGTCCAGCTCCCAGGGCAGAGTACCCGCCAAAACGCAGGCCGCCTCGTGCGAAATCGTGCGGTACCCTCTAACGATTCGCTGCGCCACCATACGCTGCGGACGACGCAGCAGGCGGACGCAGCGAGCGCCGAGGGAATTGGCCCACACGGGACACCCGTACAGGGCCATGGACCGCACGACTCCAGCATAAAGGCTTCGGCAAGGGAAGCCAGGACCATCAATGTTGGGCAGCAGGCGACCGAGAGCGCCCGCTGCCCGGGCCAACTTCGGCGACAGCATCTCGAAGTGCGCACGGAATTTCCACCGACTGTCCAGAATCAGACCTAAGTACTTCATCTGGGAGCCGATGGGAATCCGCACGCCCTCCACCGTCAAGTGCGCCTCCGGCGGTGGCCTAGACCGAGGTCCGTGAAAACACAGAGCCTCAGTCTTGTGCAGGGCCACCTGGAGGCCAAGTCGCCGAATCCTGCCCACCACGAGTTCGGTCCCGAACCCGGCGAGCAGGGCGGCCCGCTGTGGGGTCCTGGCCGTCGCTGTCACCAACGTGTCGTCCGCATAGCAGACGACAGCGACGCCCCGAAGGTTGGCACCACGAAGCACCCAGTCGTAACCGATGTTCCACAGGAGCGGCCCGAGAACCGAGCCCTGTGGAACACCGCACGACACCGCCCGACGGTGCCACCCGTCGGCGCCCGGATACACGACGTACCTGTCACACAAGTACGCCTGCACCAGACGCCGTAGGTAGGGCGGAACCTCGTGGTACCGCAGTGCCTCATTGATGCAGGCCCAGGGCATGGTGTTGAATGCGTTGGCGATGTCGAGTGACACCGCCACGACGCACTTGCCCCGAGACACTGCATCCTCCGCCTGTGCCCTGACTCGCAGAATCGCATGTATCGTCGACCGGCCCCTCCGGAACCCGAACTGGCAATCTGCCAGGTCCGGGCCCGTGCTCTCCAGATGCTCGACGAGGCGCGCGTGCAAGATACGCTCAAAGAGCTTGCACACCTCGTCGAGCAGCACGATGGGCCGGTACGCCGACGGCGACTCTGCGGGTCGCCCCTCTTTTCTCAACAGGACAAGCTTGCCCGTCTTCCACCGCGACGGGAAGCTGCCCTGCTGCAGGCACGCGGAGAACAGGCTGCGGAGCCTCGTGCCCAGCGACTCGACGGCGAGCACCCAGATACGTCCAGGCACCCCGTCGAGCCCCGGGGCCGAGTTAAAGGCCGGACACCCTAACTTAAACGTTTCGACCGCCCCCGTGGAACCGAACGAAGAGCTTAAGGCGATATCCTATCGATAATTATGTCATTGAATGAGTCAAAGTCATGAATCAATCATCAATGAATCAAACTCATGAATCGGTGACTGTGTGTAAAATGTGCGTTGAAATAACACATGACTGAGTCGAAATAATTATTTATATTCATTGGCAAAATAAGGAATAAGCCATTCACGAATCATCATCATCAGCAGCAGCAGCCTTTCTAGGTCTCTCCTATGGCGCGCTACTGGACTCGATCTTCGGCCCTCCTCATCCAACCGCTCCCAGCCACCTAACGGATATCGTCACTCCACCTAGCCAGAATTATAATAGTTATCTTTATAGGTGTCCCTTTTTTTACACAAAGATTTAACACATAGCTCTGGTTCACTAATAATATAAAAGCAGAAAAAGAAACATTATTTATATTGAGGAAAAATAACTTATAAACGTTTCAACGGCCATAAATTTATTGCAAATTATAATTTATTGCTAAAATTAAAGCAGGAAACATGTTACATAAATAAGACTTGCATGATTAATATTGAGCAAAAGTATTGTCGTAATTAAGGGCCTGACAAAGAAAATTTTAAATCCTCATTTTTTGATTTATTAATTCTGTGTTTCAGCCTTTGTCTGTGTGTTGTGGCATCTCGCGTATACAGTATACAACACAGAACAGCTGAAAAAGATTAGAAGGGAAATAAACAGTATTTTGTATGGGGACGAGTGTCGCCGCTTGTCTGTCACCTATTCATTCTACTATGATCACACGACCAATGATAAAAATTTCAAATAAAAATGAAGGGCTGCTATTGTTTGTCACACATTTATAAAAGTTTTGATATTACACGCAATCCGAATTACTAAGAAGTGGCCGTGTCAAATATATGATAGTCTAATCGTCAAGTCTATTGCACGTTTTTCAAAGTTATGCGTGTTCTTAATGAAGTGGTGGTCTTAGTCCACCACTCTGGCCTAGTGCGGTTTGGTGGACTACGCACCTAAGAAGTTCCTAAGAACTTTTAGGTGTGTAGGTTTCCTCACGACGTTTTCCTTCACCGCGCCGTTACAGCATGTAATAATTAATTTTTGAATACACACATAACTTTGAAAAGTCAGAGGTGTGTGTCTGGGGTTTGATACCGCGACCGCCGAGATTCTCAACCGCGTGCTTAAACCTCGAGGCCATCACTGCTCATATTGAATTTTACTTTAAGCCCAACAATTGAACCGCAAGATATGACGCAAATTAATTCTAATTAAGTAATGAACATACGGATAAAAACAACATTTTTGGATTTTCCTTAGCAAAGCTTACAGGATTACATAAATATGCGAGCGTTCTTACGATTTTACGTAGTTAGGCCTGGAACATCGACGCGAGTTTCCTTTTCAATTCAAAATGAAGTTCCCGATATATTTGCTTGTGTGTTTGGCGGCATATATCCAGACCGCAAGTCAAAGTACTCCGAAGAAAACTGGACCTTTCCACTGGGTACTCAATTCTGGCTTAATTCAATGTAAGTTGTAATATATTTAAATCCTCTTTTGGTGCATCCGTAATAAATCGTGAGGTGGTCGAGGATAGGCGCGACGTCGAGACAGAATTTCATTCGGCTGATACTCGATGCAGCCCGACAACATCCCTACGGAATCTCGGAATACAAGGAATCTTAATCACTTGTTAAGACAAGCGAGGGCTCATCATCATCTCCTTGCCCTGTTCCCAATTTCATTTGGGGTCGGCGCAGTATGTTTTATCCTTCCAAACATCCCTATCAGCCGTCATGTCCCCATTCACCCCTTTTTCTTTCATATCTTCAGTCACGAAGTCAGTAAGACAAGCGAGGGCTAATTTGGGCAATTCCTCTCCTCTCCCTACCTACATACCTTCGCATTTCAACTTGACTTTTAACCAGCTACACGGCAGATTCTAGTAAATTATGTACGAGCTGGTAATATCAACAAACATCAATATTTATTAACCACTGTATAATATCGTATTCTTCTCTGATACAGAAGACTTATTTATGATAATATATGTATATACTAAGCCTTCTTTACAGGTAAAGTTGACGACTTTTATCCTCTACTGGCCACTGCTCCACAACTACTTTGCAACGTATTATGACCTTTCTTTTAGCCAACTATCTGATCAAACTGCACGTCAAATTAATCATATTTTTTACCACATTTGCAATATAAATCATATGGAATAAATTACTATAAATCTTTCAATTAATATTTACGGGAGAAGTAACTTTATGAAATAATAACAAAATATTTTTTCCAGGCAATTTCAACAGAAACCTTGACGTCAATGTGAGGGGAATAAACGTATATTTCTACGACTTGTCCAAAAATAATCAGGAGAAATTCCCTATAAATAAAGCAGCTAAAAGCATACTTTCTATTAAAAACCTAGTAAAAGATAGAAAATTTGTCATTTACTTAGGAGGCTTTACATCTAACATTAAAAAGAGACCCTACGAGATAGCCAGAAAAGCGTTCAAGCATCTTCCTAATACTTACCTCATCATGATAGACCATTCCCAATACACCAACAACGAAGAAGGCACCTGGCAGGGCTACAGAAAATCTGTAACATACGTCCACTACATTGGCAAAGCTTTGGCTCAAATGTTAGCTGCTTTGACGAAAGGAGGAATATCGCCCAAAGTTATGCACGGCGTCGGTCACAGCCTTGGAGGACAAATATTGGGTCAAATGGGTGAAGAATTCATAAAACTTACTGGAAGAAAAATTGCTAGAATCAGCGCATTAGACCCAGCCGGCCCGTGTTTCTCGAAAAGCCGAGTCGAGAATCAAGTAAGGAAAGGAGTGGCAGAGTACGTGGAAGTGTATCACTGTGACGCTGGTGTATTGGGGAGTGCAAGTGTGCTTGCTGATGTTGACTACTTTGTTAATAAAGGCTTTAGCCAACCTAACTGCGGCACTCCGTTGTTACCAGAGTGCATGGACATAAAACGTTCTATTAAGAGTCACCAAATCTGTATCGATATATGGATGGCTTCAGTACCTCATACCAACTGGTTCCCTGCTTACAAGTGCGGCTCATATAATAAATTCATAAGAGGCAAGTGCTTAGGGAACCAACAAACTATTGCAGGCTACTGGAACTCCGGTAACGCAACTGGCGTTTACTTCTTTAATACTAAGGGCGTTTTTAAAAGTTAGATATTTACTGTACTATTTTATCGTTTATTGCGATGTAGTATTTTACATTGACCGTTGTTTTTAAATATTTAGTAAAACATGAGTTTTATGGACAGTCCCTGGCACACCTTATAGGGTAACTTGTATCGCCCAGCCTAGAGGTTCCTAGACCTAGTTCCTAACGTGGATAAGACACCAACTTGTAAAAAGAGAGGCTACGAATTCGAGCCCAGCACCAAAGCAAGTGTTTGCCTGTTTTGTGTCCGGGCGTTTGTGATAATTAAATCTCTCGTAGTGTCTTTCAGTTTACTGTGAGGTTACAACTTAGTAAGTCAGTGTCAATCCGCACTTGGCCAGCGTGGTGGACAAACGCCTAATCCCGCTCAGTTGCAGGATACCCCTGTCTAACAGTGGGACGCGGACGTACTGATGATGTGAATGAACGGATGTACATATTTCTATCTTCTAATGATGTTGATTAAAAATTTATTGTATTTTATTTGTTGATGATCACATTTTTTTTTATTTTCATGTAAAAAAAGTAATAATATTTTATAAAATACAAAGACTGTTCTTAATATCATTAAGGTTAATTTAAGACTAAAACTTAATTAAAACTAAGTTTAATTCTGTATTAAAACGAAATTTTAATTTTATTTCATACCTGCACTTACAAATATGACAAACAATGTACTTATACACATTATAATTATTGTATTACGAATAGACAACACACCATTGCAGCCAACATAAAGAAGCAATTAAATCTGTATTCCCGTGGAAGCAGACAGAGAAGTTCTGAACTCACGTTCCTCCAGCTGTGAGGTCCCAGGTATAATATCTATCTATACTATACGAAATTATTTACTACCCACTCAAGAATGTATTAAAAATCCAACAGAATTATATTTATAATAATAAAAGGTGTAGTGGCGAGCCTATTGGGGTATTTAAGGTACATTTCTGGACATGGTGCTTCTGATTATTTCCCTAAACACTTACTCGACTTGACTTACACTCGAACCAGGGTCCTCTAGAACGGACGGCACACTTTTGCCGCAGAGCTAATAATCATCATCATAATATACGACCCACTGCTGGGCACGGACCTCCTCTACAACTGAGAGGGTTTAGGTCTTAGTCCACCACGCTGGCCTATTGAGGGTTGGCGGGTCACACACCTAAAAAATTCCTAAGAACTTTTAGGTGTGTATGTGTCTCACAATGTTTTCCTTCACCTTTAAAGTATGTTCATTGTGAACCAAAATATTCCACTACAAAGCTGTGGAATCAATCCATGTCCTCATGCCGGTCTGCTAAGATGCTTTTTCACTCTACGCTAAAAACGCACAGGTAATAAGAATACGTGGACTGGCCAATTAATTCCACAGCTTTGTGATGGAACATTTTGGTTCGAGACATTCTGGTAGTGCCCGCGAAGCTTTGGCTGCAAAAACCCGCACGCGTGGTTCTGTTCTAACGTGTCATTAAAAATGATATCAAGCACATTACCAGTGAGGGATTATTCTTGAGAAAATAAACATCGAAGAGTTCTCCACGAAGAATTTCATTAAAAATTCAAATACTTGTGTATATTTTATAAGGAAGAACTGCCTCGTGGTCTCGCGGTGCATGTATGTGCCGTGCGATCTAGAGGTCTTGGGTGCGCTTCCCGGGTCGGGCTAAGTGTTATTGGGTTTTTCCATTAGGAAATTCTCGGGGAATACAGGCGTGAGTTTATGGATGCATGTATATTGTGTATGTATTTAATAAGGATTAAACCGGCAAAACATCGTGATGAAACCTGCACACCTAAAAGCTCTAAGAAATTTCTTAGGTGTGTAGTCCGCCAACCCACACTAAGGCAGCGTGGTGGACTAAGACCTAAATCCTCTCAATAGTAGAGGAGGCCCGCGCCCAGCAGTGGAACGTAAATAGGCTTATGATGATGATGATGATGTTGATGAGACCGACATAATTGTGTAGACTGGCAAGGAGTGATCCTTATCGTCTTTACCAGTCGAAACTCCATGGACAGAGTTGTTACCAGTAGGTATACAAACACTCATTTTTCATTCTACACACAAAACAGAGGAATTCACAAGTTTTGAAGCAACGAAAATTATTTCAGCTATTGTAAGTGCTGTACAATTCTCAAAGAGTTTCAAAGCTACAGGTGTACCGACGTCTCGTCATCCGGGATGCTGTCTAATGCATCTTTTAAGATGCACTTACTGACACTCGGCGGAGACATCGCTCCACTACTCTTCACTGTTATAGTACATTTTTATGTCGCGTTCAGTTTTATTTCATAGTGTCTACTAAGTCCCGTGGCACGTACCATCAGGTACAGTGGAGTCACTTTGCCGTGGCAGTTTAAAAAAAAAAAAAAAAAAAAAAGTGTATGTTGTACGATCTAAAAATCTCGAGTTTGAAATAAATTCAAATTTACAGCTTGGAGTCTGGAAATGTGTTCAAAAGGCAACCCTCACTTGATAGTATATGAGGTATATTTATACCTTAGCGCAACAGTTGAAAAGTGGGTGCAGAAATGTACCTCCCCATACAGAATACAGATATCCAGACTTGAATCAGTGACGGTACTTCGACAGAAGCCCAAAAGCATTACACTTTAATTATGAAATGTCTAGTTTATAAATGTTTATTGTGGGGTCAGGATATTCTCATCTATATGACATATTGCTTTTGTTAAATATATATTTAAAGATTAAATATTATTATTTGGAACCTTGTAAGGCAAACTGGGCTTTTGGCTTCTATGGAAGTACCGCCACTGACGTGAATGTATGTATACGAGTAATATGTACCTTTTACTTCTAAGAAGGCTTGGAAAGTTCACACAATTTGTTTGAAGTCCCGACCTTATTAGTCGTTACATGCCAAACTTTTATGAATTTATATGTTGTACATACATACATAAACTCACGCCTGTATTCCCCGAAGGGGTAGGCAGAGGTGCATTTCTGCACCCACATTTCGCCAGGTATGTATCAGTCCCACGTAATAGGGGGCGAGCCTATTGCCGTTTTTCGGGCACATATCCAGACTCCTTGCTGTTACTGAGAATTTCCTAATGGAAAAACCCAATAACACTTTGCCCGACCCGGGAATCGAACCCAGGACCTCTAGATCGCACGGCACATACTTGTACCGCGAGACCACGAGGCAGTCATTATATGTTGTTTTTTCTTTAAAGTGTGTACAAAAAGTATCTATCTGTATACAAAAAAAAAACTTTGAGCTATCAACCATATTGACAATGCACGAAGGCAGATGCTCTCAAATGTTCCTCCACTTTCCGCCATTACAGCTGCGTGGAAATGTACGTTAAATGCAGTGAAATTGTTGGCAAAAGGCGCATTATGCACTGGCAGGGAAGCATTATGGCTTGTAAGTGCTACTCTAGTGGACGACATACTTGGCTACTCGTTTCGTCTAATGGGCTGACAGTTTCAAATTTCGTGTGCTTTTGATTGTAAAGTCGAGCATTAGAAACCTCCGCGGCGCTGATGGTAGAGACCAGGCTCAGGTGTTCAAACCGATCTTGATGATATCAAATATTTTTAGGATAGGATTAAAATGTAAATTAAATTCTGTATTGACGCGTGACAAATCGCGGACAAAAATTATTTAACTACATTAGTGAGTGATAAATATTTGTGAATACACACATATACATCGTAAAGTCAGAGGTGTGTGAAGTTTGAACGCGCGACCGTCGAGATTCTCGACCGCGTGCCTAAACCTCGAGGTCATCAAGACGACACGTCCTTTAACGGTGAAGGAAAACATCGTGATGAAACCTGCGCACCTAGAGGTTCTTAGGAATTACTTAGGTGTGTAGTCCGCCAACCCGCACTAGGCCAGCGTGGTGGACTAAGGCCTAAACCCTCTCAGTAGTAGAGGAGGCTCGTGCCCAGCAGTGAGACGTATATGAGCTGATGACGATGATTAGTGGGTGAACAATATGAAGCACCGAAAGTATTTTCCAGCTATAACTAACTATATCCCTAAATGTACAAGCAGCAAAATGTATATATAAATATATTTAAATATGCAACGTGTAATTGGGTTTTTTCATAAGGAAATTCTCAATAGCAGCATGGAGTCTGGAAATGTGCCCGAAAAATTGCAATAGGTTCGCCCTCTATTACGTGGGACTAATACATACCTGGCGAAATGTGGGTGTAGAAATACACCACACCACGGGGCTGTCCAAAAGCATCATCATTATCATCATCAGCCCATATACGTCCCAATGCAGGGCACGGGCCTCCTCTACAACCGAGAGGGCTTAGGCCTTAGTCCACCACGCTGGCCTAGGGTGGGTTGGCGGACTACACACCTAAGAAATTCCTAAGAATGTAAAATGTTTTCCTTCACCGTTAAAGCAAGTGATAATTCATTGAGAATACACACATAACTTCGAAAAGTCAGAGGTGCCTGGGGTTTGAACCTGCGACCGCCGAAATTCTCGACCGCGCGCCTAAACCTCGAGGCCATCACTGCTTCCTTTCCTTCCTTCCTTTACCTTTGTATTATGTACACCCAACAGTCACATACATAGTTCTGGCCCCACACTAAGATACAAGTCCTGTGTCGTGGGTAAGTATTAGAAACTACGAGACTTTTTCGGTGTCACAAACACCCAGACCGAAACAAATATTGGTGGATCACACAAAAATTTGTCTCGGTGCGGGGATCTAACCTGCGGCCTCTCGTTTCGCCACTAGAATAATGAATCAAAGAAGTTAGAACCTATATTTAAAAGCAACGCTATTCATGAGATCTGATAACTTTTAGACATTGCGTGCCGAATTGTCTCGACTTATCGACATCAATAATAAATAAATACACCCAACAGTCACATACATAGTTCCGATCCCACACTAAGATACAAGTCTTGTGTCGTGGGTATCAGAAACTACGAGAGACTATTCGGTCTCACATACACCCAGACCCGGCCACGGGGCTGTCAATAAGATCAATAAGATGGTGGCGCAGTTGGCTAGACACCAGCTTGCGAAACGAGCGGCCGCGGGTTCGATCCCCGCACCGAGACAAATGTTTGTGTGATCCGCAAATATTTGTTTCGGGTCTGGGTGTATGTGAGACCAAAAAGACTTTCGAAGTTTCTGATACCCACGACACAAGACTTGTATCTTAGTGTGGGATCAGAACTATGTGTGTGACTGTTGGGTGTATTTATTTATTTGCAGACTTTTTGCCGCTACTGAGAATATCCTAACAAAACTTCAGAACTTTTTGCTCGGCCAGAGAATCTAACTAAGAACGTCTTTAATTTATATACATAGTACTTATTATTTAAGAAAAGAAACAGACACTGTAGGATTGTGAAACACTTGTCAAAGGAGAAATCCAGGGTTTGATCCCCGCTCCGAAAGAAACGTTTGTAACTCGATTACCAAAACATATGTTTGAGATACTCATAACACGACTTGTATCGTAAAGTTGGTCTGTTATGGGTTTTGTTTTTATTTATCAAAAAAGAAAACAATTTACAAAAACAACTGCTATCCACTCAGCTATAATCACTTGAACGTTCAAAATGCAGAAAATATGATAAGTCTTTAAATAACTTCCATATTCCCATACGAAAAATATAAAAATGGACACTGGGGCGAGCGCTTTAAGCGCTTAATCCAGAACGGTACGTGCAAAATGTATTTAGGAACTACAGACGCTGTCTAAACTGACAAGATCGTCACGTAGCGCCGCCTGCGATGGAGAATTTCCGTCACGTCTTGGCCAGAAATCTCTAAATCGGTGTCTAAAGAGCTTTGTGACAGTATTATACTTGATCTTTATTTTACAGGCAGCTGGTGTTAAAGACGAGTTCGGAGCGGACTGCTTTATAATATCACTAGTTGTTGCCCACAACTTCGTATGTCAAAGTCATAGTCAAATTATCTTTATTCCAAAAGACTTTTGAATCGTCAATTTTAAGCTATTTTAAACTAAACTATTGCCGCTTCGAAACGTGTTATCGCTGTGGAGAAGAAACGGCAAGAAACTCCCTCAGCAACACGAAATGTTATTTCTTTTATTTATAGCAATAGCAAAACATTAAAATTCAAAAGGCATATTCTTTCCCCGTTTATTCTTCATTTTTCATTGCATAGGAGCACTATTCTTCGTACCGTAATGATATACCTATAGCCTATCGTCTTTCTGACCCTGAAAGAATTTTTCAAATCGAACTAGTAGTCCCTAGATTAGTGCAAGCAACAAAAAACAAAAACTCTTCAGCTTTGTGATATTATATTAGTAAAAATAAAAACCCAATAACACTTTGCCCGATCCGGGAATCGAACTATATAGATCGCATGGCACTTATTTGTGCCGCGAGACCACGAAGCAGCAAATAGATCCAGAGTGTCAATTGACCAGAAACGACTACCATTCCTATCCATTTAACCAAACCATGCCTGAATAAAACCGAATATACAAACGGGTCTCTAACATACTTGCATAGGTCTACAGCGAGTTTCACACATCTGCGATGGTCCGGTATCCAAAAACCCTACATCTTCGAGGATAGTTATCCCACTCGTACCTATCCGCTTTAATCTCCTGACATGTGATGCATAGCGCGTCATATCACAGTGCAACAGCCCCCGGAGTTCACGTAATGCAGCTAACGGCAGGACGTGGTGGACTTCGAAAACGCGCTGGTGTTGTCATACTTTACACTACAAACTGAATATTTGTTTATTGATATACCTACTGTAGTTTTGTTGGTCCCGCGGTATCAATGTTGTATGTGGGTCTTGGTTCGATACCCTAGTCAGTATCAGAAAAGAAAAGTTGTCAACATAAATAACTCGTAGCAATAAGGGAAAGGCTTGCCCTTAAGCCTCGAGAAAAAAAGGCTTGTCCTTAATGACGTTAGTGTGTATAGAAAAATTGCAAAGTGCGTCTTCAAAATTAATTTAAAAGGGAAATAATAACATCTCAAAAGTACATAACAGTAATTAAAAAAAAACATCAAAATGGGATCAACTTACATTTACAGTTTTAAATTATACTTTTAATATATTGAAATTAAATTAATTTTTGCAATTATTCTTCGTTTTGGTTTAATATTAAATTGCCGACGCTTAAGACATGTCTTCGTGATCATAGAGCGGACGCTTTTTAAACATTTAGGGAAGTCAAAATGTACCCGATTATTTTTTCAAACGAGAAGTAATTAACGCTACCGCGGCATAAACTGTAAACCGTTCTGCAACACCCGGACATTCCCAAACACGGAATGGTAATAAGGATCAGTAATCAGGGTTAAGCTTGATTTAATTGCGGCATTTAAGGTTTTCTGAACATTAGTCGGTCGTCCATGAAATGTATGCTTTTGCGGTCGAGCCTAGAGGGGATCTGATGGAATATCCATCAGATTTGTATGTGTGTATATTTATACACACAGACAAACACTCAAGCTTGCACCTTCGATGGGATAGCAAGAGGTGCATTTTTGCACCCACATTTCGCGAGATGTTTTTAATCCCCCGTAGGCCGTAATAAGGGTCGAATATATAGTAACAGAAAGGAGTTTTTATATGCTGCCCTATTTCAGGCACATATAAAAACTCCTTTCTGTTACTGTTTCTATGACACTTATGGCCGAATACTGAAACGTTACTTAATCTGAGGGCGACTTATATTTAAGTGGCTGTTATAATTTAAGCGGTATACTGAAACATCATTTATCGGTTTTAAGACTGTGATTAACTAATGCCCTCTTAAATTTCCATAAATGGCAACATTACCACAAAAAGTTATTTTACATGACATTTTTTAGGTATATACCGCTTAAATTATAACAGCCACATAAATATAAGTCGCCCTCAGATTAAGTACCGTTTCAGTATACGGCTATTAATGAATGAAACCCAAGACTTCTTGATCGCAAGCCGAATACTTATGCCGCGGTTTCGTCAACTCGAGTCAGTCTGGATCAAAAACGTGACATACAGTATGATAATATATCGCATAAAGAGTTGAAAACTTGTGGGTATGTATAACAGTGATGGCCTCGAAGTTTAGGCGCACGGTGGAGTCAAAAGCGGCGGTCGCGAGTTTAAACCCCAGACGCACACCTCTGACTTGACGAAGTTATCAGCGTGTTCACAATGAATAATTCCATACTTTAATGATAAAGGAAAACACCATGAGGAAACCTGCACACCTGAAAATTCTGTGTTCGTAGTCCGCCAATCCGCACTAGGCCAGCGTGGTGGACTAAGACCTAACCTCCTCTGAGTTGTAGAGGGGACCCGTGATCAGCGGTGGGACACATATAGGCTGATATAGATGTTATATGTATTTATGTAGTATGTACCATTGTACATAAATATGTCTATAGTCTATTTCATCATCATAAGGAAGTCCACTGCTGAACATAGGCCTCCCCCAATGACTACCATAGTGACCTGTTGGAGGCAGCCTGCATCCAGCGACCTTCACTAGGTCGTCGGACCATCTTGTGTATTTAAGCCTATAAAAACATTCTTCATCCGAAACAGCAATGAAAGCTATCAATAAACCACCTGAGTTATCAGAACGAGCCAGCCTAGGCTAAATCCAATCTAGAAGAAAGATTTATGCGTTATTGCTCAGTCATTGTTCCCGAGGTACGGTTATTAACAGGACAAAGGGGCTAGTCGGTTCAATTACTTTGGCAACGTCTAACAATAGATTCCTTTTATTAATTTTTATCTGTTTCCAATTAATTTGGGAGTAGTAAGCAATTTGCGGGTAAAATATTGCGAGGGATGTAGACACCTTTTTTTCTACGTGCGTAAAAACGTTTGTATTGCCAAAGGGATACGCGGAGGTTAATAAATGGAAACATAATTAAATCTATCGTGCCTCGTGTGACTGAGTCAAAGTCAAATTATCTTTATTCAAATAGACTTTTACAAGTTCTTTTGAATCGTCAATTTTAAGCTATTTTAAACTAAACTATCCTCGACTGCCTCGTGGTCTCGCGGCACAAGTATGTGCCGTGCGATCTAGAGGTCCTGGGTTCGATTCCCGAGTTGAGTAAAGTGTTATTGGATTTTTCCATTAGGAAATTCTCAGTAACAGCACGGAGTCTGGCTCGCCCCCTATTACGTGGAACTGATACATACCTGGCGAAATGTGGGTGCAGTAATGCACCTCTGCCCATCCCTTCGGGGAATACAGGCGCGAAGTTATGTATGTACCAAATCTATTTCGTTTTACTAGTTGTGTTTTAGTACCCCCATATAAGAAAACGAGCGTATTATAGTATTCAAACACCGTGCTTTTACAGACTATTTCTATCCTATACTCATTAAGACTTTGCCAGACTCGGGGATTGAACCTACACACTGCTCCGTGGCGCAGTTGGCTAAACACCAGCCCAACTATCGAGACAAGTGTTAGTGTGATCCACAAATATTTAAAGAAATAAGTCCGAAAAGCATCTCTTAGTTTCTGATACCCACAACACAAGACCTGTATCTTAGTATGGGGTCAAAACTATGTATTCTGTTGGGTGTATTTATTTATTTATATTATATTATTTATTGATCCCACGGCACACACTTGAGCCGCGGCAGGCGGTAGCAACGGGAGCTTTGAGCTAAGTGTGCTGTCAAGTAATGCTGTCAAAGTACTAAACTTATATTAATAGCTTTTATACATAATACACTACACTTGAGTACGCTGAGTAAGTGCAGGTACGTATTCAAGTTGTAGGGGGTGTTAGGTCCCATCGCAATCGAAGTATGGATAAATATAAACATTGACAGGTACATATGTATATTGCCTCGTACGGTCAAATGTTATTAAGACTAATATGGAAGCTTTAACTGGGTTTTGATGCCTAAATATTAGAACAAAAATACCAGACTGATGGGAATATTGTGTTATACATGATGTATTCAGCCGTGATCGGAAACTAACGCAGGTAACAGCTAAGGTCATTACAAACCTCCTGGCGTTAAAAAAAAATCCCGACAAAAAGTTTAAAAAATACGTTTTCCTAACAACCACATACATTTTATAACAATGGTTGTGGGGAAAACTTCAAAATTTTCTTTAACGCCGGGGCTTTGTAATCACCTTAGCTATTGCCTGCCTTATTTACCGATCACGGGCTGAATACACTCTGTATAGCCAAAGTATGTTGACCCTCTCATTTTTTAGTTTATTGAATTATTTGTGTACATAAATCTCTTTGTGTTTCCAGCACAGACCCTAACAGAATACGGTGGTTTCTAAATTTAATATTTCATTTTTATTTATTGTATTGGAAAACGTTTGCCTATAATCGTTTTATTCTTATACTAAGATAAATATATTTCCCTAAGGGACCCTCTACTGGACACATGTATTTTCAACTATCGAGATGTATATAAAACTTTAATCCACGAAGCTCACCTAATAGACAAAATTGCCTTGTTACCCAAATGCGATTCCGTTTACAAATTCCCTCAATTCGGCCCTGCTTCTATTTAAACAACAATACACCCATTGGGATAAAGTCGCGCTCACAATGACCTTTAAAACTAATTAAAATAAAAATTCATGTGTAATGCATTCCTTTTTTAATTTCCGCCAGCGGCCTCATTAGTGTTCAGCGATTAAATGTAAACTCGCTTATTTCTTCAAAAAAAAATTTTTCTGGGGAACATTGAAGGCTATCTGTGGGATTTTGTACAAAAAAATGTTTTTTTTTTTTTTCTTATAATCGGTACGATATAAATGAAAAGAATTAGTAAGGATTTGGTCAACATACCATCAAACCTGGGACCTTAGGATCGCACAACGTACCCTAATGCACAAGGGACTGACTAGGTTGTCCACCTTTGCTGGAATTAAAAAATGATTCAAATTTCAATGTATATGTATATATACAGGGTGTAAAAAGGCTGATAACACATTGACGCAAAAAAAAAGGAAAAATTGAAGTTTTCTCAACTACCATAAGTGTTACCATGGTGATTATAAAGACGTAAGTCTCTTCGGATTTTATTTAACGTCAATGTGTTTTTAATTACCGTAATTATTATAGTCTGTCTTAGTTTTAGATTACACCCTGTATCTAACTGGTAGTGGGGCCTGGCTTCGCCGGAGGCGCACTTGACGGTGGAGGGCGTGCGGATTCCCATCGGCTCCCAGATGAAGTACTTAGGTCTGATTCTGGACAGTCGGTGGAAATTCCGTGCGCACTTCGAGATGCTGTCGCCGAAGTTGGTCCGGGCAGCGGGCGCTCTCGGTCGCCTGCTGCCCAACATTGATGGTCCTGGCTTCCCTTGCCGAAGCCTTTATGCTGGAGTCGTGCGGTCCATGGCCCTGTACGGGTGTCCCGTGTGGGCCAATTCCCTCGGCGCTCGCTGCGTCCGCCTGCTGCGTCGTCCGCAGCGTATGGTGGCGCAGCGAATCGTTAGAGGGTACCGCACGATTTCGCACGAGGCGGCCTGTGTTTTGGCGGGTACTCTGCCCTGGGAGCTGGACGCCCAGGCCCTCTCGTCAGTGTTTTTCTGGCGGGAGGAGGCGTTCCGGCGATCCGGACAGAGACCTGCTCCAAGAGAGGTCGAGGCCATGTTGGCCTCCTTCCGCAGCGCCGCCGTGGAGGAGTGGCGTTCCAGGCTGGAGAGTCCAAGTGCGGGCGTGGCGACCGTCGCGGCAGTGCGCCCTGTCCTCCAGCAGTGGATGGACAGGCGCCACGGTGCGCCAACCTTCCGATTGACACAGGTGCTCACCGGGCACGGCAGCTTCGGTGCGTACCTGTGTCGCATCGTCGGAGTGGAGGAGTCCGCCGTGTGCCACCACTGTGGCAACTGCCGTGAGGACACGGCCCAGCACACGCTGGAGGAGTGCCCAGCCTGGGACGAGGAGCGCAGCGCTCTCGTAGCGGTCGTAGGGAGCGACCTCTCGCTGCCGACTGTGGTCGCCGCCATGGTCGGCAGCCGGAGGTCATGGAAAGCTATGCTCTCCTTCTGCGAACGTGTCATTTCGCAGAAGGAGAGCGCGGAGCGGGATCGGGAGCAGACCGATCCCGCTCGTCGCAACAGGCGACGTAGGAGGCGCCGGGTGAACATCTAGCCCGGCGCCCAGAGGCCACGCGGGGCCGCCGTCCCTATCTTGGCGGCCCCCGAGGAGGAACTAAAATCCTTTTGCCGTGCCTTTTGGCACCGCGCAGAGGCGGTCCCGGGTCAATCCATAGCTCTGGCTTCAGGGTATTCCGGGGCCGTCTCGCTGAATGCGCTGATGGTGGCCATCGCGGGGTTTTTAGTCGGTATTACGGCGCAATTATTTTTGGTAGGGACCCGGCCCAGCGGCCGCCCGCAACAACTACGGGCGGTAACATCTATGCTGGGTCGGAAGGCGCCGGTGAGTCCGACACACCCTCGCCCCTTCGGGGGTGGGATGGTCCGTAAATGGATTTTCCCCGCGAAAAAAAAAAAAAAAAAAAAAAAAAAAAATGGGGCCTGGCTTCGCCCGGAGCGCATTTGTTAATTTTTTCTGGGATAATAATGGCCTGTTCAGTTCATAACCTAACCTCCTCCAAGGTGCCACTTCCATACCAAAAATCATTCAAATCGGCTGAGGCTGAGGTGTGAAAGCGTAACAGTCAAACATACAGACAGAATTACTTTCACCTTTCAAATGAAGTGAAATAATATTTATTGATATATATTTTATAAATAGATAAAATATTAGGTACGCCACAAATATATGAAATGTCGAATACATTCAGATTCAGACATTTGAGAATTTAGTTTACCACTCTGTTCGGAAGGCAGTTATCACTAGAGAAGAACGGGCAAGAAACTCTAGTGTTGCTCTTTTTCCATTTTTCTATTCAAATTAAAATGGATAAAGGAGGAATCGTGAACTCAGTAAGTATTATTATTTGTATAAGTATGCACGAGACTTAGCAGAGCCTTTAAGGAAACAGTGGCAATAAATCGCACACATGCAGCCGGTAATGTGTTTTTGGTACATAAATATACCGCCCGGGCTGCCTCAAATGAGAGCTGCATTATTCAACCAACTACATCTATGTACACAAAGTTATGTACTATTGTTTAAGCTGGATTCTTTGAGACATAAATCTAGTGGTCCTGTTACTTTTGAGGGACTAACTGAACAATAACATGAAGTAGCGCTTTGATTTATTATCTTTTTGTTAACTTTTGTTATCTTAAACTCTTTATTTTTTCACAGAATTACACAATATACACAATAATATGTATAATAGCACTATGATGCATAATCTAGGTCTGTTCAACCCAAGACTTGATACCGCAATTGGTTACTATTAGCACTGAATGTGCTTAAACAGGGACCGCCCCACCATAACATTCTGATTATGGCAGTGATAATTACAAACGACAACGCGCTGACCTTTTAATAATTACTATTTATCTATCTTTTTACAATTGATTTATTGTTATTGTTCTACAAAGTACTTATTGCGACAACATTTTTCAAATTGTTTTCAAAATGATTATATTATTATCATTTAATAAAGATCTCATTAGAAAATTAATTGATTAACGC
Organism: Hemaris fuciformis; assembly: GCA_907164795.1. Taxonomy (NCBI): domain Eukaryota; kingdom Metazoa; phylum Arthropoda; class Insecta; order Lepidoptera; family Sphingidae; genus Hemaris; species Hemaris fuciformis. The sequence continues at coordinate 2,408,760 of OU015440.1, read as the reverse complement.
AGAGATTCATTTCTGGACCCACGTTTCTAATTTCAGAATCAATTTTTGCTCCTGACAGGATTTTTAAATTAAATTAAATCCCAGCTGAAGCTGTTTAGTTATCAAAAACTCAGTGATTTTCAACAGCGAAAACGTACGCAACTCAAAATAATTTTAACTTAATATTATTCGAATATATCCATTCTGTCAAAAGGCCATCAGCTATTACTATTTAAAAAAATATGAGTTCCGAGCCATCTATCGAACACGTACCAAGTTAATCTTTAAGCCAAATATTATGAATCAGATTAAATGCTGCTTCTACTAAACATACGCAAATATAAATATACAACATTTGAGTTTCAATTTAATTTCAATCAGCAAAGCCAACGAATCACATCGTAGTAACATACATTGAAAAACACGTTAAACATTAATGGCAAATAAAAAGCAATTACATAGAATAACTAATCACTACTAGTACACAAATTAATTTTCAATTTATTGAATTTAATGAGAATATCACACAAAATCACGTTAAGTAATTACTGGGGACGGATTTAGGCGCATCGGTGTTGGGTAAAAATATAACTATTTAAAATGATTTTGTGCCTTGGTTAGCGCGATCTTAAGGGTTCTTATGAAAATAAAATTTTGGTATCCATGTATTATAATTCGTCAGGTGTGCCGATCAAGTAAAAAGTTCATCAAGTATTAAGTTCATTCAATCACCTTTAGAGATAATAATAACAGAATATTCCTACTGTTAAATATGTATAACTGGTCAATTCGATCACGAGACGCACCAACAAATTAATTTATACATATTATTCTAAGTAATGCCTCATACGACCGTCCTATTTCATGTTGGAACGACTACACCCAAACAATTTTATTCATAAATACAAAAATAAGCTTCTCTTTTTTTTTCCATAAGAAATAAATCAGTTAGTAATTTAGTCACCTTAACTTTTTCTGATTATATTATTATGAACAAAAATATGTAAGAATTTCTCAAGCGTCTACCAATCCTCGTCAGGCCAGCGTAGTGGACTAAAGTCTACCCGCTCACAGCCGTAGATGCCCATCATTGGTAAGTTTAAGGACTAAATTTATTATTTAAATGAAGGAGCGCAATTTATTTTCGTATAAAAAGTTATAATACCAACACATTCTGAAGCCGGGGCAAACGACCATACCTCTCTCCCCAAATCCAGTACTGGTAATTACAATATCAAACAAAGCTTGTTAAAACGAGGTGATGTAATCAACGTGGCTTATTAGAATTAACTCATTACATTAATTTGTTTGCATTACAGTAAATTATTAATATAAAGTATAATATTCTGTAAGTGTCTATATGGTTGGGTGCTAAAGTGACATACGTTGTTTTCGAATTTTAAAATTTAAAATTGCTTTTTACTGTATTCGCAAGTGTTGATTATGTGTAAATGTAATTAGAAGTTACAGTACCTGCCAGTGAACACTTCCTTCCTTCCTTCAGGATACACTTCCTGACATCACACTTAACCACACAACGAACTTTTCCACTGTGTTTTATACACCACCACCGCACATCACACGAATATGGAGGCTATCGTTTCACAATCCATGAATCAAATCGTCCAGTCCTTTAATAAGCAAATGGAAGCGTTTATGGAGCAGTTGCCGAAGACAACATCGCATTGTAATACTCCAGCCGATACCTTAGCAAGTAGCTTCAATACGTTCCGAGAATTTATGTTAAAGTCCATGAACATTCTCCATAGTCAAATTGAACTACTCGCAAAACAAGTTGACCATTTGGAAATGCAGCGGCGCCGCAAGATCCTCCTACTGCATGGTCTGCCTGAAGTACTGAACGAAGACACTGCAACAGCTGTTGTCAAATGCGTCACGGAGACTCTTCGATTATCTGGATTCACGGCAGACAAACTCACTCGTTGTCACAGATTGGGCCCTAGCACTGCGAGCCAATCTTATTCAAATTAAATGACTTGCTTCTTCGAGACAAATTGTGGTCTTCCAAAACCAATCTCAAAGGTTCAGGAATAACATTATCTGAATTCCTCACAAAAACTCGACATGACATTTTTATGTCGGCGAGGAAAATGTTTGGAGTCACCAAATGTTGGACGCGTGAGGGCAACATTTATGTTATCGGGCCTGACAATGTGCGACATCGCGTCAACACTGCGAAGGAGCTCGATGCTATGAAGACGACAACCGCAACCAAGGAAGCAGCAGGTGGTCGTAATATAGCTCCAATGAAGACAAGACGAGGTGCAACAGTTAAAAAATAGTTGCGTAGTGTTAATTTTAAATTTTATCTGTTGTTAAGATACTTTGCGATACCTTGTACTGACTTATCACGTTACTGGCGAATCTGACACTTCTTGTTGATATCAACAAATTAATTTTTATTTTACCCTCAGTTATGTTTGTATTAAATAGTGTTTCATTTCCAATATTAGTGAATGTAAGATTGTTAGCATTCGTTATTATTATAATATTTTCTCTCTTTTTAAGTAGTCATTATCTTTTTTGTGTGGTTTTGTTACATTTGTTTTTTTTAATTTTAAATAGGTATTTAAATGTTAAACACAACTGGCAGGTAAGCAATTCAAGCAATAAGCTTGAATAATTTTAAAATATTTATATTTATATAATTATAAGAACTTATTTATTGTATTGTATGTATGTATTGTAAGTATGTATATGCACCAAAAATTATTCTACTATATTCACCTCATGGTTGTCTGGAAGAGAAAAAGAGAAGCTGTCTCAAAGCGATAAGAACGCCATTTGTACGTGCATTCTGTGTTTTGAATATGTTTTTTTTTTTTTTTTTTTGTTTTGTCTTCCTGTGTATGTACAATAAAGTTTATTTCTATTCTAAATTAGTAAATGTAGACAAAATTTTATCAGTAATTTTTTCCTCTGAGCATATTGACGCACGTTTATTTGCATCCGTTTTTACGTTTATGTCCACGTTCAAGGAGTGTTGTATAATTAAAAGTTGTTTATAGTTGTAAATCCGAATAAACTGTTCTGCGCCTGATGGCAATGGCAGAGCAATTCACACAGAAAATCGTAAAATTGAAAACGTGGTATAATAGCCACCATTACCAAACTAATTGTCAATGTTATTTTTTCCGTATCTAGCTGTGGATTAGCTTGCCAGCATTTTCTCTTTTCTACAACCATGACTGCTTAAAGCGTAATGCATCATGCTTTTTAACACACCCGCCACTGTAATTCCTGTGCTACAGGGTCAACAGCACGCACAGTATTGACGCCGAGCACTGATGCTCAGTGAATCTAAGGGAACCTAATTTGTCATAATCCCGCAACGAAGTTAATCAGGAAAAAAAATAAGTGGGAGTTGGAAAACAAAGAGTTGTTCCACTTGTATCAAATAGCAGGAAATATCTAGGTATATGTTTTTCTGTTTGGCAACACATTAGGTACTAATTATCATTTGCGGTAATGTCAGTGTCAGTATCTGCCCGTACAAAAACACTCACATTTCGCTAGCTGTGTTTTTAAGTTGAGTGCCTCGTGGTCTGCGACACATGTAGTGATCGACCGTCGAACCTGGGACCTCTATATCGCTCAATACATACTTGTGAACTTAGAAACATGATGCTCTATACTTATTACTTATGTCAGTCATATTTTACTCTTAGTGAACTGGCCTCGCCCCACGCGTCTGAGACTGACTAATGCTCTCAAACAAAGACAGACGGTGTCGCCTGACGTATTACATCAAGCAAACATCACATTGGACCATTTTTCAAAAGCATTTTATATACGCAGCGCATAACTGCGTTATATATCATTTGGGGGCTGGGTTGCCATCTTAGGGGTGATTTTTCCCAATTTTAAGTGAATTTGGTGTAAAATATTGTTCTAGATATTATGAATCCTAGTTAATGTATTATTACAGCTTAGCAGGTGTACAGCTACAAGGAAAATATTTGGAGAAATAACAAGGGGTTTGATCGACGCAAAAAAAACAATATTCGTGTTTTTATTCTTTTCTTTTTCCATTGAAAAGCTCCGTTGATCTTGGGTATTTAATTTTTTAAATGTAAAAAAAATAACAATAAATATCTACACCCAAAAAGAACCTTACTATAAAATACAATTTTGTGTCATGACCATCAAAAAACGTTTTTTTTCCTCAAATTCATTTAAATAAAAGAAAAACAAATCAATCGTAGTATATTTGCTTGTCTTTAATAAGGAAAAAGCACGCTCTTTCCTTGAAGGTCTAAGTTGAGTCGAATCAAAAACACTGGAAAATTTGTATATTATTTAATATTGGTCTCGAGGTTTAAGTGCGCGGTCGAGAATTTCGGCGCAAACCTTAGACTTTTTGAAGTATGTGTGCATTCACAATGAATTAACGGAGAAGGAAAAAATCGTGAGGAAACCTCCACTTCTATAATTTCTTAGGTGCGTAGTCCGCCAACCAGCTCTCACATGTAGAGGAGGCCTGTGCCCAGCAGTGTGACGTAATATGGGCTAATAATTATGAAAATGAAAATAAGATTTAAACGTCATTTCAGATGTGCTCGACTCGCGAACCACAAACCATTACAGCCATGAAATAAGCAAGTTGTGACGTTATGAATTGTTGAAAATCTCCAAATTTAAGCTCGCAACCCCGACCTCGCAACACGACGCGTCTCCATGAGTTATGCGTACCATCGTTTCTTATTCCGAATGTCTTTATGGAAATGTATAAATGAAAGTCATACGTCAAATGAATGTGGAGTGTTATTACGTAAGAATGATGTCACCAGCTCCATATGAACTGGATTCTGTGCGATGTAACTAAATTATACTTATATACATATATAACCTCAAGCTTGTGTTCCCTGAAAGTGAAAAGGTAGGCAGAATTTCTGCCCTCACATTTTGCCAGGTACCTATTTATTAGTCCCACGTAACGTGGGACAAACTTATTGCCTTTTTTCGGGCACATTTCCAGATTTCTTGCTGCTACTGAGAATTACCTGATGGAAAAACCCAAGAATACTTTGCCCGACCCGGGAATCGAAACTGGGACCTCTGAATAGCACAATACATGTATTATACTTCTAGATTTTATGTTCCTGGATATCGACCAACGCACATAAGGAGACGCAGAAGGTGAAAATACTCTACCTAAAGGGAAAGCAAATGGAAAATTCATTCAGTTACATGCTGCAACTCCAACTGCGGTGGAGAATGTTTCAAAAAATAATTCTAAAGAATAATTTAAGAATCAATCGATTCTTCATTCGCAAATTATGCGTAACATTAGCATTTAACAGTGAGACAAGTGCGTCTTACAGACTAGACTGTTATCTCAGGAGATAAGAACATAAAACAACCTCGCAAATTCACATGCATTTATTTATCAAACGTATATATATCACAGCAAAATAATGTCAATAACATTGATACATAATATTGTCAACTTACACATTAAAGATAACGCTCAACTTTGACCCGCAATTTTTTATGCATTTAACCATAAATCATTTATATTAATATTAACGTAAGTAGTTGCATGAATAAAAACAAATGTATGTAGGTATAAAACTGCACAACATACTGTTGTCCAAATGTAACCAATCATCATCTGCCCATATACGTCCCACTGCTGGGCACGGGCCTCCTCTACCATTGAGAGGGTTTAGGCCTTAGTCCACCACGCTGGCCTAGTGCGGGTTGGCGGACTACACACCTAAGAAATTCCTAAGAACTTTTAGGTGTGCAGGTTTCATCACGATGTTTTCCTTCGCCGTTAAAGTAAGTGATTATTCATTGTGAATACACACATAACTTCGAAAAGTCAGAGGTGTGTGCCTGGGGTTTGAACCCGCGACCGTCGAGATTCTCGACGGAGTGCCTAAACCTCGAGGCCATGATACAACCAAAAAGGGAAATCATTTAACACTCCAATTATGTCGGACCTCTTTGTTGTTTCCTCGTACTACGGTTAGAGGACCTAAGGCTAGAAGAAGGATTGGGCACGTAGGCCAGCAATCATGCTAAACTACATCATTATCATCAGCCCGTAACAGTCCACTCTTTCATACAACTTCTTATGTAAATTCTACATGTTATGATTGGGTATAATGTGTACTAGAGTCTTTCATGAATCTTACAATTCATTATTAGTAGACGGAAAATGTGGACTATATACGTATTTGACAAACCATATATTACACAACATCCATATGGGTACTTAAGTTTTTGCACGAGAATTGTCTGCTATTGGTAACTACAGATTTTTTCTAAAAACGTCAATAAATCTATATTGAACATCCAACAAAGTCATATTGAACATTACGTATATCTCTAAGCCAAGAAAATAAAACGTACCTAATCATAGCTTAAAGTTTGAAAACACTTTGATGCAACTGACTTCGAAGAATCAACAAATAGTCAATTCTTATTAAACACTTTACTCAATTCCATAAGCTTCAGTCGATACGTAATACACCCCCGTAGCGTTACCAGGATTGTAATACCCCGCCAAAGTCACCTGATTCCGAGCGCACTTGCCATCAGAGAAATCGTCATAAGTATCGCAAGCCCAGGCTAAGTACCACGTCGGCTGATGGACTGACAGCATATAGTACCTCACACAAGCCTTATGACTGCACTTCGCTGCGTCAGACTCCCCTTTCCCAGGCACCAGGCCTTCATGACACGGCGGCTGCTTCTTCCCTTTCTTGTTAAAGAAGAAATCTGTGTCTGCCAAAACTGCTGTAGTCCCCAACCCACCAGCATTACAATGGTACACTTCAACGTATTCAGCCACGCCAGACCTGATCTGTTCCTCTATAAAACTGTTGGAGAAACACGGTCCGGCTGGATCTAAGCCTGTTATCCTGCCAATCTTCTCTTTGGTCATGTCTATGTAGAAACCGCCAGCGTAACCTAACATTTGACTTCCCAAACTATGGCCGATGCAGTGGATGTTTTTGGACGGGTATCCTTTCGTATGGAGTTTAGAAAGTAACGTACCCAAAGCACGTCCTATATAATAGGCATAAGATACGGAACGCTCATAGCTCTTGATCTTTCCACCACGAGCTGAAGTATAGAGCGAGTGGTCAATAATTATTAAGTAAGTGTTCGGAACGTCTTTGAAGGTCTGTCTGACAAGCTCTTCGGTGTTTTTGCTGATGTGAGACTTGTATCCGGGGACGAAGAATATTAACTTCCTGGAGACATCCAAGTTGTAGTACTGGGTGATGCCTTCGGCGAAGGAATCGGCGGGGTAGGTGAGGTTGAAGTTGTTTTGGAAATCGTAGAAGTAAACCGTAACTTCGCTCACGTCAAGGTTGAGAGTCTTGTTGTGTTCGCCTGTAACACAAAGAATTGAACATTTAATCAACTTCTACTATCAACGTCTACTACACTATGATAATTTGATGCTCTTTTTGCTATGTATAGGTAATATCTAGAGCAGTGTTCCGCAAACTTTTTGTGTTCAAGGTACATCTAGGAAAACGAAACTTTTTTGCAGGTACACCACAAATAAAAATCAATTGCAGAAAAGGTATTTAATGCGAAACATGAGCCTGTTTAATTGAGCATAGACAGTCTAAATTTGGCGTAATCGTTGACGTAAGTATTTTTCTTACCGTTACATTATTTACTAAAAATAAGTTTATAACAAAACCTTATTTTTCCGAGGCACACCAATTAATGACCACGGTACACCAGTGTGCCGTGGTACCTACTTTGCGGAGCAACTAAACTGATTCTTAAAAATCTTATTACTAAATTAACATACAATAAGTACTCCTCTCCATACTGCTATAAAAATACAGACCACATTTTGAATGTACGTACAAAAATGGAATAAATGGGTAGGTGTAACGCAAGTTTTTACTGAGAAAAATTAACATTCCCTATAAGGCATCTGTTAATGAGTTTGTTTGTTATCAAACATTAAAAGACTATTACTGAATAAGTCATAATTAATTTATGTAGTTAAGGAAAACCCCTATGAGTAAGAGAGTAAACTTACATTATAGCAAATCTATTAATTAGCCTATAAACGTACCACTACTGAACATTCTTCACTCGACCCATTCATTACGGCATTTTTTCTAACAAAGTACAGTTTAACTTCATTTGTTATCATTTATCATTTGTTTCAACAAATCTATCCGGAGACATTTCCTTTATATATACAAATAAATAAAATTGTAGTGTCTGTTTGTAATATGGAAATGACCGCTTTTTAATAAATGCATATGAATGTATAAACGGTACATATACCAAAATAACGACTTTTACAATTTTTCTCTGTCTGTCTGTTTGTTCCGGCTAATCTCTGAAACGGGTGGACCTATTTTGACAGGACTTTCACTGGCAGAAAGCTGATGTAATAAGGAGTAACTAAGGCAAAAAAGAAAAAAGATTCGACTGTTAGGCGCAACGAAGTTCGCCGGGTCAACTAGTTCTCAAATAAATATACCAATCTCGTGCAGTTAGCCAATTTTGTTAAGGAAAACGTCGTAGGGGTTTTACCGCTGGCGAGAGCTGTGTCAATTAAATGATTACATGTAGGTGGTACAGGAAACACGCTCGAGACAATTGAAATCGCTAATGATAAAAATGAACGAAATGGTCAATCGAAGAATTACTTTGTTTTTTTGTTGACATCCCCGTGGCGCAGATAGCTAGACACCAGCTTGCGAAACGAGAGGCCGCGGGTACGATCCCCGCACCGAGACAAATGTTTGTGTGATCCACAAATATTTGTTTCGGGTCTCGGTGTTTGTGAGACCAAAAAGTCTCTCGTAGTTTTTGATACTCACGACACAAGACTATGTCCAGCAGTGGACTTCCATTGGCTCATGGATTGGATTGGATTGGAATAAGGACCGAGCCTAAAGCCGTTCTTCGGACACATATCCAAGTTACTTATTCTGAAAATTTCGCGACGAAAAATCTGAAAAACTTCCCAGAATCGAACCAGAGACTATTCTATCACACGCCGCCACTTTTGCTGTAGGTTCAACAACTCATTTATATTCATAATAAAAATACTAAACGACTCGGTAGTCGTGTCACGTTGTAAGATTTCGCGTGACCCCGCACCACAGAGGTTAACCGCTAGTCGATCTACAGAATCAAGAGCAAGGCCGATCGCCTATTCAGTTCGATGGAGCGCAATTAAATGCTTAACCAATTACGCAACGGATACGTAAATGCAATATCTGTCGTGACAACAATCGAAATACTGCGCTATTGTGCACGTGAATAATATGTGTAGCATGATTTTGTTACTAAGAATACTTTTAGTCAGCTATATGTTTGTATATTCCACAAAACTAACGAGTCTGTCCTCACACAAACTGTAGGCAGAATCTAATTAACAATCCGTACATGATCTCTAGATTGGGGGATTGAATTTAGGGGAGGCCTATTTCCAGCAGTGGACGTCTTTAGGCTGATGATGACGATGATGATGATTTTTAGATCTATCCCAATATGAACATACATACATACATACATAATCAGCATATATGGCATATAGTACGTCCCACTGCTGGGCAAGGGCCTCCTCTACAACTGAGAGGATTTAGGCCTTAGTCCACCACGCTGGCCTAGTGCGGGTTAGCGGACTACACACCTAAGAAATTCCTAAGAATTTTTAGGTGTGCAGGTTTTATCACGATGATTTCCTTCACCGTTAAAGCAAGTGATAATTCATTGTGAATACACACATAACTTCAGAAAAGTCAGAGGTGCGTGCCTGGGATTTGAACATGCGAACGTCGAAATTCTCGATCGCGCGCCTAAACCTCGAGGCCATCACTGCTGTATATACTAATATGAACTAATAAGTTAGAATTATGTAAGTGGTGCTTTCGAATAAATAAATACACTCAACAATCAAATACATATATGTATAGTTCTGACCCCACACTAAAATACAATTCTTGAGTCGTGGATATTAGAAACTATGAGAGACTTTTCGGTCTCAGAAACAAAGAGATACTAGACCCGTAACAAATATTTGTGGATCACACAAACATTACTCTCGATGCGGGAATCGAACCGCGGCTTTTCGTTTCACAACCTGGTGTCTAGCCAACTGCGTCACAGGGCTGCCGAAATATATTATTATAATTTCATTAATTTTTATATCAATTCCGAGGTAGGTATCATGAAAAAAGCTCGGAGTTGTAAACATTATCGTCTCTTCGGGAATGCCTTATGAGTATGTAAGATAAATGTCATTGATTAATGATTAGAACCTATTAGACTATTATAAGTCGTGATAGCCTCGAGGTTTAGGCACGCGGTCGAGAATCTCGACGGTCGCGGGTTCAAACCCCAGGCACACACCTCTGACTTTTCGAAGTTATGTGTGTATTCATAATGAATTATCACGTACTTTAACGGTGAAGCCAAAAATCTTGATGAAACCTGCACACCTAAAAATTCTTGGGAATTTCTTAGGTGTGTAGTCCGCCGACCCGCACTAGGCCAGCGTGGTGGACTAAGGCCAAAACCCTCTCAGTTGTAGAGGGGGCCCGTGCCCAGCAGTGGGAAGTATATGGGCTGATAATGATAATGATGAATGATGAGACAGTTATTACATCTCCATCCTTGGTTGTCTGTAAGAGATCGCCTTGTGCGATAAGGCCCCCAATTGCACTAATTTAGTTTCCTGTACTCCGTAGTTTTAATTCTATGTGTTACAATAAAGTTTTAAATAAAAAAAGACAAGTGTGGACTAAGAAATAAATTTTCTGTTATTATTTTGTGGATAGCCGGTTGACTAATAGGGAAGTGACTGGTTTTCAACTGGTCAAGCTGGTATGAACAAGTTAGGCGAGTGGATGATCCTAAAACACCTTTTGTAAAATCGATTCAGGTACTTATTGGATTTTATTTCTTTTTCAAAACATGTTTATTTAGTTATAGTTATTGTATTAAAACAGTTGTTTGATGAAATTATCTTTCGAGTAAAAATTCCACATACAAAATATTGATAAGGTTAAGATGGATGCTCTGAGTCACTTGTTCGCTAAACCCATGACAAACAATCCATTATACGAGTATTAGTCATTCTAGTGTATGTATGTGACAAGCTGTCGCAGGTTCGAGACCCGGGCACGCTCGACTTATTTAATGAATTTCTGTATAGATTCGGATAAGGCACACGGTATCTGATACACAATTTCTATGGTTGCGGGTTTGAATTCAAGGCATCTATGAATTTCGGAAGCTGTGTATATCACTTATTTGTTAAGATACATTAATTGCAGCTACATCACTTGCCTAAAACTATACTTGTTTATTCACTGCACATATACATACATATATATAGTATATTTTTCCTGTTTCTATAGTGAAGTATGGTTTCCGAATCCAATAACATGACATTTCATTGACTCAATAATTTATTTTGATTTAACTTCTTTTTAATATCGTATCTATAATGAAACACGAGGTAAGGTTGACACACGACTGACATTTATTTAAACTCTAAACCATTACAATACACATTAATTCTAACTAGATGGCGTTACATACTCCATTTTGATATCTATTAACAACACCCCCACTATATCAAAATTAAAAATGAACTTATTAATTATCATTTACAAAAGAAATTTATCTATGAACAATTCCAAGCATTTTCATAAATTTATAGTGTTTTATTTCTGGCAGTCCCTTAGTCAACAAATCAGCAGGCATACTGGTAGTTGGCAAATGCTTTGTTACAACTTGGTTGTTACAAATTGCATCCCTAATAAAATTGTATCTTACATCAATGTGCTTTGAACGTTTGTGAGACTGTTGATTGTTTGCCAGTTTTAAAGCACTCTGATTGTCATTGTACAACACTATCTTATTACAATAGCCTGTTATTTCTAACTCTAAGTTCTGCAAGTAAATGGCTTCTCTACAAGCTTCGGATAAAGCCATATACTCAGCTTCACAACTGCTTAGTGCTACTGTTCTTTGCTTCTTACTTTCCCAAGAAATGGGAGATCCACTTTTTACAAAACAAAATCCAGTATAAGACCGCCTGTCAATATTATCACTGGCCCAATCAGCGTCTACAAAACCTACAAGTTCTGCCTTTTCTTTGGAATATCTTAAACAATAACTTTTGGTTTTTAACAAATATTTTAATATTCTCTTGGCATAATTCCAATGAATATGAGAATAAGAATTATTAAATTGGCTTAAATAACTCACAGAATATGAAATATCTGGTCGAGTCATTACAGATAAATACATTAGACTGCCAATTAATCTTTGGTAAGGCAAATGAGATTCTAAATTATTAGATTTTTCAATATTCAATTTACATTCAATTGGTGTATTGGCTGTGTTACAATCATACATATTAAACTTTTTAAGAAGTTGTTCAATGTAGTTCTCCTGATCTACTGTAATCACATTTGCATTTTTATCTATAGTAATTCTCATCCCTAAGTATTGCTTTACTTGACCTAGATTTTTAGTTTTAAATTTTTTGCTTAAAGTTTTTATTAAATTATCAGTTTCAGATTTATTATTCGAAAAAATTAAAAAATCATCAACATAAAGTCCAACAATGGTTTTGCTATTATTACTATGACCTTTTATAAAAACACAGGGTTCATGCTTACTTTTGACATATCCAAAATTACATAAAGTTTCTTCTACTCTCTGATACCATGCCAAAGATGATTGCTTCAGTCCATAAACTGCCCTTTTTAATTTAAGTACTTTATTAGAGCCTTTTTGAATTGAGAACCCTTCAGGTAAATGCATAAATATATTTTCTTTTAGAAAGCCATTAAGGAAAGCTGTAGTTACATCTAAATGTGTAATGTCCATATCTAACTGTACACTTAATGCTAATAAGAGTCTCAAGGTGGAATGCCTAATTACTGGTGAGAATGTCTCTTCATAGTCTATACCTGCCTTCTGTGTAAAGCCTTTAGCTACGAGTCTGGCACGAAATTTCACTTTATTATCACTATCGAATTTCTTTTTTAAGACCCACTTGCACTGCACTACACTTCCACTATCTGGAGCATCAACAATCTCCCACACTTGATTGTCTTCAAATGACTGCAGTTCCTCAGTTATTGCCTGCAACCACTGTTGTTTCTCAGGACCACTGACAGCCTCTGCATATGTCAATTCATCTTCTCCTATGGATGTGGTACAAACATTTGCATAGCCATATCTTTCAGGAATCTTTCTTTGCCTTTTTTTTATGTTAGTTTGTGGACCAGGCATTTTATTTTCAGTTTGACTCGTATCAGAAGTCACTGGATCATGTGATACACATTCAGTATTCAGGTCTTCTGTCTCAGATGGTATATTTTTACAGTCATCAGCGTCTCTAGTCTCACCATCCATATATACTGACTTACTTGAACTGGATTGATCACATTCTAATTTCACAGATTCTAATACTGATTCCCCCACTGAATCTGTGTTCTCTAAATAGATAGGTACAGTATCTTCTCGCTCCACCTTTTCTTGAATCACAACATCTCTGCTTGTTGTAACTGTGTTTTTCTCTGGATCATAGATCCTATAACCTTTTACATTTTCTGAGAAACCAACAAGTATATGCTCTTTTGATTTTTTGTCCCATTTATTTCTCTTCTCTTTGGGTACATGCACCATCACCGGACTCCCAAATATACGGATATGTTGTAAATTTGGCTTTTTTTCAGTCCAAACCTCATATGGAGTCTTTTCAATACCCGAAGCAACTGATCTGTTTTTTAAATAGACGGCAGTATTTGCAGCCTCTGCCCAAAACTTTTTATCTAGACCAGCTTCAAAAAGCAAGCATCTTGCTCTCTCCACAATAGTGCGATTTGACCTTTCACTGAGTCCATTCTGTTCCGGTGTGTATGGGTTACTTTTTTGATGGATTATACCCTCTTGTTTTAAATAGTTTTCAAATTCATTGCTGCAGTATTCACAACCATTATCAGTTCTTAGTATTTTTATTTTTTTATTTTGTGAATTCTCAACCATTGCCTTATATTCTTTGAAGTTTTTTAAAACCTCACTCTTGTTCTTTAGGAAGTAAATGTGAGTCATTCTGCTATAGTCGTCAATGAATAACAGAAAGTATTTTGCACCACCTATTGACTTACTTTCCATGGGGCCACATATATCGGAATGGATGATTTCAAGTACATCTGATGATCGTGAGCCTGTAGGAAATGGTAATCTTGACTGTTTCCCTTCACAACATACCTTGCAACTCGATTTGCTTGTTGTGAATGTGTCTGGATATTCCATTCCGTCAACCATTCCATCACGCTTCATCTTATTCATGTCACAGCTATTAATATGTCCAAGCCGCTTGTGCCATATCTCCCCATTCACTGTACTGGATGTCAATAAACATTTTTGAGTTTTTAGGTTAACTTTGTAAACACCATTCACAAGTTTCGCATCTGCAACCAAATCACCTTCTTTGTTCCTTATTAAGCATCTCTCTGGTTCAAAAACAACACTGTTACCATTCTTTATCAATTGACTCACTGATAATAGATTAGTTGTCAGGCTCGGAATACATAATGCATTTTTTATTGTTATGTTATAATTGTAGCTTGTTGTTATGTCTATTTCGCCAGAGCATAAAACGGGAACTTTTGTTTTATTTGCAATGATTATTTCTGGTAAACTTGATGAATAATCTGGATTTTTTAACCAACTTTCATTCGCTGTCATGTGTGTGCTTGCGCCTGAATCAATGTAAAAATCAGTTTTACTGAACTCGCCACTGAGAAATACTACATTAAAAGCGTTGCTTTGTTTCTTGTAATTCTTTTTCTCGTTCAAAAGCGGACACTGACTTTTATAATGGCCTGTTTCCTTGCACTCATAACATGTAATTATTTTCTTTGTTGTTGTTTGATTCGCGTTACTTGACTTTGACGTTTGATTATAATTAGTGTTTCCATTGCGGGGTTTCTTTTTCTGCCAGCTCTTAGCTGCAAGCGCTGAATGACGTTCCGTTTCCCTCACATCAGTTGATTCCATATCGATCAATTTTGTTTTTATTGAATCTGCAGTGATTGGAATTCCGGAGTGTTCGATTGCCATTATCATGGGCATATATCGTTCGGGTAATCCAGCCAATAATAATGAACCTACCCACTCATCATTAATCTTGAACCCCGTTCCACTTAAACGCTGAGACGTTTCGGTTATTTGAGACACATAACTCGTCATGTTTTCACAGTTTTCTAATCTTATAGATATAAGATGACGTAACAAAGTAATTCTCCTTGAAAATCCTGAATCGTCGAACAATGACCGTAGTTTTGTCCACAATTCTTTCGTGGTCTTTGTTTCCTTTATGTGCACAAATAAAGACGAATCTATAGTCAAAATCAATTTTGCTCGTGCTTTTGCGTCTGCTGCTGTCGAAACTGCTTCGGTGCCTTCTTGTTTCAAATAAATATCTGCACCTTCCAGAACCAGTAAATTCTCGACCGCGAACGCCCAATCGTCGAAATTCTCACGTCCTTTCAACTTTGGTATATTTGCGATGTAATGCGAACTCATTTTTAGTCCTTATTTAACTCGAACTAACACGCACAACAACTATTTTATTTGTTAGAGCTTTAATTTGTTATAGCCCATAACCTATAATGAAACACGAGGTAAGGTTGACACACGACTGACATTTATTTAAACTCTAAACCATTACAATACACATTAATTCTAACTAGATGGCGTTACATACTCCATTTTGATATCTATTAACAACAGTATCATCATCAGCCCATATACGTCCCACTACTGGGCACGGGCCTCCTCTACAACTGAGAGGCTTTTAGGCCTTAGTCCACCACGCTGGCCTAGTGCGGGTTGGCGGACTACACACCTAAGAAATTCCTAAGAACTTTTTTAGGTGTGCAGGTTTCATCACGATGTTTTCCTTCACCGTTAAAGCAAGTGATCATTCATTGTGAATACACACATAACTCCGAAAAGTCAGAGGTGTGTGCCTGGGGTTTGAACCCGCGACCGTCGAAATTCTCGACCGCGTACCTAAACCTCAAGGCCATCACGACTCATATATACATACATATATATAGTATATTTTTCCTGTTTCTATAGTGAAGTCTGGTTTCCGAATCCAATAACATGACATTTCATTGACACAATAATTTCTTTTGATTTAACTCCTTTTTAATATCGTGGGCCAGTATTTTTTACACTAATTAACAGATGATAAGCTTGGTGCAGTCTAAAATAGAGTATTAAACAGCGGGAGACTACTTACGTTAATTATAGTCAAAGTCTATACAAAAAGGCATCACTAATTAACGTTATAAGCATTACATAAAATTAGTTATTTGTGCTCATTAATCTATACTAATTATAAAGAGGTAAAAAGAAAAGGAAAAAAGCAGTGATGGCCCCGAGGTTTAGGAGCGCGGTCGAGAATCTCGGCGGTCGCGGGTTCAAACCCCAGGCACACAACTCTCTGCCCTGTGGCAAGGGGGCGTTAGGATTTCACCACGGTATCCCCTGCCTGTCGTAAAAGGCGACTCAAAGGAGCCTTTGGGGTCGCTGGACGCGCTGCCCTCCTCTACCACTGGAGGGATTAGGCCTTAGTCCACCACGCTGGCCTAGTGCGGGTTGGCGGACTACACACCTAAGAAATTCCTTAGAACTTTTAGGTGTGCAGGTTTCATCACGATGTTTTCCTTCACCGTTAAAGCAAGTGATCATTCATTGTGAATACACACATAACTCCGAAAAGTCAGAGGTGTGTGCCTGGGGTTTGAACCCGCGACCGTCGAAATTCTCGACCGCGTACCTAAACCTCAAGGCCATCACGACTCATATATACATACATATATATAGTATATTTTTCCTGTTTCTATAGTGAAGTCTGGTTTCCGAATCCAATAACATGACATTTCATTGACACAATAATTTCTTTTGATTTAACTCCTTTTTAATATCGTGGGCCAGTATTTTTTACACTAATTAACAGATGATAAGCTTGGTGCAGTCTAAAATAGAGTATTAAACAGCGGGAGACTACTTACGTTAATTATAGTCAAAGTCTATACAAAAAGGCATCACTAATTAACGTTATAAGCATTACATAAAATTAGTTATTTGTGCTCATTAATCTATACTAATTATAAAGAGGTAAAAAGAAAAGGAAAAAAGCAGTGATGGCCCCGAGGTTTAGGAGCGCGGTCGAGAATCTCGGCGGTCGCGGGTTCAAACCCCAGGCACACAACTCTCTGCCCTGTGGCAAGGGGGCGTTAGGATTTCACCACGGTATCCCCTGCCTGTCGTAAAAGGCGACTCAAAGGAGCCTTTGGGGTCGCTGGACGCGCTGCCCTCCTCTACCACTGGAGGGATTAGGCCTTAGTCCACCACGCTGGCCTAGTGCGGGTTGGCGGACTACACACCTAAGAAATTCCTTAGAACTTTTAGGTGTGCAGGGTTCATCACGATGTTTTCCTTCACCGTTAAAGTAAGTGATTAATTTATTGGGAATATACACATAAATCAGATGTGTGTACCTGGGGTTTGAACCCGTGACTGCCAAGATTCTCGGCCGCGCGCCTAAACCTCGAGGCGTCACTACTTCATTTATCACTGTCCATAGCAAAAATAATCCAAGTCAGTCTAGTAATTTTTGAGTTCATTTATAAAAAACAAAAATTTGAACATGCAAATATCTTTAAATCTATTATTTTAATAATATAACTTTAAATAAAGAAAGAATATCTATTAAGATTAAAAATAGACAATCTTGTGTCCATTATGAATGCGTTTACTCAACATTGATATAAAATAAATCAACAACAAAACAACTTGGACATTGAATAATTCCGGGTAACAAAATGCGCATGCGCAACAATTACTTACAAGTAATCCAGCTGGAGTACAACAAACTTTTAAACGGCTGCCAGTTCCCAAACACATTGGTCATCGCAGCAGAAAATAATAAATAAAACAACAACATTTTTGTAACGGTACGTGCGCACTACGCCACAGCTGGGCGACGAATGAACGGAACGAACGGTCAACGGTTCGACTCGTGAACGGTGACGTAGGTACGCGGTCTAGTTATGAATTAAATTAGCGACATAACACGTTTTAGGTGGGAAAAAACAATGTTTCCTTTAACACAGTGATAAGTAATTATGTACACGATATTACATCATAATGTGATTCAGTTAGAAAGGATAATGTGGAGCAAATTTTACAAAGATTATAAAAAAGGAAAAGTCCGCCAACCCGCACTAGGCCAGCGTGGTGAACTAAGGCCTAAACCCTCTCAGTTGTAAAGGAGGCCCGTGACCAGCAGTGGGACATATATGGGCTGATGATGATGATGATGATGATAGAAAAGAGACTAGGTATTGGATGTGTGACAGCTAGGATTAAGCAAGCAGTGGGGGAAAATATCAGCGTTCGCGCGTTCAAATCCCTTGACATTTCGAAGTTATGATTGTATTATTGTTAATATCAAGAAGTATGAGAGATTTTCTTAAATATAGATATTATTAAAAATGTGAATGGAGGGCGCAGAAAAGGGCGCCCGCGGAGAACATTTAAGATCTCAGATTCGTGATGTTCTGTGCAAAGGCCAAGTTCGGTGTACCCATTACCAACGTATATGGATAAGGAGATGTTGAAGAAGCAAAAGAGGCGTCTCGGGATAGTAGCTTGTGGCACTCAACAGTTTAACTTATCACAGTAGGCTACAGGCGTCACTGTGTATATTATATTAAAAAAAACATTAAAATTAAAAATAATAAAAGTGGAAATAGCGGTGTACAAATGGTGTCAAAATTACACTTTTTAGAGCATAGTGTGAGTCATTGTACACGTGTGCTCTGTGGGTCAATTACACACGCAAGTGTTTCAACGCTCTGCGTGTTCAATACAACAACGCGTTCCGGGTGATGATGGGGCTGCCGCGTTTCTGCAGTGCGTCAGGAATGTTTGCTACGATGGGAATTCCTGATTTTTACGCCATCCTGCGTCTCAGAATGGCATCCATGATGCTTCGGGTGCGGGGTAGCCCCAATGAAATTGTGTCTGTTGTGGGACAGAAATTGGACAGTGCATTAATGTGGCATTGGATGACCTCACATAGAACATCCTATGCATACATTAAATAGTATTAAGTTTTGTTTGTTGCCTTAAAATATATGCCTCGGCTGCCTCTCTAAGGAGGCTTCGTAATTTCTTGCCTACTGCCACAAAGATTGCGCTGGCACAATCTTTGCTTCTCCCTATACTTGACTACGCTGATTCTTGTTATCTTGACCTCACACAAGTTCAGCTTGAGAAACTTGAGCGCTTACAAAATCTTTGCATTCGGTTCATATTTGGGTTACGTAAATATGACCATGTCTCAGAATTTCGCCTCAAGCTCAAGTGGCTTCCCATAAAACTTCGCCGGAATACTCATATTCTCTGTCTACTTTACAATATATTGTTCCTTCCTACTTCTCCGCACTATTTAAAAGAACGTTTCATTTTTCTTAACACTTCCCGCTCACTCTCGTTAAGGTCATCGGAAAATTTGACACTTAAGACTCCAGTGCATGGTAGTAAGTTTTATGACTGCTCCTTCACTGTCCAAGCTGTTCGCCTGTGGAACGCGCTGCCGGTGTCTATCAGAAAAGCTCCATCACCTTACATTTTCAAGCAAAAAGTTAAGGATTATTATTGGTCGAATACTAATTAATAAATACTTTATGTACTAGTACATTATGTATGTCTCTCCCTATGTGTGTGTGCGTGGGTGTGTGTATGTTTGTGTGTGTGTGTGTGTTTGTGTACATGTATATATGTATATTTATAAACATATAGTATCTTATTATTATCTTGCTGTTTTATTATTATTTTATTTATATTTCTTTTTTTTTTTCTTTATATACTTATGTATACCCCTAAACATACTTTGCCTTCTTACATTCCATCCAAAGGTTGTCTGGAAGAGATCGCTCTCAGCGATAAGACCGCCTATTGTTCCACTTTTATTTTTTATTTGTAAAATCTATGTAAATTACTGTATAAATGTGGGTGTCAATAAAGAGTTATCTATCTATCTATCTAATTTTAAGGTATGGATGTAAATGATCCGAAATAAAGGTTTATTATTATTAAATAGGTGCTTATAAAATACAAACAATATTCGCCAAAAAAAGTTGGTAAATCCCAAAAAATCCCAATCGATAAAATTTAGCGGTCAAAAACTATGTACATTATCACTTACTCTCTCTCTCTCTCTATCTCTCTCTCTATCTCTCTCTCTCTCTCTCTCTCTATCTCTCTCTCTCTCTCTCTCTCTCTCGCTCTAGTTGGACAGCACCATACTATGGTGTACGGTGTTGTCACTTTGTCATAAAAATAAAAGAGTGGCGGTACTTTTTTCTGAAATGTTTACTCATCGTGTGAGTCAGTGAACCAGAACGAAGGACTATAAAGAACAATGCCCTGACAAATTCGTGCTCAACAATCACTTCGAATTGAGTTTATATGTTAATTCAATAATAATTCACGTAATATGAGATTATTTTTGTAAGATTTTTGTTTTTGCTGATACAGTCGATAACGTAAGGCAATTGAGTACTTTTTCTATTTTTATGAGGACATTTTTATACCAAAAATTTAGAATGAAGAATTTGCTATGGTTCAATAAAATAGTACGAAAGTAATAATCTGGTAGGAGACATAATTCTTAAATAACAAAAAAATCCGGTTTGTTTTTCTTCTTATTGAAAATGATAACACGAGTAAATACTGAAGAAAAGATTTAACAAATCCATTGTGCATCGGCAGCGGTTGAATAAACAAAGATCATTCGGACAGGGACGCCCCCTTTTTGTAGTTTACCTAGAATTATTAGGGAAATACCCTTTGAAAAGTGTATCAGTGAAATCTTACGACATATTGCCTAGGTAAATAACTGATTATACTTACATTAGATTTGTTTTCCATCTCCTCCTTTATTTGTCTTTCTGATTAACCTCGTGCGGGATTATGACAAATTTAGGTCCCCTTAGATTCGCTGAGCTTCATTGCTCGGTCAATACTGTGCGTGCCGCTGTTTATCCTGAAGCACAGGAGTTACAGTGGCGGGTGTGTGGTGGGATAGAGGCTATACTATATTTGAACAGGGTTTTTATTTAGCCAATAGTGGCACAGTAGTTTCATACAAAGGCGGCACGAAAGGTGACATGACATGTCGCGGCTTCATTCTTTGCACCAACAAAATAGAATTTGGGGAATCTACAAAGTCATAGAAACTTCTAATAAGTAAAACATAAAAGCACAGTAATGCGCAGTGTGTTGCAGTAGTATTACTGGTAAAGGGCTACACAGTTTCATCATCGGCTCATTAACTACGTCCCATTGCTGGGCACGGGCCTCCTCCACAACCGAGAGGGTTTAAGCCTTGATCCACCACGCTGGCCTAGTGCAGGGCACTCCTGAGAAATTTCCAAAAACTTTTAGTTAAAGAGCAGGTACAGGTTTCCTCACCAGGTTTTTCTTCACCGTTAAAGTGCGTGATAATTAATTTTGAATACAATATCAACAGTTCATGTATTAAGTATTTGTATAGGTATTTGTTACTTAACGCTTTTATCAATTGTTATAAAATTTGATATGGAGGTGGCTAGCGCCCTTGGTTAACAAATAGTATACTTTTTATCAGCAGCCCGTCCTCCCATCAAAAAGAACTACATACACGACTAAACTAGATCGTTTTACATAGTCTTAAGCATATCTTGAATTTTCTCAATTCATTTCTTCAGCAAATTTCTCATTTATTTAAAATAAAATTTTCTCACAACCAAATTACTTAGAGTACTCAATTCAAAAGAGAATTAAACCCGAAATTTAAAAGTTCCAAACAAATTCCAACGATCACGTTTACGTAAAGACATTGCGATGGCAAAAAGGCGAAACAATCCGCCCAAGAAACTTGTAATTAACTCACCTTAATTACTGGACACCCGTTGAAAGTTTTTAATTGACTTTTCCCTATCCTTTTTACGGGGGCGTAATAGGGAAATTATCGGGGAGTATATTAATAGTTTCAAGTAGTTGAAATGAGCCGATACTCTGGGAAGCAGGTTACATATTTAGGTGTTGTAATTTGACTCCTTAATTTGTGGCTAATTGTTTGCTAGCTTTCACGTCAATCTTTTTCGACCTCGCAAAAAAAAATCATTGACCATTTAAATCGTAATTGTTATGACTATGAGATGAGATGTTTCTTTCATCAGGTAACACTGTTTAGCGGGTCAGTTTAATATTGCTGCACGAGTCTTTAAAATTATGAAGCTATATTAAAGAACTACATATTTTCGACAACAATTAACAGCAAAGAAAAATTATAAAATTATATTTATAAAAACAATAATGATATACCTAACTGAAACAATTTTTCAATACGAATCATGCTTAACTATTAAATGATTTAAGCATTCCCTTAAGGAAAATACATTGGCAACTACATGTGATTTTTCCTTATGGAAACGCGGAAAAACAACAAAAAAAAAAGTGAATCTTTGACGCGTCAAAACATATATGAGACAGTCGCTTTTATCGCATATAGTAATGCTTGTATATTACTGATACGGTATAGTGAACACAAGAGGGCGTGATAACCTCGACGGTAATAACCGTGGTTTATCGAGATACCATTTTGCTTGCAGGAAACTGCCGTCTTTTGGAGTGATTATTCGTGTGATTTCAACTACTAGGTAAAAAAGAGTATATCTCTAACACAATATATAATACGTGTTTTTTGGGAACATTTCCAGTCTTCATTCTTGGTAATCGTAAATAGTGGCCTCTCGATCGCACTTTAATAGATGCCACGGAACTAACGAGGCATTAAAAAACATATTCTGAAATGATGAATCTGTAAAAAAACATGGCGGATCTATTAAAGCTTACAAAGTGGGTCTTGGGCCCTATTCACAGTCTCACTACACACCTGTTTCTTTGAACCCACGGCTCTTTTTGAGTCGTTAATCTCGATGCTTGAAGGCTGATAATTGCTGATCCTACAGTTACCAGCTATGATAACTTTGACGAAACGAGGGGGGAATTTAAAGCAGTTCGTTGGAGGATATAATTAGTTTGCAACGGCACTATTTTATAACTTTTGCCTATTGTCTTGTAGGTCTTATATTTAAGTCAAAAATCTTTTGTGAAATTTATATCCAGTATCAAAACCGGAGTATGAAATCGGAGTAGCTGTTAATCCGTATAAGCGTAATAAACAAACTCGCTACTCAATATTTCAATATTTTATACCCAATAGCAGACACCCTCGTTGGTCCTGCGGACTAAGCAGCTTTTGATCGACTGATTCAGGATTCGATTCCCGGGTCGAACTTTTTGACTTTGAGTTAATGGGTTTTGCTATTAGATCATTTTCAGTAACAGCATGAAGTCGAAAGAAGTCGAATCCGTGACCTCAAAACCATAATTTGTTAACATTTTAAAATTTAATCTCGCAAAAGACCGCAATTAAGTTAATATATTCGCATAAACTCGAGTCCGCGGGGTTCAACAAGAAATGTGCCCCAGTCAAAACATTTCATATTTACTCGGTAAAAATTTCAAGAAGAAAAATGAAAGGCACGTGTCCCGAGCGAGTCATCCATTACGAAAGAAATTCCACCAAGATAATATTCAGATGAGATGCGAGTCCGCTTAATTTCCTGCGACGCCATGCAATAATATTCATGCCTCGGTATAAACGTGGAGTTCCTTCACGGATTGCTAATGGAAAAACCGTTTGCATTAAAATGATTATTAACCCATTATTCCCAAGCATCGAAAACATTGGTATTTTTTATGAAACGTATAAAATTAGTTATAGTTATAAAAAAATGTAATTTTCGCGAAACATGAAGTTCAAACATGAAACTAAAAAGTTCCCTAACTCTTACTTTTGCCGCACCATCTAGCTGTGGAATGGTTTGCCGGCTCACGTGTTCCCTCCTTCCTATGATCCTGGATCCTTTAAGCGAAGCGTGAAGAAGCATTTGTGCGGGCCGCATAATTGTGTCGACCAGCGGGTGACCATATCGTTTCTCGCTGGTCGGTATTATTTTTTTGGACTCCACTGTGCTTACCATCAGGTACAGTGGAGTCACTTTGCCGTGCCAGAATAAAAAATAAAAAAAGTCGGATCGTAATGCTCTTCGTTAGTCGGCAAAAAATATCAATTTGAAAAAATTACATTAAAATATACTTAACATTTTTTACAGGGAAATAATATTTTATTAGAAAAATAGTGTTAAATTACGAATTTCATTAGAAACAATAAAAATAAGAGCCCTAACAAATAAAAAAATATTGAATATAGTGTACTAAAAATAGGACAGTGGGGCGGAATGGGTTAAATTAACAGTTTTTCCACTCGGTTACAGTATACAGTGTAAACAGACCGTGATCGAAAACTTAGACAGTAAATAGTCCCGGCGATTATAAACACATTGACGCTAAAAATATGCCGAAAAAAAATTACGTTTTCCTAATAAAACCATAACTTTTATCCTATCTTAGTTTTCGATCGAGAATGGTTATTACATTAATTTTTAATTGTCGTGTGTGTTACTTTTTAATTAGTAATTATCTGTAAAATATAAGTGGCATTTTGGATATACAGAAGCTGATCCCAGAATACACTTGCGAGCGTCACTTCACACCTTGTGTACGTCACTGTCCGGGCAGATTCAAATTCGCTAACAGCAAATTGGATGTCCAACAATCTCATTCATTAAGCGAAAAACTATTCTGTCAGGTCGACTTTCTGTGTCACAGTTCGAGACTAATAAACAGATTGTTGAATGTCATATTCTAATTTTGAATATCGCGCCTTTTTATGCAATTGCGCGCCCAACGCACAGCGTTCATTCTTTTTCCTGTGACATCAAGCGACAGTGTATTATATAGCGTATTTTTGCGTGTTTTATATTATTTTATTTTTATTTTATTTGGGAAATACACAGAACAATCACAATCAAAAATATAAAACACAATCCAAAACAATTTTCACTTATAGGTAAAGCACAAAATAGAAGAAGTGAACGACTAATCTAACAAGAAATTAGGTACATTATACAGAAACAAAAATCATTTATACAAAAACACCTAAACTAAACTAACACTTACACTAGAAAAAATTTTTTTTTTTATAATTATCTAGCGACTCAGAAAAAAATTCGATGTCGGAGAAATATGTATTATAATAAATAGTACCTGGATGACCGAGCTTTGCTCGGTTTTTTTTTTTTAAATTGTGTTTTTTGGAAATTATATATAAGTACGAATTACTAATAAAATGATGAAATATGAATAATGTTACTTAACAACGCCATCTGCTGTTGTGTCGTTAAAGCAATTAGTTGCTCACAAAAAATAGTATTATTATTCGCCAATTCGCCAATAGATGTCAGGAAGAGACTACTCAAACGCCTCCTTTTTGTTATTTTTCTTCCAAATGACATTTTCTAAAAATGATTCCTAGCTAGATCGATTTATCGCCCCCGAAACCCCCTATATACTAAATTTTATGAAAATCGTTGGAGCCGATTCCGAGATTCCAATTCCAATTATATATCTATATACATATGTATATATATATACAAGAATTGCTCATTTAAAGATATAAGATAAATATTTATATAACTATTTATAATAAATAGTTATAACCCGAGTTAAATCGTTTAATGCGACACAGACTTTTCTCATATCTATAATTTTTCAAAGGTTTAAATAAATGCGTGAATAAAACCTTTTTCTTAAATTGTAATATGACGCACATAATGATCTATTTACTCAGTCCCTGGGGCATCCATCTTGGCGCCTCCATAGAGAGCGTGGCGTACGATACACCCCATCTCATTTATCCTACCTCCTATGAATTTGTCATCTTGTACGCATGTATATTTAAGGCGGAGTGATGTGGAACAAGGTCATTTGATAACATGATATTAAGTCGCGTATGTTTTTAAGCTCCCTCTGAAATTTCTACATATCGTTTGTGTGTTTGAAGAAGTTATATTGTTTTTATGAAATTGAGAATTTATTGAGTTAATGGTAATTCTTTTTTATTTATGTATAATTACCGTACTAGATAAGGATGCAATGTAAGGTAATAGCATCAGTAGTTGACCACTTAAGGACACAGAAATTTCTTTTTTAATGCCTAACTTTAATCATCATTCGAATTCAATGAGTGTTTTGTTTTGTTAACTCTGTGCAAGTCTTTTAACGAAATGAGCTAGTATTTTTTCTTGTACAATGGTTGCATTCAAGTAAAAAAATGAAAATAAAACTTAATATAAGAGATTTAGTAGTTGACCACCTAAAAACTAGTAGTTGACCATGTTTTGCATCAGTAGTTGACCATTCAGATTTTTTAATTATTTGTTAAATAAGAAGGCAAATTAAGACAACTTTGCGTTTTATTTGAAATATAATAACAATAACATCCCCCGCTCGTTAATAAATGTTCTGGCCATTTCCACAATCGACCATTTGCTTTCATCGATGATATTGTAGCTGTTTTTTTTTATAGCTTTAAGTACTTTTCCGGGATAAAAGTTATTATCGTACTTCATCATCATCATCATCATCAGCCCATATACGTCCCACTGTTGGGCACGGGCCTACTCTACAATTGAGAGGGTTTAGGCCTTAGTCCATCACGCTGGCTTAGTGCGGGTTGGCGGACTACACACCTAAGAAATTCCTAAGAACTTTTAGGTGTGCAGGTTTCATCGCGATGTTTTCCTTCACCGTTAAAGTGCGTGATAATTCTTTATCAATACACACATATGCAACTTCGAAAAGTCAGTCATGTGTGCCTGGGGTTTGAACCTGCGACCGTCGAGATTCTCGACCGCGTGCCTAAACCTCAAGGCCGTACTTAAATATGACAAATTCACCATTTACTTTTTGCCGAGGCTTTTGTCAGATTCTTTATCAGACAACAGTAGTTGAAAGTTTACGCATATTTTCAAGCATATCGTTAGGACCTATGATGTCAAATTGATCTAGAGTGGTTTCAAATATGTCATCAGCAATGCTAATTGGTGATCCTGGGATCGTCACTAGCACTAGTTCGTCACCAACAGTAATATGTACCGCAGTTGCTGATGGTTCCATTGTGGTTTCCAAAACACCATCATTATTGTGAGAGGATTTTTTTTTCAGCCGTTCTTATGGGTGTTTTATAAGGACGAACGACATTTACTGCTGAGAGCATTGCAGCTTCAGTATAATTTAGGAATGTACCCCTTTTCCCAGACATCTACAAGGTGAAAATTTGGTTTTAGTAACTGATCGTACCTTACAATAAAGGTGGTCAACTACTAAATAAAATTAAGTTATTGTAAAAGTAAATAAAATAGTTAATTCTAATTGATGATGTCCTTCATATATTTTTCCGTACAGTACATTTACATGATACAGAAATTCATCAGAAGTTGACCATCCTGGTCAATTACTAGAAAATCATGCTAAAACGGAATCAGTAGTGGACCACCCCCACATCTCAATCTTGTAAACAAATTTTCGTATTTTAAATACCCTGTTACCTCAATTAATCCCTAACGAATAAGAAAAGCAAAACACTTATCATCAACAAGGTAACAAAGTTGTTAATATTTAACTTCAAACTTTTTCAATCCTTAAGAAAATTATGACAAAAAAACGAATAATAGATTTACGGTGCGTCAATCAACAAACAACTGGAGGCTATTTTTAATATTTGAAAATAATGGAGTCGTAGTTTGCGCGCTTCGTAGACCACATGACAGCACTGACTACTCAATATGGAATTAGTTTAAAAATATGCCGCGAATTCTTATTTTATCTGTTTATGTGCATTGGTGGTCAACTACAGGTACATGGTCAACTACTAGTGCCATTACCTTAATAATGCCTAGTCGTCACAATTTAATAAAATTTGTAATACACACAATAAAAATACTAGGAACAAAATGGATCTCGTTCAACACGTAACTCGTCTCCAGAAAATTAATAACTCTTTTATGGGGAAATGCGTATACATTTTTTCAATAATAAAGCTTTCCTTGAATAATTTTAAAGAATCAATTAAAGATAAACTCTATAAAAAAAGCTAAAATTAAAACAACAACTTAATTAATTAGTCGCCCTCAGATTAAGTAGCGTTTCAGTATTCGGCCAATAATGTCTCTAAACTACAGGATAAATAAATAAATAAAACCAACAGTTTTGAACCCACACTAAGATACGAGTCTTGTGTTGTGGGTATCAGAAACTACGAAAGACTTTTCCGTCACACAAACACCCAGTCCCGAGATATTTGTGGATCACACAAACATTTGTCTCAGTGCGGGGATCGAACTGGCAGCATAGCGTTTTGCATGCTTATTAAGGCTTATGAAAGCAGTGATGTCCTCGAGGTTTAGGTGCGCGGTCGAGATATTCGGCGGTTGCAGGTTCAAACCCCAGGCACACACCTCTGACTTTTCGAAGTTATGTGTGTATTCACAATGAATTATCACGTGCTTTAACAGTGAAGGAAAACATCGTGATAAAACCTGCACACCTAAAAAGTTCTTAGGAATTTCTTAGGTGTGTAGTCCGCCAACCCGCACTAGGCCAGCGTGGTGGACTAAGGCTTAAACCCTCTCAGTTGTAGAGGCCCGTGCCCAGCAGTGGGACGTACATGGGCTGATGATTGATAAGGCAAGTATCACTAACGCTGTGGGATGAAATAAAACGGCAGTATACAATGAATGATAATATAATTGAATGTATTGCATGTGACTAGAGTAGTGCGCTACTGCGGCGCGAGCGCGGGGTCGTGTTGCGCGCGCGCGGCGGCGGCGCCGTGCAGGTGCGCGAGGCGCGCGCGCAGGGGGGCCAACACCGCGCCGCGCCACTCGGCCGCCGAGCGCGCGCCCGTCAGCGCTGCCAACCGCACGCACACGCCGCTCTCCACCGTCGTCAGCTCCGATAGCAACCTGCGAGCAACACCACCTTCTTTTCCAGTATTTGAATTTCGAACTCATATAGTGTAAACAGACCGTGATCGAAAACTAAGACAGGTAATGGTTACGGTGATTACAAACACATTCATCATCATTGCCTTGCCCTGCTCCCAATTTCTATTGGGGTCGGCGCAGTATGTTTTATCCTTCCAAACATCCCTATCAGCCGTCATGTCTTCATTCACCACTTTTTCTTTCATATCTTCAGTCACGCACTCCATCCATCTTTTCTTTGGCCTTCCTCTGCTCGCCCATCCATCAACTTTCATATCCATCACCTTTTTTCCTACGTATGATTCATCCCTCCTCATAACATGCCCATACCACGACAGACGGTTTCCTTTCAGCTTTTCTATTAGAGGAGCTACTTTCAGGCATTGTCGATAAAAAAAATCCCAAAAAGAAATTGACGTTTTCCTTATCATCGTATACATTTAATACTTATGGTAGTTAGGAAAAGGATTTTTTTTCGGATTTGCGTCAATGTGTTTAAAATCACCGTAACTATTACACACTATTACACCGAAATAAGACAGTTAAAAAAAATAAGACACCTGTCTTAGTTTTCGATCACAGTCTTTTTAACCGCTGTAAGTATATGTTTTAATTTTTTTGTAATATTATTTGTTATTATTAATTGTTCTAGCAATAAATGCTTCTCTCTTTCTTATATAAAAAGGCAAATCATTTTGGGCAAAATGGACGGCAGGCGTGCTCGTGAAAGGGCACCTACAAGATGGTATGACGTAGTGAGGGAGACGGTGGCTCCACTCCGTTTATGACCGCTATTCCACTAAAACTGATCCTACGTGTTCGCGATCCTCAACAGTGAGGAAACGAGGAAGAAGTTAGTTATTCACAGTTCATGTAGTCGTTCAATTAATGACCTGCCTCCTCCTATTAGACAAGCCAAATTACTTAGAATACTTGAAATTCAGCATTTAAGACTTCTCAAAGCTTCAAACTTTTACTTTTGAATTCTTGCATACTTATTAGGTGTTGCATATTAACTATTAAGTAAACTTTTACTTATATACTTTATTGCATTCTCTACTCGTCTGTATATAAATAAATATTAGTTGAATTTGGCTCCCTCTAAGATCCTCTAATATACTACATCATCAATTTTCTTGTCAAGATTTTTCGTCCAATGCAACTTCGTCCAATTTCGTCTTTCAACATTCGATCCTCAAACGCCTGGAGACGCTCACTCTACGCTCCTCACATACTCTCTTTTCGCTCAATCCCACTCTATGTTCTCTTTTTTTATTAATTGTGATTTCATAGTACATACACTTGTGCGGTACGCGCGATGGCTTCAACCTGTGCTGGGTTGGTGAAGTTCCGTTCTAGCTGCCACGGGTTCAGCCATGTTGTCACTCTGGAGAGAAAATAATCATCATCAGCATATATGCTGCTAGGCACGAGCCTCCTTTACAACTGAGATGGTTTAGGCCTTAGTCCACCAAGCTGACCTAGTGCGTGTTGGCGGACTACTCAACTAAGAACTTTTAGGTGAGCAGGCTCAATAAGTTTTCTGTCATCATTAAAGTACGTGATGATTCATCATCATCATCAGCCCAAATACGTCCCACTGCTGGCCACGGGCCTCCTCTACAACTGAAAGGGTTTAGGCCTTAGTCCACCACGCTGGCCAAGTGCGGGTTGGCGGACTACACACCTAAGAACTTTTAGGTGTGCAGGTTTTATCACGATGTTTTTCTTCACCGTTAAAGCAAGTGATAATTCATTATTAATACACACATAACTTCGAAAAGTCAGAGGTGTGTGCCTGGGGTTTGAACCTGCGACCGCCGAAATTCTCGTCCGCGCGCCTAAACCTCGAGGCCATCACTGCTTTTTTTTTATGATTCATTATGAAATAAATATTTAACACAAAATAGGGCTATAGTAAGAATGGTTATTCAGCTGGTACCATTGTCTTAAGTAAACACTGACAAGCGAAACAACTTTGCTGTCATTTTTTGTTCTATTATGTTTCAGGTATCAATAAGCATATTGTTAGTACTATCAACATATTATGATCTTCACATTCTGGATAAAAATCACCATTTATAAAGCATACTGTTGTCATGCGCCGCTATAGTGATCTGCGTTTTTTGCTTCAGCACTACTTTACAGATCTAGTTCTGTATCATCATCATCATCAGCCGAAACTCGTTCACTGCCGGACTCAGGCCTCCCCCAAGGACACTGGGAATTTTGATGACTAGCGTAAAATAGCAGTCTTATGTAGATCATCTTTGGATACTTTGCTATACATACTCAAATATTTTAATCCTATAGGATAGGACATACCACAATCTTTTTCTTCTTCGTTGGTGTCTGTAAATATAGATCGTTTCTCATATTATATCTCCCACTTTCACATTGATAGGGAGTGGCAAATACAAGAAGTAGCAAGAAATATGATAGTGGTACTCACAGGTCTCCGTGTATGAACGCCAGACACCTCTCGCGGATGATGACGAAGGAATGTATGAGTCGCGCGAACTCTTCACCAGGCCACTGGTGCGACGGCAGCACGTCGCTTACAAACGTTTCTACAACATACATATATACATAAACTCACGCATGTATTCCCTGATGAGGTAGGCAGAGGTGCATTTCTCACTCTAAACCTCGAGGCCATCACGACTTTTACTTAGTCAAAAAAAACAAGAGATAATAAAGATAAAAGAAGTGTACCTTTGGTTTCGTCTTCGCACTTGGCCACGACGCTGAGACAGCTCGCCAGACTTGGCAGAGACACTGGCAGCAGCTCGCACAGCGTCGCGTAGTGATCGTATCTACAACATCACCATCCTCTCGTCAATAAATGCTCCGTATGGAGTTTCCTGGTTCATCACCAGGGAATAGGGTTAGGGTGGCTATGTTAAATTTAATGGGAAATATAAACGTACACTCCCATCTGTACTAGAAAGGATAGAGAAAGGATAAGCAGATTAGTACTTCTACACCCAGATTGCATTTTTTTTTAAAGCGGAGGATCTATTGCCGTTTATCGAACAAAATTTTGCCTCCGTGCTAATAAATTCTGAACGGAGCAGCTCAAACAAGCGACCGGGAACAGGAAACAATTTCGCTGTGGGGCCAATAAGCCAGTCTCAATTATGTAAAGTAGTGATGGCCTGGTTTAGGCGCGCGGTCGAGAATCTGGACGGTCGGGAGTTCATACCCCAGGCACATGCCTCTGACTTTTCGAAGTTATGTGTGTTTTCACAATGAATTATCACTTTCTTTAACAGTGAAGGAAAAGATCGTGATGAAACCTGCACATCTAAAAGGTCTTAGGAATTTCTTAGATGTGTAGTCCACCAACACGCATTAGGCCAGCGTGGTGGACTAAGGCCTAAACCCTGCCTCGTGGTCTCGCGGTACAAGTATGTGCCGTGGGATCTAGAGGTCCTGGGTTCGATTCCCGAGTCGGGCAAAGTGTTATTGGGTTTTTCCATTAGGAAATTCTCAGTAACCGCACGGAGTCTGGAAATGTGCCCGAAAAACGGCAATAGGCTCGCCCCCTATTACGTGGGACTGATACATACCTGGCGAAATGTGGGTGCAGAAATGCACCTCTGCCTACCCCTTCGGGGAATACAGGCGTGAGTTTATGTATGTATGTATGTAAAAACAATTTTACCTAGACCATCCAGTGAGAATGATGCCGGCAAAGCGCACGTCGTTCTTGTACCTCTTGATCTCTTGCACCCAAGCCTCGTTGTTGCTCACGTAATGGCAGACGGGTGACAAGATCTGAAGAGAGAAAATAAACAATTTTATTCCTTAAGTAAGCCATGCTTTATTAATTTTTTTAATTTTTTATGGGAAAGGAGGCAAACGAGCTAGTGAGCCACCTGATGTTAAGTTGTCAACACTGCCATGGACACCCATAATACCAGAGGAATCATCGGTGCGTTGCCGGTGTTTGATAAAAATATAGGTTTCAACGAATAGTCGTACCGAGCAGTTGAACGAAGACCAACAATTCCACCGGATTGAGAATGAGATTCACTCCAATGAGGATTCAAGGATCAGAGAAAGTCTTACCCTCCTTTTCGCCAAACTCCCACCCTCCGTCGTAGGACTTCATAATGAATAACCCCTAACACATAATCGTGTCTTTAGACATTTAGGTGTTTGGGATCACCAGACATTAATTATTTGAATGATTTTCAGTAATAACTATTTGTATACATATTAATTGTATTGTATATTAATTTAAACCTCATAGTTCAATATTTTGTCTGCCACTTTGCTGTGGAGGGAAGTGGACAACTCTTTGTTTTCCAACTCCTCCTGTACATTATTTTTGATTACTTCGCTGCGAGATCATGACAAATTAGGTTTCCTTAGATCCGCTGAGCTTCAGTGCTCAGCGTCAATACTGTGCGTGCCGCTGTCGATCCTGGAGCACAGGAATTGCAATAAAATAGGCGAATCCGTAGGTTAGATACCTGATACATCTATGAATAACATTACCTGGCAACTGCCATTAGCTCCTTTGAAGGCCGAGCCAGCCCAAACAGCGGGGAACAGTTGTCGGTAATTGTTCCACAGGTTTTGGTCGATCTGGAAGCACTCCATGGGGTTGTAATGCCACAGAACTGGCTGCACCAATTCGCCCAAGTTGTACACTGGGGAACAGAAAAAAAATTTTTTTTGGGTCAGAACTATGAGACTGTTGGGTGTTCTTTTTAAATTTTACCATCAAACACAGACTTTCCTGGCTATAATCAAAGAACATGGTTACAGCAGGACGGAGCAACGCCACACGCGTCTTTGCCACGAGTTCGTGAAATTTTCTGAGGCAAATTGATTTCCAGGAAATATGACAAAAATAGGCCTCCACGCAGTCGTGATTTAACCCCTGTGGGCTTTTTACTAATATAAGGTTCTATATCAGTTTACGCCAGTAAACCGATTAATAATATTTTTTTTAATTAATAATCATTTTTCGATTTTCGATACATGGTTTTTTATTTTTTTATCAATCCACTAAATATAAACTTTGTTTTGAGACACCTTGTATTTGAGGATCACACAAACATTTGTCCCGAACCCGCGGCTACTCATTTCGCAAGTTCGTGTCTAGCCAACTGCGCTGATTGTTATAAGTGAAATAAGTAATGAAAAAAACCTGTACAATCATAAACAATATAGGCTGGGGAGGCCGACAGCCTAACATCTAATAACACTGCACCCCGGAAAAGGCAGGAAAATCGTATCGAATAGCGAGACCCTGCCTTTTGCCGACCCCCCTGGTTTAATAGTAAACCACTCACTAGTGACACACACCACAAGCAGCGGTAAAAAAAAAGATGCCCACTGCGTATGGAGGGTAAAGATAAGGAGTGTCATCTTGTACCTACATGCAAAAGTGTCCGTCAAAATGTATTAAATTGGGGGTGCCACATTAGCATCAGCATCATAAATTTTAAAGGAAGCGGAAATCAATAAACGTACTATTCACAGTTCAGGATATAAAATCACTCTAGCAACACGCGTTTTCTCATAATAACTTTTTAAGGTTATATTAACTACATTATTTTGTAATACGCCAGTAGTTGACATTTTCAATAAACTACTTTAGTTGACAATAATATGAAATTCATACCATGTCCTTTGTCTACACTAGCGCTATTCTGGAAGGTTTTTGAACTGTTATTTACGCTGACAGTTGGGACACTTTTTTCGATTTTCTACCATATGAGATGACACTCCTTACCTTTACCCTCCATTCCAATGCGCCACGGGGGCGGGGCTGTCAAGTACGAAAACCCAGTACCTTTGAGAGTGTCGAGCGCGATGGAGCGCAGCATGTCGTCCCACATGAGCACGGTGACGCCGGGCCGGCGCTGGCGCACGAACGCCGCCACGCCGCGCACGTGCTCCAGGTACAGCGCCGCCTCCCGGTGCGCGTGCGCCGCCGCCCGCGCCTTGCACGCCGCGCACGCCGCCGTGTGCCACACCTGCACACGCCGCGCCCACGTCCGCTACTCATACCGTATCCTCAATCCTAGGGCGGTGACGAGATAGGGGAGGTGACGAGATAGGGGGCATGACAAGATAAGGGGGGGCGACGAGATAGGAGGCATGACAAGATAAGGGGGGGCGACGAGATAGGGGGCATGACAAGATAAGGGGGGGCGACGAGATAGGAGGCATGACAAGATAAGGGGGGGCGACGAGATAGGGGGCATGACAAGATAAGGGGGGGCGACGAGATAGGAGGCATGACAAGATAAGGGGGGGCGACGAGATAGGGGGCATGACAAGATAAGGGGGGGCGACGAGATAGGAGGCATGACAAGATAAGGGGAGGGACGAGATAGGGGGGAGACAAGATAAGGGGGGTTGACGAGATGAGTGGGAGTCTTGCCCGCTTCAAGATGTAATTCACTGAATAATGATTTTATTATTAAGGAGTCAAGGTTAAGTCTACCTAGGCCTGAATCAATTTGATAGGCTAGAAATGCCTGAGGATTTTTTATGTGGAACACTGGATTACACAGGTTGTAATGCAAGCCCTTTTTAATCGTTTACATGCGTGCTAATAACTAGTAATGAATTAATTATATATTATTAACAATACAAAAATAACTTTAAAATAGACAGTGATCGGTATTATGTACATATGTCTGGGATTTAAAACCGCTAACCAATGAAACCTGCACACCTAAAAGTTACAAGGAATTTCTTAGGTGTGTAGTCCGCCAATCCGTACTAGGCCAGCATTGTGGACTAAGGCCTAAACCCTCTCAGTTGTAGAGAAGGCCCGTACCCAGCAGTTGGACGTATATGGGCTGATCATGAATGCATGAATATGAAAAAAAAAACAATTTCATCAAAAAATATATATATTAGATATACACTATCTTACCTCATCAGCGCCAATATGGAAGTATTTAGCATCGGGCTGAATATCCAGCACTTGCTCTAGCATGGCCCTCACTAAGACCTGAGACTCAGGCTTAGACGGGCACAGTACAGCAGGCGAGCGCGGTGCTTCTCGTAAACCACGGTACGCTGGGTGCTTTAGAACATACTCCATGTGGCCAATGGTCTGCACCAGTTGGATCTGACAGGAAATGGTAAATGTGAAGCCTGCACCTTAATAAACCTCTGATGATGCAGGCATGGTGCTATATTTATAGGAATGCTATTTATAGCAATTCATCCCACTTCCCAGTGGCTAAATCTTCATGGTAAGGCTCTGTGATTGACAACAGTGACAACTCATGAATGATTTAATGATTTATAATTCACAAATTTTGGTAATAATAATTATTAATGTCAGCCTAAAAAAAAATTAAGTTGTCTTGCCTTTTCAGTATGCCACACTCTTTATTTCTTTACAAGTACATACATAATTATTTATTGCCCACAACATTGTAACAATTTTTGTTACAAGACTATAAATAAGTTATAAATAAAATATATTTAATTTGCCAAAAAGAAAAATCACTAAATGTGAAAGCTATATACTTATATCCCCAATTTTAATTTAAGAATATCTATTACCAGCTTGAGTGTGCACACATTGCAAGATCAGTTTTCAAGCATTTGGTTCTGACAAGGCAATGTTGTTACATCTATGACATATTAAGGATACTTTTACATTTTTTGAAATCAACAATTCACTAGTTTAACACAAATATAATTTCTTCTAGTACCCCATAAACAAAGGAACAGACATTATTAAAAATAGAAAGGAATTATGGATCAGTAATACTTACTGGTTCAAGCCCGTTGGCCTTAGCCAACCATAAGATATACTTTACTTCTTCCATCGAATACATGCCGTCTCCTCCACATCCCCCCTGAGTCCCTATATCCGCCAGCCCACCAGTGTATGGAAATGTGTCCTCCCACTCTAGAAGAATCCCTGTTGCTCCCCATGATTTAATTTGTACAAGCACCTGAAAATTTTATACCAAAATTAGTGGAAGTGGGCCCGCCATGTCTGCCGATGGTCCAACATCCGATGGAGCAGATAAGTGTTGGAGTGGAGACCACGCTTAGGCAAACGTAGTGTAGAATGACCTGCAGCTGGTTAGTCCGACGACTTGAGAAAAGGTGGCGGGTGAAGGATGATGATGAGGGCTGCTCAAGACCAGGATGGTTGGCGCTTTCTTGGGAAGGCCTACATTCAGCAGTGAACGGCGATAGGCTGAGTATATAATTAAACTAGCTATTTCACTCATAATAGAAATTGCTGTTTCATATTAAACAGGCATTATAGATTGTTTACTATTTTTAATGAATTTATTAATTTATAAATGTTTTTATCTTTTGAAACTAGATTTTGTTATATGTTAAAACATTACTTGCATTGTAGTAAAATTCTCTACCAACC
Organism: Hemaris fuciformis; assembly: GCA_907164795.1. Taxonomy (NCBI): domain Eukaryota; kingdom Metazoa; phylum Arthropoda; class Insecta; order Lepidoptera; family Sphingidae; genus Hemaris; species Hemaris fuciformis. The sequence continues at coordinate 2,371,329 of OU015440.1, read as the reverse complement.
TAATAAAGGTTTTGATGATAAACTAAGCTCTAATATTTGTCAACTGTGGAGAAAGTCTGTGTCCTACTTTTTTTTTTTAATAAATACACCCAACAGTTACATACATAGTTCTGGCCCCACATTAAGAAACAAGTCTTGTATTGTAGCTATCAGAAACTATAAGAGACTTTTCCGTCTCACGAACACCCAGACCCGAAACAAATACTTGTGGATAACACAAACATTTGTCTAGGTACGGGGATTGAACCATGTCCTCTCGTTTCGCATGCTGGTATCTAGCCAACTGCATGATGGGGCTGTCAAAATGTTATCTAAAATTATGTAAAAGTACTTAATTTTGTGAAAAATTCAAATAAATGAATATACAACTTAAGTATTTGATCAAGTGGCAGGATTTTCTTATTTCCTGGGCCTATAACCACTTGCACATAAAAGTTGGTATTGTAATACTTTTTTATAAATATCAGGGCATACATGTCCCAATGCCATTTATTTATAACTAATGCTTAAGTTAGTTCAATATATTTATAGTTTTATTGGTTTATATTTCCTTATTTTCCCAACACTAGAACTTAATTCAGTAACCTGCTACATTTTGGTATCTTTGTTTTAAACTTCTCCGTTCAAGTTTATTAAGAAATAATCATAATCCTAAACTTTGCTAAATTATCTGTGTTTTAAGCATCACATAAAACTGTTTTCGAGAATACATTTGTACAAATATAGCCCAAGTGAAAATACAGCTTTAAATTTATGGGATGATTAATCGCAAAACATGTCAGCCAGTAATTCTTAGCTATGTAAGTTATTAGGTGATTTTGTTTTTTTGGTGACACATGTATCTTGATAATGAAACCTTCAATAATGTTTGTTAAATAAATACGAGCAGTTACCTTTTCTAAATAATCAATTTTGGGCGGAGCACCTTTCAAATCGAAATGCACAATTCTATAACAGAAGCATACAATAACAAGTTAACATAACTGCAGTTTTCATTCTCATTAAACAGGTAATTAAACGGACCTCTCCATTCTAACTTAAGTGTACATTTTAGACCATTATTAAAATCATATTATACATTCTAAATTTAAATTAATTGGAAGCCGGATTATTAGTGGCTCTGTTTTGTTTTGTATTTGTTAATTGTTGACAATTTTCAACTTGACAACCATTTTGCTTTGAGTTTGATGACACTGACAGATGTCATACTCATCCACTGGGATTCAAAAGCCCACTGGTACGTTCTACTTAATAATATTCTAAATTGCAAACAATAAAACAAATTCAACAAATAAACTTCTAACAATCATAAAAATCTTAGTTCTTCCTTGCTTATGCATTTTATTACAATATCTACTTGAACCTAGTCATGATACTTTTTTATTCTTCCTACAAAAAAATAAGATTATGTGATTATTAACTCAGTTAAGCGAACAATCGTTCCGTGCGCTGAGTTGGAAGGCCAGAGACCTCGGTATACCCCTTTCGGCCTCCCCCGAGGTACCGAAAGGAGATCTTAAGGCGCTTACCTCTCGTATAAAAAAAATCCATCGCGATGTAATTGTTTAACCTGCAGTGAAAGAGGTTGTTCACGGCACTAAGACTATTAGACGAAGAGATTAAAACTATCGGGACAGTTGACGGCAATACTCATCTATACACCGATCAACTTCAGGAGTACGTGCCTAGTGCCCACACCACCTGTCTCCTAAGTTTTAGATAGATTATAAAATAAATATTTTCATCTTCAGCCCATATGCGTCCCACTGCTGGGCACGGGCCTCCTCTACAACTGAGAGGGTTTAGGCCTTAGTCCACCACGCTGGCCTAGTGCGGGTTGGCGGACTACACACCTAAGAAATTCCTAAGAACTTTTAGGTGTGCAGGTTTTATCACGATGTTTTCCTTCACCGTTAAAGTACGTGATAATTCATTGTGAATACACACATAACTTCGAAAAGTCAGAGGTGTGTGCCTGGGGTTTGAACCCGCGACCGTCGAGATTCTCGACCGCGTGCCTAAACCTCGAGGCCATCACGACTTCGACGACGAATATTTTAATTTTAAATAGGTAATATCAAACCAAGTTGTTTATTTTTATAATATAAATTTTACAAAGTACTTTCAACATACTTTTTAATAGAGTAGGTATACTAGACATAAATCATAGTTTTTATGGTTAATAAATAAATAAAAAAATAAATACACCCAACAGTCACATACATAGTTCTGACCCCACACTAGGATACAAGTCCTGTGTCGTGAGTATCAGAAACTACGAGAGACTTTTCGGTCTCACAAACACCCAGACCCGAAACAAATATTTGTGGATCACACAAACATTTGTCCCGGTGCGGGGATCGAACCCGCGGCCTCTCGTTTCGCAAGCTGGTGTCTAGCCAACTGCGCCACGGGGCTGTCAATAAAGGAGTTTCAAAAAGAGAACAAAAACAGTAAAATACGAATTAATCATTTAATCATATATTGATAAATACAAACATTACAACACTAAACAAAAGATTTCAAAGTAGACAAACTTACATTCTAAAATACTTTGAAAATATAATGTATAAAAATAACACACTATCACAAATATTACAGAATAAAAAGGTAAACACGTACTATCAAAATGATCGAATCTGGATGTTTTTTATTCATATATCATGAAAAGGTCAAATTCAGCCATATTTTTAGAAAAGTTTATTTTCCAGACCACTAATTAAATTTTGGCGGTAATAAATTGTTTCTATTGTCATATCTATATGGTAGTGGTGACACTACAGCAGAAGTAACAAACAATTAATGCCACTCACGCGTTATTGTTTTTATCTTTAACTTAGGAAAATCACACAAAAATACTTAGCTCCTTCGGAGTTATTAAAAATAAATAAACAAAAAATCTACCTACCTCAATCTGAAAACATATCGCAATTTTGGATACATTACATAATTATATTTTGGATTATAATCCCAAATATTTTGAATTATCTAATTAAACCGCCATTTTAAGTTGTCTATGGCGTTGCTAACGTCACCATCAAAAAATATTAATACAATTTTAATGCAATGTATATTTAGTCAGCATAAGTACAATCTTTAAATAAGTGGGCAGTACATTATCCACCTGCTTACTTAATACGAGTATATTTTGCTACAATATTCTAAAATGAAACAAGCATACAATTACATACATTATATGAATCTGCAATAAAATATGGCAAATCAAACGGCAGCACTCATTATGAACCACAAAGCAATACATAATTCTGTAATAACTTACACAAAATTATGAGCATACTAATATTATATTTGCACACATAAAAATAAAGGTATAATATAAACATGCAGATAAGTATTTTTTTTGTCATAGTTTCATGTAAAGCAATCGATCAGAAAATTTGGACATTTTTGTACCATATCTTATTAAGTTTTTATAACAAATCAATTTAAAACTGTTTACAAAAAATCAGAAATTTTGTTAATACTCCAAAAAAGTAGGTTTATTTCAAAATTAGTATCTGCACCTTTGAGCACAGACTGAAAAATAAAATGCCTTTATAAAGATGCTATTTTTAAAACATATAGGTACTAAAATTAAGCTAACTGAAAAATACACAAATTAATGTTAAAAAAATACTAAATGAATCATGACATCAAAAATAAAAGGAAAACTAATCAGTGCTTTCAAAACTCAAATATTTCTGCGATATTTGAATGTTGGCAACACTGCTAAACTCCAAGTTTTATATTTAAATGTTATTCCGTCAAGATTTTTACGATGTCATGTCGTTATGCACTAAGGACCACATCTCACTCAAAAAGAATATAATTATAAAACCTTTGAAATGCAGAAGTCATCAAATTGCATTACAGAAAAAGCGCAATAAATGGTTATCGTACTAATGGTGTTGATATGCTTAATTATTGGAATGTAGGCATTACTTATGCCATTACAAAACCAATAAGGGCTCCATTTCTTTTTTTTAGGATCGGAACCCAAAAACAACGATAGAACAATTTTAGACTTTCCATAAAAAGGTTTTAATACTATACTCAGTGCAATTTAATGGGCAATGATGATTTTGACTCCGGGGTCTGGTTCTCCAGCTACATCTTTAGCCAGTGGGGCGTCGCCGCAAATCCTGAAGTTCTCGGTATAGGGTATAATTCCCACTAAGAGACCGGATACGATAACCCATATACCGGCCATATAGAATGCTGCGTCCCAATACCCTGTTGAATCACGAAGCGCTCCTGAAATAAATAAAACAATATTAAGTTTTTGTCATATATACTTAACTCACTGGGGGGAAGCGATTGATCGGCATGGCGAGGCTCTTGCCGTGAGTCTCGACATAGCCAAGGCATTTGATAGGGTCTGGCACCGTGGCCTTCTCTCCAAGCTTCCGGCATACGGTCTTCCCGGCAACTTGTGTTTGTGGATTTCGAGCTTTCTGCATGGGCGTAGAATGCGTGTCCTCGTCGACGGGCACGCTTCACAGCTCATGTCAGTTAGTGCCGGGGTCCCACAAGGCTCTGTGCTATCGCCCACCCTGTTTCTTCTGCATATCAATGATATGTTGCCGCTTGGCAACATTCATTGCTATGCAGATGATAGCACGGTCCATGGGCGGTACTGCAGTAAGCCACCGGGTTGCCGGGTGGATACTGAGAGTAGACGCGAGGAGCTTGTCATTGAGCTCAATCGGACCCTGGAGCTCATTTCTACTTGGGGTTCCCGGAATCTGGTTGAGTTCAATGCCAAGAAAACCCAGGTCTGTGCGTTTTCGTGCAAAAAATCCCCGTTTTCCCCTCTCCCCAATCTTCAGGGCTTTTCACTCGCAATGCGGAAATGCCTTAATATCCTAGGCGTAGATATTCGCTGCGATCTCAATCCAAGGACCCACATTGAGGGCATTATATCTGCCACTTCGCGTAGGGTCGGAATCCTGAACAGGGTGCGCCGGTTTTTCACGCCCGGTCAGCTTTTGCGCTTATACAAAGCGCAGGTTCGGCCGGGTATGGAATACTGCTCGCACCTCTGGGACGGTTCCGCCAAGTACCTCCTCGATGCCTTGGATGGATTGCAGCGACGTGCCATCCGCATTGTGAATGATGCAGACGTTACAGCCAGCTTGGAGCCGCTACAGTTGCGCAGGGACATTGCCGCACTTAGCGTGTTCTACCGTCTGTATCATGGTGAATGCTCTGAAGAATTGTTTAACCTTGTCCCATCCTCTCCTTTCCTCACCAGAACCACGCGTGCTGGCATGCGAAGCCACAGCTTTATGGTCACAACAACCGCGGCTCGAACTAAAAAGTTCGCTAACTCTTACTTTTGCCGCACCATCAAGCTGTGGAATGGTTTGCCGGCTCACGTGTTCCCTCCTTCCTATGATCCTGGATCCTTTAAGCGAAGCGTGAAGAAGCATTTGTGCGGGCCGGCATGATTGTGTTGACCAGCGGGTGACCATATCGTTTCTCGCTGGTCGATATTATTTTTTGGACTCCACTGTGCTTACCATCAGGTACAGTGGAGTCACTTTGCCGCGCCAGAATAAAAAAAAAAAAAAAAAAAAAAAAAAAAAAAAAAAAAAAAAAACTTACCAATGTATGCACAAAAATTTTATACTAGTACTGTCATACTTTCATACTGTCTGTCTTTTATGGTTTACTGTAACGAAATTGACTATCTAATTTATTAACGAACGACAAAGGTCGACTCCAACGGTAGTAATTTCTTAATTCTAAAAAGATATGGTACTCTTAGAATTGTCTGGTTTGACAAAATCAGTTTTAGAAGAAGTAACATCAGAATACTTACCAGCAATAGGTGGGCCAATTAGATGTCCAACGCCTTGACTCAACAACACCAGTCCATAAGCCATGGTGAAACGTTCCAAAGCGATGAGCTCCACCAGAATGCTGGGCGTGTAAGAATACGAACTGGAGAACATCAGGCCAAAGATCGTGGCGTTCAGGGCTAGGATGTAGAAGCTTGAAGGGTCGTTTGGATCCAATATGCGAATTAGCACAGGGAACATGACTATGGTGATTCCGCAGAAGACAAGGCAGACGGCATAAGTCTTTGTGACGTTCACCCAGGGCAAATCACCCATCCAACCGAGACCCACCTGGAAACAAAATTATTCAATAAAACTACCAACTTAGGAGCGCAGTATAAAAGTATACAAGAGCCTAACCACGGCCAGGTTTCTAACATCTTTAATTGTTTCATGTTACATCGATTTTCAACAATTTTAAAATATATTTAGAGTTAATTAACATAACTTCTTTCTAAAAATAAATTCAGGTTTAAAAACATTTTTGTTATCGTTCAATACACTTTCGGTTATTCTGTAAAATAAATTATGCATAACTCGATGTTTTTTTTTTCCATTACAATTTCCATAACTATCTTGTTTGGCTACTTTGCATAATTTAATCACTATTTACATTGCCATGGCTTCACTTTAATTACCATAAAAATTGAAAGATCAATTCATGAAGTTTCTATATTCAATCTTATCAATATAGAATACTAATTGAAGAATCTAATCACCTGAAAGGGGATATTAAAGAATAAGAAATACTGACGTCGTTTATTTTCAGTAGTGTAAAAACAGAATTAAAGAGAGAATATTTTTTTAACACAAGATACACTTCAAAACAGCTAGTGTTGCATAAAATCAACTGCAGTGCTTAATGCAAAATCAAAATCTATTCGATACATTGCCGCTTTAAAAAATAAACTTGAATATTTACAAAAATTTATCTAAACAATGACAAAGTTTACAAGTAGATTACGAGCATTTGCCACAATCTCTATGAATCACGACGTAACCTTCACAAAAAAACATTTAGTATTTTATTATTGTACAGTAAATATGATACAATGTTTGAAAACATTCCATGATCTGAAACTAATAACTTATTACTCACAATGCCAATGATGGTAGCAACGCCGAAAATACTGAGGATCCACGATCCGTCCCCAGGAGAGTAACCGCTCATCTTGAAGAAATCCGTGATATAGAAGTAGGGCACGATGAACCAAATGAACAGGACTAGGGTCGACAGGTTCATTATCAGGAAGTGGAACTCGGTGAACATGTTGAAGTCGAAGGTCTTGTTTATGACACCGAGGACACGCTGGCCCCATGTCTAATATTGGAGACAAAAATAATTAATGTACACATACATACATAAACTCACGCCTGTATTCTCCGAAGGGGTAGGCAGAGGTGCATTTCTGCACCCACATTTCGCCAAGTATGTATCAGTCCCACGTAATAGGGGGCGAGCCTATTGCCGTTTTCCGGTCACATTTTCAGACTCCGTGCTGTTACCGAGAATTTTCTAATGGAAAAACCCAATAACACTTTGCCCGACCCGGGAATCGAACCCAGGACCTCTAGATCGCACGGCACATACTTGTACCGCGAGACCACGAGGCAGGCAGTAATTAATGTAACGAGTGAATTAAGACTATGGTCCTACAAAGGTATTTGAATATTTTACTGATACCATGATATCTACAAAATATAAATATACTAATAGTAGCAATAAACATATAAAAGTAATCAATTATTTAAACATACTGGAATTCAAGTCTTAAAAGATAATTTGGACATAAATTAACAAAATTTGTTCAAGTTAAATATTTGTACAATCATTAGTCTTATTAACATAGTATTTAAAAGTATAACACATGCTATAAATAGCATGATCTTTGCTAATACCATAATAGATCTTGAATAATTGAAAAGTATTGAAACTTACCTTCTCCTCTTGGTCTTCCCACGACCACATGGAGTTTCTATATATATCAGGGCAGGAGGAGGCACGCAATTTGTACTTAGCAATATTCATCATAGCACCACGATGCATAATTGAATTTCTATGCACCCTAATATCCCTCAGGTAATGATGATCAGTATGAAACTGTCTCGTGAACCAGTCATGACGTTCTGATCTTGGTGGCATCATAACTGTTTTATTTTCGGGTATCGGCTGCAACAACTTCTCTCTAACTTTGTCTATTTTACATTCGAAATCTTTCTTTTCTTTCTTGTTTAATTTAAATTTCATTGACATTTTGACCGCCTTTGATTTTGGACCCTCTGCCGGTTCTATGGGCAGTTTATGTTCAGAGTTACTTCGTAATGCCAAAAGCGAAGGGTAATTTTGCAGAATAATATTATAGAGACGCTTGTTTAATACTAATTGGTCCAAAACTTCGGCGGGCACCTGAAAATTACAGGCATTTATTATTTCAGAAAATGTTTTAAGTAAAAAAAATAATAACTATAAATAATAAGATTACGCGTAGTAATATTTCAGTTATTTTCGATATCTAGGTGGTAAAAAGGCAATCGTACCTTTAATGAAAATATTGAGAGATACAGATAAAATAGAATAATTACTATTAGGTTAACTGAAAAGTGAATGAATATAAATAATATACCTTCTCGCTTTGCTTCAAAAACGTAGGCAAATTTATAACAGAACTGACTTTATGATGCGACATATCTGCGTTCATTTTGGTAGCCGCTTCGAGGTTTTCAGCTTCGGCTATCGAAGCGACTAACGCCGTCAAAATATACTCAGGAGTCTCTCCGCTCTTCATCATCGTTTTTATTTCATCGTAACCTGGATAGACAGACTCTCCGCCACCAGATTTTGCAGAAATTGAAATTGAACTTGATGCTCTCTTTGATTTGCTCAACTGCCTTTGTTTCTTTTGCTCTAGTATCAGCCATTCAGGGTCTCTCATTACAGCGCCACATATGCACACATTAAGTACAGTGCCGGCAAGCAGCAATAAGGCACCTCTCCAGCCAAATTCATCCAGTAAATATGTAGTTAGGGGTGAGTAAATAAATGTACCAAATCCAACTCCGCAAGATCCCAGGCCCACAGCCAAGTTGCGGCGTTTTTCGAACCAAAAAGCAATCGATACAACAGCCGTTACGTAAAGTAGTCCCATTCCCAATCCAGCCACTATACCATACGTAAAATACAGCATTTCGACTGACTTACTGTAGGACGCTGCAATAAAGCCAACAGTCGAAGCAATTCCTCCCAAGATTGTCATATTTTTGCATCCATATCTATCCACCAAAGCACTCATAATAGGCCCGGCTATAAGTGGTACTGAGATAAATAAACTACCAATGAGTGCTGTTTTCGCTTCACTGGCTTCAAAGTATATAACGAATTGGTTGTGTATCAGGCCATAAGAAAATGCCAAGCCGTCAGCGACTGTGGCGACCAGGAATGAGGCGGCGACAACCACCCATCCCCATCCGCCATCAGGTATCGCTGGACCAGCCTCCGGCGGAGCTTTACTGGAGCAAATACTGTCTGAATCCCCAAGGCCAAAGAATTTAACACCTTCGTTAGTCGAAACCGTATCTTCCTCATTGTTGCCATCTTTGTGATAGCCTACTGCAAGCGTGTGCTTGGGTTCTGTTTTTAACGAGCTGACCGCATTAAAATCATATTTTGCATCGTCAAGATCTCTCAGATCTTTCTTGCTATCATTCACACCATCAATATATGTAATATCGTTCGTCCTTTGCAGAAGGGGAGACGTAGTCTTCTCCTCTTTAGACGGTACTTTACGTTCATTGTCAACATACTTTTCTTTTCCGGCAATTCCATTTGCGTAGGCTCTTTGTGTGTCCATTAGCCTCTGAAATGGTTTCTTTTAAGTACGAAACTAAGTACGTACAAGGAACGTTCAAACTCAGTCCTCTATAGGACCTTGTGAAAACTACCAGAATTGGATAAAAAAATCCAATTGGGAAGAGAGTCTACGGTGAGTAGATCTCAAATTCTCGGGACCAGTGTCTTAACCTGGGATCTCTAGCGGAGTAGCGGCAGGGCCTCTTCGATATACAAAGTTTGAGAGCGCAAGGATTGTAACTTGTCGAGGACATCAAGGACCGGCTAGTCCTCGATTTCACACTCCTGAATAAAACACTTTCAACGGCGTGTCGCGTTCGAGTATCAAACGGTGCGCACCTTCTTGGCATTAAGAATTAAAGTTTCGAATAGTTCAGTAGAAGTAGGATAGGTAGTAGCATTTCAAAATTAATCCCGGCAGGGTTATAACCTGTAACAAAAAAACATATTTACATTATTATCTACATGAAATGTTTACAATAAATAAGAAAGATCCCTTATTATCTATCTAGGTCATCACTAAAAACACATGACAATAGCGTGTGTGAGACATCATGAACGAGCAGTCATTGCCCTATACCAGTGACTTCCTGATTTAGCTAATCTCAAACCCGACAGGCCTCGTTCCGAATGATCGCTACATCCGACCTCGTATGGTGTAATCAAACGAAATTACCTCAAACAGGTAAACACTTGAACGAGGCCGCCCTACTTGCGTCAATGGTCCTACGCCGACGGTAACTGAAAATATCCAGTGCACATGTTTTATGGGTTCACTTGTAATGCATCGCGGCCTTTGGCACCGGTGGCAGGGCTGCTAGGTAATAAGTATCCGTTTGACGCTCTAATTATTTATTTTGGGTTAAATTAAGGAGAGATTTGACGGCACGCGAATACCGTATTTATTCGCACGAGAAGTCTGTGACGGTTTTCTAGGACGCCGATGAAAATAGTACACAAAGAGACCGTAGCACCAAATGGTATGCAGTACTGTCCAAATAGAGCCACACGCCAAGAAACCAATAATATTTACGGTGTTGGCTCCTACTGGGAGACTCATATCTCTGGAAAATCAACCCTTTTAACAGATTAACAGTCTTACGACTGTGTACGGTGTCTATGGCCTACTTTGATCACCGTGGATTCTTTAGGGACATTATAAAATTAACGTGTAACGCTTTTTGGCTTCTACGGATGTACCACCACTGCTTAATATATCAATCAACGTGCTGTGGTTGATGACGAAAACAATTAAAATTAAATCAAACATGTATCAAAATCCAATAATGCGTAAAGGGAAAACGTGAACGGAAAAAAATGCATGTTTACAAAATAAATATAAAAATTATATTATTGTTTTTATATGAGTAATATAAAAACTTTTAAATCATTTAGTTCGAAACGGATTTGTGGTCGATACCACAAAAATTGCTTCAGACATTAAATCTGATTCGCCCCGCTGCCAACCCTGTATGTCTAGAGATTATTAGAGCCGGATCGAAACCAGTTGTCACAGATTATGTGGACAGCGCCATGTAATTTATTAAATGACATAATTCGATTGCAAGATACACCTTAACCGCTTAAAACTCTACCAAAATATAAGTTTACTACATACATAAACTCACGCCTGTATTCCCCGAAGGGGTAGGCAGAGGTGCATTTCTGCACCCACATTTCGCCAGGTATGTATCAGTCCTACGTAATAGGGGGCGAGCCTATTGCCGTTTTTCGGGCACAATTCCAGACTCCGTGCTGCTACTGAGAATTTCCTAATGGAAAAACCCAATAACACTTTGCCCGACCCGGGAATCGAACCCAGGACCTCTAGATCGCTCGGCACATACTTGTACCGCGAGACCACGAGGCAGACAAGTTTACTCTTGTAGGAAAATATGACTAAGAATATGTAATTTTATTAAATTTGTCTTGCTTAGAGATAATTTTATGCAAATAGTTTTAAAGATCTCTTGAGTCTATCATTACAACAGTATTCCTATTATTTAATTTGTGCTTATGCCAAAACTAAGTAGGTATAGATTACTACTTACTATCATTGTAATGAGTATGAATTGTTTAAATTTAATATAACATATACCATTTACGGGTGTTTGGTGGAACATTTTAATCAGTTAATAATAAAAAGTTTTTCTTGTTTATCTTATTAAATTAAATATTTTATTAATATTTTTGTGCTAATTATAGATACCATTTCATTATTATACTACAATAATTGTAAATTAATTAATGCAGCTGCAAAACAATTAATTTAAAATTAATGATATAATTTTTTATATTATAATGAGATAAAAAATATATAGACACATGTTAGACACGCTGATGCAAGGCTGATATTTTCCATCACCATTAAAATGCACGATAATGAATTACTTTCATACATATACTTTCAAAAGGTCACAGGTGTGTTTTAATTCTTAGAATCACTTAATAAACTTGAACCAATAAGCGAAATGCACCAAACAGTCACATACATAATTCTGACCCCGCATTTACATACAAAACTTGTGTTTAATACGAGACTTTTCTGTTTCAAAAACAATTTTTTTTGGATCACACCTATACATGGAAAGGATAGGCAGAGGCGTATTCCTAGAGCTAATTTCGACAGTTACGCCGCACATAAAAGCCTAGTTGTCTATCCGCGAATATCCAAAGGGAAAACCGAATGATACTTTGCCCTACCTGGGAATCGAACCGGGGAACTCTCGATGAAACTTCACTCTCTAATTCCGCTCAACTATTGGGGAGTAGTTGAATATCTCACTAGATAAGTAATCGTAATATTTGTGTGAAGCGTTCCGTTGCCAATGACGCATACGTCAGAGATAAAAGTTTTTGCATGTGTGCGTGTTTGACTGTGTGTGTGAATGGAAGTGCACATAAATTAGCATGCAGCAAATATAATATTACCAGGATTTTCCGTCATTAGAACAATTGCATAGGTCATTTTAATGAGTAACAACACAGCGAAATCATGAAGCAATAGGGTCTACTTCTAGCATTCAATGTTAATACTCAAAGTATGAACTTTTGCGAGTGCGTTTGGGACTCTGTTCTTCGAAAGAGACAAATTACTTGGTTGTTTATTTGTATTATCTCAACAACAGTTCAAAATATGGCAATGTGCACGAAAAACGGCAATAGGCTCCCTATAAGTTACTTGGGCTGGCGGGGGGTAGAGCCATAAACAGCTTTCCCCTCGAGAAAAAAAAAGCTTGCAAGAACCTGTGCTACTAACGCTCCGTAGATACAGACACAGACGCGAGGTAAATGTATGTATTTACGAATTATTGAGTACGATCTGTCGACATGAGAACAGGTATTTTCAGAAAAAAAACAATAAACCAATGGTGCTGTAGTTATAAATCATTCATTTCACATACACTATGGAACATGATAATCTAAAAATAGGTATAACAAAAATGATAACGTACTCGAGAAAAGGACATGTATCGCGCGAGGGGTACGGCGATATCTTTCATCTCTTTCTGTACGCGTCCGACCTACAAGTAAGTTCGATGAACGGAGGAGTCAAGGTTGTTTAATAAACATTTGCATGGCTAATGTAAATAATACAACTGTTTTCTTTTGTATTCCGGCAACAGACTAATGCCATTACACCAAAGATACAATAAAAAAATCCTATCTATTTATATAAAAAATAATGTTTGTCTGTATGTTATCGAACTCCTCTACGGCTTGACCGATTGGAATGAAATTTTTTGTGTGTGTTGGAGGGGATTCGAGATTTTTTTTGAGATTAACATTTGGACCTGATAGATGGCGTCGTTGTCGGTATGTCAAACGGCGGGACCGATTGGGATGAAATTTTCTATGTATATTCCAATGGGTCCCTGGATGATTTTAAAACACAATTGGACCCGGTAGGTAGCGCTGCTGTCGGCATATCGCTTAAAGCTTTTCCGGGCAGGATGACGTCTGCCGGGACGGCTAGTGTCTTATAAATCATACCTTCAATCACACTCACTCCAGTATCCCCAAGGGATGGGCAGATGTGCATTTATACACCCTTCCTTTAGCCAAGTGCATTTTCAGTCCCATGCAATAGGGGGCGAGCCTATTTCTGTGTATCAAGCACATTACCAGACTCCGTGGTTCTACTGAATATATTTTAGGAATCATCCTGGGAGCCTTCGAAGTCATGGTAAATACATTTTTTTATTAAATTAATACACCCAACAACCACATACATAATTCATACCCACACTAAGATACATGTCTTGTGACATGGGAATCAGAAAATACGAGACACTTTTTACTGTCACAAACACCCAGACCCAAAACAAATAATTGCGCCGTGAGACCACGAGGCTATTAAGCAAAAAACTGTCTGTCATATAAAACCTATAATTTATCACAACACATCGCATTTTTTTTAAATTTCTAAAATTATAAATATAGGTAGGTTGTCTGGAAGAGATCGCAGCTAGCGATAAGACCGCCTATTGTACCTATACTTATTGTCTTCATTGTTTTCAATCATGTAGTATAAATTATTGTATAGTGTACTAAAAAGTATAAATAAATAAATAAATATGACAAATTCAAACTCCTTTGATTTAATAATTTGATTGAATGACTGCCACTGCTAACGAAAAATGTCTGTCAAGGTGCTAAATGATTCTCTACTGTGTAAGTTCATAAACAATAGCGCAAATCATTAATCATGAATTTTCTAAGTAACGTCTGTTTTACGTGACATCATAGTACTAAAATAGGGACTGATTAATGCACACTGTGAGAGGTTCGAAGAATCATTGCATTAATAGGTACATCTAGGTATTAGGTACGAGGTTTAGGCACGCGGTCGAGAATCTCGACGGTCGCGGTTTCAAACCCCAGGCACACACCTCTGACTTTTCGAAGTAATGTGTGTATTCACAAAGAATTATCACGTACTTTAACGGTGAAGGAAAACCTGCACACCTAAAATCATCATCAGCCCATTTACGTCCCATTGCTGGACACGGGCCTCCTCTATAACTGAGAGGGTTTAAGGCGTTAGTCCACCACGCTGGCCTAGTGCTAAGAAATTCCTAAGAACTTTTAGGTGTGCTAGTTTCATCCTAGTTTTCATTCACCATTAAAGTAGGTACGTGATAATTATTTGTGAATACACATATAACTTCGAAAAGTCAGAGGTGTGTGCCTGGGGTTTGAACCCGCTACCGTAAAGATTCTCGACCGCGCGCTTAAACCTCGAGGCCATCACGGCATATGCATATGACAGGCAGGAATATTCAGTAGCCACACGCAGTCTGGAAATGTGACCGAAAAACTGCAATACTCTCGCCCCCTATCTCGTGGGACTTCCAAACGCTCATAGTGAAACGTGGGTATAGAAACACGTTTACCCTTTTAGACACGTTCACAATTATATGATTGTAACATTAGCGTAATAAACTATCACACATGCGATTAAAACTTGTCTTTTATGTGTGCTCTTTTCATGGATGTCTTTGTGTGTGCGAGTGGATGTCTCTGTGTGCGGATGTCTGTATGTGGGTGTGTTATGTGCACACAACATCACGTTTTCCTGCATTGCAATATTATGCCAATTAAAACTGCAAGTTAAATAGAAGGCAACGTTTATATTTGTATTGTCACTACCATAAGTAAGTTCGCTGGTGGTAGGATATTCGTATCCGCCCGGATAGCGACCACCGTACACAGGGCGTAAAACCCGCCATAGTGGCACATGCAAGTGTGCCGCGTTCCGGGATCAGCCAGTGTATATCCGGTTTTCGGGGGGGGCTTCAATCATGGTGAAAGGATGACCGTGCCGGCATTTTTTGGCCGGTTTGTCGCGGTCGGTCCTTTGATCACCATGGTATTAGTCCTCAAAACTTCTTCGCAATAAGGTGAAGAGGTATTCGGCCGGCATGATTGTGTCGACCAACGGGAGACCATCATCTCTCGCTGATCGGCACTTTTTCTGGACTCTATTGCGCTTACCATAAGGTGCAATGGGGTCACTTTGCCGTGCCAGTATAAAAAAAAAAAAGTAGTTACTAAGAAAATGCGATATATATATATATAGTGTTATTGGCAGGAATTTTTCTTTGTTTGACACTATACATTTATCTAAAAATTTGCGTTCAGTGGGCAGGATCGCCAGAAACCTTAACCACCTTACCACCAGCAAGGTGGTAACACGATCGTATTCAATTAGATAACAACCACTGGACGAAAGATGTAAAAGTATAGACACATAGGCATGTGCATCGTGTTCCGGAATCAATCTATGTATATCCAGTTAGCATTAGGCGGGAATAATTTTGTCGATTTGTGAGGGATACCGAATGGCAATAAATATGTGAATCGCATTCCACTTACCATGAAGCGTGGTGTTGCCACTTTCTCGCAAATAAAGAAATTAGAAATATTTGGTGGTATTTGCGGGGTTTTATTTGAACTGTCACGGTAATATAAGAGTAACTTCTAAGTGGAAATATGAATAGAAAATTGTGGTATTGTGAAACTTAAGTCGTAAGTAAGCGGAGTGATGACCATATATAATATAGAATACCGATTATAACTTCCTACAAATCAATATAATTATGGCGCCGTGCTGTTTACTATGCCACGACGCTAGGTTATACACCTTGTTGGTCGTAGTTATCCCGGCGGTTGACCAACAAATAGTGTCTCCGACTATTTTAATCGACATAAAGAAATAGTTGCACATAGTACATACCGGTTCGCGCACCACGGCAGGCGTCGCGCGGATTTACTCTGCAACAAAATAGAAGTCTAAATTAATATAAAGAATTTAATTTGAACGGTGAAGGAAAACATCTTGATAAAACCTGCACACCTAAAAAGTTCTTAGGAATTTCTTAGGTGTGTAGTCCGCCAACCCGCACTAGGCCAGCGTGGTGGACTATGGCCTAAACCCTCTCAGTTGTAGAGGAGGCCCGTGCCCAGCAGTGGGACGTATTTGGGCTGATGATGATTGATTGATGATGAGTTTATATTTAAAAATCAATATTATACTGTAAAATTATAAAACTATAAGAATAAAAAAATATGGAAAGTGAATAGCAATAACTAAAAAGACTAAATCCGATAATTCAACCTATCACCAAATTTCTATGTATGCGATAAAACTGCCTAGAAAATCACGGTTTATGTAGAAATAAACAAAAATAAGCTGTCAATACATCCGACTCATTCAAACAGTATTTAAGGTTAGCAATAATAAGGTTCTACTCACGAGAATATTCTAGAACACGTCCTACATTATACACGAGTTGACTTCGTCTGAGAATTGACCCTACAATAAACGCTTAGGTTTTATTTTATAATGAAACGTTATATTTATTACTATTAATAATTATTTCCTTGTTTTAAAGCCCTAGTTGTTGTTTTTAGTTATCAGGCACTTGAACGACAAAGGAAGTCATCGTGAGGAAACAAACATGAAAGTTCTTCAGAAGGAAGGAGCCAAGACGTACGAGCCAAGCGTGGTGGACTAAGACTTTGATAGAACTTTCCCTCTGAACTTTAATGGAGACCCGTGCCGAGCACTGCCACGTAGATAGGCTGATATTGTAATATTAAGTCAAATGCAAGTTGTTACGATCCAGACTCAAGCCGATTTTTTCAGTATCACGATAAGGTCGTTTCAAATGCGACCAGTCGAATGCACCCTGCATCCAGAGACTTTTTATTAGGTCTATGACGTCAGTTGCTTTTCAGTACGGAAACTTATTGGTGTTACCTAATAATGTCAATATAATAATCCCCACAAATATAACATGGGAAAGTAATTTTGTTTGTAATGCTATCGAATGCCACCGAAATCTCTAAACCAATTTTGAATTTTTTTCACTGAGATAGAGTCAGTTACTGTACATTATTGACATGCCTTTGCGCTTAGGAAAGGCTGGCTCGTACTCTCAGCAATCAATATATTTATCATGCGACATTTTGTCAGCCAGCCAAGGCTCATTTCAGTTAACTCTAAGAGCAGGTAAAATTGCAAGATTCCCGCGAACACGACATACCGGAGCGTTGGCCTCGCTCCAGAATAGCGCACCATTCTAAATACTAATATTATGATGAATGTTTCCTGCATCGAATGCAATTTACAGTTTATTTGGATGATACGTAGTTATTATTTCGTGGAACATTTTAGGATTGTTGACGCCTTGGCAATTTTTATGATACATTTATATTCGAAAAAGTGTTTACTTTTCAATTCGATCCTTGCACCGAGATCAATGTTTGTGTGATGCACAAATATTTGTTTCAGGTCTGGGTGTTTGTGAGACCAAAAAGTGTCTCGTAGTTTTTGATACCCTCGAGCCACGACACAGTATCCTAGTGTGGGGTCAGAACTATGCCTAAGCCGTTGGGGGTAGTTATTTTAGTTGAAACAATTGTGCCGGAAATTCGTACAGAGACATAAAAGAAGGAAAGACAAGGAGAGGAAAGACAAGATACAAAAGGACCATTAGGAATGCGCGACTTACGACGAGCTACGTGTCTACAAATATGGTGGACACGTTGGATGAACAAGCATTTAATATTGGGATATTTTCTAACGTTTGAGATAGTTTACCCTATCCATGTCTAGATAGCCTTGCACTTATTAGATGCAATGTACTAACTTTTTTTGAAATTATGCGACACAGCAATAAGATCATAAACACCCGCTACTATCAAACATTAATCTTGGTGCGGAGATAAAGGCCACGGTTATTGTTACAACCTCCACTCAATCTTCAATTTACAGATGTCCCTCTAAAATTCGTATAAATTCGGATGTAGTTTGCATGTTATCGCAGTTGTCACATTGAAACATGAAATGGTTCGCGAACATCGGAAAACAAAATTTGAAGATCATCGCACCAGGAATCGTAGATTACAGACACTCGTTTCACTCCTAACTAGGATTTGTGACTACAAATCCAACTTCACGAAGGCTTATTATCTTGAACATTCATGAATGACGATTAAGGGCATAGCTACGAAGAAATCAAGGTGTGCATTATAAGGAAACAGCAAACCGGAATCACGGCATTTCCTCTAGACGTCTGAGAAATGAAGGTCGAACACCTCTTGGAAAATGAATATCTTGGAATTATAATAAATGACATCATAGCGCTTATTAATTGAGGTTTATTGTTGTGTATCTAGTGTTAGAATAATTAGACGATCTAATGCCGCAGAACGTTACATAATAATGAACCATGGTCGCTGGATGCTGTCATGATCTTATAATCTCCTAAATGCTTTAGCAAAATAGTTTGCCATCGTAATCTTTTTATTTAATTTCTTTTATTTAAAGCTTTCATTTTCATTATCGGTTCAAGATCTAGTTAAAATCGTTGCACATGGTTGAGACCTTTGCATATTATTTTTCATATAATAGGTATGTAAATGGCATAAATTTAAAAAAAAATTACCAAAAAATTACTACTCCATTTTTAAAATTATTTTTTGGAAACCAGATTAAATTATCTTTAAATAAATCCGAGAATTTACGGTAAATATTGATAAATAAACTTATTTAAAACTTATAATTTAAGCCACAGAATTCTGCATTACACATGATGTATAAAAAATTGCGTCATCCTACATCAGTATGTACAATAATTAAAATTAGACGATGACAGAAAATATACGGAATATCAAAACTAACTCGCATATTATTTAAATAATTATCACTCCTTAAATATAAAGCTTTTATCATTAACTCATTCAAGATTTACGTCTTAATTATTTTTACTGTCATATCTACATTGAAACCCAAAAATTGGTTACAAGTCAAACCAAAATCAACTTACATCTTATAACACAATTGAGGAGACTGTAATACAATCTAAACCCAACAAAACAATTCATCATTATAAAAACACGACACAAATTAATTCTGAGAACTCAAAAGTACTTGGAATTAACGAATTAGCAAATTAATTTAAAAGACATTGTCATGTAGCAGAATTGTACGTGGACTGTTTGCATGCAAAGGCTTTAATCCGAACACTGAATGTTTAAACTTGATCGGAGGTAGTTTGACCTACAATCATGAAACGATCGGCATGTCTTCTCTTCTTTCTATGAGAATAGTTTTCATAAACATGATCATCTTTCTCCTAGTTTATACTTCTCTTTTATAGTAGATAGTTTAAAAGTAGAAGTAATAGACTAGTAGATCCTTTGATTGACAAATAATTTGAATAAAAAAAGAATGAAGAGAAAGAAGTTAAGTACTGCAGCCTTCTGTAAAATAAACGAATAATTTCCAATTGTCTGCTATATGTATAGGAAAGGACGCTGGCCTGATTATTACAATAATTTAACACAGAGCCAGAATTATCATCATCATCCTCAAACAAATGAAATCATAACCCTCTACTTCTGATTTGGATAATATTTGTGGTCATCACTTTATTCACTTTTATCGTTCAAAATCTCCCTCAAACACTCAATCTACCCATTCTTAAACCGTCTCCAATATTTCCATCGATTAGCTGTTATTGTCATAACTACATATATACCGACATTTATGTTTTACATATACATACATGCATAACCTCACGCCTGTATTCCCAGTAGTAGCAGACAGTTTCTTCACACACATTTTGCCACTTATGTTTTCGGCCCACGTAATAGGGGGCCAGCTTATTGCCGTTCATGTCTTCTATATTCTTATTCAACTTATCCACCATAATCGCCTCTTTCAGACTCGCTCCAACGAACACATTCCAAAAGCCATTAAGTTTAAACGACAATACGCGACAACACAGCGCCATTGTCGAGTTACACACAACATGTTTGCATACGAATGCCTTGTAATCCACTCGAATCGCTTCACTAAGAGCATTTGCAATAATTCATGCACTTGATTATCTACAACTTGTACTAGTTCGTGGAAGTACTTATACGTGCGTAAACTGAATGAAACGTATTTACAGACACTATTGGTCTCATTATCAGCCCATATTCGTCCCACTGATGGGCACGGGTCTCCTCTATAACTGAGAGGGTTTAGGCCTTAGTCCACCACGCTGGCCTAGTGCGGGTTTGTCTATTACTATTGGTCTACTCGTGCCGAAATATCGTCGTTAATATATTATTTTTTATTTAACGTAATATGTTATTACAGATTCTCCGAGGAATGCAAAAATCTTTATAAAATTGTCTAGGCTGTGTACTGTGTAGTCTGAGTTTCCTTTGCCTTCCACATAGGGTATTTAATATTGACATAAGCAATATGAGCCTTGATGTAGATATTCTTATAATTGATGTATTTTTTTTCTCCATATAACACTACCGAATTCCTACCAAATTATAAAGTACATAATGCGAGCGCTGTAGTTTTTTTCCCAGAGAAATACGGATTCCGCGTTACTTATATTCTTGGATATTCGGAAATATTAATACATAGCATACTAATAGTACTTACTCCTTAATAGCTATACTTAATCGGACAACAGTTAAATCCCTTGGCGCCAATCGGTAATTCAACGAAGTACTACGTAGTCTGAAAGTGATCACGCATCGGTAATCCAATTTCCGCTGAAACTGGCTAGATGCCATTATGCGATAACAAGTACAATAAGGTATTGTCCTCTAGTGATGGGAAAGTTACCGGCTAATCAGATTAAATTTACCGACTTTATGGTTTTAAAGTACCGTTACTAATCGCACCGGCAAAAAAGACACGTGTATAGCGAACTAGCGAGTTAGTATCTTAAAAATGCGCAATTTTATGGTGTTTATTTGTAAGGGGTGTTACTTGTACATAGTATATTAAATATATTTCGAGCGTTAATAGATTTCATAAACTTTTTGTCTATTTCACTGTAAGAAAACGATCATCAATAACATACATAAACTCACGCCTGTATTCCCCGAAGGGGTAGGCAGAGGTGCATTTCTGCACCCACATTTCGCCAAGTATGTATCAGTCCCACGTAATAGGGGGCGGGCCTATTGGCGTTTTTCGGGCACATTTCCAGACTCCGTGCTGTTACCGAGAATTTCCTAATGGAAAAACCCAATAACACTTTGCCCGACCCGGGAATCGAACCCAGGACCTCTAGATCGCACGGCACATACTTGTACCGCGAGACCACGAGGCAGTCGATCATCAATAAAAAGAAGAAATTAATTTTACACACTATACAATATACAATAATCATTCTATAATATCAATTCTAAGTAATACAAAATTAAACAAGTCGTACGCTAACTATTACTAAAGTGATTCAAGCAGACGGAGATGCGAAACAATCGCAAATCTACATACAAATCGATTAGCGGATGAAATAAATTCCTGCATTGAACAATCATGTCTCTTGTAAACAGTCTTTCTCATAACCGAGTTTAGCGTTTATTGTTACTATTCCCGGCGAATTACTTACGTCATTGATGCACCCACCTTACTCGTACGTACCTACTTACATACATATATGTACATACGTAATATTCATCATCTGCCAATATACGTCCCACTGCTGAGCACGGGCCTCCTCTCCAACTGAGAGAGTTTAGGCCTTAGTCCACCACGCTGGCCTAGCGCGGGTTGTCCGACTACACACTTAAGAAATTCCTAAGAACTTTTAGGTGTGCAGGTTTCCTCGCTATGTTTTCCTTCACCGCTGAAGTAAGTGATAATTCATTGTGAACACATAACTTCGGAAAGTCAGAGGTGTGTGCCCGGGGTTTAAAGCCGCAACCGCCGAAATTCTCGACCGCCTTAACCTCGAGGCCATCTCTGCTACGTAATATTGTATGACAACAAATGACCGCAGTTGATTAAGTGTTTTGAAGGTCAAAAAACATACAGCCAGTTTTAGACCAAGCATCACAGGTTTGACTGTTCTAGCTTTTCTAGAACTAATTGGTCTTTACTTGTTAGGCTTTCAATTCATGTAGATTAACTTTTTATTATAAATTTTGATACAGAAGAAGAAGAAAATTGAATTCTATGTACTTAATTTCTAAAACAGTGTCTTTAGCGTTCCATTTCACTCGTGTCTTTTGGCATTAATACTGTAAATAAACAAAAACAAAACTGTCCCCAATAGTTACTCGGTTTGTGGACGTGCCCCGAGCTACATATATAAATAGACAAGGTTATCTAAGATGGTGCATTTTAACGTGTTTTGAAATACCTCCAAGTTCCAACAATAAATGTGTAAATAAAGAAAGCATTTACGATTGTCAGGGATTAGAACTAATAAGAATTATATAATCTTCACTGCTATAAGGCTAATAAGACCTAAATTGAAAACAGATACGAATGGCTAAAGAGTAAAAGTAGATTCAGATAGAGGCAACCTGTGGCAATATGGGTTATAACACAGTTAAAGAATGGAAGTGGTAGAGACACAGCGTAATCAGCTTAAAATTCGGTAAGAATAAGTTGGCTCATCCGAGGTATTGCAACAGTTTCACCGAAATGTATGAAAAATAACTATTACCTAACCTTGCATATAAGTTACCGCAGGTCTAATGAAAGGTACTAAGAATAATTGTGATGACCTATGAAAGTCAATGTTTAATCATATCTGACCAGTCACGACTATTTGGCTTCACATAATGCACACATAAGCATTTCATTACGTGGTAGCGCTGTGTTTTTGTGTGATAATAATAATACTTTGTAAATACAAAGTAGAAAACATTTCTGTAAACGCTATAAAATAATTGTTTTTAACATGAAATAATGTCCCGATTGTGCCAAACACGTCAACAAAAATATTCACGTGTCGTCATAATAGAAATTGAAAGCATTACAAAATTATAACTTTGCCTCCTCCCGTGTTCTAGTATATTTTTAGTTACGAAAGGAATTCATGAATTTCAATTATCTATATTTCATCCACTTAGTTGCAACGTATGCTTTCTTTATTAATGCATTTGGCAATAGGCTCGTCCCTTATTACATGGGACTGATGCGCTGGCGAAATGTGGGTGCAAAAATGCACCCACGCCTTCCCCTTCCAGAATTCAGTCGTGAGGTTATGTTTGTATGATATGTCCAATTAAAATGGTAGAGCCAAGTCATAGTCAGACAGAACTGGTGTACCGGGATGGTACGACTGTTTCAGGAAACGTGATGTGCAGCAATCCCGTTGCGTTTCATTTGATTCGCTCGGAAAGCGACCACCATACCAAACGCTGTAGAGCCCACAATAGTAAAATAAGCGACTCGTCCTAGGATTCCCTATGTATTACATATATACATAGTTATAGTTATACGATAATAAGTATATATATAAGAGGGTGGCATAATTGTGTCAGCTGGTGAAAGAAACCCTTCACGTCAGCTTTCCTTGGATTGAAACACATAAACCGGCACAAAATTTGCAACGTGATCAACGTTATGGATACAACACAAATGGTACGATTATAAGCCCCGAGGGGCCACAGTTGACAATAGTACAGCAACACTGGTACCTAACTTAATGTCTGTGACATTATAGTTTGTTTCAATTATATTTTTCTTATTCATATTTTTACATAGAAATTGTGGTTAATAATTATCAAAATGATGTATTTAGTACGCACAAGGAAAACACCGTATACTTGCACACCTAAAAATATGTAAATTGTACATGCAAAAAATGAACATTCAAATTATTCCGCGAATTCACGGTCGCACAAAGTAATTAGCGAGATCCAATTTCTCACAATGATACGTTTTCATGTTTACAAATTTAACCACAGCGAAACCTGATGACAGGTTTCAATTTTCGCTGACGGACGTCGCATTCTATTGAATATTGTTAACTCATTACACGCTAAGAAACTGATTATTATCGGTCAGTCAAATATGCAACGTGTGACATACTTATGTATAAGCAATTTGTGACTGGAAACATATTAAAAATTTCATGCGTCACTTAAATGAATGCCACACAAACGCATTTGATAACAAGCTAATTAGGAATCGACAAATTGGTTCTCATTTAGTATTATGACGTCAAAATTATTATTAACCGAATAATGCTAAAAATTAGGGTTTTCCACAACAATACACCTAACAAAACCACGTACCTGTAAGCAGTAACTACACTGTTCAATTTTGTCCCTTCTGTATAATACAATAAAAAAACACTACAAAAACATTCAAGACTATGTTGAATTACTGCATAACAATCAACTGTCGTCACAGTGACGTGCCCCCAGACGCGCAAAAAATATTTTTTATACGTGATTACTCGCGAACAAGAATAACTTCGGATCCATTAAACATTTCCATTGACCGTGCTTTATGTATAGTAAAGTTGCTAGTAACGATTTAAGTAATGCTAATGCGATCCCTTGAAGGACACCCCACTGGTCTTTCAATGCACTTTTTATACCTCCATTATTCTTCGAATGGACATGTTCCATTGTTGTAAGATTTATTGTACTTATTTATCATGAGAAATATTTTTTGTATTGCTTGTATGTGGGTGGTATTGGTCTTGGCAAACGTAGTGTAGGACGCCCTCTGGCTAGGTGGGGTGACGATATACGCAAGATGGCTGGCAGCGGTTGGATGAGGAAGGCCGAAGATCGAGCCCAGTGGCGTGCCATAGGAGAGGCCTATGTCCAGCAGTGGGCGTAAGAGAGGCTGATGATGATGATTATGGGTGGTATTAAAATTCGTTGTATGGAATAGAAAAACATGAAAGACGGGTCTGCTAAAGGCAGGTTTTAATATATCACTTAGAAGGGATTATAATGGTAGGAAAATACGAAAATCTCGCAACCCTTCATCACAAGCAATAAAACCTAGTAATCGAAACAATCCACATTACCAGGAATATTGTTCTCGAAATAATTCTACTTTCAAACAGTTGTAAATATACATTGTTCTGTCTCAAATAATAAAGAAACAAACTTCTAAAGAGAGATTTAACTTTTAATAATAGCGGTAACGCCGGGCCGTCGTCGTACCTACCTACTGATAGATGTAAGGTAGATGGTAACTACCTTACAGAAAACCAAACAAGATAGATAATCCAAATACGTTAGAAAGGGTTGGGTATGCGTGTATACCATCCAGATTTCTTGGAGGAATCGAGGGCCTGGGGAGTCAGCGCAGACGCCGCAATCTTTTGACAGGGCCATAAGGTGTGCGAACGCGTCGCACATCTGCAGCACCAACCCCGCGCGCTGTCGCGCTACTTAACTCAATGCTCACTCACCACACAGATCCGGATATCTTCTTTGATTCACCCAGGCAGATATACATTAAATTTAATTTATTTTTAAATAGTTGTAAATAGTTTTTAATTTAAATTGTTTGTTATATTATGTGTTTTTTCTTTTATTTTATATGTAAATTATAATTAATCATTGTAAGTTTGTATTAGTTTTTACAATGTAAGTGTTTTGGTCAAGACTGTAAACTTACATTAATAAATGAATAAAATAAATAAATAAAACCGACATACTATTGCGTTGGTGTCTTTCGTCCAGTTTGTGAAATTTTCTATTCACCTCCGCATAACCTGGGATCATTGTATATACTATATAACAGGTTTTCAACCAGAATAGTGTGGCTAAGGCGTCATGTCTACTACGTTCTGAAACCATTCTGTGAACATAAAATATCGAACAAACCAATTAATTTTGTCTACCCATGCGCGAAAAACTTAATCACTTCTCGCTACTTAAAACACCAATTAAATCGCACTTAGCACTATTATCGTCGGATAAAATTAACAGTACATTACTCTCGTCTCATCATCATCATAAATTAATTAAACCGAGCGACAAGACCAGCAGACTGTTATAAACGTAAATTTTGGCTGAATTCTGGAACACGCGACGTCCGAGGGCCGTCTCATTGCAATCCGGGAATAGCGCGACATATGACGTCATTTGGCAATTGCTGGCCATCAGCCTCTAATAAACGAAGTAGCACGTGAGGCAATATCGACTGCTTCAGACACATGTATGCAAATTGGCAACAGACACCAGTTTTTTTTCAAAATTTTCTGTTATAGTATGGTTACGCACGGGACAATCAATAGATATAACTAATATGAACTCATTCCTAAACAGTTCTAGGATTATAAACAGAACTTACACGGAATAACTCAAAAGATACATAAAAAAGACAATCAGCAGTTATGAGAAAACCGAAAAAGGATCTTGTGATACAATTTCTACTATAGATTCAAAACATCTAGTAATGCTGCATTGTATTCACAGTATTTTCAAGTTTTACACTGATTAATAAAATGCTCATTTTAGTTGCAACTGCAATACATCTAAAAGGTCGCGAGGGTAAATAGCATCAATCAAGTGTAGGAAAAGTCCCGTAACGCAGTACGGCTGGTAGCACTCTTTATTTATACTAATTATTTCCAATTGATAGCCATCTGGCGGCACTCTATAAATATCGGCCGGTCTCCAAGCGCGTTAAATTGTCCAATAAAATGTTACGATACATTGGGACGCAGTCTGAGTCCACTCAATTCCATTAACTGTTATGTACTTGGATGCATTTGTCTGCCACCTCGGCTCTTTTTATTGAGAGCCAGTTTACTTAACAATATGTAAATGAATATCATTCATAAATAATGACTTATGTAACTTATGGCCGAATACTGAAACGCTAGTTAATCTGAGGGCGACTTATATTTAAGTGGCTGTTATAATTTTAGCGGTATCATCATCATCATCATCATCATCATAATCAGCCCAAATACGTCCCACTGCTGGGCACGGGCCTCCTCTACAACTGAGAGGGTTTAGGCCTTAGTCCACCACGCTGGCCTAGTGCGGGTTGGCGGACTACACACCTAAGAAATTCCTAAGAACTTTTAGGTGTGCAGGTTTTATCACGATGTTTTCCTTCACCGTTAAAGCAAGTGATTAAGTTTAGTGATTTAGTTAGTTTTAGATTTAGCGGTATATACTTGAAAAATGTAATGTAAAAGAACTTTTTGTGGTAATATTGCCATTTATGGAAATTTAAGTGGGCATTAGTTAATCACAGTCTTAAAACCGATAAATGATGTTTCAGTATACCGCTTAAATTATAATAGCCACTTAAATATAAGTCGCCCTCAGATTAAGTAGCGTTTCAGTATTCGGCCATTAGCGATGTTTTGTCTTACACACTTCAATTACTCCAATTTTCATTCATCTTCCTTCATATTCATAACCTGTATTGGCATAATTATTTACTGATAAAGAATATTTATTCTTTATTTAAGAATATTTTAGGCACCAAGACATTATGAGTGTAAATCATGATTAATTTACGTATGATTATTATACGTATAATAGCCACACACTAGACACACCAGACGCAAATGTTTTTTTTCACTTGTGCAAGCAAGCAGGCCCATTAGCTGTGCCTGTGTGGTATATTTACTTCTTATTTATATTTCATATTATTTTAAATACAACTTTATTTCAGTCCAGATATTTCTGATCTCTCAAATTACGCAAAACCTCTGGTATATCAACTCAACGTCAAGCCCGAGACAAACATTGTACAAGGCATGTAATTTTAGTCAATAAAGTGAGTTTTCATAGTGTTTTTACGATCTTATTCGCGAGGTGTGGCTGACCGTGGCCCATATCCATTCGCCAAAGCTGTCTGATATAAAATTACCATCAAATACTTTTAGTGGCAGTTGATGGATGAGACAGCATTTCTTTATATTAGTTTTTTATTGACCTCTATAATAGCTTCAAGGAATAGCTTAGCTGGAGAACTGTTGTTATTGTTTGAGACACAATTAATACTTAATATAAGCTTCTTCGATGACGTATATGACGATCTGACGCCAAATGGCCTGGCTCCAATGACGTACATAGCAACAAAGCCTTTGTGCCCCAACTGTCGTCGGACCTACGAGTTATACGAGGGTTCTTGTAATAAAGAATTATGTACTTAGCGGGTAAAAGAAAACATCATTCGATTCTTCAAAGTTCTTAGCTGAGTAATTAATAAAGGAGAGCGTGGAGGGCTAAATCTAGTTCTTGAGATGGTAGAGAATGACCTTTGTTCAGTAAACGAAACAAAATTTGATAACAATCTGGTATTCAAAATAAATAATTAGAGCACACATACAAAAAAATTCGTACTTTATAGTAAATGTGTAAAATGCCAACCATAAGTTTACAAACACATATATTTTAGAAATAAATACTTGTCCAAGCAAGTAATAGTTTTAACTCAGCGCTAATCGCTCGTCAATGTTAATTTAACAGATTTAACGCCATGACGAATATAACTACTGTTCGCTTTGACGTAAGTAAATTGTACTAAAACCAAAATAGAACATCATAGTTGTTTGCAGACAACTGGATATTACAATGCTAACCCATATTATAAACGCAAATTGTCTTTGCAAAGCTTTCGTGGTTAAAATAAAGAAACTAAGAAGTAGGTATAATTATACCTACCTATCATTACGAAATTTTACATACGCATTGACATAGGAACAGAAAAGAACAAATAATTAACCTTATATGTTTATAGGTAATAACAACAAAACACAATAAAAGTAATTTTATATCAAGCGTAAAAAAATCTAGAAACATAAAATGTTTTTCTGAACTTAGAACCAAGCGTCAATTTCCACTCATTCAAATGTTGAAGTTAAGAAACTTACATGGCTGGAAAGCATGATATAAAAAAATATTTCTTGATCTAAAAAGCCTATCTCGATTGGCAGCTACTTTTTGCATAGAACCTCCACTTTATCTGGACATCGCTGTAATTAAATTTGTTTTGTTGTCAATCTACATTATTATCATTGTAACAAAAACAAACCTGGCTAATTCAAATCAGAATGCGAACTTCTTTTTTATATCGTCACAGCAATACAAGTCACACTTGACTGCATTTAAATCAGGTGTAATTTAGCATATTTTACCAACCGTTGCACCTGTTACTTCATTCAATATTCGATGCAAAACGTTCGCCACAATCCGAAATTCTTCCGAGAAACCATAAACAATACACAACGTATTGAAGCAATAAAAGTATGTGTGGAGCCGTCTCAAAGCCAGTCTTGAGCTTTCGAGATCGTTCACCCTTTAAGGTCGGACTGCCGGTTCCCTTCAGAGCGCGACTTGCCTTACCACTTTTACATATACTGCGTCTGTATGTACAAAAACTTCATCCATTGCCCTTTAACACTAAGCTTGTTATTTAATCATACAAATATTTATCTGATTTAAACAAAATTATTTTCTATTTTCCAATTAGGGTTTTTTTATGTATCTATTTAAAAATCTTTGTGGAATCAGCTTTCCTCGTCGGCATTTCCAAATGGATACGACTTAGGGACTTTCAAGAAAAAAGCCTATATTTTCCTCAAAGGCCGGCAACGCACTGATAAATTCAACCGATAATAATAAATATTGTGGATATTCATAAGCGGTGTTGACCACGTAACATCAGGTGGCTGACTAACTCGTTTGCCTCCTATCCCATAACAAAAAAATGATTACTTTTAAGTCAGTCGGTTGGGATGCTTTCTAAGTATTTTTTAAAAGAGTAGGCATAACAAAAGAACTAATTAACTACCAACAATGCGCGGAAGATTAGAGATAGCAAAATTATTAACCTCTCTTGCCGCCTCTCCCATAGTTCCATAGGTTCATAGGATTCGTTGTTATAATCTTATGCCCTTTATGACGCTTCATGGTCTCAGCTTATTTGGTTTAAGTTTACTGCAAGATTTTTGTAACTTTGGTTTGGGAAATGTTTATGTAAGACCAATATTTCGTATTTTCTGATGCCCATATCACACCCCATAATATCAGGTCTACGCATCCTAAATCAAGACCTGTCGTAAGTATTCATCCATTGCTTATCCATGGTATTTTACAGACTAAGCAGTGATGGCCTCGAGGTTTAGGCGCGCGGTCGAGAATCGGCGGTCGCAGGTTCAAACCCCAGGCACACACCTCTGACTTTTCGAAGTTATGTGTGTATTCACAATGAATTATCACTTGCTTTAACGGTGAAGGAAAACATCGTGATAAAACCTGCACACCTAAAAAAATTCTTAAGAATTTCTTAGGTGTGTAGTCCGCCAACCCGCACTAGGCCAGCATGGTGGACTAAGGCCTAAACCCTCTCAGTTGTAGAGGAGGCCCGTGCCCAGCAGTGGGACATATTTGGGGTGATGATGATGATGATGCTTATCCATTATTGCTATTTGAGATTTATTTTATACAATTGAAAGCATCTCCGCGTCGACCATTGGACGATCCAACGGTTGATATACTTAATCGATTGATGGCACAATGCATATAATAATTAACAAAAGATAACGTAAATGTCTAGCACGTGTCAAATCACGTTTCATTTAAATATTTGTTAATCATATTCGAGATAACCGCGCGGGCGCGTACAATAGTTTTATTGTACAGATATATACCTGTCGTCGTATATACCTAACGTCTTATTAACTAGGTCTTCGTGCTAGTAGAATAGTGTATGCAAATGATGTTGACATTCTACAACTTCTTGTTGACTTATTGTTGGTGGAATATTCATTCGCGTCTGATATTGACCGCATTAGTTTCAAATCCGCTATGGAGATCCGCGCGATTATATCGCGATTTGAGATCATCCCTTATTCATTCGGTATTAACAGACAAAGTTCTCGAGCGACCTCCTGAGTTCTTCACGCGATCACTCGGAGCCGTTATCGACCATTTCGAGAAACCCTGCTCCGGTTGTACCTCAATGCTCTTACAAGTAACACTAGTGGGGTCGATGAATAGCATTTTTCATGGCCACAAAAAGAAAGTGATTTATTATCAAAGGCTAAATAAACAATAATAAATATACTTTAACACAGAACTTTTAACCCTACTATCTGCAATAACAATTAATAAAGCACCGACTATTCGAACTTACTAAAATTTAAGTATAAAATAATGTAATTATCTATACTAATATATAAAGCTGAAGAGTTTGTTTGTTTGTTTGTTTGGTTGAACGCGCTAATCTCAGGAACTACTGGTCCGATTTAAAAAAATCTTTCAGCATTAGAAAGCCCATTTATCGGGGAAGGCTATAGGCTATATAACATCACGCTACGACCAATAGGAGCGGAGCATCAATAAATAATGTTTCAAAATCGGGAGTATTTTTTACTTTTGAGAACTTCTGCTGCGTGCGATGCGGAAATGGTTAAAGTTTCGTTAAAATAATGTATGACAGAATTGTTCCCCTTTAAAAGTTCTAAAAAAAAGTCCGCGACAGCATATGTCTATCTTTTAAGGTTGGCTCACTATAACCTTTTTTATGCTAACCAAATTAGTTCTAAAATAAAGCATTATTTGTGAAGGTGTTTTCATAAAGATGATATTAATCCTTATCCAAATAAATACGTTATTCATCACAAGTATTTAATTTAAAAGAAGTTTACCCTTTACATCATTTGATTTCAATGAGTATCTTAGAAGATATCGCAGTTTTAAAATAACACCGCAGCGAAAAAATTATCAAGCGCGCAATTATGATGTACGAGGCGCCGCGCCGGTCAGCCGGTGACGTCTAGACAATTTGACCGATTTGAATGATTTTTGGTATGGACATAAATGGGACTCTGTGGAGTAAAATAGGCTACAATAGGTATATTTTCTTTCTGAACCAAACCCTGTAGTCTACGCGGACGGAGTCGCGAGCAAATAATCCAATATACGGCTGCTAGTTTCTGATACATCAGCTTTAAAAAAAAGCATTTTGATATACGGAACATAGAGTATATATTATTAGCTGCTATGTATAGAAAATATTTTGAAAAACCACCACACGTTTATGCAACACCTTAGCGAACGTTTGTTGATAATTAACCATTGAAAACAATGGCTGTAATCCTAGCATACTTCTCCGGTTAGTTCCACTACGTCTGAATCAGCTCGAATGTTATTAAAACTAGCACTTTTGTTGTGCGAAACCGATCTATGTTTCATATTACGGTGCTAACAAACGATTGGACGGCCAGCAAAAAAACGTCTGGTCACAATAAATGTCTTCATACATACATACAGCCCCGTGGCGCAGATGGCTAGACACCAGCTTGCGAAACGAGAGGCCGCGGGTTCGATCCCCGCACCGAGACAAATGTTTGTGTGATCCACAAATATTTCTTTCGGGTCTGGGTGTTTGTGAGACCGAAAAGTCTCTCGTAGTCTCTGATACCCACGACACAGGACTTGTATTCTAGTGTGGGGTCAGAACTATGTATGTGACTGTTGGGTGTATTTATTTATTATTTTATTTATACATAAACTCACGCCTGTGTTCCCCGAAGGGGTAGGCAGAGGTGCATTTCTGCACCCACATTTCGCCAAGTATGTATCAGTCCCACGTAATAGGGGGCGAGCCTATTGCCGTTTTTCGGGCACATTTCCAGACTCCATGCTGTTACCGAGAATTTCCTAATGGAAAAACCCAATAACACTTTGCCCGACCCGGGAATCGAACCCAGGACCTCTAGATCGCACGGCACATACTTGTACCGCGAGACCACGAGGCAGTCTAAATGTCTATTTAAATGTCTACAGTGTTTTAAATTAAGGAAGATATTAAAGAATGCCCATATTTATTGTAAATTGCGTTTGCTGCGTGTATCATAAATAGCGTAGACTAGGACCTGATAAAGAACGTTGGACGACACTGGAATATGATCTAAAAAAACTCTAGACAGAGAGTAGAGAGAAAGATTAAGTATGTGCATGAGATAGAGATAGAAAGAGATTAGTGAAAGTCCTATGGCTGATAAGCATGACAGCGTCCATGACCCGGTTGATAAGAAGCCGGCCTGCTTCAATTAACCTTTATCTGAATCCTTACAAGAGTCTATTTGTCAGTGTGACGTAACACAACCTAATCCATATTTAAATACATACATAATCTCACGTCTTTATTCCCCTAATGGGTAGGTAGAGGTGCATTTCTGCACCCACATTTCGCCAATTGTGATTTCGTCCTACGTCATGGCGGGGAGCCTTTTGCCGTTTTCTTCATTTCATATTAAAATTTTATGCAGTACAACAGGTAAATCCCATAACACATCACTGACAGATAAATAATACAGGTATATATCTGAAATCTGTTTACAAATTAAACTATTTTATTAAATAATGAATAACTTCCGACATACGGACGGTCTCTGTTGACAAAATAAATTCACGCATGATTCAATAAGATACGTGCTAATAGAAAGTATACCGTATCCTTTTACATGACTCATTCATGTCAGATTTATATTCTTTCTCATTTCCAGTTGCAATCGGACAAGCCTAGTACAGACTGGTATATTTCACATACACTAAGAATACATACATACATAAACTCACGCCTGTATTCCCCGAAGGGGTAGGCAGAGGTGCATTTCTGCACCCACATTTCGCCAGGTATGTATCAGTCCCACGTAATAGGGGGCGAGCCTATTGCCGTTTTTCGGGCACAATTCCAGACTCCGTGCTGCTACTGAGAATTTCCTAATGGAAAAACCCAATAACACTTTGCCCGACCCGGGAATCGAACCCAGGACCTCTAGATCGCACGGCACATACTTGTACCGCGAGACCACTATGCTAGATTCATCGCGATGATTACTATTATAGATGAAGTGCATAATTACACATACAGCATTGGAAATTTAAAATTGCGACTTAAAAACAATACATTGAATTATTTATTGAACACTCCATTGACTCAAATAAACGATTCCTAAAAGTTAAACGTAGTAGGTATACAGCTATAATTCATAACTTAAGCAATACCAATGCTTTTAACTCCACCATCATTTGTTTTTCAAATTCCGTCAACGTATAGCTGGAGAGCTAGTGAAGTAACGGTCTTCCTGTAAGGTTATAAATTTGTACACTTATGCTTTATAGCAAACTAAGGGCAATAGCCATGACCTGGCAGGCGTCAGCCCTGCATTTCATGAGCCCTTTTATTTTTAAATTGCAAAATAAAAAAATAAAAAAAAACTTGTTCCTGTAAGCTTAAAAATGTAATAGGATGTAGTTTATTTATTGTAAATCTTGAAAAAAAATTGACAGGCGATTACAATGAGTAAAAGTATGTGACAGGTGTATTGAATAATTAATAGGAATCTGGCTTTGAAGGACTATTAACTATTTTTGTAACTCCAAAAGCAAACACAAAAAATATGCACGCATAAATCAAATACGATAAAGCTGAAAAACCCAAACAGAGTCATAAAAGCGTTGCAAGAATTGTTTACACAGTTTGTGGAAATATTTTAAGTGCGGCCGGGCATGGTCAGCGTCAGACGCGTCTGCAACCATTGTGGGGAATGAAAAATTACATCGTAAATAATATTTATTGCATAAACATGCACGATATTCACCAATGCAGGCTTGGTAACGCGGGTAAACTCGAAATAATATACATATGATTTAGAAGATATTCGAAAATTTTAAGCAGATGATTTTTGCAGGGCAAGGGCCTCCTCTGCAACTGAGAGCGTTTTTAGGCCTTAGTCCACCACGCTGGCCTAGTGCGGGTTGGCGGATTAACTCTTTAATCTACTACTACTATTTCTCCCACCGATTTCGGCCATGGTGACCACTTAGCCCGTTAAGTCCCTCGTCTTGCATGTGCTCTAACATGGCTCATGTAGCCGATTTTATTTACAAAGGTGCGCGCACACTGCGGACACGTTAGAGCACCATTTGTATAATTATAAGTGATAGCCACTGGTGGTCGGGCTTTCAGGTGATCACGCTTAGCATCCTGCTCAGTACGCCGATGCAATTCAAAGCTATGAACTTTGTTTTGGATGCGCGATCTCCACTCATCACGATCTGATGCTAATTCTTCCCAATGGGAAGGATCTATGTCGCATGCCCTCATGTGGCGCTTGAGCACATCTTTGTACCGCAAGAGTTGCCCTATTAAGAAAGGTGTCACGCCTGGGGATCATCTGTGTACACATAATTGATATCCGATGTATGTATGCATATGCTGATAATGCCAACTGAGAGATAATCGGTTTTGGCGCTTCGATTCTTTATTTAAAAAATATTGTACTTAACATCAGAGGCTTGCCGTATAAAATAAAAACAACTAAACACCCAACAGTCACATACATAGATCTGATCCCACCGTAAGATACAAGTCTTGTTTCGTGGGTATCAGAAACTACGAGAGACTTTTCAATATCACAAATACTCAGACCTGAAACAAATATTTGGAGAACGACTTCGCGGCTTCTTGTTTCAGAAGCTGGTGTCTAGCCAGCTGCGCTACTGGGCTGCCTAAGAGAATAAATTCTGCGATAAAGGTTTAATGAAACATAATGCTGGTTAGCCATTGATAAAACTATTGCAAGCAATTTAATTCGAGAACGAGGTCAATCACGTTTTTTTTTTTTTTTTTTTTTTTACATTTTCGATATTTATTTTTCGTAGTTTGACCACAATCCACATCTAGGTATAAGTCCCGTACTTTAACTATATTTATTTATATTTTAAAATGGAAAAGTTTGTATATATCAAAAGTCAAAGTCAAATTATCTTTATTCAAATAGACTTTTACAAGTTCTTTTGAATCGTCAATTTTAAGCTATTTCATACTAAACTATTGCCGCTTCGAAACGTGTTATCGCTGTGGAGAAGAAACGGCAAGAAACTCCCTCAGCAACACGAAATGTCATTTTATGTATACCTATAGATATTCAAAACGAATAAACTCAAAAACTTAACCAATATGAATGATTTTTTGCATGGACATAGATGGGGCTTTATGAAATAAACGGCTTCTTCTTATCCCGGAAAGATGGAGAGCTCCCATAGAATGAACATGGAAATAAAAAAAATTGTAGGGCGGAGCTGGGTCCCTCCTTCAGTAGTAAGGAGTCTATGTATTGTAGTACTCGTGCCTTCACAAGGGTAAAGTATTGGCTCGTTACGTCACCAGCAGTCAGGGTAACACGTCCGCTCTCGCCAACGGCTCTCACGAGACTGTCCCTACTACCCGTGTCCCCGAGACAATTATACAGATACGATATTCCCCACTACTCACAAACACATGTATTGCCTCTATTTTACACTTTACTAAATCTTTCTTTGATATTTTTTATGTTATAAGTAAAAAAAACCTAACAAGGTATTAATCAAGTTTGATCTCGGAAAGTAATACACAAACGTGGTAATTTTCAGTGTTTCACACTTAAAGTGCGATGTTCGGTATCCAAATGAACAGTACCATCAGTAAGCGCTGTACTCAGCACTCAATAGCCTCCGTCTACCCAGCGTGATAACGGCGTGAAGTTATGCGTGTAGGCTGCATCCATAATTAATTTAACTGATACGGCATTCGTCATTCATTGTCATCACAACCAATGAACAGTTTAGGCACAAAATGAACAAAAACATAAAAAAAGTCTTTAAATTATGCAGAACCGCTTCGCATTAATGTAAATACACTGGAAAATCCCCAGCACTTTAGCTACTAACGCAGCCAGACGTCGAATCTCTGACGTCACCGTTTAGAATAAACACGAGATTGCAACGGCAAACACGTTGCGAAATGACGAATCAACTCGTTGATATCCCGATACAGTGGGGCAGAAAATGTTTATTTATTTCTTGGTGACGTCAAAATTCTTATAAATAACGGAATAAATGTAATAATAAAGAGCCTATATTTTCCTCAAAGGCGGGCAACGCACCGATGATTCCTCTGGCATTGTGGTGTCCATGGGTGGTGTTTACCCTTTAACATCAGGGAGATCACTTGCTTGTTCGCCTCGATACTCAAAAAAAATGGATCACAACAATCTCTCGCGGTTATAGTGATCTATTCACATTTTCTACCGACAAAATGACTAGCGCACGATTGTAGGTAGAAATAGAAGTAACAAATTGCAGTCTCTGCGTTGAGGCAAATATTTGTTTTCTAGCCGTTGTGGTTCCTAAAAGTTTCTCATAGTTTCTGATAAGAATGACCTCACTCAGCAAGGTAGTACAGATTAATTTATTCTTTGTTCTACGGCCACAATAAACTGACCGCTCTACCCTATGCCGATAGTGCGGACCAAATATTGTGAAATGACGACTATTTCATCACTATTAAACCAGACTCTTAAAAATAAATACACTAAATATTTTTTTTTAAATTGTGATTTGGGTTCGATCCCACGTCGGCCGTCATAGAAACCAATTTGCAGGTAGCGTTTAACACTGACCCGTCACGTAAAAAATCTGCAGGTAGCTTTCAAAGCTGACCCGTCACTAAAAACTCCCCTTCTGACCGTTAACGTATCTTCAGAAAATGCTTTAAGGAACAATACAATACTGTATTCAGTATATCATTGGCTTTTGTTGAACGGATTGGAGTATTTTAGACCCTCTGTGTGCTGTTAACTGTGATCCCTAAACATTGTATACCAACAAAAAATTGGATCATTGCTTTAAATTTAAGCCATATTCCGTAACTAACTAGAGGCTTTTAAGTTTAATATATTTTATACTTCACATTTGTATACAAAAAAAAACAATAGATATGATGTAAGAAAAAATATATACTTTATGCTGCCCCTTAAGTATTTAAAGTAAATTAAAAATAATATTTTTAATAAAGGGTTTTACTTAAAAGTGACTACACTTTTAAGTAAAACCCTTTATGATCGCAATATTCTGCAATGTAAGGTAATGGCACTAGTAGTTGACCATGTACCTGTAGTTGACCACCAATGCACATAAACAGATAAAATAAGAATTCGCGGCATATTTTTAAACTAATTCCATATTGAGTAGTCAGTGCTGTCATGTGGTCTACGAAGCGCGCAAACTACGACTCCATTATTTTCAAATATTAAAAATAGCCTCCAGTTGTTTGTTGATTGACGCACCGTAAATCTATTATTCGTTTTTTTGTCATAATTTTCTTAAGGATTGAAAAAGTTTGAAGTTAAATATTAACAACTTTGTCACCTTGTTGATGATAAGTGTTTTGCTTTTCTTATTCGTTAGGGATTAATTGAGGTAAAAGGGTATTTAAAATACGAAAATTTGTTTACAAGATTGAGATGTGGGGGTGGTCCACTACTGATTCCGTTTTAGCATGATTTTCTAGTAATTGACCAGGATGGTCAACTTCTGATGAATTTCTGTATCATGTAAATGTACTGTACGGAATAATATATGAAGGGCATCATCAATTAGAATTAACTATTTTATTTACTTTTACAATAACTTAATTTTATTTAGTAGTTGACCACCTTTATTGTAAGGTACGATCAGTTACTAAAACCAAATTTTCACCTTGTAGATGTCTGGGAAAAGGGGTACATTCCTAAATTATACTGAAGCTGCAATGCTCTCAGCAGTAAATGTCGTTCGTCTTCATAAAACACCCATAAGAACGGCTGAAAAAAAAATCCTCTCACAATAATGATGGTGTTTTGGAAACCACAATGGAACCATCGGCAACTGCGGTACATATTACTGTTGGTGACGAACTAGTGCTAGTGACGATCCCAGAATCACCAGCAATTAGCATTGCTGATGACATATTTGAAACCACTCTAGATCAATTTGACATCATAGGTCCTAACGATATGCTTGAAAATATGCGTAAACTTTCAACTACTGTTGTCTGATTAAGAATCTGACAAAAGCCTCGGCAAAAAGTAAATGTTGAATTTGTCATATTTAAGTACGGCCTTGAGGTTTAGGCACGCGGTCGAGAATCTCGACGGTCGCAGGTTCAAACCCCAGGCACACATGACTGACTTTTCGAAGTTGCATATGTGTGTATTGATAAAGAATTATCACGCACTTTAACGGTGAAGGAAAACATCGCGATGAAACCTGCACACCTAAAAGTTCTTAGGAATTTCTTAGGTGTGTAGTCCGCCAACCCGCACTAAGCCAGCGTGATGGACTAAGGCCTAAACCCTCTCAATTGTAGAGTAGGCCCGTGCCCAACAGTGGGACGTATATGGGCTGATGATGATGATGATGATGAAGTACGATAATAACTTTTATCCCGGAAAAGTACTTAAAGCTATAAAAAAAAACAGCTACAATATCATCGATGAAAGCAAATGGTCGATTGTGGAAATGGCCAGAACATTTATTAACGAGCGGGGGATGTTATTGTTATTATATTTCAAATAAAACGCAAAGTTGTCTTAATTTGCCTTCTTATTTAACAAATAATTAAAAAATCTGAATGGTCAACTACTGATGCAAAACATGGTCAACTACTAGTTTTTAGGTGGTCAACTACTAAATCTCTTATATTAAGTTTTATTTTCATTTTTTTACTTGAATGCAACCATTGTACAAGAAAAAATACTAGCTCGTTTCGTTAAAAGACTTGCACAGAGTTAACAAAACAAAACACTCATTGAATTTGAATGATGATTAAAGTTAGGCATTAAAAAAGAAATTTCTTTGTCC
Organism: Hemaris fuciformis; assembly: GCA_907164795.1. NCBI lineage: Eukaryota > Metazoa > Arthropoda > Insecta > Lepidoptera > Sphingidae > Hemaris > Hemaris fuciformis. The sequence continues at coordinate 2,331,207 of OU015440.1, read as the reverse complement.
TTAAGTGGTCAATTACTGATGCTATTACCTTAATGCTTATAATTATACAAATATAAACTAATGCTTTTATCTATTGTTATCATGATTAAAAAGTGATAATGCCTCAGTGGCGGTACTTCCATAGAAGCTCAAAAGCCCAGCTTGCCTTACAAAATTCCGAATAATAAATAATCTTTAAATATATATTTTTAAAGCAATTTGACGTATAAATGAGAATATCCTGAACCCGTAATAAGCAATTATAAACTAGACATTACACAATTAACGTGTAATTTTTCGCGTCTATGGAAGTACGTTTACGCCACCGTAATGCCTGATTGATAAAGATAGGGGAAATCATTGCACAAAGTGATTTTTAAAAATAAAGACGAAGATTAAAAATATTATTATCACTTATCAACTATGTACTATTGACAAAAATACTTTCAATATTCACAATTGAATGACTATTTATAGTCACCGTTACAGTCGCAGTTCGACATTTAAATACGGGATATCAATATTATCACATCATTCTTTCGCCTTAACAAAGAAAAAATGTACTAAAACCGGTACCTGAACTAAACATGTAGCTGCATTTAATCTTTCTCACAATACCCATTCATCTCAAGCCGTGCGACCGAACAGTAAATAAAAAAAAAAACAGACGGGCCAACGCACGGGATGAAAAAAAAACATTCGTGTCGTTTTCGGAAATTTCCTACGTCTGAGGGACGCTTTCGTTTGCCAGTTTATTTTAAAAAGTTCATTTTTAATCTGTGACAGTTTGTTGTGTAGTTTAAAATATCTCACATTATGTTATTGCTCTTTTGAATTTGCTCCCGGCTCGCGTTGATATAGATACAGATTTTATAAAACTGTTATAAAAAAGATAATTCTTTCTTTGAGATAAAATTTAGTACCCATCCCTATGCACAAAAGTGACGGATTTATAGGATATAATTTCTATTCACAATATCTACAAGATTTTTGTCTTGGATTTTTTCTGTACAAATTCAAGGAGGTTTGATTAACTCTCAAGACACATTAACTTGTAACATCCAAGTGATTACGCATCAGGATTTCATACCCACGCTTAATGCACAATGGAAGCACGCCTAGCATGATCCAATCTAACCAGTTAGCCCTTAATACATCCTTATTAACAAGCTTTAGACACTATTAAAACTTATTTCCTTTGTCCCACGCCAGCATCTCTTCGTTGTTATGAATTCTTGGTCTTGGCGTGGCGGTACTTTATTTATTTATTTATTTATACTTTATATACATACAATGAATGTATAAAGGCGGAGAAGTCAAGCCAACATTTTAGTTCCAAACTAAATTAATTTTCATGGACCCCCGCTTACGATTGTGGACCCCTTTTTTTGTCACGCCCCCGTCGAGTCTCCCGTGGACCCTTGGGCGTCCACCTGGACCACTTTGGGAATTACTGATCTACACTAATTATAGTTTACAATAGTCTAATAAATTAATAAATTACTTAAATTTTCAATTTTCATGTATAATATTTAAATAAAAGAGGGGTCCATTTTGAAATTTTGATTGATCAAAACTCCGAGATATGCCAGAATATGATGGAATGTTGATTAAATCGATTCCTATCTCCTATCAAAGATGAACATTGCTATCTAATCATGCACCGATTCACATACATACATACATAAACTCACGCCTGTATTCCCCGAAGGGGTAGGCAGAGGTGCATTTCTGCACCCACATTTCGCCAGGTATGTATCAGTCCCACGTAATAGGGGGCGAGCCTATTGCCGTTTTTCGGGCACATTTCCAGACTCCGTGCTGTTACTGAGAATTTCCTAATGGAAAAACCCAATAACACTTTGCCCGACCCGGGAATCGAACCCAGGACCTCTAGATCCCACGGCACATACTTGTACCGCGAGACCACGAGGCAGTCGTCCAATGCACATGCACCGATTCAATATTAGTTTTATGTTTTTACATTGCTGATTTTTCGTCAACCCAAATAAGTTACTATCTATTTTAATTGCTGGTTCCAGAAATTTCTACATTCACCCATATGGTCCCGACTAGACACCAAACATATAAGAAGATTCGTGGCCACCGCAAGCAATGATAAACGTCCGAATGATAGACGTCAAATGAAAACAAACATTTCCGAATCTGACAGATATTTTTTCAGTTCTGACATCAAACATGATGGATTTATCAACGCAATAATATGCGTTCTGAGCCGTGCAACACGTCACGTATGCTTAATGCAACCGAAATAGATTATACTGTTTTACTGTTATAAATAGCCTGCCCTGATGTCGAAAACATATAAAATTAATCCCAACAAAATCTACGATGTAAGTAAACGGGTTTGGTTGTTTAAGAAACTGAACTATTGATAAAGCGAGACAAAACAGTACTTAGTCACTAAAAAGGTAGTCGTTACATTAAGAAATGACATCCTTTATTGGTGTTTCAATAAAAGAAATTAAAATTTTGTCTATGTTCACATAAAGTGTGGAAGTTTCAAATAAAAGAGGTTGTATGCATTCAACATAACTACAGCTATATGTCAGTGAAGGCGCGTCTGCATAACCATTCAACACGACGCGACGCGACGTTTCACTTTATGGAAGATTCGAGAAAGATTTAATACTCGATACTTAAGTGTTTACTTTGAAGTACAAATCCGATTTAATTACGCTTAATTAACATAAACACTAAAGTAGAAACTTGAAAATATGCACTGAGGAACTCTATACTTGTGACGAATAATAAATTTCGTATGTTTGTCATGCATTAGGTATAGAAAGCAAATGACTTGTCTACGAGAAAACTGATCATATTTTTCATCCGTCAGTATCACCATTTCCTCAGATTTTATAGTATAACGGCTTCACTTATAAACGTCAGTATAACTACTACTTAAGCATGGTTTAGCCTGCTCTGTTGATTGATTTGGGACGTTAGACAAAACAATTCACATACATACATACATACATAACTCACGCCTGTATTCCCCGAAGGGGTAGGCAGAAGTGCATTTCTGCACCCACATTTCGCCAGGTATGTATCAATCCCACGTAATAGGGGGCGAGCCTATTGCCGCTTTTCGGGCACAATTCCAGACTCCGTGCTGCTACTGAGAATTTCCTAATGAAAAAAACCCAATAACACTTTGCCTGTCCCGGGAATCGCACCTGTGACCTCTAGATCGCACGGCACATACTTGTTCCGCGAGACCACGAGGCATTAGATTTTAACATTAGGAAAATCTCAGTAGCAACACAGAGTTCGATAATGTGCAATACGGTCGTCATGGTAATACGGTCGCCCCCCATATAAGGCGAAATATGAGTGTAAAAAACCAACTTTGTCGATCTAGTGTTAGGTGCTCATTCTTATGCGTTATTTCGTATAATCAGGTACAAAGAACAACTTTAAGATAGACAAGACCATATTTTAACCAAAAAAGTTATCGATAACGATTGACAGCCCTCTGGCGCAGTTGGCTAGCCGCTAGACACCAGCTTGCGAAACAAGAGGCCGCGAGTTCGATCCCCGCACCGAGACAAATGTTTTTGTGATCCACAAATATTTATTTCGGGTCTGGGTGTTTGTGAGACCGAAGTCTCTCGTATTTTTGTGATACTCACGACACAAGACTCGTATCTTAATGTGGGGTCAGAACTATGTATGTGACTGTTGGGTGTATTTATTTCTTATTATAAATGTTTGGAGCTATCCAAATTTTGCGTATTTACAAATTAAAAAGCATCATAATAGGTACAACAAAATTGATATTTGAGTTTTTAAATCGAAAATATAATCTTCTTAGCCACCAAGTAACTAATTACTATGTTTTCAATATCGTAATGACATTGTCTTAACATATAATCGAATGTAAACATTGTAATAAGGAAATATTCACAAACAAAAGATATTTGCATTAGCTGAGAGAACATTATCAGCAGGGAAAAAACTTTATCGTGCTCGCAAATGCATTTTGTAATAACATCTTTACAACTGATAAGAAATGGGAGAAAAGTATTATGTTTAATATCAATAAGATTTAATTTGAACAACATATAAATAAACATAGAAAAATCTGACGATTTAGCACGTTTAGTAACGGTTTATACACGAAAAGTAACTCTAATGACACAATAAACATTCTCATTCATGAAACCGAGTTTCTTAGCACGACGCGGCCGGCGCGGATAACATTTTATCGCTCCGAATTGGTGTTAAACTCAATGTTTACATTACAACATACAAAAAATTCGTAACCTACCTCGATTTCAGAGACTTCACACACAAAACACAATAATGTTCACGAAATCAGCTGTTCACTGTGCGTGTATGGGTATGAAACACGACGAACAACGTCAGAGACGCGTACACTAGCGCACACCGACGCGGACTGAGTAAACTTCGGTTGACTCCGGTGATCGTATTAGGCGGGACGCGGCATGGCGCGCCACAGCCCATGGCGCCGAATTTTTGAAAACTTTTTTATTCCTTTTATTCCTTTTTTCTCTTTTTTATAATTTTTTTTTCAACACGTCTACCCAGTACTGAGGTGCTGGGACAAATATCTCCTTATCAGAGAGCAACAATTAACATTTACACTGAGTGCAAGATATAATTGCTTGTTTTGTACTTAACGACAGAAAGCAAATCCGTAGCGATGATAACAGTGGAATTTTACATCAATTACAATTAATTTTATTCCATGCGACTGCGTTTTTATGTACTCATTCACACAACGTATGCATATGCGTACGAGGTGATTGACATTTCTGCTGCTTTTAAAATGTTAGAAAAAGAGGTTTTACTAATTTTATATTAAAATATCAAATAGTTCAAAAAACGAAAAAAAAACAAAATCTGTTATACCTTTTTCCTTGTAGTATTATTGCGGGAAGGCAATTTTAATTTGGGGTAATCGTTTTGCGATAACCCTATAATTGTAAAGATGATCAGCATAATTACACAACAGTTTAAAACGTCATTTTATTCTACCTTACACTTTGAATCATTTTTTTTTAAATATAACCTACTCAACAGTTGCACCAGCCGCTGAGCGGCAGCACGCACTAAATGAGCTAAAATTGAATATGAAAATAGACTTAAACAGTGAGACATCGAAAAACTTTAAACTAGCAGCCTTGGTCGTATTACTACTAAGTAGGTATAAAATTCTATAGAATTTATTAAGCTTGACCTAAAAAAAAATACCCGTTTTGAATACTGGCTCTGAAAATGACAACATTGGTATCAGATGATAATTGCAGGTCAATCTGGTTTCAGTGTGATTACAATTATCTCTCAGGACCTGATTCGCTAGTAACTTCCGCGTTTCGGGATCAGCCAGTGTATATCCGGTTTTCGGGGGGGCTTCAGTCATGGTGAAAGGATGACCGTGCCGGCATTTTTTGACCGGTTTGTCGCGGTCGGTCCTTTGATCACCATGGCATTAGTCCCCCAAACTTCTTCACAAGGTGAAGAGGTATTCGGCCGGCATGATTGTGTCGACCAACGGGAGATCATCTCTCGCTGGTCGGCACTTTTTCTGGACCCCATTACGCTTACCATCAGGTGCAATGGGGTCACTTTGCCGTGCCAGTATAAAAAAAAAAAAAAACTATACCTACACATATTTACAGGCTCATCTGGGCTTATGTAGCAGATTCTTTTCAGAGAAGATATGCATGAAAAAGCTTTTATATACATGGCTCAGGCTTACCTGATAGCAACTATTCTGTAAAAAAAAATAAGGCGTGGCAATCCGGGAGTGCCATCAGATGTGAAAACGTCAACATTAACGTTGTGCATTTTTTAATATTTTGGAATAGTTAGTGAATAATTTCGCACGAATTGCTTTATTTGTCAGTATAAAAGTGCTATCATTTACGTGGTAAATTGCAATATTTATTGCGCTATTGTACACAAACATGACAATTTATATTATATAATGCGTTTTACGCATTTTCGATCAGGGTCACGTGATCTGGCGCGAGTTCAACAGCAAGTTTTCACTTCAAAAACATTTTTGGCTAGATAATATTTTTATTACAGTCTTAAAACCAGACACAACTTGCAATTCATCGCGTTTGTATTGAGACCAGGAAAATCCCAAATAAATATGTAAATGTAATACTACAATATTGTCTAATGCACAAAGTAAAAATATTGACAACATAACATAAAAATGTCATGATAACACAGTTTGTCTTTGTATTACAGGCTCACACGTTCTTACGCGTCAAAGATATCAACATGCAAACGAAATATTGCAAAAGCGATAGATGAATTGAATCAGATTATTTCCTGTTGAATGATAAGTTGCATTTGATTAAGTACCTACTAAAATTTCATCATCGGCCCAAATACGTCCCACTGCTGGGCACGGGCCTCCTCTACAACTGAGAGGGTTTTAAGCCTTAGTCCACCACGCTGGCCTAGTGCGGGTTGGCGGACTACACACCTAAGAAATTCCTATGAACTTTTAGGTGTGCAGGGTTTATCACGATGTTTTCCTTCACCGTTAAAGCAAGTGTGAATACACACATAACTTCGAAAAGTCAGAGGTGTGTGCCTGGGGTTTGAACCTGCAACCGCCGAAATTCTCGACCGCGCGCCTAAACCTCGAGGCCATCACTGCATATAAGTACTAAAATTAAGCTCTGAAAATTTAGTCTTTTGCAAAGTATTACGCAAATGATTTCTTCACCATAGTAACGTTATGCCTTTAGCGCTAATAGAATTAGAGCAACTAATTCCTTGTAGTGATGCTAACAGATTACTTAAAAAGTGATGATCGTAATGATAACGTATTATACTATAGTTTGCATGTATAAAAATATAATGTATATAATTATACTGTAGTTTTTTTTTGTATGTTTGACAGCCCCGTGGCGCAGTTGGCTAGACACCAGCTTGCGAAACGAGAGGCTGCGGATTCGATCCCCGCACCGAGACAAATGTTTGTGTGATCCACAAGTATTTGTTTCGGGTCTGGGTGTTTGTGAGACCGAAAATTCTCTCGTAGTTTCTGATACCCACGACACAAGACTTGTATCTTAGTGTGGGGTCAGAACTATGTATGTGACTGTTGGGTGTATTTATTTAAAAAACATACCTTTTCAGCCTAAATTTCACCAACTAACCATAGAATTAGAACTATGGTACAAATTTGGTCGAAACGAGCTATTTACGCCGCTGATTAATTTAACTACCAATTGCTCTACTGCTTAAATAATTCTCTGCTACTTATACGCTTACATTTTTAAGAGCATACATACAAACAACCGTACTTGTATCCGCACATACGCAGAATCGTAAAGACATATTTCTGCATCCACATTTCGCCAGTTCTATCGCCGTTTTCGGCGTTGTTACTAAAAAAACAATAGAAAACCCAATAACTCATTTTTGACATCTAAAACTTGTAGTGATGAGATGATGTATCGTCGTCTTTGCCGCCACAGTTCAATCATACTCCCGCTTAAGGCATCTAAATGTATCAATTAGCTATAATAATATTGTTTAATACCATACTTAGCTACATGGCATATAGTAGGTACTTCACATCAATCCCTCCTAAAACTTCCAAAGTGCCCTGTTACAAACATTGTATGTACCGGAAATAGGGCGGAGCCACCGATGCCCAGGCACAGGGTGTATACCTACTCTAGGGAGCGCAAGAATGGCTAGACCAGACAAGACTATTATTTTTTCGGTTTGCCCCTAAAAAGTTCCCGCAGCGCCCCTAGTGCTGGATTTCAACACATGCTCGTCTGCTTAAAAAACAAGGGCGCAGTTATAGAAGCTCCCACAAGGCGTAGAAAAGGCCATTTATAGCACTGGTTAGAAATAACTTGCATTAAACAACGCCTAGCCTACAAAAGCTCGTTTAAATAATGAATATGCTACACAATTTACATGTAACCCGACATGTACAAATGCATTCTAAAATGTAAGCGATGTGCATTGTGTTACGATGTTTATGGAGCCGGCTTCGGAGAAAACCGTGTGTGGCGCGCATAACAACAAGCCATTATGTCGGTCACAATGTTTACGAGATAGAATTTAGACCGCCAGCATGGGGCATACAGTCCCCTTTGAGAAAACCTATATACCGAATCTGATTGGAAGTACCTTGCTGTCCAAAGCATCAAGTGGCGAGAAGTCACATCCTTCGACGTCATCATTTGGCGTTCTGGGATGCATCGTCACGAATTCTTTCTGAAATCTCTATACAGGTTGTATTCAGACCGTGATCGGAAACTAAGGCAGGTAATAGCTAAGGTCATGGCGTTAAAGAAAATTCTGACAAAAAATAAAAATGTGTGTAATGTTACAGTTTAAACTTATGGTTTTAGTACACTATATTCAATTTTATTTTTAGTTGCCATGACTCTTATTTTTATTGTTTCTGATTAAATTCGTAATTTTACGCAATTTTTCTAATAAAATATTTTTTTTTTCGCTGAAAAAAATGGCTATGGAATAATTATAAGTGATATAATTCATAATGAATACACACATAGCTTAGAAAACTCAGAGGTATGTGCCTGAGGTTTGAACCCGCGACCGCCGAGATTCTCGACCGCGTGCTTAAACCTCGAGGCCATCACTACTTTCGAGTCGAGGCATAAGTAGGTTAAAATAGAGCTCTACCACATTCCCACAGTCATCAAACCTAAAATTAATCTATTAAAAATCAAAAAACAATATTGGAATAATATTTTATTTTGTGATTATACATTTGTCTACAGTAATAACAATAAATTGGATAAATATGTATTTAACTTTAATAAGGTATATTGTGCTTGAATACATAGGAATAAATATGCGTCGAAATCTTAAGTACAGGAATATATTAATAACAATTATCTATTTTTAATCGATTAAAGATAGGTAGGAGAGTTTTGGTTCTTTGGTTTTTACTACCTTTTAAGAGTTGGAGCAAAATATAATGATGATTACACGTCATAAACAGGCTGACAATATTTTGTCCACCGGTGAGACAGTCGCGGTCGTTTTCTGTCACTCAACTTAGAAGCGATTCGTTTTTTGACTGTAATAATTACTATTTTATATCAATTTTGGTAACCATTAGTAAATGTTACAAACCGATTAATTATACTTATTCGTCTATACTTTTAGCAATAATGGCAGAGCTTCATTCAGCGCCATTCAATAGAGCAGAAATAATACTGCTTAGTTAACACAGGCTGCAAAGTTTATATAGACAACATAGCTTTAATTAAGAACCATTATTATGTTTTGCCCAACTACACAACATACGTACACATAATACCATGCATTGAAGCCTCAGTATTCAAGAGAATAAGATAATAAGAGACTTATGGCCGAATATTGAAATTTGAAACGCTACTTTATCTGAGGGCGACTTATATTTATGTGGCTGTTATAATTTAAGCGGTATACAGGGTGTCCCAGCAGTCGACGATAACCCGGAAACGGGGAATAGCCCAAGTCGTAAGGATTATCAGAAAAATATTTAAAAAAATATAAGTTATGTATTTAGAAAAATATAGGGATTTCAAAAAAATCTAGAAAATCTACACCCTGTGACGGTTTTTTCACTACTGCTGCTGCAAATCTCTACTTTTTCAAATTATTATTTTTGTTATGTAATCCTGAATAATACCTCTGCAAACTGTTATCCAACATTTAGAGCCACCTTGCTATACTTCGGAAGAAAATGACATTGTTTACCAAACCGCATATTTAAAATTTATCATACGCCCAAATTTAACTGACTGTCCTGAAAAAAAAATGTACTACGCGAGTTTGGCAAGTAACTTTAAAAGTTGGCGCATTTAATAAGGAATCTAAAATGGTATAACACTTGCTACATTATTTTTTAAATATGGCACAATAATTTTTATTTTTCGAAGAAACCCATTTGATCAAATTTTCTTATTAACTAAAGATGACATGATGATGAACTGATAAGTGAGATGGAGAGAATTGTTTTACGATGTGTGAGTGAGACAGATACTCCATTGTCAGGTAGTCCATGGGCACCACGCATCGGAGCAATGATCACTTTTTTATTTTAAATTTAGGCTTTTTTTTATTTGGATATCTTAGATTTATTAAGTAATTGCTTAACATCAAATATTTCTTTAGTAAAATTTACAATACATGTTCAAACTGCCTTCCTTCAGCCGCAATACACGCTCGTCATCTTCTTAAAAAAGATCGGGTTATCAGGGGCGAAAATCTTCTATTCCTAACAAATTCAGCTACTTCCATTTATTTTTTGCCGTAGCTCAGGTAAATTTTCAATTGGCTTTAAACAAAAAATTTCTTTCACCGTTCCCCAGTATAAAATAGCCTAAAGGATTTAAGTCAGGTGAACGGGCTGGCCATGGGATTGTGCCAGCTCGTCCTATCCATCTACTCCGGTATTCCTAATCGAAATATTCTCTAACTGAACTAGCGTCACTATCTGTCTCGCTCACACATCGTAAAACGATTCTCTCCATCTCACTCAAATAGTATCTTAAAATTGCTGTCTCGAAGAGCCGAATAGAAACATCTTTAGTTAATAAGAAAATTTGATCAAATGGGTTTCTTCGCAAAATAAAAATTATTGTGCCACATTTAAAAAATAATGTAGCAAGTGTTATACCATTTTAGATTCCTTATTAAATGCGCCAACTTTTAAAGCTACTTGCCAAACTCGCGTAGTACATTTTTTTTTCAGGACAGTCAGTTAAATTTGGGCGTATGATTAATTTTAAATATGCGGTTTGGTAAACAATGTCATTTTTTTCCGAAGTATAGCAAGGTGGCTTTAAATGTTGGATAACAATTTGCAGAGGCATAATTCAGGATTACATAAAAAAAAAAAAAAAAAAAAAAGGTAGAGATTTGCAGCAACAGTAGTGAAAAAACCGTCACAGGGTGTAGATTTTCTAGATTTTTTTGAAATCCCTATATTTTTTTAAATACATAACTTATATTTTTTTAAATATTTTTCTGATAACTCTTACGACTTGGGCTATTCCCCGTTTCCGGGTTATCGTCGACTGCTGGGACACCCTGTATATTTAAAAAATGTCATGTAAAAGAACTTTTTGTGGTAATGTTGCGGTAATTTATGGAAATTTAAGTGGGCATTAGTTAATCACAGTCTTAAAACTGATAAATGATGTTTCGTTACCGCTTAAATTATAACAGCCACTTAAATATAAGTCGTCCTCAGATTAAGTAGCGATTCAGTATTCGGCCAGCTGGATAAGTAACCTACATGTGTGTTGGCCAACTTTATTATGTCCTCAAAATAACGTAGTTACATGTTCATTATTAGAAAAACGATTAGAAATAGTATTCTGTGTAAAACAGCATCGAAATAAGTTGAAAAATTTTTCAATTTTCGATTATTGTAGTTAACTGTGTAAAATAAAGTAAAAATACATGTTTTACAATCACCAGCATTTAAAAATACACGTATATAACCAGCTTGCGAAACGAAAGGCCGCGGGTTCGATCCCCGCACCGAGACAAATGTTTGTGTGATCCACAAATATTTGTTTCGGGTCTGGAATCTGGATGTATGTGAGACCAAAAAGTCTCTCGTAGTTTCTGATACCCACGACACAAGACTTGTATCTTAGTGTGGGATCACAACTATGTATGTGACTGTTGGGTGTATTTATTTATTTATATACTGAGATAAATTTGTATATACAATTACGTAGTAAAAGTTGTAGATACAAAAAATATTTGCAACTGTATTCCCAAGATAAGTATTTTATTTTAACAAAGGAAAACAATGTAGGAAAAAGAACTGTGTCGCTTCTTTTATACGATAAATTGCATGCCCATGATGTATTTATGTAAACTAATAGAAATAAAATGAGAACTGCGTCACCTAGCACAAGTAAATTTCATGTTACTGAGTTATTTAAGTGTAACATATTTTAAGTGAAATGATCATGCTTTAACAAAAGTATCGACGGATTTATTTATAACAATTACGAAGACTAATCACTGTCACTTTTAAGTTTGTTTTTTTTTCATTCGCTCTAAATTTTGACAAACACTGAAGTGGAAAAGGCCTTTGCCCAGCAATTCGACGTATATTTAAAATTACATCGAAATATTAGTTTATATCTGACTAATATTAATTCGTTTGTTAATATAAATTGATTGAATCACAGTTGAAAAAGTAAATATATTAGGTACCCAATCAAAAATTTATCAAACATAGGTACTCAATTGTCATATTATCCACGTTATTTAACACGATATTAACACTTGATCAAATACACGCAAATAATGTTTACTTTTAAATAACAATTTATAGAAAAAGAATAAATACCAAAATTACAAAGAGAATAACCAGTCTTCAAATAGATTGCAAATAATTTAGTCCCTGTGGCCCAGTTGGTTAAACACAGGCCTGTGAGACGTGGGGCAGAGAGATCGACATCTCCAATATTCATCATTCATTCAATTCAGGCGGGATCCCAAACCATCTTGATTTTTTTATACCCATGAAAAAATGGATTTATTAACGTTTAACCATGACGCAAATACAAGACCATTATTCCTCGATTTATATTATCGGTACCGTCAAAATGCTATATCAAATAAATTGTTGCCACCGAATAAATATTCAACATAAATGTGTACATAAAACCAACCATGGTTAAGAACATCTAGGTCAAACGTTATCAGCAAAAATTACTCTTAATTTCCATAATTGACGCTTGACATTGATACAATTATTTGCCATTATTTACTGTCTTCAGTTAGCGTCTCACTTCCTATTACTTTACTTATTTTGTACGTGTTTTTACTCATCATTCTTCTTATCAAACACACGTCTGTTTCGACCTAATAAAGATTTCACTATATTTATTAATTATTTTATATATAATTTCGTATTATGCTTAATTTTTTTTAATTCTTCTGGAAACAGCTTCGTCTTTTTATAAATTCTCTTAATGATTAAATTTTAACAAGATTGCTACCGGGTGATTACAATTTACTACAAGAATAAACATATTAATGAATTTTAAATAAGTATATGGTGAATTTAGGCAGAAATTCTCGATATTCTGTTAGCTCTTCGCTTCTCTTGATAGTTTTTGACGGGTTGGATGAAGGATATTAGTATCCCAGCGACGACGATCCATCCACCGGATAGATAGAAGGAAAGCTCCCATGAATACGTCAAGTCGTATATTAGTCCTAAAAAAAGAGCGGATTTTTATAGTTTTAGTCCATATAAAGGGTTTTTTTTTAAATTACTAATGTAGCATAATAACACATAAAGAGTCTGGGTCTTTAATAAAAAAAACTCGATCTTTCTTAGGCCATTTCCTTCCAAAACTCCACTTGAAAATTCCGCATGTCATTTTTTCATTAAATAAGAAAGAACAACAAACTTACCGGACAAAGGTGGGCCAATCAGATGCCCAATCCCTTGAGCCAGCAGCACCAATCCATAAGCAGATGTGAAATCATCCAGTGACACCAATTTCACCAGGAGACTTGGCGTAAAAGTAAATGAAGCAGCGAACAATAATCCAAAAGCACAGGAGATTGACGCGAGGGCCCAGTAATTGGAAACCACAGGAGGTATCGCTGCAACTGACGCCCCGCAAAAGACCAAACAGACTGCGTAGAGGTTGCCGATGGACACGCGCGGGAAGTCGCCGATCCAACCAAGACCCACCTTGAAAAGTGAACACAATGTATATTAAACATTGATTACGAATTAAGATATAGATTGATGAAATATCTTATATCTTTAAATGAGCAATTCTTTTATATATAATTATAATATATAATTGGAATCTCGGAATCACCTCCAACGATTTTTATAAAATTTAGTATATAAGGGGTTTCGGGGGCGATAAAACGATCTAGCTAGGAATCATTTTTAGAAAATGTCATTTGGAAGAAAAATAACAAAAAGGAGGCGTTTGAAAAATATGACTCTTCCTGACATCTATTGGCGAATAATAATACTATTTTTTGTGAGCAACTAATTGCTTTAACGACACAACAGCAGATGGCGTTGTTAAGTAACATTATTCATATTTCATCATTTTATTAGTAATTTGTACTTAAATATAATTTCCAAAAAACACAATTTAAAAAAAAAACCGAGCAAAGCTCGGTCATCCAGGTACTGAATATATAATTGGCGTAATAATAAGCAAAGGAGCTGGTACATTTGAAGATAGGGAGATAAAAATATCTTTGCTTTGTATTGTATTACCAGCCAGTAAAACACAAAGTACAATTTTTGCATATTTTAGTAACCGTAACTATAAAAATATAATAAACATCCAGCCCATGAGCTTAAAATTAATTTCAAAGCGTATGAATCCAAATTCTCTGCGTTAATTGAAATCAACGCTCTTGCGAAACAGTAAACGCATTGCCAACTTTTGCCAAACTAATTCTGCATTTTATGTAAATTTATAATGAAATATTCTCGGATCGCGATTTTGGCACATGGAGCGTCGGCAGTCGCCAGACGTTTGGAAACTGGATATTTAGCTATTTCTGGACTCTTTGGTTATCTGTCACACCCATCAGACGTTTGGCCTTGAAGACTCGTGACTGTACCATGGTTTGTAAACATATACATGTTTATGAGTATGTAGTACATACATAAAACAAGTGGGCGATTCTGAGTTACTGCACTATCCTCTTCAGTGATTTCTTCATCGTTGACGATTTAATGGATTTGCTTAACTTTAATTGTCTATTTTAGATATTTTTAATTTAAAAGCACTCTTGTATTTACAAACGTCTGATTAGTATCGATGTGGGGGATCAATTTTATAGTCCTATTTCTATAATATTTTTCCATAAAATATTCTCTTAACTCTATGATTAAAACTTACCATTCCAATAGTATTGGTGATTCCAATAAGACTTAATATTAAAGCTCCGTCGTCCTCGCTGTAGCCATTTTGGACCATGTGCTCAGCTAAGTAAAAGTACGGCACGATAAACCATACGAACAGAATGATTGTCCCCAAACAAAGAAGATTGAATGTAGGACGCTTAAATAAGGTCACGTTGAACATATCGACAAGGCAACTCACGCAGTCTTCGTACCATTTCTAGAAAAATCGAAGGAAGGTTAAATTTATTAATATAGAAAATATTTTAATGAAAATACATACCGAACCTCTTAAATACAAAAATATCACATTTCATATAATGGTTTTTAAATATTCAAGCAAAACTATGTTTTACGTGATAAACGGGTCCATCGTTAACAATTTTCTGAAAATTCGTTAGCTCTTATATTTTTGCCTTTATGACTTTTCTAATATAAATAAAAAAAATAATTTAAAAACTTTAGTAATCCCATATTCATTTTTATAAAAATGTATTTGTTAGTGTATGAAAATATATTCAGAATTTCACACTTACCTCTTCCTTCTCATCGATAGTTATCATAGAATTCTTAAATATGTCAGGACATGACGATGCTTTCAGCCTATACTTCTTTATGTTTAGCATGGCGTTCCTGTGACTTATAGAAGTTATTGGCATCTTCAAATCTTTCAAATAGTGGTGGTTCACTGATAGTTGTTTTTTCAGCCAATCCCGTTTATTCTCTTTGCTGTCTTGCTTTACTAACTCCCTGTCTTCTTTAGATTCTGACATTGTTTTCCGTAACACCCTCTCTGAAATTAACGATACATAATATATTCCTTTATTAACGTTACTAAGATATACATACATAACCTCACGCCTGTATTCCCCAAAGGGGTAGGGGCGTAATAGGGGGCGAGCCTATTGCTGTTTTTCGGGCACAATTCCATACTCCGTGCTGCTACTGAGAATTTCCTAATGGAAAAACCCAATAACACTTTGCCCGACCCGGGAATCGAACCCAGGACCTCTAGATCGCACGGCACATATTTGTGCCGCGAGACCAATTCCTAAACTAAATAAACAATTTTTACTTTCTTTATATCTTGTTACACAAAGTTTGTGAACCAATCTTTATGAATTAGTAATTAGAACATTCTCACCTTGTTTAGGTATCTTAAATTCCAAATCCACAACTTTTACTTCTTGACCATCACATTTGTCAGAATAAGTTCTTCTGACAACGTTTTTAGTGTTAGTCACCATGGCAGGACTGTTATCTTCTAGAGTAACTTGTTTCAAAAGTGGTGTTGAATCTGGGCCTTTCAAAAATGATGGATATTTCACATCTATGCAGTATTCCTTACTAACAACCTTCAATAATGAATCCAGCATAGTTCTTGAAACCTAAAATTTTGCGTTGTTGTTTACACATTACGTACATACAACGTAATAGAATTGAATAAAAAATTACTTGATCGCGGTATTATCCCAATTACCGAGTTCTACAGGACGAAAAGACTACTTACAAAAAACTAATGTTTCTGTAAGCTGCACTTTCTACATAATATAACATAACAATATAAACTATTATTTTAGAAAACAGTATGAAAAATACCATAAATCCATCAGGAAAAAATACAGTTAAAAATATTTTTACCTTGACAATGGCGGTCAATAGAACATTAACACGTAACTTTAGCTAGCTCGTATTTCAGAGTTTATTTCTGAGTTAAAAGCCACTAAAGATAACCTGATAGTAAAACATAGACCCAGTAAGTAATTAGGTTCAGACTTACCTTCTCACTGCTAGTCAAGTACGTAGGTATATCGACAACAGATTTAGACCTTTGAGTCTTAAGCTTTGTCAGAACGCTATGGCGTCGGATACTTGCCGCTTCTTGGCCTATCACTTGCTCAGCTGGTACTCCTCGCTTGATTAGACCATCCATGATTTTTCCACGTGTTGGTGCTTCGAAATCAGAAGCATAAGGGTTAGCAATTGATAACGAACTTGAATTTTTTGTATCCGACTCTCGCTTGAACTCCTTATCTTTTTGTCTCTTCTGTTCCATTATCCACCACTCAGGATCTCTCATGACACAGCCACAAACACACAAGTTTAGCAAAGTACCAGAGAGTAATAGAATGGTTCCCCTCCACCCATACTCATCTATAAAATATTGAGTCATAGGAGCGTAGACAAAAGTTCCAACACCGGTACCGCAAGCTCCTAATCCTACTGCCAAATTTCTTTTCTTTTCAAACCAATATGCTATTGAGACTACAGCAGTGACATACACCAATCCAAGTCCTAAACCAGCTATCACTCCAAATGTTATCATCATCATCTCTAACGTAGTAGATATTGAAGCCAAAACGAATCCGACGGTTGAAATTAAACCGCCTAGAATCGTCATACTTCGGCACCCATACCTATCAACTAGCGCGCTCATTACAGGTCCAGCAAGCAGAGGCACCGCTATGAAAAGGCTGCCAATCCAAGCAGTTGTTGATTTGCTAGCTTGGAACTCTTCTAGAAACTCTATGTACAACAGACCAAATGAAAAGCTGATACCGTCGGCTATCATTGATATTATAAATGAAGATAAAACAACAACCCATCCCCATCCGCCATCCGGTATAGAAACTTTATTGACGATTCCTGTCTCCGATTTTTCTTCATCAATATCATCATCAACAGGATTATCAATTATCTTAACTTTAATATCTTCTTTCAGTTTCTGTCTTTCGTTACTTCTTTGCACAGCCATGAACTTTTCTCGAGTGCTAACGTCTAAATCTGGACTAGAGAAGGAGGTTGTGCCAACACTTGTAGTGTCGCCTTCCTCGCCTCTGCAAATGCCTGATGTAGATTCCGACAGCAAAGATTCTCGCACAGCACCATCTCTCAACTGCTCAGCAGTCCTTGGAGTCCTGCTATTTCTCAACAGAAGTTCCCAATCACGTTCCATTATACTAAAATAAAATACTATAACAAAATACTGACAGTTTTCTTCTCTTCTGTTCCGCTTAAGTTCTTAAACGTGGGTCACGGGCTGAATATCTGCTGGCCTGTCTGGCCACGCTGTTGAGTTTCAAAGTGACTGGTTTATTTTGCTCGAGTACCATTAAGAACCTGCCCTTGGCGTTGTGTTCAGCAATACGACCCATACACGCGTGATGATGACTTGTGGCGTTGATGACGCCACAACTGTTCAAATACACCGTGTGTCAGTCGGACGCGCTGCTCAGGAACAAAGGCATCTGAAAATAAAAGTGGTTATTTTAAACACTATTTATTATTCAATTACAAATTTATCTAATAATCGATGGTGTGCATCGCACCCTTTTGGTCTCTTAGACACAGTATGCGTGTGCGTATAGGCCCCCGAAGAAGTGGTGTACTAACTACTAGATGGATAAAACAAATTTAACTGCCTAATAGTCACGCAACAGAAGTGTGCACAGTGCATACTAGAGGTCCCGCGTTCGAATCCCGAGACGAGCGAAGCCGATTGCCCGTCAAATCAATTATTGGAGTTCACTCAGACAGGAAGATCAACCGTCAACCCATATACGTCCCACTGCTGGGCACGGGCCTCCTCTACCATAGAGAGAGTGTAGGCCTTAGTCCACCACGCTGGCCTAGTGCGGGTTGGCGGACTACCCACCTAAGAATTTCCTAAAAACTTTAAAGTGTACAGGTTTCATCACGATGTTTTCCTTCACCGTTCCGTTGAAGTACGTGATAATTCTTTGTGAATACACACATAACTTAGAAAAGTCAGAGGTGTGTGCCTGTGGTTTGAACCCGCGACCGTCGAGATTCTCGACCGCGTGCCTAAACCTCGAGGCCATCACGACTTATAGGCAGGAAGATATGCACCGTATTTTCTTTCATTGTTAAAAGGTTAGACAGCACGTACACATTACTTCGAAAGGTCAGAGGTGTGTATGTGAAACTGTAACCCGCGATTTGCTAATATGATGTCTCAATGATTTAGACATGCACTACTCCAGTTACAGATAGGCTTATATGTAATAATCCGTACTACATACAAGTACTAAGGAATGAGCTTGCCCATTTTCCGAGGTTTGGAAATTATAAGGACACTTTAATAATTAATTATACTTAATCTTAGAACGGTTAAAACGGTCGTTTTAAAATGCTACTTTCTACCAAAGTAGTAAGTACTTTTTCTAAAAGTTTGGTCACAACAATATTGTTACAAGATTATGTAGCGATTGTGAGTTATGTTATTATTGTTAAGCGCTATTTATCTCAGATCAAATAAAAAAATATATTTTTAACGTATGCTTACATTGTCAAAAGACATTAAAAAATATTGAGCGTTTCATTTTATTAAGCTTCATAACTAAAATAACATAAGCAAACCTTCTAGCAAGGTCATAATTATGCTTTTATTCTTAATAATCACTATAATTTAAATATTTTATGCCATTCGATAATTTTATACAACTTAGTGAATATTTCATATTATTAACAAGTCACTAAAATAATTATCAATTCATAAATTCAAAATTATATTTTCAATATCTTATTTATTAGACTTAACCATGAAAAACACGTCAAAAACATTTACAATGAGCCGCCCTAAACTTTTTGAAGTTATCGATTAGATAATCCAAGCAGATGCTTTAATGGCAAATTAAGTTTATGTGTCCTTCGGTAACTGGTTAGATGTGTTGCAATTTATCATATCTACATTACCACTGCACCGTAATCAAGCCAATCGTAACATAACCTCAAATATCTTTGCCCATAACACCAAGTAAATAGCACATAAACTTTGTGATCTTGTGCACAGTTTTATACTATCGCTATCTACTTAAGTACTTACTTGCAGCGCTGGTTTGTTAAGTTATTCCCAGACAAGCACTCACGATGGAATCTCAACTGGTTATGGTTTATGCTGTAACGATCAATACGGGGGGTTTGTTCAGGGTGGCGCCTTCCCACCCACCATAATACCTGACCTTCCTCACTCCGCTTGTTAGAACAGTGAGGGCTGGGAGAAGGGGTGCGTGTTAAACTGACCGTGGGTCTTCTTAATCTGGTTTTCAGCAAGGGAAACTGCGTGCAGTGACGTCAGAGCTGACAGAAAGTTACGTATAACTTAAGAGCGTTATTTTTAGTGATGCTTTACAAGAATTATAATGTTATTGAAAATTTTATGCAATATAGGTACATATGAATGTAAATGTATAATTGTAATATAAGTGATTTGTGGATAGTAATAGCATATAGGCAAATAGGGAATTGTTCCCTGTGAACAAATACATTACTTAATATCCGAAACTTGGTCTTGACTCGTTCTGGTCCGTAAATTAAATTATATTTAAATTGTATTGTAACTTTACGTGCGCTATTGCTGTTGTCGACGTCCCAACGTACCTTCTCTATTTTTGTTCCTTATAGAATCAATTAAGTGATTTATAATAAAGTGATAAAAGATTACCAGTTTCTGATTTATTCCTTTGTATTCACCTAATTAAATATCTGCTTGCCAAATTTGAACTTTCTAGGTCATCTGGAACTTAGAGTTTTGATCTATAGGTCAATGTTAAAAATGACGATTTTTGGACGTTTATATCGAAATAATCGTTTGCGATGTGTTTATGAAATTTAGAGCACATATGTATCTCGAAAGTCTCAATATATGAGCCAAATTTGACCCGTTCATGTGAAATAGTTTTTGAGTTATCATCATCATCATTATCGTCAGCCCATATACATCACACTGCTGGGCACGGGCCTCTTCTACCATTGCGAGGGTTTAGCCTTAGTCCACCACGCTGGACTAGTGCGGGTTGGCGGACTACCCACCTAAGAAATTCCTAAGAACTTTTAGGTGTGCAGGTTTCATAACGATGTTTTTCTTCGCCGTTAAAGTACGTGATAATTATTTATGAATACACACATAACTTCGAAAAGTCAGAAGTGTGTACCTGGGGTGTGAACCCGCGATCATCGAGATTACCGACCGCTTGCCTAAACCTCGAAGCCATCACGACTTTAAGTTATGAGGGGGTCAAAAGTGGATCCAAATGGTTCGTGTAACCACCGTGTAACTTGGCTTGACACGCTACCGCGTGTCTAGATTAATGTTTTTAGCGCCTACACTTTTTCGCATAGCAATACATCAGAAGGAACAAATGACTATGACATTATTAATGTGATATTTAGATAGAAAGACCTTGGCATATCGTGCTATAAGCTACAACTTATTTTTTATGGTAATGACCTTTACGTAACGTGACCACTACCTATGCTTTTCAGGAAGCTTATGTTTTACTCAAAGGCCGGCAACGCACCGATTATTCCTCTGGTATTGTTGGTGTTTATGGGTGATATTGAGAACTTAACATCAGGCTCACTTGCTTCATTTGCCATGAAAAAAATCGTAACATTTATTTAAACCACATGACAGATTAAGCAGACGGTGTGATGTCTTCTTTTCCCAGTAAGAATATTTCTAAACAATGACTATGGCCGTGGAATGCAACACAAGAACAAAATTAAGATAAAATAAAGTCTTATAAACTCTTTATGTCACAAACCGCGGTCTATTCGTTATTTGCAATCTCTTTTAGAAGAGCGATTTTG
The DNA here is from genome assembly GCA_907164795.1 of Hemaris fuciformis. NCBI lineage: Eukaryota > Metazoa > Arthropoda > Insecta > Lepidoptera > Sphingidae > Hemaris > Hemaris fuciformis. Next base: position 2,309,705 of record OU015440.1, on the reverse strand, counting down.
ACCCAGGTCAAGGTGTTATAAAAAAGTAATAATACATAGTTTACAAATGTATTTGTGGATAATAACATGAAATTAAAAGATTTTGAGTATTACACTTTAAAAAAAAAGCAGACAACGATTCCTTATAATAGTTAGTTTACTATATTTTATGTTTCTGAACGTTTGCTAGTATTTTTTTGTAGAAGTGTTTTGTTATAGGTACCTACAATAAATCAAAATTTAATTTTAATTTTAAGATATTTTTGTCTTAATAATGGTATATAAAATAACCATAAAATATCAAAAACATAATCAACCGCTGTTTTTTTTAAAGTAAATTGTGGTAATAAAAATTAATAAAATACCTGTGTTTTTCTACCCTAATGCCATGGAAGAATTTTTTTATTCATTGTTGGCAACACTGACACGTTCTTTTTCTCTTGTAGAGTGCGGAGACACGTGCGTCTATACGCCGAAATCTCAAAAATAATTAAAAATGAGTGAAGGCACAGCGACTATTCGCACGCGCAAATTCATGACCAACAGGTAAAGTCTCAAAAGTTGAAATTCCGTTCGCAATCACGATTATATTGTTGAGAAAATGTTTGTGCACAACGTGACAGGTTATGTGTGACAACGTTTTGTGATTTTCGTAGATTGTTGGCGCGCAAGCAAATGGTGTGCGATGTTCTCCACCCAGGCAAGCCGACCGTCAGCAAGACTGAGATCCGTGAGAAGCTGGCCAAGATGTACAAGGTGACGCCAGACGTTGTTTTCGTCTTTGGTTTCAAAACTAACTTCGGTGGTGGCAAGTCAACCGGATTCGCTCTGATTTATGACACTCTGGACTTGGCTAAGAAGTTCGAGCCTAAGCACAGACTCGCACGTCACGGTCTGTATGAAAAGAAGAGGCCCACTCGCAAACAGCGCAAGGAACGTAAGAACAGGATGAAGAAGGTACGTGGTACCAAGAAATCTAAAGTAGGCGCAGCCGCCAAGAAGTGATGTGACGGTTAGGACTGTAAGTAAATAAAAATCCAAAAAAAATTGTTGTTTTAGTGCTTTTCCTTGCTAAACTTTTATATTCATGTGTTATTGAGTAAATCCATATGGAAAAATCGATTTAAACCACATATTATGATTCTAACAAGTTATAACCTATGTTAAGATATTGTGTTCATTTATCATTGTAATTTGTTAAAACATTGACTTGACTTAGTGATAAAATTTATAAATATGTTAGAGGGATGCAGTCTTCTTTACAATAATATAGCGAAATAATTGTATGTAGTTAAGTACTTTCATGAACTAGGGCTTAACTGATTAATAAATAGTGGATATGTACTCTACTTGATATAAACATCCGAAAAAAACCTACATGGTCTTTTTGCCTACCCCACAGTTGTAAAGGAGAGTCCTTGCCCAGCAGAGGGATATGTATGGGTAGACAATGATAAATTATTGTCCTTTCATTTTGTTTCTCCATCACCTATTCTTATTAAGAGAGAAGATAAGTTAAATTTCAGTAAGTATAATTATTGAACTTATGAAAGCAATTGTATTCATACTTTACAAAAAAAATAGTAAAACTTTAAAATTATTCAATGATGATATTTTCCACATTGTGTATATTCAAAGCATAGCTATGTTTTTTTTAAAATACTTTTTATTAATACACAAAAGACACGTACACAACAATATATGGACTCATCAGATTAAATATATCATGTGTCATATAGGCATCAATAACTATTCATCATCAGCCCATTTTATACGACCCACTGCTGGGCACAGACCTCTTCTTTTAGTTTTTAGTGAATGTTACTGTTGGGTTGTTAAGCTACATTTGGGAGGTAGTGATTAGTAAGTGTTAGAAGGTACTTTTTTATTCTAAAAAATAACACTAACTACTTCTTAATCACTAAGCTTTTGAAAATTTCTTGCTTAAAAATTAAGAATGAAATAAAATTAAACACATTAATGACAATGAAATGTACAGGGAGGTCACCAGTATTCCTTAGTTTCTACAGTTTAGCTAGAAACTTCATTTGAGTGTTTCTTTACAGATAGCTCTTGTCCTCGGGACATTGGATCCACTAGACTTACAAATTCTTACTATCACAATAGTGTAGATATTCTGAATTTTGAAGTTGTGATGTCCTCGAGGTTTAGGCATGCGGTTGAGAATCTAGATGGTTGTGGGTTCAAACCCCAGGCACACGCCGCTGACTTTTCGAAGTTAAGTGTGTATTCACAAAGAATTATCATGTACTTTTATTTTATTTTATTTTATTATGGTGAAGGAAAACATCATGATGAAACCGGCACACCTAAAAGTTCTTAGGTGTGTAGTCTGCCAACCCACACTGGGCCAGCGTGATGGACTAAGCACTAAACCCTCTCAGTTGTAGAGGAGGTTTGTACCCAGCAGTGGGATGTATATGGGCTCATCTGATTTTTATAGGAATAACTCCATTGACTAAGATTACATCAGGTTGTATTGTTTCTAAAAGTGAAAATTCTACATTAAAGCTTTTTTGATGTAAAAGTCATATACTGACTCAATAAATCAGAATACCATACTAAGTCCCATTAATATTGAAGATTAATTACTGTTCAAATCGGCTCATTCAGGTGAGTTTTGAAGACTAATGTTATGCATGTATGCTTATAGGAATAAGCAGTGTTGGAGTAGGACCTCTATTCGAGTATTTCCCACTGTTCTGCAATGGCCTGACAATATTCATAATGCCCCTTGATTGCCTATATATTTAAATGCATAGTTACTACAAGTTTGTATACCATAATATAATTATTTTTACTTAATAGTCCAATTGATAATTCAAGGCAGGAATGCTGTGACCCCCTATTTTATTTTGGTGGCCCAGTTCCCCAAATGGGAAACAGCTTTAGACCCATGTTTCATCACCAGCTACCTCAAAAGTTATATGTACATGCTTATATTGCTGTTTAATGGTTGCATTTTTACACTGCATTATTTAGAAAACATACATACATACATAAACTCACGCCAGTATTCCCCGAAGGGGTAGGCAGAGGCGCATTTCTGCACCCACATTTTGCCAAGTATGTATCAGTCCCACATAATAGGGGGCGAGCCTATTGCCGTTTTTCGGGCACAATTCCAGACTCCGTGCTGTTACTGAGAATTTCTTAATGGAAAAACCCAATAACACTTTGCCTGACCCGGGAATCGAACCTAGGACGTCTAGATTGCACGGCGCATACTTGTGCCGTGAGACCACGAGGCAGTAGGATTTATTTAGAAAAATCCTATAGAAAACAATCATGCTGCTTTATTTAGAATATGAACCCAGGATTTCTCTATCATGTGTGCACAATAAATAGCTCATGACCTACCTCACCTGACATACCTCATTATTCATAAAGTATAAATCTAGGGTGAGTGAGCTACATTAATATTATGTTAATGCTTAGTTTTATACTAAACCTCTTCAGAAAAAGGCAGAAGGTAAGCTTAATACAATGTGGATAAATCACTGAGTGTTGGCATAGGTACATTGTAGGAAACACAGAATCTATAATTTCTAATACTTTAATAAACAGTAGAAACATTTCACAGAACATTTTTTGTAAAATAAAGAAAAATCAAAACAAATTTGTTTTCTACATTGTGAATGTAACTCACTTGTAATGTATCTTAGATAACAAGAATTAAAAAACTAAGCCGGCCAAGTCTTGATGTTTATTCAGGCTAGTTGAATACATGACATTTATGGGCAAGAGCAGTTATTTGAAGCAGTAGCTCTTGATGCACAAATTGTAGAAATGATTGGGTGGCAGGTTAAAGATGCAGTGAAAGCCACCTTTCTTGTATCAAAGTTGCAGAAGAAAAGTTAAAGACACTGAGGTAACGGTTGGTTGTATGCAAATAATTTTTGTAGAGTTTGTGTCCTAGTTTCCTTATGATATTTTTCTTAGCAGTAGAAGTACATGATGTTTGATGATAAGCATTGAGAATTAAGTTTTATTCTTAAAGATTTCTTAAAAATATATGCAGACTGCTGTAGATCCAGTATGTACACAGTAGACAGCCCCATGGCACAGTTGGCTAGATACCAGCTTGCGAAACGAGAGGCCGCAGGTTCGATTCCCGCGCCAAGACAAATGTTTGTGTGAACCACAAATATTTGTTACTGGTCTGGGTGTTTGTGAGACTGTAGTCTCTGACTCTCTAGTAGTTTCTGATAGCCACAACACAGGACTTGTATCCTAGTGTGGGGTCTGAACTATGTATATGTAACTGTTGGGTGTATTTAATAAAAAAAAAAAGTATGACTATAAAATATAAATATTTAAACAAAATGTCTGGTTGTTGTAAATAATGTAGACATCTATGGCCCTAACGTAGAACGTACATTGAAGTAGCAATATAATGAGCAGTTCTTTAGTTAGTTCCAATAATTGGTTAAATATAACCTAGAAAATATACCCTGGCGAAAAGATAGCTCTTCCAACTTAACATCCATAACATACTCGTGGACACTTCTTGATTTAGGTACCGATAGTCATTTTTTCCCTACTACAAAAAAATATTGATAACTATTGTTCTTAAAATTTCATTTTAAGTTTTTTTTGCCAGGAGGTAGGTACATTACATTCTAATTTCTAAATCAAAGATTTAGATTTTACTTTTTTAAATTTCAATTATGCTCTTCCGTCTTCGTTCGGAAACTGAACAGAAACTTTATGTAGTATAGTATACTACATAAAGTTTTTGTATACCTAAATACTGAGTTTAATTTAGTTAGACATTGGCACGACGCAACTCAGTAAATAAATTCCATAATAAAGATAAAATTAAAAACTTTCACTCGTCCTAGGAAAATGAAAATAAAAAGTAACTTTTATTTGATCAATAAATTTACATCTCGCCGTTAAATATTTCTGATCGATCGAAAAGAATTACGGCCCATACCTAAGTACCTATGTTATCTTTTTGTAACATTTTTTATCCTTCAACAGCATAAGGTTAGTAAATTACATTTAAAGAGTGCCTAAATTTATTGTATCGATATATTATAACGCCACGATAATTATAGCTACAAACACCCGAATTTTTTGAAGTTATACTTCTTTTGGCGCGTTAGGGAAAAATGATGAGAGTGAATTTTTTACGATGCGCGCGCACACCGACACCAAAAAGTTATTCAGAAAAAGTTTGTTTTAAATTTTAAGAATGTAGAATAGTGACAGTAATAAAAAGGGATTGACATATTTTTTTTAATTTTAAGTAGTTTTGATTATTTTATTTATTTATTAGTATATCTCACAGACAACCTAACCTATAGACGACGCATTACTGGGGACAAGCTTTCGCCGACGTTATGCGCTGACACGACATAACCGCCGGCCCCGCCCCTTAACGTGACTCATTCCGCCGCCGAGTGTCGCAGTGACATATTGTCCCTGTTTTAAAAATATTAACTGTCATAATGCCGTATTGTTCAGTGAAATTTTGTGGAAAGAGCAGCACAACATCTAGTCTTGCAAAACATGGTATTACATTTCACAGATAAGTTATTATTCTTTCATTAATCACTAAAATAAGTAGGTTGTCTGGAAGAGATCGCAGCTAGCGATAAGACCGCCTATTGTGCCTATACTTATTGTCTTCATTGTTTTCAATCATGTAGTATAAATTATTGTATAGTGTACTAAAAAGTATATAAATAAAATAAATAAATAAAATAACTATATACTAAAAATAAAATATTAAAAATTCTGGCGTTTAAGTCGTATTTGCATCTCTTTCTTTCTTATTTGAATTCATATAACATTATCTCGCTCTCTCTTTGACACGCAGACTAGTAATGAGACACAATATAATTATTGTTTTATCGACAAATAATATTGAGATCGATATTTTTATAGACTGTATATCGTTGTTTGTCTGTTGTTCAAAAGGTTTCCCAAGTGTCCTGAAGTGAAAAAAAAATGGATTGACGCTACCAAACGAGATGATAATTGGTTTCCTGGAAAAAATCACGTTATTTGTTCGCGACATTTTACTGGGGATTGTTTCCGGATTGTTGGTAGATCTCCACGTTTTCTATTTGAAACTGAATAAATAATAATAATTTGAAATTTAATAAACCAAAGAGCTATCCAATGTATCTTTCTTGTAAAACATTGAATTCTTTAGCAAACCTAGAATTATTCCCCGACTTACTGCACCATCAGTTTGACTTTGAAAACGTCAATCATTTGATTGATTTAATAAAATGCGTAATTAATAAATATATCGACATACGTTTGGCTTATTTAACAAAAAAAACTGAATCAAAATCAATAAGGAGAGTTTATACAAAATTAATACATTTTAGAAGTCAATAGTTGATAAATAATATTTACTTTTAATTGATGAATATTTACTTTCGTAACGAATATTTATTTTCTCGTCTCCGGAAAGTTAATAACTCTTTTATGGGGAAATGTATACGCTTCTATTACAAACTTCCGAAGGCTCTTAGGGAGCTTCCCTTGACAAAATTTAAGAAATCAATTAAAGATAAGCTTTATAAAAAAGCATACTATAAAATTTCAGAGTTTATTGAAGATAATAAGCCTTGGGAGTAAGTAAATTGATCGGAGTTTTGTTTTGTTGCTACAGTTTGTATCATTATGACATTTATAATGTAAAATTGAAATAATGTAATGAAAAAAACAGATATTGCTATTTTTTAAAGAAAAAATGACATGTCGTGTTGCTGAGAGAGTTTCTTGCCGTTTCTTCTCCACAGCGATAACACGTTGCGAAGCGGCAATAGTTTAAAAAAAGTGTAAAATTTACGATTCTAAAGAACTTGTAAAAGTCTATTTGAATAAAGATAATTTGACTTTGACTTTGACTTTGATGATTGTTTAACTTATAAGTATTAAAAATTTATATGAAAATTAATATGTTTTTTTATTTTTCCTTTAAACTATAAACTTCGTAGATTATCGATAATTATTAGTTTATCCCATCTCTAGTGCGCAAAAGAATGTTATCAGTGTCTTGAAGCGTCCAATGAAAACTAGCCGACTGCCCCCGTACCCCGCCACGATTTAGCGATTTTGTTTTCATATTAAAATTAATAGAAGCGGAGTCTATAGGTTAGGTTGTCTGTGGTATATCTATATTGTTAGAAACTAAAATTTAATTATTCAAATCTTTTAAAATGACTGTTATTTGACCTGATGCCGTAACTATAGTAACCAAATAATAAGACGCGTAAAAACTTTCAGGCCGATCAAGAAAATATACGATCTGTGTCGTTTTCCCGCGCTTGCTCTATATTCGCCAATGCAGTGTTGCCACCCACACCAACTTATTTCTGACAATATATATATATATATATATATATTGAATATTAGTGATAAAACTAATTTGAATAAACTGTTTTGAGTGCATTTATAGATTTGAGGTTAATTGTCGGTATGTATAATTTATTTACATCGTTAATTAATTATTACATTATCTAAAAAAAAATTTTTTTTTTCGTTTTGTTGTTTACCAGATTGTAGTTTTGCGTCACCATTTGTTTTAATTTAAAACAATGTTTACATAGAACTAAATTTAGTAGACGTTCTATGCTTCTCGCGCATGACTGCAAAAAGGAACCCTACTTTTAGAAAGATATTCTTATACAGGATGTAAAAAGACCGTGACCGAAAAATAAGACAGGTAGGTACATAATAGTTACGTACGACCAGGGTGGTGTCAAAGTCAAAATTTAAATCACCTTTATTCAAATAGACTTTTACAAGTGCTTTTGAATCGTCAAGTAAGTTTTTTTTAAACTATTGCCGCTTCGAAACGTGTTATCGCTGTGGAGACGAAACGGCAAGAAACTCCCTCAGCAACATGAAATGTCATTTTTTTTATATGATAATTTTTAATTATAATTACATTTTTATTTATTATATTTAATTTAACCTCATACATGTCATAACGATACAAATTGCAGCAACCTCCGATCAGTTTATATACTAGTTACTCCCAGGGCTTTTTTTTTTTTTTTTTTTTCCTTCTGATGGCTCCGCACATCTTGTGCATCTAGCCAAAGACAAGTAATTTATATATTAATCGACAGCTTCTTAGGACGTCATTTTGGGGTAGGAGCAGCTATAAGTAAGTAGGTAGGACTTTGGATAAAGGTAAGGAAACTGTATTTAAATAAACCGGAAATAAGGCAAAGTAAATTATGATTTAAAAACTATCAGCAGGGAGCTTAGGTATAACATACTAAACGTCAAGAAGGGAAAAAAAGTAATAGAAAAAAACATAGTATACAAAATATTTATCCTATATATACATTACTAGGTACTAAGGCTAAGATGAATATCGTTGTAGTATTAATTATAATTTTATGTTATTACTAATGAAAAATGAGGCTATACATTTATACACAAGTATGTCATTAGAATTAAGAAGGGAAATAATGGAAGAAGGAAGAGGAATACGAAGGTCAATTAGGGTTTTGAAAAAGGGCAGATGATTATATTTTGGACATGAGAACAAAATGTGATTTATATCTCCGACATCAAGTCCACACGAGCACATGGGGCTGTTTAATATATGGAATCTCGCAAGATGGGCTGGAGAGCAAGTATGCCCAAGTCTGATGCGAATTAAAATGGAAGTCTCCATCTTTTCAAACTTGGCTTTACAAAACCATGGCTTTGTTGGAATCTGTGGTTGTACGTAGGAGTAATAACGTCCCTTTGTCATGCAACTGGAACACCAAGCCTCATTCCAAGAATCCATTAAGTACATTTTTGGCAACGCCAAAAGATCAAGACTGTAATTTTTAAAAGGGAACAAATCCCCACATTGCACCGCTTCTTTGGCAAGTCTATCAGCAACTTCATTGCCATGGATTCCACTGTGGCTGGGAATCCAACAAAAATTTAAAGAGTAGCCCTTTAGAAAACAGTTAAATGCCAATTCTCTTATTTCGAATATAATTGGTAACATATTTTTGCTTTTAAAAGGGAATTTAACAATAGCCTGAAGGGCACTTAAGGAGTCCGAGAATATAATGGCTTTATTAAGTTTAAATATGAGAACATATTCAAGCGCCTTTAGTAGACCAAAACATTCACCTGTGAAGACAGAAGATTCTTTAGGAAGCTTAATTTTTCGTACAATTTTGAATTGCGAGTGAAAAACCCCAACACCTACACATTGGGATGGAGAGATTTTGGATGCGTCTGTATATAAATGGTGGAAATCCTCAAAATTTTCATAAATAAACTTGTTAAACTCAATTTTAATATTAGGATTTATTTTATTAATACTGTTGTAAATTATTTTAGGACAATAGACTAAAGAGTCATAGGTGTTGTTAAATATGGGGAGTTTATTAGAATGATGAGTGGGAGCAGATAGAGACAGGAATTTTTGATAACTTTTAATTAAACATGGAAGAGATTTGTATGGGAAGTTAGAAGCATGAGTAAAGGTTTGGATAGAATCGAGTATTGGAAAGAGAGGATGGCTTGAAAATTGTGAAATTTTAAATACATATCTGTCGGACAGAAATTGCCTTCTCAAGTACAACGGAGCTTCCCCACATTCTACTTGTAATGCATTAATCGGACTAGATTTCATTGCCCCTGCTATAATGCGTAAAGCTTTAGACTGTAAGCGGTCTATTTTTTTAAAAGAATTTACATTACCCGGTTCTAGGAGAAACATACCATAATCAAAAATACTTCGGATTATAGCATTATATATAAGCTTTAGCGAGAAAGGGTGACTACCCCACCATACGCCTGACAAACATCTCAGCATGTTTAAGTGGCGTTCAACCTTTTCTATAACGTAGTCACAATGAGGAGCACCAGAAAGTTTTGAATCTAAAATGACACCTAAATATTTGAAATTATTTTTAACCGGGATGACAAAGTTGTTATAGACGATGTTAATAACAGGCGGATTTCTCTTACGGGTATATAAAACGGCTGCACTCTTAGAGGGGGAAATATCTAACCCATTGGTGGTCAGCCATGATTTTAGGGAAGTTAAAGTAGAATTAATAACAGAACAAGAGTGCTCAATGGAATCGGAAGAATAGTATAACAGTAAGTCATCCGCATATTGTAAAACTTGAACATCACTATTACTATTAATGTAGGAGGCCAAATCATAAGTAAATATATTATATAATAACGGGCTCAGGACAGAACCCTGCGGGAGTCCTCTCCAGACAACACGATCTAGCTGTTTATCAGACATTAAAATTATTGAGCGTTCGTTTAATAAATTATGAATAAAATTAGAAATATTAATAGGCACCTCAAGGGAGCGCAATTTATGTTGCAGGATTGACGGGAGTACATTGTCATAGGCCGCATTAACATCTAAGAATACAGCTACAATGGAACGGTTATTTATGAAAGCTAATTGGACATGGGACGTAAAAATGCTTAAGCAGTCTACAGTACTTTTGCCCTTTCTGAAACCATATTGGGAATCTGCCAACAGCCCTTTATTTTCGACATACCACTCTAGGCGGTTTTTTATTAAATGTTCGGCTAATTTAATTAATACCGAAGACAATACAATAGGACGATATGAAGTAATTTCAGATGGAGTTTTATGTGGTTTAAGGATTGGCAACACTATTTGCCGTTTCCATTGTCGTGGGATATTCCCTGATTTAATTATAGAATTAATAAGATCTAGGAAATAATTAAGAGCATTATCACTCATGTTAGAAAAAAAGGAATATGGAATACCATCAATGCCGGGAGCCGAATCCACGGTATTCACAACAATTCCCTTTAATTCGTTAAGGTTGAAAGGGAGATTTAATGGTGATGCTGTTTGACAAGTATCAGAAGGAGGCAACAGTTGCAGAGTGATATTAATTGGAGCCCAGGGAGGAGCAAGTTTATCAAGAAAGTCATTGGCCAACATATCAGGAATATGAGAAGAAGAGGAATTGGATAAAGCTGATCTAAACCTTCGAATATTACGCCAAACAACTGAAGGGTGGGTGTTAGGAGAAATTGAGGCACAGAAATTATGCCAACCCTGAGTTTTTTTCTTTTTGAAAAGCTTACGTGTTTGTGCAATTATATATGAGAGTGACGTATAATTTTCCTATGTCATGTTGTTGCTGTATTTTTGTTCAGCTTTTTTACGTTTTTTGATAGCTTCACTGCAATCAGAATCCCACCAAGGTGGCATAGGAAGGTTTCTGGCGGTAGAATTTTTTTTAATAGGAAATATTTCATCTGCAGCGGAAATTAATGTGAGGGCTAAAGTTTCAGCACAATCATGCTCACATCCATCAGTCACAATAGGTAGAGATGAGAGAAGACTGTCAACCTTTTTTTTATAAACTTCCCAGACACTACTACATCTGGGTGGGAGTTTATATTTTATGTTGGACTTTTTCTTTTGGGTACTTGTATTTGGTAATGGGTAAGAAATTATGATTGGAAAATGATCACTCCCAAATGTAGAAGTTAGAGTACACCATGAAAGAATAGATGCAAGATTAGGAGTGCAGATAGAGAGGTCTATAGCACTTTGATTAGAATGGTTAGGATCCCTGCGACGAGTTGGACCACCTGTATTTAATGTACAGAGGTTGTGTCTATCTAATATTTCAAGTAAGTCTTCCCCATAAGAAGTGGATATAGAGCTACCCCATGATTGATGGTGACAATTAAAGTCACCTAGTAATAAAAGAGGTCTAGGAATGTATTTAAGAAGAATGTTAATTTCATTAAGTATGGAAGAGGAAGGATGAGATATATAAATAGATACCAAAGAAGTATTATTTACAGTTACAGCGACAATTGATATTTGTTCACTGTGAGACGGTAAAGATATTTTGGAAAAGGGGATAGAATCTTTAATGAGTATAGCAGCACCACCATACCCATCAGACCTATCTTCTCTCACAGTTATGTATCCATGAATTTTAAAAACATAATTTGATTTTAACCAAGTTTCAGATAGTGCAAATGCAAAAGGTTTATGTGTATTAATTAAATAAATAAGTTCAGACTTTTTATTAATCAGACTGCGGCAATTCCACTGAATTATATTTGTTGACTGATTGTCCATTGTTTAAAATAGGTGGGAGTAGGTCCAGAAGGGGGGCAACGTTGGACGGTGAGACATTAAATTTAGTAAAAAGATTAAATAAACAAGTAATAAATTCCTTCAGGTTAAATTGTGTATCATTTACATTTTCAGGTTGACTGTTGCTGGTATTGTATGCACAACCATTTGAAGGTTGAGGCATAGAGAAATCTTTAATGATAGCTTTATGGGCTTCCTTGTCATATCCGTGAACATGGTTTGTAGGCGATGAACGAGGCTTGCGGAAGATAGTTTTTTTATAACTTACAGACTGGCTGTTGGATAATTGGTTAAAAATGGGAGGGCTATCATGTAAAGCTTTAGGTCGGAGGGATGTCAGGGCATCGGCATAAGATTTTGTGCATGGTGGGACCAGTTTGTTAGCCTCTGCGTAAGACAGAGAACTCTGCGCCATATGAGTTTTTATTTGTTTTTGCCTCAACAACTCAGGACAGACTTTGCTTATGGCAAAATGATGGCCAGTGCACAAGCAACAATAAGCATCATGTTCATCGATATTACAAGACTGTCCAGAATGGTTTTGTCCACATTTGTAGCAGCGAGGAGTGGATCTACACTGCATTTTAGTATGACCAAACCGACAACAATTGAAACATTGGATTGTAGGGTAAATATATAATTCTACTGACAATGCATTGTAACATACAAAAATTCTTTTTGGCAAAACTTGGCCATCGAAAGTAACCACCACTGTTTGTGATGGTTTCCATGTAACCTCTCCATCTACCAATGTTTTAAAATTCAATCTTCTAACTTTTAAAATTGGACCACAACCTATTGGCACTGAAGCATTATCAATAACTTCTTCTGGAGACCACTCGGCTGGTACCCCTCGTACTAATCCCATTCTTGTTACATTAAAGGAAGGAATAAAGGCATTAAAATTATTTTTGCTTAGACTTTCATGGTCGATAAAAGAATTGGCATCTACATGAGTCGAGAAAGCCAGTGAAATTTTATTTCTCCCAATTTTTTTCACACTGCCATTAATTATATTTTTAAAATTATATTTCTTTAGAAACTTCCCAAATGCAAGCGGATGCAATACGGAGGAGTCATCTGGCGAAGTAATATTTTTCTGTAAGTGAATAATGTAGGGAGCGCTATCACTCCTATCGTATAATTTCCTTCCCACGGTTTGCGCGGGAATCTTGCTCTGAGGAGATTCCTTTTCAATTATAGACTTTGTGTTGATTGGTTGTGATTGTTCCGGCTGCAGATGGTCGGAACAGGCACAATCAGATAGTGAAAAATTAGCCCCTTGTTTTTTCCTTCTTTTATTACATGTTTTACAGAGATGTCGGCGACTGCGTTTGAGAGGACGGGACGAAACTGAGCCGTCCGTCTCCATTCCCGACTCGGAGATATTGGTATTTGTGATGTTTGTATCATCTATTGTTACGAAATTGCCTGCCGGGGGGACAAATCCCCCCGGATCAGGCGGATCATTCATTTGCAAAACCCTTACTAAATATTTAAAAAAAACTTACCAGAATGATGAATTATACTATATATAATTATACTACTATACTAAATAACTACAAAATGATATATACAAATTACTCCACTGATAGAATTAAATATAAAAGTTAAAAATATTGAAAGACACGTCCGCTTGGTTCGAAGTTTCCCGCGCTTTTTTTCCTCCCAGGGCTTATTACCCTCAATAACTGTGTAACTTCCATACATTGACCATGGTGTTATAACTCGAAATAAATTTGCGTCATAAAGCAACAGATGGCGCTGTTACAAATTTATTTATTCTGAAATATTTTTGATATACAGCTAATTATTATCTGTTCTTTCCAAAAAAATCACGATTTTCATGAAAATAAAAGGTATATGAAAGTAATAATAAAATAAATATTATTCAACAGATATATTAATGAAAGGTTTTTATTTATTATCTACTCAGTTTTGTCTGTGGTTGGTTTTGTTTGTCAATACCATAGAGTAACTTTTCAAAAGTTTCAGAATTCGTTTTTCCTTTCGTTTGAATGGATGTGCGAAAACTTTTACTTGGATATTTAACGACGACCCTGCTTTTTTCCCTGACTCCGACGATCCTGCTTATATCCTCCGACCTTGCGAAACTTTGGATTTCGACGGCTACGCTTAGAATAATCGACCATTGCAAATCAATTTGGACTTCTGTGTTGTGCGAATCGGATTTTAACATGTCTGGTAAAAAATGTTGTGTCCCAAACTGCAATATGACACGTAAGTAATTACAGTTATTTTTACCAAGGTAGTTGTGATAAGATACATAGTTTGAACCTTAGTTACCTAGGACACTAGGACTAGTTTCTGAAGGACATTACCAAATAAAATAAAACCCAGCTTAGAAATTTAGCTCAAATCTGTCTAGATATCTACTATTTCGCTTCTTATTTCATTCTAACTTCTTGTGCTTATCTTCCGCCTTCTCATTCTTTATCTATAGACTGCCTGTCAGTGGCGTAACTATACCATCTGAGGCCCGTGGCAATTTCTTTGGATGGGGCCCTCCTTATAAAAATCGTCACGTTGTAATTTAATTATTTATTTATTTATTTAGTTACCCAACACTATTGATAAATAACATTTACTAGTTCGCCCACGCCACCAATGTTAGCGATAAAAAATGGAGCAACCCAGGTATATATTTAAAATTGATTGACTTTTTTTTTGTTTTGAATATCTTAAAATCTTAATGATTAGTTTGAATTTGTATATTTGTAATATGTTATAGGTTATTTTTGAGCTTGTGGACTCTTGGGTAAGGGGCCCTCTCGGGTCGGGGGCCCGTGGCATTTTGCCAGCCCTGCCACCCTGTAGTTACGCCACTGGTGCCTGTGCTTGTAAACATTAATAAACTCATAGTGTGTGCAAAGTGTGTTATTATTCAAAGTACACCTATAATTTTTTTCATTGTAGGTGAGAAAAACACAATTTTGCATTCATTTCCGAATCCAGCAAAAAATTTGGACAGATTCCATTTATGGATAAATGCCATAGGTGGAGAAGTGAGTAACTTGGACAGCAAGAGTGTATTTGAGTGTCGAAGAGTTTGCCACTCCCACTTTGAGCCTCAATTTTATACTTGGAGCAAAAGACTTAGTCCAGCTGCGGTACCTACGTTATTTTTGCAAGGTGAGGAATAAAAATTAAATTAAGAATTTATTTTTAACTAGCTTTTGCCCGCGACTCCGTCCGCGTAGACTACAGGATTGGGTTCAGAAAGAAAATAAGTTGTAGTCTATTTAATTCCGCAGAGTCCCATTTATGCCCATACCAAAAATCATTCACATCGGTCAAATGATTAAGACGTGAAAGTATAACAGACATATACCTAGTTATTTTCTCATTTATTATGGGATTTTTTTTAACAAACTTATAATATATATATATACAGAGTGTTAGGTAAAAGACCGTACATACTGAAGTCAAATATAAGGCACTCAATTCAGACCCCGAATTTGTAAAAAAATAGGTACCTTATTTTTTACATAATTTATCCAAAAAAATTCTAAGTATAGCGAAAGTGCGGTCATCGGCGATGAGTTCTTTACAAACAGAGCAGCACATTCGTTTGTGGCGTTAGCAACACGCCAACATAGATGTAGTTTTTTATATTTACTTGCTAATTGTTAGTATTTTTTAACCTTATTTCTACATGCATTGTTTTTATTTTTTTAACTTTAGAAACAGGCATTGTTCTATTTTGTAAATATGACTGCAGACGTTTAACTATAAACATCTGCGAGTTGTAAAATTTATCGCAACAAGTATTGTTTATGTATCATATTGTTAAATATTAGTAAATGCTGTTGTAAACTAATTTGTTAAATTCTCCAATTGTTCATGTCGTTTCATGCCGGTGCAATAAAACTATATTACTTAGTCGGCAATACTTGGAAATGAGTTTATCGTTTTGGATAATAGTACAGATGTTTGGGCGATCCCATATTTTTATTGATGAGATAGACCTTGGTTTGTGTTCGTTGAAATGTATTTTTTTTATGTTTTATTCCGATTCTCACTCGGAGAGACCGTTAAAAGGGTCGATTTTATTTGGATGAAAAACAGTCTGCCATCACTCGTGACGAGCACATCTCGCTCCTATACGCTGAAGTTATAATTCTACTCTGTCTGTAGTTAGGTTTTTATTTTTCTACTTTGTCTGTGTTGTGTTAATTTAAATATACCATAGTTTAATCCCCGAATCGCGTACTCATTTTTATACCTACACCCATACACCGACCAAACGTTTAATTTTATGTAAATAGTGTAAATGTAAATACTTAGTAAATGTAAGTGAATCGGTGTAAATAAATACTACATTTTACTACACCTAGTTATTATTTTTTATTCAAGTCTCGATTTATGTAGGGTGTCCATATTTTCTGCATTTGTGCTAGCATAATTTCGTATCGTTTACTGTGCCGTATATTTATATTACTCTTGCATTATATTTTTAATGGTTACTTGAAGCCATCGACTAACGTGTCCTTCAGTATGTACGGTCTTTTACATATATATATATATTAAAAGTTATACCGATATATACCGATTTAAATGAAATTTGGTACACAGATAGTTTGGAGCCTGAGAAAGAACATAGGCCTATATTTAAATTTCATTTAAATCGGTTCAGTAGTTTTAGCAGGAAAGCGAGACAGACAGACAGAGCTACAATCGCTTTTATAATATTAGTAAGGATCTCACTAGGTCTCACTAGATCTAACTGATAATTAATAGCTACTTCATGAATTTTATTTATTTTAAGGTATCCAATCCCGGCAACCTTTGGAAGACTTGTCAAATCGAACAAACAGGGATGACAATGTGTTTATTCCAAATACAGTCCCAACAGCAGAACTTGCTTCAACAAGTTACGGACAGCCTATTGGGACAAACTTGAAAAAAACAAAACTGCTAATTGCAAAAGGTTTGTTGATTACTCTAACTAGGCAAATCCTTTACTTGAAGAAATTTTAATATTAATTTTCTTTTTGTCTTCAGACAAAAAGACAGACATATTGGTTTTTCATTTGTGAAATAATGTTCTAAAAAAATGTAATGTTATGTTTTCTTATTTTCAGGGAATTTGCAGCGAAAATTTGTTAAAAGTTTATGTTCTCCTGAAGTTGCCTCCTTGGGTAATAAAATAAAAACCATGCAAAATAGGAAATTATCTGCAAAGTCAACAATAACAAAAGCATTAAAACTATCTCAAAATGCAACTTTTTACAAAGCTATAACTAACTTTACTGCAGCTGCCGCATTATTTACAATGCTACAGCTTAGAGAAGTCAGCAAAAAATTAACTGGGAGACGATTCAATAAAGAAGAAAAAGTTATGGCTTTGGCATTATATAAACAAGGTCCTAGAGCGTACAGGTGGTTAAGAAAAATTTTTGTTTTACCATCACCCTTAACACTAAGCCGGATGATATCACGAGCATCTTTAAAACCAGGTGTTAACCAAAATTTATTTGAGCAATTAAAAAAAAGAGTAGATAAAATGACACAGATGGAAAGATTGTGTGTCTTGCTTTTCGATGAAGTTGCAATCAAACCACATTTTGATTACAATCGAAAAAAAGATTGTATCACTGGGTTTATTAATGATGGAGAAAATATCAAAGAAATAATCGCGGATCATGCCCTAGTATTTATGGTAAGGGGAATTCAGAAAAACTATAAACAGCCAATTGCATATACCTTTTGTGCTGGAAGCACCCAAAAAATTGACCTTGCTAGGCAAATAAAAGCAATAATAAAAAAATTGAATTCAATTGGCTTTAATGTAATAGCGACAATTTGCGACCAAGGCGCTACAAATGTTAGTGGTATAAACTATTTAATAAACCAAACCCGTGAAGACTATGTGAAACGAAATAAAGTTTTCAAAAATAAAATATTTGAAATAGATGGGCATGAAGTGATACCACTATTCGATCCACCTCACCTCATAAAAGGTATTAGAAATAATTTGTTAACAAAAAATTTGATAGCAACCATAAATGGCCAAGAAAAAATAGCTAAATGGGAACATATTATTCAACTGTATAATGAGAATGTAGCCTATAAAGGACTACGTTTAATGCCGAAGCTGACCGAAAACCATGTGATGCCACAGAAAATTTACAAAATGAAGGTAAAATGTGCAACACAAACATTCAGCCGTTCTGTCGCTGCTCACATGGGGTATTTAGCAAGTAAGTCATCATCATCATCATCAGCCCATATACGTCCCACTGCTGGGCATGTTAATTATGTACAAGACATATGTACATACTATTTTATTTATTCAATTCATCTACAAAAAACTACTAATTTGCTATGCTTGGATACAGAAGCCTTCAAAGGCTTCTATAGTTTCAAACAGAAAAAGAAACAAGAGTTCTTTTGCATTATTAATGTAGTGTTTGAATAATTTTCAGATAAAGGTGTACTTCCAAAAGAATGTGAAGAAACAGCAGACATAATTGTATTCTTTGATGACTTATTCGATTCCGTAAACGGTAGTTTCGACAATTGTAAAAAAAGGAGCGGCAAGCCTCTTCTTGGTGCAGTAACCTCAAATTCCTGTCATAGGATGTTGTGGCAGCAGTCGAAAAAAGTGTTAGGGTCAATGAAATTTATAAACACAAAATCAGGTACTGTTCCATCACTTACAAATTGGTTGCAGACAATTGAAAATATGGAGTATATGGTGGATATTTTGTCCAAAAAGTATGGTCTGACGTCTCTATGGATGAGACATTTCAATCAGGACCCTTTGGAAAACTTTTTTGGCGGCATTCGGAGCCATGGTTATCGAAATGTCTCGCCAACATTAGCTGGTTTTGAAGCATCATTTGCTTCACTATTAATAAATAGTATGAGTAGCATCCATTCCAGAGGGTCCAACTGTGAAGTGGATACATGCACAGTTTTTAAATCAATGGATCAATTATTTTTCCGAAATCCTGAGACTAAGGACCATACTTCAGAAATTGATTTTGATGACATAAATTGTGACCACATATTTGTAGATATAGACAAAAAAAGGAGCAATCCAAAAATAAGGGCACAGTTAGATTATGTTACGGGATATGTCTTGCGAAAGTTAAAAATAAAACAATGTAGCATTTGCAAAGAAAACTTATATAACAAAAATGATGAAGATAACATAATATTATATAAAGAATACTTTAAAAATAAAAAGTTACTGACATATCCCTCATTGCTCCTTATAAAATGTTTTTCTCAAATGCAGGATGTGGTCATAAATATAATAAGAAAAAATTGTAAAAGACAGAATATCCGACAATACATTAAAACCATATTTTCAGTTGTCATGGACTATAGTTTTATGAAATGTATAAAGCATAGAAATGATATTATTAATAATATAGAGAATATTGCAATAAATTTGTTTATCTACAGTTGGTGCAAAGACACAAATAAAATACTTAGTGGGAACAGATCTGATTTTGATGAGAGTGACCCAACACAAAGACTTGCATATAATTATTTTAAAAAGAGGTATAGAAATAAATAAAATATATTAATCCACTCAATAAGTTTTAAAAAAAGTGTTAATTATTGTCCCCAATCCTAAAAATATTCGAAATGACGTCTAGAAGAAGGTGTCTCAACCATTTATTAAAATATTTTATTAGCATTAATTATATCTCCATATCTATATATGTATCTATCTATTGTTATTACCAAGTAAGATAAAAAAAACAGTTTTCATTAATGTCTTAAACCTACTAATATTTAGGAATTTTTACAAAAAAGATCCTTATAATAGTATTAAAAAATATAGATGAAATTATATTAGAAACTTTCTCGTCTTAAGGTTTATTTTTCAAAAATTCTTAAATATTAATTGTTTTTTGAGATATTACCAATAAACTGAACACCTTTTCTTTTTTCGTGTTATTTTGTATAACAATATCAATATTTTATGTGATAATACATGCTCGAGATGCCTTTTTTACACGTCAATCTAATGAGCTATCGGACATATTTTTCGGATCCTACTATAATTAACACGTTTTTTACTTTGTTGACTGGATTATGTATAAATGTGTGGAAACAGACTGTATCACACACTGGTTGTGTGTATATTATGTAATTTTCTAAATACGTAATTATATTATTTGAAAATTTTACTTTTAAATATATATACTATCATGTATGTGCATTTGTATTTTCTTTCCCAAATACCCATATTATTAATAATATTAGGGCCGATTAGTTGTTTTATATTAATAATAATTATAAAAATCAATAATCACCAAATATTAGGCCCTAAGTAATATTTAAAATAAATTGGCACTAGAGAAATATCAATAATATACAGTTGAATAGGTACGTATGTATAGTTGTAGTTTGCGTCACAAAGCAACAGATGTCGCTATGTGCAAACCTTTGAATGATGTCTCTATCTCCAGTATTAAAAGTTACTCTATGACATTGACGCTCCACAAAAATATTCATAGATGGTGCTGCCATCTATTAGCCGAGGAACTGAAATTTCTACGTAATTTTACATAGATTCCGATAGATCGAGCTAGCTTAGAACAGAATAACTAAAATAAAAACAATATTCTTAAAAACTATATATATATTTCTTTGTTAAAATAATTTAAAAAAATATTACTTATAAAAAACAAAAAAAAATAGTAAAAATAATTTACTATTTCTTACATATACTTGTTACGTGAAACGAAACGTAAACGAATCATAAAGTTTTTAGTTTAGTATTTTAAAAGTTGTGAACTTCATAGTTCATCATACCAAAATTCAAATCACTTTCGTTGCTTGCTTAGTGGTGTTTAACTGTTTAGTTGTTTCGTATTGCGTTTTTTTATTTCGACCTACGGACTGTGCTTGTTAACTTGATATCTGCTATAAACGTTTGACCTCGCTTTTCTCCCGGACCCTGTGAAAATATACATAAACGATTTACCTAACGCCGTGCATATGGGACTCAGTTTTTGCCTTTGATTTGGATACGTTGAACTTTCTACAATGCCGAGTAAGTCTGCTTTCAAATGCTATTTTGGATGCATTCCTTTTAAAGGTAGGTACATCTCTGATAATTTTAAAATAAATAGGCGCAATATATTATTGGTTTAAAATAAAATTACTTTGAATGTATTATGACTTAAAACTTTATTGCAGGAAAAGTGCATAGCTTTCCACCCTCGGAATATCCTTACTCAGATAAATTCCAACAGTGGAAAATGATTTTGAGTGAATCAGATAGAGCAAAGGGTGATAAATACATACGCTACCACATATGTATATGTGATCACCATTTTGAAGACTTTTATCTAACATGTACTGGTCGTCTTACCAAAAATGCTGTTCCACCATTAAATATTGGTATGTATATTAATTGTGAAGGTGAATATTTTCCATTATTGGCCAATACCACAAAGCCATAAATAGACACAAAAAAATAGTTGTAGGATACTGTATACACCCTCCCACAATTTATGTTATAGTATCATTTAAGGTATTACATTTGTTTGAAGTTTATTTATTTATTCATTTATTTATTTACTCTTTATTGTACACGGAGAAAAATAACAAAACAAAAACACAGAAGGAAAATAGTACAATTGGCGGTCTTATCGCTCTAGGCGATCTTTTAGTAGTCAATGTGTACAACATACATACATACATATATACAAAAATACATACAAAATTCTAACAAAAAAAAGTTCTGATCCTTGAAAACTTAGTTAATTTTTTTTTTTTTCAATTTGTACTGAATGTACTTATTTGCCTCATTCTTATTACTGAGGAGTTGCCTGGCCTAATGGCAACATTCATATGCTGCGGAATCAATAAGGTTATTGATTCAATTGATTTTATCTAATAGTGGCATCATTGACTTATACTTCATGATAATAATCCTTGTTACATACAAAATCTCAATTACTTTTTTGTTTGTACTTAAAAAAATCTACTATAATTGCTGTTTTATGGTACTATTATTTTATGGAACCTAATAGTGCCAAACCTTGTTTTTGTTTAATTTTGTGTTTAAAAGAATATAACTTTATTTTGTTTTTTAGGCGAAAACATTGTTCACAGCTGTCTTGCAAAAACTTATGCACTATTGTTTGCATACCTTTAAAACAATAAACTTAAAGAGAGAAAAAGGTAAACATAACAAGGTTCGCCGCTTCATTAAGTTTATTGTTTTAATGGCGTACGCAAACAAAAGTTTTTGCAAAACAGCTGTTAACAATGGTTTTCGACTAATATACAAAACAAAGTTCCATTCTGTGTATATAATTCTAAAATAATAAACAGAAAATTAAACAAAAACAAGGTTCGGCACTATTAGGATCCATAAAATGATATTACCATAAAACAGCAATAACAGTAGAAAATAAATTTAAGTACAAAAAAAATAATTATTATAATGTGCCAATAACTCCACAAATCGTATAACAGTCGGCTGTACACATATTTTAGTCTCAAGTCAATAGATTATTTTGTACAATGATTGGTATTGCTGTATTTAATAATGAGCTGTTTTCGAAAAATTCAATTTTTAATTTGTACTTTCATACTGATATAATAATGGATAAGGGCTGCTCAAGACCAGGATGGTTGGCGCCTACTTGGGAAGGCCATCATTCAGCAGTGGACGGCGATAGGCTGAGAATAATAGAATAAATATTCATACCGTATATTTTATGTGTAGATACTAAATTGCATACTTTTTTCTTTTAACGATTGACATCTATACATATTGAACCAATATGTCAGGATCCACCAGTAACAAAACCCTCGAGATGTATTTCTTCCAAGAGAGGTCAGTACCTTTATGTTTTATCTTATTAAAAGAAATTGATAAAAGTTTTTAATAACTATTAATTTGTATATAAAATATTGTTGCACACAACTACTATGCAGTATATTATTATGTACAGAGACTTGATTAATAATTTCGGCAATATATTGCGGTTTAAAGATTTATTGTTTCTCTTATTTCAGGCATCCAATATATTAATAAAAAAAATGTATGCCAAATATAATTTATATCATCCAGTTACATTAAAGAGACAATAATAAATTTTATTTTCCTATTTCAACTCGTAATCATAGTTTTTTTTTATTATTACAGATCACAACATTCTTCCGAAGGAGTGCGTTGGTACAGTAGATGTATTACTATTCTTTGACAAGTTGTTCGACTCGTTCAATGGCCATTCCTTTGAAAGCATGGAAAAAGCATATAAGTGTGCCCTTAAAAAAACTCACCACACCACAAATTGTGGAATGAGTCATTAAAGGTATTGAAATCAATGCATTTTAAAATAGAAAAAAAGCTAAGGGATTGTACAGTTGCTATAAAATTTACGCAAGTACCATCCATTAAAAATTGGATTGCCAATATAATGTTTACTTATTTATATGAGACATATAATGTATGTAGTCTGTTGACAAGAAACATTAACCAGGATCCATTAGAAAATTTTTTCTGCAACATTAGGTGTTGGCATCAGAAATATGTCTCCAACTTGCTTGCAGTTTATTGGAGCATTTAAAACCTTACTAGTAAATAATTTAACTTCTCCAAACTCAGTTGGAGCAAACTGCGAGCAAGACAATAGTAAAATGTTAAAGACATTAAAATCATTGCTGAAAAATAGAGAAAAAGAAGCAAGAGAACGACCCACAGACAGAGTTTATGTGGATTCTATAATAAACCAATTCATGCAAACATCACAAATGGAAAATTCTCGGAACATAACATCTAAAGAACCATGTTGTTAAAAAAGGTTTGCAAAAAATTTCAAAAAGATGTCACACTTGCCAAATGCATTTAATAAGCAAGGTGCCTTAGACTCATAATGATTATACAGGTTTACAGGTAAAGTCGTCCTATATCCGTTAAGGGCGTGTAGTTTACATCGTTTCTGACTGATTTGACTATGAGACACCCTATCCTAAATCTAACCGTTTTCGAGATATTTGAATTTAATTGTTTTTTCCAAAAAACTCCCGATTTTCGGCTATCAGCTTAGATATTTTGAAATGTGTAAGTCTTATTATTACTATTATTTGATTTTTACATGTAAAATAAGATGCTTTATGACCTCAATAACTAATATTGTACATAAAATGAATAAATAAGTCGCTGTAGACGATTAAAACTTAGAAACTTTAACAAACATTTTGAAAGTTTATTTTTCTCGAAAGGATATCAAAAAATATTATTATGGCACCTGCTTTGCAGATGTGCCTAAAAATATCTACGTTTCATAAGCTATCCAACGAGATACAACAATCCAGGGTTTTATTAATATTTGGAGAAAAAACTTAGTTTAATAGGCTATAGTGGAGGCAAAAATAAAGTAAATAAAATAATTGATGAGTACAAAATACTAAATTTATTAAACTTTCCAGATATTTTGTTACATCTTAGTATAAATTTTATGTGTATCATGTCATGGCGCAGTTGGCTAGATACCAGCTTGCGAAACGAGAGGCCGCGGGTTCGATCCCCGCACCGAGACAAATGTTTGTGTGATCCACAAGTATTTGTTTCGGGTCTGGGTGTTTGTGAGACCGAAAAGTCTCTCGTAGTTTCTGATACCCACGACACAAGACTTGTATCTTAATGTGGGGTCAGAACTATGTATGTGACTGTTGGGTGTATTTATTATTTATTTTGCAATGTATCCTATTTCTCTTGCTTGGATCACAAAACGAAAATACAAAATTTCCTAATGGATACTGTGTTTAATATTATTGTAAATTGCTGGTGCACTAATGTCAACAGAATACTCAAAGGTAAAAGTAGTATATGTCAAAATAATAATACAAAAATACAAGCCCCGAATTATTATAAGAAAAACAATAAAAGGAAATAAGTAAAACCATCTTTTATTTCAATGTGGAATATAACAGTTTTTCACAAGTTTGATTATTGTTGAAAAAGGAATGAAGGCTTTTTTTTAAATGTATTTATTTTGTAGAATAAGTAAATTCTTGTGTTTCGAAATAAAGGTTAATACAATAAACAACATATTTCGAGAGACCTTTGAGCTTGGGCTAGCATACACAAGTTAAGAATTTATTTATTATTCACATCAAATATAACTATCTCAAATATATTCTATTCATATAATATATTCTAGAGAAAAAATCCTTTTTGAGCGCCATCTAGCGGGTGTGTGCGAATAGAACGTATAAAAATCAGCGCCATCTATCCGTAATGGTACTTGCTTTTTACGAAATGAAAACATGAGTGGCACATCTATCTCAGCTATTAGTGTATTTATCTATGCCTACGACGATGATTACAATCTCATTGACGATAAAAAGAATAAAAATGAAAATTTTTACGTTCTCCTAATCATCACTTACATTTATCTTATGGGTGTTAGAAAAACATTATTTTTGTATATATTGTGTTTATTTTTTTGTACATCACGTTTTGGATTTTGGCCGGTTTGTAATTATGACAACAGATGGCGTTGTCATCTTTCTAATGATCCCCAAACGGAAGCACTTTTATTACCTTCCAAAATCGTTGCCGAAAAAATTATAAATTGAAGGACAATATATTTTTGCTAACTTTGCATATACTGAATCGGCAGTTATTTGTATGTCCTTTGAAAGTTTGTTCCAGATGTGATGCGTGTAAGCTCGATTGACATTCTCTAATTCTTCTTTGCTAAAGTAAAGGTCTTTGCTTTCATAAGGCACCGGGTAGAAATATTCAGGATCATATACAGGAAACCCTGTAAAAAGAAATTATATATAAATTCTACTGCGTTTCAGTACCAAAACAATTTTCTTAAAATGGAATGTGCTTCTTAGTGTTGCAAATTTATTTATAAGAAAAATAATATCTATTATATGGAAATCTTACTGAACAGAGCAGAGCACAGTAAAATTATCAGTAAATGACAGTTATTTATAAGGCAGTAGGCTTGTTCCATATCGTGGGATTAATACAGCTCAACATGGGTGTTGTAATATTCGTTTTCTTTTACAAGTACAGGGTATTTTTATATTCATCATCATCAACCCATGGGACGTCCATTGCTGGGCACGGGCCTCCTCTACAACTGAGAGGGTTTAGGCCTTAGTCCACCACGCTGGCCTAGTGCGGGTTGGCGGACTACAAACCTATGAAATTCCTAAGAACTTTTAGGTGTGCAGGTTTCATCACGATGCTTTCCTTCACCGTTTAATACGTGATAATTCCTTGTGAATACACACATAACTTCGAAAAGCCAGAGGTGTGTGCCTGAGGTTTGAACCCGCGACCGTCGAAATTCTCGACCGTGTGCCTAAACCTCGAGGCCATCACGACTTCACAATATTTTTGTATTGGCACTCCAAAATCTCGGCACTAGCACTAAAAAGGCTACTAATACTCGTACAAATACTGTCACGGACATTCACAAGTCGACGCAAGCAGGCCGACATTTTTGTCAACGTCTCCTGTACCTACACTAAGATCGAATCTACAGTGGAACTCACGAAATGACAACGATCAGTAAAGCTTAACGAGTCTTCATCGGGA
The DNA here is from genome assembly GCA_907164795.1 of Hemaris fuciformis. Taxonomy (NCBI): domain Eukaryota; kingdom Metazoa; phylum Arthropoda; class Insecta; order Lepidoptera; family Sphingidae; genus Hemaris; species Hemaris fuciformis. The sequence goes on along the minus strand of OU015440.1, from coordinate 2,283,030 downwards.
TCTAGCTTGTCTTTAATCGCGCAACGAAATTAATCATAAGATGAACAGAAGAGAATTATGAATATTAACGTATTTTTATAAAAAAAATCAGTTTTAAACCCCAAATAAATCGTTTTAAACGGTTGATAACTCGTCTAAAAAAATAAAATGACTGTGTTTTACACTTCATTATGGGCAATTTTTGGTTACTTGTTTGACGTCATAATCATGCTATATCAATATCACATATATGAGATACCTTCACACAGTATATGGATATTCCTTTATATCCCTACCTCGGTAAAATTAAGCAAAATTTAGTTATCACTAAGAAAAACATGGTCATGAACACCAACCGTTTTAAATCGGAAAAATTGTTTATTTCGGTTTTAAACGGCCTTACATCTATAATTATGAATACTATTTTATAATGTCCTACTGCTCTTAAGCTATCCAAAACATACAAAAAGACATACCACAAGTATCCTTTGACCATTCGGATATGTTTTTCGTTGAACAAGCGTGTTCCAGGACTCTTGTAATCACGCCGGGGCCATTTTGAATCCACACGTCTGGTTTAAAAGAAGTTCGTAGTTCGCTGTAAGAGAAATAAACAACTTCCATAATTATAACAATAACAACATGTTTTTTCCGACCGTGGCTGCATGCTTGTCAGGTCAGGTATTGTAAATGGGATTTTCTCAGTATTTTTTTCACTAGCTCAATAGAGTTCAAGTTCTCAAGCTTCAATAGACTGTTTTTTATTTTATGGGACTAAAAATTTGATTCCCGCGCCAATATAAGGTTTATGTGATAAAACGTGTTCGAGTGTTTTTAAAACCGAAAAAGTTTAAATATCAATCATTTAACACTAGAACATATATCATTAAATGCTAATGCGAAAAGTTTACCAATAAAAATACATCTTGAAGCTATGTACAAATAACAGTCTGGCAAAAAACTGGCGCGCAAAGTTTCAACAAAACTTTATCTTTCATTCCTCGTGGAAACCAAATAGTTTCCTGAATACATATCATTACATTAGACCTCTTTAAAACAGACGTTAATTTCTTCTCTAGTGTATTATTTAGCATGATATTGAAATAAAAATACTATCTACTTAAAACGTAATTCATGTATTGTATTTATAACTGACTTTATGATTATATTTGCAAATTTCCTCCCAATGGTATCCCGCGACAAGCCTATAGCAGCTGCATTCACAAACTCATCATCTTGTTTTCCAACCCAATTGCCCGCCAAATCGTCGAAGGGTTTCACAACAATCATATCAGTGTCCAAATAAACACCGCCCCATTTGTACAGAGTGAGGTATCTCAACACATCCGATGTATGTTCTACGCGCCAGGAACTCTTCTCTAAGGATCCATTGTTCACCAAACTCTCCAGAGGTGTACCTTCAGCATATTCGTTTATATGGACCCTTGCAAATTTGATGTTGTGAAATTCACAAAGTTTTGCCAAACACGTTCTTTCGAGAATTAGTTCTGTGACTGGACTCGAGAAGAGAACGTTGATTTGCCATGAAGGGTGCGCACGCGCAGCGGATTCTATGGAACAAGCTTGCCGCGGATCCAGCCCGCCTCGACACGAAGTTTCGTGAAAAAATATTGAGTTTTCTGGAGAGCTCAACAAAACTTTCTCAGCGGCTGGTAACACGTCCCCATCTCTCTTATGATGACACGATATGTTGTTGCCTTGAATTTTCTGAAGCACTATGTACGGTTTGGAAAGTGTTGCGTTGGTTAGTAAATAATAATATGTAATTATGAAAAATATTGTCGTAAAACCGAACAGCAATATTTTTTTCTTCCACCATTGCAATATGTAGCCGACGGAAACTGATTTTATAAATTTAATTGTTTGTGATCCATCCATGAATTTAGCGTACGAATAACAAGCTCGAATTTTATACAAATAACACGACTCGCGGAAACACAACGCGTGTTGTGAATTGATTCAGTCAAACTGCGTTATGATATAAAATAAGTATTGTTACAGTTATTCTGTTTGGGTTAAGGTACGTACGTAAGAGTCAGTCGTTGTAAATTTTCATGGTAGAATAAAACAAAGTTTTGGTTTATACCTACTAGAAAAAACCTATTTCATATGTATATATACATAGTTTATAATGTTACCGCATAAAACGAATTTAAAGAAAACTAAATTCATGATATTTTGGAAAAAAAATCATAACGGAAAATCTAGACGTGATAGAAAAAAATGGCCATAGGGAACAGATTCAGAGCATCAAAATCTTCATATTAATGACATCATTTTTTAAAGGAGGATTTTGTTGCAGACCAGTGTTATTTTTCTCTATCTACATAAAAAAAAATATACCTACGTACCTAAAATAAAGTTGACGAGTTATTATCGACTGTTTGTTCTTAAACAGAACGCTTAACTACTCAAGATTTAATCGGTTACAAATAAAACACTTCCACTTGGAAGTCTTTTGGGGAGTTCTATGTTCAGCAATGGACGTCTTTTGGCTGATGATAATGATGATGATAAATTAAAGCGTGTTAGTTGTTACTAACAACAGTGTGTTGTGTTGTGGGAAATCTACACTAAAGAACTAAAGCTACGTTTATGTATGTTAGATAACTTTATATGATATTGCACTAAAATAAATAAATAAATACAGTCACAATCTTAGTATCGTCCTACCCTATGATACATGATTTGTGTCGTGGGTATATGAATCTACGAGAGGTTTTGTGGTCTACAAACCCGAAATCAATATTTGTGAATGACATAAATACTTTCCTGCGGGGATCGAACCCGCGGCCTCTTATTTTGCACGCTGGTGTCTAGCCAACTGCGCCACATAGGGTTGGTTTTCTTTGTTACTCTTTGACGCGTAAACAGCTGAACCGATTTTTATGATTTTTTGAGGACTGAATAGATTTATAAGATGTGATGGCCTCGAGGTTTAGGCGCAGTCAAGTATCTCGGTGGTCACGGGTTTAAGCCCCAGGCACACATCTCTGACTTTTCGAAGCTATATGGGTATTCACAATGAATTCTCTCAAACTTTAACGGTGAAGGAAAACATCGTGAGGAAACCTGCTCACCTAGGAATTCTTAGGCCTAAACCCTCTCAGTTTTAGAGGAGGCCCGTGGCCAGCTGTGGGACATATATGGGCTGATGATGATAAATGGATAGTCGGTTTTAGGTAATTTTATCTTACAAATATATTGGGTTCCCATTATTTGTACGTATGTATACAAATAACATATAATGTTGTAACATTAATGACACAATCAGCGCGACCGTCGTTCTTGGCACCAAAAATCATAAATATCGGTTTAGCACATTATCAAGGAAACAAACAACTCCTTTTTTACAAAATTCTTCAGTATGCCGTATGGGAGTGGCTGCAGGCTTTCCGTGAATCGATTTTTAGTCACACTTCACCGAACATATACTCGTAGTAGTGATAGCGTTATCAAATACCTTGTATAATATTATGAATAGGTGAATAAGTATATGTTCGTACATCCGATTCTGTAATTTACTCATTTTTATGAAAAACGGTTACAGGTAACTCAATGAGCCAACATAATAATTTCGGCCAAATCGCAACAGCATTTTACGGCTCGCTTAGAGATCATTGCCTTGTGGTGTCGCTAGTAGCCGTAGTATGTGCCGTGCGATCTGGTGGTCCCGGGTTCGATTCCCAGGGCGAGTAGTGTTTTTGACTTATTCCTTTAGGATATTATAATATAAATAATAAATAAATACACCCAACAGTCACATACATAGTTCTGACCCCACACTAGGATACAAGTCCTGTGTCGTGGGTATCAGAGACTACGAGAGACTTTTCGGTCTCACAAACACCCATACCCGAAACAAATATTTGTGGATCACACAAACATTTGTTTCGGTGCGGGGATCGAACCCGCGGCCTCTCGTTTCGCAAGCTGGTGTCTAGCCATCTGCGCCACGGGGCTGTCAGCAGCACGGAATCTGGAAATGTGACCGAAAAACGGCAATATTACGTGGATCTGATACATATCTGGCGGAATGTGGGTGCTGAAATGCTCACTCCTACCAGCGTAGGACTAACAGACTATCCAAACTATGAAACTGACAAAATTTCAGCCTCATTTTTATATAGCCTCCTGAGTACTTATGTCCTTAATTTAGAACATCTAACAAAAAAATAATCTGTGACAGATAATAAGAGATCAATCCAATCAATACATTTTTTTTCTCCATGAAACAAAACATACCTATATAAGGGTTTAAAAAAAATACTCCTCAATTGTGTATCATATCTAGAAGTACTTAGCAAAAGAAAATCCAGAAAAATTGTACTCTGGAACTCAGGAGGTTAAATTAAAACAATTAAATGATCAATATCCATTCACCGCTTCATCTTATCAACTTAGACTACGACATATCTGTATCTGTATGTGTATGTATATCCCTTTATATATTTATATTATACATCATGAGCCCATATAAATACATGGGGTGTTGGACGTAAATACGTCTAACTACTGGGCACGGGCCTCCCCTACAACTGACAGAGGTAAGGCCTTTTTTGATATACCTACTAAATATAAATATATAAAATACACGAAATAATGAACTGGAACTGCGTGTATTCTGGTTGTCGGTAACCTAATACTGCACGGTTTTAATGAATCATCCAACAGATGTGAATTATTGACATTCGAGATATGTTTTGTATTTTTGGTAAATTTATTCACATTTACACAGCAAATTCCGACCTACATCTTATGAGTTTTATTACGTGTGACAAAACATTACATAACATTAGTTCTTATTACATTTATTTATTGTTATTATTTTGAAATTTTTGCGTACATTACTATTTTACAATTCTAAATTTACTAAAATTATGACCACCCACTCTATGTTTCTGATCTCTCCAGTCCATCTAACGGTTGCCTGGAAGAAATCGCCGAGAGCGATAAGGCCGCCATTTGTGTCACTACCTTATTGAGTTGTGACCAGTAAACAATGTTGTTTCTATTGTTATGGTGTACAATAAAGCATATTAAATAAATTAAAATAAATAAAAACACTATTCATCATTCATTTCATCTCTGGCTACCCCCTCGAGGAATATAGGCGTGCGGTTATGTATGTTAATTTATGTATATGGTTATTTCGTGGGTATCAGAAACATCAAGAGTTTTGGACCTCAACGGTTTCTCGTTCTACCGTCTCTAGCAGCACCACTTAGATAATTATAACGGAAGGTGTAGCAGAAACAGGCCGTGTCCAAGAATTTCGAATTTATAATATTAATATAGTAGGTAATAGAATTCTATGAAATAAGAGTCGAGATTAAGGCGCCCATTTGAGACCAAATGGAGGCTGTCGCGAGTTCAAGCTACGCTACACACGTCTGATTTTTAAAGTTATGTATGTATTCACAAAGAATTATCGTGTAATTTAAGAGCAAGAGAAAATAAGTATTGTTAGGAAACTGGCATACCTAAAAAGTTCTTAAGGATTTCTCAGGTGTTTTGATTCTGAGTCATTTAAACGTGGTTATCTTCTCGCGATTTTCTCCGTTTTCCTCCTTCTCCGACAAAAAAAACATTCGCATTTCCAGACTGTTACTAAGTAATGGCTCGTGGACAAACCCAATAATATTTCGCCTGAACCGGGAACCGCACCTGGGATTTGTCAAAGATTTTACTTGATCAATAAATTGTTCAATTTTAACATTTAATTCCTATATTTTTTTTATTCTGGCACGGCAAAATGACTCCACTGTACCTGATGGTAAGCACAGTGGAGTCCAAAAAATAATACCGACCAGCGAGAAACGATATGGTCACCCGCTGGTCGACACAATCATGCCGGCCCGCACAAATGCTTCTTCACGCTTCGCTTAAAGGATCCAAGATCATAGGGAGGAGGGAACACGTGAGCCGGCAAACCATTCCACAGCTTGATGGTGCGGCAAAAGTAAGAGTTAGCGAACTTTTTAGTTCGAGCCGCGGTTGTTGTGACCATAAAGCTGTCCATTATAATGTCAACAGAAATTAGAATAAACGCACTCGTATGTTGTTTATTGATTAATTCATTGCGGACGTTGCAATATAATCAATAGTTATGTGCCTCTTTAAGATAATATATCGGATATCTAATCGAGCCCCTACAAATGTGAGTACTTATGCTAGTTTGAAGCTACTTGTACACATTTATTGTGCTAGCTCGAACCTCAGCTCAAGTTTTTTGGAGTTGTATACGTTATATAGGTACTGATATTATTCACAAAGAATTATCACGTACTTTAACGGTGAAGGAAAACATCGTGATAAAACCTGCACACTTAAAAGTTCTTAGGAATTTCTTAGGTGTGTAGTAAGCAGTCATGGCCTCGAGGTTTAGGCGCGCGGTCGAGAATTTCGGCTGTCGCAGGTTCAAATCCCAGGCACACACCTCTGACTTTTCGAAGTTATGTGTGTATTCACAATGAATTATCACTTGCTTTAACGGTGAAGGAAAACATCGTGATAAAACCTGCACACCTAAAAGTTCTTAGGAATTTCTTATATGTGTCAACTCGCACTAGGCCAGCGTAGTGGAATAAGGCCTAAACCCTCAGGCCTCAGTTGTAGAGGAGGCCCGTGCCCAGCAGTGGGACGTATATGGGCTGATGATGATATACTGATATTAATGTACATACACCTTCACGCTTTTATTGTGGAAGGGCGATGCAGAAGTGTATTTCTGCAACCACTTTTCGATAATTGTGTTTTAAGTCCAACGTACGCAATTTTCACACTCTATGTTGCTACTGAGAATTTTCTAACGAATAAACACAATAGCACTTTGCCAGGCCAGGATGTTGAATCAGGATCCCTAGATCATATGGCACACACTTGGGCCGACCATGAGGCAGTCAATCGTGTTATAAATGTATATGTATCAACCCATATACGAGTACATCCACACATTGACAGCCTCGTGGCGCAGATGGCTAGACACCAGCTTACGAAACGAGAGGCCGCGGGTTCGATCCCCGCAACGGGACAAATGTTTGTGTGATCCACAAAATTCGGGTGTTTGTGAGACCGAAAAGTCTCTCGTAGTCTCTGATACCCACGACACAGGACTTGTATCCTAGTGTGGGGTCAGAACTATGTATGTGACTGTTGGGTGTATTTATTTATTATTATTATTTATTTATCTAGCAGACTGCCTTTACAACTGAGGGGTGTTAGGCTTTGGCCTAACTAAGCCAGCGTTGTATACTTTATAATATTGTACTTACTAATGTAATTGACTGCCGACGTTGATTTGCCGCGAAGGATGCGCACGCGCAGCTGATCCAGCACACCTCGACACGAAATTTCGTCAAAAAATATTGGGTTTTCCGGAGAACTCAATAAATCTTTTTCAGCAGCTGATAACACATCTCCGGCCTCAAATGGTGCCACCATATCATAGGTCATCATCTTGAATTTTGCGAAGTAATTTTTAAGGAATAGTAAACGACATATTTAAAAGTGTAATTACTATAAAAATCGTTGTTGGAAAGACCTTTATAAGAGTAAATTTATTTTCAACCCTTTCAAGTTGTAGACGAGGGAAAACTGTTTTGCTAAAAGCTTTTTATTACATCGGTCCATTTTTGGCGACGAAATTAATGGAAAACTAAGAGTTTTGCGCTTATAAAACACACGTGTGAAATCAAGTACCTATATTATAAATTTTAGTTGCATTAAACATGTAAAAAATAATGGTTACAACTTTTGTTATAAAACACATCGTACATATTTAAAGAAAAATATAGGTACCTACTAAGATCTTAGGTAAAGCTATTTATTACTTATAGTTAAATGCACATGCTAACAACAGGAATTACAATATCCTTAACTTTGCGTGTTCTACAAACGCTAGTAGTTGACCCTATCCCACCACACACCCGCCACTGTAACTCCTGTGCTCCAGGATCAACAGCGGCACGCACATTATGGCGCCGAGCAATGAAGCTCAGCGAATCTAAGGGGACCTAAATTTGTCACAATCCAGCAACGAAGTTAATCAGAAAAACAAAGAGTTGTCCACTCCCCTCCACAGCAAAGCGGGTGACAAAACATTGAAACTCTAGTAGTTATCTATTATTCTTAGAAGTTTGAATAACAATGCAATGTCCACACTCATACATATATTTTTAAAACTTATGCCTTAAATTTAAAAAAAACATACATACATACATAAACTCACGCCTGTATTCCCCGAAGGGGTAGGCAGAGGTGCATTTCTGCACCCACATTTCGCCAGGTATGTATCAGTCCCACGTAATAGGGGGCGAGCCTATGGTCGTTTTTCGGGCACATTTCCAGACTCCGTGCTGTTACTGAGAATTTCCTAATGGAAAAACCCAATAACACTTTGCCCGACCCGGGAATCGAACCCAGGACCTCTAGATCCCACGGCACATACTTGTACCGCGAGACCACGAGGCAGTCAAAAAAAATAATCGGACGTTAATCTTTCTTTGAAATATTTGCACGGTTGTTATTAAACACTATCGGCTTTTACTTCATTGACATCATTTTAATTGTCCAATCACACCTGCCGCGAACGTTTTGCTAAATAATTTATAGATCCTAGGTTAATCTTATTGCTAATTTGACAAATTTTGATTTTTTCTGGACAAATTATTCTTTCCTCTTCAGAACCCACATGTGGTGTGTACACGGCACCAACATCTATATGACCTTCTGGCAAATATGAATCACTTTTCATATTAATTATTGGTTAAAATAAATTAGGCTCGAATACGTTGAAATATTGAAATTGAAAATCCTAGGAACTTTTAGATGTGCAGGTTTCCTCACGATGCTTTATTGCACCGTAAAGGACGTGATAATTTATATGAATACACATAACTTCGAAAAGTTAGAGGTGTGTACCTGAGGTTTGAACCAGCTAACGTCAGATTCTCGACCGCGTGCCTAAACCTCGAGGCTATCACGACTTCGATTCGATTCGAGATTCTCAACTGCGCGCCTAAACATCAAGGCGATCACGGCGTAATGTTTCGTAATACAAAAATATCGTGATTTATAAGAATTGTAATAATAATAATTGTAAGAACTTCTAACCATATTGGCGGTTTATAAACTAATATGTATGCAGAATGAAGTTGAATAGGTATAAGTATGGCTAGACGCCTACGCGCGCCGAGCTGGAAGGCCGGTGACCCCGACAAACGCTTCCCGCCCCCTCCCCCTAGGGCTGGCGGGAGGTAGAGCCACAAACACCTTTCCCCTCGAGTTCATTGATAAATTCCATGTCGTATTTTTCTGATAAATTGTATTACTAAGTTCAGTAAAACCTTCAGTGAATTTTCTTCACTGTATATTAATGATACTCAATAAAACATACTTGCAGCTGTTTAAATAGTATTTTTTAATAAAAAAAAGAATCACACGTTCTAATTACCAGCTGATATTACGAAATATGAAGTGATATTTACTTATTCACTTAATATTATCTGACTAACTCACCAGAAAATAGCCTCCGTGAAATTCCTCGCACTTCATGTTGATTTGATACTAGCTGATCCGGCGAACTTCGTTCCGTCTAACAGTCGATTCTTTATTATTATTATTTTGTAGCCTAAGTTACTCTTTATTACACCAGCTACCTGCCAATAAAAGTCCCGTCAAAATCGGTCCAGCCATTTCAGAGATTAGCCGAAACAAACAGACAGACGGACAAAATTTGTAAAAAACGTTATTTTGGTATATGTACCGTGTATACATCCACATGCATTTATTAAAAAGCGGTTATTTCAATATTACAGACACTCCAATTTTATTTATTTGTATAGATATTGAAAAAAAATGTATGGCAAATTCTAATGTCTCACTACTACGGGAGATTAGATGCTATTCATTCCGGCAAACTTTTCGCGTGACTAAAATTGTCGGTACGCATGTTTGTAAACGAAAATTCCCAACGGAAAGAATCACAAATGCTTATTATTTACACTTGCATGTAATATAAATGCTTGAGCACATAAATATTGTATTATTAAACGATGATCATCATCATCTACCCATATACGTCCCACTACAGGGCAGGGGACTCCTCAACCGCTGAAAGGAATTTCCTAAGAACTTTTAGCCGGGCAGGTTTCCTGTTTTAAATGGTAATAAGACATCTGTAATCATTAATTAACATTTAGATTATTAAATTACCTTTCAAATAGTGTTTATTTCCTGTGTAACTATTATTACTAATTTCAATTTGATCAAGTAGGGGATAGGGAGAAAAAGTAAACGCGAAAAACTTCCAGAACAGTTTAACTTATTACCATTGTCTAAGCTTAGAACGACGTTACTTATTTTTAGTTGTACCTTTCTACCCTATAGAAGAAAAAAACCTTCGTTTATTTTAAGATAAAAGATCAGACGTCTGACTGACGAGGAAACGGCAAGAATGGTTTATTTCAGCTATTTCCATAGCCTTATGTCGTATGGTATTCTTTTGTGGGGAGCCGCTGCGGATATTAACACTATTTTTGTTTTGCAAAAAAGAGCCATTAGGGCTATTTATAATTTAGGTCCCAGGGCTTCACTTAGAGAAAAATTTAAGGAAATAAATATTCTTACCCTCACTTGTCAGTTTATATACGAAAACTTAATGTACGTCCAAAAGAATCTTGATAAATTTAATAAAATTTGTAATGTACACAATAAAAATACTAGGAACAAATGTAATCTCGTTCAACACGTAACTCGTCTCCGGAAAGTTAATAACTCTTTTATGGGGCAACTAGCTTTTGCCCGCGACTCCGTCCGCGTAGACTACAGGGTTGGGTTCAGAATGAAAATAAGTTGTAGTCTATTTTACTCCACAGAGTCCCATTTATGTCCATATCAAAAATCGTTTACATCGGTCAAATGATTTAATCGTGAAAGCGTAACAGAAATACTCGTATAGCTACAGTCGTCTACACGTCGTTTCATCATTCTAGCTTCAAAAATGACGAATTTCCACACAAACTTTCACCCCTATTTTTATTTTACCCCCTTAAAGGTACATTTTTTTTACAAACTTTGAATGTCATATTTATTTACTTATATCTAATCAACAAAAATAAGTTTCAAGCTTCTAGCTTTAAAAATGACAATACTTCCATACAACTTTTCATCCCCCCTTAAAACCCCTTTTCCTTGATGAAAAGTAGCCTATGTCCTTTCTCAGAGTTTAAACTATCTGTGTACCAAATTTCATTTAAATCGGTTCAGAAATTTTAGCAGGAAAGCGAGACAGACAGACAGACAGACAGAGTTACTTTCGCATTTATAATATTAGTAAGGATAAGGATTAAAAAAAATAGCCTATGTCCTTTTTTAAGGTCTCATTTTTGTCCATACCAAAAATCATCCAAATCAGTCAAAATGGTTTAGGTGTGAAAGCATAACACAGGCAGTGTTACTTTCGTATTACAATATATGCTCATCCCACGGGAACCCTTCATATTCCCGGCATAAAACGTAGGTTATGTTACTTCATAGTGTCCCATTTATATTCATACCAAAAATCATATAAATCGGGTGAATAGTATAGACGTGAAAGCCCATTCCTACGGGAATACTACATTTTCCGGGATAAAAAGTATCCTATGTTGCGTCAGTGGGTCCTATCTACCCCCATACTAAAACTCATCTAAATCGTCAAATGGTTTAAGCGAGAAAGCATAACACAGGCAGCGTTACTTTTGCATTACATTATATGCTCATCCCACGGGAACCCTACATATTCCCGGGATAGAATATAATCTATGTTACTTCATAGGGTTCTATTTAAGTCCATAGCAAAATTCATATGAATCGGGCGAATATTTTAGGCGTGAAAGCCCATTCCCACGGGAATACTACATTTTCCGGGATAGAAAGTATCCTATGTTTCTTGGGTGGGTCCCATCTACCCCCATACTAAAAATCATCTAAATCGGTCAAATGGTTTAGGCGTGAAAGCATAGCATAGGCAGTGTTACTTTATATGCTTATCATACGGGAACCCTACATATTCTTGGGATAAAATATAGTCTATGTTACTTCATAGGATCACATTTATGTCTGTAAAAGATTTCATTCATATCGGTCAAACGGTTTAGGCGTAAAAGCAGAATATTGACAGAGCTACTTATACCCATTCCCACGGGAATACTACATTTTCCGGGATAAAAAGTATCCTATGTTCTTTCCCAGGCTCCAACCTATCTGTGTACCAAATTTCATTTAAATCGGTTCAGTAGTTTTAGCAGGAAAGCGAGACAGACAGACAGACAGACAGACAGACAGACAGACAGAGTTACAATCGCATTTATAATATTAGTAAGGAAGTAAGGATGTATACGCTTCTATAACAAACTTCCGAAGGCTATTAGAGAGCTTCCCTTGACAATGTTTAAGAAATCAATTAAAGATAAGCTTTACAAAAAAGCATACTATAAAGTTTCAGATTTTATTGAAGATAATAAGCCCTGGGAGTAAGTAAATTGATCGGAGTTTTGTTTTGTTGCTACAGTTTGTATCGTTATGACATTTATAATGTAAAATTTAAATAATGTAATGAAAAAAAGACATAATTATATTGCTGTTTTTTAAAGAAAAAAATGACATGTCGTGTTGCTGAGGGAGTTTCTTGCCGTTTCTTCTCCACAGCTATAACACGTTTCGAAGCGGCAATAGTTTAAAAAAATTAAGATGTGTAAAATTGACGATTCAAAAGAACTTGTAAAAGTCTATTTGAATAAAGATATTTTGACTTTGACTTTAAGAAGTCTTCTTTTGAATCGTCAATTTTACACTTTTTAATATTTTTTAAACTATTGCCGCTTCGAAACGTGTTATAGCTGTGGAGAAGAAACGGCAAGAAACTCCCTCAGCAACACGACATGTAATTTTTTTTAAATAGCAATAAATGTCTTTTTTTAATTACATTATTTAAATTTTACATTGTAAATGTCATAACGATACAAACTATAGCAACAAAACAAAACTCCGATCAATTCATTCCGATCAATCAAGTAATTACAGAAAACTGGAAAATAAAACCACAAAATGTCATTGTATAACATTGAATAATTTTTATTTTTTAAATCATTCAATAACTTAAATATACGCCTTATAGTTAAGATAAATCATGTAATACTTTATATTGGGACATCTATCTTACTTTTCAGCAGCTTAAACAGGAATGTGTTAAAACATTTTCATATAAGTAAATTGGTACTCTCTAAGATATAATAAAATATTTTTTAAGATTTTAATAAGAAGTGTTTTATTTATTATTTTTGTGCTTTTTTATCTGTTACCAAAAGTCAAATGTCCCAATACAAATCACAAATAAACACTTTGGAAATAATTAATATATTTTATACAGTGCCATAAAAATACAATTAAATTTAAGGAATACAGCACGTCAGCGTATGATTTTTAAGACGTCATTTCAGTTAGTTAACTAGTGTAAAAAAAATCAAATATAAATGCAACTAGATTAAATATAATCAAATTATCACACAGTGTTCATTATTGAAGATATCTGCTTCTATAGCTATGAAAATATAAATACAAATTTCTTACACAATCCAGATTCAATAGTAAGCAAAAGTCAGCAGCCATATTATATTAATAATTTTTTCATTGTATTTGAAATGTTAAAAAAAATCACTAAACATAAGAAGCTCTGTTATTTTTACTGTTTTTTTTTTCATTCTCATTACATAATTTTTTTGGTGGCTACCATATTAAAGTTTTCCAGAATGACATGATTGGGATTGTTTAAATGTCTCGCTGATTTATATGTAAGAGACCCGCTGTGTTAACGGGTTCATCAGGAGATCAACATACAGTCCATCCTTTCTCTTTTCCCCCATATTTAATTTAAAATTTTCTCTATAGTCAGTTTTTATCAAATTGACGTCTTAAAAACCACACTTTGTACCAAAATAATACAATTTACATATATTAATTTCATATCACACTTATGCGTATAAGTCTTATAATAGAAACATAGAACTATGGTGAACACTTTGCTTAGAAAGTTGTTAAAAGTGTACCAACATTGAAGATAATGATTTTTTACATTGTCAGCCTCCGTGGCGCAGTTAGTTAGAGTCAGATTGTGAGACCGAAGTATCTGGGTTTGATCCCCTAACTGTGACAAATATATGTGTTTTGAATCTTGGACACTCTATGACAGCTGCAATACAAAACTTTCTATTTGAGAGTACTATGAATGCAATTGCTATGGTATTTTTCTTATTTATATTATTAAAATATTACAAAGGAAAGAATGATAAAAAAATGTAAGCATATAATTATAAAATTCCATGCAGTGTGGAGAACTATAGTCTATTTCTGAAAATGGTAATTAATAGAAAAATAATTATTGTCCTAATCAATTAGCCCTGAAGTTAAAAATATGTTTCTATGAGGAAAATAAAATTGCAATTTATCATTGCCAAAAATGAACTATAATAATTTAAATCTTTCCTTTTATATAAATAATGCATCACTAAAATTTTTATGAATATACTGGCAAGTTATGAACCGAGATGGACACATAAAAATTAATTTTCGTTTTCAAAAATGCTTTTGGGCATTTTCGCTTATGAACACAACTATCAAATCCGTTTCTTGGTTAAAACTCCAGGATATTGGTAATATATAGTCATAATGCTTTAGACAAAATAAATGGCACTATTAGCTGCTTATTAAAGACATTCAAAACTGTTGAACATAAATAAATAAATACACCAGACAGTCACATACATAGTTCTGACCCCACATTAAGATACAAGTCTTGTGTCGTGGGTATCAGAAACTACGAGAGACTTTTCAGTCTGACAAACAGACCAGACCCGAAACAAAAATTTGTGGATTACACAAACATTTGTCTGTGACAGCCCCGTGGCACATAAGCTAGACACCAGCTTGCGAAACTAGAACCAGCAGGTTCAATCCCCGCACAGAGACAAATATTTGTGTAATGCACAAATATTTGTTTCGTGTCTGGGTGTTTGTGAGACCTAAAAGTCTCTCGTTGTTTCTGATATATACGACACAAGACTTGTATCTTGTGTGGTCATAAGGCATGTAACTATTATTGGATGTATATATTTATTCATTAATATCGATATTTTAACGTAATCGAAACGTTATCGTGTTCACATTAGTTACACAAATATGCGGGGTTTGGTTAATTAAAATATGGCGACATAATTTTAGCGTTAAACGCCTCTTTTCAGTTAGACAGCCGTATTAGTGAGAAAGGAATGGAACTCTTACAATATTAGTGTTCAATTGGCAAACTATCGATTTAAAAATTAATGTTTATAGGTATCGGTATACAATCGATTATGTTTTATCGAAATTCAAGTTGTTTAACTCAATAAATGTTTAAGAAAACAAAAAATATTGCTTAAGACAGACGTAACCACCTTCTACAAGACCCAAGGTATTTTGTATATAATTTGAATTAAATAAGAGGAACTAAAAATGTAATTGATTTGTCGAATTGGGTTACTATGAGTTTAAGTTTTTATTGTTGACGTATAAATGCTTCAATTATCGAAAATCGGTCATAATTTGCAGTAAAAAATTTAAAAGCAAATATATGTAATAAAACAGAAACGCTAAATCATACGAGAAAGAGTCTTAATTACTTATTTAGATAAACAGGTCCTTTCCTATCAGTTTTACATTTTACCTTACATTGAACATGGTTGAAGCATTTTACAGCAATTTATTGTAATAATTATACGACAGATGGCGTCACTTACACTTAATCTTTCTTTTATATATATCGACTAATTAGTGTGTGTACAGTTTTATAATGTCGATATTTTTCTAAAGTCGTATTTAGATTCCGAATGTTAAAAATAAAGATACCATAATTTGGCATTTAAATATTTTATTCTATACAACTAGTGCACCATTCATTATTGTGTTTATATTAACTAACACCGATTAATTTAGTGTCGATATTTTTACTGATAGCGATTGGTTAAATATATTTCTGTACGACATATCGTACAATTAATGCCGCTATGCTGAATATTTTTTTCACATTATTTATCGACAATCGATATATCTTTTGCCGCACCACACTTTCAATTTAGTGCCAGCGTCGTCATTTTATCGTACCCATACGAAAAAACAATTTAAAAATAGCATTTTTATACAACACACAAAATAATTGTTACATTATTGGATAGAACTTAATAGAGTTTACATATCGATAAAATACCTTAATATCGATACATACAGTTGAAATGACGACTAGTGCGGTAGACATGGGGTAGTTTTGTACCTGGTGTAAGCACGGGATGTGTGTCTCACTGTTGCAGCGGCGCGGGGGGAGTGGCGGTCGGGGCGGGGCGCGCGGGGGAGTGCGCACGCGCAGGCTCACTGTCTTTGCTCTTGTTTTGCACGAATCTGTTAATGATACACAATTTTATAGTGATTGTACATTCGTATGACACCTTTGTATGATTTAAGTTGCATAAACGATAAAAAGGTTTATCGTTAAGGATAAAATTCGTGAAAAATATTTATATTTATCGACATCAATACTTAGTTTGTCCCGCGGTACAGCTATGTACTTAGCGACTTAGAGGTCCCGGGATCAAACTTGGGCTGAGCAGTGTTATTAGGTTATTATTTTCCATTAGCAAGAAAGAAATCTTGCCTCTTACTATATGTGACTTAAATTATACTCGACTTAGGTGTTTGTGCGTTCGTGTTCATGTGCGTGTGCGTGTTCGTGCGTGGTGCGTGGTGCATGCGTGCGTGCGTGCGTGCGTGATGCGTGCGTGCGTGATGCGTGCGTGCGTGGAGCGTGCATGCGTGCGTGGTGCGTGCGTGCGTGGAGGGTGCGTGCGTGCGTGCGTGCGCGCGCGGCGCGTACCGGTAGACGTCGTCGGTGGGTTGCAGCGTGCCGCTGGCGAGGTGCAGGCGGCGGCCGGCGGGCGGCGGCGCGGGCGCCCACCACTGCACCACGCGGCCCACCACGGGCACGCGCCGCAGCAGCCCCTCCTGCCACACCTCGCGCTGCAGCTCGCACTGCGCCGCCTCGATGCCTGCCGACCGACCCACACCTCAACACGCCGCGATACCATACGATCACAGGCAGTGGCGTTACTTCCATAGAAGCCCAAAAGCCTAACATGGCGTACACAATTCCGAATAATAATCTTTAAGCTTTAAATATTTATTTAACAAAAGCAATTCGACATGTAAATGAAAATATTCTGACCCCACAATGAACAATTATAAACTAGGCATTACACAATTAACATATTGTAATACTTTTAAGCTTCTATGGAAGTTTCGCCAATGGTACATTTTCTAAGTCACCGTAAGTATATAATATCCTATGATATTATCAAAAGCAAAATTTACAACGTAACTTATTTGATGACTTTTGATCAACTTAAATAAAACTTTCTTTTAAATTATGTTCCAGAAATTGCTAAAACAATGGAATCGTTATGTCTAAATTGGATGAATAAAATCTTACCTTTCTTCAAAACTTCAGTCATGTCTGTAAGCGCTTTGGAACTCTCCTCGACTTCTTTTCCTGCAGTCATCACCAAGTCCAACAGCTCATCGACATCGGTGTCAGCTGTCACCATTCCAAACCTGGGAATATTAACTAGTATTAGTATTATTTCCGCCCTGTGGATTGGGGGCGTAAGAATTCCGCCTAGTTGGAAGGCCAGAGACCCCGACATACCCCTTTCGGCCTCCCCCGAGGTTCCGAACAGGGGAGCTCAAGGCGCTTTCCTCTCGTAAAAAAATGTATTAGTATTATTTGACGTATGTGTAAATACGATGACGATGTATGAAGAAGCAAAAGAGGTATGTCAGAGTCATAGCTTGTGGCACTCAATAATCTCTGCCTACCCCTATATGATACGGATATTAGTGTGTGTGTATGTATGTATGTATGTATTAGTCAATCAATGTACCATTGCTGGGTAAGGGGTTTTACGCGGTTGAATGGAAATTCCTTTTGCATTTTTCCTATCATCTTCATCTTTAGAAGGAACATAAGACATTTATTTTTTAATTTACACTTTCTTGTATAAACAAAAATTATATAGGTATAGAAACTAAACTATGTATAAAATACAAGAGGCGGTCTTATCACTCCAGGCAATTTCTTACACCCTTAGGATGGATAATAAAAGAGGAAAAATAAAGAGTGTAACATTAACTGTTTGGAAAAGAATTAAAAAAAGACATCTTAATTTTTATTGTCTTATGTCTGTATTTCTAGTCGAATTTTTATAAATGCAAAAATGTCTAAGTCTTTACGCTTTCACGACTATATCATATCATTAAATTTAAAAATACAGTGAACCTTGAAGAACACAGGAATTTTCTAAAGTAGCTCTTTTAAGGTCCACTACCTATTTTAGGCTAATGTAGCGAGAATCTTGATAAATTAGGCTTTATTCCTAGTTTTATGGTAAGACATTTTGAAGATTTGGGGGTACCTGACGCAAGCTAGTCCATCCTCTCCATCTCCGCATGAGAAGGCGCCGTCCGTGACCCTCAGCGTTTCCACCAGCTGCCTGTTCAAAGAGTTCAACTCATCTGCTCCGGCTTCCTCCCAACCCAGAGGGACGTATCTCACGCCTCCTAAACCTTATCGAAGAAAGAAATTATATTTAGCGAATACGATTGGACACGTATATGAGATTATCCTGACTCCCACAATTAGCGCTACCCGTGCTTCGAAGACCAGTATCTTCTTTTCAGTTTTATCACAAATTAAAGACAAAACAAACTCGATGGTTGTATTCACAATCTGATCTCATGATCACGGGACAAAAAAATGCTTCTAAAAAATGGATTAAAATTACTGTGTGCGTGTGAGCGTTATCATCATCATCATCATCAGCTCAACTACGTCCCACTGGCCACAGGCCTTCTCTACAACTGAGAGGGTTTAGGCCTTAGTCCACCACGCTGGCCTAGTGCGGGTTGGCGGACAACACACCCAAGAAATTCCTAAGAACTTTTAAGGTGTGTAGGTTTTATCACGATGTTTTCCTTCACCGTTAAAGCAAGTGATAATTCATTGTGAATACACACATAACTTCGAAAAGTCAGTGGTGTGTGTCTGGGGTTTGAATCTGTGAGCGTTAGTGTAAATATTATGGTGATTGCAGTGTTGAACGATAAAAAAAATATGAACCATATGATGATATGATTATATCGATCATCTTTGAAAGGTGCCTAAATCGCTCGATATTTGTATGTACACGGTGTAAATAGACCGTGATCGAAAACTAACACAGGTAACAGTTACGGTGATTACCAACACATTGACGCAAAAAAAATAATTGAAGTTTTTCTTAATCACCATAACTATGTCATAGTTTTCAGTCACGGTCTGTTTGCACTCTATACAATATTGCAAAATCATCATCATCTCCTTGCCCTGTTCCCAATCTCATTTGGGGTCGGCGCAGTATGTTTTATCCTTCCACATATCCCTATCAGCCGTCATGTCTTCATTCACTCCTTTTTCTTTCATATTTTCAGTCACGCACTCCATCCATCTTTTCTTTGGCCTTCCTCTGCTCGCCCATCCATCAACTTTCATATCCATCACCTTTTTACCTACGTATGCTTCATCCCTCCTCATAACATGCCCACACCACGACAGACGGTTTCCTTTTAGCTTTTCTATCACAGGAGCTACTTTCAGACTTCCTCTAACGTATTCATTCTTCACTCTGTCAAGCCGTGTTATACCACACATCCATCGCAACATTCGCATTTCAGCTGCATGCAGTCGTCTTTCGTCCGTCTTCTTCGTAGCCCAACACTCCGATCCATACAGTACGACAGGTCTTATTATGGACTTGTATATTCTGCCCTTCAATTTGAGGGGCATTCTGGGGTCACATATTGTGGATGAGACCTGTCGCCATTTCATTCATCCTGAGTTGATTCTCTGCCTTACGTCCCGGTCTATATCTCCGTCGCTTTGCAAAAGTGACCCAAGGTAGCGAAATTCGGAACAAACTGGTATCGACATTCCATCGAGTGTGACGGACACAGAACTTGAAAGACCGCCATAGTCGCAAAACATATATTGTGTTTTGGTTTTGCTGATTTTAAGGCCAAAATTTCTAAGTCTATGCCGCCACACTTCCAGCTTGTTCTGCACCTCGTGGCCACTTTCTGACACCAGCACGATGTCGTCAGCAAACAGCATGCACCAGGGTGCTTCTTCCTGTATACCTGCCGTAACAGCATCCATAATCAATAGGAAGAGGTAAGGGCTAAGAGCCGACCCTTGGCGCATACCAACAGCGACATCGAAACTGGCTGTAAGACCAGCTGCTGTCCGGACTTGAGTACTACATTTACAATACATGGCCCGAATCAACTGCAGGTACTTCTCAGGCACACATTTCTTCTTAAGGGCCCACCATACAACTTCACGTGGAACCCGATCATAAGCCTTTTCGAGGTCAATGAATGCCATATGCATGTTTTTATGTGCTCTCCTGTATTTTTCGCATAACTGGCGAATAGCAAAAATGGCATCCACTGTCCTACGGCCAGGCATAAAACCGAACTGGTTCCGTGAAACCTCACACTCCTTTCGCAGGCGTCGCTCAATTATTCTCTCCCATACTTTCATAGTGTGTGACATTAACTTTATTCCCCGATAATTGTTACAATTTTGCACGTCTCCCTTGTTTTTAAAAATGGGCACCAAATAACTGTTGCACCATTCATCGGGTATCGTGTTGTCCAGTAACATCTTATTGAAGAATAAAGTCAGCTACTTCCACCCATCTGCTTGCATAACCTTCCATACTTCTACTGGTATTCCATCTGGTCCAACCGCCTTTCCATTCTTCATTCCACTCACAGCTTTCTTCGCTTCATCTACAATATTGCAAAATATTAACATAAATTTATCCCTTAGGTTTTTTTACAGGTGTGACTGTTATCGAAAACTCAGGCTGGCAATACTTATAGTGGTTAGGAAAACTTTTTTTTTTCATTTTCTTTAGTGTCAATGTGTTTATAATATACTTACTTATATATACCGTACTTATTACCTGTCTAAGTTTTCGATCACGGTGTGTTTAGACCTTGTATAGGGGACTGCACTTACCAGCCCACCCAGGTACGTGGACGAGCCTGAGGCAGGGGTGGTGTTGCACCCTGTGGTGGAAGGGGTCCCGCAGCGCCACGGTGGCGTGCAGCACGTGCAGCTGCGCCTCCAGCACGCCGCCCCACGCGTCCAGCCGCGCGTCCGCCGCATCGCCCCCCGCCCCCTCCAGCGGACAGTAGCGCAGCACCACGCCGTGCGCCTCCGTCTCGCACACTTCGATTGGCATCTGCAAATAGTCTATTGCTTTATTTGCATTCCAAACTTGGAAATTTTATGTTTTTGTTAACAGAAAATATCAAAGTAGTATTTTTTTCTTTGTAAAATCAGACATTTCTCAGATAATCGTTAAAGCAGTCAAGCCCCTTAGGAGACATAAAAAGATTTGGCTGTGAAAAATATATTTTTTTCAGATTGTTTTTTTTTTTTTTTTTGGAGCTACAGTACCCAAAACTTATTTTTTCCTTAAACTTAGATACACATTTTCACAAATCCGTGGCGCAGTTATTTAGATTGAACAGCTTGCGAAACGAGAGGCCGAGGGTTCAATAGACACGGAGACAAATGTTTTTGTGTTCCACAAATATTTGTTTCTGGTCTGAGTGATAAGACCGAAGTCTCTCGTAGTTTCTGATACCCACGACACAAGTGCATCTTAGTGTGGGGTCAGAACTATGTATGTGACTGTTGGGTGTATTTATTGGTACTGACCATGTCTGCTTCCCTCTGCAGCACTTGTCCAAGCCAGGAGTTGAGTTTGTCGTAGTAGGGCGGTGGTTTCTCCGCGCCTGGCGGGGCGAACTGGAATGTCACGCACGCTGATGCTTCACCTATTGCGTCCTGGAAGTGATGGGGACAATATTTTTTTTAGTAGAAATCACAGGTACATCTTGGATAGTCTATAAAGTATATTTTTTTGTTTTAAATATATCCCAGTTGGCAGAGGCAGTGCTTCCATAGAAGCCCAAAAGCGTTACACTTTAATTTGACATTTATATTATGTAAAATTGCTTTTGTTAAATAAAGATTTAAAGCTTAAAGATTATTATTCGGAATTATGAAAGCTCGTCTGGGCTTCTAAGGAAGTACCGCCACTGCAAGTTAGTAGGGTTATTTATCATCAACCCACATACTTCCCACTGCGAGCACGGCCCTACAACTGAGAGGGTTTAGGCCTTAGCCCACCATGCTGGCCTAGTGCGGGTTGGCGGACTACACACCTAAGAAATTCCTAAGAACATTTAAGTATGCAGGTTTCCTCGTGATGTTTTCATTCACCGTTTAAGTACGTGATATTTCACACATATGTAGCTACGAAAAGTCAGAGGTGTGTGCCTGGATTAGAAACCACGATCGCCGAG
Organism: Hemaris fuciformis; assembly: GCA_907164795.1. Classification (NCBI taxonomy): domain Eukaryota; kingdom Metazoa; phylum Arthropoda; class Insecta; order Lepidoptera; family Sphingidae; genus Hemaris; species Hemaris fuciformis. The sequence goes on along the minus strand of OU015440.1, from coordinate 2,260,491 downwards.
ATTCTCGACCACGCGCCTACACTTCTAAGCCATCGCCAGTTATTGCAACAGTATAAAATATTAACTTTACTTACAGCCAAGTCTGTGTTTGGTGGTTCGTCTCCGCCGGGCCGGCCGCTCTGAAACGTGAATCAATTTTATAATAAATAACTATTTTTATGAAGTCAAAATACGTAGGACGGTAAAAATGCGTATATAATAAATAAAAAAACATGTAAAGAAAACTTATTTCTTTTAGTTCAGTGTGTGATTGTGATTGACATCTAATTTCATGGTTATAACGGGTAATACATAATAACTATAATATTTATAACATATCTCTCTCATAGAATAGGATCCTAATTAACATTAATTATTATTTTATATACTGTTAGAATACATAAGGGTAGTGGAGGAGGCCGGTGTCGAGTGTTGGCGGACCTCCTTTGGTTGCGCTCCTTCCGTCGCGTCAGTCTGACACAATTGTCGTTGGTTGGGATAATGGTCGTTCTGTTGGTTTTTGCTCTATTATTGTAAATTGTAATCTGGATTACTTAGCGTCGGTATTGTGTCGGAATTGTTGAATGTTAAGTTGCTTTGATTTTGAGTAAATGTAATTAATGAAATTGTAAATACGTGTATAATATTTTCCTTTAAAAAACTCACTTCTGATCGAATTTCCTTAGAATACATATAAAAAAAAGGTTTTCGATTTTATCACCCGCCTCCTATTTTCAACACAACAGGTTCCAATTTTGAATTTATAAGTCCAAAATTTGAGTAAAATTCTAATTATAATTACAGGAGATGCTATTTTAAAATCTAGAGAATATTTCAATTGTTATTAAATGCATTCCAATTTTGAATATTTTCTTTAAAAGGGACACTTGATCCTTTGCCTCCTTTTACATAAAAAAAAAGAATAAAAAACAAACAAATGTGTAGTTGTTCCGTACCAGTATGGTGAGGTGGTGCGCGGCGAGCAGGCGGCGCGCGGCGCGGGCGGCCTTGAAGGCGCCGCGCACCCGCCGCGCCAGCCCCGCGCCCCCCGCCGCCCGCGCGCTCGCCCACAGCGCCAGCGCGCGCGCCCCGCCCCCGCCGCCCCCCGACAGCCCCGCCAGCGCACACAGCGCGCCCTCGCGACCGCCGCCCTGCAATACACGCTTATATCCGTCATCATCATAAATCTTCCCTGATCTCAAGGTTATGCACACAGAAAAGGTACCCAAGTTGTGGGTTTGCCCGTTTTGGAGCCTGTCGATACTCAAAATATGTACATGTTTTTCTAAAATAAATTTCATTTCATTTGCGGCCATGTTTATCCACAGAATAGTTAAATAAGACTAGAAAGGAAATGTCAGCATGCCGAGCGTGGCAAACCTACGATTAGACTATCTTATGTTTGACACGGTTGCTTCTTAGTAATTCAGGTAGCGTGTAATATCAACACTTTTATAAATATGTATGAAATTTTTATCATTGGTCGTGTGATCGTAGTAGAATGAATAGGTGACATACAAGCGGCGACACTCGTCCCCATACAAAATACTGTCTATTTCCCTTCTAATCTTATGTTATGATGTTTTATCCTTCCAAACGTCCCATCAGCCGTCATGTCTTCATTCACCCCTTTTTCAATGGTATGCAAGCCAAGGAAATTAAAATTCAATTTCCAGATCGCAGGAGGGAGACAATTTAATCAAAAATATTCACAGATACTTATACACTATTTGTCGTGTAAACCATACCGTGATCTATTTTTCAAGTAACGCCATCTATTGGCGTTTAACACAATGACACTTATGTTTAATAAACTAGCGCCATCTATTGGCATGGATACACATTAAACAATACAATTTATAATGAAATTGTACACCCCTTTTTCTTTCACATCTTCCCTCACGCATTCCATCCATCTTTTCTTTGGCTTTCCTCTGCTTGTCCAAAGCACTCTTACATAAATCTTAGTTTAATACATTTTTCCTATCAATTTTTTGTTCTCGCTCAATTTGTTACTTTTGAAACGTTATTCGTGTAATTTTGTGGAAAAAAATAGTTACTGTGATTTTCGTCATGTTTTTTTTTATATATTGGGATGTCAAATAAAGCATAGTAAAGAGGTAATTCTAACGACCAAAAAGTATAAACAATCTATGAGTGAATAAACTGCAATACTGAATGATCAGACAGATTGCATAATGACAGATAACTTTTTTATTAACTTGTTTGTTTTTAGATTAAATCGTAATGTATTTTTTATTAATTTTGGCTGTATGTCTATCTGTTTTTTTTTCTTTCTTTTTTTTTCCGGGCACGGCAAAGTGACTCCACTGTACCTGATGGTAAGCACATATATATCTATATCTATCTATCCATCTATACCAGCCTAGTCAAATACAACTCGCATACATTATCTAAGATCTCATGATATTATATCACGCGTTGTATTGTTCTAGTAAAACCTTTGTTGTTAATGAGAACAAGTTAATTTACATATTCACAAACTATATTACGTGAGGTTATGTATACATACTATATTATTTGCATATTGTTATAACAAATTTAGTGTAGGATAATTTAATCACATTCTTTCACAGCTATTATCTGACCAGGCCTTTTTGTTATTTAAATTTATATATGATAGTTCAAACCCCAGGCACACCTCTGACTTTTCGAAGTTATATGTGTATTCACAATGAATTATCACTTACTTTAACGGTGAAGGAAAACATCGTGATAAAACCTGCACACCTAAAAGTTCTTAGGAATTTCTTAGGTGTGTAGTCCGCCAACCCGCACTAGGCCAGCGTGGTGGACTAAGGCCTAAACCCTTTCAGTTGTAGAGGAGGCCCGTGCCCAGCAGTGGGACGTATATGGGCTGATGATGATGATGATGATAGTTTAGTTATAGTTTATAGTATAAGGTACGGTGGGGCTGACATATATGATATCGTATAAAAGACCCCTTATAGCAAAAGGCACTATGGGACAGACATGCATGATATCGCCTTTTAATTGAATAAAAAATATATTTTTATAAACACACCTAAAGCTATGCTTCAAACGCCATCTATAAATTGACACAAATAATGTTTTGTCCATTTTTACAGCTTGGATAAGTATACTTTTGGTCAATTTATACAATTGATATAAAAATACAAAATATTTTTTTTACGACTATCCTAATGATATTTACTAAAAAGTTTTCCTTTATAAGTATATGACGCAATATGATAATATAATAACGTTAATAAATTAATTAAAAATACTTACAACATTCACGCTTCGGTCGTTAGCTGTGATAGGTTCCGGTATTTTGTAAAATGTCTGTTGTACATTAAGAAAATTATCACAGCAAACACAAATGTATTAATTACTTTACCAATCTATTAATATTTGCCAATATTTTACTTCTTTAGTACAGTAGCAAAATTTATACAAAAAAAAATGGAATGTGTGTTGGTAATATTAAAATAATCGCTTTTACTAAATGCATATAGATGTATACATGGTACGTATACCAAAATAATTGGTGACAATTAGAAAAGGATACGACAGTTGGCAAAGCTGGGACGCCGAACCACGGTCCAGGCGTCAATGTCGCAGAATCTGGAATGTCGAATGTCTGAAAGCGAAATCATAACATAAGATTAAAAATTTGATTAAAAGAAATGTATGTAATTTGCGGCCATTCTAAGTTTTTCTAACAATGAATATTAGATCAATTTACATAATATTCGCATATAAATTTTATGGAAACTTACACAAAGATTGAACAAAAACTGCTTTTTTTATTTTTATTATAGCGACATCTATCGGCACAGCCGTCAACTACTACGGACTAACCTGTTCAGTGCCAATGGCGGCCGGCAGTGCTAAAGCGTGGCCACGCAGATGTAAATGCAAATTCCTCTTCTTGCATATCGCTCCTAGTGCTTTTACAGGCAACCCCCAGCCTAATGGGGGGGCGCCTACTTCTCCCAATACTAAGAGTGGGGTACGATTCGCCGCTATATCTTCATCGCATAGTGTTTCTAGAGCTTCAATGTCCATGCCTTGACCTGAAAGTACATAGTTTTAACTTTTAAGTGGGATGTTTCAGAAAGATATCATTGTACATACATACATATTCTAACGCCTGTACTCCCCTGTAGTCCCACGTAATAGGAGGGAAACCTATTTCCTTTTTCACGCACGTTTCCAAAATCCGTGCTGCTACTGAGAATTTCTTAATGAAAAAAAAACTAATAACACTACTCGACCCTGGAATCGCACCCGGGACCTCTACCTATATCACACGGCATATACTTTTGACACGAGACCAAGAGGCCATCTAGTGTCGTCCGTGCTTTTTGTATTTATATAATTTTTCTCGAGGGGTCAGCTGTTTATGGCTCTACTTCTCGCGAGCCCTGGGGGAAGGGGGCGAGAAGCGTATGTCGGGGTCACCAGCCTTCCAGCCCGGCGCGCGGAGACGTCATAACCGCCTAGCAATAATGAAATATGATTGTCCCGTTGACAAACACGGAAGTTACACGAGATAAACTAACATCGTCAACGTAAACATACGCCTGATTTAAAAATGCCGATGAGAGCGAAAAACAACGACCAACACCGGCCGGCGAGTGTTTACAAACAACATTCTTCGCGCAATAAACAATGCTGACGTAATGCAAGATTGCCGTGTGATGTTCACTGAATGTGTTTTTAAGGCGAGTTGAAGATAAACTTAATAGTTTTTTTTTTTTTTTTTTAACTGGCACGGCAATGTGACTGAAAAAGTTCTGATCGGAGTTACATTACGTAAAAAAATCACCATCATTATTATCAGCTCATATACGTCTCACTCAGTTTTAGGTGGCCTCGAGGTTTAGGCGCGCGGTCGATTTCGGCGGTCGCGGGTTCAAACCCCAGGCACACACCTCTGACTTTTCGAAGTTATGTGTGTATTCACAATGAATTATCACTTGCTTTAACGGTGAAGGAAAACATCGTGATAAAACCTGCACACCTAAAAGTTATATGGGCTGATGATGATGATGATGATGATACGTCTCACTGCTGGGTACGGGCCTCCTCTACAACTGAGAGGGTTCAGACATTAGTCAACCACGCTGGCCTAGTGCGGGTTGGCGGGCTACACAATTAAGAAACTCCTAAGAATTTTTAGGTGTGCAGGTTTCTTCACAATGTTTTCCTTCACCGTTAAAGTACTTGATAATTCATTGCGAATACCCACATAACTTTGAAAAGCCAGAGGAACAAAACGGAATGAAATTAATAATTGAATATTTAAAATTAACATAATTTGAGTATTTTTTTTTATAGCAATTTCAAAAGTAGATTTCACTAGAAAAAAACGTGCAAACGAGTCTCTTTTCGAAGCAGATTACAACACAATTACAGTCCATAGAAGGGGATATAGGTACCTCAATTTCATAATGTAATTACCTGATGGACTCACGGGCACCGGTCTGACGCAAGCCAAAGGCAAGCTCAGCTGTCTGCAGAGATGTTGGACTACACCCAAAGGACTTGCAACGCAGCTGTATATGCACGGCAGGCGACTTGCGAATGCTAGAGCTGGAGACAAAACGATACCATAAATATGAGGATAATATTGAAAACATCTTTTTAAGAAATTTCTTGGGTATTTTCCATGGTGGTGGATAAAGGGATACCCCTTCTCAGACCACATTTACAAAATATATTTGTGATTTAATAGTTGATCTATCTCACTGCAACGATGAAATAGAACAAAATGGTAGCTCAAAGTTTACTTTTGTATGAAATATTAATCAAAGCAAGATACAGTTTGATAGTAATTTTTAATAATATCATTCACCTCCGTCTTCCAAATATCTCGGGTATCTGTGATGCAAAAGCATTCTTGTGACGCGCACCAGACCTTCCAACTGTTCCTGGTGATAAAACGCGTGATAGGGCCCAGTCATTCTGTAACAAATATATTTCATCACACTCTTATAGAGGGCAGTGGCGGTACTACTGCGGTACTTCTAAGACCAGAAGCCTAGCTTGCCTTAAAAATTTCCGAATAATAATATTTTCAATCAATAATAATAATATCTTTAAATGTTTATTTAACAAAAGCAATTTGTCATATAAATGAGAATATCCTGACCCCACAATATACAATTAAAAACTAGACTTGACACAATTAACGTGTAACGCTTATGGGCTTCTATGGAAGTAGCGCCACTGATAGAGGGGTAGACAGAAGTGCACTTTTCCGCGCTTCGCCAGCTTCTTTATGTTAATTTGGCAAAGTTTACGCACCGGTACTCATTATTTCATGATGGTATGCTATACGTAATCATGTTGCTGTTTACTGGGCATATTTCCAGATTCCGTGGTGCTACCTAAGCAGCGGCGGCCTTAGTGGGTGGCGAACGAGGCAATCGCCCGGGGCTTTGCTCTTGTAAGGGCCTCGCGCAACAACCCAAGCAAAAAAACAAATTAAAAAAAACTATATTATTTAAAATTGATGATTTTGATCCTATATTATTTATTTAGGTTAGTTAACTGATTCAATCATTTAAAACATAATTGAAAAATTCATTATGTAGTACTTGAATAACGCGCCTCGTATACCTACTTTTCACAAAGGACAAAGGGCCTCGCAAAGACCTGCCGCCCGGAGCTTCGCAATAGGTAAGGCCGCCGCTGTGCCTAAGTAATACTTTGCTCTACCCGGGTATCTAACCTTAGACTTCTAGGTGGCACGAACCAATTTAAGTCGCAGGACCATCAAGGTAGTATTTAACAGCAGAAAAAAATTAAGTAAGCTAGTAAATTGTGGCTGGGTTCGATTACCCATATCGTCAAATTGGGTTACTATATCGACTAACTAAACTATTTAATTCAACTATTGTTAACTATCTGCAATTGAGACCTTCGCTAACACGTGACGGAGCGCAAGGTCTAATAAATTATGCAACAACGGAAACCATTGTTGATAACGCACTAGTTTTCACATGAGTTAAATAATTCTATAAACAGTGTGTATACACTCACGCCTGTATCTCTGAAAGGATAGGCAGAGGTTAATTTCTAAGTCCACATTTCGGGAGCTGTAATTTTGGTTTGGTTGCGATTTATACGAATTTCCTATCAGACACACCGAATAGCACTCAGCCCCGGATTGAACCTGGGACCTATTGCTCAAAGAATTAAAGAAGAAAGAAAAAAAGATAATTTTTACAGAAAGATAAAGAATGGCAAAACATGATTGCAGAAATGCACTTTTTCATGTTCTTTCTGGAATACAGACGAAAGTGTGTGTTTAAGTATAAACAATTGTTGGTAAAAGCTATTCAAGAAATATATCAAAATTTTAAACAATGTTGTTGGTTCTCCTGTAACCAAGAGAGTAGCGCTAACGAATTTTTAACACCTATGAATTTTATAAGAGTAATAATGAATCCACACAATATTGGTTACATTTCTCATTATCCTGCATCCATATCAACAATATTAATCAACACATTTTCCTCTGATTAACCAATAGGCAGCAATGGTGTTTGTTTTTTAATCGAATTCAAATTCATTTACACAAGCATCAGTGTAAAATGTGGCAATAAATTAAAATTTCACATACAACACTCTTATCAACATATGTGGGGCCATAAAAAGTGCAATTGAAAGATGTATGTATACCTAGCACATAACTAATTAAGGATATTTGTATTTTGCCAATGATTAATAATGAAGTTTTATTACTGTTATGCACTTACACAAACTCTTACAGTTATACCCCAAATAGGTTGGCAGAGTTGTATATCTATACCTTCAATTCGCAAATAATAATTTTTAATTCAGTTTATCAGATACAGCTTTAGTCCCTCTACTAATATTTTCCTAACAGATAAACCCAATAAGATTAAGCATGAATCAGGAACTGAACTCGGAAATTCCCAATCTATCGCATGAACTTGCATGCAACCATTTTATATTATGAATTATTAAAAATATACTAAATCATTGGGTTTCTATTTTATAAATAGCCAATTTATTACTATCAAATTTATTGTTGTGTAATGTACACAACAAATATACTACAATACTACTATATACAATAAAACTACAAATACGACAATCAATAATAAAATTTAGCCACACACCAGATAGTCAATATGTAAAAAATTATAGACAAATTAAAGTATTTTAAAAGTAAAATCAATGATAACATTAAATTAAATAATTGCTAATTAATTATGTTTACAATGAAACAAAACATTGAAGCATAAATAAATTTATGGTGGAAATAACATAGCTATTACATAAATACATACAATTAATAAATTGTGTATGACATCCAAGTGTCTATCTATCAGTGTTAGTTACAGATAATATAGGTGAAAAATTAGTAAAAAATCTTCAGTCAAGCTGTACACCTTTCTGGATCACTGGCGGTACTTCCATAGAAGCCCAAAAGCGTTACATGTTAATTGTGTAATGTCTAGTTTATAATTGTTTACTATGGTCTCGGAATATTCTTATTTATCAATTGCTATTGCTATTGTTAAATAAAGATTAAGGATTACACATTATTATTTGGATTTTTTTAGACAAACTGGGCTTTTGGGCTTCTATGGAAGTACCGCCATTGTTCTCGATATAATGGAACAAGTCCATAGTAAAATGATTGTTAAAAATAAAAACAAAATTTCACCAAAATTACCATCTATAAAGTAATTTATGATCAAAAGGGCACTGTGAATTTAATAGGCATGGATTAATTTATTCCATTGCATATACAACATGTAGACACAAGATAAACTTTTATTAGGCAGGCTTAAACATTTTGATATGACAATCACTTGTTTTATATAAGGAATAAGGATGGAGATACATGCTATGCATATTAATTAGAAGTTAATGTAACACCTTTGTTAAATATTGTTTGTATGTCAACAAACTATTTGGATGTACCAAAGAGATCTTGAGTTCTCGGATTTAACTCCTGAGTCAGGCACAATATTAGGGGCCTTGTCAATTAGGGAATTCTAAGAAGCAAAATTTAGTAGGGAAATAAGCCTGAAAAATGGCAAAAGACATGCTTCCTCTTGCCTGAAACTTAATGCAACTGAATAAATCTATGTGCACCATACATTTATTCATACCATTTCAGAGAAACAAGCATTAATGTATGTGGATATTTAAAAAAAAAAAACATATAAATGTATAAATGGGGAAGATTTGCTGATTTCCATATTCTATAATAATACTTCAACTTAAACTGCACAATAGTTGTTTCAGTCCATTGTAAACTACTTCAAATAACAAACATCCACTTGTTCTGCAACTTGTTAAATTTAGTCACAGTTAAAGTGTATGTAGTTCAAAGAGTGAACAACCATTTAAAAGCACTCAGCATAAACATTCACATGACTCACAGACACTCACCAGAACACCATCGCTGTGTGGCTAATCTTATCCATGTTTAATTGATCCACAAGATAAACTGATAACATTATAGCTAAAATCCATTAGAGATTATCAAAACATGCATCTTAATTATCAAATCTTACCTGAACAAGTGAGCCATCCACCGCGTCGTGTCGTTTCCTATTTGCGCGTTAAGTCGAGATGCATGACTTCGTTCGAGCCGCCCAAAAAGAGCCGTGATACTATGAGCGAGAATAGCTGTGCGCGTCACATTATCCGTCGGCAATAGAGGCGGCTCCACACCCTCACAACTAGGGTCAGTCTTAATCACCATGTCCTCCAAACTCTTCAATATCTCATCCATTGAAGTCTCTTCAGGTTCGAAAAAGCCGAGGCTCATTTTGGGCACTTCACGCCTTGTCACTTCTTCCGGGGCATCTTGAGCGTTGACGCCGGCTTCCAGCCTCTCAACTACCTCGGAAACTTGGAACTCCAACCCGCCGAATGGACGCCGGTCCTGCCGACAAGCGGTCAAGTTAGATTCACTTGGATTCCAATTAAAATTGGGAAGACAATAGTACAAACATGAATTACCAGCTCGACTTGGCCCTCGGCCGGAGGACTGGGCTTGTTGGACTCCGCATCTGACGCCGGTGCATCTCCCATGCTGCGTGGCGAATTTTTCGCAATTTTACAGCACCAACACAAAAATCTGTAAACGTCACTTCAATGTTTTGACGTGGGAGGCGACGCGGGTTGCGGGTGAAGAGGAAAATGTGAAGTCAGCGCCCTCACTTTCGTTCAGAAATCACCCACAAATTGTTACACGTCATTAGATAAAACTAACTAGGTACCTAAATGGAATTGCACTGGCGAAACGACTGGTTAACACGATTTTTTTTTACTCTGTTGGTTACAAATTTGTAACATGACAGAAAAAAGGGCGGGAAGTGTTCGGATCGGAGGTAGGGATGATCGATGTTAGAAAAACATCGATGTTGACATCGATGTTAACATCGAACCAGAAGTATCGATGTACGATAAACATCGATTGAAAAACATCGATGTCTTAAAACATCGATGTTTTTGGTAGGGATGTCAGAAAATGCAATAAAGTTAATATATTATTTGAAAATATCTATCGATATTTATATTTTTACTAAAAAGTATCGATATATCGGTATGAATTGTGTACGTACTCAAGAACTTAAGATTACGCGCGCGTTGACAGAGTTGTCGACCAAAAAAAAAAGGATAATGTTAAATGTTGTCTCGCACTCGCAGTTGAATTGATATTTAATGTTATTGTTAATGTCTTTAGTTGTCAGTTTCCATTTTTTTTCTTTGATAAATGCAAAGAAATAACTATTCGTACGGCTTGTCTTGCGAACACTAGATGGCGCCCTAAAGAATAATTGACGTTTCGTCGTTTCGATGTTTTATTTTTATAACATCGATATATCGATGATATCGATGTCATAACATCGATGTTTTTCAGCTAAACATCGATGTTTATTCAACATCGATGAATATCGAACATCCCTACGTCCCACTGCTGGGCACGGGCCTCCTCTACAAATGAGAGGGTTTAGGCCTTAGTTATGTCAAGTAAATTGACAATTTGTCATTAACAGATGACATGACAATGACAATTGACATTTAGTTTCTTCGTTGATCGTTCGTTTCATAATTTCTGTACTGTATTAAATAGGAACGAATTATTTAAGCTATGTCGTTAGCAAAAATCTTTTCGGTGTCCTCACGCGGTAACCATTTTTAAATTTCTTTATTATTTCCAAGTGTAAAAACCATTACTTTCAAACCTGTTACGCAATTGTTGTTTATAACCTATGTTGCGTATTTACCATACAGTTTGTGCCAATTTAATCATTTCAGACACACTTTAAGTTATTTTAAGATACTTTAAATATAGTAGCTCTTAAGAATGACCGCAATATAACGTAGAATATAAGGAGTTTTTTAGTTTATGGACGTATTTATGTCATGAATATTTTGTTCATTATTTTTTAAGTGCGTGCATCTGGTGCTACCGGCATTGTAGCAAGACATGCTCAATACAGCACAGAAGGTAAGGTGGAGAAAGTATATCCACCAAACGTTCCTGGCTTCAAGTATGTGAATGCTGAAGATCCAAACATGACTATGAGGGAATTGAGCAATAGAGCAGCTCAAACTTTGTTTTGGACTGAACTGGCTCGAGGATTTGCTGTCACACTGGCCCATATTTTCAAGGTAAATAGTTGTAGGTAATATTTTTAAAACATATTTACTACTGGCTGAAAGTAGCTTATTATCAGGACCCTTGTAAAGTAATTTTAAACTATGTGTTACATAAATAAAAGATGAATGCCTTTTACTGCTATAATCTTTTCTAGATCCTTGCATATCACTTTTGATGGCTTAATAGGTAAGGCAAAATAAGTAGCTTAAATGTTCTTTTTATATTCTATTTTGTTGTTGTTATTGATTTTCTTGTAAATAAAGGAATTAAATGACTTCACAAGACTTCTAAGCACAGTTAATATTCAAAAGTTTTGTATTTTTGAGCTCTTTAAAAGTTATAAATAAATATATTTGTATTTCATAAGAAATCAATATTTACATGATATAAATGTTGATATACTAATATACAGTCAAAACCGGATATAACAACATTGAAGGGACCATATATTTTGGATGTTATATCCGGTAGTATTTATAACCAATAGCTATTATTTTATATAGATTCTGCCGGGACCTTGCCATTCGGTTGTAATAACCAATCTGTCGTTATAAATGATGTTGTTATATTCAGTTTTGTCTGTATTTTTCTGAATGTTTTAAAAGCCCTACACAAAACATATCCCCTAATTAATTACTTTTGATGAAAAACAAATTAAAATTTGTATTTAAACATTTCAGGAACCAGCTACAATTAACTACCCATTTGAAAAGGGACCTCTGTCCCCAAGATTCAGAGGAGAGCATGCACTTCGCCGTTATCCCTCAGGGGAAGAAAGATGCATAGCTTGCAAACTGTGTGAGGCAATTTGCCCTGCTCAGGTATGTCAGTTTTTCTCATTGAAGTCTGTTTCAAGAATATATAATAGTAAATTTAGTGGTCAAGAATGTGGAAATGGTAGGCTATTCAAGTCATGCATGTATAAATATGCCTCCCACATAGTTCCTAATAGGATATGTGTAAAAGCACAAAACTTATGATTTACTGTTGCACATGCATTTAAGTTAGCCTTGGAAAAAAAATATAGTTTTGTTGATGAAATTACGTAAGTTGTGTTTTGTATCACAAGTTGCTAATAAACGAATGTCCGATTATAATTGATTGTCAGTCTCACTCATGATTTTGTGTGGAAGAATCCTGCTTTGTTTGATGACTGGCATTGTCGTTCGTCTGATAGCCTCGAGGTTAAGCATGTCGACCCCTTCCCGCCAAATTATCGTAAGCGACACTTTTTCGAAAATGCGTTTTTTATCGAAACTACTACTTTAAGCCGTAACGGACCCACCCCTGTCGAAATTTTCCCAAAAAAGAAAATCGTTATAAAGTTATAGCAAGTACCAAAAGTATCGTGAACACATATTTTCTTAAAACTTTATCGTAAGCGACACAAGCGTTTTCTTCTTACGTGCCTTGCGATAGATTTTTTGTAGCGAAAACGATCCTATTTGTTTACTGAAGATGATCAAATTCATATTTTTTAAACTATTGGGGATTAGGGTGTGATAAAAGACAAAAAAATCCTTTTGAGAAGAGAGGAAGGGTGTGAGAGAAGGAAATCCTTCTTTCAGGTACTAAAGAGAAAAAAACTTCATTTTATGTATGACATGATGGCGTTGATGTATATACATTTCAACACCTCGATTTACCGATAGTGGCACCGCTGGAGAGACTCTAGCACATCCCAGGTTTCGATCGAATCAAAGGCTTTCTCATAGTCCACAAACGCTAAACAAAGCGGCAAGTTATATTTCTCGTTTTTTTGTATAACTTGCCGAAGCGTATGGATGTGGTCTATAGTGCTAAAGCCATTTCGGAAACCGGCTTGTTGGGGAGGCTGGAAGTCATCAAACTTTCGTTCGAGACGATTTGTGATGACTCTCGGAAACAACTTATAAACATGGCTCAGGAGCAAGATGGGCCTATAGTTCTTCAGCAAAGTGTTATCGCCTTTTTTGAAGAACAGTACGACCACACCCCTGCTCCACGCCTCTGCCGTTGAGCCCTGGAGGAGAACGGAATTGAAGAGCCTTTGAAGGACTTCAAGTATCGGCGTTCCGCCCGCTTTCAGAAGCTCTGAAGTGATTCCGTCCTCACCGGCGCCTTGTTGTTTTTAAGTTGCCTCAGGGCCATCTCAATCTCACACAGGCTGATGTACGGGATATCATCGCTAAAGTGTTGGATCAACTCGACTCTCGGCTCTTCAGCCGAGCTAACAGTCAGTTTGGGAACCGAGGTGTAAAGCTGTTCATAGAACCTCTCGATCTCCCTTAATACTAGAGGTATTACCACACACTCGTCGACACTATGCGGCCGTCGTCCGTCTTCAGCCTAGACAACTATCTTTGCACAATAGATAAGTCTCTTGCAAACACTTAGGAGCCTCCGTGCCCCTCAATAGTGTCTTTGATGCTCACAGTATTGCGTGCACGGACATGGTGTCGCAAGGACTTCCAAATCCGTCTATTAAGCCGACGATATGCTTCAGCGTCATCGGAAGACTGCAGTGCCATAGATCGACGTTCGGCCATGAGGTCAAGAGTGTGGACCGAGAGTTTTTGATGGTCTATCTCTACGACGAGATCTAAAATATCTACTTAGATCCCACCGTATGGACAGCTTCTACCAAACCGCTGTTTAGCTCGTCCACTGCAACGTTTGTTTTAAACAATCAAAGCGATTTGACAGCTCAAGTTGAAAGCTCTCGGGGTTTTGGATACAGGCGCGAGTAGGTCGAAGCAAAGACTTCATCAGGCGACGCCTTTCTAATTGGACATTGATATTCAATGAGCCTCTTACCATTCGGTGATCACTGCCGGTTTTCACCCTCAAATCAATTCAAATCACCTCACATCCAAATGTTTAATATAAATAAATATATTTTGCAATTATAATATGGCTTTTTCATTTAAAACCTATTTAAAATGTATATTTATTTATCAAATAGAGTTTCTTAAACATAGTAATGTTAACAGATATTGTTATCGTAAACGCCAAAATAACCTTGGTTTATGACAGCAAAAATAATGTAAGCGCCATAAATAGCTTAAATATTAATTATTTTTGTTTATTTTTCATTTATATATGTAAATATCTAAAAAATATTCATGTATGTAAAATTTTAATTTACTGGCACATTTCTGTTTAAAAATATTTAAAAAAAACCTTCTCCTGTAAAATTTGGTTTTTGTCGGTTACGCTAAAACGGCGGTAAGGGCTCGATGTGGTATTCAAATTTTCGATGGTTGCGGGTTCGAACCCCATGCATATGCCTATGACTCTTCGAAGCTATGTGTGTTAATTTGTATTCATAACAAATTATCACATACTTTAATAGTGAAGGAAAAATTAATGATTAAATGTTAGAGGCTCACTTTACACATATTCCTATCCACCCAGATAATTATAATGACACATGCATAAGTTGAGTTCCAGGTTTAACTATAGTATAATAGTTCTTATCAAGCTGGTATTATAGACTTCACTGGCCTAAGGATGAATCTTAGTTGTTTCTTGCCAATCAACATTCTATTATGAGCTTGCTGCGCCTATTATTCAGTGCGATGATGGCACTGCCATATACCAACAAAAAGTTGATATGGTATAAATGACTATTAAGTCATTATTTTATCATTTGCAGGCTATCACAATTGAAGCCGAGGAACGTAAGGACGGCTCCCGACGAACCACACGCTATGATATTGATATGACAAAATGCATCTATTGCGGATTCTGTCAAGTAAGTAATAAATTTACATCTTAAATTCTTATGGGTGAGAAACTAACAATATAATAAATATAAATATAGACATAGTAATACTGACAATTCAATTAAAATCTTGTGTAACAATATACAAGATCTTAATTACTTATTGTTGTTTATGCACCTACCATTTTATCTCTGCATCACCCAAAGGTTGACTGTTAGAGAATGCCTTAGGAATTAAGTCCGCCTTTATATATAAATGTATATTAAGCATAAATACATGAATAATGACATTTTGAGTTTGATTGCCCCATGGTCTTCTGAACAAGCATGTGCCCTGCAATCTAGAGGTGCAATTGTTTGATTCACAGGAAATATTTAATTCGTGATTTATAAACCCTAAAGGAATTTAGTATTTTTATGTTTAAAATCTATGGCTTAAATGCCTATGTAAAATAACGATAATGCGAAATATAATCGTTATTTTTGCAGGAGGCATGCCCAGTCGACGCTATTGTAGAAGGCCCTAACTTCGAATTCTCCACCGAAACCCACGAGGAGCTTCTTTACAACAAGGAGAAACTGCTTTCAAACGGCGACAAATGGGAAAGCGAGATTGCTTCCAATATCAGAGCAGATCACCTTTACCGTTAAAAATGAGGCGCAGGAAAGGGTAGTCAATGTATTTTGAGGTCTATTTTGTATCTGATCTTAGTGAGTAGGAAAATTTTATCATTTCAAAAATATGGAGTAGGTAAAGCTTACAGTTAACATATATATTTTAGCAATTTGTGTAATGTAATCGTAAAAGTGGTATATACAGTATGCATACTGTAGATTTGTAAATAACAGCCACAAAATAGATCCCAAAACTAGGTGTTATTGTAAATTATTGTTTCTCTTGTGATAAATAAAGACCATCTCAGTTATAAAATTATTTTATTTAATTTAATATTTTATTAATAAATACAGCTATTATATGAGGTAGCAGTCGTGATAAAATTAATGAATCAATCATAAAATGTCAATGGTTGAAAATAATAATATTTAACACATTTAAAAGCCATGGATAGATTTTTTATAAATGTATCTCAACTATGTGTTTTGTTTTGCTTGCTTTAAAATCACAGATATAATTACGAGCAATACAAAACATATTTTTTTAAAAGATTTTATACACATAATTCTTTATCACATAAATGAAGCTGATAGTTTTTGGCATTTTTCCTTACAATAAATCTTAATAAGCATTTTTTTTTGAAGAACTAATTAATTGGTGTGGTTTCCTCCTAAGATCTTATATGTGTACCTTTCTAAATCTTCTTTCACACAATCCAATGATCTGTCTGCGTCAATTGTTAAAACTTCACAACCAACATTTTGGGAGTCAAACCAATTTTCATAAGATTCATGCACCTGTAAAGCGAAAAGAAGAAGAATTATAATTACAAGTAAACACTAAAATTTCTCTATCTTTTCTAAGACGGGATTGTGAGGTTGCAGCCTTGACTCTTGGTTGGTATTGGATTTTTCTTTTGGAAATATTATTTTAGTAAAATCACAGAATCAGGAAATTTGCAGTATGTATGGATATAGGCTCCCTCTCTTATATTATTCAACTTAAAACAGTAGCAGTGGGTACAAATACATACATCTGCCATTTTTGTGTATTTTGACAGTGATCATACTGTTTTCTGAAGATATATACGATTGTGATTTGTATAATGTCTACTGTGAAGTAACAATTAATATTATTCAACTTAAACCATCTATCAGTCTGTTCTGTCTGAAAATTAAAATCAGAATGAAGAATAGCTGACAGGCAGAATTTACTATAGCAATTTGGGCAGATCAGATCCTACTGCCTAGACTTACTGCCATCCATAAGTACATTTATAGATTCCATGTTGAATTTCCTAATACATAAAACCGGTAACACTCATGGAAGACTAATTAGACATTCAAATCAAGGAGAAAATCTAAAGACCTTTTTTCTGTTTAAGCATAGCTTTTGTTCCACAAGGGTCTACTGTATGAATATCATAAGATACATTACATTACCTGCTGTAAATAATCCAATGGAATTTCAGATTCTTCAGCTCGGCCGCGTTTCAGCATACGTTCGAACACTACTTGTGGTGTCGTCTTTAAATAAACTATATCAAAGAAAATGGTTAGTTTTGAACTACATGCGTACTACATGACTTTTTAAACAGTAAATCTTTTAAAGTTTTTTACAGACATTGTGGGTGACATATTCATTAAATAAATAAATACATCCAACAGTCACTGAAATAGTTCTGACCCCAAATTAAAATCAAGTCTTGTACGAGTATCATGGGTATCAGAAACTACGACAGACTTTTCGGTCTCACAAACACCCAAAACAAATATTAGTGGATTTCAGAAACATTTCTCTCGGTGTGGTGATCGAACCCACAACACTCAATACACATAAGTGTCAAAGCGGGGGGTTCGCTGCATGCCTTTCATGCGCCGGCGCACATTTTGTGCATCAGAGCCCTTGGCTCCGGAACTAGTTCCAACCGGACCTTCTTTCCGTGCGAGATCTCTTTAATTGCTACCTGTTTTCAATTTTATGTCTTCTTTCCACAAAATATAAAAATAAATTTAGAAATGAGTTTTAGAACTTTGTCCATGCCATACGCTTGTGACATAGAATGTGGAAAGTCCAATCATAATAAATATTTGAAATTGAACACAACCTATATGTTACTTACGGGTCAGAGCTATATCTACGACTTTTGGGTGCTTTTATTTAGATGTTAATAAATACAAAATTAAGAACTTACCAATCAGATCAAGACTAATATCAAGGCACTTTTCTGTGTAGTCATACCACGCCAGTAAAGTCTGGTATTCAGGATCTTCAAGAAAGTTTTGTCTCTTCGCATTTTCTACAAAGCAGAATCGGCTGTTTTGTACAGATCTGCAAGACAAATGTTTCTTTTTACTAAAATGCAGACACATTGTAGCCATTATTAGATACAATGAATCAAGAAACTGATACTTAAGTGGTTTAAGTACTTGACCCAACAGTATGTGTGACAGATTAAATGTTTAGCAATTGCTAAGGACAAAAGAGAGTCCCACATATTTTCATCATCAGCCCATATACGTCCCACTGCTGGGCACGGGCCTCCTCTACAACTGAGAGGGTTTGCTCATATTTAGGTTTGCTCAATCTCATTATCAATTTTTTATTTTACTTATCAGAGCCTGACATCAGTTTTAGTAATGAATTATACAAATAAACTTCCTCAAAACTGTAATTTATGGATAATGTAAACATATTTAGGTATGGTAAAAATAGAAATAAAATTTTTTGTACACACACAGGAAGACAAAAAAAAAAAAAATACATAATATACAAAAACAGAATGCACAATGGTAATGCTTGCTCAATCCAATACTGACCAGAATATTACCCATATAGTTTTGTTATAAATGCTCATTCTTGCTAGCAACCTTAGGTAAACTGAGTTGATTCCTCATCATTTTACACCCAAATTGCAGTTTAGGTTCTGAACCTGAGTTAGAAGTTTTTTGATGCACAGATGAAAGAAGGTAGCCTACTTGAATTTTTTTAAACTTCATGAATAAAATGCAAATTGTTTGTTATCTTTTTCCTTTGCCTACAATTGAAGATTTGTACCTTTCAAACATCTTGACAGTTATGTTAGGACTTGAAGGCGGGCTTGTCTGGATTTTGAGTCGGCTGAGATGCACATAGTGCTGGAAAGGGAACATCCACTTGTTCAGGTCACTATACATTAAGCCTAATAAATTGTGGCCGCTGACATTACGCCATTCGTTGAGCGGTTCCTGAAACAGTACCAATTGCAAATTTCACTTACATATGATTACTAAATTTAGATGTATCTTTTGTTAATAGGTAAGTGGTAGTGTATTTTTACTATTGTATTTGTATGTATTTTTACGCCTGTAAAAAGTCCTTTGAAATAGAAATATGAGCTGAGGACTTTACAATTTTCAAAGTACATTTCTACAGTCCTTAAAGCAACTGAGAATAAAGTTTATTTAATAGTACATAGCTCACCAATATTTTTAGATTCAATAATACAGTCACAAATTTAAATGACCTATTATCCAACACCTTAAAACTGTGTCCCATTTAACTTAATTCTTATTGAACTGAAATCTGAATCTATTAAATAGCAAATACATCGCTTAGATTCAGTCATTTGAAAATTTAGATTACCACCCTGTTCAGAAGGCAAGAAGAACAGGCAAGAAACTCTATGCTCTTTTCCAATAAAGAAATAGTTAACAATATAGATTCAAACATTAAAATTTTCCGTATGAGAGCGGCTTATTAATTCAATCAACATAGCCATTTAGAATGGAGAAACTGACATTTCACCAGATTGTAATGGCAGTTGTATGTTGATGAAGTAATCGTTGATAAATTAGAATAATTTACCAACATATAACTCCGTCAATTCCCAAAAAATCCGTCCAATACACAATATGAGAAAAGAAAAGGAACCTTACCGCGTGTTTTTCTACGTTTTGATATTTGTCGAAGAATTTTATGCACGAAGATTTTCCAGAACCAATGTTTCCTTCTATGGACACTCTAAATGGTCTCTTTCCTGCGATACGAGCTGCGTCACTTACTTGTTTCATTATTGGCATTATTTGCCCACTATTTAGTATTTCTAAATCGAAAATTGAATCAAAAATTTTTCTACAAGAAATGACACTTATATGTTTGGAACCAATAAAGTAAGTATAAATTTAGAAACACTTTTCGTTTTGGCCTAAAAATGAACACAAATATGAGATTTTCGATAATTTTATTACAGTAATCAGTATATCTATAATCTATATCAATTCTATTTTGGACAAATTTTGGCGCCAAACTAGTGATAAAGTGAAAATCGGAGAACGGGAAACCATAATGACTTTGACAGGCATTATATTCAGTGTTGCCAAATGATTCCCGCACGTTTGCCTCATTTTTATACTATATTCGCAAAAATAACGTATTTTTAATAAAAATCTGTCAACTTAGAAAATATTTTTTGTGGTAAAATTCGTTATGCTTTCCGCGTTTTGTATTTTCAGTAATATCTTGCATTACTGGATCAATATATCAATGACGCACATATTCCTTAAAATTATATTTCTAGAGATTTTTTTACAAAATATTTATTTCATAATAAATATTCACAGAATTCCCACTTCGTTCAGTTCTTTCCCAATCAAATAAGATACAATAAATAGTCATAGCTTGTAAAACATCCCGAGTTTGGGGAGATCCCCCAATTTTGGTATTACTGGCTTTGTGTCATTTGACATAATATTGAATCGTTCAGAAACCATTGTAGGTAATTTCATGTTGTAAACCAATGTTTTCCAGATGCCTAAACCGATTCGGTTCAATGATTTATTCAGAAGAGGAATGCTGTTTTTATTTCTTCCTACCAGACTTGTGGAAGGGAGGCAAAAGGGTTAATTTAGAGTCGAACAGGATATTCATTTTAACGCGCAAATTTTACCGTCCGAATGGCGCAAATATTTATGTCGGGCTAAATCCCTGACAAAATAATTCTTATGCCAGCATACTAGCTTAAATCCCTCCATGGCCCTTGTACATAAGAGTATGACCAATGTGTATAAATAAGAAGCGTCCACGATAATTACGCAATGTATCTCTTGTACCTATGTCTCGGGGTCAGTGGGTTCACCCATTTACTTGGTTCGGTCTCATGAGCGTCAGTCTCAGCGAGGGATACAATCCAGTCGCATCTTCCTCTCGCTCTGAGTAACTTTGGGCCAGATTGTACCGCCAGTAAAATATAGCTTTTGCGACGGAAGACACTGTGATGGATATACATAACCATTTTTTGTGAACATAACCATTTCAGTCGTATACCCCTTTCTTTCTAACCTGCTGAACTAAGTTTAATGATTAGAAACCAATAATTCATCAAGACATATAAACGTATATATTAAATAATAAATACACCCAACAGTCACATACATAGTTCTGACCCCACACTAGGATACAAGTCCTGTGTCGTGAGTATTAGAAACTACGAGAGACTTTTCGGTCTCACAAACACCCTGACCCGAAGCAAATATTTGGGGATCATACAAACATTTGTCTCAGTGCGGGGATCGAACCCGCGGCCTCTCGTTTCGCAAGCTGGTGTCTAGCCAACTGCGCCATGGGGCTGTCAAATTCATCTTCGTAATAATAATAATACGGCCTGGAATAGAGATGTATTAGTGAATGTAAGTAGGCAACCTGCAATTCACGACGCTAACGAATATTTGATATTATAAATATAAAATAATATTTATAGTGATTTTTATTATAGGTAGATATAAAATGTAATTAATTTGTAAGTCTTTTCATTTTGTTATCCAAATAATGAAATTCATCCTAAAAAAATACATTTGCGATGTACCTATTGTACGAGTATCTATCTCAAAAACTCTTTTGAGTTACGTTTAGGTAGGTACTTGAATGGAATCGATAACTGGCCCAACATGGTAACTGCGACACAATTTAAAATTTTGCGACACAAAGTCCAAATTTGCATATTTTTAATGCGCGCGAAATGGTTATGAAATGAAGCCAGCTTTCTTTTAAGATTTCGTCACGTATCGATAATTTAATTACGTTCAAAACCTTTACTCTGTGGCTACAACTTTTGGTTCTTATGCAATTGCGTTTCATAATTATGACCAAGTTTTTTTTTAAATTGAATATATAATATAGGTACTCGGAAAGTGTCTTAATTGTGTTTTTATTCTGAATGGCTCTTTCTTATTGTATGTAGTAGCCTACTACTAGTAGGTATACTCGTAAATAGGCGAGGATGATTGAAATTGAACGAGGTTGCAATGAGCTCGGCCTAATAAAATCGTTTTAACCCATTAGGTACTTCCCAAGCATCGAAAACATTGGAAGTTTTTGATGAAGTGTATAAATTAAATTCTTAGTACATTCAGAAAAAATAATATGAGATTTTTTTTATTAATTTTAGTAATTTTTTCGCGATATATAAGGGCGGATCATAATGCTCTTCCTTAGTCGACAAAAATTATAATCAATTTGAAAAAAATACAATAAAATCACCTTAACATATTTTACAGCGAAAAAAAATATTTAATTAGAAAAATAGTGTAAAATTACGAATTCCATCAGAAAAAATAAAAATAAGAGCCCTAACAACTAAAAAAAACCTTGAATATAGAGTCCTAAAAATAGGACAGTGGGGAGGAATGGGTTAATAAACACGGGTGTCGGAACCTGGTTATAAGAATATACCTCTTTGGCGTTATATATGGCACAGGCGTCAGCCACGGCAGCTATTGGTGCACACATACATACATAAACTCACGCCTGTCTCTTATTGGGGTAGGCAGAGACTATAGAGCCCAATACTACGGTCCAAACATACTTCTTTCGCTTTCTCAAATGACATTATTCATGACTATTATGACTTCATGAATGCACGTCGGTTTCGAGGACTCTTTATATTGCCTTTCTTTAATAAATCACTAATTTAGTTTATAGGTACGCCTAGGACGTTCTCGACAGAGTTCACCACTTATTTTCGCTCAATATTAATGTATTGAGCCATTATATTATCTAATATTAAGACTCTTATATGACCCATACCTGATACAAAATATTTAGCTTGAAGTTTTCCCCGCGTTACTTTCAATCCTCGGCACTTAGATTAGTCGTGCCGTAATTTGTCAAAGCATAATGCATTAAAACCTTATTATTTTTGCTCACATTTGTCAGTTTCAGCCCCTCCTCATCTATTTTCGCCAAATTAGCACCTATAAGTACTTATAATCAAAATAAATTAATGAAGCATGATATGTAGTGAGCGTAAAACGTGGAAAATTAGTAATTTTTAAGTAAATCTCATAAAGTCACGTTGCTCACACCTCTGGGACAGTTACAATAAGCAACTTGCCGACGCCTTGGATGGATAGCAGCGACGGCCCATCTGCATTGTGAATGGCATAGACGTGACTATTTTGTTTATATGCAGCCAGTAGGCAATTCCCCTTGTTTTAGCGTTCTACCGTTGGATATTATAACGAATATATTGAGAAAGTTTATCATCTTTCCATATAAAAATCACGCATTATGACTCACGAAGGTCCGGCGTCATGTAGGTAATCATGAAAAATAATATCCATAAGTTCATTGCCGCCCCAAGATGTTAAGGGATTAGCTTGCTAAATCATATAGATAAGTTTTCCCTTTTCTTTTATCATGAGTTCTTTATGTGACGAGAAGAAGCAACTTAACAGACTAGCATAATTAGTATGAGAAATAAAGCGCTTTTTGTAGTTCATACATGAAGCTATGTAGATTACTCGAGATTACGAATGAAATCGAGACTTTACAGAACGCAAACATGCTATTTAATAAAGGAAACAAAAAGGAAAAATATATAAAAATTGTAATTAAAATATGTAGCTTGGAATTTCCACACTTTCCTGTTTACGTCAATCGCACTACCAGTATTCAGAACAAAAGAAAAATCGTACCCGCATGTGTTTCTCAGAACATGACGGGGATTACTTAAAATAATCCTTTGCTTATTTAAATGTTGAAAGTACTATTTCACTGCGTGCGATTTTTACCTCTGAAATAGTGCATCGGACAAGCGATCATCACGAGGTTGGACTGACAGTTTAATTAAAGTTGAAATGCGGCCTGGGTAAACGGCTTGCATTGTCGGATGTCGATCACACTCGTGCTAGCCAGCCTTTCCCGTGCTATTTCATTTATAAAATTTACAGGAAATATATACGCTTTATGTTTTCAACGTGAAGTTGTGTGGTGTGTCAGCTTAAACTATATGAGCCGGTTCGACAGGGCGTCAACAGGCCACAGAAAATTGGCGTGTAGCTTTGTTGTTCGTTCGCTGAGTGAAATTTTCTGAGTCCTAACAAACTTAAGCATGTGTTTTTGCCGCACCTCATGCAATTTAAATGGTAAAGTCATTCCACAAGTATCATTTCTCGGACATTCTCTAAAACAAAATGGTAATAATAAGTAGGTATATGATAATATATAATCTAAGTAGGTATGATACAACCGAGTTGAAACAAATTTTAAAGTTTGTTTGATTGAAAGGATATTTTTAAGATTTGTTCGTTACATAGCCTATATTTTTTTATCGCTAGTAATAGGCGGTCAACCTATTTATGCTTCTTGGATGCACTTAAAGTACCCGTACTGTATCAGTGGCGAATTTACCAAAACGTGGAGGAGGTTGGTAGTTGGGCGGCAGATTTGGCCCGTTTTTTGCGTCGTTCAGAAAAACTAATATTTTTTTGCAGGGAGAAAACTATGTCATCAATATGATTGTGAAAAAGAATATCGCACTGCAGAGGTCAGTGGCTATAATTTGTATAGCCAATTGGCGATAAAAATGTAAATACGCCACTGTGTTACGTCGTAAGTATAAGTATCCTATTGCCATAAGAAAAAAAAAATATCCTATTGGAACAATCTAATAACACTCTTTCCGAATTGGTAATCGGACCAGAGATCGTATGCGCCATATTACTAAATATTATTATGCCGCGGAAAGAATGAGAAAGTTAAATTCGAGCTAGAGCCCTAATCAAGAACATCGTGTGTCCTTGCACTGGACACTCAGAATAATTTCAATCAAACCAACCTTTTCAGACAAAAATACTTACTTTAACTTGGGTATTTACGAGTATTTATACGTGGCACTGCTGTTACTGTGATATTTATAAAATCATGTTATTAGTGACTCTACTACTAAGTTTATCACTGTGTCACAAATACGATCGAGAAATAATCTTGTTGCTTTTAGTGAGTGAGTTAGCCGAAGTTCCAATGCGCTGGTGATAAAAAGAGAAAAAGTAATAATTCACTTTTGACAGCCCCGTGGCGCAGTTGGCTAGACACCAGCTTGCGAAACGAAACGCCGCGGGTTCGATCCCCGCACCGAGACAAATGTTTGTGTGATCCACAAATATTTGTTTCGGGTCTGGGTGTATGTGAGACCGAAAAGTCTCTCGTAGTTTCTGATACTCACGACACAAGACTTGTATCTTAGTGTAGGATCAGAACTATGTATGTGACTGTTGGGTGTATTTATTTATTTATTACTTTTTACATAAAACTTGCAACGATCAACAGTTCCAGAGAGATTACTATCAGGCGAGCTCTATAGCTGTTTGCTTTTGCCTGTGTAAAAAAAAACTACCCAAAGGCAAGCAGTTGGCAACTTTACCGAGAACTTTTTATTACTTATTCAATATTAAAACTGCGGCGAAATTGCACAGTACTGACCATAAAATTAAAAAGCAAGTAATTAAAATGATATAATGAATGTATTGTGGGCATTATTGGCGCGATGTAGCGACAGAGAAGTTCCGCGGGCGAACGCCGGTGGCGTCCCGCCGCTATTATCTCCGCCATTTTCATAATTCTTCGCATTGTTCACGAATTTTATTTTTGGGTTCGGTTTCTTCATTAGCTTGTTAAACCGTGAATATATTTATTGAGATTTATTTTTTAAGTCGCCACCCTATTGCAAAACACTCTCGCAGTTTCCCTGATGCCCAGTTTCTGATAGTAGGATTTATGGTGTGAAATCCATTATGCTGGCAAAGTTTATCATTGACCTTTACTTTTACGAGTCTAAGAGGCTCTAAAGTGCTATTAAAGAAAGTAGTTAAACAAGAGGAGGTGTAAGCAAATAGGGAGATTCCCTGTGGTACAGTTCAGACTCACCAGCTTGTGAACGCGAGACTATAGGCTCGATTCCCAACCCGAGAAAAATGTTTGTGGAACCCACAACTATTTGTTTCTAAGTGTTTATAAGACTAAGAACTCTCCCATAGTGTCTGATACCCACGAAGCAAGACAAATATCTTTATTTTTTTATGTGTTTATTTCATTTCCAGCTCAAAATAGGAGGTTAACTTGAAGTTATATTTATCACTACTGGTTAAACTAGTGCAAAATTACCGACTTCTAGAAACAAAACGGATGCAGATATAAGTTTTTGTAGCAAAATACGGAACCAAGAAAAAATAATAGCATTCTTAACAATATTTAAATCCTTAGCGTTGAAAAATAGGATCGTTATACAATGCCTATAGTTTTCGGCTGAATGCCTGTGGACTGTTGACACGCCATTGTGAAAGCGGGATAATGGATGCGTGAAAAGATTTCTCTATCCCGTGTTGTGGGAGACTTCAGTTATTTACCGAAGTGTCTGAGCGGTTTGCCTGTATCTAGGTCACCTGCAAGTACTTATTTGTAAACCTTTGTAGCATATACTTGTAGCATATACTCACGAGAATTTTTTTTTAAAGGTTACATGAAAAGATATATTTTGGTTTTTGACTTTATTTGCCATGATTTCAATCACCATTTAAACACACCATATAAATTTGCGAGATCACAATTTTTTTTTATCTGATCTAGGTGCTTAAAAACTAAATTCTTGTAGAGCTGGAACTAGACAGAAAAAAATATTATTTTCACTGTAATATAGGATCAGAAAGTCGATGGACAAGCTGGACAGACGAACTCATGAAGATTGCGGGAAGCCGCTGGATGCAGACGGCTTCTGACAGAGCGGTTTGGACGTCTTTGGGGGAGGCCTATGTCCTGCGGTGCAGTGGCGGTACTTCCATAGAAGCCCAAAACCGTTACACGTTATTTGTGTAATGTCTAGTTTGTATTTGTTAATCGTAGGGTCAGGATATTCTCATTTATATTTCAAATTGATTTTGCTAAATAAAGACTTAAAGCTTAAAGATTATTATTGGGAATTTTGTAAGGCAAGCTGGGCTTTCGGGCTTCTAAGTAACGCCACTGCTGCGGTGTACGTGTTTCGGCTGATGTTGATGATGGGGTCGGAAATATAATGCCGAATGTCGTTTTTTATTATTGTTAATGTCTTTGTTTTAAATTTAATTTATTAATCAGTTTGTATAAATATCTTTGCATTACTGTCATTGCTTTAGTCTTTTGTGCGTTCACCCATTATCAAAATATCTCTGCAACGTACAAATGCGTTCGGATTTCAGTATTAGTCATTAATTGTTGATGGTATTCCTTTATTCGCTAAAATTTATGTGTTGCTTATATAACAGTACAAATTCGAATATGATTTATGTTTTGTTACATATCAATTGTGTTTGTTGTAAGTTGTGGTGCTATTGTTAGGAATTGGTATTTATCTATTGCCGTTTTTCGGGCACATAGGCTCGCCCCCTATTACGTGGGACTGATACATACCTGGCGAAATGTGGGTGCAGAAATGCACCTCTGCCTACCCCTTCGAGGAATACAGGCGTGAGTTTATGTATGTATGTGGTATTTATCTTTTATTACAATAATTCCAGATCTTTTTGCATATTTCGTGTCTGGGATTATTCTAAAAGTTTGAGTATGGCGTAGCTTATTAACCTGATATTGTTAGGTCGCTGGGAGATTTCAGAAGGGTCCGTGTAATAGGAATATGGCGTTGGTTCATCTGTAGGGACCCAGTCTACTTCGTAGATGTGAAACAACATATCTTTTTGACAGTCCCGCGGCGCAGTTAGCTAGACACAAGCTTAAGAGATGCCGCTGGTTCAATCCCCGTACCGAGACTAATGTTTGTATCATTCATAAATATTTGTTTCGTGTTTCGGCGTTTGCGAGACTGAAAAATCTCTCGTGGTTTCTGATACCCACGAATGTGACTTGTATCGAAAGATCAGAATTACCTATGTATGTGACTGTTGGGTGTATTTATTATTATCTATTTATTTCAAACAGTTTCATAGGCCAGTGTGGTGAATTAAGGCCTAAACCCTCTCAGTTGTAGAGGAGGCCCTTTCCCAGCAGCGGGACATACATATATAGGCTGATGATCATTTAAATTCTCAACATCATCATCATCATCAGCCCATATACGTCCCATTGCTGGGTACGGGCCTCCTCTATCATTGAGAGGGTTTAGGCCTTAGTCCACCACGCTGGCCTAGTGCGGGTTGGCAGACTACACACCTAATAAATTTCTAAGAACTTTTAGGTGTGCAGGTTTCATCATGATGTTTTCCTTCACCGTTAAAGCTAGTGATAATTCATTGTGAATACACACATAACTTGGAAAAGTCAGAGGTGTGTGCCTGGGGTTTGAACCCGCGACCGTCGAGATTCTGGACCGCGTGCCCAAACCTCGAGGCCATCACGACTTATTTCTCAGCAGCTTTCTGCAACTAGAAGGGAAAACGGAGACGGGACAGGAGACACGGATTTTTCAAGTATTAAAAACCATGTTATATTATGAGGTGTTATAATTATTAGCACATCTGGGTGTGACGCCGAGCTGGTACCCGTGGGCGGGGCGCAGGATGAAGGCGTGCGGCGCGAGGCGGGCGGCGCGCGCGCGCTGGGCGCGGAACCGCCGCAGGAACCCCAACACGAATATCTTCGCCGCCAGCACCGCGAACCGGGAACCTGACACGTCACAACTATTTACTACTCCATACATACATTTTTTAAGCAGTGATGGCCTCGAGGTTCAGGCGCGCGGTCGAGAATTTCGACGGTCGCAGGTTCAAACCCCAGGCACACACCTCTGACTTTTCGAAGTTATGTGTGTATTCACAATGGATTATCACTTGCTTTAACGGTGAAGGCAAACATCGTGATAAAACCTGCACACCTAAAAGTTCTTAGGAATTTCTTAGGTGTGTAGTCCGCCAACCCGCACTAGGCCAGCGTGGTGGACTAAGGCCTAAACCCTCTCAGTTGTAGAAGAGGCCCGTGCTCAGCAGTGGGACGTATTTGGGCTGATGACGACATACATTTTTTCCATTTTCTGCCTCGTGGTCTCGCGGCACAAGTATGTGACGTGCAATCTAGAGGTCCTGGGTTCGAATTCCGGGTCGGGCTGTGTTCTGGGGTTTTTCCATTAGGAGTCTGGATTTGTGCCCAATAAACGGCAATAGGCTACCTCCCTATTACGTGGGACTGATAAATGGGCTCGGTATCATGTTACTTAGTAGGTTAAAATTGAAAAAACATGATTTATGCATTCCCTCGGATTTTCTTTAACCTGAATCCCTTTTTTAAATACCTTTTTATCTATTCTATTTCTTTTATTTATTGTATTTTTCTTACCTAAGCAATGCCTGGGTCCAGTCCCGAACGGCATGTAAGTGTACGGAACGATTTCTCCCTTCCTTTCAGAAGAGAACCGTTCCGGAATACACCTGTTGGGCTCCGGCCAGTACTTCTCGTCTCTGTGAATGGAGTAGATGGGCACCCATATGTGGATGCCTGGTGGTGCCTGAAAATAGTAAATAGATTTCGAAATCAGTCAATAGATGGCACTACTCTCTAAGATGGGCGTGTCGTGGGTGTTTGGAACTAAGACAGACATTTCAGTCACATCAACAAAATTCATAGATCACCCCACCCCGTCCTTCCATCTAGATTTAGCTGTCAAAAATCCACATTAATTTTATGAATGCGAAAATAGCTTTATTTGTCTTACGCCTTTACACCTAAATTAGCGGACCAACATCTTACGATTTTGAATGGCAACCCTCTCAGTTGTAGAGGAGGCCCGTGCCCAGCAGTGGGACGTATATGATGATGATGATGATTTTGAATGGTGTTATAAGTGACAATTAATGAGGAGTAAGTAGTAAACGTATATATAAGACTCGTCTTGACTTGGCGTTCGGCTGTTTGAAGATAAAAATGGGCGAAAAACCCACTTTTTATTTACGTCATAAATCGGGCATATCATCGATTATCGATTAAAATTGTGAATCAATTTGGTCACACTTTGAAAATTTACCAGGTATGAATATTAGAGTTAAACTGCCATAAGTAGCTTGGAATCTTAGCATTAAAAATAAAATCTCAATAAATTCTATCTATTATATTATGAAAAAATTGTACTTACTATGAGTCTGTGCTGGCTGCCTTCATAAGTTGGTCCGAAATCATATGTGGCGACGGATCTTCTGTCTGTAGTACCGACTAACGGCCATAGTCTCAACACCTCTGAAAATTAAACATATGCTTCTTTATGAGGAAATATAATTATTACAAATGGCAAATAATACTTTAATTGCTAAATAATCATCTTTCATGCTTATAGAGTTTTGGCTTGAGTCTTTACTTTGACCTAACCCTTGTTGGTGAACTTTTCTATAAAGTTAAATCTGTTGCACAAGCCTTTGTCTAAAACTTTTTTAATTTATGTGGATAAACAAGCATTTAGAGGGAATGTCTTGGCCTTGCGGAACCAATCCGGTGCAATTTAAATGGTTCGAACCCCCATTCGGGGACACAGATTTCAGTGCCTAAGTATGCGTAAGTATTTGTCAGATATCTGGCATTATCTATGGTAAGATTATTGATTGGCTTGCATATCATAATGACATAAGCCGAAGTATCTTAGATTATAACTAAAATAATGTTTAGCACAAATATCCTCTACGTTTGAAAGTGTTCAGTTCAAACCCGTTGGAACCAAGCTGGATCGAGTCCAAACGCGTTACATTTGACAACATGGCAGATTTATCACTTTATACAGTGGTTACTCCAGACAAATATTGAAAACCTCAAAACAAAACAATTTCCATTTAAAATGATCCTTTCAAATTAATTTCATCACTAAACCAACGTATGAATTGCAGAATAATCGGGAGCTTCGACGCGCATTTTCATTGTACCGTTTTGTGTGTCGATTTTGGTAGTTTAATCGCTTGTTTGAACACTTTGACCCATTTCCTAGACAAATAGGCGGACACGTTCGCAATGCGTTCATCCCAAAATAACCGGCGAATGCAATTGATTCATTGTCTTGAGGATAGGGTAGGGGATTTTAAATGAGTCATAGCTCATCATTATAATGGTTCTCTAGAAAAACTGTAAAAGGAGTTTCTAAATTTACTGCTTACAGAAGGCGTCTGTAAATTATTATAGATAAATATAATATTTGAAGCTGAGGTCTTTGTTACAGCAATTAAATTGGCTTCTTTAAGAAGAGCTGCGCTACTAAGGACACTTTAGACAGAAAAGACTAGGTAGCAGTAGAACTCAAGTGAAAATCAATAAAGTATTTGTCAGTATTCAGTTTTTATTGTTGATGGTGTAAATTTTTTGCAAAGCAAGTTTTCAATGTCTTAAAGTTAATAATAACTTTTTGAATAAAAAAATAAACACTGGTAAAGAGACTGATGATTGAGACAAGACAGAGTAGTTGCATTAAGATATTTCTTTTTTCGTTTATCTAGTCTAGATATTTTGTGGAAGTAGTAAAAATTTGAGAGACTACCTATTTAAGGGAGGAAAAGAGAATTTTTCCCCAATAATAGCACCTAATCACTAGACTGTGTCACCTTGATCTGCGAGGTTGAGGAGCTATGGCTTTAGCTTTCGATTTAAAGTCATAGCCAGCTTAACCGCTGTAAACCAAAAAAATGTCAGGAAAACAAGAATAATAGAGAAAATGATGATAACAAATTTGGTCCAGGAATAGAATAATCCTGCTCAAGTAGAGCTGTTAAAGCAACGCACTGAAGGGATTCTGGTGAGTTCCATTCGAGAACCCAGAGTTTCTTTGTTGTACTAATGGGTACCATGGGGTTTTTAGCCGGTGGAAGTCCAGCATATTCGGTTTGCCCTCCCTAAGGCAAACGGGAATCTAAGAGGATTTTCTCCATAAATTTATATTTTCGTTATAATGAGGGTATGTTCTTACCAGATACACACATGTCCAAGTACTCCAAGCCTTGGATTACTTCGTACAGATTGTCGACGTCATCACCAGGTATTTGGTCTAGTTCCTTCTGTAGTTTCTCCTGGACATCAGGGTTCATTGCCATTTCGTATAAAAAATAGTTGATCAGGTTAGCTGTTGTATCGTACCCGGCTACGTAGAACAGCACCGCTTGGGCGACGAGGTCATCATCAGTGTAAACTGTTGTGAGGGACATAGTCATCATCATCATCATCATCAGCCTATATACGTCCCACTGCTGGGCACGGGCCTCTTCTACAACTGAGAGGGTTTAGGCCTTAGTCCACCACGCTGGCCTAGTGCGGGTTGGCGGACTACACACCTAAGAAATTCCTAAGAACTTTTAGGTGTGCAGGTTTTATCACGATGTTTTCCTTCACCGTTAAAGCAAGTGATAATTCATTGTGAATACACACATAACATAGTACATAGTAATCACCATTTAATTCATTTTTATCAACTATAAGACATATTTGAAATAAGCACAAAAGGATTAAGGATTTTTACTAGACTATCTTGTGGATAGGATCTATAGATCTGTTATTTAACTGCTTTCGAGACATTTAAGTTGTAAGATTGTGTCTTTGAGAGGTTCCGGGTCGATATAAAGGCTACGGACAAAATTTTACTGTTTTTTTCTATAAGGAAGTTATTAATAGCAGAACAGGCTGGAAATGTAACCTTAAGTAATGGGCCTGAAATACGAAAATACGCTCGCACCCTATTTCGTGGGACTAAAATGAAGTGAAATGAAATAAATATATGTCTACTTCTTCGGGGATTTAGGCGTGATTGTATTTATGCATGGGGCTTACCTATTACTCCTAGGTACTTCGGATTAAACCTGCAATACTACCATAACTTTATTATAATATGAAACATTTTAAATGATCTAAAAGCCCCTTGGGTATTTTACGTTGATCATAGTTTCGCTCTAATTCTCATTCGTTGTGGTAAATTACTATACTTCCTATGATCCTGGATCCTTTAAGCGAAGCGTGAAGATTATTATTATTTTTTTGGACTCCACTGTGCTTACCATCAGGTACAGTGGAGTCACTTTGCCGTGCCAGTATAAAAAAAATCTAGTTCAATATACATATATAAACTTCACTTACTTTTTGTATTATTTGTGTCGTTCTCATCCTCCGGCTGTTCCTTGCCTGTGGACAACAAATTTAAATGTATTTCCGGATTAAAAGCCAGATTTGTTAGCAGGGTTGACCTTGGAAATGTGTCCGAAAAACGGCGGTTACTAAAGACAGTGTACTAAAGACAAAATATGTAACATGTTGTTGTGATATTTTTGGCATTACTTTGAATGTGGTTACATAATATTTGCACGGCGCGACGCCAATATCATTTCACTCCATAAATGGGTTAAAATCGAAAGCCAGTGACTTATTCGAAAGAGCTTCCGCATTATTTCGAGCTTTACACGTACCTTCACTGACATACCTAACCTCACGGCTGTATTCCCCGTAGGGGTAGACAGAGGCGCATTTTTGCACCCACATTTCGCCAGTATGTATCAGTCCCACGTAATAGGTGGCGAACCTATTGCCGTTTTTTGGGCACATTTCCAGACTCCGTGCTGCTACTGAGAATTTTCTAATGGAAAAAAGCAATAACACTATGCACGACCCGGGAATCGAACCCGGAACCACTAGATCGCACGGCACATACTTGTGCCGCGAGACCATGAAGCAGTCAGTAGTAAGAGACAGTCATAGTCATTCTTCGCTAGTCAACACCCTATTCTGACTGCACTCTTGCCATCTAATACCAGTGCAGTTGCTTGGATGTGCCACAATGAAAACGGCTACGGTTTTGGCTACGCGCATGCGCTTTAATCTCCAAATAAACATACCCTGAGCAGCATCCACTAGTATCTGTATAAAGTCTGGTCTCGGCTCTACCTTTTTCTCTCGTCTTGCTTGAAGAGCCGATTTGAACAGCTCGGAGAATTTATCTGCATCTTCAGTAGGTATTATTTTCACGTTCATAAGCTAGAATTAAAAAAAAATACTAATAGAAATTAAAGAAAAAAAGAACACCCTAAATACTCCTTTTTTGGTCCAACATATGCGAAACTTTAGAGAAATGGAAAACTTATTTTTCTTTTTTCCCACATTTTTAAATGCTGCTCTGCTTCTATTAGTACTATTAGCGTGATAATATGCAGCCTTTAGCCTTCCTCGATAAATGAGCTATTCAACAAATTAATTTTTCTAGTAGTTTTTGAGATTAGCTTTTGTATACCGTATTTGTATACCGTAATAATATTCTTATAATTAGTGTAGTCTTATAAATGAGAATGTTAATTGATTTTAACATAAAAATTTATTCGACCAGGGATCGTAACAAACATAAATTGACATGGCATTTACTTAACATGAAATTGAAATAACAAAATGTTAACATTAATGAGGCTGAATTTAAAACACAAGACAAGAGTTGAAGTTCGGACAGAGCTTCCGCACTGTAAACCGGCCGATGAGTGTATGTATGATGCTCAGCAGCGCCCGTTATATAGGCAGCCGGCGTGATGACGACCAACAGCTACCGCCGAAGTATTTTTATTTGTAAATAAATAAATAAATACACCCAACAGTCACATACATAGTTCTGACCCCACACTAGGATATAAGTCCTGTGTCGTGGGTATCAAGGACTACGAGAGACTTTTTGGTCTCACAAACACCCAGACCCGAAACAAATATTTGAGGATCACACAAACATTTGTCTCGGTGCGGGGATCGAACCCGCGGTCTCTCGTTTTGCAAGCTGGTGTCTAGTCAACTGCGCCACGGGGCTTGTAACAGTAGATTTATATTCGCCTGGATCCAGCAAAATCTCACAGGTTTATTTCGATGACAAATTCTCAGAAGATGCAAGGAGTCAATTTTTTTTCGGTAATTGGCATTAGGTATGCCTCTTATTACTTGGGACTTTCGACATAGCAGCGTGTGCTTAGAGATATAGCTAGCATGATAAAATGTATTAGTATTAGTGATATTAGTAATAGAAGTGGTGTTTTCAGAGATTTTGATTTGCCAAACATTCAAGGTGAAAGAAAACATTTATTGATTTTGCAAACATTTGACCTTACTGAGTCGTTCGATGTACACACTAAGGTATTTTGTATAGAAATAGTTTTTGTCATAGTATTGGTAAAATTAATATCACCAACAGCATCATCATCATCGTCATCATCAACCCATATACGTCTCACTGTTGGGCACGGGCCTCCCGTACAACTGAGAGGCTTTAAGCCTTACTCCACTACGCTCTAGGGCGGACTAGGGCGGGTTGGCAGACCTAAGAAATTCCTAAAAACTTTTAGGTGTGCAGGTTTCATCACGATGTTTTCCTTCACCGTTAAAGTATGTGATGATACTTTGTGAATTTACACATAATTTCGAAAAGGCAGAGGTGTGTGCCACCAACAGCGAATGTTCAATATTATGTCGTGTGGCCTTGGCACAACTTGGTAGTTAAGAAAGACAATTTTGTCATACATTGAAGCATGTACATATGTACGCAACATTTATATGCGTGCTTTTAAAGATTTTGAACGCTCACTTTTATTTGATTTACAATAATTAACTTCTGCGTAAAATAAATGCCGTAAGTGACAAATTTCTTAGTATTCTTGCATGTTTATTTAAGGAGATCTAGACATCTTGGGTTCGATTCTGGATCGAACCAAGTGTAAATAGGTTCTTCTGTTAGCAAATTCTCAGATTTGACACAGATTCTGGATAGGTGAAAACGGGGAAAGGCTCGCCTGATTTCTAAATAAAATCATCATCGGCCTTCTCTATGTATAACTTAGAGAGTTTAGGCCTTAGTCCACCACGCTGGCTTAGTATGGGTAAGAATTTTAATTCCTCACGATGTTTCCCTTCACCGTTAAAGTACATGATAATTCATTGTGAATACACACATATATTCAAAAAGAGAATGGTGTGTGCCTGGGTAAATATAAAATTTCCATGGCATAGTAGACAACATAAATGAAACTAACCCATCTTGTGTGTAAGTATGACATACTAACAAAATAAAACAATACACTCATACCTTCATAACAGACTTCATGTTCTCATATCCGAAGAACTTCATGATCTGGAAGGTGTCCTGTATGACGGCTTTCTGCCCTAATTTGAATATGCAGTTGTTTGGATCTTTGAGCGAGTCCACAGCGAAGCCGAAGGCGCACGATGCTATGACGTCATTCACGTAGGCCATAGTGATCTGTGGAGAAGAAGTTCAGAAGAAGATAAAAAGAAAGCAATTTTTTTTGTTACATTAAAATTCATCGTCATCCGCCCATTTACGTCCCGCTGCTGGGGCACGGGCCTCCTCTACAACTGAGAGAGTTTAGGCCTTAGTCCACCACGCTGGCCTAGTGCAAGTTGGCGGGCTACTCACCTAAGAAATTCCTAGGAACTTTTTTTAGGTGTGCAGGTTTCATCACGATGTTTTCCTTCATCGTTAAAATACGTGATAATTAATTTGTAGAAGAATATGTGCCCAGAATTCAGGATGTTCTGCTGATGGGATGCTGATGAGAGTGCTTAGGTATTAGTCCATCACGCTCTAATCAGTGGCGGTACTTCCATAGAAGCCCAAAAGCCCAGTTTGCCTTACAAAATTCCGAATAATATTCTTTAACCTTTACAGATTACAGCGTACGAATGACTTGAAGGAAGTTTTGTTTTGTCATGCTCATAGTTTTATCACAAGCAAAAATATGTTATTTTTTAAAGTCAGTAACACATTACAATTGACTGTATTAAAAATTTGGAACAACAGAAGGTCAAAGAAAAGAGGGATGGAGTGTGTGACTACTATATGAAAGAAAAAGGGGTGAATGAAGACATGACGGCTGATAGGGATGTGTGGAAGGATAAAACATACTGCGCTGACCCCAAATAATATTGGGAACAGGGCAAGGAGATGATGATGATGACACCAGTAAAAAATTGGCTCAATTTATACATCAGAGTTATAATTTAACGTGTATAATTTAATGTATACATATATATAGTTTCAGTTATACCTAACTGACCATTTCCATTTTGGTACTGACTTTATTTGACTTATGACTTTTGCTTCAAGGTATAGCTTGTAGTCGCTATTAGAGCCAGTCTTACCACTTAAATCCAGATTTTTGTTGTTCATTGATTTAGTATGTCGTTCGATGGGAAATAAGTGTTTCGATCTAAATAGTTCGTATCATTAAGTATAGCAATTTTAACAATATAAAGGAGGTAATCACTTTATTAGTGTCCACTAGTTGAGGTTTGCATATTTTCTGGCTCAGGTAGTCTGCCACGTTGCGTGCTGCGTCTCTCATCAGCGGCGCCATGTACCTGCATCGGGCACTTGAGAACGCTGGAGATAATTTCACGCGCATCGCTCGCCATTTTGAACCTGATGACAATGCACGCCTTATTAAATAGGTAATGTATGTTAAATAGAATATTGAGGCAGTTCTTTAAAGGAAGAGGAACATGAATAGCTGATAATATGTTTTCTTATATATGTGAAATCCACCAACTCGCAATAGATCAGCGTGGTGAACTAAAGGCTAACTAAACTACGTTGTTTTAGCCGTAGAAGAGTCTGTGCTTAGAATTCAGGATGTTCTGCTGATGATAAAGTAGGTCGTAGAATCTTGCTGTAATTGGAATAGCGGTATGGTCGTCAGCTTGACAAAAAAAAATACTATTTATTACGTGCAATTTGAGCATTTTGAAACATGTAATCCAGGTTTCCTTTCTTCTTTCATACCTTTCCATCATCATCATCAACCCATATACTGCTGGGCACGGGCTTCATCTACAACTGAGAGAGTTTAGGTCCTAATCCACCACGCTTGCCTAGTGCGGGTTGACGGACTACACACCTAAGAAATTCCTAAGAACTTTTAGGTGTGCACGTTTCATCACGATTATTTCCTTCACCACTTGAATTAGGTGATAATTCATTGTGAATAGGCACATAACTTTGAAGTCAGAGGTGTCGTGTGTGCCTGGGGTTTGAAATTGCATCCGCCGAAATTCTCGACTGCGCGCCTAAACCTCGAGGCCATCACTGCTTCTTCATATTATTTATATTATAGAAACATAGGGTGTGCGATGATGACAGATGATGAATAAGTCATATTTACTATAGTAAGAGCCCCGAGTTATTCAACACTGGCGCCCGTTGCATTATCCGCTTCTAAATTTGGTTCCTTGCTCGCAATTAAGTATTAAAGAAATAAATTTTACCAACCAGTCAACATGATGAGGTTCCTTCCAAACAATGGGTCACTATCAGCCTCGATGTGGACTCCTCTATCCGCGAAGGCGTGGAAATCTCTCACCATGATCTGCCTGATGAGCTCAGGGTCGCGAGGAACGAGGGTCGGCACCAGATACTGGTACAGCCCAAAATATCTGCAAAGCGATTGGACAAAGATTACGAAATGAGGAAAATATATTTCAACATTGTCTAGTATATGAGTGCGGCGTGCTATTGAGAACCCGCAGGTCCTATTTCGATCATTAAATAAAACTTAAATGATAAAGTAATCTAAGTGATGTCTTTTCTTCATCATCATCATCATCATCAGCCCATATACGTCCCACTGCTGGGCACGTACCT
Source organism: Hemaris fuciformis (assembly GCA_907164795.1). Taxonomy (NCBI): domain Eukaryota; kingdom Metazoa; phylum Arthropoda; class Insecta; order Lepidoptera; family Sphingidae; genus Hemaris; species Hemaris fuciformis. The sequence continues at coordinate 2,221,670 of OU015440.1, read as the reverse complement.
CCTCTACAACTGAGAGGGTTTAGGCCTTAGTCCACCACGCTGGCCTAGTGCGGGTTGGCGGACTACACACCTAAGAAATTCCTACGAACTTTAGGTGTGCAGGTTTTATCACGATGTTTTCCTTCACCGTTAAAGCAAGTGATAATTCTTTGTGAATACACACATAACCTCGAAAAGTCAGACGTGTGTGCCTGGGGTTTGAACCTGCGACCGTCGAAATTCTCGACCACGCGCCTAAACCTCGAGGCCATCTGTCTTTTCTTAATTTAAATAAAAAAAAAGTTTATAAATTTAATGTTTAAATTTTATTTTAATAGTGATGGCCTCGAGGTTTAGTAGCGCGGTCGAGAATCGTAGGTTCAAACTCCAGGCACACACCTCTGACTTTTCGAAGTTATGTGTGTGTTCAAAATATCACTTATCCCGTACTTTAACGGCGAAGAAAAACATCGTGATGAAACCTGCACACCTAAAATTTCTTAGGAATTTCTTAGGTGTGTAGTCCGCCAACCTGCATTAGGCCAGCGTGGTTGTACAGGAGGCTGTTGCCTTGCAGTGGGACGTATATGGGCTGATGATAATGATGATGATTTAATTTCAAGGTACATCAACACCTACGGGAACATAGTCGTGAGAAGCTATGTAAGTATGACGTTGTACATAAATAAATCCTGTCGGTAAGTTCGCGCAATTTTCGTTATACATTTTGACCTAGTAACTGCCTCATTATTATTATGTACATATATTGTGCTACATAACTAACCTCCTTTTTAATTTCGCAATTTTGTAATAATACATAATATACACTTTCTAGACGCATGTGAGATCACGTCTTCATTTTTCTTCACATGGTGGTGACCATTATTATGTAATGTGAGTCATTAATAAGTTAATAATTATGTGCTTATTAAAATATTTTAATTATAGTAAGGTGTATTGTCTTCGTAATAAGGTGTAGTTTTTTTTTATTGTAGTCTTTTCAAACCCTTTTGTGGGCCCGAGTGTTTGCGATGCATCTTAAGACCATGGGTTCGTTTCTCGGGTCGGGCAAAGTGCTACAATGTTTTATCGTATTTAAATTTTCAAACAACGATAAGCTCGTCTTGGATTTTATAGCAGAGTAACAGAAACTTGGCCGTAAAAGTAATTGTATGCCCACCCCATAATAGTGCCGGGCTGAGTTTTCATTTATATCTATTTATTTACATTATTATTAGAGAAAGTTTCATTTATTTAAACGGGAATGGCATAAAAAAATATTAGGTACTTTAACACATTTGATATGTCCTGAACGATTTCTTAAACATTTAAAATTCACTTCTAAATACAATTCTAGTAATAAAATATATGTTTGTTTAGTACCTTTGATCCTTGAAAGCTTCATAGCCAGCTCCAACTGCCTCCACGAAATTCTCCCGCCCAAAAGTGACAGCTGTCAGATTCCCCAAGAACGGGATAGGCGGAAGCGTTTTCACCCCTCTCGAAGAGAAATACCGCAAACGATTCCTCGAATAATACAACACACACGCAACCAAAAACACCACCAACCACAACATTTTTAAATAAAACTCTTTATTTATTTTACTCCTTTTACCGATGCAATATTTTTTATCTGTGTTTTATTTTTTTATTATTTAAAAATGGAACACGCGTGCTACCGCTCTTACGGTTATGAAACGTTTGAATTTGGAAGTATTAGAAACTGAGACGGCTGAGAGAAAGTCGTGCCCGCGCTTGGCCGGTCCATTGAGATGTGCTTACTTAACAGAATTATGTAAGGCACTCAAGGTTACGCGGGCTTACGACACGGCACGCGATTGTTTTGTTTTATTTATCAATTGAGATTTGCAGGGGTCGCTGCGGATACCTCGGTCGTTCGAAAGAACAAATATACATATTATATAGCTAGATGCAATTTAAACTGTAAACCATAGACACGCAAGTTTGAAGCGTTTCAAGATTAGCTTGTCTATATCCGGTTAAGACTACGCAGTCTTATTTGTGGTCAATTGCTAGTTGTTTTTTTGAGGTGCAATGAAAATCCGTGTTTTTTTTAAGTCATGCACATATTATGTATTAAACAATTATTTAATTGCGAACTTCAACTGTGATATCCTCGTGAGGAAAGCTGTCTTCAGATGTCCATCAATCTGCACTACGAACCGGCACGTAGGGACGTATACAGATTGACGAAGATGTAGTTCGCAGAAATATATGAGCATATGAACACATTTTTACTTACATATTCGTGTGTCATATTTTTACCTACTTATGACTTGAAATGCAACCTAGCTTTATTAACCTATGTTAAATTGTAAATGACTACCGTTTTACATGATATGGCGTTTTTTGTTATATCCATCTCAAGAGCGTACATGAAAGGGAGTCTTGTGTAATGAGTGGGCTTATAAAAGTATGCAGTATACTGGTTTTGGACAGTTGCCTACTTAGCCTCTCTGTCTTGATCTATTTGTCTGATGTAGTCTTTAGTATTACAAGTTATGTAGTTTCTAGTTCGATACGACAGGTTGCGTCAGTCTCATGTTTAATTCAGGGCTCAAACTGGGTGACCTAATTTAAGATTTGCCTGTATTTCTTGCTGAATTTTGTTTATGGGTCAAGACATGTTTTGTATAACGTTATCGGTTGGCTGCTTGGGTTCAGTGGTTTGTTGCCGTGAGGTCATTTCTTAATATCATGAAAATGACACTTTGTTAGGCCATTTGTGGTAATACTTTTTGATTAAGAAAAAATAAACACAAATACAAGCCCGAAGAAATAAAAGATGTTGCTGAACTTGTATAATTGTCTTTATGAACAAGATCAAGATCGCGATTTTGTGAATTGGCATGGCATATAAATGTTGTTGCTTTAACTAGTTTTTATAATGTATAAATAAATTGTAAAACAGTAGATAAACAGTAATTGATAAAATGTTAACATTGATATGTGGGTAGTTTTAGATTGTTATTGTCACAATTAGAATGTTATGGTGGGTCGGTCTATGTATAAGCACGTGCAGTGCAAGCAGGAGCGGATTGCCGTATCACGTCTTGGGTTGAACCGACCTAGATTATGCAACATAGTGTGTAATTGTTGTGTAACGTGAAATAATTGTGTACATAACGTATCCTCCTCCTCGCGTCGTTTTCCTCATTGCTGAGGGTCGTGATCCCCTGCAGCAACAGTAAACGTCCTTCTTACTATGCCGCGCCACCTGTTCCTGTCTTTGGCATCGTGGAGCGCAGCATAGAGTCCCGAATTAAGCATCGAGGAGATTTGGTCCGACCATCTCATGGGGCGCCGGCCTCTCGGACGTTTTCCCTGGACTTTGCCAGTGATCACCAGTTGTTCTAGGTTATCTCTTATGAAAATAAAGAGTTTGAGATATCACCAATATTCTATAGGCCTCTAATACTATCTTCAGGGCCTTGAGATTAATCCGATAGTATCTTCGAAATGCTTATATAATATTATTTTAAAAGTAAAAGAATACATTTCTACCTCAAGAAATACGGACTGGCTACCTCAGCTTCGTCTCAAAACCGTCGGTAAAAGACAACCAAAGGTATTCACGGTCAATAACTTTTGTTACGGATGCAAATTGAAATCGACGTCCCACCGTCCGCAAAAGAGACTGGCTCTTTGGATCAAACAGCGGCCAATCCTCGCCAATTTGCGGAAACTATTCGCGATTTATATTGCAAATAAATCGTGGTTGGACGTCCTCTAGTCATCGATCATTTTGTTATTTGGACGTTAATAGCACACCTCATACTAGGATTTCTTCGGTATTTTTGATTTTAGAAACTAAAATTTGATACATGGCAATGGTCTCGTCCCCTATTATTGGACTCAAACTCTGGCATAGGTACCTGGCCGATTAGTACGATAGTCTAAGCTAACTAAGGCATTGCTCCACCATCAACCACAAATGGTACCTTAGCATAGTAATGGTTAAAATCGTAATAGAGATTACACATACATACATAAACTCACGCCTGTATTCCCTGATGGGGTAGGCAGAGGTGCATTTCTACACCCACATATCGCCAGGTATGTATAAGTCCCACGTAATAGGGGGCGAGCCTATTGCCGTTTTTCGGGCACATTTCCAGACTCCGTGCTGCTATTGCGAATTTACTAATGGAAAAACCCAATAACACTGCCCGACCCGGGAATCAAACCCAGGACCTCTAGATCGCATGGCACATACATGTACAGCGAGACCACGAGGCAGTCAGTAAAAGAAATTACGTAAATTAATTCACGTTTTTGTGTCAGGTTATTTATCTACATACATACATAAACTCACGCCTGTATTCCCTTAAGGGGTAGGCAGAGGTGCATTTCTGCACCCACATTTCGCCAAGTATGTATCAGTCCCACCTAATAGGTGGCGAGCCTATTGCCGTTTTCCGGGCACATTTCCAGACTCTGTGCTGTTACCGAGAATTTCCTAATGGAAAAACCCAATAACACTTTGCCCGACCCGGGAATCGAACCCAGGACCTCTATATCGCACGGCACATACTTGTACCGCGAGACCACGAGGCATTTATTTATCTTCCTACAATATATACTGTAATTTATTGTATATTATTGCTATAAACACCGAAATTCCTACGTAACACTTTAAAACAAACGCTGCTTATGTCCCAGTGAGCACACAATGCAGAAGGAGGGGAAGAAAAATATCCAACATCTCAAGTAAGTTATACTAGTAATAAAACGGTGAGATTGTCCCGTCTGCCCGTTGAATTGGCTTGCGAATAGAATCCGCGTTGTTCTGATGTGTCTGTTGCTGAGGGGAAGGAAACAAATATCCACATCACACAAGCTTATATCCTCGAAGATATAGTAAGTGTATGAAAAATTTTTGGTCCTAGAATGTCCATCAATCAATGTTAAAGAGCTCATAATAATTATTGCTTGAAAATTGTGTGTTATTAAGCCTGATACTGAATTCTGTGGGGATAACTCTGTGGCCAAATGTAGAATAAAATATAATATAGTTCTTACAAAACAACCACGAGTATTAGAAACTACGAGAGCCAACATTCTCATGAAACACCCTAAACAAATATTTGATGATTATTCTAACATTTGTTTTAATGTGAGCTTCGAACCTGTTGCCTCATGTTTCAACATTTTCTCACCAACTACTACACTAAGGCAGTCAACAAGTAAAGTATTTCAACAACGTAAATAAACACGTACACTAGATTTAAATGTGCCTTCATATTTCCGTTTGATAAAATCCTTCTGAGGAATCGTTTGTTTCGGAAACTCCCGTGCTTCTGCTTATTGTATTTGTATTTTAGGGTTTCGTGTTTATCTTTTGATATTGCGTTCTTGGAAATATAGGTAAAACATACTTTTAAGTAGCAATTTTCGTCCCGGGATTATTGCTGGTTATTTTCATTTTATTTCGTCCGGTTCATTCGCTTTGCCAGACTTGTGATGGTCTTAAAATCGTATTTGTATTAACGTTAAAAAATCTATTTAGAGCTCTTTAGAGACCTTTGAAACTCGTGTTATGTCAATTGCCAAATAAGGGCTTCTCGTCTTTAGCAGCCTTCTTAGTATAGTAGGCTAAACACCAGCTTGTAGACCGTGAAGGCCACAGTTTTGTTCCCCGCATCCAGACAAAGGTTTAAGTGCGGCATAAATATTGATTGATTTGAAACAGAATAGGCTTTCGTATTTTCCAATACCCACAACAAAAGACTTGTATCTTAGTATGAATTTAGAACAAAGCATGTGACTGTTGAGTGTATTTATAATTTTTACTTTAACGAAACAAAGTTATTAAAATTCATTCTGTGGTCTGTCCGTGAGTAATAAACCTTTACAAATACAGACTTTCAAATTGATACTCTGAGTAGAATTTTATTACCATTCCAAAACCATTTCGTGCACTTGTTTTTAGGATAAACTGAGTTCCGCTTTGCATAACATTTTTTTTCCCAGCTCGGTCATCAACATATTCGCATTCCACATTCACGCTGAGTCCGCGCGCTTTATACAGACATTAGAAATAATTTTTGATGCTATCCAGACAGTTTGGAATTGAGAGATATTTTTTTAAAATCTACCAATATTTGTATGGCTTTCAAATATATTTTTTTGTTTAAAAATCGATGGATGAGGATTTAGTTCATTCATTTTTCCCATAGCGTGGCTTCAATTACCTACTTAATTTCTATAGCTTTTGTGATGACACGCATCTATAAGGTTGTTAATTGGCAAAATTTATTTAATCGTTGTATGTAACTAAGAGGTCTCTTATTCAAGTTCTGATTCAATTAAACTGCGGTTAGCTGTTTCTTTTACGAAATTCCCAATAGTAGCACCGACTCTGATTGTGTTTCTAGGAAACGGAAGTACCTACACTTGCTCCATATTACGTTGTATATAAAATATCTAGCAATTCGTAGACGTAGAAATGCTCTTCTGCCCACCATTTCATGCATGTTTGGGTATGTAAAGTTATGCTTGGATTCTTCAAACTGATAATTGTGAATAGCTTCGTTCCTCGCTACTTGATATTCTATTAAAGTTGAGTATTGTCGCTTTGCCCTACTAGTTAAAAAGCAGCTCTCATTTCGCTTTCCAATGAGAAACGCACGCAAATTGCCAGGATTATATAACAGTTCTGGGAAATACGTGTAAGCAATGGTTGCCATAAAAATGCGACGCAAAAAGAGTAGAGAGCGGACGTTAACGAGCTAACAGCCACCGTAACGAGCCTTTAACGGCTCAGACACTATCTGCGAGGAGCTAAATGCATCTTTGATAATAAATTTAAATAAAACAAAGGAGAAGTCGACGAGCGGTCCGCCGTATTAGCATGGAGTGTAACAGCCCATATCCACCGCGCAATGGAGACGCAAGCCAATTGAGTTCTTACTGCCTTCGACTTTAATGTAGTGCTGGTTTGCTTTTTGAATGATGTAGTCTATGCATGAGATTTTTGCGTGGACTTATGGCAGAAAAACAAGCTTTACATTCAAAAAAAAATAAAAAATAAACAGGGAGATAAGCTGTTTAAAACCCTACTGTGTGTTAATAAAGGTTATAAGCTATATGTTTATTTTTAATGCGATAAGCCGTTTTGCGTGAAATAGTATCAAATATATTTCATGTTTTCGACAATAGGTTAATTTACTATATACCTATTTAAAACAAAAAAAAACTTTTAAACTTTTTCTGCCGGTGGCTTGGAATAGGACTAAATTCTGTTAACCGAAGGCTTGCAAACAGTAATGAAATGTCTATTTATATTTTTAACAGCTTAGGTATATACGAGCTGAAACGAGTTTGACCTTAGTCCACTACGCTGGCCTAATGGCGTTTGTCGCACTACACATATGGACCTAAGGAATTATTTATGACGAACACTTAGGTTATCTTTCTTCACTACATATATTTACCTTCACGATTCAAATGAGTGATATGTCACTCATAGTCACCTAATAAAATTTAGAATTGACTGCCTAGGATTTGTAACTCCCTTTAAAAAAGCGCCTGACTAATACTGTTAGCAAAGTAAATAAACAAACGCAAAGTAACATTGCCATCATATTGTCACAGGCGCAATTGTATTAACACTGCTGGTCTAGTTAATTTCCGTTATGTTTCCTTATCATATGAAGACGTTATGTTGTACATAGCATTGCGTATGGCGTGACATTGGCCTTTAATCTTGCGCGGAGAGGCTCCGCAATTCAATTATACGTGTTGTCACACACGGCTAATCCAGTCCCCCCGGATTGGGTCTAATATCCGCCCAGTGGGGATGTAAATCGATTTTTATGCCTCTGTGGTGTTTATTTTGATCGTGCTCGGGACTAGTGTTGTAAACATATAAAACTGTGAGATTTGGGTTTTAGTCGTGTCGCCATTTGTTTTGCTTACGATTTAACGTCTCATCTAACTTATGGTGAAAAAAAATGCCAATAGATTGGTTTGACAGATTATTTAGTTATTTTTCGAGTCGGTCGCCACATTATAGTTAGTGCCTATCGATAAAAATTACCTGAATAATTGGGCGGGAAAACTACTAGTAACTTTTCACTGGACATGCAGTTTTTCCTATTTTTTTCAAATCTTGCCCATGTTTGAATAATGTTACTTTTGCAAAAACGAAACTTTACAAGGCAAGTTGATCGACATTCAGAGGATCTCTCATCTTTATAAACAAAAAAAAAAAAAAAAAAAAAAAAAAAAAAAACTAGCTGACCCGGCAAACGTTGTTTTGCCATATATATAAAATTCTCGTGTCGCGGTGTTTTTTGGCAAACTCCTCCGAAACGGCTCGACTGATTTTTATGAAATATTGTGTGTATATTGTAGGTAGGTCTGCGAATCGGTCAACATTTAAGGGTTTAACATTTAGGGGTATGTTTTTTTTCTATTGACTGTTTTTTCTTTATTTTTTATGATTCAGCATTGATAAATTATTATAATCATAAATTTTCACCCTTCTACGATCAACCTCTATCTTATACTGACCAAATTTGTTTTTTTTTTTATTAAAATGTAAATAAATGATAATAGCACTGAAAAATTATAATGATACGTATAACAGTCATTGCTTTGATCGATATACAAATTAAACAAAAATTGTATAGAGTGAGATATACATATACATCTATATACATATATATAAAATGGCACTTCCTGAATTTAAAAAAAGGTCAAATCAATTCAAATGGTTGAGGCGTAAAAGTGAAACTCTGACAGTTATTTTCGTATTTTTAATAATATGTTTATCCCAATGGGAACATTACATTTTCCCGGGATAAAACATAGCCTATGTTACTTCACAGGGTCTCATTTATGGTCATACCAAAATTTTTGTTTTTGCGTGAAAGCGTAACAAACATCCCTACATTCACATTTATATAATAGTAAGGAAAACCATTCCCACCTATGTTACTTCGGTGGGTCCCACCTATGTTACTTCGGTGGGTCCCACCTATCTGCATACCAAAAGTCATTCAAATCATTTTTCAATTCTTTTATCCTCCGTATTTTTTTTTAATAAGAAGAATCCCATGTCCTTTTTTAGGTATATCTTGAAGACTATGTGTACAAATTTTCATGATAATCGGTTAAGTAGTTTTGGCGTGAAAGCGTAACAAACAAAACATTAACATTTATAATAGCTGACCCGGAAAACTTCGTATCCCCTAACAGTCATTGAATGTTACATATTTACATATTACCTGAATTTTATTTTTGATTGTATGGAAATAAATATTAAGTTTAGCACTTTATTGAGATAAAAATACAGAAAAAAATAAGTACGAAAATTGAATGCATCAATCGTGTCTCCGCAAGTCATGATTTAATTAAACATGTACATATGGGATGGGATGTAGTCGGTTTTAATTCTCTTCATTGAAGCATCAGTGTGGTGGACTGAAGCCTAAACCCTCTCAGTTGCAGAGAAGACCTATGCCAAGCAGTGGGGCGTACATATATGGGCTGATGATGATGATGCACCTTGTGATATACATTTTTAATATATTTTTTAATTGTCTAAAAGATCACAAATATCTTTTGTTAATCGTCATTGCGAAGGCATGACGAATCGGGAACTGAATTCGTTTGAACTCAATGGTCATACCCGTTAGGATCAATGAAATCTTAGATCAATCTAATTGATGAATTATCAAGCACCAATTCATCTCTAAGTTGTCTTTTCAGTATCGTCACGTGAATAACATTACTCAACAATTTTCTTAACACCAAGCGCATTCCATTGCATAGTTGTGGGTGTTTTAGATTTCAAAGCGTGATGACTACCGAACCTGCCTTCGTTTGTAAATCAGGTACAACCAAGGAGTTTAAAAATACATTTCTGAACGCACGCATAAATATTTGACAACCAATAAATATGTCAATCCCTTTTATTACTGACATTATTCTACATTTTTAAAATCTAAAATACGCAATTATTCGAATATTCTGGATATATGTTGTCGATTCAAAACCTTTATTTAAATACGTTCTTTAATTTGAGGGGACCATTAACCATATTGACGGGATAAACATAAAATGTTTGACAGAATATTAGGTAGAACAGTTTATATGAGAAAATTAAATTGTTGTTTTTACTATATTCCTCGCAATTTTCTTAACTTTTTCTTTCATAAGATCCTTCTCCTAACAATAGCAAACACAACAAAAAAAGAATTAGCGAAATCGGTCCAGGCGTTGTTGAGTTATGCGCTTACCAACACATTTTGCGATTCATTTTTATATATAAGATATAATGGGCTCAGCTAAAAGGCACAGTGATGTTCATGAAGTACGCTTTTAACACGTTTCCACGAAGTGAAAACAAGATTGTCATTGAATTGGATAACAGAGTTCATGACTTTAGCAATTAATTATAAACTATATTGCTACATTTATTAGCCTGCTTGTGACGTTATTTGAAGCCTTTGTGATTGTACACGAGGCGGAACAATTAGAAAATGATTATAAAGGATGAATATTGGACGTTTAACGGTTCGAAATACAGATGTTCGTGGAAATAGGGTACAACGCTTTTGAAGATTCTAATAACAGTGTCTACAGCGCTTTTTACTGAACAATGAAAACATTAAGTGATAATTAATTCTTGCTACAAACCTCGGTACTTTGTAAATATGTTTCAATACTTACTTAAATCATAAAAATAATATATATAAGGTTATCATGCTTGTATTCCCCAAAGGGGTAGGCAGAGGTGCATATTTGCACCCACATTTCGCCAGGTATATATCGCACATGTAATAAATAGGTGGCTAGGCTATTGTCGTTTTTCGAGCTTTATGTCGTTTTTCGTTTTTCAAGACTCCGTGCTGCTACTGAGATTTGGGTAATGGAAAAAAACAATAAAATTCACTCTCAAAAATCGAATCCGGGGTCTCTAGAATCTGTTTCTGATCACTTTTAACATTCCAAAATGGTAATTAAAATTTGTAACTGATGTAGATAATTTGATAAGGGCGAATCGTAGGTGTGTTTGCTCTGCCTATTGTTCCGAACAGCTATTCTTATGCCTCCTCTTTGACAGCTCCGTGGCTTAGTTAGCTAGATACCAGCTTGTGAAACGAGAGGTCGCGGGTTCGAGCCCCGCACCGAGCCAAATGTTTGTGAGATCCACAAATATTTCTTTCGGGTCTCGGTGTTTGAGAGACCGAAAAGTCTCTCGTAGTTTCTGATATCTACGACATAAGACTTGTGTAGTGTGAGGCCAGAACTATTAATGTGACTGTTAGGTTTTATTTATTTAATTTACGCCGACTTATCGTTCGTTATCTATGTCTAAAATGCTTAAGCTGAAGAAAAATGGCGGTCCATTAAGATTGTATTTGTCAGATGCCTCATATACATTGAAAGTGCAGTGTTGGTTGGAGGAAATTGATTCTGGATTTAAAAACGTCAGCTTTGAATATCTAATATGGTATCCGTGCAATGGAAATTACAGTAGTCGTTTCGATAGCGACTGTTTCCGATTGAAAAATATCCTCCAAGAATTTCGCTCGGGTTTTGATCGAGTTTTGGTGTGTATTTTAGAGATTTTAATAGTTTTTCTGTCACAGAAATAGAAAAAGAAAGCAATGGACAAGATTCTATACTCGCAAAAGAAAGTGACCGCACTAGACCTATTAGACGCACTCAGTGGCGGTACTTCCATAGAAGCCCAAAAGCCCAGTTTGCTCTTTAAAATTTCGAATAATAATTTTTAAGCTTTAAATCTTTATTTAACAAAAGTAATTTGACATTTAAATGAGAATATCTTGACCCCCACAATAAAAAAATATAAACTAGACATAAAAAAATTACGTGTAACACTTTTGGGCTTCTATGGAAGTACCGCCACTGGACGCACTATACACAGAAGAAAAGGTGAAAGTTTACAATTATCCCACGTCAATGCTGGCCAGAAAATGACCCGACATAGCATATATACATAATAAGGATACCTTAACTAACTCGAATAGCTTACCCGTAGCAAATTTAACACACCGAATGTAAAGCATCGAATTTTGTATATTGATTGTGCAGGCCGGCATGATTGTGTCGACCAGCGGGTGACCATATCGTTTCTCGCTGGTCGGTATTATTTTTTTGGACTCCACTGTACCATCAAGTACAGTGGAGTCACTTTGCCGTGCCAGGATAAAAAAAAGGTACCTGCAGTACCAAAGCTATTGGAATTTAAAAGTAAAAACAGATGTTTCTACGATGGTTTATACGTGCCACTAAAAATATTTAAAAATATACTAAATACATACATGTACATAACCTCACGCCTGTATTCTATAAAGGGGTAGACAGAGGTTCATTTCTGCATCCACATTTTGGCAGGTATGTGTCAGTCCCACATTTGAATAAAGGTGATTTTGACTTTGACTTTAGGAGGCGAGCCTATTGCCGTTTTTCGGGCATACTATTTCCAGACTCCGTGCTGCTACTGAGAATTTCCTAAAGAATTTCCAATAACAATTGCTGCTCGACCCGGAAATCCAACCCGGAACCTCTAGATTGCACGGCACATACTTTTGTCGCGGGACCACGAGGCAGGTCTTTCAAAATATATTTTGAAAATGTACAAGACTTAAAATAAAATACCACATAATTTATTGACCTGTAAAGACGGCAACGTCTTGCCGCGATGCGCTTGGTTTGTCGGCGCAATAATACTACTTCTATCTCTACTTTCCATACCATGCTGTAAATCACAAAAACGAAAAGCCCTAGGGTTAAAATACTGAATATTTTAGTTTGCCAATGATATTGAAATACTTGAATGTAATTTTTTTGTAAAATTTGATATTCTTGTGGTAGGTACGGATTAGTGCGTGCGGTTTACAGGTGTGTATTTTATACCAGAAACAAAACTTGTAAAAAAACAGTCTCGCGACTCAGTTCTTATACCGAAAAAAGTTGTGAGATCCATGTAATATCAAGTCGGTTAATTTATACCGCCCCTACTTAAGGGACCTTCTGTCTTAAGTTATTACGTAATAATTATCGAATCTAACGAAATATTATGGTGACCATAACAATATTAAAAGTCTTTTACATTTTAAATAAAATAGATCCGGATACATTGTTTGTTGATAATGTTGGGATTGTTCTTTAGGATATCACTCTGTATAATAAATATTTTTTAATATATATTTAACAATACACTTAGTTTTCAAATGTAAAAATGTCACATTTCGTTCGTTAGTTGTATCGCGGGCATAAGAAATTACGAGAGACCTTCCACAAACACTCAGACCTGATACAAATAAGAAAAAGAAATAATAAGAGTTATACTCGTATATTATTAGTTATTACATGTATGTCAACGCCAAAGTGACTACTATTGCACCAAAGAAAACAACTCGACAGACTTCTAGAAACACTACGTTTAAAACGATTCAAAAGCACCTATATAATAGTTATACAAGCAGTCAATATGGCGCTTATTAATTGACGAAGCGCTGCATTTAATTAGTTATTCCCAATGTCAATAAAAAAAACGCTATGCATTTTAACATTGTTATCAATTCGAGAGTACGCAATTTGCACGTCACCAAAAAATGCCCGCTGAAAATTCGTTGCCTGTCTCGTCCACTCCACACTTCGCGCGCTCACGAGACCGCCATATTTTTCGTTCGGAAACCGATTTATGTCGTCATTTCCAAACGTTTATTTGTACGTGCACCGGCGCGAGTGATTAAGCTGTAAAAAACCGGTAGATTCCGGTCTTTGCCGGTTTACTTGCTATTTAAATGTGGTCTCGCGGTACAAGTATGTGCCGTGCGATCTAGAGGTCCGGGGTTCGATTCCCGGGTCGGGCAAAGTGTTATTGGGTTTTTCCATTAGGAAATTCTCGGTAACAGCACGGAGTCTGGAAATGTGCCCGAAAAACGGCAATAGGCTCGCCCCCTATTACGTGGGACTGATACATACTTGGCTAAATGTGGGTGCAGAAATGCACCTCTGCTTACCCCTTCGGGGAATACAGGCGTGAGTTTATGTATGTATGTGTAAATGTCGAGTTCGATCTTTTTGTTCCGTTTCGGGGATTTTGTTTATTTATTGTTGTTGGGTTGACGTATTAGCCCTGATTGAATAATGTCGGATTGGTTAAATGGCTACACAGAAACAAAATTACACGGATCACATTCATTCGGAATTCTTTTATGTACTGTTTTCTTTTTGTTTGGGTTTGTAATTACAATGCAAGTGTATTATTTAAATTGGGTTTTATTATGTTTTTTGTAGGAAAATGCGATGTTTTATTATATTTAGATGAGTAAGATTCACAAGTTGAGAGGCTTTACATTTTTTATCGCTATGAATTTAATAAAAAAACGGTTAAGTGTTTTTAATGCCACGCAAAAACGAGCTCGTTATATTCCCATCACTAGTATCGTTGCATTCCCATCACTAGTATTAAGACTAGTCTTGCTGAATTGCACCGGAAGGCGCATCACGCCACCAACGTAGTCTAAACACATAGTCAGCACAGATAACGGAGGCTGGTGTTGAACGTCTCAAGTACTTTTAAGCTAGTTATAATTTAGTCTTAATTCATACTTTGAGTAATAAACTCGTCTTTAAATATAATTCGTGTTTTTTAAAAGACTCCCTCGCGCTCCCGAAACTTATCTGGCGCAGCCGGTAGGATTGCTGGCTGTTCCTGTCGTGAAGTACAGAACTTTCGTAAAATCCGAAAAGTATAACGCGATCGGAACCCTGTGAAAGTGTGTAAAAATAACGCGCTCTCCGCGGCAATCCTCGAACCAATATAAATAAGAATAAGTGGGGACGTGATGAATACGGCAGCGGTTGGACTGTGAGTACATTTGAAGTAAAATCCTTCTACTTCCTTTCTTTCCTTGCCCATTACCTAAAATCGGTGTATTAATTTTAAGTGATAATTTTAAGTGTTGCTAAAATCGCGACGTACTCTGTATTCAAAAGCGAGATAGAGTTAGTTAAGTTAAAGTTTAAAGTGTTGCTAAAATTGCATTTAAAGTATAGTTTATGATATTATTTTAATGTATATCTAAATTAAATAGTGATATATAATTAAACGTTATTAAAGGCTATTTAGTGTATTATAATTTAAGTTAAAATGTCTCTTTCGCAAGGACAATCATCTACATCATCTAACATGACTATAGATACGAATATACCGAAAGAAGTGTTAAATTTAATTCCGCAATATAATGGTGAAACAAATACCTTAAGTTTATTTTTACGAAAATGTACATATGTTATCAAGCGGTATCAGGGAACAACCCCGCGTAATGAGTTTCTGATGCAATGTATTACAAGTAAATTAACTGGTAAAGCGGCAGCACTAATAAGTGAACGCGGTGATTTTGATACATATGAGGAATTAGAATCACTTTTGATCCAGCATTTCGGAGATCCGCGAAGTGAAGAATGTGTTGCCTTAGAATTAGAGACCCTTAAGATCAGACCTAATGAGTCATATTTAGAATTTTGCGGGCGAATTCAGGACGTGCGCGCTATTCTTATGGCTAAAGTCAATCAAAATAGTTCAAGCACGTTACGCGACGCTAAACGCGTCATTTATAACAATACATCACTAAATGTATTCTTATACAACTTATCCGAACACATGGTGCGAATAGTTAGAATTAAAGAACCTAATTCCTTAGAGGAAGCTTTAAAACATGTTTTGGAGGAAGTTAATTTCCAAGAACAATACAATATGCGTACAAAAATGTTACAAAATAAACCCGTTCAAGTTAACTTTAAACCACAGTTATCGGCACCTCAAGGTCAATTTAAATTCGGAATTCAAAATCAGGTTAACACACAGCCTAGTTTCTTGAATGCTTCATACCGCACATCTATGCCTACACAGTTTGGGTACAAACCTCCCTATAGCCCTAATGCTTTAGCCCAACAGTTTGGTCAGCGGCCTTCGTTTGGACCTCGACAACAACAGGTAAGTCATTTTGGATTTAAGCCTCAACTAGGTCAGTTTGGCTACAGACCCCAACTGCAACCCACGCAGACAGGCTTTAAGCCACAACCAGTACAGTTTGGATACAGACCACCCCAGTTTGGATTCCGACCTCAGGTAGGACAATTTGGTTATAAAACTACACAGCCTCAAGGCTATCGACATCCCGTACAGTATCCTAATGACGTATCAATGCGGACGGCTCCGGCGCATCCGCCAAAGGCAAACGTGAATGAGATGTACACTATGAATGAAGGTGAGTACAACAATCAAAATATATACGGTCATGAGGATATCGGTTATTACACTTATGACGAGCATCAGACGTATGACGAACCTCAGTCTTATGCCGACGCATCTTACCAGAAAACGGGAGAACGCCAGGAGAACAACAGTGGTACCATCGACAATGAAAATTTTCGTTTAAGAGTGTCTCCCCAAAAACCCGAGGTAATTGAATTAAATTATGACGCAACTCTGAAATTGCCATACATTTATGTACCCGATATTGATGGAAAATTCATGTTAGATTCCGGTAGTACAAAGTCCTTCATAAGTCCAAATAAAGCAAATATTTATTACTCGGATTTAAAATACTATGAACCCTTTACAGTATCTAGCACACATGCTACTAGTGCCCATAGTGAAGTTGCTAACATACCGCTATTTTCGATTTTCAATAATGAAGGTTATCACAAATTCTTTATATACGATGTTGACAAGAAATATGATGGTGTAATAGGATGGGATCTTATGACAAAACTTAAAGCAAACTTAGATCTCGGAAACAGGATATTAAAAACTAATAAAACAATTATCCCTATTCAGTATGATACAGACTACATAGTTAATTTGGAACCCTGTAGCGAGCATCGTGTTAAATTACCAGTCAATTTAAAGGAAGGTTATGAAATTTTTAATTCCAAACAGTTTTCTAACACCGTAAGCATGCCCTTCGCTTTAGATGAAAGTGAGAATGAATTACAAAGACATTTGAAGGACGTAACAAATAAAATAACTAAAATAGCTAGACGACGAACTACCGATGACTCTAAAACTATTACAATATCCGACTCTGACAGAACTATGACAGCTAGCCCTATTTCCATAACCGATACAGATTCAGTCAACGCAGATTTCCTTAGGAAAGAATCAGGTTGGTTGGTTAGATCCAACTCTAGTGACACCGATGCTACCGAAACAATTCATTCAGGTAAAGATACGGAATCCCTAGGTATTCCAATTTTAGACGAAGCCGTGAACACAAAACCAAACCAAATTTTAGTTTTTCATAAATTCAGTGATGACATACAAGTAACAGATTTATCCACAAAACATCAGAAAATCCTAGAAGTTTTCCTATCATTTGACAAAACGGATTTAGTTACAAAATTCTTAAAAGAATATATTAGACCTAAAATCAAATGCTTCATTTACTTTGAAACAGACCAACATAGGAAAGAATTCAGTAATGTTATTTTTAAATATTTCAAAAAGGGAACTATCAATTTCTTTGAGTGCACAAAACGCGTTGTGTTAATTGATGACGAGAATGAACAAAAATTAGTAGTTCAAAAGTTACATAAAGGTAAAGAAAACGTTATTAAGAAACGTACAGGTGAAATAGGACCTGAGTTAGTAGTAGAACAAACGGTTTACGCAAAATCTGTAAATAAAAAAAAGTCAAAAGACAAACCGAGTTATCAAAAGGCTATAGTAACGGGAGAGGTGCACCGAAATGTAGTACCTGTAAAAATAAAAAAGGATGGAGACACAAAAGTTCCAATTAAAAAATCAAACGCCCAATGACAAATGGTTAATCATTAAGACACTCAACTTAGAAGGCATTATTAAGGATTTGAATTACAATATTGCGAAATATTCCGAATCGAATAATATTATTAATCACAATAAATCCGTTTCTAATGAAGTAATAGAACTGAAAGGTCAGGTTTAGTTTAGAGTATCTTCGCGACGAAACAATAGAGAAAGTTCGACAATTCTTCCAAACGCTTTAAAGGTGGTCTCATAGACCCTCTTGGCTCCTTAGTTAAAGTTGTAACAGGTAATCTTTATCACAACGATGCGATGCACAATGATAATCTTATAGCAGGGCTTGAAACTCGAGAACAAGGCATTTCCAACAAAATAACCTTGATTTCTGAAATGATGGATCACTTCCTCAACTCTACTCAGATCATTAATAGTAATATTAAAATTATGTATGAACGCTTAAAACGAATTGAAAACATTGTAACAGATTTATCGAAAGAAAATATGTACATTTTCCTCTCATATTTAAATAACGTCCTACACATGTTTATGGCTAACTTTAGAACTATATACATGAATATCAATGATATAGAGACAGCTATAGCACTTAGTAAGGTATCTGTTTTACATAAATCTGTAATTGATTCTAATGAACTTTTATGTGTATTGCTTGAAATCGAAAAATATGATAATTTGATGTATTCAGTGTTTGACAAAAACCTAATTAACATTGAGGAAACACTTTCTATTTAAACTTACCTCAAGAACAATGTAATAAGGTTCATTATTGATGTTCCATTAGTAAGTAACCATACTTATAACTTTTTCAAATTGTACCCTCTACCTGTATCCCATGAGTCTGAAACATTCATCATAGTTCCTGAATTTCCTTTCCTATTAGTAGAAGGTACCAAGTACTATCTAACCGCCCGCCAATGCCGTGAGATAACAGCTAACGAATACTTATGTTCTGAAGATGACCTTATTCTATATGCTCAGAAAACCTGTGTTGAGCAACTCATGGAGTATCAACGCAACTTGTCCATGTGTGTTCCACGTAGAGTCCTTCCGGAAGATCTGAAACTTCAGAGAATAACAGCTGAAAGCTGGATACTATATTCACGACATAGTAAAGTTTTAACACAGACTTGTAGTAATGACATTATTCGACAAACTGTATTAGGAACATACATACTCACCATACCTAAAGAATGTGACGCCACTATTAATAACGTCATTATACATGGGAAACATCGGCACCAAATAGAAGCCGGGTATAAACCCATTCCACTTATAACTCTACCCGATGTTAGCGAGCTGCGGCAGAAACAACTTTCTGCAAACACCGAACCGGTAGACCTAAAAGGAGTCAACCTGGACGACGTACAGCATCTTAACTACATCTTGAAGAAAAGTGATCTGAAAAGTGTTAATAGTGAAAATGGGCAATATAGTGTTCAAATCCAAAGTGTTAGTGTCGCGACCGTATTACTCTACATTATTTTAATTGTATGTTTTAGTTATATAATTTACCTTAGAATTAGAAATGTAATCATAAAAAGGCGTGAAGTAGAGCAAACAGAAAATCAAGCTCAGCCGCCAATGTTGTTAGTAACTCGATAAGATTTTATAACTTTGTAAGCGAAGTTATAGGGAAAACCTTGTTTCCCATAACTTCAGTCTAAGGGGGAAGGCGTTATATTCCCATCACTAGTATCGTTGCATTCCCATCACTAGTATTAAGACTAGTCTTGCTGAATTGCACCGGAAGGCGCATCACGCCACCAACGTAGTCTAAACACATAGTCAGCACAGATAACGGAGGCTGGTGTTGAACGTCTCAAGTACTTTTAAGCTAGTTATAATTTAGTCTTAATTCATACTTTGAGTAATAAACTCGTCTTTAAATATAATTCGTGTTTTTTAAAAGACTCCCTCGCGCTCCCGAAACTTATCTAGCTATTACCTTTCTTCGGGCGTATTTCCAGATGCCGAGCAGTTATTGAGTATTAAAATGGAAAACGCAATAATAACCATACAACTCAATTCCATATCCAAATCGTTTTCAAAATACCTAAACCATTTAAAGTACCTATTGCATTCTTGGGTCCATTTACAAAGCAATTGATTGACATGACACCAAAATACCCCAAATACCCAATATATTGCACATAAATCGTCGCAATAACCAAAGCCCAACAATTTTGCTCATTTAGCCATTAGCAATTCTCCGTTCGGTTGGCGCTCAATCGATTTGTCCTGCAATAATAATCCCTGTAAGCGGTGCGACGGCGTCGTTCCGGTCACGTGTCGTTGGCTCGTGCTTTTTGAGATATCGCAGAATATGCAACGCCCCACGGGCATAAAGTTTTCGTCTCAAACGGCTCAGGTACGTGACTACCATCCCAGCTCGAATAGTCACGCCATTTGCAGAACTAGCCCCCCGCACTGTTTTGTCTAGTTTAAATTTTAGTGGTGTTTGGTAGTGTAAATCTTTGCAAAATACAGGGCTTATGATGTTTGGAACGTTTGTGAAGATGTAAGAGTGTGTGGTGTTTGAAGCACTGTACTTTTGGGTGCATAGTTCTCTTTATACTTGCCACTGTGACAGAACAGTGATGTAAGTCTCACGTACGGATTAAGTAAAGCATCGACTGGCATGAAATATTTGACGTTGTGTGTTATGGATGCGGGTTGGTCAAGACCGGGATGGGAACACACGATATATGCTAGTGAAATTGCACAATGGCAACGATCACCGCGATATTTCATCATCATCATCAGCCCATATACGTCCCACTGCTGGGCACGGGTCTCCTCTACCATTGAGATTTGAGAGGGTTTAGGTCTTAGTCCACCACGCTGGCCTAGTGCGGGTTGGCGGACTACACACCTAAGAAATTCCTAAGAACTTTTAGGTGTGCAGGTTTCATCACGATGTATTCCTTCACCGTTAAAGTAACGTGATAATTCATTGTGAATACACACATAATTTTGAAAAGTCAGAGGTGTGTGCCTGGGGTTTGAACCCGTGCCTAAGCCTCGAGGCCATCACGACTTCACCGCGATATTTAACCTAACCTAACCTAAAGATTTGATTTTATATGAAAACCATAACTATCTTCGGAAATTCTCGGTAGTAGAACGAAATCCAAAATTGAGTCAGTTTCCACGTATAGGAACGTGGGATTTAAAAAAAAAGACAGCTGAGCACTCTTCGGCTCAGTTATACATGCCTATACCTCTGATAATATTTTCGTCATTAGGTATACAAAAAACCAACAAACAGCCCGATACAAACAGTTAGAATGTTAGTAAGCAAGGTAAGCCTACATTATTCAAAGATTAAAGTTCAGATGCAATATCTTTGTTGCTTGTTTGAAGGTGCCTTTGAATCGAATTGCCTTGGCTTCGAAATGCATTTAACCCGGCCTCTAGGATTACAGTTCACTGCTTGATATGTATGGGTGGTTAACAAACCCGCTCGGTTTTGGGAGGCGATGCTTCCGCAATTGTTGAGTCGGGTTCTGATTCTATTTGAACTGGAATATGTACACGATAGATTAATCCGTGTGAAATAATTTTATGAATGGATTTTTGAATTGGGCTATTTATTTTTGAATGCCTCGTAGATTTTTCTAAAAAATCAGGTCAGGTAAAGTTTAATAGTTTTTTTTAGGAATAACCCCTACAAGTGTGGAGTCTAGAAATGGTCTCTGACCCTCTCTTCGGGGTTACGGAAGGCGAAGTGAAGCTTTTTTATTAAAGAAAAACGGGCGAGAAACTTAGTGATGTACTTATTGAAGTTATACTTTTGAAGTTATACTTCTTTTGGCGCGTTAGGGAAAAATGATGAGAGTGATTTTTTACGATGCGCGCGCACACCGACACCAAAAAGTTATTCAGAAAAAGTTTGTTTTAAATTTTAAGAATGTAGAATAGTGACAGTAATAAAAAGGGATTGACATATTTTTGAAGTTATTACGATGCGCGCGCACACTGTCATGAAAAACCGAGACCATGAAGTTATTAAAATATTATTTTATAATATATTATTATATTATTTAAGAAAATATATATTTATGTATGAAGTATAACTTCTAACGCGTGTACATAAGTACACACACACACACTTTTTTATACTAATTCTCTGTAAGCAAAATTGTAGTGAGTACGTCGGGTAACCGGTTGCGATCGTTGTGTGTGAGGCGATATTTGAATTATGCGTTTGTAAGTGAGTTAATGTATGTATGTTCGTAATTATGTGACCGGTGTCCATAATATTATATAATTCGACATAATTTACTGACATAATAGACTGCCTCGTGGTCTCGCGGTACAGTATGTGCCGTGCGATCTAGAGGTCCTGGGTTCGATTCCTAGGTCGGGCAAAGTGTTATTGGGTTTTCCATTAGGAAATTCTCAGTAACAGCACGGAGTCTGGAATTGTGCCCGAAAAACAGCAATAGGCTCGCCCCCTAAGTCAAAGTCAAAGTCAAAATATCTTTATTCAAATAGACTTTTACAAGTTTTTTTGAACGTCAATTTTACACATCTTAATTTTTTTAAACTATTGCCGCTTCGAAACGTGTTATAGCTGTGGAGAAGAAACGGCAAGAAACTCCCTCAGCAACACGACATGTCATTTTTTTCTTTAAAAAACAGCATTATATGTCTTTTTTTCATTACATTATTTAAATTTTACATTATAAATGTCATAACGATACAAACTGTAGCAACAAAACAAAACTCCGATCAATTTACTTACTCCCAGGGCTTATTATCTTCAATAAAATCTGAAACTTTATAGTATGCTTTTTTGTAAAGCTTATCTTTAATTGATTTCTTAAACATTGTCAAGGGAAGCTCTCTAATAGCCTTCAGAAGTTTGTTATAGAAGCGTATACATGTATACCGCGTAGTATACGCGCGTAAGCGTATACCCTATTATGTGGGACTGATACAAATTAATGGCAAAAACAATTTCTTTAGATATAATTACCTATTATTAAAAATCTACACAATTTTTAAATAAACCTTTTTGTAATCACGACAGCTTAGAGTCTTCTGCATTCCTCGTTAAGGGCGTTAAGGTAAACTATAACAAGTTTTGAATTATTTCAGAAGGCATTATCATCATTGTCTAGTGGGTCTCGCAATTTAATTAAAACTACAATTTTAATATCAAATTGTGAATGAAAAGCGGACTAAGTAAAACAATGGAGCGAGATTCTAAACAATTTTTTTGCGAAACTTTATTAATAAAGACGAGTTTGTTGGGAGGCCGTGTTTTTGTCAGTTACGTAGCGACAATATCAACATTTTAATTGTGTAGTCTCCGTCTTTTTGACTGATGTCTGTTTGCTAGGCAAAGGCGAAGTTCCCTTTGAGTTTCGGTACTACAATTGTCCGTATTGTGTACAGTTCACATTTGATTAATTTAACCCTCTGTAGCCTGAATCAGAAGAGATCCGTCAAGAAATTCTTCAATCCTTCAAGAGACCCGATTGCAGCAAAAAAGGTATTGTTATGATTCCGACTCTAAGATTTTGGAAAGCCTAGTTGCTCCCGCGGCGCAAGTCGTTCGAACTAGAAGTCCAGGGTTCGATTCCTGGGTTAAGCGATGTGTAATAATTTTATACCATCTGATATTTCTCAGTAGTAAAGATTCTGCTTGTGCCCAAAATAAACTATAGGAGACAAGGTCCTATGACTTGACAAATATCAGGTGCGGCTATTTCACTATGTCAGTAAAAAAAATCTGTGTTAATTGAACGTACAGAGTTAAGTTATAATAACGAGTGAAATAAACAGAATAGTTGATTGTCAAAAGAATATTCCACCTTTAACGAAACATCACAAAGCTTTCAAGTGTTCGTGAAAAGTTAAGGATTACTCAGAAGTTTTGAAACGTTTTATTCTTAGACGCCTTTTTAGTATCTGTTTTAATATTTATGTTTTTTTTTGTTATCAACCTGTTTGGATGACAGTAGATGAAAGGAGTATAATATAATCAATAGTGGCAAGTAGTGATGGCCTCGAGGTTTAGACCGGTCGCGGGTTCAAGCCCCCGATATTCACCTCTGACTTTTCGAAGTTAGTGTGTGTATTCACTTAATTATAAATTAAAGGCGAAGGAAAACATCGTGAGGAAACCTATTAAACCTAAAACCTTACTTACTTGTGAAACCTAAAAGACTATAGTCAAGAGCATAGTCTGCAAACCCGTAGTACGCCAGCATGGTGGGTTGAGACCTAAACCCTTTCAATAACAGAAGAGGCTCTTGCCCAGCAGTGGGACCTGTATGGGCTGACCATGATGAGAATAATGATGTAGTATCTACTACTATAAAGCAGGAGAAAAACATGTAATGGTGGTTAAATTTTGTAACCATCGAAACCCAGATAATCCAGTTGTTGCTTTAAATCTATTTTTTTTAATCATTAGTACAACCTGGTCGGCTACAAATATTATTTTTTTTTGTTTGCCCCGGGAATCTATAAAAACAAGCAAAAGTAGTCATATTACTTTCTTTTCGCTCCAGACAACTTTTTACAGGCAACTGGGTGGATCTGATATAGGAGTAGAGATTGCAACCCGGTATGTTTCCCAACCCGGCCGGGCCCGGTTGCATCCGTCGCCAACCCGGCCGGGTCCGCCGGGCCCGGCCGGGTTGTGATAGCGATGAAATCTTTAAAGTATTTTATGAAAATTTTCTATATATGAATGAAAAAAGACAATGATTCAAGGTTAATATTCATTTCAAACTGGCTTATGGACAATTATCACAATAATCAGTCTCACTCAAGTCTCAAAAAAATGATTACTTTGACTTATGGACGGAAAAGTAACATTAGTATTAGTAATTATTCATTTTTATAAGTTTAAACAAGCAGGTCTTTCTCTCATAATAATTATAATAAGAAACTAATAACGCAGCTTAAAGTACTAAACGTGACATAACAATTTATTAGATAGATAAATAAAGTTTGGTAGCTTTTGTATAAACAAAACAAATTAATTAAACGAAACAAAAAAAAATGCTAAAAGTAAAGTTTTTTTTTCTTAAATTTGGCTATTAAGACTAGTGAGTGTTATTCTTACTAATTGAGCAAATAGCGAAATCTTATTGGCTAGGCGGTACTGTAACTGTAAACAACCAAACTTGTATAGTCTTAACATGTAACGTCAAATTGGTTTCGTTACGTAGGCTTCATAAGTGTAATATAACAAACAAAAAGAAACAATTATTTTTCAGTCTGAAAGAATAATCGATACGAGTATTTTACAACAGTAACTACTATGAGTAGGCGCTCTCGCGCCTCAATTTACTTACCGGGTCCGCTGACCGGGCCCGGTGACCGGGCCCGGTAAGAATGGCCGGGCCCGGTGGGTGCGTAAAAGGGCACCGGGCCTGGGCGGGTCCGGCCCGGCCGGGCCCGGTTTGCAATCTCTATATAGGAGACATAAATAAATATAAATATGGGTATATAATATACATATATTTAACATTATATAATGGCTGATGCCAAGCTAATACACAAAAAGACACAAACACTCATAGCAGTCGTAGTCCTATTAAAATAGTAAAGTAAATATCAAAATAAAATCTTAGTTTTGTTTCAAAGAACTTCATCTACATTAAAATACAACCACATAGAGTCTAGACAGGTCTATTAATATCTGTAATATAATTTTACATTTAAAAGGAGCGTGTCTCTGTTGATTATATTAATATACTTAAATGTTTAAATGTTCATTGCAATTCTCCTTAATGGAAAAACTAATTGTTAATTTTTTTTGATGGTAACGTACATACATAACCGCACCCCTGTATTCTCCGAACGAGTAGGCAGATGTGCATTTCTACACCCACTTTTCGCCAAGTATGTATCATCATCAGCCCATATACGTCCCACGGCTGGGCACGGGTCTCCTTTACGACTGAGACGGTTTAGGCCTCAATCCACCACGCTGGCCCAGTGCGGGTTGGCGGACTACACACCTACGAAGTAGGTAATACGTCTATTAAATAACAATTTAAATATGTTATAATAAGTCTCACGTAATAGAAAGCGAGCCTATTGCCGTTTTCGGGTACATTACCAGACTCCATGCTGCTACTGAGAATTTCCTAATGGAAAAACCCTATAACACTTGTGCCACGAAACCACTAGGTATATTATATTATGCCCTCAATTTCTGATTTTAGTTCTTTACTTACTGTCTAAGGTGACTGCGCCCTATCACTCAAAAGTCTATACAAGTGCGTTCAGCGTTCCAAACAACTAATTTAATTACTAAATCTTCAATTATATTACAGCTCATATTGCCGTAAATTGTTCAACTAAAATTTGATTAACAACTTCGCTTATTAAGTTGTGTACATAAAGTATTCGAGCGAAGATTCGCGTTAAGTCTCATCAACCGTTGAGGCGCGTAGTAACCGTTCGCTGTATCGACTTGTCTATTTGAGCATGATGATTGTAAAATTTTACTGCTTTGATTATTTATAGGTATAAAGAGAGGAAGGGTAAAAACGTTGTTGGAAGTTTGCTGGAGATTACAGTAATGATTTTCAAACATTGACAGCCCCGTGGCGCAGTTGGCTAGACACCAGCTTGCGAAACGAGAGGCCGCGGGTTCGATCCCCGCACCGAGACAAATGTTTGTGTGATCCACAAATATTTGTTTCGGGTCTGGGTGTATGTGAGACCAAAAAGTCTCTCGTAGTTTCTGATACCCACGACACAAGACTTGTATCTTAGTGTGGGATCAGAACTATGTATGTGACTGTTGGGTGTATTTATTTATTTATTTAAATTTCTCTAAAGGGACAGATAGGTGCATTTTTTGGTATGTTTAAATCCCATATAATATAAGTGGTAAGCTCTTAGCCTTTGCTGATACATTTTAAGACTCATTAAGAAAACACTTCTTTTCTGTTTCTTATTCTTCCTTCTTTTTTGAATAGGAAAAAAAACAGCCCCGTGGCGCATTTGGCTAGACAGACCCTTGCGAAACCAGAGGCCGCCGGTTTGATCCCCGCACCGAAACAAATGTTTGTGTCATCCACAAATACTTGTTTTGGGTCTGGATGCTTGTGATATCTAAAAGTCTCTCGTAGTTTCTGATTCCCACAGCACAAGACTTGTAGCTCAGTGTGGGGTCAATACTATGAATGTGACTGTTGGGTGTATTTATTTATTTATAAGAAATATGTGGCTTCTCTGAGACGACAAAAAATACTACCGATAGAAAACTAACGCGCTAAATAATTTCAGGTATTTTAATTTTTTAAATGAGTGACATATCCTTGTTTTCCTTTCTCAACCCTCTTACGATCTTCAATTAATAAATGTTGATGGCTATCGATAGTTAACTTTATTAACCATCGGGTAAGTCACTCGTTGGTTTCCAGGATCTATGCAATAGGGAACTATGCGTCATTCCGAGTGCGATGTAGGTTTTCGCGATAGCATCATAGATTAAATATATGCCCCGATATGAAACGACGGTGTATGGACATCACGTAGCAGTAGGAGAGATGGGCTATTTAAAGTATCGATAACGGTGAAAGAAAACATCGTCATGAAACCTGCACAACTAAAAGTTCTAAGGATTTTTTTTAGATGTGTAGTCCACTTGCACTAAGCCAGCGTGGTGGACTAAGTCCTAAAACTCTCTCCATGGTAGAGGAGGCCCGTGGAATGTATACATACGTGCCACGGGCCGTATGGGCTGATGATGATGAAAATAATGTATAAAGTCTACGAATATCTGAGAATACAAAATGAAATTTGCTGTGGAGGGAATTGGACAACTCTTGAGCGCAAGAAGGCAAAATAAAAATATAGTGGTACACCCATTTAAAAAAAAACATCCATATACGTCCCACTACTGGGCACGGGCCTCCTCTGCAACTAAGATGGTTTAGGCCTTCCACCACCCTGGCCTTGTGCGGGTTGGCGGACTACACACTTAAGAAATTCCTAATAACTAAGGTTTGCAGGTTTCCTCACGATATTTCCTTCACCGATAAAGTACGTGATAATTCATTGTGAATACACACATTGAAAAGTCGCATTACTTCGACATTTATAATATTATTATACATACATACATACATAACCTCACGCCTATAATCCCCGAAGGGGTAGGCAGAGGTGCATTTCTGCACCCACATTTCACCAAGCATTTATCAGTCCCACGTAATAGGGGGCGAGCCTATTGCCGTTTTTCGGGCACAATTCCAGACTCCGTGCTGTTACCGAGAATTTCCTAATAGAAAAACCCAATAACACTCTGCCCGACCCGGGAATCGAACCCAGGGTTATTATTATTATAGATAATAATATTATTATAGATTATCGATAAGCGCGTAAAGCCCTATGTATTTATTAATATCATGGAGCCATAGCCCATCTGTACGGCACATGAGCGTCCTGACGTCGCGCGTCGCTCCACCGGCTATGAAATTGTCGGCAGCACGTAATTTTACCGCCGTCTCATTGAATATTGACAGCGGATAGCTTTGTTTGCCATTGGATCGCGCTTTGTAATCCGTTGTGTACTTAACTGTTTCATTAATGACGATTCGTGGATTGAAACGTAGGTTTCATGCACTGTTTCGAGTTTGGCCCGGGTTGTAGTGCTAAATGTGTGTTTTGTTTTTGGTTCTTGGAATTCAGTTGGTTTTAGATTTGTATTTCGAATTTAAGAGTATCGTTGTTGATAGATAGTAAAATTGCATACATACATACATAAACTCACGCCTCTATTCCCCGAAGGGGTAGGCAGAGGTGCATTTCTGCACCCACATTTCGCCAGGTATGTATCAGTCCCACGTAATAGGGGGCGAGCCTATTGCCGTTTTTCGGGCACATTTTCAGACTCCGTAGCACTGAGAATTTCCTAATGGAAAAATCCAATAACACTTTGCCCGACCCGTGAATCGAACCCAGGACCTCTAGATCGCACGGCACATACTTGTACCGCGAGACCACGAGGCAGTCAGTAGTAAAATTGTTAATCAATATTATTAAAAAAATCGCTTCTTCAACTATAACATCTTTTTGTATTTCGATATAAGATTAGGGTGGCAATCGTTATATAGACAGACTAGCTTTTGCCCGCGACTCCGTCTGCGTAGACTTCAGGGTTGGGTGCAGAAACTAACTAAGTGAATCTATAAATCAAAAATTACGCTAATTGTTGCAGTAGTTCACCACCGGAGGTCATTTCTATTTTTGAGAATCGTCTCAAGTGACATTATGACATTTTTCATAACCTCAGATCGTCTCATAAATTTATCGCGAAAATGTATCTAATGTCATATATATATGTCGTATAATGGCACTTAACATCGCATAATGACACCGAGTCCCATAAAAATGCACATGATAACATTTTACTGTACCGGTACCAGTCACCACTACTCCACAGTGCTAAATGGCATTTAACGTGAATTCAAGTCATCCAGGATACTGACTTCAAATAATGGTGCCTTTCGCAAATTTAGTTCCAAAAATGGCACCTAAATTCATAAAACGGAAAAATAGCTCTTCTATTCCTTAAGTTCCACTAAAATTCTTCTAAAATTGCCATAAGTGCCAATTATGGCACCTGTCGTCGCGTGATTTCCAATAACGGCACTTGTAGCCTTATGGATTCGACTAATGGAATCTGATTCATCCGATAATGGCACCTGACGTCACTCACCATCCACTAATAGCACCTAACGTCACTTAACATACACCAATAAAACTTATCGTCACTTAATTGTACACAACCGCACATAATCTTCCTTAAAGTTACTTATGGGTAAACTCTTCAAAATCACATATCACATAAGAGAACTTAAAACCACCCAGTAGCAATACCAATCTAATAATGGCAAGTAAGTAACCTAAGTGCGTTTAACGTCACCTAAGTAAACTTAAGACCACCTTATGACACTTAACCGCACTTAACTATATTCAACGTAACTTAATGAATCCTTAGAATCTTAAATGGTCTAATGCCACCTATCGTCTTCTAAGTGCCCGAAATGGCACTTATTGAATTATTTAAAAAAATAGCCTATGTCCCTTAAAGGTCTCATTTATGTCCATACCAAAATTCATTCAAATCGGACAAATGGTTTAGGCGTGAAAGCATAACACAGGCAGTGTTACTTTCGCATTACAATATATGCTCATCCCACGGGAACCCTACATATTCCCGGGATAAAATGTAGCTTATGTTACTTCATAGTGTCCCATTTGTATTCAAACCAAAAATCATATAAATCGGGCGAATAGTATAGGCGTGATAGCCCATTCTCACGGGAATACTACATTTTCCGGGATAAATAATATTCTACGTTGCGTCGGTGGGTCCTATCTAGTCCCATACTAAAAATCATCTAAATTAGTCAAATGGTTTAGGCCAGAAAGTATAACACAGGCAGCGTTACATTCGCATTACAATATATGCTTATCCCACGGGAACCCTACATATTCCCGGAATAAAATGTAGCTTATGTTACTTTATAGTGTCCCATTTGTATTCAAACCAAAAATCATATAAATCGGGTGAATAGTATAGGCGTGAAAGCCCATTCCCACGGGAATACTACATTTTCCGGGATAAAAAATATCCTATGTTGCGTCGATGGGTCCTATCTAGCCCCATATTAAAAATCATCTAAATCAGTCCAATGGTTTAGGCCAGAAAGTATAACACAGGCAGCGTTACATTCGCATTACAATATATGCGCATCCCACGGGAACCCTACATACTCCCGGGATAAAATATAGTCTATGTTACTTCATAGGGTTCCATTTATATCCATACCAAAATTCATTCACGTCGGTCAAACGGTTTAGGCGTAAAAGCAGAATATTGACAGAGCTACTTATACCCATTCCCACGGGAATACTACATTTTCCGGGATAAAAAGTATCCTATGTTGCTTTGGTGAGTTCCATCTACTCCCATACTAAAAATCATCGAAATCGGTCAAATGATTTAGGCGAGAAAGCATAACACAGGCAGTTACTTTCGCATTACATTATATGCTAATCCCTCGGGAACCCTACATATTCCCGGGATAAAATGTATTTTATGTTACTTTATAGGATCACATTTATGTCTGTAAAATAATTCATTCATATCGGTCAAATGGTTTAGGCGTAAAAGCAGAATATTGACAGAGCTACTTATTCCCATTCCCACGGGAATACTACATTTTCCGGGATAAAAAGTATCCTATGTTTTTTCCCAGGCTCCAACCTATCTGTGTACCAAATTTCATTTAAATCGGTTCGGTAGTTTTAGCAGGAAAGCGAGACAGACAGACAGACAGACAGACAGACAGAGTTACAATCGCATTTATAATATTAGTAAGGATAAAGAAATTTTATCAAAGGCAATGTTCGTGCCGTATGGTTTAAATTATAATCAGTTAATATTATAGCATTCAACGAAGTTGACATAAATGAAATTATTTTTGTAAAATATTTTTTGACTTATATTGAATTTTATTTAATAAAATGACTGCTTCTTCCATTTAATGTATTACTTTCTCCTAGAAACAGGTTATACGTTCATAGGAAATTAATAATCTTGGTAAAAGTTTCGAGCAGGTGAGGTTATATTTGAAAAGTCGCCGGGCGTAAAAAAAACGAGACCTTTTCCAATTAATAACATTAATAGAGCCCGACGTTGGAGCAAATGTATTGAGAGAAATTATATTAACGGGAGAGACCCGGTGTGTTTCTGTTTTCCTGGTACATATGTATTCTATTAACTACTCTCGTAAATATATAGTTTACTATTTTTGTTCAATTACTTGAAATTTATTGGTGGCGAGAGGAACCAATTTTGTTTGCAAAAGTATTTTCCTTCGTCTTTTATACCGATAGCTACTATTATTTAAAATTGGTTTCAAATAAGGAACTAAAGATATTGAGAACATAGATAAAAAATGCTGGCTTAGTTATCGTGCGTGTCACAAAACATAACATAACCTCACGCCTGTATTCCCCGAAGGGGTAGGCAGAGGTGCATTTCTGCACCCACATTTCGCCAGGTATGTATCAGTCCCACGTAATAGGGGGCAAGCCTATTGCCGTTTTTTTGGGCACATTTCTAGACTCCGTGCTGTTACTGAGAATTTCCTAATGGAAAAACCCAATAACACTTTGTCCGACCCGGGAATCGAACCCAGGACCATCCTTACACATACTTGTACCGCGAGACCACGAGGCAGTCGTGCGTGTCACTTTTTAATATACAGGTTGTAAACAAGTCGTAATTGAAAACTAAGACAGCTAACAGTTACGGTCATTACTTAACACATTGACGCTTAAAAAAAATCGAAAAAAAGTTGTGACTTTTTCATAATCACCATCATTATTACCTGTCTTAGAGCTCGATCATGCTCTGTTTACAATCTGTTTATTTAAAAACCATTTTTTTATATATATCTCTTTGGTCATAAATTTAGCTCGTAGCTACGTATGTAGCGTGAAGGAACAAATAAAATATAAACTAAATATGAGTGGCGGTATGTACTTCCATAGAAGCCCAAAATCCCAGTTTCCCAAATCCCATTTTTTCAAAATTCCAAATATTAATCTTTAAATCTTTATTTAACAAAAGCAATTTGACATATAAATGAGAATATCCTGACCCCACAATAAACAATTCTAAACTAGACATTACACAATTAACGTAACGCTTTTGGGCTTGTATGGAAGTATCAGCCATAAAACCAAATTCCTATACGTTAAAATCAACTACATTCAGAGCTTATTCTAATGCTAAACACAAATTAAACGAGATACGGATTGCGGTGCCCGTTGACGTTTCGCGTCGGTTGTCAGCTGTGAAATTGGCCGCCATCTTGATTTGGCGCCAAAACCGCACGCTTCCCCCCGGCTGCACTTTCACGCATGTTTACTCGTGGAGCGCACGTGCCGCGTGCACTCCTGCATTTGCCAGTTCCGAATAATTGTTGTATACAGTATTAACGTACTGTTGTGTTCAGAAACGTAAAGCCAGCTTTGTAATGTTGCGTTTAAACTGAAATTATATTTGCCCGACAAATGCCAGAAGTTTTGTAAATATTCAGATTCTGGAAATAGACTCCGTAAACGACAAACGACTTAATTCTGTTCATTGTTAAAACGATGTATTTTAACAGGAATGCATCTCTATTTAGTCCTTGCAAGCGTAAAATAGTGTAAATATATGTTATTACTGTGATTACAGAAAGGTTGGATGAGTTGATTTGGATTTGGATTAGTCTGGCTTATTTTTGTAGACTGTCTATTTGGAACGCATATCACTCACTATTATGTGCTACTAGGGGTATTTTATCGTGCTAGTATAAAACATGACAAACCTATGAAATACTTATCGATGCAATACAATAGCAAACTAATGTCACGAAAATGCAAGCTATAGATACCTCGCTCACAAATATTTTTTTTTATTAGCGTTTGTTTTCTGCAAAAAATGGTTTTATAACGTGCCCATCAACATCATTCAACACATTATTGGAAAGATATGTCTTGAATAAGAAATGTTCATTGTGATCCTTGTTTCTGCATTTGAATTCCTTTACTAATAACTAATACTAAATATTACCTATATTTCGAGAAATTGGCTCCCCAACCAGCATTAATATCGTCTATTTCAAAGCTCAGATAGTTTCAAAATGGTAGAGATTAAACCGATTTGTGCATCCACTCTGCAGATTTCGTAACCCAACAACCCAACCCGGAATTATACCGTTATGCTTCAAAATTTCGAATTTATCCCTTTATTCCTTGTTAACACTTATTCGGATGGTCGGATTGCTCACGACGCGAATTTAAACACTCCGCGCTGTTGAATTGGGAAAAATTCCGCTTGATAAAAGTTAACGCTAGCTGAGAATTCAAATGGCCGTGCCGAAAATGTTTTTAATGCCAATGATTTAGGATTTGTCGGTTTAAAAATTCCACTCGGAAGTTTGAGGATTCAATCTGTTGCCGTAATTGTTTGGGTTCGTGTCTTCAGTTGCTGTTTTAATTGTGATATTTTAATTTGTTTTTGTAATTCTGTGGCGTCGGACACCAGCTTAAGAGATGGGAGGCTACGGGTTCGTTCAAATATTCGTGTCGTCTAAATATACCGAGTCTACAATATTTGTTTCGGATCTAGGTGTTTTTTTTTTAATAAATACACCCAACAGTCACATACATATTTCTGATCCCACACTAAGATGCAAGACTTTTCGGTCTCACATACACCCAGACCCGAAACAAATATTTGTGGGTCACACAAACATTTGTCTCGGTGCGCGGATCGAACCCGCGGCCTCTCGTTTCGCAAGCTGGTGTCTAGCCAACTACACACTACGTGTGTGTTTGAAATCATGTTTGCGACTGTTGTTTGTATGTATTCCTCTCTTACACTAAAATAATTTATTTAGGTATTCGAAAATAATCAATGCATGAAGAAGCTACGGCGATGTATAGAAGTGTGTTGTTTTTTATAAAAAAAAATGTTACTTAGATTCTTAGCAATGTTGTCCAATTGGCAAAAAAAGGCGTCAAACCCACGAAAATACAGGATAAATTCAACCAAAAAAGAATCAGGGAAATAGAAAAGGTCTATAAAGGTCAATTCTGTACAAATCTATAAAAGCAACTGAATGAATAACAATAAAGTAAAACCACCTTCCATCGGATACACAAAGTTACCCGGCGAGCTGGAATTTAACTCCGCGTAAAGTTATTCAGGGAACTTCGGACCACACACAAGAAGGGAACAGACGCGTGCTAAACAGTTTTGATGCACTGCAACATTGTGAAATTAATTATTCACTTATTTCTACTTTTACGGCCTTATAAACGTCAGTTGATTTAACTTCTATTTTAACATCCCTTGTCTCGTTCTATCTACCATCACTGTCAATTAGTAAAAAAAAGTCAAAGCATGCTTAAATTGTAGTTTAACTTTTTATTTAACTTGTAACAAGTCGTGATGGCCTTGAGGTATAGGCACGCGGTCGAGAATCTCGACGGTCGCGGGTTCAAATCCCAGGCACTCACCACTGACTTTTCGAAGTTATGTGCGTATTCACTAAGAATTATCACGTACTTTAAAAGTTCTTAGGAATTTCTTAGGTGTGTAGTCCGCCAACTCGCACTAGGCCAGCGTCACGACGCTGGCCTGACGAGTGGTCCACGGACTAAGACCTAAACCCTCTCATTTGTAGAGGCCCGTGCCTGGCTGGCCTAGCTGTGCCTGGAGGCTGATGAAGAATTTTAGTATAGATTTTGTCAGACTGCGGCAATAAAATTGAATCTTTATTAGTGATCGGATGTGAGACTTTTGTATTTATTTATTTTTGTTTAGACTTTGAAAGTTTACTGTCAACTTACATTTTTAAGTTTATCTTTCATGTTTAAAATTTATATGTTGTCGTTTATATGAACTTATCATTTATATCTTTTTAAAAGTTCGTTTTTCTTGTAGAGAATTATGTTTAGAAAAACTTTTTAGTTTCATAAATTGTTCATTCATGTGCTGTCAAAATAAATTATCACATAATGCTTGTCAAGACTTACACATGCACCCTTACGAAAGAGTAGGCAGTACGCAACAGCAGCACAGCAACCAACGAGGTAAAAAAAAGTAAGAAAATACAAATTTAGTCCACATTCTGTTAACCGATCACGTATTTAAAACGGAACACGCGGTGTATGTTAGCTATGCTGGAATTCCGACCCGCAAAACGCAATCTGCAAAACAAATAGCCGTCATAATTCAGCGTAGAGGGGAAAAGAGAAGAGGGATAGAGGGGGAGGGGTATATTGTCCTAAAATTCACGTTAATCATGGTATGTATAATGTAAACTCGCGGTACAAGCACCCGATGCGTATTTTCATATTCATACGGTATTCTAGTGCATGTTGAAACCGAAACGTGTTTTGCAATTCCTTTGAAAAATATGCAGATATGTTTCTAGGTGCGCTGCACTTGCGTCTAATGTTGCATGATTTGTTGAGTCTACGGGGAGGTGTAAGTGAGGCGCGGGGGGAGGTGGGTGATTTATTTCACGAGGGAGCGGTTCTTTGATGCTTCGCGCTCATTTGTGCATCTTTAAGTGGTAGACGTTATGTAAATGTTAGGATCACGCGGCTTTAATGGACTTGTTACATTTGAATTTTAATGAGATTTTCCTTTGAAAGCATATGTGTATGAAGCTTCGGGACTTTTTGATTATGCGTGAAATTCAAGATGAGCGACTGTTTGTCTGAGTATTCTATTGTTTACTACTACTCGTATACGTACTTAATGGGAAGGAATCTGAATAAACTGTGTCGTACGATCTAGAGGTCCTGGGTTGGATTCCCGGGCAATGTGTTTTTGGATTTTTCGTTTAGGATTTTTTAGTAGTAGCACGGAGTATGTAATTATACCCGAAAAACGGAATATACTATAAACCAATCCACCTACTACGTGGGACTGATACATACCTGGCGAAATGAGGGTGCAAAAATACACCTCTGGCTACCCCTTCGGGGAATACAGGCGTGTGGATCAGTGGCGTGCCTAGGGTCTCAAGCTAGGGCAAGCCCAAATTTTTATTACGGTTTTTATAGTGTATTTTTTTGGTCCAGAAAGTCAGAGAACTAATAAATAATATATATACCTACCGCAAATTATTTACATTCAAGATTTTTACATATTGATGTAGATATATTATAGTACTGGCCCAACAAAGAAAAAATTATTTGTCGCTAGTGATAGTACCAAAAACCCATAAAATGTCGGCGAAAATTATTAGAACAATAATAATATGTCCAAATTGTGCACAAACGTCGTGTCTCTTTAAATTTGAATGCGAGATTTTATAACATAGACACGGAATCTATCATATTGAATTTTATTAGACAAATAACTCGACTCGAATTGGTTTCAAACCACATAATTAAAAAGTAAACATTCAAATTCTAAAAATTACCTATACTCGTAAGTTATTTTTCATGTCGTGACCTTGAATGCAAGTTTTTTTATTGAACAAAATGATAAATAATAATATGTATTAATCTTAGAAATAATACGATGATGATCAACGCGAGAGTTTTGAAATTTCGTGACATAATTAACGAGAAATGTTGGAAAAATTAATGCGTTGTTTACAATATTTATAAAAACAAATCAAAGTATGTGGTGTTGTAGATTTGAATGCATTCTACAAGAACCGGATAAATTATTTAAATCATTACAAGAATTCCACACATTTTAAACATTATAATAGAATATACAATACAAACATAATATAACCTTTTCGTATGGGAACATTCAAATATTCAATTAGTTATGTACCGTAAAATGTGGTGAATAGGGACAAATCCTAACTTAATGAACAATTTTCAAACACATTTCTATGGATAAATCGTTATCTCAAGGTAATAATTATTGAGTCTTACTGGTACCTTTATGATTAAATGGAAAACTATACAATTAATATTCTGATTTTCGCAAAAATGTAAAAAATATATGTAATCCCTATTCACCCGGAAACTGGGGTTAATAGGGACGAAAATAGTGTCAATAGGGAAATTCACCAGGGCTGATACTTCTTACTTGTAATAAACAATTTCCATTTATTTTCTGTTATTTTATTATCTGATGATGTAATAAAATGTCATCATCATCATCATCAGCCCAAAGACGTCCACTGCTGAACATAGGCCTCCCCCAATGATCTCCACAGTGGCCTGTTGGAGGCAGCCTGCATCCAGCGACGACCCGCAACCTTTACCAGGTCATCGGACCATCTCGTTGGTGGACGTCCTACGCTGCGCTTTCCGCTACGTGGCCTCCATTCGAGAACTTTTTGACTCCATCGGCCATCAGTTCTCCGCACTATGTGCCCGGCCCATTGCCACTTCAACTTGCTAATTCGCTGGGCTATGTCGGTTACCTTAGTTCTCCTACGGATCTCCTCATTTTTGATTCGATCTCGTAGGGAAACCCCGAGCATAGCCCTCTCCATAGCTCGTTGAGTGACTTTGAGCCGCCTAATGAGGCCCATAGTGAGAGGCCACGTCTCGGTGCCGTATGTCATCACTGGTAACACACAACTATTGAAGACTTTCGTCTTCAGGCACTGAGGTATATTGGACGAGAAGACGTCGCGTAGTTTCCCGAACGCTGCCCAACCGAGTTGGATTCGACGATTGACCTCTCTCTCGAAGTTGGACCTGCCTAACCGGACCACTTGTCCTAAATAGACATATTCGTCTACAACTTCGAGAGTCGAGCCCCCAACTGCGATCGGGGTGGGCACAACATGGACATTCGACATGATCTTCGTCTTGTCCATGTTCATTTTAAGACCCACCTGTTGAGAGACTCGATTGAGGTCTTCGAGCATAGTGCTAAGGTCTTCCAGCGATTCTGCCAAGACTACAATATCGTCGGCAAACCGAAGGTGTGTGATATACTCGCCGTTTATGTTGATGCCGAGTCCTTTCCACTGCAAGAGCTTGAAGGCGTCTTCCAGCGCGGCTGTAAACAGTTTCGGAGATATGACATCTCCCTGTCTCACGCCTCTCTGTAGTGGAATAGCCTTCGTGCTCTGATCTTGTACTCGGACCGACATGGTGGCGTTGCTGTATATACTTTTCAACACCTCGATGTACCGATAGTCGATGTGGCACCGCTGGAGAGACTGTAGCACAGCCCAGGTCTCGATCGAATCGAAGGCTTTCTCATAGTCCACAAACGCTAAACAAAGCGGCAAGTTATATTCCTCGGTTTTTTGTATAACTTGCCGAAGCGTATGGATGTGGTCTATGGTGCTAAAGCCTTTTCGGAAACCGGCTTGTTCGGGAGGCTGGAAGTCATCAAACCTGCGTTCGAGACGATTTGTGATGGCCCTCGAAAACAACTTATAGACATGGCTCAGGAGCGAGATGGGCCTGTAATTCTTCAGCAAAGTGTTGTCACCTTTTTTGAAGAACAGTACCACCACGCTCCTGCTCCATGCCTCTGGCGTTGAGCCCTCGAGGAGAACGGAATTGAAGAGCCTCTGAAGGACTTTAAGTATCGGCGTTCCGCCCGCTTTCAGAAGCTCTGAAGTGATTCCGTCTTCACCCGGCGCCTTGTTGTTCTTAAGTTGCTTCAGAGCCATCTCAATCTCGCACAGGCTGATGTCCGGGATATCATCACTGAAGTGCCGGATCAACTCGGCTCTCGGGTCTTCGGCCGAGCTAACAGTCGGTTCGGCAACCGAGGTGTAAAGCTGTCCGTAGAACCTCTCGATCTCCCTTAATACCTCTGCCTTCGTCGACACTACGCGGCCACCTTCCGTCTTCAGCCTAGACAACTGTCTTTGCCCAATAGACAAGTCTCTTGCAAACACTTTGGAGCCTCCGTTCCGCTCGATTGTCTCCTTGATGCTCACAGTATTGTGAGCACGGACATCGTGTCGCAAGGACTTCCAGATCCGTCTATTGAGCTGACGATATGCTTCAGCGTCATCGGAAGACTGCAGCGCCATAGATTGACGTTCGGCCATGAGGTCAAGAGTGTGGATCGAGAGTTTTTGTGGTCTATCTCTACGGCGAGGCCTAAAATGCTTAGATCCCACCGTATGGACAGCTTCTACCAAACCACTGTTTAGCTCGTCCACCGCAAGGTTTTCATCTAAACAATCAAAGCGATTTGACAGCTCGAGTTGAAAGCTCTCGGGGTTTTGGATATGAGCGCGAGTAGGTCGGAGCGTAGACTTCATCAAGCGACGCCTTTCTAATTGGACATTGATATTCAATGAGCCTCTAACCATTCGGTGATCACTACCGGTTTTTACCCTGTTGATCACGGAGACATCACTGAATATCCGTCTATTCGTCGTCAAGATGAAATCTATCTCGTTTCTCGTAGAACCGTCAGGACTCAGCCAGGTCCATTTCCTGTGAGGCGGCTTCTGGAAAAAAGAGTTCATCGCAAAGAGTCCCTCTTTCTCCAGAAAGTCGGCCAGCCTCTGACCCCTGGGGTTCCTTTGCCCATGCCCAAATTGCCCCACTTTCAACTCTGCATCGCTTCTCATGCCTAACTTTGCGTTGAAGTCCCCCATAACAACATTGAAGTAGGTTTTGGAAGTATGTATGGCTTATGTCCTCATACATCTCCTCTACTTCTTCATCTGGGTGTGTCGAGGTCGGCGCGTATACCTGTATGACCTTCAACGAATATCTTTTCGATATTCTGAGTATAAGGTACACTACCCTGCTCGACACACTTTCGATGGATACGATGTTGTTGATGAGAGACCTGTGGACGAGAAATCCGACACCTCCTCGGGACTGTTGGTCGTCCCCCCGGTAGAAGAGCAGGTTACCGGACTTCAGGGTTATCGTGTCCTCCCCGATTCTTCGGACTTCCGACAGCCCCAGAATGTCCCAGTGTAACCCGCTCAATTCCTCTTCCAGTTCGACAATCTTCTCGTCTGTCCTCAAAGTGCGTACGTTGTGTGTTACCAGGGCCAGTCGTCGTCGGGGGTGGTAGCCGGGGCCAACCCGGGGATTCTTAGCACCCCCTGCCCCGCCGTAACCATGGCCGCTACCGTAGCCAGGAATAGCGGGGCTGCCGGGGACTGGGGGCCTGGTCCTAGTTTCAGTCATTGAGGGGATTTTGCCGATACTCGCCACGCTTGGCAGGCGGGTTGGCGAGCGCAGGAGGGGACTCGTGTTAATGACGCTGCTGCCCGTCATCAACCGGGGAAAGGAAAAAGAGTTTGTGGGTAAAGGATGTTATGGGAAAGGAAAGTATGGCCTGTAGGAGTGGATACTGCAGTCACGGAAGGGAAGGTTGGTAGTGACTGCAGTAGCTCGGGGGGCCGAGGTCGCGTACTCGAAGCACCTATTCTAGGACAGGCCATGACCACTAGATAGGAGCATCCCTGACCCTAAAATGTACTCATAACTTTTTATAGTTTATTTTTATAATTAAAATCAAATAGCAATTTTTACATTTATAATTAATATTTGTGAACATATCAAATCAAAAATATTTATTTAAAGTTATTTAAACCGGTTTTATAAAGTTATTCGTACCAATAAACCACGTTTTTCCAGTAGCCAACTATCACTGTTATTTAAGCTAATTTTGCACAAAATCAATATTAATTATACATCTAACCTTCCTCATCACTCTAAACATTGATGAAAATCCACATAAAAATCCGTTCAATAGTTTTTGAGATCATCGCCAGACTTGCTGGGGAACTTGTTTATTTAATATGTATTGATGTTTCTTGAAAGTCGTGATGGCCTCGAGGTTTGGGCACGCGGTCCAGAATCCCGACGGTCGCGGGTTCAAACCCCAGGCACACACCTCTGACTTTTCGAAGTGATGTGTGTATTCACAATGAATTATCACGTACTTTAACGGTGAAGGAAAACATCGTGATAAAACCTGCACACCTAAAAAAAAGTTCTTAGGAATTTCTTAGGTGTGTAGTCCGCCAACCCGCACTAGGCCAGCGTGGTGGACTAAGGCCTAAACCCTCTCAATGGTAGAGGAGGCCCGTTTCCAGCAGTGGGATGTATATTGGCTGATGATGATGATGATGATCATAGTTTCTTGAAAGTCATTTCATTATTAGGAAATAAACAATTTTTTTATGCAGAAAAAAATTGTTAACTGTTAAGTGCCAACCCTACTAACGTGTACCTATTAATACATCAGTGGTCCCAATTCAATTTATTCTCATCCCAATTAACCCCTCTTTCGTCTCTATTCGTACATGAAACGTTCCCATTCACCCCAAAAAAGATCAAATTTTCATGCCTTTCTAATTTATCAAAAAACATTAAAATTAATGAACAACTGACACTTACCTCCAATGTATACAAGACTACAGACACTAAATTATAAAGGGTACCGTAAAATGTGGTGAATAGGGATTGAGGGGTGAATAGGGAAAAAACGGGGAAAAGATTTCAACGCTTAAAATTACTTCTACTTACTTACAAATTATTATTATTTTTTGTACTATAATAGTAGAATGCCGAAACTTT
This sequence comes from Hemaris fuciformis, assembly GCA_907164795.1. Classification (NCBI taxonomy): domain Eukaryota; kingdom Metazoa; phylum Arthropoda; class Insecta; order Lepidoptera; family Sphingidae; genus Hemaris; species Hemaris fuciformis. The sequence goes on along the minus strand of OU015440.1, from coordinate 2,179,819 downwards.
TTATGGCACCACTTAACAAGCATGATATTAGCCGCAAACTATAAAAAAAATGTATTTTAACATAGCATTTCGTAACTGAAACTTTTTTGGTGTGACAAACTTTGGATTTTATAATTTTTCCTTTGTTCTACTGCTTTGATAACGTGTACCCTTTATAATTTAGTGTCTGTAGTCTTGTATACATTGGAGGTAAGTGTCAGTTGTTCATTAATTTTAATGTTTTTTGATAAATTAGAAAGGCATGAAAATTTGATCTTTTTTGGGGTGAATGGGAACGTTTCATGTACGAATAGAGACGAAAGAGGGGTTAATTGGGATGAGAATAAATTGAATTGGGACCACTGATGTATTAATAGGTACACGTTAGTAGGGTTGGCACTTAACAGTTAACAATTTTTTTCTGCATATTTTTTTTTTTATTTCCTAATAATGAAATGACTTTCACGAAACTATGATCATCATCATCATCATCACCCAATATACGTCCCACTGCTGGAAACGGGCCTCCTCTACCATTGAGAGGATTTAGGCCTTAGTCCACCACGCTGGCCTAGTGCGGGTTGGCGGACTACACACCTAAGAAATTCCTAAGAACTTTTTTTAGGTGTGCAGGTTTTATCACGATGTTTTCCTTCACCGTTAAAGTACGTGATAATTCATTGTGAATACACACATAACTTCTAAAAGTCAGAGGTGTGTGCCTGGGGTTTGAACCCGCGACCGTCGGGATTCTCGACCGCGTGCCCAAACCTCGAGGCCATCACGACTTTCAAGAAACATCAATACATATTAAATAAACAAGTTCCCCAGCAAGTCTGGCGATGATCTCAAAAACTATTGAACGGATTTTTATGTGGATTTTCATCATAGAGTGATGAGGAAGGTTAGATGTATAATTAATATTGATTTTGTGCAAAATTAGCTTAAATAACAGTGATAGTTGGCTACTGGAAAAACGTGGTTTATTGGTACGAATAACTTTATAAAACCGGTTTAAATAACTTTAAATAAATATTTTTGATTTGATATGTTCACAAATATTAATTTTAAATGTAAAAATTGCTATTTGATTTTAATTATAAAAATAAACTATAAAAAGTTATGAGTACATTTTATTACATCATCAGATAATAAAATAACAGAAAATAAATGGAAATTGTTTATTACAAGTAAGAAGTATCAGCCCTGGTGAATTTCCCTATTGACACTATTTTCGTCCCTATTAACCCCAGTTTCCGGGTGAATAGGGATTACATATATTTTTTACATTTTTGCGAAAATCAGAATGCTAATTGTATAGTTTTCCATTTAATCATAAAGGTACCAGTAAGACTCAATAATTATTACCTTGAGATAACGATTTATCCATAGAAATGTGTTTGAAAATTGTTCATTAAGTTAGGATTTGTCCCTATTCACCACATTTTACGGTACACGTTATCAAAGCAGTAGAACAAAGGAAAAATTATAAAATCCAAAGTTTGTCACACCAAAAAAGTTTCAGTTACGAAATGCTATGTTAAAATACATTTTTTTTATAGTTTGCGGCTAATATCGTGCTTGTTAAGTGGTGCCATAAAAAGTTTCGGCATTCTACTATTATAGTACAAAAAATAATAATAATTTGTAAGTAAGTAGAAGTAATTTTAAGCGTTGAAATCTTTTCCCCGTTTTTTCCCTATTCACCCCTCAATCCCTATTCACCACATTTTACGGTACTTACTAATCGGATCTATTAAGCGTCCTCATAATTTTTAACAATTAGAGAAATACTCGAGTCTGGCATATTATGTAGGTTTTGAACAAGTTACGAGCCGTTTCTTCATAGTAATATAAATTAATGAATTTACCTTATCTTCGAAGAGCAAAACATGCACACACTTTAAGTCGCCACAAGGATTAACAATAAACATCACCCATTTTTTATAATCACTGTAGTAATATTCTAAATACCACAACAAATTCTATTTAATTTGGTTCTTTCGCTCAGTAAACGTAAACAATTAACAACGTGTGACCTTGACAAAGTGTGCTTCACTGCACTCCAGGGTTGCCATTAAATAAAAATTGATTGCCGTGTTTTGTAGAAAAATTTGAGAAATTGCCGTGTTTCATTTTTTCTTCTTCAAAATACATTAAATTTTTATCATCTGATTGTCGGGTTTTATGACACGGCAATGAAATTCTGCCGTGTATACCGTGTTTTTTTTTCCAACTGACCCCAATTGCCGTATAACACGGCAGCTGCCGTGTCAATGGCAACCCTGCTGCACTCCCGATTGCACGCACTTCAGAGCGAGAGCGGGATTCTTATGTCCATACTAATTGCTATATACATAAACGGTATTTTGGTTATATATCTATGTTTTAAAATCCAATGGGTATTTCGACGTAGTGCGAAAGAGATAGAACTAGTAAAGTGAAGCCTGGTTTAAAGCCCACGAGATAGAGGGAGATTTATTTATTTATTTTTTATTTATTTATTGAAATAATTTATAACATCAGTTACAGTATACACCAATGCGATGCTATAAACAATAATCGTAGGTACTTAATAAATTATTATAGATAGATATTATTATTATGTTCAACATTGATGTTTACTCTAAACTATTGACGTTCGTGCGACCGCGTTTCGTTTTTATACGCTTTATTTTGAAATTATATGGGCAGGGATTTGGCGCGTGGCGGCGCGGCTGTATGGCGGACGGCGGCGCGGCAAAAATACGTAAAGGGCAATGCCCAACTGACTATAGAACTTAGTATCGACACAAATATTTTTGTGCCACAATGAAAACTTGTGCATAGTGTTGTAATTAACATACCCTATCAATAAAACTAAATAGTACTTGCATAATTTGCGGGGTTCCATGGTAACTATAGGGTCAAAGTATAATAAAACCACATAAGTAGGCAGTCAAAGTAAATAGATATAATTGTTAGTAATGTGAAATATTTCATAAAAGTAAAAAACAGGAATTCTCATTTAACATGAAGAATGAGGCCCTTGAGACATACATACAAAACATACATTTCAATGTCCTAAAATAGAAGCTTTAAGTGAGCCAACTTAAAGAACAGCATAACACTCCATGCAAAGACTTTGTATTTAAATTCAGAGGCTAATAATATACTACCTCTGTGAATCAGTTAATTGTGTATTACTTGTCATGTCTGAAATTCCCAAGTTAAAGCTAATAATAGGTAGCAGTTTAAGTGTTTGGGATTGTATATCCCTGTGTCTTTAACAGCACATTAAAGCAGGCAATTAGAATAGTTATAAACATCACAGTAACAATAGTTAAAACCTTACCTAACAATAAGTATTGAAAATAAAAACCTGAAAATCTTTATTGGAGCATAAACCAAATATCTGTGTTTACATATAATATAATATACAATATAGCTACAGTTACAGTTTTAAATTCACTTACCGGCGAGGGTGAAATCCACATAGAGATTGTACATGATTTCATTGATTTCTCTGAATGCCTGCGAAGGTCCATAACGTAGCCGAAGTGTACAATTACCACACCGGCGAACTGATATTACCATAATACAGTGATATAAGGAGGATCTGTCTCACAATCACTAATCACTTGTCACACTAAAATACTAGGAGCCACTGTCTCACAACCACTTTTCACAATAAATTGTACAAGTCTATCTCGATTATAAAGTAAGTTACCTTTCAGTTTCGGGTCTGGGTGTATGAGAGACCGAAAAGTCTCTCGTAGTTTCTGATACCCACGACACAAGACTTGTAGATACAAGATTACACTAAGATTAGTGTGGGATCAGAACTATGTATGTGACTGTTGGGTGTATTTATTTATTATTTATTTATTTATATGGAGTCTCTTTCTCAAAATGACTACTTATTATATAACTAAGAACCATACTTGGAAAACGAATAACATTAATATGTTTACTTTTGCGAAAAACAAACGTAACGGCCGTTCTTGTATAAACATATAATGACATTATCCCACCCGCCAACCAATTTCAATGTTGCCAAGTGCATAAGTCGATTTATTATTATTATAATCGATATTTCTCATGATTATCATTTTCACAGAAAATATTTTCGTGTTAGGTATCATTATAGGAACAGTCAGTATATGCAACGTATGGTTAGAAATATACAGCAGAGAAAAATATACTCTATTAGAATAGTGCCGTACTTGCTATAATCTGTTAATGAAAATAAATAAAGAGCTATTAATTGATGTGATTGTTGCAAATAAGCGCTTTGATAAAAGCAATGTGCGCAAAGCAAAAATCTGTGAAGTGCCTCGCTTTAAAAATGATTGCGTTTGGTAGTAGAAACGGAAACCTATAGCAACCACCACCGAGCATTGCTAAAGAGTAAGTTGCTTTTATTTGAATAAGTCTTATTATTAACTTTTCACGCAAGCGAACCCACAAACAAGATCTAGTGACAGCTTAAAACAATATAATTGTAATTTCTGCTTAATAGTAAATGATCAAATAAATTAAAAGTCGATTTGATATATTTTTATATCATGGTAACACAGGGTAATAAAACGACAACAGAAAATGTAGGTACCGTAAAATGTGGTGAATAGGGACAAATCCTAACTTAATGAACAATTTTCAAACACATTTCTATGGATAAATCGTTATCTCAAGGTAATAATTATTGAGTCTTACTGGTACCTTTATGATTAAATGGAAAACTATACAATTAATATTCTGATTTTCGCAAAAATGTAAAAAATATATGTAATCCCTATTCACCCGGAAACTGGGGTTAATAGGGACGAAAATAGTGTCAATAGGGAAATTCACCAGGGCTGATACTTCTTACTTGTAATAAACAATTTCCATTTATTTTCTGTTATTTTATTATCTGATGATGTAATAAAATGTCATCATCATCATCATCAGCCCAAAGACGTCCACTGCTGAACATAGGCCTCCCCCAATGATCTCCACAGTGGCCTGTTGGAGGCAGCCTGCATCCAGCGACGACCCGCAACCTTTACCAGGTCATCGGACCATCTCGTTGGTGGACGTCCTACGCTGCGCTTTCCGCTACGTGGCCTCCATTCGAGAACTTTTTGACTCCATCGGCCATCAGTTCTCCGCACTATGTGCCCGGCCCATTGCCACTTCAACTTGCTAATTCACTGGGCTATGTCGGTTACCTTAGTTCTCCTACGGATCTCCTCATTTTTGATTCGATCTCGTAGGGAAACCCCGAGCATAGCCCTCTCCATAGCTCGTTGAGTGACTTTGAGCCGCCTAATGAGGCCCATAGTGAGAGGCCACGTCTCGGTGCCGTATGTCATCACTGGTAACACACAACTATTGAAGACTTTCGTCTTCAGGCACTGAGGTATATTGGACGAGAAGACGTCGCGTAGTTTCCCGAACGCTGCCCAACCGAGTTGGATTCGACGATTGACCTCTCTCTCGAAGTTGGACCTGCCTAACCGGACCACTTGTCCTAAATAGACATATTCGTCTACAACTTCGAGAGTCGAGCCCCCAACTGCGATCGGGGTGGGCACAACATGGACATTCGACATGATCTTCGTCTTGTCCATGTTCATTTTAAGACCCACCTGTTGAGAGACTCGATTGAGGTCTTCGAGCATAGTGCTAAGGTCTTCCAGCGATTCTGCCAAGACTACAATATCGTCGGCAAACCGAAGGTGTGTGATATACTCGCCGTTTATGTTGATGCCGAGTCCTTTCCACTGCAAGAGCTTGAAGGCGTCTTCCAGCGCGGCTGTAAACAGTTTCGGAGATATGACATCTCCCTGTCTCACGCCTCTCTGTAGTGGAATAGCCTTCGTGCTCTGATCTTGTACTCGGACCGACATGGTGGCGTTGCTGTATATACTTTTCAACACCTCGATGTACCGATAGTCGATGTGGCACCGCTGGAGAGACTGTAGCACAGCCCAGGTCTCGATCGAATCGAAGGCTTTCTCATAGTCCACAAACGCTAAACAAAGCGGCAAGTTATATTCCTCGGTTTTTTGTATAACTTGCCGAAGCGTATGGATGTGGTCTATGGTGCTAAAGCCTTTTCGGAAACCGGCTTGTTCGGGAGGCTGGAAGTCATCAAACCTGCATTCGAGACGATTTGTGATGGCCCTCGAAAACAACTTATAGACATGGCTCAGGAGCGAGATGGGTCTGTAATTCTTCAGCAGTGTTGTCACCTTTTTTGAAGAACAGTACCACCACGCTCCTGCTCCATGCCTCTGGCGTTGAGCCCTCGAGGAGAACGGAATTGAAGAGCCTCTGAAGGACTTTAAGTATCGGCGTTCCGCCCGCTTTCAGAAGCTCTGAAGTGATTCCGTCTTCACCCGGCGCCTTGTTGTTCTTAAGTTGCTTCAGAGCCATCTCAATCTCGCACAGGCTGATGTCCGGGATATCATCACTGAAGTGCCGGATCAACTCGGCTCTCGGGTCTTCGGCCGAGCTAACAGTCGGTTCGGCAACCGAGGTGTAAAGCTGTCCGTAGAACCTCTCGATCTCCCTTAATACCTCTGCCTTCGTCGACACTACGCGGCCACCTTCCGTCTTCAGCCTAGACAACTGTCTTTGCCCAATAGACAAGTCTCTTGCAAACACTTTGGAGCCTCCGTTCCGCTCGATTGTCTCCTTGATGCTCACAGTATTGTGAGCACGGACATCGTGTCGCAAGGACTTCCAGATCCGTCTATTGAGCTGACGATATGCTTCAGCGTCATCGGAAGACTGCAGCGCCATAGATTGACGTTCGGCCATGAGGTCAAGAGTGTGGATCGAGAGTTTTTGTGGTCTATCTCTACGGCGAGGCCTAAAATGCTTAGATCCCACCGTATGGACAGCTTCTACCAAACCACTGTTTAGCTCGTCCACCGCAAGGTTTTCATCTAAACAATCAAAGCGATTTGACAGCTCGAGTTGAAAGCTCTCGGGGTTTTGGATATGAGCGCGAGTAGGTCGGAGCGTAGACTTCATCAAGCGACGCCTTTCTAATTGGACATTGATATTCAATGAGCCTCTAACCATTCGGTGATCACTACCGGTTTTTACCCTGTTGATCACGGAGACATCACTGAATATCCGTCTATTCGTCGTCAAGATGAAATCTATCTCGTTTCTCGTAGAACCGTCAGGACTCAGCCAGGTCCATTTCCTGTGAGGCGGCTTCTGGAAAAAAGAGTTCATCGCGAAGAGTCCCTCTTTCTCCAGAAAGTCGGCCAGCCTCTGACCCCTGGGGTTCCTTTGCCCATGCCCAAATTGCCCCACTTTCAACTCTGCATCGCTTCTCATGCCTAACTTTGCGTTGAAGTCCCCCATAACAACATTGAAGTAGGTTTTGGAAGTATGTATGGCCCGACTTATGTCCTCATACATCTCCTCTACTTCTTCATCTGGGTGTGTCGAGGTCGGCGCGTATACCTGTATGACCTTCAACGAATATCTTTTCGATATTCTGAGTATAAGGTACACTACCCTGCTCGACACACTTTCGATGGATACGATGTTGTTGATGAGAGACCTGTGGACGAGAAATCCGACACCTCCTCGGGACTGTTGGTCGTCCCCCCGGTAGAAGAGCAGGTTACCGGACTTCAGGGTTATCGTGTCCTCCCCGATTCTTCGGACTTCCGACAGCCCCAGAATGTCCCAGTGTAACCCGCTCAATTCCTCTTCCAGTTCGACAATCTTCTCGTCTGTCCTCAAAGTGCGTACGTTGTGTGTTACCAGGGCCAGTCGTCGTCGGGGGTGGTAGCCGGGGCCAACCCGGGGATTCTTAGCACCCCCTGCCCCGCCGTAACCATGGCCGCTACCGTAGCCAGGAATAGCGGGGCTGCCGGGGACTGGGGGCCTGGTCCTAGTTTCAGTCATTGAGGGGATTTTGCCGATACTCGCCACGCTTGGCAGGCGGGTTGGCGAGCGCAGGAGGGGACTCGTGTTAATGACGCTGCTGCCCGTCATCAACCGGGGAAAGGAAAAAGAGTTTGTGGGTAAAGGATGTTATGGGAAAGGAAAGTATGGCCTGTAGGAGTGGATACTGCAGTCACGGAAGGGAAGGTTGGTAGTGACTGCAGTAGCTCGGGGGGCCGAGGTCGCGTACTCGAAGCACCTATTCTAGGACAGGCCATGACCACTAGATAGGAGCATCCCTGACCCTAAAATGTACTCATAACTTTTTATAGTTTATTTTTATAATTATAATCAAATAGCAATTTTTACATTTATAATTAATATTTGTGAACATATCAAATCAAAAATATTTATTTAAAGTTATTTAAACCGGTTTTATAAAGTTATTCGTACCAATAAACCACGTTTTTCCAGTAGCCAACTATCACTGTTATTTAAGCTAATTTTGCACAAAATCAATATTAATTATACATCTAACCTTCCTCATCACTTGATGAAAATCCACATAAAAATCCGTTCAATAGTTTTTGAGATCATCGCCAGACTTGCTGGGGAACTTGTTTATTTAATATGTATTGATGTTTCTTGAAAGTCGTGATGGCCTCGAGGTTTGGGCACGCGGTCCAGAATCCCGACGGTCGCGGGTTCAAACCCCAGGCACACACCTCTGACTTTTCGAAGTTATGTGTGTATTCACAATGAATTATCACGTACTTTAACGGTGAAGGAAAACATCGTGATAAAACCTGCACACCTAAAAAAAAGTTCTTAGGAATTTCTTAGGTGTGTAGTCCGCCAACCCGCACTAGGCCAGCGTGGTGGACTAAGGCCTAAACCCTCTCAATGGTAGAGGAGGCCCGTTTCCAGCAGTGGGATGTATATTGGCTGATGATGATGATGATGATCATAGTTTCTTGAAAGTCATTTCATTATTAGGAAATAAACAATTTTTTTATGCAGAAAAAAATTGTTAACTGTTAAGTGCCAACCCTACTAACGTGTACCTATTAATACATCAGTGGTCCCAATTCAATTTATTCTCATCCCAATTAACCCCTCTTTCGTCTCTATTCATACATGAAACGTTCCCATTCACCCCAAAAAAGATCAAATTTTCATGCCTTTCTAATTTATCAAAAAACATTAAAATTAATGAACAACTGACACTTACCTCCAATGTATACAAGACTACAGACACTAAATTATAAAGGGTACACGTTATCAAAGCAGTAGAACAAAGGAAAAATTATAAAATCCAAAGTTTGTCACACCAAAAAAGTTTCAGTTACGAAATGCTATGTTAAAATACATTTTTTTTATAGTTTGCGGCTAATATCGTGCTTGTTAAGTGGTGCCATAAAAAGTTTCGGCATTCTACTATTATAGTACAAAAAATAATAATAATTTGTAAGTAAGTAGAAGTAATTTTAAGCGTTGAAATCTTTTCCCCGTTTTTTCCCTATTCACCCCTCAATCCCTATTCACCACATTTTACGGTACCTATTAGGTAAATAAATAGAAATACTATTTATCTTTGTTTTTTTTTTTAATCCGGCAAATGTAGGGTCAACTAATACGAAATAATTTCATTAAAATTAAAGACAAGAATTGTCGATATTACTAACTTGTGGCACAACTTAAAATCATGCGATTCTGCTTATGGGCATTCTCCTTTCCGTTTTTGGATAAAATATTTTGTTGTTTGTATTGAATTATGGAATATCTAGTTTATGTTTCTTATTCGGATTACGTAAGGCAAGCTGGGCTTTTGGGCTCCTATGGAAGTACCGCCACTGGTGTGGATATGTATGTATGGTAAACCTTACGTATGATACAATGATACGCCAAAACCTAACGAGTTGTTTAAACCAAGCGTCAATAAAACTGTAAACTTAATATTTGACAACGACAATGACAACATTAAACTAGCAATTGAAAATTAAACAAACACAGTTAATTAAATGTTTGTGTTATTAGCGTACCCACACGGCTAATTCTGGCACCGTTCAATTTATTCACTGCGGAATAATTTGATGTATTATTGTTGGGGGCTAATCGGGAGAGCAAACATAAGTGCCCTTTTTAGGTGGAATTTGCATATGGTACGTGTGGCTCAAATTGCCATTTGTTTGCAGTGGTTAATAGATGTACCGATAGAAGAATGCTTTACAGCGGTTTTGCCATGCCTATTATAGAAAGATAACATAACATCTCGCACCTTAGCTCCAATTTATTCATTAAATATCATATCGTTTTTTAACCGTGGTAGTTAATTGCGTCTCATTTTACTAATTGTAATTGTCTTTATTATGAGAGGGTGAAACCTCATGGTTCAGTATTTTGTCTCCCGCAATGCTGTGTAGGAATGTGGGCAACTCTTTGATTTGCAACTCCTTTATATCTTTTTTTGTAACCTTCATTGCGGGATCATGACTGATTTGCTTAGATTCGCTGAGCTTCTGTGCTCGGCGTCAATACTGTGCGTGCCGCTGTTAATCCCCGAGCACAGGAGTTACAGTGGCAGGTGTGTGGTTGGATAGAGCCAAAAAATGTACCGATAATTTTAAATGTATAAATTACTAGAAAGATTGTTAGTACTTAAGGTGGCAGAGAAATGGTTCCAAAAATTAAAAAAAAAATAAAACCTGTCCAATTATTTATGTTACACATGAGTGAATTCGTGGTATGAAGTTTTTTTATACTATTCACAAATACCTCTCCCATAAAATTACCAGGTAAAAAAAGACCAATTCAAGCTAATTAATTTACATAATAAAATAAAATACAAAATAAAATAAAATAATATATTGCTATAATCTTCGATCAAATATATACGCTATAATATAAGCTTCGATATTTCATCAATGTAATTAAATTAGAGAAACAAAAGGATTTTAATACAAGCCTTAAATAAATACTTTAGTGTTGACATCAAAGTAGTTTTTGCGAATATCCCCAACATGACATAATCTACCAAAGCAAATCCTCAAAAGCTGCTATGTTACACGTCTATTTGTACGTTACTTTCAGCTCACGTCACTACGCCGATGCATGTGGAAAATTATCCCTGATTAGATCATCTAGATAACGTAGGACTAACTCAAGCGAGGTTGTTTACATCACACGACTACTGACGAAGTTTGGGCTGATTGAATCGGATGGTAGCTTCTAGATTATTGCTCAGGTATCCTCATTGGGTAATGATGACCGATTTTCTTCATTTAGAAAATTTTTTTTTACAGAACAGTATTGATTTACATCTAGCTAGTAATTCTTTTTTCTAGATAAGTGTTTTTTAAACTGAAAATATTTTATTTATATGTATCGCAGATTCCTTTTCTTTTTAAAATTGCAATAAATTTTTAAAACATTACAGCATCACAAAAAAATAACAGGTTATATGAAATATTACTACCTAATTGTTCCATTTTGGGATCAGAATTTTCAAAATAATCAATAGGATGTGTATATACACATAGGGTCCTAATTCCTGCAATCACGTCACGTCATGTAATGAAACAACTGCTTTCATAAACGTTCAAACTTTTCGTCAAGACAATGTTAAAAAACATCGTCTAATCGTCTTTCAATTTTACCCCGCTAAATTTTGCAGACATAATTCGGTTCCGCCTTACGAAGTCATTGAAGTGGATTAATAAATTCAAGAAAAAAAGTCGTTTGAATTCCACCATTAAGTAACACCCATCTCGGAGCAGCCTCAAGAGCCCTTTGATCAGGAATTTCAAGTTTGCCCCAAAGATTCTTCAACCCCGGGGCGTAAGATAAAAGGGGTAATGCGGAAATCGGCTTCTAAGCGTCGGGCGTCAAACTCCCAACAATTCTTCGCCGTGACGTATTTACTTGACGTTGTGCGACACAGTTCCGCGTTCGTTCTTACAATTTGAAAGGGAATTTCAGAGTTTGTTAATTTTTAATGACGGGGCAACGAATGAGAATTTTATTGAATTTGCAATAAATGTTGGAATTATTACACATCGCTGGTTCCGGGGTTGGACTTTTCATAGGGTGTTGATAGATGTAAAGATAATATACCAATAAAGTAGTCATTGATAATATTTTTTGCTCAAATGAAGATTAAAGAAAGAAATTAATGTGTAAAGCGAAATTGGCTTGCTAGGAAATAGACAGGTTCGCCTAGGGACTTGCAAGTTCGGGCAAAAGGTACAACTGAAACTTGGAAGTGTGTGAAGTTTATCTATTTTAACCACTAGTTAATAAATAATATAAAACACTGTTCGATTTATAAAGCGAGGTATAACTTAATTGTATGTACTCGTAGACTTAACGGCTATCCGGTAATCACAGATCCAGGATTAAATAATCAAATTTTTATTCTTTGATTCGGGGAGACAGTCCTTAGGGAGCGGAGCAGTAAAGGTTTTCCAGACTGCAAAGAATGTTACGGACAATGATCGCTAGATTATGATAATGATATAAATCAAGCATGGGTTATATCGGACGTATACGAACACGTCTCACTGCTGGGCACGGGCCTTCTCTACAATTTTTAGGTGTGCAGGTTTCTTCAAGACGTTTTCCTACACCATTATGTACGTGTTGATTCATTGTGAATGGACATAATATAACCCACGACCACCGAGGTTTTGACTCGACTCACCTAAACCTTGAGGCCATCACCTCTAAAATCACAACTATTTTCAATTGCCTTTGAACGCATGAGCTGCTAGTTTTGACAATGTTATATTGTAACAGAATCTTGTTTAATATAATCTACTTAAAAGTATTTTAATAAGATGTCGTTACTTTGAGCTCAGCATCTCACGGAGCGAGAAAGCCGTAAGGTATGTATTGATTAAAGTATGTGAAGGTTCTTTACATAACTCCACGGTGATATTGGATATAAGGGACTTTGTTGTATTAATGGGAAAATTGTTGATATTGATCAAACTCTGCATAAAGTTATGTCTGGTATGCTAGATTTCTTTGAAGATTATGATTGGAACATAGTTTTATATAATATTCCATTTAAAAAATGTTTTTGTGGGAATATTATCAAAATTTATTTGAAATATGGCAACCAACAATATGTTTAGGGTGGAAAGTTTGAAGGTAAGTCTCTTAGATTTTTATATTCACGAAGCAAAATTTTTTCTTAATTTAAAGTTAGGTATGTGAGTTTAACTTTATACTAATTTAATAACTCGTGACTGCCTCGTGGTCTCGCGGTACAAGTATGTGCCGTGCGATCTAGGGGTCCTGGGTTCGATTCCCGGGTCAGGCAAAGTGTTATTGGGTTTTTCCATTAGGAAATTCTCAGTAGCAGCACGGAGTCTGGAAATGTGCCCGAAAAACGGCAATAGGCTCGCCCCCTATTACGTGGGACTGATACATACCTGGCGAAATGTGGGTGCCGAAATGCATTTCTGCCTACCCCTTCAGGGAATACAGGCGTGAGTTTATGTGTAATTTAATAACAACCGATGCAGCCTGGCTCAGTTAGGGGGCAATTTAGAGTTCCGTGCTTATTCAACGGGAACACTCCATTTTTCCGCGGTAGTAAGTACTCTATGTCCTTCCCCAAGGTCCTATCTATCTTCATACCAAAAATCATTCAAATCGGTCCTGCGGTTATAGCGTGAAAGCGAAACAGAAAGACAGAGTTACTTTTGCATTTGTAATATTAGAATGTATTCATCATTTCCTTGCCCTGTAGGCCTACCATGACCTTTTAACAAACGATTCAATTGCAGAGCAGTTCAGTTTAGGTTCTTAAACTGAATCGTTTATTTTGGTACTATGACGTTCTTTAAACAAAGTCGCATTTGAATTGTTTCGCAGCTAGCGAATGAACGAAACTTAAAACTGGATCGCTTTGATTGAAAGAGACAACGCTATACATTTATCGTTTCTTTGATCCACCATAGTAGAGTGCGTTCTGAAACTCAACATTTTAAATTGTCGGTATTTACCATTACTATTTTAATCCTATTTTATGTTTATTTTATTATTTTTATATACTTAATTTGTAAAAAAATATATTTAGTGACGTATAAAGGCCTTTATAATTATTTTGATTGTAGTGAAATAAATGATATCAGTACATAACTCTATAAATAATTTGACATTAAAAATTGGTTCCAGTTTCGAACATGTGTTATTCAACATTCGCATCATCAAGTCGAGGTTGATGTGGCGGTGGATTTGATTTGTTAATTCTACGTTTTTAATATATTTGAATTAAAATTGTATTAAACAATGGGGTAATTTATATTTTGAACATTCATATTTAGCATTATCAATTTATATATTGAGTTCTTGTCATTTTTACCCCATTTCGCTTACAAAAACATTTGTATCACCATTGGTATTTCAAGTGCTTTTTATTTTCAATATAGTGAAGCTATATGGTGTAGAGTTACTTATGGCGAACTCGAACTCTTGTGGGAGTTTCTTAATAAGCACAAGGATATAGCCATGAGCTATAACAAAACATCACAACATCACATTTTAAACTTTTGTTAAAATATAAGAGAAATTAAAGAAATCATGTGAGGAAGGTACTGAACATATTTTATTTACAACTAAAATACAAAATACATTAAATTATATAGTAAAAATAAAATGCACCAAAAGGCATCAATAACACGCTTTGAGAAGCCCAATTATTCTTTCGATTATGTTCCTTGTTCGAACATGAAGAGCTGTATAGTGGCTGTCTGGTGTACCTGGGACTGCAAAAATAACTGGAATCATCATATATTTGCGTAATGGATACCCAGAATCTCCTGCAACAAAACAAGTATTATTTTTAAAGCTTCATGGTAATTAACTTAATGCAATTAAAAAATAAACTTTTTTGGGTTACACCAATAAAGTGTATAAATACATTGCTTAATGTTCTAAGCAAATTATTTACACTTTATAATGTTTAAGGCAAGAGGCCTGTATAATAAGTTGCATGCATTTATTTTGTCTTTAATATGATATTAATATCATAACTGACCAAGTAACCAAGTAGATTTGTCAAGACTTTCCAAATAATGTTTCAAAGGGTACACATGCCATATAAATGAATCATGTGTAGCGCCTACATAGCTAGCATCTACACTGGTGATTGGCATGTCTGCATCACATATCTAGAAAAAACATGACACACTCATATGGATAGACAATTTTCTATTTATTACAATGATTGTTTAGTTATAGATGATCAATCTCACCAATTGGACATTTAATGAGTGATAATGTTTCCTACAATAGAAATGTTCTTCATGTTCAGTGGGCTTTATTATAGCTATTTGTGTACAGTCTATACACCCCAAAACACCTGGAAAGTTGAAATTCTCATAAAACCTGCAACAAATTATTGTTTTTGTAATATAATAGATTGTAATAAAAATTCACCAAATTATTATTGTTTATATCAATAAAGAAAAAAAAAAGAAACTTGTACATTTAAAACCTTTTTGAATAAAAGGTATAGGTTTAGGTATTACAACACCAACCTGCAATAAGGCAGTGTGGTGGAAAAGTCCTTACAACCCTTAATTTTAAGGTGTCTGATCAGCAGTGTAATGCACATGAAAAGGTATTAATATATTAATAAATAAAAAAACAATTTTACCTAGCCCATGTATCAGCCAGAGTTTTGGGATAGCATACATATTTTCTTGTCATCTGTGGAGAAACAATGCAGGCAGTCACTTCTGCTATTATGGATAATACTGTCTGCTGTGCCATTAAGTGTCCTTTGATGTACCCAATGGGTCTTAAATAGGACCCAGTTGCATAAAATTATAATGCAGTCAATATCTTTAACAAGAAAACACACATATTAATCTATTATGTACATACATAAACACTTATGAGTTGTTGGAATTACATTGTATGAAATAAAATCCAGCATGTATACCTAATGAAATGTCTTTCTTTTATTTAATTCTAAAATGTTTCTTACCTTTTTATCCACAGAAAGATCAGTAGATTTTACCCGACACCTTGAACAAGGGTCTTAACTCCTCACATAAACTTAAAACCAAATGTTTAGAAAGCCGATATTGGTAAATTCAGTATCACCGATGACCGAAGTAAACAAATGGATCCGTCAGTCGAATTCCAACTGTGTATTACGGATTGACGTACCTACTGGCTTCATTGTCACATTCCATAAATTCGAAAAGAATCAAATATTCAGTCATATAAAAACAATTTAGGAACGTCTTTTTCAGCAGCTTCAGACACCTTTGTTATTATTAATGTATAAATGAATATTGTAACAATATGATCACAGAATTACAATTTTACAACAACAATTTAATTCAATTGATCACTTATTACCATAAAAAGTTTAAAAATTCCTAAAAGATACAGAAACTATTAAATTCTGTTGAAAAAATGGTAACTTAAAATGGATCGCTAAATGTATTACTTGTTAATTGTTTAGGTCGTTTCATAGGGTCATTGTACGAAAATGAACGAACAATAATACTTGACGAACCAAATTTCATTCAATTCTTAAACTGAATTGTTACAAAGCAGTTGAACCTTTACTGAACCGCTTTATAGATGTCATGGTAGGAAATAACGATTCAGTTCAGTTTAGGTCGTAAAATGAATCGCAATAAGAGTTGATGGTAGCCCTACAGGTGCCCATAGCGCAGAAGGCGTCGTATCATCATCATCATCTGGGCTCGATCTTCGGCCCTCCTCATCCAACCGCTGCCAGCCACCTTGCGAATTGCGTCGTATCGACATCGTAAGCAGTAAAAGTCACACCTAGGCTTTTAGATAATGAGACGACTGTGTAACTTTGTTAGCGAGTACTCGGATTGTGTCGTACTGTACCCAGCCCTTGCATTATAAAGCGAGCCGACGGGCGTAATGTTTTCGCAGAACTAATTTCCTAGAACGGTTTCATCGCAGTGATTGGAGTTAATTTTGTTGTTAATATGCCATCTTGCCGGACACACCGATTTGGGTCCACTTTTTTAATGCGCACTGCAAAGGAGTGGAACGCCCTGCCCGCTGAAGTGTTTCCCGTACGATACAATCTGGACAAATTCAAATCAAACGTGAATAGGCTGCTACTAGGCAGGCATCCATCGTCGACCGCATCGTCGCTTAACACCAGGTGAGATCGTGGTCAAATGCCTGCACTAGATTTATAAAAAAAAGGCATTTTTGTATTCACAGCTCTGTTTCGATGCGTCGTTATTTAAAAATATACAAAACACATACATACGTGAACAATATTACAATCATCATCATCGGCCCATATACGTCCCAACTCCCACTGCTGGGCACGAGCCTACTCTACAGTGGAGAGGCTTTAGACCTTAGTTCGGCCATATTACAATGGATGCAGGCAAATAAGACTGGAGTAATAAAAATATTCAAAACTTAATTTTTAAACACAAAAACTATGAGACAATATTTCGAGCGAAAAAGTCTATGCAACGGTCGGTCACACTAGGTCAAACTTGACGAATATTTTAAAAATTCAGCATGTTTCTAGAATCTAAATAAACAATCCGGCTATACAAGCGATGCTAAAAAATCGCAGATTTTACATAGCGTAATGTCTAAAATTGGTCCTTCATGTTGGTGGCCACGATTCAAAGATAAAAACCCGAGATGCCCAGTTTGCCTCCGGGATTGGGACGGGGATAAGGCATAATAGACAAACCCGATTACAGATTTCCCCGGACGATGTTTTCCAATGATTCCGCATTACTAGATGTTCTCGATTGGTAATCGTGAATGATGCGGTAAGAATTTTAGGCGAGAAATGTTCGAGATTCAAAACAACACGTATCTACATATTTTAAAACATACTTGAATACACGCTCAGTAATACAATACTATTAGTTATGAAAATATTAATTGATTTTAACATAAAGATTTATTCGACCATGGATCGTAACAAACATAAATTGACATGACATTTAACATGAATTTGAAATAACAAAATGTTAACATTAATGAGGGTGAATTTAAAACACAAGACAAGCGTTGACGTTCGGACAGAGCTTCCGCACTGTAAACCGGCCGATGAGTGAGTGCCCTGTGACGCTCAGCAGCGCCCGTTGTATAGGCAGCCGACGTGATGACGTCTACTGCCACCCGCAACACAAATTTATTGCTGACAATACGATATCTCTGACTAATAAGAGCTATATTATTTAAATAAATTATGTCATTTCATAGGACCAACAACATCGTGAAGATAACATGCCTAAAAAGTTGTCCAGATATATTTTTTTATGTGTGTTGTTGGGCAACTCGTACTTTGGTAATAGTTGGTTGTTACTGCTTCCTATATACTCAACTACTCAAAAACATTTGAATTTAAAATTAAAATAAACAAAGGAGAATAAAGTGAAAAAAAAATGGCTTCATGTAATAGTCAGCAATAATGTGGCTGGTTGTTGTGGCAAGTTGGTTTTCTACGCGAAAATGTTCTTAACTTAATCGAGCTGACCCATTTAAATTGCCAAGAGTAGAATATAGAATACTTTCTGACAAAAAATATTAGTGCCTCCCTAAAACATGCCGCCTGTCAAGTGCTCTTTTTTTAGAGCCGAGTTTGCTCCAGCCGTGCAACTTAACTTTATTCGTACTTTTTTCCTTTTTTCTATATCCCATGTAGGTACTTCCTAAAAAAGGCATTTTCATGTAGAGCTTTTTTAAAATGCATGTTTTTAAGATGATGTTGATTACCTTACTCGAATAATATATTTTTTGGCAATCTCATATTATCTGATTTTACTACGAACCCATCCTGAAACCTCTAGCATTCACAGGGTCACATTATAGCCCACACAGAGAAACACTGGTGTAGACTAAGAATACACTACTGAATTTTATTAACGAGCGTTTAAGTTAAACTAGTCTATGGGGGCCTATCTTGCCTCTAACCCTAACAAAATTAATTAGAAAAAAATAATATATGAAGAGTTAGATGCTTATCAAGTCAAGTTATAGTATTTTTCCAAAAGAAACTTCTTAGTAGCATCACAGAGAAAAATATGGAAGGTAAAAAGGTTTTGACTTTCTTTCTTTTTTTTTAAATTCAGCCGGCTGAAAGTGGGTGTAGATATATAGATTCATGCGGAGATACATGCTCGAATCTACCAATTTCCTATTGTTCTCTCGGATTACTTTCCGTAATCCGCACGACATTCGCAAATCCGCGTCGAGGACTGATCGGAAACGTGTAGTACGAGCAACGAATAATGTCAAGGGTCTATAGTTGCTTATTCGAAAGTGGGGATTTACTCGTGGTTTCCTTTTGTGACAGAAAATAATAAAAAAGGGCTGGACAATCTACGGATACGTTTCAGTAACCCAACGGCTGTTTTCATAATGTTTTTTTCGTGTAAAATATTACTATTTTGTGTTGGCGGTGGGTTTGGCTCGCGATGACGCGGGGTTTGGGTCGAGTGGTGTCCCCGGAGGGTCATTTGGTGAGTGGCTCCTGTGGGCCGGAATACGAATGTACGGAAGGGAGAATTTGATATCAGCATCTAATCCTATCGACGAATTTTGGACTTTTCGTGCCAAAAGTGGTATTTTTATAGAAAACAAAAGAAGATTTGAGACGATTAATACAATTATATATGTGCAGCGTTGTGTGTCCATATGGTACGTCTACAACTAGAGGTAAATTGGTTACTGAGGGAATATTCATGTAAAATTACTGCCTCGTGGTCTCTTTTAATTATTGCTAGGGGAAAGAAAGAAAGAAAGAAAGAAAAAGATTTTATTGTTGGCCAGTGCACGAGAATACAAAAAATAATGCTTGGGGACGCGAATAATGCTTAATTTTTTTTTATTTAAAGATCAATCGATAAATAAGTAATATGAAAAACCACATACATAAGAAAATGTGTGAATAACAGCTTTTTGTTTCAAAATAAGATAAAATTTGTACTATCTATTACTGATGAGTTTGTTTTTAGTAAAATCCATTTCCCACTCAAGAACATTTAGGCATGCTTACGTAGCTAGTCCGACTAGGAGAATCTCGTCAAGAGCTTGTCAAACAACGGTAATTGATTCAATAAATTTTAACAGATTTGTGATATTGAAGATTCCACGAAAATCATTAGTTTTAAAATTGTTCGAGGTAAAAGCGTTTCTATGTTTCAGTTTCCACTACGAAATTAGCACGACCCCAAGGTAATAGGAGAGTAGTTTAATGTACAGAATTATACTCTGTTTTGATGTGACCTGTCTAGACTGAAGTTAATGGGCCATGAACATGGTGAGAATTATAAGATTGCGAGGAGAAAATAGTGAATTGTGACAGTTACTTAGCAAGTAAGGATTTTAGTTATTTTTATATCATGACGTCAGAAGTTTTTGATGTAGATAAGTTCGTATAGAGATGTCAAGGTTGTGAAATTTTATTTATTTACACTTTATACATACATGATGTAAAGGTGGACTTAATGCCTGAGGCATTCTCTTCCAGTCGAACCTTAGATGGTGCAGAGATGAAAAGCGTAGGTGTAACTTAAATTATGATATACTACACACGATATTAAAGCTAATACATAAATACAATATCATCATCATCATCATCAGCCCATATACGTCCCACTGCTGGGCACGGGCCTCCTTTACAACTGAGAGGGTTTAGGCCTTAATCCACCACGCTGGCCTAGTGCGGGTTGGCGGACTACACACTTAAGAAATTCCTAAGAACTTTTAGGTGTGCAGGTTTTATCACGATGTTTTCCTTCACCGTTAAGCAAGTGATAGTTCATTGTGACTACACACATAACTTCGAAAAGTCAGAGGTGTGTGCCTGGGTTTCGAACCTGCGACCGCCGAAATTCTCGACCGCGCGCCTAAACCTCGAGGCCATCACTGCTTACACAAATACAATCAAATACAATATATAAAACATAAATATCTTAAATACATAATACAATTAAATTTTAGGTGGTTTAAAGGGTATAGCTAATTTGAAAGAAGCGACAATGCGTGAAAAACCATAACACGCTAATCATGATAACAATGTGTGTCGTATGTGTTTATTGTGAGGTCGTGCATTGATTTATTTTTGGAAAATATTTGGTCTTTCACCATTGTGACAATAGGTGCTTATTTTTTGCCTGTCCTGTCAGTTGATGTTTAAAACATTTAAATTAAGCGTATTGTATTATCATTGTTATCAAAAAGAATTTCGCCCAAAAAGGCATTCAATTAAGCGAAAAACTTAAGAATCATAAACAAATTCTCGGCCAGTTGGGATGCTTTTAACAAAAGGAAAGCACTCGGCAACTTACAGCGAAATATTTATGAAAACAATTACGAATGAAATATTCTTTTATCTCTTCTTATTAAAATTAAAAACGCGGCCGCGCGGGTTTGTTAACCGTGACGAAGATGGCGTGCAGTGTTAATGAAATTTAACAGGAAAAAACGCGAGACTGAGCAACGTATAAACACTCTGACGGTGAGCTGTCATGGTTCTTTGAGATGTTAGGATGTTTCAAGAAATGATGGAGAGGTTGACTCACATTTCGACGATTCTTAAAATTAACGTAAATATATTTAAATATCTTTAGTAAGGAAGTCTTGTTTATGTAAACATAACCTCACGCCTGTATTCCCCGAAGGGGTAGGCAGAGGTGCATTTCTGTATCCACATTTCACCAGGTATGTATCAGTCCCACGTAATGGGCGAGCCTACTGTCTTGTTTATTAAAAATATAAACTGTTATATATCATTATCACCAGCCTCTCTGACGTCTATGGCTGGACACAGGCCACAGTACTGCCGCCCCTCTCGGGGTCACTTTCAGCGGTCCCAGCGACCCCAAGGGCCCCTTTCAGCCGCCTTTTACGACAGACAGGGGATACCGTGGTGAAATTCTAACGGCCCTTGCCACAGGGCAGATCGTCACCCCACCTAGCCAGAAAACGTTTGCCGAGTCGTGGTCTCCACTCCAGAACACGTTTCCCCCAACGGTTATCTGTTCTGCGACAGATCTGTGACATGACCTTTACCACTTCAGCTCGCTAATCCATTGGGCTATGTTGATATCTAAGGTTCTCTGTGGGATTACATCATTTCTAATCCTATCTTTATGTGTATGGGGTATCAGATTTATAGAAATTTCTTTTAAACCTCATTTTACTACTATTAAAAATAAAAATTCAACTAAGAATTTCCTATTGAAACAAAAATACAACTCTACCAAATTCTTTCACAAAGCAGTTAAAATAAGGATAATAGTAATGGTAATTATGAACAGACATTTAATTATGAAAAGTCAAAGACGTATTTGAACCCTAGACCGTTGAAGAACACGTCGCATAACCATTAAATAAACACGAATTTACAGGGGTACTCTCTGTAATTTCTTTAAAAGATTATTTTAATGTCTCGCTGCAAAATGTGCAACTTGGCAACATTTCGTATGCACGTCAATGAATTTCATTTTTTATACGGCGTAGTTACCGCATTGCACCTCACGAGATGAAATGCTGTCCAAACACAACAATGAGAGATTTTTGTTTGCATAAAAAAAGGTTTGTTCCAAATACATTGATAGGAAGGCTAAATGAGCAAAGCATTATCAAAGTCATGGCAATTATACAACAAGACTCCTGTCAGAATTATAGGGAATATATTATGTTATACAGGGTGTACTCAGACCGTGATCGGAAACTAAGGCAGGTAATAGCTACGGTGATTACAAACCCATTGGCGTTAAAAAAAACCGACAAAAAATTAAATTTTTGATGTTTTCCTAACAACCATAGGTATAAAATGTAAGTATGTGGTAAGAAAACGTATTATTTTTTATTTTTCGTCGGGTTTCCGATCACGGTCTGACTACACCCTGTATACACACATAGCATAAAAAAAACTTTGTCCATGGGATTTGAGCCTGCAACCACTGAAAACTCTTAGGCCATCACGACTTTAATCCATGGCTCGGTAATTTATTATACATTGCTCCTCTTGCTAACTTTTTACAATGTTCTCTGCTTAAAACGTTGCAATGTATTATCCAATATTTATTTTAAAAGCCTTCGAGTGCCTTTAATTTGCAACGTTTGTTGTAACAATAAATAGGTTTTTCGCGGAACGCTCCTTTGTTAAACTGGCGTTGTTTATTTTCTTGTTTCTACATTGTTTTTGCCGGAAATGTCTATGGATTTATAAGGAAAAATTTGCAGTATGAAGTAATAGAAATAATAAATAATACAATATTAAATTTGACTTCTTTGTTGATTTCGCGTAACAAACGGCATGGTACCGTAGTCACCTTTTTACCATTGCACTACCAGACATCGCAGTGGAGTTCATCCATACTACCTGGAAACAATCCGTAGTAGTACGGTGTGTTTCCAGCGTTCCTTTCTACCACGCACGTGCAAGCTCTGGAATGAACTCCCTGCCTCGGTGTTCCCCGAGCGCTATGACTTGTCCTTCTTTAAACGAGGCTTAAAAAGAGTGTTCACCACACGGTAGGCAGCGGCTGGGTTGTGCCCCTGGCATTACTTTAGTCCATGGGTGGCGGTAACCGCTTACCATCAGGCGGACCGCTTGCTCGTCTGGCGAATAAAAGGTCCCTATTACATAGTTTCTTGGGATTTGATTAGGGTCATTCCATTACAACTGTCTCGTGGTCTCGCGGCACAAGTATGTGCCAAGCGATCTAGAGGTCCTGGGTTCTATACCCGGGTCGAGCAAAGTTTTATTGGGATTTTTGAGTCTGGAATTGTGCCCGTAAAACGGCAATAGGCTCGTCCCCTATAACGTGGGACTGGGACATACCTGGCGAAATGTGGGTGCAGAAATGCACCTCTGCCTAACCCTTCGGGGAATACAGGCGTGAAGTTATGTTTATATATATGTATGTATGTCATAACATTTTTGGGTTATATTATGTATATATGTCATTTCCACTTGCCTTAATTTTAAAGCCTCATTTTTATTAATTTTTCTATTCTATTAATTTCGTGAATCACTACACATTTTTTTCTATTTACCTTCTTATTTGTATAAAATTTTGTAGTAGTGATGGCCTCGAGGTTTGGGCTCGCAGTCGAGAATCTCGGCGGTCGCGGGTTCTAACCCCAGGCACACACATCTGACTTTTCCAAGTTAAGTGTGTATTCGCAATAAATTATCACGTACTTTATTAGCGAAGGAAAACATCGTCAGGAAACCTCCACACCTAAACAGTCGGTCTAAAGTGTGTTATTCGCCAACCCACGCTAGGCCAGCGTGGTGGACTAAGGCCTAAACCAACAAGCTTTTATGATCATATAAATTGTATATATTGAGGTTATAAGTTGATAGTCAAATTTTTTAAGGAAAATTTTTTTTCTTCTTTTTAGAGCGTTTAAATAAAACCTTTTTTTAATTTTTGCTTTTAATTTTACGCTATAGATTGTCATTACCACGTCCGATGTTTACGCGAACAAAACCGCGGAATGGAGTCAAAACGGTAGACGTCACAGTTCGTTATCCCCCCTCCCGCTTCCATTACCGCGCACATTTCCACTTTATTTCCCATAGCATCACCTATGTAATAATTTGACGTGCAAACGTGCTCGTTAATCACGAATTATCACGGCACGACGAGTTTTATGGATAAATTTGCGTGTTTCAAAGAGATTTTGTCGCATTCCCGACGTGACTGCTAATATTTTTAGGGGTTTTTATTAACGCTCTCATCAATGTTTATTTAAATATACATTGTGGAGTATGTGATAAAGCCTTTTTTTTGTTACTTAGAGGTCAAAATATAGTTCAAGAAATCTACTGGTACGGTGTTGTAATAATGGCAGTACGGTTTAGGGTTTCTGGGCGCTGCGGGGTGCGACTTATTTCCCCCTTTCGATCCACTTCATTAACCAATGCCGTTGTCGATTCAACATAATAGTACCACAACCTCGCTGCTAGTAAAATTGCACCGAAAAACACTACCTTGCGTGACCGACGGCGACCTTGCGCCACTGAGTTCGATTCCCGGTGACGGCCTTTTTAAGTGATCTCGGGATGGGCGACAGTACACTTGTTCATCGAGAACGATATGTGATTTTAGAGATGAAAATGGAACAGTAAAGAAAATAATAAAAGATCATCTAGTTTCTGGGAGCGGCTTATGTACAGCGGTGGACGTCATCAAGCTTATGATGAAAGGTCATGGATTTTTTTAAATTTGTTTTTGACCAACTTACAAGTTTACAGAATTGTTATCTTCATACTTTAGTTTGAAAAATAATTTACTTTAATATAATATAATCTAATTTATAACAATCCAATTTATAACATGAACAGTCCGCACATCATATCCTTTGGGAGCGCAATCTTTGGTCGGATGAGCGTAACATTATGCTCAATAGTATGCATGTAACTTCTGGTGTTGTTTATTACACAGACCTCGTTGAATCTAGGACAAATTTCCATGCTTTTTAGCGTTTTTGCCATGCCTATTATTAGAAGTCTACTTAACAGCTCGCACCTTAGTTCCAATTTATTCAATAAATCACATATAGTTATTTACCCGAGGTGCGTTAATTGCGTCTAATTGTAATTGTCTTTCTTTTATGTGAGGGTGAAACCTCATAGTTCAATGTTTTGTCACCCGCTTTGCTGTGGAGGGAAGTGGACAACTCTTTGTTTTCCATCTCCTCCTTTATTTGTCTTTCTGATTAACTTCGTTGCGGGATTATGACAAAAGGTCCCCTTAGATTCGCTGAGCTTCATTGCTGCATACTGTGCATGCCGCTGTTGATCCAGGAGCACAGGAGTTACAGTGGCGGGTGTGTGGTGGGATA
Organism: Hemaris fuciformis; assembly: GCA_907164795.1. NCBI lineage: Eukaryota > Metazoa > Arthropoda > Insecta > Lepidoptera > Sphingidae > Hemaris > Hemaris fuciformis. The sequence goes on along the minus strand of OU015440.1, from coordinate 2,154,109 downwards.
GGGACATATAATCTAATTTCTACAACAAATATATTTACCGTCACTCAAACAGCCTTCACGGAACAGTCCAACTTGCAATACATTTCATATTTTTTGAGCTTGGAAAAATAAATATTGCCAAGAACCGTCGAGTAGATTACATCAAACAAGCATCTTACAAAGTAAAAGAAACGGCGCATGTTGTTTGCGTTTCCTTTATATTCGTACTTCTGTCGCGGTTTTGTACTTAAATATCTGGCGAAGCAGCTTTGAAATATTCCGCAGCGTTCATTTGTGAAAGTATTTGCGAGTTCATCTGTGAAAGTATTTTTACAGTAAATGACCCAGAAACTAGTCACCTAGTGGTAATTAAAGGCGCAGTGATGACAGCATAAAAACCTTCGTGAAGCCACAGCTCTATAGAATGCGACGTTTCATTACCCGACTACGTTTGGTGAATGAATCTGCCTCTATGTATGTATGCTTTATATATCATCATGACTTATTTGTCCTGTAGTGTGTGTGTGTGTGTTTGTATATGTGTTTTATGCGATACAGAAATCCTAGTATCGTTACCCGGGTTGAGCAGTGTAATAAGATTTTTTTATTGGAAAATTTAGAACAGTAGAAGTAAAAATACGCCCGAAAATCGGCAACGGTGACCCTTATGAAGTGGGTCTTATAAACACGGCTCGTGAACTATTTCTAACATATTTCAGTGATTGAAGATATGCACAAAAATATAAAAGGTAAAAAGCACAACAATTTTTGTCTATAAAACTTTTTGTCTGACTTCATACACACTCACGACTAACGGTTTTATCCGCTAAGGGGTAGGTAGAAGTGTATTCAAAACCACGGATTAGGTTTGAAGTCTATTACTGTTTTTTCGATTTCATGTCATGACTTTGCTGTTACTGAGAACAACTAAAACAATGTTAGATAGTTATTACGGTCTACAAAATATTCATAAAATGTATCATAAATTAAAAATTCTTACTACCTTGTGTTAGTGAACTCCATTCGACTATGTTATTAAAAAGATAATAATTAAACATTTTGTTTGAGAGCATAGACCACATGTTGGCCGTCACGAGTTAAAACCCCGGGTACATGTATGTGTGTATTCACAATGAATTATCACGTACTTTAACTGTGAAGGAAAACACAGTAAGACAACTGCACAATAAAAAAATCATTGGAATTTCTTAGGTGTGTAGTCCGCCAACTCGTACTAGGCAGCGTTGTGGACTAAGGCCTATCTTGCCACTGGCACGGCTATGTACTACAACACTACATGCAGTGGCACGTGAGGGTAATTATGTGTATTCTCGAAGGGGTAGGTAGAGATTCATTTCTAACTTAAGTCTATTTGTTGTATTCCTCTCCCTACCTTGTTGTGTGATAGAGATCGCTTTTAGCGATAAGACCGCCAATTTATTGTGACTAATAATGTTCTTTTCTTTGTGATAATTTTACCGTTTTATTGTGGTGTAAAAATTAAGAGTTGATATTATTATTATTATTAAGTTTCAGTAGATGTTTTTTAATCCCAACCAACGAAAAGATCAAAAAATGTACACGCGACAGTAACCTTGCATTGTTTCCCGATAATATCCTTCACCAAACTGGGAATAAAACCTTGTCTCTCTCGATCGCACATCGCACATATAATTACTTACTAGATTGCCTCCTCAGGTCCTTTCAATATTTGAAAACAACATCCCAGACATGCAATAATCTAACACGTCATAAGCAGACACGGCTTGGGCAACAGCTTAAATACGTAATTGAAGTTCGGTGTGACCTCTCGTGTACAAACTGAATTAATAGCTCGCCTCGGCCACATGAAACATGCAACCCGCTGAATAACAATGCAGCATACAGGTAGATGGATTGTATTCGCTTCGATAACGCTTTAGATAATTAAACATATAAAGTCTCACGCCTGTATTCCCAGAAGGGATAGGCAGAGGTGCATTTCTGCACTCAGATTTCGCCAGGTCGGCCCACGTAATAAGAGGCGAGTCTATTGCCGTTTTTAGGGCATATTTACAGACTTCGTGTTGCTACTGAAAATTTCCTAATGGAAATTCAATAACACTTTACCTGACCCGGGAGGCTTGTGGTTGTGTATGTATGTATTTTAAAAAAACGTGTAGTATATATGCCAGGTGTAGTGGTTTGTTAAGGAAATCCACAAGTTAACAGGATTAATAACTCCGAACCATCAAAAGATATAACGGCGTAAAACCATATACTGAGAGCTACGTCATCGCTCTTGCATAAACAAGAATGACTCACGGGCGGTCGCCCCACTCCAGTGTCTATAAAAAGACGCCCGCTGCAGCGGAGCGGGGCATTCATCGGTCTACGCGCGGACAGCAAACATCCGATTTATTGGGAAATAAAAGGAACTTTGATTGGAGTTGTTTGTTAAAATTACTTCTCAAAATGGATCCTCCAGTAATAACGATGTCACTGCTATTCATAACGATACAGGGCTATCTGCCTCGTCAGTAATTGTGAAAGTTTACTAAAGAAAACTCAAAGTATGAGTTATCACCATAAAACAACAGATGTGACGTCGGCAATGTGACGTCACACATCTTAAAGACACTTCGAAGCCTCTCCTGCTCCGATAGATACTATGGTCCCAAGATCTCATGCAAACTTTACGCAGCGAACCTCGTATACAGACTGGGGAAACATTAAAAGGTGGACTCTAACAATAAAGGCAAAAAATTTAATTCCCTTTCATTTGAAACTCCGCGTCCATGGCTCACAAAAGGATTCTGCTGTTATTGCTTCGTTTTTTAATAATATTTCTGTTGAAAATGTTTAGTTGAATGAAAATTTGACACCTCCTTAATCTCTCTTTGTGCGAGGTTTGTGAAGCTATATTTGCTCGGTAAATATTAAATGGGCATTGTGCTGGTCTGAGGGTGTTTTGCGATGCATGCTTTTCATCATCAGCCCAAATACGTCCCACTGCTGGGCACGGGCCTCCTCTACAACTGAGAGGGTTTAGGACTTAGTCCATCCCGCTGGCCTAGTACGGGTTGGCGGACTACAAACATAAGAAATTCCTAAGAACTTTTAGGTGTACAGGTTTTATCACGATGTTTTCCTTCACCGTTAAAGCAAGTGATAAATCATTGTGAATACACACATAACTTCGAAAAGTCAGAGGTGTGTGCCTGGGGTTTGAGCCTGCGACCGCCGAAATTCTCAACCGCGCGCCTAAACCTCGAGGCCATCACATGCATGCTTTAATAACTTTTATTTAGTTTGTCACTATATGGTTATTTTTACAATAATTGACACAAAATAATTGGTACACTAAAACCGATCTCACAATCAAAAATGAACCTGGTATAAAAAATAATAAATACACCTAATTGCCACTTAGTTCGACCCCACAGTAAAATACGAGTCTCGCGGCTTGGGTATCAAACTACGAGAGACTTTCCCATCTCACAAAAACCCAGACCCAAAACAAATATTTGTGGATGACGTTTCAAAAGCTGGAGTATAGTCAACTACGCCATGGGCTTGTCGTGCTTACCACAAGAGTCTTTTCTGATTTTACAAACACACAGAAACTATACAAAGTTTTATGGATCACCCATTATTTTTGTGCGGCGGTCGATTCCTCGACCCCTCATTGCTTAGGCTGGTGTGTTATTTGCAGTAAAAATATGAAAATATGCCCGAAAAACGGCAATAGTGGTCCTGTTACGTGGGTCTTAAATATAATTGGCGAAATATTGTTGCAAAAATGCACCTTTTTCTGTACTTTGGGTATACAGGTTACTATATACATATTAATGTACGTATGTATTTGTATGTACTATGTATATGTAGGTATATTATATATACTATAATTGTATCCATTGTTTATTTATCGATGAAATGCATTCTGCCTTTAGTAACATATTAAACATGACCCGTCCGCCCGTAGGCTCAACTACTAGTTCATGTTACAGTTGTTCTCAAAACGTATTGTTTCGTTAACAAACATAATTGTACGTGTTTGTATTCAATGAGTTATTGGTTATATTGTTATTATGGTCACGATATAATAGGACAACTGATATAAGATAGTACATACATACATAAACTCACGCCTGTATTCCCCGAAGGGGTAGGCAGAGGTGCATTTCTGCACCCACATTTCGCCAGGTATGTATCAGTCCCACGTAATAGGGGGCGAGCCTATTGCCGTTTTTCGGGCACATTTCCAGACTCCGTGCTGTTACTGAGAATTTCCTAATGGAAAAACCCAATAACACTTTGCCCTACCCGGGAATCGAACCCAGGACCTCTAGATCGCACGGCACATACTTGTACCGCGCGACCACGATATAAGATAGTGATGTATTTAAAATCCGCGGATAAATTCGGTTGGTATATTTTTGGACAGGGAAAATAAAATATACAATTTGCTCAAAAATACTCGCATTTCATAAAGTTTTTTTTTTAAATGTAATTCTATCGCTATTATACATATCTTCTTTCTATCGCAACCAAAAGGGTTTACATCCTGGTTATCCCGAAATTTAAAGGGCTTCTTATCAGTAACGCCATACGTTGTACCGCAAGGGTTTAAGTGGTAGGTAACGTCCGCGATAGTTGTTTTGGGTGCACACTTCAATTTCATGGCGGCGTAAATATGAATGGAGGTATCGGGCCTCAGTGTATCCTTATTGTTGGCTCGCCAAGTCATCTTGGTAACAGAACGTCTAATTCGGTGGGAAACGAGGTTGCTTAACAAATTATTTTGGCTTTTTAGTTCTTTTGCCAAGATTATTTAGAAGCTTAAATGGTTTCTATTGTTCATGTTATTCAGGCACACACCTCGCACAATTTTTTTAGAGCGGTTTGTTACAAGCGGCCTACATTACAGGTGTATGCTTAATCAATAATAATAATGGGTACGGGCCTCCTCTGCAACTGAGAGGGTTTAGGCCTTAGTCCACCACGCTGGCCTAGTGCGGGTTGGCGGACTACACACCTAAGAAATTCCTAAGAACTTTTTAGGTGTGCAGGTTTTATCACGATGTTTTCCTTCACCGTTAAAGCAAGTGATAGTTCATTGTGAATTCACACATAACTTCGAAAAGTCAGAGGTGTGTGCCTGGGGTTTGAACCTACGACCGCCGAAATTCTCGACCGCGCGCCTATTCCTCGAGGCCATCACTGCTTTTGATCCTTCAGTAATGTTGTTTAATTGTTTGTCCTGAAAATCTGTAGCATACTTTTTTAGCCTCGTTTTTTGTCGTAGTCGGGTTTTCAGATTAGGTTCAGGATCGTTTATTGAAATAGACAGTAAACCAATGCTGACAACAAAACACAAAAACAAACAGGCTGAGCGAATTGGCGTTCCCAGTATCGAGTGTTAGCCACAGTTTGTCAGCCGGGACAACTTAGAACGCGGTATGTCGAACAGTTGATACTAACTTGAACATAGTATCCGACACGGTGATTAGGGATGCGGGAACCTCGGCTTTGCAAACATGGTCACCAGTCTATCCGCTTTGGAAGCTTTGATCGAATGATGCATGAATGTATTGGTGAGGTCATAGTTTTCTCATTTCTTATAATTCTGATTGTGTAATGGTAACAATTGACCCAATGATGATTTTTGGAACGTATGTGTGTATTTACAATAATTTTAATCATTCGGAAGTAGTGATGGCCTCGAGGTTTAGGCACGCGGTCGAGAATCTCGACGGTCGCGGGTTCAAACCCCAGGCACACACCTCTGACTTTTCGAAGTTATGTGTGTATTCACAATGAATAATCACGTACTTTAACGGTGAAGGAAAACACTCTCGCACTAGGCCGGCGTGGTGGACTAAGGCCTAAACCCTCTCAATGGTAGAGGAGGCCCATGCCCAGCAGTGGGACGTATATGGGCTGATGATGATGATGATGATCATTCGATTAAATGGTTAAGGAAAACATCGCGAGGAACATGCATAGATATTAAATTATCCACATTTTTTTGGGTATCGTAACCCGGCAACTAACAGTAAGCTAGGGTGGAAAAAATCTAACAACCTATCCTGGAAATCAAACCCGGGATCTTTTGATCGCACACCGCACACGCTGCAGGTCCAAAACGATTCAGACCAATAACAATTTGGTGTTACTCTGTCCACATTAACATTGTTCTTGAAAATTATTGTTTTTGTTTTACTTCGCAAATAAGTGTTTTTGTTTGTTTGGAATTACTATATGGGCAGTTATTTAGCGACGGTTGTATATCAAGAGAATGGTCGATAGTTATTACTGTTACCGTCATAAATAATCAAAATGACCATTAGTGACTTCGAGAGCCTCTTGTGTAGATTTCTTAGATAAGAGGTTTTGTCACAATGTTTTTCTTCACTATATAACTGTTTTTTTTTGTGTGGACAGAGAAATTATTAGCGAGGATCAGTCTGCAGTAAATTGCAATCGAATAAACATCAATCTACCCACAATATAAATTTTATTTTCGTCGGTACCGATAACGGCTAGTTGCGCTGATATATCTACGCCATAGTAAATAAATAAATACACCCAACAGCCACATACATAGTTCTGACCCCACACTAAGATACTAGTCTTGTGTCGTGGGTATCAGAAACTACGAGAGACTTTTCGGTCTCACAAACACCCAGACCCGAAACAAATACTTGTGGATCACACAAACATTTGTCTCGGTGCGGGGATCGTACCCGCGGCCTCTCGTTTCGCAAGCTGGTATCTAGCCAACTGCGCCACGGGGCTGTCTGTCATAGTTTTAATGGACATTGATTGTATTCGCCGCGACATAAATAGAAAGACCTTATTAGCATCTTTCACAAATATGCCCGAACGCGACATGTTTGCCTAGGTCACTAAGACGAAATTAACGCCTTACATACTTTGTTCTGTTTTTGAGCCTAGCAGCAAAAATAAGTCGAAAATATTTAGTTGGTATTTATTTTGCCTCGCCATACAAGTATGTGCCGTGCGATCTAGAGGTCCTGGGTTCGATTCCCGGAACGGGCGAAATGTTATTGGGTTTTTCCATTGGGAAGTTCTCGGTAACAGCACGAAGTCTGGAAATGTGCCCGGAAAACGGCAATAGGCTCGCCCCCTATTATGTGGGACTGATACATACCTGGCGAAATATGGGTGCAGTAATGCACCTCTGCCTACCCCTTCGGGGAATGCAGGCGTGAGGTTATGTATGTATGTATGTGGTATTTAAAACTATGAGATACCTAAACATATAGCACCCTGAGTTGGATCAAATGTTTGTCATACAGATATTAGTAGGTCCAATTCTCGACCTCTCGTTTCACAGGAATTATAGGATTATAATATAGTGATTAGCAAACCATCAGTATTATGTATAGAGATGTATCCCCGAATGGGACCTATTGTAACTTACCGAAGCGCGTTTGTGAATCGTTTTATTGGCGTAGGAATTTTGGGACAAATCGTTCCGAACTTCGTGGAATCCCGTTGGAAAATTCCCTTTAATTAGATGTTTCAGATTGAGAGTCGCCTGTTTATTTTCGGCTCGGAATGTCTCCGGTTCGGAACGTACAAAGTTTTTTTAGGTACGGATTGGGTCTTTGTTTTTTTAGTTTGTTTACGAAGGTTATTTTATTCGATTTATAAATATAGTAAGGAGCTTGAAGTTTTAAGAACCATTTATTTCCTATAACATCAAAATCACTCACTGAGGAAACTAATTACCTATCATCGCTCTTTATATGAGCATACAAAGACGTATTTACACGAAGACAAAACACTTAACAATTTAAAATTAAATTAAATACGATGAAATTATAAATAATTACACAACAAAATGTAATTGATAAATATTAAAGTTATACAAACCTAAAAAGTACAGTTTGGTGTGTCAAAGTTTCACCTGATTAGACAATAAAGATTAGGATAAGGATTAGGATTGCTTATTAATTTTGGGCCGTGAGACATTTTCTCGTATAAAGATTCAGCATAATATAACGAACAATTTCTTCATAGCATTCAAAGCTCAACATATTAATATCAAACTCACGTCTTTAGACACCATAATTGATTCATTTAATTTCTCATCTCAACTTCCCCATAAGACATGCATATTCTCATAATATTTACCAAGGACATGTTCCACGACACATCAATCACTTAGACGCTTCACATTATGGGTAAGGCTTTTAGGACGGCGCTGCTAAATTATTCATTGGGACACCTTAAGGGCTTTTTGGCTTCAGGTGGGACGCATCAGCCGTTTACGATTCGATATCATGAATAGCTACGCAGTTTAAGGTTTCGACAAGGTTATGGGTGAGCTGGTAGGTAAATTTTTGATGATTTTTAAATAAAAGGAGATTTTATTTTTTATTTTTTATACTGGCACGGCAAAGTGACCCCATTGCACCTGATGGTAAGCGTAATGGAGTCCAGAAAAAGTGCCGACCAGCGAGAGATGATGATCTCCCGTTGGTCGACACAATCATTGCGGCCGAATACCTCTTCATCTTTCTTGTGAAGAAGTTTGGGGGACTAATACCATGGTGATCAAAGGACCGACCGTGACAAATCGGCCAAAGATGCCGGGATGTTCATCCTTTCACCATGATTGAAGCCCCCCCGAAAACCTGATATACACTTGCATGTGCCACTATGGCGGGTTTTACGCCCTGTGTACGGTGGTCGCTATCCGGGCGGATACGAATATCCTACCACCAGATACTTGGGCTGACTTGTGACCATGTTCTCATTTAAGATTACATCGATTAATGCTGTTAAACCAATTCTTCTAGAACATTTTAGAGTCGAAAATTACCCACAGAATAAATCAAAATTCCAGTGTCTACGAAACACTATTATACGTTGAACGCCTTGAAATCATATTCGATAAAGCCATGAAACGATTTCCATTCCCATACCGTACCAATGTTTGTGTAATCTCCACGAACATCAGATATCCGTTTGTGGGACCAAAAAATCGCAGTTTTTAGAAACCGACGACAAAATTCGTATCATAGTGTGGCGTTAAATATATGACAGTCCCTGGTGCACTTGATTAGACATTAACGAGTCAAACACGAGGCCTTGGGTTCGATCCCTACACTTGGTGTTTGTGAGATAGAAAATTCTCTCGTAGTTTCCGATATCCGTAACAACGTCTTTTATTCTAGTTTAGCATCGGAACTATGTCACTGTTGGATGTATTTGCTTGTAACATAATGTTTTGGTGTGTTTATTTATCTCGTAATCCAATTTTTCCTCGCCACGACGTACAAGCTAACCAGAGACAATTTTATTATCCGGTCTCATAATTCAGTTGTGCATTTTGTAGGTCAGCACGCGAACAAATCCGTATCTATATGCTAATAGCCGGGCGGTGTTCCAACTTATTTATTTTTTCTTTTGACGTTTCTTAATGTCGTCAGCGTAGACGAATGTAATAAACTCCATAATTTATTCCGGTACATTTGTCAAAGATTTTCGCCAGTTATTCGTATTAACATGTTAAAATAAATGTTGTGCAATAAAGAATGTTAGAGTAGGTTCTGACGGAGATTTTTAGGTGAACTTCAGTTCTGCCTCTTCGGTCTGCGTCATAAGTTTGTGTGGTGTGGTAGAAGGATCTGGAAGTTGCGGGTACGATTCCCAGGTGGGGATATTTGTTATTGCCTTATTGTAATTAACACGGAGTAATGTGGCCCAAAACGGCAATAACCTCGCCACAAACACAGCTGTTACCTGGGTGCGGAAATGCATTGTGCCAACTTTTTCGGATACATAGTTACAGGTATGTTCAGGGCAGTCTTGATGGTTTCGAAGATTCGAGATATAAACTCGAACTAACTTTTTTGTTTGTCATTGCCTGAAGCATCTTCACTGTTTTATTCATATTTGTATGCATCTTTTTAAGTAAGTCGTGATGGCCTCGAGGTTTAGGCACGCGGTCGAGAATCTCGACGATCGCGTGTTCAAACCCCAGGCACACACCTCTGACTTTTCGAAGTTATGTGTGTATTCACAAAGAATTATCACGCACTTTAACGGTCAAGGAAAACATCGTGATGAAACCTGCATAGCTAAAAGTTCTTAGAAATTTCTAAGGTGTGTAGTCCGCCAACCCGCATTAGGCCAGCGTTGTGGACTAAGGCCTAAACCCACTCAATACTAGAGGCGCTTGTCCAGCAGTGGGACTTATATGGGCTGATGATGATATTTTTTAATGTCAACTAGCTAATAATCTCCCCTTCATTTTAACGATCCAGGAAATCCTGCTTGAACAGTTGCAACTGATTTATTAAGATTCCTACTCACTCCGAAGTGGATGCTCAGCATTCTAAATTAATTACGGAGCTAGATTTGGCCCGCAGACAGCCGCTGACAATGACTGGCTAATCAACGTGTATTGTGGCGGCGAGTAATTGCCTATTAGTATGTGCAAGGATCGCGTGCCAGGCATTACATATTCTAATAGTATCTAGCGTGTCCCGTTCCTGTTGTTTATTTATTTATTTAAAACTTTATTGTACACACAACACTAAAACTAAGGAGTACAGAGGACTAGAAACGTACAATGGGCGGCCTTATCGCACAAGGCGATCTCTTACAGGCAACCTGGGATGGAGATGCAGGAAGAGAAATGAAAGGTAGTCGAAGTGTACTGGTTAAATTAAAAGACATCAACAATGGTAAAACATATCGTGAAAAAAATAAAATAAAAACATATAAATAAATATTCATGTTGTTATTAGTATCGTAGCGATATTAAAGCGAGCTTTGTGTGAATTGCATTTTAGTTTGGGTTGTGTATGTCGTAAGAATTAATTTCTAAGTGATCTTATGTCATTAAAGATTTGTTGGCATATGCGACGACCATAAGTTTTGTCAGTTGCTGTCAGTGCAATACTAGTAATATGACGAGCATATTTTCATTACTATAAGTATATAAGTCGTGATGGCCTCGAGGTTTACGCACGCGGTCGTGAATCTCGACGGTCGCGGGTTCAAACCCCAGGCACAAACCTCTGACTTTTCGAACTTATGTGTATATTCACAAAGAATTTTCACGTACTTTAACGGTGAAGGAAAACATCGTGATAAAACCTGTACACCTAAAAGTTCTTAGGAATTTCTTAGGTGTGTAGTCCGCCAACCCGCACTAGGCCAGCGTGGTGGACTAAGGTTTAAACCCTCTCAGCTGTAGAGGAGGCCCATGCCCGGCAGTGGGACGCATATGGGCTGATGATGATGATGAATTTTCATTACTTGGGCACGTTTTTAGACTCCATGAGAATTTCTTAATTGAAGAACTCAGTTACACATACCCCTATGTACATAAATAGTAAAATATTGTAAGCCCCAAAGCTATGTAGAAAGTTTAGGTGTACAAACCAAACTTACGCATATTTTGTGAACCATTTTTAAGATTGGAGATTAGACTGTGGTTTCAATTTACTGAAAGAAAGAAAGAAAGAAAAAGATTTTATTATTGGCTAGTGCACGAAAATACATTTTTTTAAAGAAAACAACTAATAACTACTCGTATAATTCACACAGCCAACAATGGTCCTCTCATTCAGCTACATGCTGCAATTCCGCTTGCACGGAGTTGCAGCGCTGACTTTCAATACTGAACATATCAACGGCTAAATAAAACGTATTCTTATTACGCGGCACAAATTACGGGTGCAAGACAAATTTCCCAAAGTAACAAAGAAAAATCAGCCAAAATTCAAACACACCCAGCCACCACCATTATTATTCAGCAATTTCCATCATACATATACTTTATGTCAATAACATAAAGACTAAAATCGTTGAGCAAAGGTTTTGCCGGTTTGCGCGTAAAATTGTATTCTGAGGAACGGAAGCCCTCATTTGACATGATTTTCTTCCTATCGTCATTATGTTTTGGGACAAAATAAAGTAATTTCACACGCTAGAGAAGATGTGAAATTTTCGAAGAGGAATAACAAGGGAGATGGCGTTACACAATGAAACTGACACGCTTATGCTTGATTGGACAGGCCGTGGGCGGACCGAGGAGTTTGCTCAGGGAGACAAAAATTGGTTAAAATTATTTATATGCAGACACACTCACGCGTCTGTTCCCCGAAGGGGTAGGCAGGGGTGCATTTCTGTACCCACATTTTGTCAATTATGTTTTCGTCGCACATAATAGGTGGGGAGCCTTTAGCGGTTTTGAGGTACAATTCCAGGCTCAGTGCTGCTACCGGAGTTTTTTTAATGAAAAAACCCAAAAACAAAAATTTTTTATTTATGTAACAGTCATATTTATTTTCTATAAAATAATCCAGATCTATTATGGCTGCTTAATATTTTTAAATAAGTGAATTTGCGAGCAACCCCTTAAAACTCATAGACTTTTCGGTCTCACAAACACTTGGACAAAATATTTATCACACAAACATTTGCCTAGGTGCGGGGATTGAACTCATGGCTTCTCGTTTTACAAGTTGGTGTCTAGCCAACTGCGCCACGGGGCTGTCGTTGGTACCTTTTAATAACAGAGAAACAGAAAGAAGTAAAACACATGTTTTTTTTTGGTTTGCTCTGAAATATGGTGCTGAAAAAATATTAACCAAGACTAGAGGCAGTTTCACGTGATCTTAATCTATTTATATAAAATGAATGTTTGTCCGCATTTCCTTTATAGAATCGTAAACCTTGCATTTGATCATGTGATGATCTTTAGCAAAGTTGTTGTGCATGAGCCAAAGAAAGTTTCTGATGAGTACGACCAATTTTCGACAGATGGTGCCACTGTCATTCTAATGTAAATAGAGAGGGAGTGAATGTAGGCCAGGGTTGGGCAGTATTTGAATTACTTGTAATTGAAATACGTAATTGAAATACAAATACGTATTTTGTATTTGTATTTTAATTACTTTCTTAAAATGTAATTTGTATTTTAAATACGTGAAGCCGAAGTATTTTGTAATTAGTATTTCAAATACTCGAGGCTTCAAAATACATTTATTAAAATACATTTAGCCTTCATTTAGTATTAAGTTTGTGCTCATCAGGTCCTGACCTGCAATAACAAAACAAAAACCGCCTTAAAAAAAACTATTCCAAAACAAATAAATATGCATTATTTTGTATTTTGTAATTTGTATTTTGTATTTCAATTACAAATAGCTAAAATACTGTATTTTGTATTTCAAATACCTTACTTAAATGTATTTTGTATTTCGTATTTTAATTACTTGCGATACAGTATTTTGTAATTTGTATTTCAATTAAAGCAAAGCATGTATTTTGCCCAGCCCTGATGTAGGCACAAAGAGATAATAAAAAAATTAAAACGGTTGTTTGTGTTCGAGGGGATTCGAGAATGGTTTAGATTCACAATTGGACCTGTTAGATGGCGCTATTGTCGGTATGTTTTTTTTTTTTTTTTTTTTATTCTGGCACGGCAAAGTGACCCCATTGCACCTGATGGTAAGCGCAGTGGAGTCCAGAAAAAGTGCCGACCAGCGAGAGATGATGGTCTCCCGTTGGTCGACACAATCATGCCGGCCGAATACCTCTTCATCTTGTTGTGAAGAAGTTTGGGGGACTATCAATCATGGCGATCAAAGGACCGACCGCGACAAACCGGCCAAAAAAATTGCCGGCACGGTCATCCTTTCACCATGATTGAAGCCCCCCCGAAAACCGGATATACACTGGCTGATCCCGGAACGCGGCACACTTGCATGTGCCACTATGGCGGGTTTTACGCCCTGTGTACGGTGGTCGCCATCCGGGCGGATACGAATATCCTACCACCAGCACAGTCAAACGGCTGGACCGATTGGAATGATTCTATGTATATTCCAATGGGTCCCTGATTGATTACAAAACACAATTGGACCCGGTAGGTGGCACAAATACATAATGTATTAGTAACTCAAGTTTGAAAAAATAAGAGATTTTTCCGTGTCACTTATACCCAGACCCGAAATATACAGGTGTAAACTTAGATAGGTAATAGTTAAGGTGACTTACATAGAAAAGATGGGTCGCTTTGCCGTACCTGTTAAAAAAAAGAAATTATTTCAAAATTGTTTGTCTATGAGGTCCATTAGAACAGTTGGTAAAGAAGAGGAGGAAGCGGGGACTTTTCTCCCCCATCTAAGCCTGAGTACGTCGCCATTGTTTGTCCGTTCGTAGAAATTACTGAGGGTCGTTATTTGGGTACAATCTGGACAAATTTAATTTATTTCCAATTTGTAAAACATGTTTGAATGTCATTTAGAGATATTTATGCAATTTCTTTGAAATACTACAATAACATTGTGAAAAGAACTTTGTAGGGTATATAAAGTTGTTTGTAATTAGGGGTAGGAGTGGTGTGTTCATCTTTGAGGTCCCGGAGTGTCTCCTTAGTGTAGATGAAGACGTACATTGGGTTATTAGGTGGTTAAAATCCGGCATACCCCGTTTATCTCGTTAGGCGGGAATCCAAGAGGATTTTCCCCAAGTTAAAAAAAGGTAAAAAAACTTTACAAATTTATTTAAATTTATTGAATTGGTTCTGTTAGTTGTTACTGATAATCTCAAAGTAATCCGTAATTCTACATAAAAATTTAAACTAGAATCTCTTGATAGCACACTTAGGTCGCGGTACTAACGAGCCAACGATCCTCATCTTAAGCTTGCTGAAGTGACACCCCAATATGAAAAATAGACCATATAGCTATTTCATTTACTGGCCCACTATTCATTTATTCACGAAACGCATCCCAAAAACCTTCCAGCCATGACTTCACTCACAGAGTCTACACGGGAGCCAAAAATCTAAATGGTTTGTCTGCCCATACGTGGTGTGTAAAAAAGCCGAACGCAAATGTACTAAGGCTGTAAGTGAGTGGCACTTAGATTGAGTGAGTACGGAGCGATGCGGCGCGCTGCCTCCGCCGGCCATCCGGATCGTTCCCGATCGATGTTCCTTCAATTTCACGCAGTATTTACTTTCACTGAACACTCGCTCGTGCTGTGTTTGTTCGCTTTTTATTGTCCAGATTTCATGCCACTTCTGGAGGCCTAGTCATGCTAGTCTCATATTCAAACAACTGAACAGATTTTGGAGAAATTTTACACGCAGTTGGTAATACATGGGTTAAGCACGTGAGATTTTTGTCTTTGTAAATTTAAGATTTCTAGAGAAATTTATCGCTAGCCGACATAAGAATGGATCACACTACAAAAACTACAGATGCTCATTAAAAAAAAAACATTAATTCACGGTCGAACCAGCCGGCCCACTTAACAAAAAATGTTATGTGCTTAGGAAGCCTTTTTTCTTAAAAAATCAAAGGATTAGGTTCCGAGTACTCGTTGTTCATTCAATTACGGTTACGATAAGCGTCAAAAATATGCATGAGCTGTTAACCACTTCTAGATTTGCGATATGACTCCTTATGCGACACCCCAACGGAGGGTTTTGTCTGCTTTCGGCTTTGCTAAGAGTAGACTCCACCACACCCATGAGTTTCGAAAAGATGACCTTAGGTATTTTCCTCTTGTCAAAAACATTAGGATGAAAAATAGATACCAAAAATAAAAAGACGAAAGTTTTGATGACATGCAAGTAATTACCAACTAACTACTCACTCTCTCGGAAATTAAACGAGGCACGGCCGATGAAGAATTCGCTTAGTTCTCTCGCGAATAGACGAAAACATTTTGTTTCATCCCCGCGGAGGATCCTTCTGGCCCGTCGCGCATACATTCGCGTCTCAATTGATTTGTTGCTTTCATTTACCATATTTTACATGTAACTAATAACTTCTGCTTCGTTTCTCCCGTTCTGATTGGAATATTAAATTAACTCGAGATGTTCTCGCCGATTGCTTTTGTCAGTTATGTTCTCGAACATTCGAGATTAATGTTCCTTTTTAGTTGTTGCGTGTATTGCTTTTAGTTTGTTGCAATTTACTCCGCTTTTTGTTATGTTAGATTTAGCTGATAGTTTTGTGCTCTTATTTTATAGAATTACGATATCTATTAATATTACATGTGCATTCGAATTGGCTCTAAAATAAGAAGTTAAAAAAAGTATTTAGAATAAAATTTGTAACTCCAAAATAGGAATTTTAGCGAAAGAAATTCTTTTTCTATATAAACAGATTGAATTATGAGTTATTGTCATGAATCACGATATAAATAATTTAGGCGTAGATATGAAGATAGACGTCGTACTCTTCAATCCAGTATTTTCCTTCTCTGGTTTCATTCACTCAAAGAGACGACTACGTAGACTATATATAATATATAACTATATATAATTTTTTCTTGCTTAAATTTGACTGTTCTTTTACAGTGTTTTTATAACCCTTTATATCCTTAAACCCCTTATTCATTTAAAAGTTTCATTCAATAAGGCACAGCAATTACTTAAGGTGGGCTACAATGGTAACTTTCTCATAGAGTTTACACTCCAAGGATTCCGTCAAAGGAGTTCATATACGTTATACGGGTGATCCACTTGCCATATCGAAAATTGGCCCTTTTATGTTAGTCGTACAATGGGGTAAAGGCCAAAAGGCTGCACTGAAGAAGGCAATAGAAATTTAGCCCGTAGGAAAATTTAATAGTACTGTACTAATTATAATTTGCTTTATTTTAAAGTTTGGTTTAAAAACAATGATTTGGTGTAGGTTGACTTGAATTAATAATAATTTATGTTGCTGCTGGGTTTTGCTTTTGACAATTCTATGATGGTTGAAATACTAAGACAGTCTCGCTGATCTCGCGACATATATAGGTGTGCGGCGCGCGATCGAGATGTTATGGGTTTGATCCCCAGGTCTGGCAATGAGTTAATGGGTTGTTTAATTAATTCTCTGTAAAAGTATAATTTGAAATTTGCCTATAAGACCGCAACAGCCTCGCCCCCTATTACATGAGACCTAATACAGCCGGCGCATGTGTTTAAAAATATATATCTACACCTACCCCTTTGGGTATATGTACATAAGTTTAAATATTACCTATTGCCATGCTTTTATTTATGTGGACTATAGAATTGGACCCAGAGATAAATGAAATCTTATGTGTTTATTCAAATACAGTAAACAGACGATTTATGTGCTCCCACACGGTCTCGTGAAGCCTTGTTTATTTACTAAATAAATCCACATTTATCCTTCTGTTCGTGTCTATTCAAAATATATTTGAACTTCAAACGTCATTTTACAAAACAATTGTATAACAACGCCATCTGTTATATGTGACATTACAAAAGTTTCGAACAAATCCTGAACAAAATAGTATTATACCGTCTATGGCAAGTCCCGAACTTTTCGATTCGCACCATTAACATATCTCAATCTGGCATGTAGAACAGCTATTTTATGAACCCGAGCGCAAAGCGTAGCTGTAATTGAATTTTGATTTTTTCGAATGCGCTTGTTGCCCGTTGATTCGGTTCCGAGAGCCACGTTCGGTTTGTTTTTCACCGTTCAACCTCCATACTTGGATCGTTTGAGCCAAGTACTGGCTCGCCTCCAATACTTTATATTTAATAGTCGTCGAAATTAATCTCGATGCAGTTTATTTAGTATACATGCTCCAGTTTTTAGAATTTGCTTGCGGAATATGTTGTAAAAATTATACCGCTGTTGGTTTATTTTATACTTGATTTTTCCGTGATATTCTTTGCGTAGAAACTGAAGTATTTTTAAAGAGTTTCCGACAAAAATATCTAGAATTTCTTGATACAGTTCTATCACTTCTAGCTTCACTAGTACATACATATATTGTGTCTAAGGGCGTTATCTCATAGTCCTGTATTTTATCTCCCACTTTGCTTTAAAAATGTGTACAACCCCACATCTGTTTCATTTATTTAGTTGTGGGTTACAATAAGCTACGATCGTATGACATTTTATTAAGCTTCACGGCTCGGTATAATTTCTCTGGCTTTGTTGATCCTGGAATACCTTTAAGTGCCACAGTGTCAAGTGTGAGACGGGTTCTGATTCTCTCTTTATTATATCTTTATGGAGTAGGAGGTTTACGATCAAATGGTCACCGCAGATTATGAACACCACAATATTAAATCATCCATGCGTTGCCGTCCTTTAAAACATATAGGGCTTAGTCTTAAAGGTCCCTAATTCCAATCAGCAATAGTGGTATATCTTCAGCCATCCCAAACGTAGTTGCCATAGCAACAAACAACTTCACAATCCGGGATAATTAAAACCCCCAGAGTCGTTCGCTAACCCGTCTGTTAAATAATAATTTATCCAATTAGTATAACAGTAATCGGTGTAAATTGGAACATTCGACGCGTTACTATAATGTAAAATGTTAATTAAAATCACTGGGCGATTTGCATCCGTAGCAAATATTAATGGAATGATTTTAATCGGATTTAATCGGGCACGTGTAATAGGAAATATATTCTTGATCCTATTGACGTTAGTTTCAATATAAATCAGTATTTAGAGGATAAGGAAATTTGGCATTAGATCTCTCCCGCACATCGCCATCACCACATCTTGGAACCCAGTACCTTTCACATTCTTCTTTCTTAAACCAAATCATTTGAATAAATACATAAAGAAATATAAATTAACCCAAAGCTCCAAGTGTAACTTAAACCATTATAAAATCATCAAATATATACAAATTGATATCTAATATAAAATGTGCACAAAATAAATAAAATAAAAATAAAATGACGACCGATCGAGTAAATAATTCGAGCAAATAAATAATAAGAAGGCAATTTTTATTTGGCAGGTCATATAATATAATTATGTTATCCTTACTGGACCAAATACATGCCCACTGAGTTGGACTCGCTGGATCTACTCAGGTGTGGGTCGCGCCGCGTAAATTCCAGTAGTAAAGTGAGCCCGCTGAGTTTGTTTCGCCGGGTCTTCTCAGTCAGGGTCGCGTTTGGATCCGGTGGTACCATTAAAATAATACGTGACGTTTCGGAAATACACAAGGTCCATCTCGTTATTTACTTTAAAATAATAATAATAAGATATTATGTATTTCCTGATGAAAACTAAAAATAAATTATAAAAAAAACCGTAAATATTTTTGTACAAATTATATAAAATGAACCATAGTTAAATTATAATGTAATAATAAAAGATTTTTCTTTTCTGTATTGACTTGTCATAAGTGCTATTTGATTGCCTACGTGACTAAATAAAGCAATTTCATTTCATTTCATTTCATTTCTGTTGATTGGTTTGAATTATTTTTGGTTATGTGTTTGCGTTTGGGATTGCTTGTGTTTGAATTATAAGTGTTTATTGTTGTAGTGAAGGAAAGGAGTTTTGGAGTGATCGATTGCTTCTGCCTTGATCATAGAATTATTTAATACATGTGGCTACTGTACTGTACTGTAAAAGTCGTGATGGCCTCGAGGTTTAGGCACGCGGTCGAGAATCTCGACGGACGCGGGTTCAAACCCCAGGCACAAACCTCTGACTTTTCGAAGTTATGTGTGTATTCACAATGAATTATCACGTATTTTAACGGTGAAGGAAAACATCGTGATGAAAACTGTACACCTAAAAGTTCTTAGGAATTTCTTAGGTGTGTAGTCCGCCAACTCGCATTAGGCCAGCGTGGTGGACTAAGGCCTTAACCCTCTCAGCTGTAGAGGAGGCCCGTGCCCAGTAGCGGGACGTATATGGGCTGATGATGATGATGATGATGATGGCTACTATACCATTCTGTTTGCGTCCCACTGCTAGGCGCAGAATTGATCTACTATTGAAAGAGTAAAGGCCTTAGTTTTTAACCCAGGCTTAGTGCAGGTTGATTTCTTTCAACATTTTAAGTACTTAATATCAAAATAAATGTAATGCAGCGATTCAACAAAAATTCCATAAAATATATATTTTCAATCTTTACGTTTAAAACCAATGTCATTAGACGAAGTTGCGCTGAGATCTCAGTCGGTTCCATTGGCTGAACAAAAAGCTTCTGATAAAATAGTTTTAAAGTTGAAATATAATTTAAGATGGAACGGCAATGTAGCTCGGGTCACATTAAAGGGCTCTTTAGATAGAAACTTGTAGAAAGTTAGCATTTATGCTTGCGACATAAGTACTTTTTCTAGCATTTTACTTTTATGTAAGTTTAAGTAATGTATTATTCATTTTGTTCGTAACACCATGCAGAAATGCACAAAACTTTTTTAACATATGTGTTAAATATACGAGTATGTGTTATTCTCTTGGAGATATTTTACAGAGTTTACAATTATTCAGATTTGCAAGCTCCGAGAATTAAAATATTTGTTTATTTATACCATCAGTGTAAATGAATAAAAATGTGGCCCATTGAAGCAAAATTAACGACTGCGTGTGGGATTTTCAAAGCAAGGCTTCGAGCGTCTTGACATAATTAAATCACTTTATATACGTCGTATCCTACGAATAAAGGCGTAACTGCAAAATAACAACTTTACAGGAGGAGGTTTTTTATGTTTCATTTAAACACTAAGGGAGATTTTTGAGTTGTTAACATTTGAAGTGTCGATAAACTGTTCGGGGTTTGTTATAAAATCATTAATATGAATTTTTTGTCAATATTTCTGTCAATTTTGTGCCTTATGTCTTTATTCTACGGAATAAAAAGTTAAAACCTGGAAGCAATAGACGTTATGCCTGTTTTCGTCGGAAGATGCCAAGTCGTAAGAGCATTAAGGGCTATTTATTGTTTTAATTTAAAGAACCTGCACACCTAAAAGTTCTTAGGAATCTCTAAGGTGTGTAGTCCGCCAACCCGCACTAGGCCAGCGTAGTGGAGTAAGGTCTCAAACCCTCTCAGTTGTAGAGGAGGCCAGGTCCAGCAGTGGTACGTATATGGGCTGATGATGAATAGTCATATAAATACGCCCCGACAACCCCGTGGCGCAGCTGGCTAGTAACCAGCTTGCGAAACGAGAGGCCGCGGGTTCGATCCCCGCACCGAGACAAGTGTTTGTTTCGGGTCTGGGTGTTTGTGAGACCGAAAAGTCTCACGTAGTTTGTGATACCCACGACACAAGACTCGTATCTTAGTGTGGGGTCAGAACTATGTGTGTGACTGTTGGGTGTATTTATGTATTTATTTACTACAATTAATAGAATATCGCGTTATTTATATAGGAAATCTAAAATGAACAAATCAAAATTACAATATGCAAATTCTACGAAAGGCAAAAATCAACATCTTTAATATTTATAATCGAATAACGCGCTACTTAAATTAATCATATTAAAAATTAAAATCTAGAAACAATCAAGCAACGAAATCTAAACAACTTTTGGTCAAATAATTAATCAGTCAATAGTATTTCCAAAGAACATACCTTAGTCTTTACGTAAGCTAAGGTAACATAGTTGTTTAATAACATTGTCAGCAAAGAGAATATTAACATCATAAAGTAATAACGACATTGAAAAGGAAAATTTGTAAAAACCATAATAACCTTGTTTAAATAATTTTGAACTGGCAAATACATCGAAACAACACAAAGATCTTAAATCTTAAAAAAAGATTATTCCTGAAGAGTTTCATATTTTTTGAAGCGCCCTCAATAACGGAGTGGATGATATCTCCTTCATTTTGGGTATGTCCAACTTCTAGAAATCTGTGGGTGATACTTTCGAAGTCGTATTTTCTGACAATGTATTGATACAATGTAAAGAGGATGCGATTGTGATTTTGGCCAGAGCAGTTATTCGACCAAAATCAGAATTGTTTGATTGCCCCTTCTATCTTAGATTGCATAAATAATATAAGCCACTACATATTTCATTGGCTCCCTTTTTACCATTTACCTCCAACCACATGTAACAATTTAGCCGGTTTTATGTGCCATATCATAAACAGTAAAATTGTAAAGGTTCAACTTTCTTATATAATAATAAATGCCCACGTTTCCAAATGGAATGTTATAATTTTTTGCATGTCAAAACAAGCTGTAACTATCTCGCCATCTTGGCATTTCTCAGCTTCAGGTTTATCAGTAAATACCTATGTAGGTATGTCATGTTCGGCGTTTTGGTTTTCAGTAGGCTTTAAAATATTTTTGTATGAAATTGAAACAATTTAAACAAATTAATTCGAGTTTGTTAGTAGAGCTAATAAAAGGTTAGTTGTAAGTATTAAAAAAAAAACTCATTCAATATTTTTAGCACACACAATTGAACTATACAAACTAATGTTAAAAAGCCCCAACCACCACTAAGATTTTTATCAAAGCCATAAAATATTTTTTACTACTTTGTTATTTAACAATATTAATATTTTACAGTATTTAAAATTGATAATGAAAAGTAAGTTAATGAAAATAATATTAAATTCATGCATGCAAACTGCATAGAAATGTGAAAAAACAACAAAATAAATTTTGTTCGGGGAATAAGGCCACAAAAGCGATTAGGGCTAAGAACTCTTCATACTAATACGATATGACAATTCCGTGGAACAAAGCCACAAATACCACAGCGCCTTTTTTCTTCGGAGTTCCTATAATTACATCAAAAACCAAGATTTATATACGTTTCTCGCTACAACTGGGTAATATTCTTAACATTTCGGTTTTCACACTTCATAATCATAATATTGCATATACTACGCATAATGTACTATAAAAAATGAAAATAAAATAAATGACGTTAAAATTAACGCACAGGTGTAAACATTGTTTGTAGGTATTTTCTTCGTGTTGGCATTTCAATACGACTCATTTTATCCTTTGCCAGGGATATGTCCATATAGTCCGTCCTCTTCGTTTCATTATAGTTTAAGCAAACCCTTTAGTATCTCGAAATTATTGCAAACCAACGGCCCAATCGTGCAGCCCCGGTGCAGTACGCGCGAATGGTGCGAGTCCGCGGAATAACGGCGGAGTGGCGCCTGCGCCCGACTCACTCCCGCGCTTGCCCCGTGCTCCCGGGACGAAAAAAGACATTGCGACTGTTGTGTCTGTTTCCGTCGGATGATTCCAGAGGATAACAATAGTGGCTATTTTTAAACCTTTATTTTCTGGTGGATAAAATGTAATTTTCCGAGTTTTTTTTAATGAAGGTGATGTAATAGGTGTAGCCGATATTAATTATGCAATAAAAATAAAAAGCCATAACGGCCATAGTGGCTTCGTTCGTAGGATACGACGATTATAATGATAACTATACAATATTTATTGTTGAAAACCCTACAAGTTATCATTCAAAAGTTTATATCTTTATCACAGACAGAGTATACAATATTTTGTGTTTTCGTACTACCTCAAGCGTACATGCAGCAAATGCTACACAAACAGTTTAACACACTAAAACGAATAGACAGTGCAACTTGAAAACAAGCTGAGCCGCGAGCGCTCATCAACGCTTTGTAGCCGGCAAGTTTTCGAAACGCAAAGCGGTCTCCTAAAACAGAAAACCACACAATCCAAGTCAGGAAATTATGATAATTTGTGCAAGTTAGAAGACTCTTGGCGTCGCGTTAAAACACACGCAACCCTTTGCCCCTCGCCCCTCGCTCCCTCGCCCCTTCGCCCCCTAACTCGATTCTGAATCATAACCCAATCCACAAACAATGGAGTTCCACCGCCACATTCTGTGTAAGTTGAAACGCAAACTCTTCGCGCGTTCAACTTAATTACTGTTAGGGTTGGAGACATTTTGTGACCGTGTGGAGGCAGCTTTCACACAATATAGTATTTTATAATATTTTATAAAAAATATTATTAATAATATCTTTAAAAAGGTACAGTTTTAATGTTAGATGTTACATCGAATGTGTAAACTCATTTCTAAAAGTCTTCGCCCATTTCTTAAGCACGTCACTTTTTATTTCATCATCATCAGCCCATATACGTTCCACTGCCGGGCACGGGCCTTCTCTACATCTGAGAGGGTTTAGGCCTTAGTCCACCACGCTGGCCTAGTGTGGATTGGCGGACTATATACCTAAGAAATTCCTAAGAACTTTTTAGGTGTGGAGGTTTCCTTACGATGTTTCCTTCACCGTTAAAGTAAGTGATAATACTTTGTGAATACACACATAACTTAGAAAAGTCAGAGGTGTGGGCCTGGGGTTTGAACCCGCGATGGCCGAGATTCTCGTCCGTGCGCCTAAACCTCGAGGCTATCACTACTTCACTTTTTATTTACAACGTGAAATTCGAGTTCAAGTTATTAAAAAAAAAAACAATCTAAGCGAATCATTGATCTCCATAACACGTAAATCTGTAATTATTTTGGCAACTCACAACAGTGGAGTTTGGATATTTCACTTTCGGTCAATGTAAAATGAAAGAATTGACACTAAGGATTCGTAAAGCGTGGTGAAATAGGACTATTATATACATGCATAGACTCACGCCTGTATTCCCCGAAGAGAAATAATGTCACTTTGCCCGACCCGGGAATAGTCAAAGTCAAAGTCAAATTATCTTTATTCAAATAGACTTTTACAAGTTCTTTTGAATCGTCAATTTTAAGCTATTTTAAACTAAACTATTGCCGCTTCGAAACGTGTTATCGCTGTGGAGAAGAAACGGCAAGAAACTCCCTCAGCAACACGAAATGTCATTTTTTTAAAATAGAAATAGCAATATTATTATTTTTTAAATTGACATAGTTTCAATTTTACATGATAAATGTCATAACGATACATGTCATAACGATACATGTCATAACTATACATGTCATAACGATACAAACTGTAGCAAACCAATACAACTCCGATCAATAGAACCCGGGACCTCTAAATCGCATGGCACGTACTTGTGCTGCGAGACCACGAGGCACTAAATACGAAATTGTGTACCTATACAGGTGCATTCAGACCGTGATCGGAAACTAAGGCAGATAATAGCTAAGGTGATTTTATAAACCCCCTGGCGTTAGAAAATCCCCACAAAAAATGTTTTCCTAACAACCACATACATTTTATACCTATGGAAATAAGTAATTTCATTAAAGACAAACTGTGATAGTGCCAAATTTTAATTAGGTTCGTTTAGTTGTTCGGGCGTGACGTAACAACCATACTTTCGCATTTACAGTATTCATCATCATCATCAGCCCAAATGCGTCCCACTGCTGGGCACGGGCCTTCTCTACAACTGAGAGGGTAATATTTACAATATTAATATCATAATATTTATTAACATCCCAGCCAAACTTGCTCAACGTCGCTGTTATGCCGAAATGTTGAAATGAACTCTCAACGAATGACTTATTAAAGTTTCCTCATAATGAATATTCTTAAGAAATGCGACCAAAGAACAGTTTCTTTATGAAAAGTGCATTAAACGTACCGAAAGCCGGCGGAGAATTGAACGGAAGGCTGAAAAGACTTTTACTGAAAAATATTAAGGCTCGCTTCTTTATTTTTAAGAGTATATTGAGGTAAGGCAGAGCCCGAAAAATGACTTTTAAATTTTAATGTTAAATTATTTTATGGTGACCATAAAGCGATTGTGTAAGGGAAATAAAGAATATATAATTTGTCGTGACTGCATTGTGGTCTCGCAGTAGTATGTGCCGTGCAATCATGAGGTCCCGGGCTCGATTCCCGTGTCGGGTGGTTGGGTTTTTCCATTAGATAATTCATAGTAGCAGCACGGAGGCGGGAATTATGCCCGAAATAACGCAATAGGCTCGATCCCTATTACGTGAGATGACAACACAATTGGCGAAATGTGGGTGCAGAAATGCATCTCTGCCTACCCCTTTGGGAAACATAGATCGCAGAGCACATGTACCGCGAAACCACAAAGCAGTAATTTTATTTTTTATTTTTGAAAGGTACTTTTAATTAATGGTTTTTAATTATAGCTCCTGTACATAATTTAATGCAATTTATGCATTAACAATTATAATAATATTGTGAATTCAAGCAAAAAGGTTTAATAAAAAATCAACAAAGTAAAAGAGATGTAAGTTTAAGTAATATTTTCATTTCATATATTTTATGAGTACTTTTGTTATTTATAAATAAATGATGCCTATTAATTAAAAAGACTATATGAAGATAGTAATTTATATTTAATTAAATTTTGAATATATTCTTTTTTATTGCACTGGGTGAAATAAAGTTAGACAAACTGTTAGTCTGGAATATAGTTAGTTTGATTTTTTTACTTCACTTTTATATTATGTGGGATACTCTGATTTTATTTTGGGTTTTTGTCATAATGTTTTCCTTCAACATCAATGTATGTGACTAATTATTATAAATACGCACATAAACCTGTGGTGCCTGGGTTTCAATCCGCGACTACCAAGACTCTCGACCACGCGCCTAAACCTCGAGGCCATCACTACTAAAATGGATTAACTTAAACCTTATAAAATCGTTTATCCCAGTAACAACACTACGATTCTGTAACTCAGTAAACACTCAAAGAGGGAATTACTTTCGCGTTTTAAGTATTTGGGGTTACACGGAGCGGGAATCAAAACTTATTCAACAACGTTAACTTATGCCGGGATTCCTGGAATTGCTTCGCCGGGTACAGCATTAATTTATTGTTTACGCTTTTAATTATTGCTCCTTTACATTCATGTTGGCTTAGGGTTGATAAATGCGTTTGGAAGTTTGTGTTGTGTTTTTAGGATTTCTGCTTGATTAATTGGGATCAAAAGTAGGAATGGCCTCAAGGTTTAGACGGGCGGTCGCGGATTCAAACCCCAGACACACACCTACGACTTTTCGAAGTTATGTGTGTATTCACAATGAATTATCACGTACTCTAACGGTGAAGGAAAACATCGTGATGAATTTCTTAGGTGTGTAGTCCGCCAACCCAAACAAGGCCAGCATGGTGGACTAAGGCCTCAACCCTCTCAATGGTAGAGGAGGCCCGTGCCCAGCAGTGGGACGTATATGGGCTGATAATGATGATGATGATGGAATTGGGATCAATGTGTTAAATGAGTAAGTAAGCAGGCAGTGGGTTGTGTTATGGATAGCAAGCTGGCGTGAGCTTAGAGTGACGTCATCATCTGATGATGACTGATGCCCATATACGTCCCACTGCTGGGCTCGGGCCTCTTCTACAACTGAGAGGGTTTAGGCCTTAGTCCTACACGCTGGCCTAGTGCGGGTTGGCGGACTACACACCTAAGAAATTCCTAAGAACTTTTAGGTGTGCAGGTTTCATCACGATGTTTTCCTTCACCGTTAAAGCAAGTGATAATTCTTTGTGAATACACACATAACTTCGAAAAGTCAGAGGTGTGTGCCTGGGGTTTGAACCTGCGACCGTCGAAATTCTCGACCACGCGCCTAAACCTCGAGGCCATCACTGCTTAGAGTGACGTAAGACAGAAATCTCTCGTAATTTTGATGGTTTATTTGGATGGCAGCGTGATTCCCATCAGGTGTGATATTGTCATCTCACCGTGGTATTATAGAAAAACAAATAAGTTTTAGTTTGAGTTAGCTCAATTCATGGGTCAGTGAACAAGTTATTTAGTGAGGAAATAGAAAGTTTAATTGGAAAAGAGTATCCAATTAGATAATATTAATTTAAGCAAGGCGTTTAGATGTGCCTGAAAACCGGTAATAGTCCTGATCCCTGTTAAGTTGTACTTAATGATGACGAATATTGCTTGTAAAAACACCACTACGTACGCCTTCAAAAGAATAAAGAAAATCTAAGCAGCATTCAACATTTTACAATGGAAGTCCTTACCGAAGAGCTTTATTATGTCAAGTAGATCTATTCTATTCTTATTAGAAAAAAATTCTTCCCTAAATTTGAAAAAAAAAAATACAAAAAGAATAAATAATACAATCGCTGAACTCACATCAAAGAAGCTATCAAAGACAGGAGTCACTTAGAAATTTCAACTTAACGTAAACTGAGTATTTTAAATCGCGCCTGCTAAATTAAAATTGTTCAGAAATTCCTTCCGGTAACTACATCGAAGGATCGTAATTACCGTTGGTATAATTTAAAGTGAGTTACAACTGTGGTTAATTGTCAGCTGATGGTTCAGAGTCCAATTAATAGTTCGATGGGGTCGGGGTCTTGTGCGGAGTCAGGGAGGTCTTGTGGGGGGTCTCAAGTTTTAGGTGACGTCAGAGGAATATTTTTTTGAATAAATCTAAGATTCGCTATATATACACGCCTGTGACCCCCATAAGATAAACAGAAGCATATTTCTAAGTCTGTTTTATCAACGATGTTTTCAATCCTCACGTGACAGACAGCGTATCTGTTTCCATTTTTGGGTGCATATCTAGCAATTTGCAATGATATTGAGAATTCCTAAATGACAAATCACCAATAACACTTTTGTATGTGGTAGAATCACGCCATGTTGCGTTAGGTAAGTAAGATTGCCGAAGACCGTATATCGTAGTTTCGGAGGCGTATCGCGTTTCGGATCAGGCTCTGTTTATCCGTTTTACATTTGGCTGGCATATTTTTATCGTCTAGATGTGGATTATGGTAGTCAATTCTTGCCAGTCGACACTCTATTTGGAAATATTAAATTCATTGTGTATTGACTTGAGAAGTAAATCTGCCAGGAGGAATCAAAATAATACTGATAGATTTTGAGCAAAACAAATTTTATTGTGATCTTATATTTTTGTTTAGTACCTAGTGTTCTTTACTAAAGTTAAGCCGCACTAGGCGGACTAAGACTGGAACGTATATGGGCTGATGATGAACTAGAGTTATTTCATAGCATAAACTATGATTTCAGATTGTGTTATATTGTGTAGGTGATTAGGTATGAAATGAAAGAAGAAGGTCTTTTTTCACTGTAGACATCGTAAAAATGACAAAGGAAGGGACTATAAAAAAACCGGTCCGTGTTTGAATAATCAAATGACCTTATGTTAAATATTCGTAAAATACTGAGTCCCATATACATAAATACAATTAAACGGTATCTATATATTATATACATACCGTTTCCTGCACAATAATTAAAAAATCACTCGAAACTAAATTGGGTAATGGCCCCCAGTCACCTCAATCCACCCACGCCAGCTCGGCCGAGAATCTCGGTCAGTTCTTAGAATGGTCTCGGCCACTTGATTGGGGCTTGTAGATTGGATTTCCTCGTATCAAGCTTTTAATTATTGATGTTAGTAAACGTCCCGGTTTAATTATATTGCGTGGGCGTATGGTTCGCGTTACACCTTGACTAGCTTTTGGCATTGAATAAATATTTCAGTGAAATTAGATCAGCCTATGTAATTGACAGGTTACGTTCAGATGTTTGAATAGACTTATTTAAGAGATAAAGTGATCGAGGGTTGTTTCGTTGGTTCTGCGTAAAAGGCGCTTGTTTGGGGGTCGCATCTAGGATTAGGGGAATGATTATTGTTTTTTCTGTCGGAAAATTGTCTGGATTATTGGCGAATAGCAAATGCGTATTTGATTTTGTCGGAATTTAAAAATAGCGTGCAAAACGTGGTTCATGTCCACTATGAAATTCTCCATCATCCTTCATGACGATGAAGCCTGAGTTTATGCCAGGGGCGGTACTTCCACAGAAGCCCAAAAACGTTACACGTTAATTGAGTAATGTCAAGTTTATAATTGTTTATTGTGGGATCTGAATATTCTCATTTATATGTCAAATTGCTAAGATTTAAAGCTTCAAGATTATTATTCGGAATTTTGTAGGACATGCTGGGCTTTTGGACTTCTATGGAAGTACCGCCACTGGTTTATGCATGTATAAATTTAAAACCACAATTGTGACGTCTACGCTTAAATTTGGTCTCGCGATGTTTCTGACAAGTGTGACTAATGAACGCCTCACAGTACGCCACTATTTAAAAATCACTACAGCAGTCAAACGAAAAACTATCTGAATAGAAAATTAAAGGGTTTTTTCGTGCGTAATCACTCTATTTTTTCTATTCATTCGTCTCTTGATGGCCTCGAGGTTTAGGCGCGCGGTCGAGAATTTCGGCGGTCGCAGGTTCAAACCCCAGGCACACACCTCTGACTTTTCGAAGTTATGTGTGTATTCACAATGAATCATCACTTGCTTTAACGGTGAAGGAAAACATCGTGATAAAACCTGCACACCTAAAAGTTCTTAGGAATTTCTTAGGTGTGTAGTCCGCCAACCCGCACTAGGCCAGCGTGGTGGACTAAGGCCTAAACCCTCTCAGTTGTAGAGGAGGCCCGTGCCCAGCAGTGGGACGTATTTGGGCTCATGATCATGATGATGATGAATATGAAAAATTATGTTATACATGAATAGATTCGTTTTCGGTCAGACCATTATTCGGTTTTTCGATAAGGAAATTCTTAGTAGCAGCATAGTGTTTAGAAATGTGCCTCGCCTCCCGTTAAATAGGATTTACAACACAAGTAGCGAATTGTGCTATGTGCCCAATATATGTATAGGCTCCTATGCTGTTTACTCGTAGTTAGACATAAGAATGTCATAGTCCTTTCTTTCCATGCCAAGTGTGTTTTAAATCGTATGTTATATTGCCAATATTGGCAAACAGGCCACAAAGAATATGCTAATAAAAAAACCCTGTAGCACTTTGTCTGACGCGGCGATCGAATCCGAGACTACGATGGATAGATATACATATAAAGATACATATGTATAGATAGGGACCACGGGCCCGCTGAGAATTTCTTAATTTTAATTGCTTTAAGCATAGAACACGCTCATTTTAGTTAGAGAATGAGTAGTCAGTACGAGTATCTATCGGAATAACTTAATGCTATACTAATAGCAATGATTGCCTTACTAGCAAGCGCTTGGCCTGTGTTCTAATATTCAGATGAAGGTGTCTTTTCTTGTAATATCAAGAAAGCAGTGATGGCCTCGAGGTTTAGGCGCGCGGTCGAGAATTTAGTCGGTCGCAGGTTCAAACCCCAGGCACACACCGCTGACTTTTTGAAGATATGTGTGTATTCACAATGAATTATCACTTGCTTTAACGGTGAAGGAAAACATCGTGATAAAACCTGCACACCTAAAAGTTCTTAGGAATTTCTTAGGTGTGTAGTCAGCCAACCCGCACTAGGCCAGCGTGGTGGACTAAGGCCTAAGCCCTCTCAGTTGTAGAGGAGGCCCGTGCCCAGCAGTGGGACGTATTTGGGCTGATGATGATCATTGAAACTAGATCTATGACACTGCTTTGAGTGGCGCTTACAGAATACTGTCTGTGATTATTATGGTATCATGATTATGAGCTATATTACCTAGAAGTTTCTGGTGGAGACTGCAATCGTGAAAAGTCTTTAGAGTTTTTTCTGCATATCTTTCCCGGCGATGTTTCTAATCTTGAATTAAATACATTGTGATTTTCTATTCCAATTTAACTCAGATATGCAATAGCATAGCTTCGTGACAGCGTTCGTTGCACTTGGTTAAACCCTGAGTTGCGAAACGAGAGGCCACGGGTTCTGTCCCCGCACCGAGACAAATGTTTGTGTGTTCGGCTGGGTGTTTGTGAGACCGAAAAGTCTCTCGTAGTTTCTGATACCCACCACACAAGACTCGTAGTTTGGGGTCAGAACTATGTACCTACTTAGGTAGCCACTTGGCTGTTGGGTGTATTTATTTATGGAATTTCTTTGAGTGGTACCTTGCTTGAGACAATTTACTCGGACTGACGCCCAAGTTGACTATGGCGTGATTCTACAGTACTAAACTGCTGTGCGGCTTTTTAAAATATCCAGCTATTTTATGAAGACCTGCTGACATTACATCAATGAACGCAATTAATGAATATGCAAAAGCGCAGTATAATACGGATAAACATTTTCACTTGAGCTTCGTCTTAAAAATTCCCATCACGTGCGCCTGTTTTGCATATTCCAGCCATATTGTTTCCATTATCCACCGGCTTTGTGGTGCCTCCTAAGATTTCATAAATGGCTGATTTTTAATCGTGTTTTATCTATATTTTTTTCAACATGGTCCACTTTTGCTCAATTCCATTCTTGGAATTAGGTCGAGCGATTTGCGAATGTCGAGGGTACCCACTGGTTGATAACGAACGTTGGACACTCGGAACTAGTTCCTATGATGTGTATATACATTCATACTATTGTACATGTTAGAGCAACTATGTCATTTGCATAATCACGGCAAGACATTTTTTTTCTTTTTTTATGGGAAAAGAGGCAAATGAGCTATAAACCTAATGTTAAGTGGTCAACACCGCCTATGAACACCCACAATACCAGAGGAATTATCGGTGCGTTGCCGGCCTTTGAGGTAAAAATAGGCATTGTGCTTGGTATAAAGATAAGGTAAATGTTGTCGGAATCAGGTCGGTTACAACTCGTTTAGCATTTAAAATGAAAGTCCGGCAGTTTTTCTTCAATGAAATTACTGAATAATATGTGTGATGTCTGATTATCTTTTATCTCTCTTTTATGTATCTATGTATGTATGTGTATTTATATGCGTCTATAATTATTTATTTATCTGTGTATATATTATGTTATTATGTTAGTATATATATATATATTGTATATTCTTTTAACCAATAAACTATTTATGCACCTACCTTTTTTATCTCTGCATCACCCAGAGGTTGACTGTCAGAGAATGCCTTTGGCATTAAGTCCGCCTCTATACTTATTATAAACAGTGTAAATAAATAAATAAATAAGTTGGAGAAGGATATATAAATCGAAGGAAAACCGGCTTTGACATGTGTGACGTCAGCAACTCTGACGTCACAATTGCTGGTTTCATTATTATTATGAATATTGTGGGTTTTTCTTAGGAAAACAATGTTATTTTCATATTACATTTTACAACTGACAAAGGCTGATAGCCCAGTATTGTAAAGAATAGCAGTGATATCGTTATTATTGGAGGATTCATTTTGAGAAGCGATTTTAGCAATCATCTTCAATCAAAATTCCTTTTTATTTCCCAATACATCGGATGTTTGCTGTCCGAGCGCAGACGGACGAATGCCCCGCTCCGCTGCAGCTGGGATTTTATAGACACTGGAGAGGGGCGACCGACACCGCAGTGTGGCGACCGCCCATGAGTCATTCTTGTTTATGCAAGAGTGATGACACAGCTCTCAGTACATAGTTTTACGCCGTTATATACTATACGTCTGAACGAAGCCGAGCCCAACCGCAAGTCATAGCGAAGTATTATCCGCATATGATTGATAGAAAACTATAATATAGGGAGAACCTGTGCTTTAGGAAATAAACATTACAATAATTGTCTGGAAGAGATCGCTATTAGCGATAAGACCGCCATTTTATGTCACCTGCTATATTTATTTCTTATGGCTTACTCTGTACATGTGGTGTCTAAATAGTTATTATTATTATTATTGATATACATACAAAAGACAGCGGTCGAGAATCTCGACGGTCGCGGATTCAAACCCCAGACACACATCTGTGTCTTTTCGAAGTTATGTGTGTATTCACAAAGAATTATCAGGTACTTTAACGGTTAAGGAAAACACCGGGATGAAACCTGCACACCTAAAGGTTCTTATGCATTTCTTAAGTGTGTAGTCCACCAACCCGCACTAAGCCAGCGTGGTGGACTAAGGTCTAAACCCTCTCAGTTGTAGAGGAGGCCCGTGCCCAGCATTGGGAAGTATAAGAGCTGGTGATGATGATATACATAATAATTGGTCTTACAACTATTTTCGATGTCGCTGTTGGTGTGCACCAAGGGTTGGCTCTTGACTCTTACCTCTTCCCGTTGATTATGGATGTTGTTACGTCAGGTATACAGGAATATGTACTGTTGCATACTTTTTGCTGACGACATTGTGCTAATGTTAGAAAGTGGCCACTGTGACACTATGACCGTATTACAAACATAGATTCTAAAAATCAGAATAGTTTGCCATGGGTTGTGCCAGCGATCCCACATTAACAGTATGGTCATTCTAACCCTTACCTCGTTAGTGTGGAGTGTTTGCTATGAGTTTATGTTAGTATTTGTGTTACTGACACGAGCAAGCCGTAGGCGCTGATGCGATTAGCTCCATCCTTATCTGCGGTGGCCGCTGCCTCCGTAACCTTATTAAGTGCAGCGTCTTTGCCGCTTACACTCACTACGGGTGTTATGTATTAGTGCGGACAGTAGCTTTTAAAGTATCGATATTGTAACGTAATTCATTTTTATGCCGCGCCAATACTAAGCCGAAGCCGACTCGGAAGCCAAAGCCGAGGCCAAGGCCAGGGCCGAAATCGGGGCCAAAGCCAAGCCAAAACCAAGACGAAGCGACGCGGGCGAACGGCATTTGGTGTGATTCACAGATGTAGTTACTGACGGAAGAAATCACGATGCTACCGTGAGTCTGAGAGTCCTGAGACTTTGTAGTGGTGTAAAACTATAAAAAGGTAGGTCAAAATTTAGGCAACGGTGTATTTCATCCAAGTTTCGCTAATTGTGTTTTAAGTCTCATACAATAGGGTCGAGCCGTTTTTCAGACACGCCTTTAGACATCGTACAGACAATTTACTGAATGGAAAAAATCCTATAATAATTTGCCAGGAATCTACCGACAACGAAACAAAAAAAATAAACATTAATTAAGTTTCTTTCTCAACCTTGATAGAAAATTGTCTTAATTCCTCCTAGTCTGTTACGTTTTTCTATAACAATATATTTATTATTCATTATCATCAGCCCATATACGTCCCACTGCTGGGCACGGGCCTCCTCTACAACTGAGAGGGTTTAGGCCTTAGTCCACCACGCTGGCCTAGTGCGGGTTGGCGGACTACACACCTAAGAAATTCCTAAGAACTTTTAGTTGTGCAGGTTTTATCACGATGTTTTCCTTCACCGTTAAAGTACACGATAATTCATTGTGAATGCACACATAACTTTGAAAAGTCAGAGGTGTGTGCCTGAGGTTTCCCTAAACCTCGAGGCCATCACGACTTATTTATTATTATTATATTAAATAAATTAGTATTTTAATCGATTAAAAGAGCATCGATATCGGTAAAAGCGCTGTTGTCACTCCGTCTTGGACATCTCCCCTTCGAGACTACTTAAGGATTTATTGAGAAAGGATTGAGACGTCCCGTGCAATTTTTCCTGGCAACGACTTTTAATGAATTTTTCGCGTAAATAGAAAGCTATTAAGGTCGGTAAATGTAATTTACTTGTCCTCTATTGCGGTACCACTTCATCTAAGAGTCTTTAGTAGTTAGAAATTGCTGTAGTTAGATTTATAATAATGTTATTTAAGACTATTAATGTTTAAGTTGGAAATTAATTAAAGAGAAATGATTAATCAGTTCTCAGCATTCTCAGGGACTTAATTTCTCTAACTTATTACACTAGCTTTAGTTTGTGAGTATTAAATTAAGATTAATTAGTCGTCATCATCATCATCAGCCCAAATACGTCCCACTGCTGGGCACGGGTCTCCTCTACAACTGAGAGGGTTTGGGCCTTAGTCCACCACGCTGGCCTAATGCGGGTTGGCGGACTACACACCTAAGAAATTCCTAAGAACTTTTAGGTGTGCAGGTTTTATCACGATGTTTTCCTTCACCGTTAAAGCAAGTGATAATTCATTGTGAATACACACATAACTTGGAAAAGTAAGAGGTGTGTGCCTGGGGTTTGAACCTGCGACCGCCGAAATTCTCGACCGCGCGCCTAAACCTCGAGGCCATCACTGCTTATTATAGATTAATTAGCAATGTCTGTATATTTGTTTAAGCTAGTTTTCATGACAGTTATATAAAAAAAATATTCTCGTTCTTCGCTAGTCAGAATTGCCTTCTCAATTTAGTGTTAAATTAAATTACAATATTAATGAATGTTAGTATAATATAATCATATTGTTTGATGCAAAGTTGGGTTTTAGTTTCTTCTGTTAATTTGGAGCTTATTAGGTACCTGTATAATTATTTATGTACATCGTAGACATCGTTATTGACGCCTACATTTTCACCTTCACCTGCAAGAGGAGGCCTTCACCTACAGAGGGGTTCTTGCAGACTAAATATAATTTATAGTATATATTATAGTAACATAGGATTAAATAAAATTTATATAACAATTTACATAAACTAACAACTAAAAAGAACTAAACTTAATTACCAACAAAAATTTATTACACTAAATTTAAACATTGAACTTTACCTTTTCTGTAGTCTACACGAAATAAAAGGTTTATTATTTTTTTTATTAAAAAATTAACTAGCAACTTTTTTTTATAACACTTTGTAACACACGTTGTACAACAAAGTTTGTTGTACACATACAATGAGTAGTAAATCATGAAAGAAAAAGAAGGTACAGTTAGTAATGCAAGAAGTAGTAATTTATATATTGATATATAATATAAATACATATACATACATAACTTTGTACAGATTGTATTTATTTTTACCTCCTAATTTGCATATTTTTTTTCAGAACTCGGTAATAGGTAGGCCAATGGACGTTGTCTTTTCAGAGACAATCTAGGTCTTTGTGTCTTTTAAATCGAATTCGTAGGAAAAAAAAATTGGATTAAAAATCTAACGGAACGTGACCTTTAAATTTTAATATCAAAGCTATTACTGAAACAATCTTCTAATGTCACTATTCTGGAGAATAGTTTCCTTTCATGTAAATGTCATTCATTTATAGAAATGGTGTTCAAGTGATTACATTGCTGCTTTTGCCATAGTCATACCCGTGGCTGACCAACTATTTCAATGCTCCGTGGTATGCCAAATAAATAAATTTACTAAGGTTTTGGTAAGAACCGGCGTAGCAGTCACCTTGACCCGAGATTTACCTACCTACCTCATTGTAATTGTTTTTTTTCCCCACTACTTTTTCAAAGTGACACCTCCGCACCGTACCCCTCCAGTATCGCCAGAATAATCCCGCAGACATCACTCACCGCTCGCCTCAAACGCTTAGAAACTGTACACTGCGGTTTGAATTTCGCACGAAACCTGATTTGAATGGCGCTGCGTCATAATGAGGCGGTGTCACGATTGTCGTCGTTAAAGCGATTTATTAACTTCATTGTGTGTTGGCTTTGGCGACGTGCGGGGGTTATTGGATGTTACGGATTGGAAATACCTTTCTAAAATGTATTTCTTATCACGAGAATTAAAGTGTGCAGTTGTGAGCGTCTTATAGTGAACTCATACTTAATAAGACCAGGCTTATAACTCATCATCATCATCAACAGCTCATATGCGTCCCACTGCTGGGCACGGACCTCCTCTACAACTGAGAGGCTTATAACTAAAATCACTTAATGAAATGAGAACCGTTAATAATTGTAATAAAACACTTTTTCAGTTACAACATTTATATACAGTTTAAACATAAATAAAAAATGAATAACTATAAAGAAATTATTATCATGCGTCCTGTTTGTCCTCCCTGCCACTTCCATCAGCTATTAGATTATAGCATTTTTATCCATTTAAAGTTAAAAATAAAATTAAAAACGCATCTCTATAGTTTATATAGTAGAACTTTATATTTTTAAAATAAACATAAAATCATTAATGAGAAAATTATTGCCATTTCTGTGGAAGCCGTTTTAGGCCCCCTTCTCTGAAAGGAAATCGTTAAGTGTAGTAGGTTGAAATGGAGCTAAAAGATTCTGTCATAAAAATACAAGTGAAGCTAAAGATAGCGAGTTTAAAACTATTATCAGCTGTCCTTTGATTAATGCGATGTACCCACAGTATTGTTAGGGAGGTTACTTATAACAACACGCTTGCAGCCAACCGTTTGATCCAGTACAATCGAAGACAAATATTATTCAATCTGTGAGGCAGAACGCGAAACTTGCATGCCTGGGTTACCTGAGATTCCACGAACCACTCCACTGTAAAACACTTGGAAACTTGTCAAGTTTTCTTTAAAATTCACAATGGCGAAATTGTTTAGTTTGGCGCATGAATTTGCTTTAGTTTCGCGACTGTTGTTTGCGATGATTGGACGCAGTTTTGCGCACTATTGGTAACAAGTTTTGATTTTTATTCAGGGACGGATCTTGAATGCAATACCAATTTGGCCTCCTACTAAAACTTACATTATGGTGTGGAGACCGTGTTTAGGCAGACGTAGTGTGGGATATCCTGCAGCACGATGGTCCGACGACTTGAGAAAGGTGGCGGGTAGGTAGTGAATGGATAAGATCTGCTCAAGACCGGGATGGTTGGTGGCTACTTGGGGAGGTCTATGTTCAGTAGTAGATGGCGATAGGCTGAGAATACTAAAACTTACGGGAGATATAAGACTCTTCAGTACAGTGTAGTATTAAATAGAGAAGAATATAGACCTGCTCATGAGCATGACTTTACCTAATGTAGATATGGGTGCAGCTTGTGATCGACATGTTCTGGTGTGTCCCGGCTTCGATTAACGGTTCGAGTAGTTTAAAACAAGTGGCAAAACGTGGTTGTAGAAAAATACCTAGTTTTCGAGTTTCAAGTCCATCAAGGAAACTATCGTGAGTGTATATAATTTCATCATCATCATCAGCCCATATACATCCCACTGCTGGGCACGGGTCTCCTCTACAACTAAGAGGCTTTAGGCCTTAGTATATAATTTACATGTATTTGTAATTGTACGTAAAAATACAAAACATAAGTGTAGGAAAAGACTGTAGTTATGAACATATTTTTTCTGCTGCGTGACCAGTCAGTCAATAGTTCTATAAGTTAATGGTATTCATGGTCATATCCCCCACGTATCTCAACCAAGTCCGCAACAGATTGTATTGCTGCTTGCAATCAATTGCTTTTATTATGCAAAGTTCATTTTCTAGTTAAAGTTGCATGCTTAGAATTCTATTTGAGACATTCGACTGTATGGATTTGCTACATATAAAATCGGATGCTTTGGATTGAAATTTGCTGTAATTTATTCATGAATATTTTTGTAGAAATGACTTACGTTTAGGAAGTCCGAAATGGGTTAGGAAAGTGGAAATAGCAAGAAATCTTTGACTCTTTGGTTTCACAAACACACATATAACACATCCACATCCACAACCGGGGCGCCCGAACCAACCTAGTGGGGGTGCAACTGCGCCCCCTACAACTCCGAGACGGCCGAGACGTTAACGTCTCGGGGGCGCACCGGGCCGCTGCGGCATTACGGTGTGCGCTCCTCGCCCACGTACCGTGGTCGCCCCATTCGGCGCGGAGATGGCCACTGGGGGGTTTTGGTCGATATGCCGGTTTAGGGAATTTGTTAGGGACCCAGCCCGGCACTAACATCTGCGCGGACATGACGTCGCCGCGCGCCGGGCTGGAAGGCCGGTGACCCCGACATACGCTTCCCACCCCCCTCCCCCCTGGGCTGGCGGGAAGTAAAGCCATAAACAGCTTTCCCCTCGAGAACAAAAAAAAGGATAGACGATAAAATAAAATGACAAAAAATATGGTATTTAAATAAAATATAATAACGCAGTCGCATTGTGTGCCGACAAGTAATTAAATGACAAATTATTAAATGTAGTACAATATTTCGCATTCAAAATTTCGCAATATCAACATAGTTTGCTGCCAATAAAGCAGCGCCGTCACCTACCGCCCGTACAATTATCAAGCACGACGTGAAAAAACACACTAGCAAAAAGCCAATTTTCGACGCCGGCAAAAATGTAAAAAGAGCCAATTAAATTGACAATCACGGAGCGTATCAGCAGCGTTGGAAACTAATTAATGTGAATGAACTGGGCGGAGTCGATGCGACAACAGAGCTAATACTAAACCACGACGTATACGGGTATAGTTGACGGGATTAAACAAACACACACAATCTATGTCCCGCGATGTGTTTGGGTACAAGTAAACTAGACATACTGCATATATTTACTAGGAAGGTGTAACTGTGTCATTGGTATTTGCCACTGTAATATTTGCCTTATTGCTTCATTGGAAAAGAGTTCTTTGCCTATTCTTCTCTAGTGATGACCGCCTTCCGGACAGGGTGGTAAACTAAAGTTTGAAATGTCAATCTACTAGTGACGTATTGGAAATTTTATAGATTCAATAAATATTATTTAATTATATTTAAAAAAAAATATTTTCCATTCCCCAATCAGCTGGTATGGAGAAAGTAAAAGTATGTAAGAAAACCTTATAATCTAGATTTTATCAATGAAATTGCATCTTACAAAATCCTTCTGCGTTTAATTATGAACAGACAAAAATTCAAATGTACGAACGCTGAAACTGTCCTGTCACCGATTAAAGTGACTTATACACAGCTTTATGATGTTTAAAATCTAACCGGAATGCTATTAAGAGGTTTATAACGTTAAGGCCTGGCTTCCATCCAACGTGAGGCAGCCGTTTCTGGCAGCACCTCCATATATTAAGTTACATTGTTCTTTAAACGCTGTTCGCTGGAAGTGTGTCTCGTACTCAATATTTATGTTCTGACGTTTGGTTTCAGATGGAGAATCTATGATGCGTGTCGAAGATGAAGTAGATGTGGAGTTAAATGCAAATTTTATGTTTGAGGTAGTATGTATAATTGAATGTTTGAAATTAATAGTTTTTATGTGTGTAATAAAGGGTAATAATATATTTTGTTTACCATAATTTATTCTTGGCTAGGGATGGGCAAATAAAATAAAATTATCGATGTTTGCAGAGTAAAAAATATCAATTTTTCGATATCCTATCGATATTTTTTTCCTCAAAACGCGTTTACCTCAAGTAGCTCTTGTTTTTATTTTTTAGAATTTTATACTATATTTTAGCTTGATCTAAGTAAAATAATAAAAAACACTATAAAAAAATCGAATTTGATATTTAGAAATGAATATCGATATTTTTAAAGTAAAAATATCGACGATATATAGCGATTATTTTCTGAAAAAATATTGATATTTTGATATATCGATATTTCTTACCCATCCCTATTCTTGGGCTCGAAATCAAGCAATCTGTGGCGTGACACGCCAAAAGTCTTTCATCATCATCAACCCGTATATGGACGTCCCATTGCAATAAGTAGTGACGGCTTCGAGGTTTAGGCGTGCAGTCGAGAATCTCGGCGGTCGCGGGTTCAAACCCCAGGCACACACCTCTGACTTTTCGAAGTTATGTGTGTATTCATAATGAATTATCACGTACATTAACGGTGAAGATAAACATTGTGAGGAAACCTGCAAACCTATAAAAATTGAAATTTCTTAGGTGTGTAGTCCGCCAGCTCGCACTAGGCCTGCGTGGATTAAGGCCTAAACCCTATCAGTTTTAGAGGAGACCCAAAACTATTTGTATATGTAATTTTAATTTTTTAAGGTGTATTTATGCAATTTTGTTTCAAGATATGTGACGTGTAAAAAGTTGTATTTTGCTTGTGTGTATAATAAACTTATTTATGTTGATTTTATTAGTTAGCATTGTGCTAAAAATCGATTAACAGTGTTGAGTTCCTGGTTTTATCCTTGGGTAGGTATTTTTTTTTTACCAAATTACAGTAGCACTACGGTTTAACAATATGATAGGCGACAACAGGTACACTTCTTATAATTTTTTTTTGATAGCTGATGAAACGAGGATCTTGTAATACTATTCTACCTACCTCTACGGGACGCAGACGTGAGGATATCTTTGTATACACGATTTTCTCATACCTTAAGCTATTCCTCTAAGCCATTATGTAAAAGGCATCACAAAGTAAGGCGTCTGGGTGTGATATGTTGCTCCATTCCTCCGAATGCTGTGAATGCAGTGTATGATATACGTCGCAGTTAAAACCAGGTAGCTCTTTGTTTCAATATTATCAGCGAGGCGTTTGCATCGTGCTGGCAAATTAACAAATTTCTACACAACTATGAAATTGTGTTACTTATCTTAAAAGCTTATATTTTGAGCTCTTTTTGCAGTTAAGTTTAGATAAAATCTGATTATTTATTTGGAATTTTATATTTTTTTATGAATTTACGCATTTAAGCTAATAATTAGTTAGAGATGCAAATTCAAACAGTAAAACTTGTCAAGACTCTTTAGTTGTTACAAGTGATCTTCATGTTATAATTGATAGCTTAACTCCAAGGGCGTATCGTTATCAGGTTTTTCTTTTTGAAGATTCAGGTAGCAACACGAATCTGAAAGTGTCCTCTTTAACATGTGGATTAAAACACAGTTGGCAAAACGTGGATTCATAAATATACCTCCCTCTACTCTTTTACAAACACAACCGTTCCTTCTTAGTTCATGT
This sequence comes from Hemaris fuciformis, assembly GCA_907164795.1. Classification (NCBI taxonomy): domain Eukaryota; kingdom Metazoa; phylum Arthropoda; class Insecta; order Lepidoptera; family Sphingidae; genus Hemaris; species Hemaris fuciformis. Next base: position 2,111,957 of record OU015440.1, on the reverse strand, counting down.
AAAATATTTAAGGGGACTTCAATCAGTCTTAGTCAATAATGGCACTTCCTATTTGATAAGCCATGGCCGACAGCTGTAAATATATCAAATTCTGTACAAATCATTCATCGCTCTGACAGTGTCCAGTCAAAAGCGTTCCCTTTGTCCGTTGAATCTCTAAAATTAATATCTGGAAGGTTTCGACTGTAGAGTTGAGCCGCGCTTTTGTCCCGGCCATTATTAAGCATTACCGCTTTATGAGAAATGCGGTCTTTAACGTTCGCAGTTTGATGGCATTGTAAAATTTATTATTGTGGTGCTGGGTATTAAATTACAGGGAATTTAGTGACTGTAGTTATTTTAATTTCGGTATTTTGGCATAAATACACTGTCACGTCCGTATGGCCGAAGGGGTAGATAGACGAAACACTGTTTGTCAGTATTATACCTGCTTAATGGAGGGCAAGCCTATTGCCGTTAAACTGTAATATTTCTGCATTCTACTACGGAGAAATTATTTTGAAAAATTACAATAACACTTTACCAGATCGATACTCGTCGTCGTGTCGAAGTCGATGGCCTCTAGGTTCAAACCCCAGGCACACACCTCTGACTTTTCGAAGTTATGTGTGTATTCACAAAGAATTATCACGTACTTTATCGGTACACCTAAAAGTTCTCAGGAATTTCATAAATGTGTAGTCCGCCAAACCGCACTAGACCAGCATGGTTAACTAAGGCCTAAACCTCAGTTGTAGAGGAAGCCCGTGTCCAGAAGCGGGACGTATATGGGCTGATGATGAAGATCGATACTATAAAAAATCACACACATTGACTGCCTCGTGGTCTCGCGGTACAAGTATGTGCCGTGCGATCTAGAGGTCCTGGGTTCGATTCCCGGGTCGGGCAAAGTGTTATTGGGTTTTTCTATTAGGAAACTCTCAGTAACAGCACGGAGTCTGGAAATGTGCCCGAAAAACGGCAATAGGCTCGCCCCCTATTACCTGGGACTGATACATACCTGGCGAAATGTGGGTGCAGAAATGCACCTCTGCCTACCCCTTCGGGGAATACAGGCGTGAGTTTATGTATGTATGTAAAAAATCACTTTATAAAAATCTTAATAATATCACTAAAGTGCTAGTGTGGTTTACGCCCATATGTCCTGGTGATTAATCCTTAATCGAGAAGCCATATTTACCATTGATAAAGGCAAATTCTCTAAGCAGCACAAAATCTGGAAATTTGTCCAAACAATTGAAACTTACTCGCCTCCTGTTATGTGGGGTCTAGAACAAAGAAATTAGTTGAACAACTCTACGTACCTCTTCAAGGATACAAGTACCTACTATGGTCTAGCCACGCAAACATATATCTATTTTGCTGAGTCCATTACTTTCTCCGTATCAAAAAGCAGCCATTATAAATGTTATTTTCTTAATGGCTCCTCGTAATGGTCCCGTCGTATCCAGTTAACAATATTCGATACAAATTGCTCTCACTTTAATATCATATATTTTATTAGATTTGCAACAGCGTTAAGGCATGTCTAGCCGGCGTTTGGGGGTTAAACCCGACGTTTAAGGGTTAACCCTGGCATTTGTTGTCTCGTAAAATGTTTTTCGTGATGATATTTTGTGTTTTTGTTGGTTAAAGAACTAAAATAATCTGATACGTTGTCTGTAAACAGCTGTATCGTATTTTGGGATGTGTTTTTCTCTTTTGAGGACGAAGCTGACTGATAAGTGTTTCATAATCATCAGCAGCCCAAATACGTCCCACTGCTGGGCACGGGCCTCCTCTACAACTGAAAAGGATTAGGCCTTAGTCCACCACGCTGGCCTAGTGCGGGTTGGCGGACTACACATCTAAGAAATTCCTAAGAACTCTTAGGTGTGCAGGTTTCATCACGATGAAATGATGATGTTTTCCTTCACCGTTAAAGTACGTGATAATTCTTCGTGAATACACACATACCTTTGAAAAGTCAGAGGTGTGTGCCCGGGGTTTGAACCCGCGACCGTCGAGATTCTCGACCGCGTGCCTAAAACTCGAGGCCATCACTACTTGTGCTGATAAATAAGTGTTTAGTCTTGCTTTATTACAGTTAACTTTAGGTATATATATCAAGACAAATCTAAATAATCATTTTGTAAAATTGATAAGTGCATGAGTAGGTACTTACAATCGTACATCGGTGGCGGTACTTCCATAGAAGCCCAAAAGCCTTACACGTAAATTGTGTAATGTTTGGTTTGTAATTGTTTATTGTGGGATCAGTATATACTCATATATATGTCAAATTATTCGGAATTTTGTAAGGCAAGCTGGACTTCTATGGAAGTACCACCACTGTATTATTAAACATAGGAAGAGGTGCATTACTGATCCATATTTTGTCTCACCACGCTGGCCTAGTGCGGGTTGGCGGACTACACACCTAAGAAATTCCTAAGAACTTTTAGGTGTGCAGGTTTTATCTCGATGTTTTCCTTTACCGTTAAAGCAAGTGATAATTCATCGTGAATACACACATAACTTCAAAAAGTCAGAGGTGTGTGCCTGGGGTTTTAACCCGCGACCGAAATTCTCGACCGCGCGCCTAAACCTCGAGGCCATCACTGCTCACTAAATCATTCAAAATTATATTATAAAGAGTTCTCGAAATCGACATTCATGGATGAAGAGAATATTTTTTAAGAAAGCGAATGAAGTGTTTTTGGACTTTAGCATTTGGCGTTTTATAGTCTCTGCCTACCACAATGGAAGACATGCGTTTATGTATGTATGTATGCATTCAAAATAAATAAATAAATACACCCAACAGTCACATACATAGTTCTGACCCCACATTAAGATACGAGTCTTGTGTTGTGGGTATCAGAAACTACGAGAGACTTTTCGGTCTCACAAATGGTCTCAAAATGGTCCAATAGTTTGAGTTTGCAAGACTAACAGAATGACGGGGCTACTTTCGCATTTATAATATGGGTATGGTGAGTGTGCTATTTTTATATTGCAAAAATTAATCATTAAAATTATGTTCGGTCTAAATTGAGACCGACCAGTAACAGGCTTGGTAATCTATTCTTCAATCATGCGTAACAGATCGTATCACCTCCGACGATGATATTTTGAACAAAAATTAAACGTGAATAAATATATTAACTTTCTGTTGAGAAAGCGTTTGAATAAGATCTGTAGTTTTATTAAAACCATAACCAAAGATATTATAAATTCATCAAATTTATTTTACTAAGGATTGTTCAACATAATTTTTGATTAAGCGTTCTCAAACCTCGACAGAAAGGCAATAGGAGCTCTAATGCCTTTCTGTATAAACTGAAGATAGGTTTATCTTATCTGTAATACAACTAAGCTATTTATATACTTTGAAGTAATGTAATGAATAATTTATTTTTAGTTATGATAGGATGAAAATATATTAATATTTATTTAAAATATATTAAGAGTAGGTATATCATGTTTATAGCTTCAGGTAAAGGATATATTCTTATTTTGCAACTCGTGGAAAAGGGTGGTGATCAAGAAGGTGAAACGATTAATTGATGGTGGTGCTTTAAATTATATCCATAGTATATAGGCTTTTTTTCTTAAATTCATACATAAATATACACACGCCAGTATCTCATTGAAGTAGGCAAAGACTAATGGCCGAATACTGAAACGCTACTTAATTCGAGGGCGACTTATATTTAAGTGGCTGTTATAATTTAAGCTGTATATAGGTACTTATAGAATGTCATGTAAAAGAACTTTTGGTGGTAATGTTGCCATTTATGGAAATTTAAGTGGGCATTAGTTAATCACAGTCTTAAAACCAATAAATTATGTTTCAGTATACCGCTTAAATTATAACAGCCACTTAAATATAAGTCGCCCTCATATTAAGTAGCGTTTCAGTATTCGGCCATAAAGAGCGCACAAATGCTACGGTCCAAATACACTTCTCTCGCTTCCTCAACTGACATTATCCTCTTCATGTATGCACGTAAGTTCTTAAATATACAATAGTAAATAAATAAATAAATAATGAAAACTGTTATTGGGTTTTCATCATCAGCATCAGTCCATATACGTTCCACTGCTGGGCACGGGCCTCCTCTACAACTGAGAGGGTTTAGGCCTTAGTCCATCACGCTGGCCTAGTGCGGGTTGGCGGACTACAAACCTAAGAAATTCTTAAGAACTTTTAGGTGTGCAGGTTTTATCACGATGTTTTCCTTTACCGTTAAAGCAAGTGATAATTCATTGTGAATACACACATAACTTCGAAAAGTCAGAGGTGTGTGCCTGGGGTTTGAACCTGCGACCGCCGAAATTCTCGACCGCGCGCCTAAACCTTTTATAACTCATTTATTTCAGAGCAGATTTAATAATTTATTTCGAATTTCGAATTATATAAAGAGTAAAAATAAATTCGTGGTTAGTACGAAATAATTAAACCACCTGGGAGAACTAAATGCAACCCGACAAGTTGTTTTCCCGTCAGTTGTGACACGTAGAGATTAGTTCAACATCGCTCAGGACGCAGGATCGTGACGTGCTTGTCATTCGTCAGATCCGACGCTGACATATCTCGTGATTGGCAGTCAGGTGAGACGATAGGAAACATGAGACCAATCGATATACCAAAACCAGACAATGTGGAAATGTACGCGAGTATGAACTCGAAGAAAGAAGAAGGCTCATGCCTTCTATTATGTAATTTAAACACTGAGTAGTTTTGTTTGTTTGCACTTTAAAATTAAAATTCTCATCATTATCCTCAGTCCTTGTATGACCCACTGCTGGATACGGGCCTTCTCTGCAGCTGAGAGTGGTTAGGATTAATACACCGCGCTGGCCTACTGCGGGTTGGCGGACTACACACTTAAGAAATTCCTAAAATATTTTTGGGTTTGCAGGTTTCCGCACGATGCTTTCCTTTACCGTTAAAGTACACAATAATTCATTGTAAATACATAACTTCTAAAGGTCAGATGTACCTGTCTGGGGCTTACAGCACAGTAAACATTATGGTTTGCACCAACGACCGCCGAGATTCTCACTCACACAGTCTCATCACTTAAATATATTTACTATTCAAAATATATGTTATGAACGAATAAATAGCTTCAAAACATCTTAGGTAGTTTTACTGCTAGCGATCGCCATGATTCTGTATCCCCAAACACGTTGCCTAATTATCAAATTTAATAAGTCTTTGCATCATTATGTGTATAAATATAGAATCTATTACATTACGCTAATTTTCCTAAAACTCAAATAATATTTCACTTTTGTCTTCTCCTTATAATCAATCCAATTAAAACGGTCTGCTCATATCGCGCCCTCCGTCTCTAAATCGTAGCAATTAATTAAGCCAAACGGAGATTTGCACGTTTGATAACGTATCTATAATAAACGTCAGATACCAATTAGCAATTCCACAATCGGAAGGTGGTTTATCTGCTATAATTGCCACAGTCTCGTTCTAGATAAACATGATTTACTTTGAACAATGTATGCAAGTTACGATATATTGCTTGTTCCGGATTTTTTGTCTTGAGATGAATTTGTTGAGGTTGCATTAACGGTGGACGATCGAGTCAATAACAGTTGCTGTGGAATTGGACTGGACAGTTTATGTGGAGATTTTAGTTTAAATTCGTGGTTAGATGTACATTATGTATGTATGCCGGCCATGTTTGCCGACGGTCGGACGGCCGTTGGAGCAGACAAGTGTTGGAGTGGAGACCGCGCTTAGGCGGACGTAGTGTGGAACGTCCTGCAGCACGATGGTCCGACGACTTGAGAAAGGTGGCGGGTAGCGGATGGATGAGGGCTGCTCAAGACCGAGATGGTTGGCGCCTACTTGGGGAGGCCTTCGTTCAGCAGTGGACGGCGATAGGCTGAATATATATGTATGTATATTCGTTTTGATGAATTACAAGCGTGAATAGGTAACATAAACATGAGCCATGTTAGATGTCACCTTTCGAAATGTGCCGTTCGGGAGTCGAACGCTTCGACATAGCTGTCAAATTAATTGATATAAATAATGAGAAAATTAGAATGCTTAAATATTTTCTAAAAGCAAATAAGACATATTGACAGTCACATGAAGGTCTAACCTTCAGTGAGGACTAAGGTAACAAAGTCTAGATTCGTATCAGACTACGACACTTAATACTATTAGAACTACATTTCGAGACCAGAAAATAAACACAACATAAAAGCTCCATATGACACCGGCCACTCCGTAGAAATTTCAATTCCAATCACAGAATAGCTAGCCATAGGCGGGACACGAAGACGTCGCGGCGGATTCTGACGGAAATGATAGGGTGAGCTTGAGATATTTCGATATGATTTGAAATTAATGTCGCAGATACATGAATGAACGTCGGAGCCACCCTCATCTAGTAGTGTAATACTATAAACAGGATGTAAACAGACCGCGATCGAAAATTAAGACAAGTTATAGTTACGGTGAATACCAACTTAGTGATGTAATATGTATAGGGGAGACCGAGGGGATTTGAAACAAAGGTGAGTTGAAACAGTACCGATTTCTAGCAACTTAATACCATTAACGAGTTAGCAATATTGCTTATGAATTACTTCCCTCCGCATGCTGATGTGCAAATTCGCGTCGGTGGCGTAAGTCGCGCGGATGTGGAGTTCTGGGTGACATGCGACAAAAATCTCGAAAAGTTTTTAACGTTTTTTTACGATGATCATATTTTTATAACGGTTTCGTATTTTGGTTTAAGTTATGTATGATCCGAAGGTTCATTAATCATAGATACATTATATATTTTTGGTACACTTGATTTCTGTATATTTGCTTCTTGATTGCGGATTAAATAAAATTTGGGAGGATTTTTCTGACTGAGGGGAATTGAAAGAGGCTGTTTCAACTCGTTTTCAAAATTATATCAAACAACAGTCAATAAATAACATAAAATGTTTTTTGTTTAGAATGCCTACTGATTATAAAAGAAAGAGTGACAGAGGTATGGCGAGTGGCAAAATATACATATATACAGGTTGTATAAAGACCATAAACGAAAACTAAGACAGGTAATTGCTACGGAGATTACAAACACCGTGACATTTAAAAAAACCGACAATTTTTTACTAAATGTATGTCGAAGTTATGAAAACGTATTTTTTTTTATGTCACGGTGTTCACCGTGGCTATTGCCTGTCTTAGTTTTCGATCACGCTCTTTGCACACCCTGTATGATCTCGCAGCAGAAGAAATAACTTAATAATGGGTACAATGTTTGGAACGCAATTGCTTATGAAGCTTGCACGAGATTTACGTTTTTTATTTTTGTCATTTGCGACATTATTATTATATAGCAGTGATGGCCTCGAGGTTTAGGTGCGCGGTCGAGAATTTCGGCGGTCGCAGGTTCAAACCCCGCGCACACTTTTCGAAGTTATGTGTGTATTCACAATGAATTATCACTTGCTTTAACGGTGAAGGAAAACATCGTGATGAAACCTGCACACCTAAAAGTTCTTAGGAATTGCTTAGGTGTGTAGTCCGCCAACCCGCACTAGGCCAGCGTGGTAGACTAAGGCCTAAACCCTCTCAGTTGTAGAGGAGGCCCGAGCCCAGCAGTGGGACGTATATGATGATGATGATGACATTATTATACCTTAAATATTTCAAGAAATATTGATCAAGAGTAATTGTATCTAATATTTAGGAAACGACTAAAAGTTAATAACTATCTTATATCTGTGTTATTTATCTACTGTTATTTCAATCAATGTTACGAATAGGACGTTATAGTAAATTTAACTACTTTAGAAGTTTAATATTTACATAATATTAATAAAAAAACATTTCTTTTATACATGAAAAGTTTAATTTTTAAAAATACCTTTAATTTATATGATTATTTTTATTTAACAGCCCTTAATACTTCTCAAAAATTATTTGTTTCAATTCTCCTCACCCTCTGATTCATCTTACCTCGGTATGAGGGGAGTTGAAATAAGTTGACTTGTTACGGTTAAGTGGATTTATCACCACTAAATTAAACGCTTACAATTTCTTTATGTTAGTCATTCGCAAGTGTAAAGAATTACCTATCGATTGGTACTAATATTATACGATTTCTGACTATAGTATTTGTTTTATGAAACAAAATGTGAAAATTGTTTCATCTCCGCTCGGTCTCCCCTAATATTACAAAATATTGACATAAATTTATTGCTTACGCTTTTGTATAGGCCGCAAACAGACCGTGATCGTAAACTGACGCAGGTACTTATGGTGGTTACGAAAACGTCAAATTTTTTATTGCTTTTTTTTAGTGTCAATGTGTTTATAATCACCGTAACGCTGTATATAAATTGAAAGATACCAATGAAAAAAAAAAGACCACCCCGTGGAGCAGTTGGCTAAATACCAGCATACGAAACGAGAGGCCGGGCCTCGATCCCCACACCTAGACAAATATTTGTGTAATCCACAAATATCTGTTTCTGGTCTGGGCGTTTGTGAGACCGAAAAGTCGCACATAGTTTCTGATACCTAAAACACAAGACTAGTATCCTAGTGTGGGGTCAGAACTATGTATGTGACTGTTGGGTATATTCATTTATTATTATCTAATAATACCAAGGATCTATCCTAAATATCTTGAAGATACGATGGTTAAAAACAGCAAGAACCGCAAGAAATCCCACGACGTGTCTAAAGCTGTAATATATTCAACATAATCGAGTCCAACACATAAACACGGTCGGGGCGAAAGTTCAGCAAGCTGAGTGCCCCGTCGGATTAAATTTATGTAACTTGCCCTCGGTCCCTTCAGTTTTTGTCGCCGAGGTCAGACGCACAGAGCTGCGAAATGATTGAACGTGACTTAATAGTGACATTTTTTTATATTTATCGTCACTTTTAGGGCTCGTGTCTTTTTGTTTATGTAACAATTGATTATAATTATCGCTTAATTTAAATATTATTGTCATGATCATTATAAAAATTGGCTAGTGTGTATATTTTTATGAAGAGGATTTTTATGAAAAGAAATGATCGTTTATTTATCACGTAAGCATTAATATAGCACTTATGACAGGTCAATACATGTTTATAAAAAAAGAAATTAATAATATGCTGTTCTAGATGTTATATAAATAATTGTAACGCCACGCATGTGCCTCGAAGATTGCGAGTCAGCATTTACTCTATTTTTTAGTATAAGATCGTCTTTGTTATGGACGGTTATGTTACAACGTTGCATTTAAGAATAGTACAAAGCAAAGAAAGATAAGTAAAGGTTAAGAGAATAATATCCTTAGTGCTTAGGTTGTGTGGGAAATGTAATGAAAAAATATGTTAAATAAATACAATTAAAAGAAAAAAACATAATATTCCACACAAATCCGGGCTCAGCACTCTAGCTATAGATGAAATGAAGACTTTTATTATTTTGTGGCGATGAGTTCTTAGAAGTGATTGACGATGTTTATAAGATGTTGAGATTCGTTAAATGTGCTCCATTTATAAAGTAGTATTTCTTAGACTTTAGTTCAATGTATTCATATTTTTCCTTGTGAAATAATTTTTGGGTAATTTTTAGTCTTTACTAGCTTTTGCCCGCGACTCCGTCCGCGTAGACTACGGGGTTGGGTTCAGAAAGAAAATAAGTTGTAGTCTATTTTATTCCACAGAGTCCCATTTATGTCCATACCAAAAATCATCCACATCGGTCAAATGATTAAGGCGTGAAAGCGTAACAGTCATATAGTTATTTTCTCATTTATAACATATTAAGGGATTTAAAAAAAAACTTTTAATATAATTATTATATTGTGTATATATATATATCATATATATGATGTAATGATGTAATAAAAGCCATATAAAAAAGTTTCATCATTAGCTTAAAAAATGACGAATTTCCATACAAACTTTCATCCCCTATTTTTATTTTACTCCCTTAAAGGTAATTTTTTTACATACTTTGAATGTCATATTTATTTATATCTAATCAACAGCCTAAAAAATAAGTTTCAAGTTTCTAGCTTTAAAAATGACAATATTTCCATACAACCTTTCATCCCCCCTTTCAACCCCTTAAAACCCCTTTTCCGCAATAAAAAGTACCCTATGTTCTTTCTCAGGCTCCAAACTATCTGTGTACCAAAATTCATTTAAATCGGTTCAGTAGTTTTAGCAGGAAAGCGAGACAGACAGACAGACAGACAGAGTTACAATCGCATTTATAATATTAACCCGGCGTCATGGGGGTGGAAAAGTGTTACACGGACGTTGGGGTGGGTCTCACAGACCCGTTCATTAATGTCAAAATTATTCCAATATTTTATAAATAACAATATCAATATTTATTCGTATTTAGTTTTTTAGGTACTTATTTAAAGAAATGAAACACACATTTCATATTATATTATGCTTTAATTATATTTAATAGAATTTTAAAAAAAGAACAATAAATGTCAACAAAAAAATTCTCTTCTACTTAAATGTAATTATATTATTAATTAACAATCAGTCTTAATGTTCTAATGGCACTTTTTTGTAAGAAACTAAATTAATTTTAGAAAAAAAAGAAGAAATAATCACTCCGAGTCATTATCTTTGGTACAGTCAGCATAGAAAGGTACTATATGTTCTACACAAATATATTTGTTGCAACTCTCGCAGGTGTTGTTTGTCTTACGGTCTTTCGTGGCTGGACACACTTGGCACCTATTGCTAGCATTAGTCTTTTTTGTCGGAGGTCCTTCTGATGATTCACTTATAATTTTTTCAATTTTCTGTCGTAATTCACGTGGAAGCACTGATACATTTTGGCGAAGTTGAAGGTGTTCCATGACAAGACTGAGACCTAGTTCTGTTATAAATCACCTTCGTTTGCGTTTGAAGAACTAGCCGATTCGGATGTACATTGCTCCTCTCTCGAACGAACAGACAGTGGAATGTCATCATCATCATCAGATTCTGAGATATCTTGCTCTGTGTCAGTAGGATTACTACGCTCACTCAAGTGATCTTCTTCGTAACATACATCTTGGTGTGACAACTCAAAATCAGGGTCAGACTCTTCTAAAATTGCAAGAATACGCGATCGTTCTGAGGCAGTTCTCGATCCATTTTTACTAAGGACCTACAAAAAATACAAATAAAATACATTGAACTACTTATTTCAATATATACTTATATATTAGCAAGTACAATTGTAAACAATAACATAAAATTAAAAAAATCAAATAAAAAATAATAAAAAATCAGATAACAATTAAAACAATATTTATACAAAATGGCGCGAAATTGTTACGCTGACTGCGGGGATGGGTCTCACATACCTTATTCAATTTTGTGCACATGTAACTCCCACTGCGGCTGAGCCACGACTAACGTGTTATTTGCGACGCATCGAACAACTCAACAGCTCCAGCTATTGAGAAGAGCAGCAACGTCGCACGCATAGTAACCGAAATAGAAGCGAAATAAATTGTGACGGGTCGCACAGACCCAACTCCCATGACGCCGGGTTAAGTAAGGATAAGGATTAGCCCATATCATAAAGGTCGCGGGACGTCGCTGGTTGCAGGCTGCTTCCAACAGCTCCCTGTGGAAGACATTGGGAGAGGCCTATGTCCAGCAGTGGACTTCCATTGGCTGATGGATTGGATTGGATTGGATTAGCCCATATGCGCTTCACTGTTGGGCACGGGTCTCCTCCATAACTGATAATAAGGGGTTAGGTCTTAGACCAAACAACTAATTTTATTCACGTAAGATGTTCTAAATGGAAAATATTTAGAAGTGCAGGTTTCTTTACCATGTTTTCCTTCATCGTTATATTCCGTGAAAATTCATTGATAATACACATTAGGAAAAATCATTGGTTTGCTAGAGATTTAAACCGACGATAATTTAGATGACGCCTCGACAGACCGCGAGTTTGAACCGCCCACCAATTTATATTTAAATCCTAAAAAGACGTACATAAATAGATAACCTCACGCCTGTATTCCCTGAAGGGGTAGGCAGAGGTGCATTTCTGCACACACATTTCGCCAGGTATGTATCAGTCCCACGTAATAGGAGGCAAGCCTATTGCCGTTTTTCGGGCACAATTCCAGACTCCGTGCTGCTACTGAGAATTTCCTAATGGAAAAACCAAACAACACTTTGCTCGACCCGGGAATTGAACCCAGGACCTCTAGATCGCATGGCACATAGTTGTGCCGCGAGACCACGAGGCAGCTACGTATAAAGACGTACAAATTAAAATAATAATCTGAAACATAGACCTAGCCAGGCACAGCATCCCATGTAGTAAAACTGTTTATTTTTTCATTACTATACAGCACTGTGTAATAACAGTTGAGCTCTAACCTTCCCTTAACGCCTGAGTAAAACTTTTTACATTTAAAACTCACAGGAGGGAAACTAAACAGTCTTTATGAATAATAAAGCGCTCTATGATTTTTATGAAGCAGTTTTTTCAAAGAATTATGAAGAGAGCTTTGTATGTTAATCATGTAAGCGTGGGATAGTGGCGTATGATTCAGGGGGTTATTTGATATTATAGTCTTAGTAATTCGTGGCAAGTTTCGTTTCAGATGCATTTGTTACCGTTTCTATGACTGACTGAAAAGTGATGGCCTCGAGGTTTGCGCAGTTGAGAATCTCGGCGGTCGGGGGTCGAACCCCAGGCCTCTGAAGTTTCCAAGTTATGAGTGTATGCACAATTAATATACTTTAACGGTGAAGGAAGACATCGTGACGAAACCTGCACACCTAAAAAGTTCTTAGGAATTTCCTAGGTGTGTAAACCACCAAACCGCACAAGGCCAGCGTGGTGGACTAAGGCCTAAACCCTCTCAATGGTAGAGGAGGCCCATGCCCAGCAGTGAGACGTATATGGGCTGATGATGATGATGATGATGATGAAAAGAAAACATCGTTAGGAAACCTAACCTAACCTAAAAAAAACTTAGCATTTTCTTAGTCCGCCAGCCCGCACTAGGCTACCGTGGTGGATTAAGGCACTGAACCCTCTCAGTTTTTGTAGAGGAGGCACGTGGTCAGCAGTGGGATGGATATAGGCTGGTGATAGATGCTGCGAGATGTTCCTGCGGTAATCAAAAGGTCCTGGGATAGATTTTGAATCTGGCAGTATTATTGGGCTTTACCATTAGTGAATTCTTAGTAGCAAGACCGAGTCCTTGACTCCGAGAAACAAAACCGAAGAAATGTGCCCGAAAAACAAAACCGAAAACTAAAAGAAGCTCACTCCCTTTAACGTGGACCTTAAATATGATAAAACATGGCTAAAGAATAATTATACTTAAATTTGACGGTTGAATTTTATATTCAAAAAAGAGCTAGTTGAAACAACCACAAATAAGAGTATCTTAAAACATTCTGGAATATTAAATTTCCCAAAATTAAGAAACGAGATTCATAAACTCTCGTAACGAATTGCATAGAATACCTATAGACTGGGTTTTAAAATTATTTCCAACGTGAAACACTCAACAGTTTCTTCATCATTCCACGTCCTGTGGCATGTAAGATCGCGGCGTAAATTTTAAACAAATATTTTTCTTCCACTCAGCGGGGTACCTGCGGTCCATTTTGTTAGGCGAGAGTCCCGCCTCGCCCTGCCCAGTAAAACACTTAAGAAAAATTGAAATATGCCCAGCCACACTGCAGTAAATATTCTCTAGGTTTTTATTACCTCGTAAAGTTCGTGCGCTCGGACTTAATGTATTCATCGCGACAGTGAGGACTGGTTTGCGTTGTTTAATGCTATTGGTAAATTTACAGGACGCCTAAGGAGGATTGTAATTTATATGGTATGCAATGGAATCAATGAGTTTATACCGAATATCATGTGTAACATTTACTTATAGTATACATCAGTGACAGTACTTCCATAGAAGCCCATAAGCCTAGCTCGCCTTAAAACATCCCGAATAATCGTCTTTAAGCGTTAAATCTTTATTTAACAAAACCAATTTGACATATAAATGAGAATATCCTGATCCTAAAATAAACAATTATAAACTAGATATTCTACATAATTAACGTATAACGCTTTTGGGCTTCTATGGAAGTACCGCCACTGGTATGTATGTATATGACATTTTGATGTCAAGAAAACTTGAGGTGTATGTCTAGGGCTGTGGCGAGCCTATTTCGTCTTTAGGCAATTTTCTATACTCCGCGCCGTGGGGAAACATGACAGTCATAATGGAAAAGCTCGATGATACTTTTCTAGACCGAAGTTATGACCTTTCGATAGCGCTCTGTATACTTCTGTCACGGTTCACTCATCTTCGAAAAAAAACATCATAAAATGTTAAAAAAGCACTACGAATACGAACGTAAACGTCACAAAAGGCGTATATCTACGCAGAAAAACATGGTACAAAAATCTTACAATTGAATAAACCTAAGCTCGATTTACTCCAGTGGTTTTACCGTTGCGTTGAATATAAGACTATAATAAACTAAGGGACCTTTTTCGAATTGTATTGGCACCTCATCGTAAGCCTAAAGAAACTGATACGCTTAGCTGTGATACAAATAGAAATGTCAATAAGAAGAGGGTCTTGGGTCCTCTGCCGACAATGTCTGACAGCACATCGTTAGGATAAATAAACTTTACAAGGTGATTCCATGTAGGTGTATAAATCCTTGTTTTTTTTACAGTAAAATATAGTTGTTTGAATCCTTAAAATGTCAAATACGTGAGTTATTCTCAGTCTTCAGACTTTTCTACTCGGTTCTATATCCACTTTTTCTATCTGTGTTTTAAGTGTCAAATAATATTTAGACTTACATTAATATTTAAGTCGGTCGGAGACTCCCTGTTAGTAATGAGAAGTCGTGAAGGCCTCGAGGTTTAGGCACGTGGTCGAGAATCTCAACGATCGCGGGTTCAAACCCCAGGCACACACCTCTGACTTTTCGAAGCTATGTGTGTATTTACAAAGAATTATCACGTACTTTAACGGTGAAGGAAAACATCGTGATGAAACCTGCACACCTAAAAAGTTCTTAGGAATTTCTTAGGTGTGTAGTCCGCTAACCCGCACTAGGCCAGCGTGGTGGACTAAGGCCTAAACCCTCTCAGTTGTAGGGGAGACCCGTGCCCAGCAGTGGGGCGTATATGGGCTGATGATAATGCAGATAATTAAGAATTTGAGAATAATACCTGATGACTGATAGACTTAATGTATATCGGAACATATACTAACTTACAAATATCAATAAATATCACGGTTTTTTATATCCGTTGAGTTGTTTTAGTATTTACAATTATGTTCTTATTAACATGTACAGAGTCTGAACTACAGACAATCAGTGTTAAGATTAGCGCCAAATCCGAGCTATTTGCAATTAACTTTTTCTACATGAAGCGAACGTTAATGTTTTGACGAGTCGTTGGCTCGGTAAAAACGACGCCACAATTTCCAAACTGTCGAGATAAACGATAAGCGGTCCAGACGAAAGTGTCCTTTTGGAATTACGTAACTGCCTTGTAAAAACATGTTAGTTGGGACAAAGATATTCTGCGTAGCGTCCTATTAAAATTCAACCTTGGCTTTGTAGGATAGAGTTTAGAATTGTATAACAGGAATAAAGGGCTAGATAAACGCTCGTAGATGTGGTGGATGACCGGAGCAATGTTGGTGAGCATTGAGATATAGTCTTTGTGAAGTTATCGGCGAATCGGATGGCCGCTGTTAAGGGTTACACGACGGAAGCAACTGACGATAAATTATTACACTTAGTTCTTTGCGGACGCATATTTCCACAGACTTATGGCCGAATACTGAAACCCTAATTAAACTGAGGCCGACTTATATTTAAGTGGCTGGTATAATTTAAGGGGTATACTGAAACATCATTTATCGGTTTTAAGACTGTGATTAACTAATGCCCACTTAAATTTCCATAAATGGCAACGTTACCACAAAAAGTTCTTTTATATTACATTTTTTAAGTATATACCGCTTAAATTATATCATCCACATAAATATAAGTCGCCCTCAGATTAAGTAGCGTTTCAGTATTCGGCCATTAGTTAATGAAAACTCCCTTTGGCTTCCTTTTTATGATGCTTAGTTAGTTTTTTTGTTTGACAGCCCCGTGGCGCAGTTGGCTAGCCAGCTTGCAAAACGAGAGGCCGCGGGTTCGATCTCCGCATCGAGACAAATGTTTGTGTGATCCACAAATATTTGCTTCGGGTCTGGGTGTTTGTGGGACCGAAAAGTCTCTCATAGTTTCTGATACCCACGACACAAGACTTGTATCTTAGTGTGGAGTCAAAATTATGTATGTGGCTGTTGGGTGTCTTAATTTTATTTAGTGTATTTTACGACGTAAATTGGCGAATGCGATTGAATGGTTTATGGTTTGATTTTTTTAGACAAGTGATTCTCAATGAAAGTAAGTATTAAAATATAATATACCTCTAACCAATCTTGGAAGATATAGGGACGAGTGATGATGTGTTTATGCATTTGGAGGCATTCAGATTTCCTGATGATGTTTCCCGTCATTTAACAAATGGTCCAAATTCAATCAATGATTCACACGCATTTCCATAAAAAAAAAACTCTGCACCGAATTTCATTCGTATTTTTTTTTGCACTTTTAAAATAGTAACTCCATTGTAACTGTATATTGTGTTATTGTGATTGACGTATAAATAAATGGTTTTAAAATATTGCATTTGTTTATGAAAGCCGTTAGCTCGATCATAAATATGAATAGATAAAAAACTGAATCTATTTGTACAGATGGGCTACTTTACTATTTAAGGCTGCTCCGAGTTCAGTCTATTTACATTAAAAAGTACAAGAAGGCTTGCATCATTGAGTCATACGGTGAGAAATACAATTTTGTGATAATATTTGAGTAATCTAACGTGACGATGGGGTGACGATATTCGCAAGGTGGCTGGCAGCGGTTGGATGAGGAAGGCCGAAGTTCGGGCCCAAAATGTGCCATAGGAGAGGCCTATGTCCAGGAGTGGACGTGAGAGAGGCTGATGATGATGATGATGATGATTTGAGTAATTCACTTCAGCAGTTTAGGATATATGTACTGACTTCTCGTCGGGCTCATTTATCACTAAACCATTTTACATACAAACATAACCTCACGCCTGTGTTTTCTAAAGCGGTAGGCAGTACAAATGAACTGCAGAAATCTGCACCCACATTTCGCCAGGTATCTATCAATCAGTCCCACGTAATAGGGGCCGAGTCTATTGCCGTTATTCGGGCACATTTCCAGACTACGTGCTGCTACTGAGAATTTCCTAATTGAAAAATCCAATAAGACTGCTCGACCGGGAATCGGATCCGGGAAAATAATTGATTAATCGTTTTAGTAAAAATATAGCCAGTAAGGGCACCAAAAAACACGTTGTTAATCCTCAGCCCATATACGTCACACTGCTGGGCACGGGCCTCCTCTACAATTGAGAGGGTTTTAGGCCCTAGTCCACCACGCTGGCCTAGTGCGGGTTGGCGGACTACACACCTAAGCAATTCCTAAGAACTTTTAGGTGTGCAGGTTTCATCACGATGTTTTCCTTCACCGTTAAAGTACGTGATAATTCATTGTGAATACACACATAACTTCGAAAAGTCAGAGGTGTGTGCCCGGGGTTTGAACCCGCGACCGTCGAGTTTCTCGACCGCGCACCTAAACCTCGGGGCCATCACGACTTACGTTGTTAATTAAAGGGGTTAATTAAAGCCGGATAATTGAAAAATCAAGAGCAAGTGCTAAACGATTCCTATTAATAACCATTGGCAAGCAGCGTGGCGGCGACAAGGCTAATCATCGATGCTACGAAGCAGTGGCCGGCATTATACGACGTGCCGACATAACAAAACTCTTTAAAACGTTGCTGAGTTTTTACGTATTAAAAATAATTGAAATTTAATTGAAATATTTCCCTGCTCCTTACAGCTTTAACGTTTTTGTTGAGCTCCTTTTGTATAGGGATTCTTTGATTTAATTTGTATCTTGCAGTCTTTAGATTCAATAGAAATTCGTTATTTTTTGTTACTTCTTGAATAAGCAGTCTTTTGTTTGATGATGCTTAAATATTGCCATTTTCATTTATTTTTTTAAATGAAGGCAAAATTATGTAAATAAACACTACATGATTGTTCTAAGTATGTTGATTCGTGATGGCATCGAGGCTTAGGCACGCGGTCGAGAATCTCGACGGTCGTGGGCTCAAACCCAGGAGTTTGAGCCTGGGCACACACATCTGACTTCCCCAAGTTATGTGGGTATTAACAATGAATTATCACGTACTTTGACGGTGACGAAAAACATCGTGAGGAAACCTACACACCTAAAAAGTTCTTAGGAATTTCTTAGATTTCGATTTCCGCTAACCTGCACTAGGCCAGCATGGTAGTAGTCTACTAGGCCTAATCTCTCTCAGTTGTAGGGGAGGCCCGTGTCTAGCAGTGGGACATACATATATGGGCTGATAATGTAATGAGTGTGTGATTGTCCTACGAAGATTTGAAAATGTGTGTCATGAAAATAATTTCATTTTTTTTTAATCAATAGGACCCGTATAGTTAACTGATAAAAATGATTTCGATAATATTGGTGATTGCTTGAGGTTTTCGACTGTACTTATAAGGTATTCATTCTGTTCATAATCTAAGCATATTTTAAATTTCCAATAGACTCCGCTATTTCCATCCAGTATAAAATTCAAACCCTAAAATAACACATTGAACATCGAATTACGTCTAGATTACAAAATTGCGCGATAACAGGCCTGTTAGAGCGGTAACATCGGCTCGACCGGCCGCTGCCGAATGACCGTCGTATAAACACTGCTCCAACCACTTAGGCGTTTATTTCCCCGAATTACCAACCAATAACAATTCCAAACGCCGACCAGACCGTATAAGTTTGTTATGTGGTGTGTTTCATAGGAGATTGTTGGCGAATTTCGATGGGATTTTAACAAAGGTTGTATCTTGACGTGTTTTTTTAAGGTTAAAATTTGATAATGATCTTATGGAATATCAGCATGTAAATGGTCCCTGCTAGAAATTAATATAAGGGTTAGTAAACTAAAGGAAGAAGGGGAGAAGAAATAAAAAAAAAGTTGTTATGATGGATCACTTTGAAACTCACTCTAAGAAGTGCTATAGTTTCTTCGTCTTTGTACACAAATTTGTGGAGAAACTCACTACATACCTCATTATCTAAAGGCTGATCAAAAGGTTCTTTTATTATGTCATTTTTAACCCTTATGTAAAGGAGGACTGCGAAAATCAGCGCTTATGGGCTTATTTAGAATGTAAAAAATCATCATCAGTACAACTAATAGGGTTTAAGGCCTTAGTCCACCACGCTGGCCTTCTCCGGTTGACAGAAAAAACACCTAAGAAATTCCTAAGAACTTTAAGGTGTGCAGGTTTCATTCACCGTTAAAGTACGTGATTATTCATTCTGAATACACACGTAACTTGGAAGTCACAGGTGTGTGCCTGGGGCTTGAACCCGCGACCGCTGAGATCCTTGACCGCGCGCTTAAACCTGGAGGTCATCACAACTTAGTAAGACATGTACTCGTTAAATCGCTCCCGCTTCAGTCTATGACGCGTACCACTGATAAAAACATGACAGTTAACGCCTTCGCCGTCTCGTTAGCGGCGGTAATGCGATTTTAACTTTCGTCCGCCCTCACCAATGATAAGGGGCAATTGGCTCTATTAGTAGAGTTTTCACTGCTGTAATTGTTCTCTACTTAGGTAGAGACATGACCGGTGGATTAGTATTGTAAGCAAAACAATACGATATTGTTTGTTCTGCCAAGCCTCATTTAACTTTGTGATTATCTTAGATTCTAATTGTAGAGTTGCGGTTGTGGGTATACTGTCTGTATAATAATAACCTGATTGGTTCAGTTATTTTGCTTAGTAGATAAACGCAAAATTGTAATATGGAGATATCCATATAACGAAATGTCCATACAATACGGTAGAAAATATTTGAATAATATTATATAAATAAATTTTTGTACGACAAAAATACTTTTACGAGTGAACTAGTACGTGAGCAGACAGCAGTACAAATGATGAGACCAAAAGACTCCACGTCACTCATTAAAAATTTAAGAAGATGATGTATTTGCATCTCCTAAAGTGTGGTCCCAAGCTCTGCCAATATAAACGCAGACGAGCAATCATATTTTCATATTTGAAAACATAAACATCAATTTAATATTGGATACTCTATTTACTTTTATTTACATATGTTCCAACGGAAGTAGGAGAGAAAGTTCGTGAGTACACCGTGGAAAATTATTAAGTGCGGGTAGAGTTTCTTCCCTTGCGAGATACAGTTGGTAGAGACATTGATGCTGTATTATTAAAATGCATTGTATAAGCATTTATTGAGTTGCCTTTTGTTTCTCATGACCCATAAGAGACTAGTCTGAGTAACTAGAGGTTGAATGGCTATTGGCTAGGGTACTAGCAGTTCTGCAATATCTCGTACGATACAATTTAATTTAATTTATTTATTCCACTATGTAGTGTTACAACAAAAGTTATTCTTAAAATCTATACCATATTACATAAACACTGTTCACATGTTTTTGAGAGACATTTCACACTACGAAGACCCAGAAATTAATTAAAACATACATCACGCACGTATTCTTCGAAGAGGTAGGCATGGGTGCATTTCTGCACCTAAATTTCGCCAATTTTGTTTTCTTTTGAACCTGCCGTTGACTTGCCGTTTTTCTGGAATGATTGAGAATTTTCTAAAGAAAAAACCCAATAACACTTTACCTGATCTGGGAAGATAGCCCGGGACCTATTGATCGCACGGCAAATGCTTGAGTTGCGAGATGACGGCCTCGTCATCTCCAAGGCAGTCAAATTAATTATTAGTTATCTTAAAGTGTCACGATCATGTGTGTGTAGATGAATTGTTAAGACTTCTGGCAAACTAGATCAATTAAGCAAGTCCGACATACTCGTATGTACCCATATATTTTTCTTATCGGTATTCGGTGTAACACCTATCGCTCTTAAACTGAAAATCTGTAGCGTAGCTCTACCACGAACAACTTACGATAGCTACTTATCATTTAGATAAGAATATGCTTTCCATCAAATTGTCGAATAATCTTCATAAGGCAAAAATATTTACCATGGCATTTGAACGCACAATTAAAGATTACTTTTCCTCTACTACCCTCCAAAACAAAATCGCCATGTCCTGAGCAGAGTTTCAATTAATAGGAGAACTGTGAGTGTCTGAATTAATTCATAATTAGCAGGCAACCTGTAACAGCCCCCGGACATGGATTAATTAACTTGCCCCATTTTTACCAACGCTAGATGGCGGTTTTTAAAGATATTTTAATTTGTCCCCGTTTCTCTTGTGTTTTCCTTGTCCTTCTTAATTGTTCTAGGGTTGGTAAATGGTTTTGCGGACTGAATTAGTGTCGAGAACGTTTCAAACGTTTTTGTTTTCTGGAATAATTGTGCGTGATATTTTATTTCTTTCTTTGTTAAGGTCAAAGTGCTTGAGTGGCGTTTTGTTTCTTTTCGAGTTTCCTTAGGATATTACGTAGGTATTTTATTTCAATAATACTTCTATAAATTGGAGTGTCAAGAGAGGATATACTTGTATGGATTTTTATGACACAAATTACTAAAACGAAAAGTCTATCGTAATTTCTGATGCCCAATGTAGTGTTTGTATACTAGTCTCGGGGACACGAGTAGTGGGGTATATCGTATCTGTATAATTGTCTCGGGGACACGGGTAGTGGGGACCGTCTCGTGAGAACGTTGGCGACAGCGGACGTGTTACCCTGACTGCTGGTGACGTAACGAGCCAATACTTAACCCTTGTGAAGGCACTATTACTACTCCCACGACACTAGATTTGAATCTTAAAGTGGAATCAGAACTATATGAAATTTAAAAGATAATAAATATATCAAAATAAGCACACCCAACAGTTACAAACATAGTTCTGATTCCACTTTAAGATTCAAATCTAGTGCCGCTGGCATCAGAAATTACGAGAGACTTTTCGGTTTCAGAAACACCCAGATGCGAAACAAATATTTGTGGATCCTACAAACATTCGTCTAATATACTTGAAACAATTTAAAAAATAAAGTGCAACAAAGTTATTCTTTTCTTTATCTTTTTCTGGATCTGTTGCGATGTGCATGACCATCGTAAAGATTGGGTTAATTCTGAAAATGACTTAGTACTATTTAGAAGTAGTGATGGCCTCGAGGTTTAAGTACGCGGTCGAGAATCTCAGCGGTCGCGGGTTCAAACCCCAAGCACTTACCTCTGACTTTTCGATGCGTATTCATAATGAATCAATTCAAAATGAATGAAAATCAATCACATACCTAAATGCTTAAGGATAACATCCTGAGGAAACCTGCACACCTAAAAGTTCTTAGAAAATTCTTATGTGTGTAGTCCGCCAGCCCACACTAGGCCAGCGTGGTGGACTAAGGCCTAAACCTCTTCTAGAGATGGAGTTGTAGAGGAAGCCCATATGTACATATGTACATGTATGTGCTGCTGATGATGATGATGATGACTATTTTTATATTCAAGTAATGATCTTTGACTCAAATGTCGCTCAAAGTTACAGCTCACTAATATAAAGATGGCCCGACGATTACGTCCTAAAACATTTCACATAAAAATTTGTCAAGGTCAGTAAGTTTATTCAATTTTTACATCAGTATGTCACATAAGTGGACTGTAGACTGGGACTTCCAAGGCCTCCACCGAGACAACTGTAGGCGATCCTAAAATCTTTTTTCTCATCAAAAAGTAAAATAAAATTTCATATGCCATAAAATTTTCTAAAAACACAACTAAATTGAAATTTAAAATATTAAAACCGCCAACAAAAACCCAGCTCTAATAAAGACTATCTTAATTACAGCATATGAGTTAAAAAATGTAAGTCTGCTAGTAGAATGTCCCACGCAGCCACGAGCGCACATTAAAGCTCTTTGTTTTGAGCTCATTTGTTTAAAGTGGCAGGAGTGTGCCAGCGACACGAACAGCGCGCGGGCGGGAGAAGGCGAGGGGGGGGGACGCGATATCGTGGATGTGTTTGCTCTATTTTAAGCTCGGGTTTGGCTATGAAGAACAGTTTTTCTTGCGACGATTTTTTGCATGCAAATGGGTTGCGGTGATATTTAAAGGTTGAATGTTTTGATGATGTTAAGATATTCAGTGCATAATATTATGACGGTTTTTAAAATTAAGCGTTAAGAGGAAGTAGATTTTTTATTTTTTCGCTATTGGCCTTAATAGCTGTGGCTATTGGAAAGGAAAAACTTCCTTTGTAACTCTTTGTTTTTATTCATATAAATGGCATTAACATGTGCACTTTAAACTGGATCTTCAGTAACGTATGAAACAATCCATTTTCTACTATATTTTTTGTTTAATATGTACACTTTCTCGTAGATATCGAGGAATAAATAGGCGAGCGAGAGGTCCTGGGTTCGATCCCCGGTTGACGCCATGTGTTATAGAGATTAAACCGCAAAATCCTGGCGCTATAATATGATACGACCTAGTTTAGAATCTTGGGCGCAGAAATACATCTTTATATCCGTTTCGTAAACAAGGTGTAAGAGAATATGTATAACTAATGGAAGTCTAATTACTGTTAAAGCGCGCTGTTGGAAGATGCCTGCATCCAGTGACGTCATGCGATGTTTATTACGTCACCCGTCCATCTTGTTGACGGACATCTTACAGCCATCTACTTAATTACATAGGTATAATTAAATGTCGTTTTAATTACGTATTTACTTATTTTTCTATAACAATAGATTCTATTAAATTAAATTAAGCAAAAAAAAACAAGTAACTAACCAGTATGGCTGTATCGCTGAAGGCCAATTCTTTCAGACCTTGAGATAGATGAAAAAATAAGAGTGTGAAAGTATTCAGTCAAATTCCAAATAATCTTTTTTCAATTAGGCTTTTACAAATACTTTTGAATCGTCAGTTTAAATAAGATATCGCCGTTTTGGAACGTGTTATCGCATTGGGGAAGAAATTGCCTTAGCAATACGAAATGTAATTTTTCAGAATATAAAAAACCGTAAAATATTTTTATACAAATTATATAAAATGAACCATAGTTGAATTATAATGTAATAATAAAAGATTTTTCTTTTCTGTATTGACTTGTCATAAGTGCTATTTGATTGCCTACGTGACCAAATAAAGCAATTTCATTTCATTTCATTTCAGAGTATAAGCAATATGAATATACGCATACATAAATGACTCGTCTCAAAATTTTATTACTTACAAGTAATAATTTTACCAAGAAAAAAGAGAGGAATTTCAAAACATATGTATGTTTTTTTTTTACTTCCTTACCCTCAAGTTAAATTCCAGCGAAGCGTCAGTTGGTTTTTCACTCGCGGGACACCGTACCACTACATAACGTTATACTCTACATATTTTATAAAAATACTTAAGAGACTGCCTCGTGGTCTCGCGGTACAAGTATGTGCCGTGCGATCTAGAGGTCCTGGGTTCGATTCCCGGGTCGGGCAAAGTGTTATTGGGTTTTTCCATTAGGAAATTCTCGGTAACAGCACGGAGTCTGGAAATGTGCCCGAAAAACGGCAATAGGCTCGCCCCCTAGTACGTGGGACTGATAAATACTTGGCGAAATGTGGGTGCAGAAATGCACCTCTGCCTACCCCTTCGGGGAATACAGGCGTGAGTTTATGTATGTATGTATGTACTTAAGAGAAAATGCAAGTTTGAACATTTTTTTTATAAGGGAAAAACGCCTCATTCCTAGTTCTTTAAGGGTAGGATTAAAGTATGTCAAGTTCTAGAACCTTCCAGATTATTGTGGGAAATAACGGTACGCTTGACTAAGCTGGGTCTTAAGCTGCTATCCCAAGTCAACATACCGACTAAAATTTCCCAGCGTCTCAGACACATTTTTTTAATTTGATTTTTTTATTCTAAGTTTATTTAGGGACTTATGACCAACAATGGTATGTCAGACCCATCGTATCCTAAACATAATCTACCTTAAAACTAAATTTTGAAGACAAAAATTAAGTTAATTAATAACATCAATGCGTTAACATATTAAACAGCATTCCAGCTTCTTTAGAAGTTGGTTGAGACAAAATTTGAGTGAAAGTGCCAACATCATATACATTAAGTTGTAATTTACGAATTAGTTGGTCTCTTTTAACTTGAAATTTGGTACAGTCTGTCAAGAGGTGCTGTACAGTCTCAGATATATTTGGGAAGCTACGAGAGATCATAAAGTAGAAAGAATTCAGATTTAATGCCTGCCTGATTATTATTTTTATTAGCCCTCCTATTTTACAGGACTGAAACCTTAGCAACGTTTAAGAAGATGTTTCTCGCTACTTCATACTTCACCAAGTACGAAAATGTCCTGAGAATGATAAAATAAACTTGAAAAATATCTTCAATTACCTTCATGATTATATCACAGAAGCAAAACGTGTTAAGTACAAACTTAATGAAACTGCGCGGAGAATTGCTTATTACGCTTAGTATAATGTCAAAGGAGAAATTCGCTCATACTTTCCCGTTAAGTACTTAATAATTCCTTTAAGGAAATGTTTTCAAACGGTGTACCTTTTAGTTAAATAGTTTTCTGCGAAGTTCAGTAGGTAGCGGCCTGGTGCGGAGCCGGGGTGTCACTTCGGAGTGTGGTATATTACAACAGACTAAAGCGTTTCTGTAAGTACATTCCTTCAATTTCCTTTTTGATGGGCAGGCTTAGGTGAACCTCTAGTGATGCTTAAGTTCATGGGCGTCGGTAACAATTTCCCAGCAATTGGGACGCCAGCTTGTCTGCCTTCGACAGTATTAAAAAAATGCTTCCTGGTTGTAAGATATTTGAGACAGCCTGGATAGGGCACAACGGCTTATATTGGATGAAGGTCTATCTACACATATATACCCCAACTATTTTGTAGTAGCTTTCTGGGATCAGCCGAGTTCTACAGTTGTAGATTGGTGACATTTTCGATGCTGATTAAAAGTCACGATAAAATCAAGACATGATTATCATATTTTTAGATGGTAAGGGTGAATATCGCGAAGAGACCTGAATACCTAAGAGTGCTCTAAAGGGATATCTTAGGCATATCAAGTGTACCGATCAAAGTATCATGATGAGTCAATCAAGTAGAGGCTTATAATATGTAAGTGCGATAATAAAAGCTGGTATGATGCCACAGAAGAAGCGAATTTATGTGGTTTTTTACCGCTAGTTCTCAACACCGGCGCCCGCTTTCATAGTCGAGAAGTTTGTAATGTCATTACCTACTTGAAACTCCGCTTTGTGAGCAGAGTCGCGGCTCTCACACTCGCGTTCTGTTTAGATATTTCTCTACTCATCCATGATTTATTAACAGTACGTTTATATGTGACTGCCGCGAGGGAATTCATACAAACGCAGTAGATTCAAGAGGTGTCGGGTTAGATATTCGTGTTGGGCAAATAATTACTGTTTTTTTTATTAGGATTTTGTATGTGGCTGGATAGTGTCTGAAAATGTGACCGAAAATGGCAACGAATCCAGCGGCTATTAAATAAGGCTACACAGCTGGCGAAACGTGTGTGCAGATTAATTTTATTTTAGTATACATTTAAACACATTACATTTAAGAAAAGACATAGTGATATAAGAAAGAAAACAAAAGTTATTGATGCCTTAACGCACTGTAGGAAACAAAAATGCAATTGGGCAGGTCACATTGCACGACAGAACAACCAAAGATGGACTAAAAAAGTTACTGCATGGGATGGTCCCCCTGGGAAAAGGAAAAGAGGTTGCCCCCTGGAAAGATGGGAAGACGAGCTTACAAAATTTACAGGCAAAAACTGGATGGAGGGAGCACAAGACAGGAAGAGATGGAGGGAGATGGAGGAGGCCTATACTCGTCAAGAGGTCCTTAGTAATTAGTTGTATTATATACATAAAAAAATGCATGTATTTATTGATATAAATTTTACAATTACAAAAATTTATATTTTATGTAAAAAAAATACTCTGTACATACTATTATTATGGAAATAAAAAGGCTTTATTATTATTATTATTATACATTTAAACAGTAAGACTTCGTGGTTCAGCAGGTTTATAAATCGCTTGTCAGTGAACATGTAACAGTCTCAATTTTTTCCCCTTACTTTTTCATATTACATTTAATGATATATTTCATTGATGAATATATCATAAGATAAGATGAGAAAAAAGGTTGTTAACACAATAAAGTTAATAAATAACAATATGGGCAAATACAATAAGCCTACAAAATATATTTGCCAAGAAACAACATATTCATAGTAATTCAATTGTATACGACGTCTACAGTCGTTAAATAACAATTGCAGTTTTGTTGCTATCTTCGTATCGGAATCATAAACCGAACGCCAGCGGGTGTATCATAGTGCAATTAAACGAGATTAGCTCGATATGGTGTCGGTTCGGCGCCGACTTTATTGTCTGGAACACGATGGATTGCCAGAATTAGGCTAGACAGTGTAATTACATGACGTTATAATTTATATTACGTTCATCTTATGGTTGTAGTTAATTTAGATCGGTGCGTTAACAGTCTGTCTGGAGGGTGAAACTACGTCACGAGACATTTGCGACATATTTTTTATTATTTACTAGCTGTGCCCGCGACTTCGTTCGCGCGGTAAATTTATTTTTAATTACATCAGCTACCTGCCAATAAAAGTTCCGTCAAAATCGGTCCAGCCATTTCTGTGATTAGCCGGAACAAACAGACAGACAGACAAAAATTGTAAAAAATGTTATTTTGGTGTATGTACCGTATATACATATTCTAAGGAAATTCGATCAGAAGTGAGTTTTTTAAAAGGAAAATACTTTACACGTTTTTACAATTTCAATTATTACATTTACTCAGTATCAAAATAACATTAACATTCATCGATTCCGACACAAATCTAACGCTAAATAATCCAGATTACAATTTACAATAAAAGAGCAAAAACCGACAGAACGACCATTATCCTAACCAATGACAATTGTGTCAGACTGACGCGACGGCAGGAGCGCAACCAAAGGAGGTCCGCCAACACTCGACACCGGCCTATATAGAGTTACTCCTCCACTATCCTTATGTATTCTAACAATATATATTCATATATACATGTAGTAAAAAATGGTTATTTCAATATTACAAACAGACAATCAAATTTTATTTATATGTACGTAGCCTAAGTTACTCCTTATTACATCAGCTATCTGCCAGTGAAAGTCCCGTTAAAATCGGTCCACCCGTTTCAGAGATTAGCGGGAACAAACAGACAGATAGACAGACAGATAGACAGACAAAAATTGTAAAAAACATTATTTTGGTGTATGTACCGTGTATACATCCATATACATTTATTAAAAAGCGGTTATTTCAATATCACAAACAGACACTCCAATTTTATTTATTTGTATAGATTAATTATTAACATAAAAATATAGAGCTCGTAACAGACAAACATTGGTGCCCACAAGCTAAGCTTGTATCTTAGGCGCCATTCAAAATATATAGCCGAAAGGTACTGATTTTGGTCCCATTAAAATCTAAAAAGGAGGTTGTGTAATAATCTTTGTGCCCTGTAATGAATGCGAGAAGCAGAAGATCGTGGGTAGTGGTATGTTTTTGAAGATCCCCAAGTTAAGTTGTAGATTTCTTAGGCTAAAGATGATGATGAAACCCCTGGACCTAGAGAAACATTTGTGGATTACGTAAAAAAAAACATGGTAAGTAGATCAATTTATTAACCAAACTCCTAATAAGCGAGTGAGATATTTTTTTAAAAATAAATTTGCCTTGTGATCTCACGGCACAAGCAAGAGGTCCCAGATTCGATTCCCGGGTCAGACAAAACCAAAAGTGTTATAGGGTTTTTCCACAAGTAAATTCTTGGTAACAGTACGGACTCTGAAATTGTGTCTGAAAAACGGCAACAGGCTCGCCCCTCTATTACGTGGGACTGATACATACCGGGCGAAATATGGGTGCAGAAATGCACCTCTGCCTATCCTTTCGGGGAATATGGCGTTGAGATTGTATGGTATAAAATGAGAGAAAGTGAACCTATCTCTATAGCGTCACTTTTCCTTTAGAAGTAATTAAAATAGTTTAATAGGGTGGGTTGAAGATATCCGCAAGGTGGCTGGCAGCGGTTGGATGAGGAGGGGTGAAGTTCGAGCCCAGTGGCGAGCCATAGGAGAGGACTATGTCTAGCAGTGGACGTGACAAAGGCGGTTGATGATGATGATGATAATGAAGAAGATGATGATGATGCTGATGATGGTGATGATGATGAATAGGGCTATTAAAAATAATAGTTATTACTAGAATTTCAAAGAGTCACACAGTTGCTTACAGACTGGCCGTGGCAGTTACCGTACACACTGTTACTTATAAGTCGCAGATTGTTTGCTATACCGAGACAAATACGTTTATCCCGCAAATATTTTGAGAAGGTGTTAGTAAGACCGCAAAGCCTCTCATAGCTTCTGATATCCACGACACTAGTTTAACATCTAATGTAGATATACGGTGTATGTGGCAGTTGGGTCTATGAATTTATTATTATTATGAACAAGCCCCTTATCTCGGTGATCTCATCATCACTATCAGCTCATATACGTCCCACTGCTGGCCACAAGCCTATTTTACAACTGAGAGGGTTTAGGCCTTAGTCTACCATGCTGGCCTTGTGCGAATTGGTGGACTACACGCCTAAGAATTTCCTAGGAACATTTAAGCATGCAGGTTTTATCACGATGTTTTACTTCACCGTTAAAGTACGTGATAATTCAAAGGTTTATGCCGGGGGTTAGAACCCGCGACCGACGAGATTCTCGACCGTGCGTCAAACCTCGAGGCCATCACTATTTCTATAACCGATACCAATCTTTGTCTACCGACAACAAACAATAATGGAACATGGACATTTAAGGTGAAAGCTATTTTTAAGTTTTGTTTAATTTTCGATCGATCCTCACAAGTAAGAGATTAGGATTCACTAGTAATTCTGGCGATTCGCTCTCGGCTAGATTCGTATTGCCGTTTTTTGGGCACACTTCCAGAATCCGTACTGCTACTATGAATTTCCTAATAGAAAAACCCAATAGCACTTTTCCCTACTCGGGAATCGAACCCATAACCACAGCACATGCTTGTGCCGCGAGACCAAGAGGCAGTCAAAATACCTGGTAGCAAAACATAAGACTGCAAATGTCTAAGTAATTGTAAGCAACGGAACAATTAAATACAATTACCTTTACGCCAACTACAAAGCTCAGTGTATGCTTTTAGCTCAACTCAAACATTTGGATACACACTGCTAGAAAAAACGTATAACATTTTACAACCAGGAATATAATAAAATAATAAATACACCCAACAGTCACATACATAGTTCTGACCCTACATTAAGATACGAGTCTTGTGTCGTGAGTATCAGAAACTACGAGAGACTTTTCGGTCTCACAAACACCCAGACCCGAAACAAATATTTGTGGATCACACAAACATTTGTCTCGGTGCGGGGATCTAACCCGCGGCCTCTCGTTTCGCAAGCTGGTGTCCAGCCAACTGCGCCACGGGGCTGTCGAATATAATATGATGAGCGAGCAGATCTGAGGAGGCGAAGCTGGTCCGCAATCGGTGTGAATTATTGGCGGCATAACCGACAGGCGCGGGGCACAACTTTGGGGCGACTATATACTTTCTAACTACTTTACACGCGAAACTCACGGGCGAAGCGTTCGGGCAGCTTTTGGGACTACTAAAAATAATATGGCTTGTGCATAACAAGAAGTTGTGATGGCCTGAAGGTTTAGGCACGCGGTCGAGACTCTCGACGTTCGCGGGTTCAAACCCCAGGCACACACCTCTGACTTTTCGAAGTTATGTGAGTACTCACAATGAATCATCACATACTTTAACGGTGAAGTTAAAGTTTAAAGTTAAAGTTTATTAAAGTTCTTAGGAATTTCTTAAGTGTGTAGTTCGCCAACTCGCACTAGACCAGCGTAGTGGACTAAGGCCTAAAACCTCTCAGTTGTAGAGGAGACCCGTGCGCAGCAGCATATACGTCCCGTATATGGGCTGATGATGATGATGATGATGATAACAACTAAGTCAGAGATTTAAATCCTAATTGGTTTATTGCATAGACTGTCATGGTATTAATAGTTACTATAGGATGTTTTACATCTTACGTACGACGATCGCATCCAGGTGGATAATAATATCCCATTGAAACGCAACAACCGCCCAGTCGGTTTCCTTTGAGAGAGAGATTTGGAGATATGAAATTAGAAAATACGGTAATGCTAGTAAATACGAGCGTAAACCACTTACTTATACAAATTTTGTAATTTGTGACTGAAATTCCTAAATTGCATGTGAAATTGCTACGAATTTTAAAACAAAGTTTGCTGACCTTCCCGACAGAATGTGAAATCCTTAACTAATACCAACTGCCTGCACTTCAATCAGACGAAACTGACTCTTATTTCTTTAACCTCAAAGCACTTTTCCACAATACCGTATGTTTCGTTAAAATTGTAGCTTTATGAGATCGCTCTATTGAGTTTGCGGTCTCCACTTGAGGGAATTTGGGATATGACCTGAAGAACTCCATCTCGGTTATTGTCGGATATAAGGACTTGCTTCGCTGGCTATGTCTAAACGTTTGTATTGGGCGCTCTGTACCAGTACTTTTCTGTGGATTTTAGATTGAATATAAAATGCTACTGCTAAGGAGACTGGGAGTTCAACAAATGTATTTTATTGGAAGATGCATTCCTTTTTGTTCAAGTGCTTCTCTATACAGAAGGCTTACGTTTCCTTGAAGTCCCTGGTGAGATTGTAAATTTTATCGACTGCTTTTGTTTCACTTTACTCGTATAACGTTACTAATGCAGCCATAAGTTTCTTCTTCTTCCCTCTGACTTTATTTTAGTGTTTTGTTCCTTGGTTGAAACCTAAATAATAGACACTTATCTTTATTATTAAAGTTCTAATATATAATAGTACTTCTAACCTAGCCTTTACTTTAAAGGAGACAGAGAATTTGTTTCATAAATGGTTCATTATCATCATCGTCATGTTCAGCCCATAGTTATACGTTCCATTGCTGGGCACGGGCCCCCTCTACAACTGAGAGGGGTATAGCCTTAGTCTACCATGCTGGCCTAGTGCGGGCATCAAAAATACATATATGTAAATCCTAATGGTGTGCCCGAGATTAAAGCCGATTAGCCGATATGGTAAACTCTCTAGATCCTGAACAGAACTTAGTTTGGAACTAATTTCTAAATTTAGGGATTGTTTACCCGCCATAAAGGCCGTTTAGCCCTCAACCTCCAAGCACTAAATATGCGGTTAATTTAAAAGTTGTTAACCTCTTAAAAGGGTTTGTGTGGGAGACGAAAAATACTTTGGGGCATCGTTAGGACGGTATTTGGGTCGGATTGAGTTATTAGTTGTGTAATGACGGAGTTTGTTATCACCATTTTTGTTTAGTGTGGCGACTGTTTAGAAATTATGTAGTAGAGTTTTATTGTTGTTTTTAGGGTTCCGTAGTTCGCTTCTCGGAACCCTTTTATTTTCGATATGTCCATCCGTCCGTTTTCGGTTTATCTTCCAAACAGTTAGTGCTAGAGAGATGAAACTTTTAATGGATATGTGTATTTACTAGGTCGTCAAAGTGCTGAAATAAATAAGCGATTGTTTTTCTTTTTGCGGTACCTCTCCTACACGTAAAGTGGGGGTGTTTTTTTTTCTCACGTGTACCCCGTAGTGTGGGGTATCATTAGACAGATTTTTTTAAAACATTTAGAGATTGCTAAGACAATTTTTATGCTTTACTTATCCGTATGCGAGATATTTTTAATTATTTATAACACTTTATTGTACAGCACAAAAATTTAGAAAACATGATTAAAAATAATAAAATTAAAAAAAGAGTGTAACAAATGGTGGTCTTATCGCTGAATGCGATTTATTCCAGACAAACGTAGGATGGACTGGAATGTATCAGAAAATAGAGCGGGTGAGTACGTAATAAAAATATATATATATTATAAAATAATATATTAGATAGATATTCAACTTTAAAGCAGATTTTGATAAAATATTGCGTCCCCCGCCTCTAAAAGCTAAACGGCTGGCTCAAATGAATGAGAAAAAAATCGTGATAGAAGTCCATGCAATGAACTTTGAAGGGAAAATATAACAGCTTAGATAACTTTGTTAGTTCATGAAAGCCTAACATGTAAAATGCTTAGAAAATTTCATTCTGGGTTTATATTATGGGTGACTACGGAACCTTATTTTATGAGTGGCTGACACGCATTTGGCCGGTGTTTTATTTGTTGCAGTTTTGAAATAATATTATAGACCAACTGGGAGTAATGAGATGGGACCATGGAAAGAAAAAGAAAAGAAAAAGATTTATTGAGTTAGTACATAGCTTACATTTATTAGCTTACATGAGTTTTGATCAAACATACTTTTAATCAGTTTTATGTTTTGATTGATTGTTGATTTGCAGTTGATTTCTTTTATTATTTGTGTTTGGAAAATGAGGATTTTTTTTTGAGAAATATACCCCTGCCCACACTTTTGACAACAAGTCTGCCTGTAATAATATGTATGTATGTAACACGTAAGTCGTGATGGCCTTGTGGCTTAGGCACGCGGTCGAGAATCTCGACGGTCGCGGGTTCAAACCCCAGGTTCAAACCTCTGACTTTTCGAAGTTATGTGAGTATTCACAATGAATCATCACATACTTTAACGGTGAAGTTAAAAGTTCTTAGGAATTTCTTAAGTGTGTAGTCCGCCAACTCGCACTAGGCCAGCGTGGTGGACTAAGGCCTAAAACCTCTCAGTTGTAGAGGAGACCCATGCGCAGCAGTGGGCTGATGATGATGATGATGTAACACGTACGCTATATCATTTTATCTCTTAAAACTTGGTTAACATTTTTACTGTTGATTTAAATCCAGAACTACCATTTTAAATTCCGAACACGATTTTTCGTGTCAACCATTGCGACCCTCAAATTCGTCGCAATCGGCGTCAGAACACCAAACTGTAATTACAAATAGCAGCAAAAAACCTTACACCAGTCCAGTTAAAAGCGGACATTACTGAGGCAGGTGCACTGAGCATTAGCACCGGTAAGTGAGCCACTACCCGCTACCCGTTACCCGTTCTACCCGCAATACCCGTTGCCGTACCCGCACTTCGGCCGGACACGTTGATTAATGCCCAGTGTATATTTTATTTCGCTGTAAATGTAATGTTTCACGCTCGGCAATATTTTAATTGGAGATGCTTCCAGCATTTCATAATTAATAATTTTAATGGAAGCTGAGTACTAGTATTTTTCCATTGTTTGCGGTCTTTAAGAGTTATCAGTGAGTTATCAGTATGGAGAAATAATAAAAGGATTATTAACGAACCAGCTCACTCATTAAGGTTCGTTTAATCGACTTTAGTTTAACCACTTTTTTGTATGTTTATATGAAATATAATACAAGAGAAGAAGAGATAAAACACTGCTGTCGTAATGCACACTTATAGAACTTATATAACAGCGATTGAGATCTACCAATAAGTTGGACATAATATTTAATAGACCTGAAGCTTAGATCATCATCAGCCCATATACGTATATATGTTTATACGATGTTTTCTTTCACCGTTAAAGTGCGTGATAATAATTATTTATGAATACACACATAACTTCGGAAAGGGAGAGGTATGTGCCTTGAGTTTGAACCCGCGGCCGTCGAGATTTTCGACCGCGTGTCTAAACCTCGAGGTCATGACGACATTATTGAAATAGAATTTTCCAAGCGCTTGACTTTGTCAAAACTGAAATACTAAAATAAAATAAAATTACTCTCATGTTTACGCACCATATTCAAACACAATTATTGTATTTATCCGGTTGAAGCACGATCTAGTGAAGAAATATCGAAACTGTTTTTCGCACGACTGCACATGAACCGTGTCTCATCATTAGATATTGTCACTTTGTTCGTACAAATAAGCACTACCGCATATCACCATTCAGGATTCCCAATTCGAGCAAAAATCCGTCTGACAAAACAATGGCATAATACATTTAATACATCGAACACTGCGCCAGGGATCATCCATCACTGGTTACGGAACAGGAGGAAATATTTTCACTTATTCCCCGCCGTGTTTCCATTTAAAAGGCTGTCAGACGTGATCAACGCTGTTTTTGCGTGACACATGCTGTTTACACGAGTAATAAAGGCTGTGAGAGTGCCGTGTAAATGGCTTCATATATTACCTCGGGCAGCACGTGAGGTCTCACTCGGACTGACATAGGAGGATTTTTCTTACGTTCAAGGAATCTGTGTTTGGAATCAGTGTGTTGTTATTTTTGTTAAATGTATTAAATGTAATTTATAAACGATTTATGACGCCATCCGACAGAGAACCAATGTTATCGACATAGCCCGAAGGATCAGCGAGCTGAAATGGCAGTGGGCAGGTCACATCTGTCGCAGAACTGATGACCGTTGGGGGAAACGTGTTCTGGAGTGGAGACCACGTCTTGGCAAACGTAGTGTAGGACGCCCTCTGGCTAGGTGGGGTGACGATATACGCAAGATGGCTGGCAGCGATTGGATGAGGAAGGCCGAAGATCGAGCCCAGTGGCGTGCCATAGGAGAGGCCTATGTCCAGCAGTGGACGTAAGAGAGGATGATGATGAAACAACTATTAAGTTGTGTTTATTTTTATTTATATTTCTTTTTATTATTGGTTTTAGTTACTCTTTTCTAATTTTGAACAACGACTCCTGGTTCTAATAAATAATAATGACTACCTCGTGGTCTCGCGGTACAAGTATGTGCCGTGCGATCTAGAGGTCCCGGGTTCGAATACCGTGTCGGGCAAAGTGTTATTGGGATTTTCCATTAGGAAATTCTCGGTAACAGCACGGAGTCAGGAATTGTGCCCGAAAAACGGCAATAGGCTCGCCCCCTATTACGTGGGACTGATACATACTTGGCCTACCTAACCTAACCTAACCTACCTCTTTGGGGAATACAGGCGTGAGTTTATGTATGTATGTGTATGTTATTTTTTTAATTATATTTCTTTTTATTATTGGTTTTAGTTACTCTTTTCTTATTTTGAACAACGACTACTGGTTCTAATAAATAATACTAATAAATCGAAAGTGGGCAGTTGCTGTTTGCAATATATAATATGCGGCTTATGTTACAGTTTCCAGCATTTAACATCCTTCTAAACTGCCTATACGACTATGGAAAAAAATAAAGACTTTTCTTATTATCATTATATTTAATAGTACTCTACCCCTTGTTTCAGCGACATAATAAACTTGATATAATTATTAACCCGGTTTAATTAATTATTCTTTCCATATTATATTTAAATAGTTATGTCCTGTAGTTCATTATTTTGTATTTTAATTTTATCTGTCTGAAAAAAAAGTACATATAATTCCGCGCATCTCCCAACAAATTTAAGTCTACAATCATGTTACATGAATCAATTCTGTATTCCACAGTCTCGGGAAACTTCTAGAACAACTGCCGATACGATATCGAGCTGGCCGTCTCCAAACCGCAACTAGCATGGAACAATTTTGATATTAAAAATTTAACAACAAACACCACGGCGTATTCGTTTAGCAAAGTGGACTGGGGCATTAATATTTATACATCAATGAATTCTAAGTACTCACTACACGGGTCCAAGGAAAGTTGAGCTGAATAAAGGGTAACTGGTAACTCGCAGTACATATTAAACTCTCCGCTAGAGTTTAACGTATGGACGTTAAATGTTGGATGTGGGTGTTCGTATCGAATGCGGTTTGGTATTTTACTGTTATTAATGTTGATAAATGGTTTGTAAATAAAATTAAATGCTCGAAAGAATAATTCGGAGAATTTTAATATAATTTAAAGATAATATTGTTTTGTTGTATGTAATATTTGTTTGAAAAGTGTTTTTTTTCTCAGCCTATCGCAGTCCACTCCTGAACGAAAGCCTTCCCAAGTAGGCGCCAACCATCCCGGTCTTGAGCAGCCCTCATCCATCCGCTACCCGCCACCTTTCTCAAGTCGTCGGACCATCGTGCTGCAGGTCGTCCTACACTACGTCTACCTAAGCGTGGTCTCCACTCCAACACTTCTCTGCTCCAGTGGCCGTCCGTCCGCCGGCAGGACGTTGAAAGGTGTAAATAGATGAAAATCGCTGACCCTAGATAAAGTAAGTCGTTTTTTTAATCATCAGTTAATAATAAACAAGTTAAGTAATGGATATTAAAGTCGCAATAAACTCCCTTAATATAAAATGACATATTTTTAAGCGTATATAAAACTTAACTTTATACTTATTATACTATGTTATGCCCACTTAACGTATATTAATGTCATAAAGAATTAAATTGTATCAACGAAAGCTATAATACTCTACTTAGTTACTCCCAAGCCTTTTCGTATATAATATTTCATCATCATTGCCTCGTGGTCTCGCGACACAAGTATGTGCCGGGCAATCTAAATATCCCGTGGTCGATTCACGGGACGGGAAAAGTGTTATTGTGTTAAAACACAATTAAATATTAGGTACTTCTCAGACCCAGCACGGAGTCTGGAAATGTGCCCCAAAAACGGCAAAAGGATTTCTTCCTATCCCGTGGGACTCATCCATATCTAGCGAATTGTGTGCAAATTCACCGCTTTATTTCAGCCCCGTGGCGCAGTTGGCTAGACACCAGCTTGCGAAACGAGAGGCCGCGGGTTCGATCCCCGCACCGAGACAAATGTTTGTGTGATCCATAAATATTTGTTTCGGGTCTGGGTGTTTGTGAGACCGAAAAGTCTCTCGTAGTTCCTGATACCCACGACACAAGACTCGTATCTTAATGTGGGGTCAGAACTATGTATGTGACTGTTGGGTGTATTTATTATTTATTATTTATTATTATCATCATCATCAGCCCATAGCCTCTCCATACACGCTCACAAAATTATACCCAACTGCATCCTTTATGCACAATTTCCATTATATTTACCCAACAACAAAACAACAGTCGCAACTAAAAATATATGCGCGGATAATCTCCACGCTTATCCCACGCGGTTTCTCTTGAATATTATGTTAATGAATATAAATATGTTACGGCGGCAACCCGGCACTCTGGAGCCCAGTAATGGCCGGAGAGCGGATATGAAATACTGTACGAAGCCTCCTTAATGGAAACTTAGCTTCGCGTGCGCTCTTACATTCTACCTTCAGTAAGCAGTGATATGTGGCTTAATTGTTTGTTTTGTATGTGAGGTGTGGAATTGGTTGATGACCAAAGTGTACATGGTGTATTCAGACCGTGATCGGAAGCTAAGGCAAATAATAGCTGCGGTGATTACAAACACCGAGACTATTAAAAAAAACCCGACAAAAAAAAAACGATTTCCTTACAACCACATCCATTTCATATCTATGATTGTTATCAATTCAATTACAAACGCGCAGGACATAGAGGTAGTAAAAATACACAATGTTTACATATGTAATCAATTATTGTCCCACAAGAATCAATCTAACATGGTCCCCTCACTCGGCAAGCCTGTATCTAGGGGTCCCATTATGTGGGTGGGTCTATCATTTTCGCACACGAATTAATTTTAAAAATTAATAATATAGGTACACCATTAAAGAAAATTACAAATTAACCAAATAAGCACATATTTTTTAATATCTCTAATTTTATATTAATGCTACTGCAATCAAGTTCTGTGTTATTATTAAGTAATAAAACTACATTTGAAATAAATTGTTCATTAATTACAGTACTAAATCTTATTGGCATTTTTTGATAATTAACTTTGCAAATGGCTGTGACATTTCCATTAATGGTATTGTAACGCAAAATTGATTTACTGCTCGTAACTGCTGAATAGATGTTAATGGCTTAATTAATCTAGATGTGAGCGACTCAGAAATAAAACACTGTTTTATTTATGGAAGCTATGTGTTTGTATGTAGGTATTTATTTATAATTATCATTCGCTTTAACGGCGAGGAAAACCATCGTGATTAGACCTGCTCACCTAAAAGCTTTCTCAGGATAATTTCTCAAGTGTGTGTAGTCCTCCAACTGACTCTAGGCTAGAATTACGGCTTAAGCACAATCTTATACGATCTCTGTAGTAGCCGTAGATAATGTAGCGCGTAGCTCGTAGCTCCTATTCCGTAGCACCTTGCTACGATCCACCTAAGCGACCAAGAGTAGTAAATCCACTAAACTGGCATGGTTTTTTATTTGATGATATAA
This sequence comes from Hemaris fuciformis, assembly GCA_907164795.1. Classification (NCBI taxonomy): domain Eukaryota; kingdom Metazoa; phylum Arthropoda; class Insecta; order Lepidoptera; family Sphingidae; genus Hemaris; species Hemaris fuciformis. Next base: position 2,072,465 of record OU015440.1, on the reverse strand, counting down.
TTATATTATGAAAATTCCTTTCAGGGGATTTTTTCCTTGAGCAGTGTATTATAATAATTTATAAATTTAATGCTAGAATTGTGAAAGTGCATCGATTGTTTGTTACGTTATTCTTATTCCTAAGCTGCTAAGCCGATAAGCCGATTATTATTTAACATTGTTACAGAAATCAATAAGTTAAAGCGACAGTAACACCAAAGAAGCAGTGATGGCCTCGAGGTTAAGGTGCGCGGTCGAGAATTTCGGCGGTCGCAGGTTCAAACCCCAGGCACACACCTCTGACTTTTCGAAGTTATGTGTGTATTCACAATGAATTATCACTTGCTTTAACGGTGAAGGAAAACATCGTGGTAAAACCTGCACACCTAAAAGTTCTTAGGAATTTCCTAGGTGTGTAGTCCGCCAACCCGCACTAGGCCAGCGTGGTGGACTAAGGCCTAAACCCTCTCAGTTGTAGAGGAGGCCCGTGCCCAGCAGTGGGACGTATATGGGCTGATGATGATGATGATGATGACAGTAACAGTTTTTTTTTAACATAAATAAAAACTGTATTAAAATATTGAAGCCACGGTCGAAGCCTGTGCGTAAAAATCAAAACACACGTGACATTGAAAAGTCAAATATGTCTTGCACGTGACTGTTAAAAATTTTCGGCTACTCTCAACCCAACCAACTACAACACAACCGTAAGTTAAGTGATGTTCGCAATTTCATACCACCTATCGTCCACCTCACATCATCCGACCAATTAATTTGAATTGCAATTAAAAACTCAGCCAGAATTCAAATACGTTGAAACGTTTTCATCACGGGCGAAAGTAAAAATCCACATTCCGCGCCCATCCAAAAGAATTCAAAGCATTACGCTCTCCAGTAGATTGCGCTCAAAAATTCTCACACTGAACTCTATTTAGTTAAAAGCATTTTCGGATTCGTTCGGCACACGCTAACCGGTAGCCAGAGAAGACATGTGAAAGAAAATGGCTTCTTTAAAATATACGGATTGAACAAATGAGCTTTCAGGTGAGAGAATGGCAAGCTAGTGTTTTTATTATGAGAACGAAATGTGCCCGAAATACGGCAATTGGCTCGCTCCTTATGACTTGAAAACATAATTGGCGAAATTTGTGTGCAGAAGTATGTAAGTGCATAAGTCACTTATCACACGCGGTCAAGCAAATCGAATTATCACGTAGCTACTTTTAACGCGAAGAAAAACATCGTGAGGAAATCTATCCATCTTAAAATTCTTAAGAATGTCTCAGGTGTGTAGTCCGTCAATCCGCACTAGGCCAGCGTTGTGGACTAAGGCCTAATCCCTCTTAGTTGTTAAGGAGTCCCGTGCCCAGCAGTAGGACGTACGTATTGAGGCTGATTGTAGAAAGGCACGTCTACCTAGTGTTTCGGGGAATTCAGGCATATGTGCGTATGTATGTATGTATAGTGAGAACATTTTAAAAGGCTGGATATATTGCTTTATTCCAGTGAGACCACTCTTAAGTCTTTACAGAGTGTCAAAAGACCGTAATCGAATACTAAGACAGGTAATAGTTACGGTATTTATAAACCCATTGGCGTTAGTAAAATTCCCGCCAAAAAATAAAAAAAATGACGTTTTTCCAATATTTAAGGTTGTTAGGAAAACGTCAAAATTTTGATTTTTCATCGGGATTTTTACTATTGCCATTCGATTATATTCGATCACCTGTATAATAAAACAAACAAGTTTTGATATCCATTATACCTATTGATTCACCTCTATATGTCGAGTTGAAATATTTCTCTTCCTCAACTGCTTACATGACACTGCTTACAGTTATTAATTTCTATTACGTACAAAACCCCCCCCCCCCCCCCGGACTAGATAGTCCCGATATAATATATCCCGCAAATTATATGCTATAGATAGCTCTAACCGCATACAAGTCGTATTTATAATGGTGTTACGCATGTGGATCGTGTTTCAGAACCAGCTTGTACTTCGCAAAAAAAAAATATAATTATAATTTATTGTCGGCATACGTTGTCATTACGATTTAGAGTTCATTTTCAGTGGTTGAATTAAAAATAAAACATAGTTTTGACAGGCCCGTGGCGCATTTGGTTCAACCCCTGCACTGAGACAAATGTTTGTGTAATGCACAAATATTAATTTCATTACCGCACTACACAACAGAAATTCTTCCAAAATCTGAATGAATGGCGTTCCTCAACAGTGCGATTCAAGCGGAGTTTTCTTCCCAGTGCAACTTGTGGAATCAGCTTTCCCCGACGGTATTTTTACCATGGTTGAGGAAGCCGAAGGACCGAAATTGCGTCATACTCGTGAACAGGTACTACTTGGGTGGACTGCTCTACCTGATTTGTTAAAAATAAATATTTCGTTCGAGATGACTCAGTTTTTTCCTGCTGTGAATGAATCATTCATGACAGTATACTATCTTTTTTCATTTTACATAAACAAAACAAAAATCTATAAGCCTGTATCTGGGTATACGCCCTACAAACCAAAAACTAAACTAATGGCACTAGACAATTTTAACTCGCTCTATTTCTGCCTCACTCCCACATGATATCCAGTGGGATAGAAATATAAACACGTCGTATTCGCCGTGTTAGGATCAACGCCAGGCTCCCGTCAAAAGTGACTTGATACCGGGAAATAGGATGGAAAATTCAATTTAGTTTATTGACACGGCTGCTTAAACCGACAATGTTATTCGCAATTTTATTATAAAGCGTTTTAGATTTTTGCTACTTAATTCACAGTAGCGCGGACAACTGTTTGTAGTTAGTTTGTGAAACGAGATTTCCCAAGTTCGATATCCGTACATGTATATAAGTTCGAAAAATCGAGAATAATTATATTAAATAATGTAAGCACTGTTTAAATTGGTATTCACTTTAATTACTGAATATTATATTAAATATAATATATTATAAATAAACTCAATTGTCTCACAAACACCCAGATCTGAAACAAATATTTGTAGACTACACAAAAATTTATCTCGGTGCGAGGATCAAACATGCAGCACTATTAAATATGAAAGAGTATGAAAAATAATTCATATTAAATTTTTCTTCGTCTTTTATTTACCGTAGCTCTAGATAAAATAGATCTTAACTATTCATTAAACACAATTACATCGAGAGTATAATATTTATCGACTGCCTCGTGGTCTCGCGGTACAAGATGTGCCGTGCGATATAGAGGCCCTGGGTTTGATTCCCGGGTCGAGCAATGTGTTATTGGGTTTTTGGCAGCACCAAGTCTGGAAATGTGCCCTAAAAACGGCAATGGGCTCGCCCCCTATTACGTGGGACGGATACATACCTGGCGATATGTGGGTGTAGAAATGCACCTCTGCCTACTCCATCAGGAAATACAGGCGTGAGTTTATGTATATGTCATCATCATCATCATCATCAGCCCAAATACGTCCCACTGCTGGGCACGGGCTTCCTCTACAACTGAGAGGGTTTAGGCCTTAGTCCACCACGCTGGCCTAGTGCGGGTTGGCCCTAGTGCGGGTATGTATATGTATAATATATGTATATGTATGTATATGTATCATATTTAAATCATTGCATCATTAATAGCCACACGCCCGATAGTTTATCATACTAACGTTCATTATCTGCAAGTTAGGAACATAAAGCTCGAAATCGCGCCACAGCACAGCACTACGTGACCAATATCTTTCCCTCGGGGAGCCATTGGACTTATATTAAAACGGTACAGACTTCCAGTTAATGCATATTGCGTTTAACTTGAATTTGGCACTATATTGGCGGTGTAATTAAAATTGCATGGGAGTAAATATACAAAATAAAACCGAATAATTTTAAGTCCCCTGTTTTCTGTGCATATTGAGTTTAACTTTAATTTGACTCTATCATCGTCATCAGCCCATATACGTCCCAGTGCTACACTACATTTTAGGCCTTAGTCCATCACGCTGGCCTAGTGCGTGTTGGCGCACTACACACCAGAGAAATTTCTAAGAACTTTTAGGTGTACAGGTTTTCTCATGATGTTTTCCTTCACCGTTAAGGTAAGATATAATTCATTGAGAATACATACATAACTTCTGAGTATACTAGACATACTAAATAGTAGTTTATTGGTAGTTTGCCATGCAAATATGAAAAAAATAGATATAATCATTGATCACACGTAAGATTCTCAAATAATTATATGAGACTATGTTCTAACCCGGGGCCTGTACCCAGCAGTTGGACGTATGTACATATATGGGTTGATATACATATGTAAATATCATATGTAGATATATTAGTCTAAGTAAGAATGGTTAAAAACGTAATATACATTTCAAAATTTTACGACACACGATTGCAAATTTTGCACACCCCGGGAAGGCGAGAAGACATTTTACATCAAATATCAAATCTCCATTATCTCCCCTAATCGCGATTTACCTCCGTATTAGAACGGAAACGGTGGTCTCGACGGAATGAATATTCAAGCGGCCACGCCATTAAAAAATCCCAAAGTGCCACCACAAATCTAGGAACCCATAGATTCCCACTTAAATTCTCGAGAGCGGATCAATAACTAAAAGGTTCAGCATAAATCATTTGAGAGTCATCGACGATTCGCTCATCTTTAAGCCAGCCGTCTTCACTTAATGCATCTCGATTGCTCCTTGATATTCATGAAGCCACCCTTCACTTGAGTACCGTCTTAATATTCCTGGATGGAGATTTAATCGTATTTGAAATTTAAAACGGTCGGAAGTCTGAATTTTCTGAGTTGTGTTTCATTGTGATTTATAATAATCCTCTTTACAGCTTTACTCGCTACAAAAATTGGGACGGCCTTGATGCTGGCTCAGGAATCGCGGATGCGTTTGTTAGTCTCATTTATATCTTTTTTGTCGTTGGTGCTTTTTGGTTTCTAAAGTTTATTTTTTAAGTTAGCAGTAATTTCAGTTGTTATTGTGGTGTAGCTATTTATGTGATCATCATGATATTGCTTCTTTGTGTTGACAAAAACATGATTTAAAAAAATAATTGTGTGCAACAAATGGTGGTCTTATGATGATGGATAACATCTACAAGAATGTAGAGCGGGTGGGTACGTAATAATAATATATAAAATGTTAATATTAAAAACTTAATACTACAATATATTTTTAGCTATGAAGCTAGTTTAGCGTTGTATGTGGCTAATGTATATAGGCGGCGTCGGGGTGCTCGGATACGGGCACGTGGCGACAGCGCCTGATGTTGCGTGTGGATGAGATGTGCCGGATGATGATGCAAGCGTAAGCGCAATGATAAGTACGAAGCAGTTCAAGCGTTTATTACACAGCACAGTGATAGTTACAAACAGAGTATATACACGACACAATAGTTCACACACACAATACAGTGACAAGACTGCCTCGTGGTCTCGCGGTACAAGCATGTGCCGTGCGATCTAGAGGTCCTGGGTTTGATTCCCGGGTCGGGCAAAGTGTTATTGGGTTTTTCCATTAGGAAATTCTCAGTAACAGCACGGAGTCTGGAAATGTGCCTGAAAAACGGCAATAGGCTCGCCCCCTATTACGTGGAACTTATTAATACTAGGCGAAATGTGGGTGCAGAAATGCACCTCTGCCTACCCCTTCGAGGAATACAGGCGTGAGTTTATGTATGTATGTACAATACAGTCAGAAACAAGTAGAAATAACAGAAGGAGACGAGACCTATAAAAGTACGATAAAATTAACACAATGAACGGTGACACGGGCTTCGCGAGTGAGAGAGGTGTACCGACTGGCCGCGGCCGGCGCGTGAGTTGAAGCGATGGGCGCCGTCGCTTATCTCTGTCGCCACGCAAAACAGGTTTACGCCCGAGCCGTGGTATGCAGTGTCTCCAATATACTCCACATTTAATATATTGGGTTCTGTAAGTGTAATGTATGTGTGTTAGTAAGAATGTGTGTGCAGTGTAATTGTTAATATAGAATATATATAAAATATGTATAGAACGAATAAATATATTTTATAAATAAATTACACTAAATATAATATTATGTACGCCACATATTGTTATGGATTTTACTTTTTATGTTTGGCTTGCTTCAAAATATCAAATTATCGCTTTGGTTAAATGGTAAGATTTTTTTGCAACGATATCAAAAACAATAAAAATAAGTAATTTTATCATTACATCGACGTATGGCGTGATGGACCAAGGCCTAAAACCTCTCAGTTTCAGAGGAGGCCCGAGCCCAGTAGTGGGACGTATATGAGGTCATGATGATGACGACTTTTAAATAGAAAAAAATTATGTTTTAATAAAATGGAATTAAAGTGAATTTAAAGTAATTTCACAACGAAAGATGAGTAGATGTTGACGTGGAATAAGCAAAAGAGGTAGAGTGGAATAAGCTTGTGTTACCTCAGTCTACGCCAACTTTAACTGTCGCTTGTAAGCATGACTAAACAAAAAAAAAAATACTTAAAATAAATTATTTAAGACTGCCACCTGGTACAGGACTGCCTCGTGGTTTAGAGACGCAAGGAACGAGCAAAAGGGACGCAAAACGCAAAAGAAAAAGGGATCGTATTTTAGTTATTAATTATTTCAAATTCTCACCTCCTAAAATTTACTCTTGCTCATTCTTAGTACGTCATCTTCTTGCTCATTTTTCATACGAGTATATACATTCACGTTTGTCCCATACGGGTCTGCAGAATCTAAAGATCTCCGCTTTGCTCACTTCATACAATTTTCGTTCTATCAACTTTGAAGAAATCTTAGCCATAGCGTGGTCCTTCTGTTTAGTGCAACGATTTATCCCTTCATATTGTTTTATGAAAATCCTAGTGAAATAATTTTACTAACCGTATGTAGCACTCCATGCCAATGGGATTGCCACGCGAGATAAATTGACAATGTAGAGAAAAAATCGAAAGCCGAGCTGTGACAAATGGAATTCTGTCTAAATTTATTTGTTGTGAAAAAACATCAGTGATTTTGTGTGTATACAGGCTGATAGTAATTGACAAGGTTTTATAATAAAGTTGCAATATGAACTACAATACGATTAGAACTATTAACAAATATTACACTGACAGCCCCGTGACGCAGTTGGCTAGACACCAGCTTGCGTAACGAGAGGCCGCGGGTTCGATCCCGAAACAAATGTTTGTTTGTAATCCACAAACATTTGTTTCGGGTCTGGGTGTTCATAAGACTGAGATGTCTCTCATAGTTTCTGATAAGAAAAATGTATGTGACTGTTGGGTGTATTTATTTACTATAATGTTCTTTAAATTTACCACAAAAGGCCGGCAATACTCATGCTATATACTTTTATCAAGCTTAATAAGTCCCTCCGAGGATCGTGGGCGCCTTCTGAAGTAACTGAGAATTTGCACATAATTATGAATAATTGTGAATTACAAATAGTAAATACACATAATTTTAAGAGTCAGAGGACTTTGTCGCGTTTTAACAATACACTTGTGGGCATCAAAAATTGTGGTCAGATAACCTTTTAAAGTTTATATTTTTATGTCGAGTAGTTAGAAATAAAACTGCACACTGATTGTGTGCTAATAGTTCTTAAAAATTGTTGAAATGTGAAATAATGTCCCAATATTGCGATATAACTAACTTTTAGTTTAGCAAACTTCGTAAAATCAGAGGTGTGTGCCTGGGGATTGAACCCGTGACCGCCAAGATTCGCGACCGCGCACCTGAGCCTCGTGGCCATCACTACCTAGAAACTCAAACAAGGGTTTTTCGCCGTATTCATTTCATTCATCATCAGTCCTTATACGTCCCACTGCTGGGCAAGGGCCTCCTCTACAATTGAGAGAGTTTTTCGCCGTATATAATAAGTAAATTAATCATCATCATCAGCCCAAATACTTCCCACTGCTGGGCACGGACCTCCTCTACAACCGAGAGAGTTTAGGCCTTAGTCCACCACGCTGGCCTGGTGCGGGTTGGCGGACTACACACCTAAGAAATTCGTAAGAACTTTTAGGTGTGCAGGTTTTATCACGTTGTTTTCCTTCACCATTAAAGCAAGTGATGATTCATTGTGAATACACACATAACTTCTAAAAGTCAGAGGTGTATGCCTGGGGTTTGAACCTGCGACCGCCGAAATTCACGACCGCGCGCCTAAACCTCGAGGCCATCACTGCTTTGATAAGAAAAGGGGTTTTCGCTGTATATAATATGTAAATTGATACCGCCATTGTATCAGGTTCAGAGTTAGAATGCTGGAGATACCGACACACACTTGTCAGTCACTCACTTGAACACTCAAGAATTTATCTTGTTGCGAGGACTTTTTATAACTGGTTACTAAATACGTTTGAACACAAGATCAAGCTTTTGCCATCTGTTTCACTCTCAAAAACCTATAATGTCCTAGCATTTATATTTCTAATCTATTCATAATATATTTTAATAACTTCACAATAAATATAAATTCTGTAACCATTCTTTTCTCATGAACGGAAAATTATACCTTTCATTAACAGGGTATTAAAGTCACCTCTCCCCATAAATTAAATTAATGACGGACTTCATAAAACCATTAATTAAGGCACGCCATAAACGAGCCAATCAACTTGTCACCATAAAATGCTAAAGGGATGTTATTGTACTATTCATGGCGCGTTGATAATAAATTACTGTTTAATAAATAGACAAAAACGGAGTTAAAAGCCGGGTTCATTTTCAATATGTTTTTGGATTAAAATAAAGGACACAATTTTTTTACTGCCTCGTACATAGTATATTTATTATACATAGGTATATGTGTCGTCCAATCTAGAGGTGCCGGATTCGATTCCCGGGTCAGGCAAAGTATTACTGCTTTTTTTTTCATTAGAAAATTCACTCATTCCGTAAAAGCACTGAGTATGACAAAGTGCCTAAAATGTGGCAATAGGCTATTATGTGCAGCGAAAACACAATTGGCGAAATTTGGATGAACAAATGAACCTCTGCTTATCCAGTTGGAGAATATAGGTTTAAGTATTATGTATGTATGTAATAAATCCCCAATATAACTATTTCTCATTGAGGACCGATTCACATCATTTAGTTTCCCTGCCAACTCTTTAATATGTGCCTCATCATCATCATCATCATCAGCCCAGATACGTCCCACTGCTGGGCACGGGCCTCCTCTACAACTGAGAGGGTTTAGGCCTTAGTCCACCACGCTGGCCTGGTGCGGGTTGGCGGACTACCCACCTAAGAAATTCCTAAGAACTTTTAGGTGTGCAGGTTTTATATAATTTTAATATGTGCCTACGTGTGTGTTTATCGCCTTATTACAAACCACTGTAACAGGATAGCTTCAAGTCAAAAGACTTAAGGACCGAGACAAATCAATATTCTATAATTGACGTCGAGGACTTATAAAAAGGAAAGGAATTGGCAATAATGATCAAATAATTTTGTGATTTGATGTCAATTATAGATGTTTTTAAAGTTTTTATTATGATTTGGCTAACTAGATCAAACTTTGGCTACCTTCTGTCAGAAGAGTGCACAATCGAATTTAAATAACAGGGACTAACAACAACTTTCCGATCCGGAGCAGCCAATTGAATTTCTTCAATGCAAATGTAACTAAACGAAACGTGAAAGAAGTTTTTATTTTATTTTATTTATTTATTTATAAACACTTTATGGTACACCATGGACATATTACACAAAACAAAATTAAAAAAGGAATACTTAGGACTAAGTGACAATAGGCGGTCTTATCACTGACTGTGATTTCTTCCAGACAACCTAATTTGCAAAAAGGACATGTAGAAGACAAGGAGAAGTCTGTACATTGGAAAGTCAAAAGAATAGATGCGCATTTCAAAATTGGCGATCTTTCTAACAATAGTTCGTTTACAGTATCTATGTTACTGTAAAAGCCAGTATATTAGTCAATCTTAGGTTTTACCATTAAATCTTAAGGTTTACCGACTTGAGTTGGTAAATGTAAGGATTTATAAAGAAGCCGTGATGGCCTCGAGGTTTAGGCACGCGGTCGAGAATCTCGACGGTCGCGGGTTCAAACCCCAGGCACACACCTCTGACTTTTCGAAGTTATGTGTGTATTCACATTGAATTATCACGTACTTTAACGGCGAAGGAAAACATCGTGATAAAACCTGCACACCTAAAAGTTCTTAGGAATTTCTTGGGTGTGTAGTCCGCCAACCCGCACTAGGCCAGCGTGGTGGGCTGATGATGATAAAAAAGGCACGATGTTTCCGGGATTTTACCATTAAAATTTAATTCATGCTAGGTATTACCACTGACGACTGGTAAATGTTGGTTTTGGGAATATAACAATGCGTATTTCTTAATCATTTATTCCAATCAACTATTACACGTTTTTATGATACACATGACAGAAATTATTGTTATTGAAGTTATACTTCTTTAGGCGCGTTATGAAAAAATGATGAGAGTGAAATTTTAAGATGCGCGCGCATCTGTGACACAAAATTAACAGTATGAAGTTGTCTGCTTAACCGCTCATTAAGTCTCGAAAAAAAATGTAAGCGTCAAATGGATCAGGAAGGTTTTAATATGTTTCAGATCAAGTATTTTTTCAAAAATGTTTATGTTTTAGATTTTTAAAATGTAGAATAGTAATAAATTAAAACTAAAATTGAAAATAAGAAAATGTCAATTATGTTCTACGCAACTACCAGGACATCATAAATCAGCAAGGACAAAGTACTAGCATTAAAAACTGTATACTCGTATAATCCATTCGAAATTTAAACCACGATGAATTAAAAACAAAACTTATTAATGATAGCATTTCACCTCTCTAGATTTCTGAATGCCTAGTACCATTAATGAGTCAGCTGGCTTAATAACTCGTCCTTTTGACCGGAAACGACACAAATGCAGATTAAAAAAGTGTGTGTGTACTTATGTACACGCGTTAGAAGTTATACCACACGACTGAAGTAAAACTTATAAATGCGCCCAATTAAATGTATGTAAATTACGAGTGCGTTCAGAAATGTAATATGTTGTGTAAACTAAGAACTATGTATGTGACTGTTGGGCGTATTTATAAGTTTTACTTCAGTCGTGTGGTATAACTTCTAACGCGTGTACATAATTTATATTTTTTTAGGAATTAGGTTACGTTAGGTTAGTTTATAAAAGTTATTATCTTTCTTGTTTGTCAACATTTACCGTGCCTTTGATATAAAACCTAAGATTTACCAAGTGAATGGTGGTAAAAAATCGAATCGTAAAACTGTTCGGACTTTTACCATTAAGAGTTGGTAAATGAATAATAATAAATAGCTTGCATTTATATGAATAGGACGTTTCGTTCATCCCGCGGAGTAAGTTTGTTGCGTGAAATCCAAAGTTCCTATATTCGATGTTAGGGTCGGGAAAAGTGTTTTTTTTAATTTATTCATTTCACTCTCAAAACAGGTGCAGGCAGAAATGCACCTTTTAAGAAACGCTTCAATTATCGTGTTAGATCCCGCGTGATAGTATGGCATTTATGGGATACATTTCTAAAGTCTACGTTGCTACTTGGAATTCCTTAAATTATTTCTTTTGTTATATCCCGTAACGAGAATCAAATTCGAGAACTCTCAATTCCACGTATCAATGTATCTTTTAAGCTCAAATTTGTACTAAATGCCATAGCTGCTGTAACGATCATTTAGTGTTTGGTCTTCAGAACCTTTACAGTATAAAAAAAGTGTGTGTGTGTAATTATGTACACGCGTTAGAAGTTATACTTCATACATAAATATATATTTTCTTAAATAATATAATAATATATTATAAAATAATATTTTAATAACTTCATGGTGTCGGTTTTTCATGACAGTGTGCGCGCGCATCGTAATAACTTCAATAAGTTTTTTTTTAATAACTTCATGGTGTCGGTTTTTCATGACAGTGTGCGCGCGCATCTTAACAACTTCAATAAGTTTTTTACTTAATCTTAAAATAAGGATGAACGAAATTCCCGATTCCAATGGGGCCAATCGATAGCTTACGTCACGCCGGTTCCAATGATACCAAACTCGGGTATCCTACGATTAAAGGGGGGGTAAGAGGAGTTGCCAGGGCAGGGGCGAGTTATATTACTAAAAACGATTTAAGCCTGACCATGCGTGACGTACATATCATATAAGTAATAAATTTAAATTAAGGAAATTAAAATTATAATTAATTCTGACGTCACGACTCGGTCTTGACGGCACGTGACGGGAGCAGAATTTTAAAAGTAAAATCAGATTAAATTGAAATAAATAAATTAAAATAAATACCTCTCTCGACTCTGTCTTGACCGTACGTGACTTAATCAAAACTACTTAAAATTTATTTACTTTTTTATTACTGTCACTATTCTACATTCTTAAAATTTAAAACAAACTTTTTTCTGAATAACTTTTTGGTGTCGGTGTGCGCGGGCATCGTAAAAAATCACTCTCATCATTTTTCCCTAACGCGCCAAAAGAAGTATAACTTCAAAAACCTACAAAACCCATGTACCTGACCTTCGCTACAATCCGCAAACGCTGCAAATTGACGGCGTGCTGACGTCATTAGCGTCACGCTGCCCAAACACGCGTGTTGTCGGAGCAAACACGCTGTCGCGCAACAGGGGCGGGACAATGGCGCGCGCGTCAACTGTCGCGGGCGACAAGCATCCCCCATTTAGAATGCAAATGGAAACGGGCACTGACAACCCGGTTTTTGAGGTCGCACGACCTTGGGCGTGTGACGTATCAAAAAGTTGGAGTGGAGACGTGAAAGATTAATGAGGAAGGATATTTCTGTTAATGAAGTTGCCTTTTTCGCATGTTTATTTATAAGTTACGGTTCGGGCTTAGAGGCAGGTTTAGGCGTGGGAGCATGCGATTATTTCAGTTTGTTTTAAAGTAGATATTGTATATTTTAATCAATAAATAAATACACCCAACAGTCACGTATGTATATAGTTCCGACCCCACATTAAGACCAAATCTTGTATCGTGGGTATCAGAAATTACGAGAGACATTTCAGTCTCACACTTCAGCAACGCTCATTCTACAGACATAAATAATTTCCGAAAATACTATCACTAAATACGGCGCTTTATTACATTATTTAGCGCTGAAATTACATACATACATACATACATAAACTCACGCCTGTATTCCCCGAAGGGGTAGGCAGAGGTGCATTTCTGCACCCACATTTCGCCAGGTATGTATCAGTCCCACGTAATAGGGGGCGAGCCTATTGCCGTTTTTCGGGCACATTTCCAGACTTCGTGCTGTTACTGAGAATTTCCTAATGGAAAAACCAAATAACACTTTGCCCGACCCGGGAATCGAACCCAGGACCTCTAGATCCCACGGCATATACTTGTACCGCGAGACCACGTGGCAGTCGTGAACTACCTAACTACCTATAACTACTACCTACTAACAAGAGGCGCTGAAATTAGGAACTAAATATTAGATGTGGGATTTAAAAAAAAACTGTTTTTAAAAAGGATGTTGACTACTGAGAATGGTTTATTGAAAGCCTTAATAACACTATACTCGACCTGGGTACTGAACGGGATCTCTACAACGCACGGTACACACTTATGCCACTAGATAACGAAGCAGTCAAATAAATACGTTGCCTGAATTCTTATCTATACTATCTTTTCTCCTTTCGCCTCAATGTTTATTATATAAGTTTTTGTGTATATTTATATGAAGATACATTATATACATATATATTTATTAAATTGTGTGTGTTTATTGGCCGAATACTGAAACGCTACTTAACCTGAGGGCGACTTATATACAAGTGGCTGTTATAATTTTAGCTCTATATACTTATAAAATGTCATGTAAAAGAACTTTTGGTGGTAATGTTGCCATTTATGGAAATTTAAGTGGGCATTAGGGTTAATCACAGTCTTAAAACCAATAAATTATGTTTCAGTATACCGCCTAAATTATAACAGCCACTTAAATATAAGTCGCCCTCAGATTAAGTAGCGTTTCAGAATTCGGCCATATATATATTTAGTTACTTTTATTTTATCAGCGGTTTTTTGTTTTCTATACACCTAATTCTACCCTCTTCTATTATCCATCCAAAGTTTGTCTATAAGAAACTAGAAGAAGAAATATAGAGCAATAAGACCGCCACTTGCACTTTATATTTAGTTTAGATTCTCCATATATTTTGTAATGTACAAGAAAGAGTAAATAAGCAATTCTAATACAAGAAAATATTTTAATCAAATACTCAATTGTTGCATTTTCTAAATAAAAGCTGCATTCGCGTCAAGACGCATTAAACAGCGACGTGCCTTAACCAAGTTAGATCGGTTGCACCGTTTGCCTTTGGCTTCGACTTCGCAAGTTTCGTTTGAGATAAGCCGGCAACTTCGGAACACGGTGTCCGTTAACCGAGTGATGTTCAGTTGAGGCGTCGAATAGATAGCCTTTAGTGCTCAAGTTCTCGCGATTGATGACTTATGTTTTTTAGTAGTTTCTTTATTGGGAACAATAGTTGGTTTCTTGATTGAAATCATAGCATCTGTTTGAACTTCAGCCTGTAAAATCAGATGGTATTTGTAGCGTTTGTTTTTTTTTATTTTTTTTTCTGGCACGGCAAGGTGACCCCATTGCACCTGATGGTAAGCGCAATGGAGTCCAGAAAAAGTGCCGACCAGCGAGAGATGATGGTCTCCCGTTGGTCGACACAATCATGCCGGCCGAATACCTTTTCAGCGTAGTGGTAATATTAATAATAAATTGTAAGGTAGACGTTAAAATAAATCATAATATAAGCGCTGTTCTCCACTCATACCGGTTCACTACTACCTCTGATATCGGACCGAGTGGACGTGCCAGACGCTATTGAAACTAAGCTTTAGTAGTTTTATTTATACAAACCCAACCTGAAACATCGGGACATAACAGTATTGTTCGATCTCGGAATCGAGACAAATTATGTTTTACATAATGTCTTCAGTGTGGGTTATTGTGGGGCGAAACTCTCTCGTCCTTTCTGTTACCTGTGGTACTGAAAATATGTCATGATGTGAGTTAAAGAATGAAGGAGAAATAGTAGTCCCAACAGTAAAATCTGTAAAAGCGAATTATTACTGATATTTCTAACACAAGTGAAAGAACACTATATAGGTATACATATTTTTTATATGTATCTTTCTTTTTGTCCGCATCTCTGTATGTGAAACTTTAGACCTCGATAGAATAATTGTTTCCTCGTTTTTGCTACATTTTTTATTCCTTCTTCGCCCCTATAAGTAATAGCGTGATGACATATAGCCCCCCCTCAATAAATGGACTATTTAGCACAAGAATATTTTTTTAATTCGAACCAGTAGTTCCTGAGATTAGCGCTTTCAAGTAAACAGACTCTTTAGCTTTATAATATAGACAGCCCCGTGGCGCAGTTGGCTAGACACCAGCTTGCGAAACGAGAGGCCGCGGGTTCGATCCCCGCACCGAGACAAATGTTTGTGTGATCCACAAATATTTGTTTCGGGTCTGGGTGTATGTGAGACCGAAAAGTCTCTCGTAGTTTCTGATACTCACGACACAAGACTTGTATCTTAGTGTGGGATCAGAACTATGTATGTGACTGTTGGGTGTATTTATTTATTGTATTTATATTAGTATCATCATCATCATCACCGGCCGATATACGTGTCAGTGCTGGAGACGGGCCTCCTCTAAATCTGAGAGGGTTAAGGCTTGAGTCCACCACGCTGGCCTAGTGCGGCTTGGCGGACTACATATCTAAGAATTTCCTATGAAAGATTTTAGGTGTGCAGGTTGCTTCACGATGTTTTCCTTCACCATTAAAGTACGTGATAATTCACTAATACTACACACATAACTTCGAGAGGTCAGAGGTGTGTGCCTGGGGTTTGAACCCGCGACCGCCGAGTTTCTCGACCGCGCGGCTAAGCCTCGAGGCCATCACGATTTATATTGATTGGTTTAATCAGTTCTTGTACAATACTAAAAGCAATAAATACCTAACAAAACCGTTTTCACTTATACAATTCCTCGTAAACGTGATTCGGAGCGTATTACTGCGTCTCTCAATATCTCCGAGCACTTGCCTCACTGCAATAGATACGAGTCAATTTATAAAGGATTTCGATTTGTAGGTCACGGTTTTATTCTGCAATTGTCTAGTCTTTAAAGACCTTTTTATAATATGCGTTTTTAATAAAGTCGTATATCGTGCCCTGATCATAGTAGGCTCGTCTTCAATTACTCGAAGCTACATCATTTGCCTGAAATAGTCTTAAAATTCACTTGCGTCTTTGTCTCACCTCTTCGTCGATAAAGGAATGAACGTACTGATGTTTTTTTTAAATATTGAAACTGTAAATAATGCCAACAATAGTACTATTCAATATTGGGTTCCTTATCACTGGTGATTTAGGTCTAAGTTTTTTTTTATGTTATTTAAAAGTGAAAAATATATTTTAGAATAAACACTGCTTCGCGGTGTCGCAGCACAAGCATAGGCAAAGTGGCAAAGTGTTATAGGATTTTTTCTATTAGGATATTCTAGTACCAGTACGGAGTCTGAAAATGAGCCCCAAAAACGGCTATAGAATTGCGCGGAAAAGACACATACCTGGCGAATTGTGGGTGCAGAAATGCACCTCGGCGTGAGGTTACATTTACATATATATGTATGTATTTTAGAATAAAGGCTGACATTCATAAAAAGTAATAAACTAAACGGGCATGCCAAAAGCAGGCTATAAAAATCAAGCCAAAACACATAATTAAGAGCGCAGACAAATGCTCGCCGACGGGAACAAATAAGACGCGGTTAAAAGCCTAGTCGGGCAAAGTTCCGCTGAGTTAAAATGCAGCGCTCGTCGTAACTTCTTCGGTTAATTAAAAACGTATCTCTTAGTTAAAAATCAAGTTGAGTCCGATCACGTAAGGCGAAACTTGGGCGAACCGCCACTTTTGCACTCTGCTACAATGGTCTTTGGAAAAATTTCAAATTGAACCAACTTATGGAATTTTATAATCTTTAATTAAAAAGTTTTTGCTTTCGAATCGCAGTTGCGTTCTTGGAACCGTACTGTGACGTCTGTCGGAAGTTTCGTCCCGGGTTCTGTGTAACGTTGAACTTCTTACGTGTTGTGTGACCTCAGGGAACGTTCCGCATTACATCAATTAAAATTTTCGCGTTTGATCCCGGTCTTTCCTTGGGCTCTATTATAAACTCTGTCCGTATTTTTTAGTCTTAAAAATGTATTATAGTTATTTATTTGTATCGTTAGTAAACTTTTTAATAAATGAAAAGGATGTATAGGAGGTCTGTGCCCAACAGTGGGACGTATATGGGCAGATGATGATGTAAAAATGATAAAAAGCCGAGATGGGCTCGAAGATTAGGCGTACGGTCCAGACAAAAATCTTAGTAATCTTGTTCCAAACCTTAAAATAAACTTCAGACTTCCTGAAGTCATGTGTGTATTCACAAAATATTTTCGCACACTTTAAAGATAAAGGAATGCGCCATGAGAAAACCTGCAACCTTAATTCTCCAAAGAGAATTTCTTAGAAGTAAAGTCCGCCAGCATTAGACCTATAAGGCGGATTAAATTCGAACCCCTCTTAGTTGTACAGATAACCTGTGCCCAGCAGTGAGACTTATACAGGATGTATTCAGACCGTGATCGGAAACTAAGCCAGGTAATAGCTGCGGTGATTATAAACACCGTGACATTAAAAAAATCCCGACAAAAAATACGATTTCCTTAAAACCACATCCATTTAATATCTATGATTGTTAAGAAAACGTATTTTATTTTTATTTTATGTTGGGATTTTTTTAATGTCACGGTGATTATAATCACCGCAGCTATTATCTGCCTTAGTTTGTTGGTCTGAATACATCCTGTATAGTAACAGAAGAAAAATACAATTGTACACATTTGCTTTGTAAAGCAAAACATTATCAAAACCCCAATGTAAAATGCTTTACGCGTTACCCTGCAAAAATGTGTCAACTGGCATTGGTTCGAGGGTTGGCGAAATTTCAATTAACCGCGGACCCGCGTCGTGTGATCGAATCGCATATTAGCCATTATAAAATCCCTCCCGCGCCAGTCGAATCGCCTACAGTTTTGTAGGGGAGCCATGAATTTATCATAGAGTGGACCTACCCTTTTTACAGGGGAAGACTTTGATGGCGATAACTTTTTACGCACACTTCAGAAATTCCTAAGAATTTTTAGGTGTGCAGATTTCCTCACGATGTTTTCCTTCACCGATAAAGTAAGAGTAAGTGAAAGTTAGAGGTTTGAACCTGCGACAGCCGAGATTCTTAACCATGCGCATAAATCTCGAGGCCACCACTATTTATTTGGTTTAAAATAAATTAAACAAATTAGTCTCTTTTTCCTAAGCTACAAAAGGTAATACTAAAATATTCTACCTAATCGTAACTAAGAAAAAGGTTTGTTTGAGTTAGGCATTATGTATTTGTTTCTGCTGTGTTTCATATGGTACTATATCCTAAAACTATACGAGTATTAGATACTACTGACTGCCTCGTGGTCTTGACTGCCTCGTGGTCTCGCGGTACAAGTATGTGCCGTGCGATCTAGAGGTCCTGGGTTCGTTTACCGGGTCGGGCAAAGTGTTATTGGGTTTTCCCATTACGAAATTCGCGGTAACAGCACGGAGTCTGGAAATGTGCCCGAAAAACGGCAATAGGCTCGCCCCCTATTACGTGGGACTGATACTTGGCGAATAGTACTTGGCGAAATAGTACTTGGCGAAATGTGGGTGCATAAATGCACTTCTGCCTACCTCTTCGGGGAATACAGGCGTGAGTTTATGTATGTATGTATTAGGTACTACTAACATGCTTTCGATAACAAGTTTTATTTTCTACGTAAATGTCATATCCGTAATCAAACAAAAGAATAGTCCCAATACAACCGCAAAGCATACTCTTTATATAACGATTGATTGGAGCATTCGATTTGAAATTTGACACGATACGTCCCGAGCTTTGACTGCGCTTGATTGCGAACCCACGTCGCTGCATTGTATCGCTACGCTTACAATGTACTCTTTCAATGTATTGCGAATTGCGAGCCGTAAATCATTCGGTAGTCGGAGTATCGATATGACGATATCCGATCTTTAAACACGATCGATTACCGTTTACATCTCGCATTCAAATTGTCATTTTATAAGAAATCGATGGGTTAGAGTATTAGCCTCGCATTCACACTATGAATTCGCATTAGGGATGTAGGTATTCAAAAAAAAAAAAATCGATACATCGGTATGATTTGAGTACCTACATACTTGTTATCGACCAAAAAAAAGGATAATGTTAACTGTTACAAAGAAAAATGTTATTATAAAAAATAGGATTTTTAATCATAAAAAATATCGATTTTGATACCTTTTCGATACTTGGAATTTTATATCGATATATCGAATAAATATTTTATATCGATATGCACTAACTGAACTAATTTTTAATGGGAAATTCACTCTTATTTTGTTGTTAAAACCGATAAATCAATTAAAGTGAATTTTGGAATGGATGAAGATGGATCCCTGTTGAAAGAAAATTACTGCTTAAGTTTAAAGCTTACGGAGAAACAACCTACCTATATAATAAATGGTATCTATAAAATATGATCTTATTTAAAATTGCAATGTTATTTTTGAAATTACGCTTGAAAAAAACTATTAATTTATTTATTCAAAGATAATTTTATTTCACGCATATTACGTAGAACTTGAATGTAATGAAATAACAAGAGCAAACCTCTATGTCGATTTCTAAGTAGTACCATTGAGAATTTCTCGACTTTCTAAATCCTTTTGAGTGGCGAAACGGTTTGAGCATTTGATCGGGTTCCCTAGATACCAAATCGGGTAAGTTTATAAACCTATTCAAGAGAAGTAAGTACTGAAGTTTTAAACAGATTCAACGAAATGATACAGACATAATCCACATCACTCTTGAGAACGTTAACATTGACGGAATATAGAAGCAATTCAAGGATTTTTTTGGCTCTATGGCTGGTTATCAAATAATGCAATCTTGCAGGCATTAACGCTAATTCTGTGTTTAGATTATTATAATTTTTTTTTTTGCAAATAAACAATTAATAATAAACCCAACCTCACGTCACTGTTAAATTAGGTAAAATATGGAAGTAGATAAAATACGTCAGTTTTTTTGAAAAATCATTAAAATTGTTTAAATCACGAGAAAACGGAAGCCAGAATTATTTTGGCGTGTATAATATTGCAAATAATAGAATAGTGTTTTATCCGCCTTTTTTGTAGAATTTTTATTACAAAAATATGCATAAACATACTATCTGTACAGTAGAAATCAAAGCTTCTAATCAGATACAGAATATCTAAAATGTACGTACATAAGTGAACACACATCTTTTAGAACGGCAATTCCATCTAGATTTTTTACGCAGATGCGAGTAATATCAATAAATTCTCGGTAATGCTTGTACAATACCCTATTTTATGGCGTACTCTAGGAGGATAAACGCCATAGAGAAGCAAGTTGAACGACTATAGTAACATCTGCTGTCTTACAATAAGAAAACAGGACCCGTCCTAAGTCCACAGTCCAGATTAACTTGAGCTGATAAAATTAGCCACGAGGCCGTACACGCGGGTCAAGTTGCATTTGACGTGCAATATCTTTGTCAGTCCCTCAATTTGGCTGCCCATTGTAAGAATATTTATTTGTTTTCTTGACGTGATCGGCAAAGATTAGGTCATTTTTCATGATAGACCAGACAATAGTGTTACGCATGATATTCGCTGCAACTGGTATAAGTTTCGAAGCGGCAATAGTTTAAAATTGACGATTCAAAAAAACTTGTAAAAGTCTATTTGAATAAAGATAATTTTGACTTCGAATTCGGCTATTAGTTTTTATGGTTGGGCTTGCTGGATTTTATTTTCTAATAAATTAAATTGGATTAGTCGTAGGTATTATTAGGGTGCTTATCAAGACTTATTAAACGATTATTAAAGATAAATTATTATGTGTATACCTCTGTAGTTTGTAATTATAGTAATTGTATAATTGTATATACATATACCTAAACATTTTATCCTTAAGTTTGAAAATTTATTCTTTAATCTTGTTAAGTTTATGCAAAGTCAAGTTTTTAATTTTTATTTACAGTGTCAACCTTATCGAATATTGTCAATTTCACAACACTCTTGATACATTAAATTATTTTTGACTGTAAAAATATTGGCCTTTCTTTGCTATCCTTGTACAGCAAAATCGTCTATCCTTGCAAAATCGTCATCGCATAAAACGGAGACTTGTCTCATCTGTCTGTCAATATTTTAGTGTTTGTCGATCGTCTCAGATAATGGAGGCTAGCGTTCCCTTGTCTCGCTGTCAACGAAAGGAATTACACGGCGTTCGAGGAAAACAAACAAAGTGATGCTTAATTGGAAGAGGATCTGCGGATGTCCCCACCTCGTAATAGGCATAATGACTTATAGTTTGGTGAAAAGATTTTCCCTTTCTTTTTGGTGAGTTTTTTTTTGTATTGTATGTTTATTAATATTCTTTTCGGGTATTTCGCTCAATATGATTGTAGCGATGGCCTGGAGGTTAAGCCGCGCGGTCGAGAATCTCGGCGGTTGCGGGTTCAAACCCCAGACACACCTCTGACTTTTCTAAGTTATGTGTGTATTTACAAAGAATTATCACGTACGTTAACGGTGAATGAAAACATCATGATGAAACCTGCACACCTAAAAGTTCTTAGGAATGTCTTAGGTGTGAAGTTCGCCAACCCGCACTAGGCCAGACCTTAGTCCACTAGCCTAAACTCTCTCGAAGAAGAGGGGGCTCCTACCCAGCAGTGGGACGTACATGAGCTGATGATGATGATGATTGTATCTGTAGGGTAAATTGGCTCATGCTCCATTACTAGATTCAAGTAAGTGCTAATATGATTTTTTATGTGAAGAAATTAGAACGTAGTTTGAAAATGGGTCCAGTAAAAAGCAATAAGCTTGCCCTATCAAGTAGAGATTTGAAGATGGTTGGCAAAACGGGGTCTAATACACCAACCCCTTGATGAGATGCCATCTTAACGTTTGTATTTAAACCTTTTGGACCCCCTCCGCAATTTAAAAGTTGTCTAAATCCTTTTAAAACACTGAGAATATTACTTAGTAATACTCGTGTGTACTTATTTTATGAAAATATTTTTTATAGCTCACATTATGAAAATTAGATTGAATTCTACCTTCAATTTTTAAGTTTATATTTACGACATAACAGTGCACCTGCATATCTGTCCAATACTCAAGCGATAAACATAAATATTGTAGCTTTGAAACCTAATTATTTATTTATATGATTCATTATGACTCAGAATTTGAATTTATAGAGTAACCCTGGTGATACTGAAATGTATTAAAAAGAAAAGCACGATGAAAGTAAAAAAATAATATTGGATTGGATAATAATGAATTATCTGTATAATTTTTTTTGTTTTTGCCTCTTAATGCCTTGTTAATTTCATGATGTAAGTTTGAGGCGTATGATTGAGGGGCACCGTGTACGATACTCAGGTAGAGTGTTATTACATTTTCTATTAGAAAATACACAGAAGTATCATGGTGTCTGAAATTTTGCCCAAAAAAATTATGAACTCCCTTCCTAAGTAAATAACATACATACATCCATAAACTCACGCCTGTATTCCCCGAAGGGGTAGGCAGAGGTGCATTTCTGCACCCACATTTCGCCAGGTATGTATCAGTCCCACGTAATAGGGGGCGAGCCTATTGCCGTTTTTCGGGCACATTTCCAGACTCCGTGCTGTTACTGAGAATTTACTAATGGAAAAATCCAATAACAGTTTGCCCGACCCGGGAATCGCACCCAGGACCTCCAGATCGCACGGCACATACTTGTACCGCGAGACCACGAGGCAGTCGTATATTTATTTATATATAAATATAATATATTCTGTCAAAAACATTTCATTCCCTCAAGACCCACTTGTGTAGTTCATGCAAGTGAACTCACGGATTAACGCTACTTTTACATAAAAAATCAAGCTGCATTCCCCAGAATATGGGAACACAGCACCAAGTTAACAGACGGCACTAAAGTCCACTTGAAATTCGTGTGTTTCACATCTTTATTGCCCGCCCTAAAAGTATTTTATTGCCGGCAACGTATGTGTGTTTTACGATGTTGGATGCAAGTTTCGCATAAATAATCATGATGTGGACGTAAACATGGTGAATTTTCTATAAAACGCTGGAAACTTCAACTAGGTCGGTGGAATGTGACTGTAGTTTGATAAAGGAAGATATTGTCCAAACTGTTTTATTTCTGTTGTGTGTTTCAGAGTGAAACTTATTGTTCTTTAATAAATAAATAAATAAAATATACACCCAGCAGTCAAATACATAGTTCTGACCCCACATTAAGATACAAGTCTTGTGCCGTGAGTATCAGAAACTACGAGAGACTTTTTTGATATTATAAACACCCAGACTCGAAACAAATAATTGTGGATCACACAAACAATTGTCTCGGTGCTGGGATTAAACCCGCGGCGTCTCGTTTCGCAAGTTAGTAACTAGCCAACTGCGCCACGGGGCTGTCAATGTTCATGTTTAAGTATACATATATTTTTTTGACATCGATAGACGGTTAGACATGAGTTTTTAAAACGGGAGGCTAGGGGTTAGATCGCCGCGCTGAGATAAACGTTTGGGCAATCGACTAATATTTGTTCGGGTGTTTGTGGGTCTATATCTCTTGTTGTTCCTCATATTTTCACATGAATTGTATTTTCATGTGGAGCTCGAACAGTGTATGAGATAGCTGGCTGTATTTATATTATATGTTAGTAACCATGATATTTATTTTTACTCTTTTAAATTACGTTGCGGAAAATGGTGATTTTATCGAAATTGTCAAGTTGAATGCGTTGAGATTTGCAATAAGACTGCGCGATGAAGCTCACAAAATGCTGGGAATGAAGAGAAAGAAGTGAGGGATACACAGAATACTTTACTTTGTAAATTATCTCGGATAGAATCACTAAAGTCAGAAGAAATGGTAATAAACAAGTTTTTACTATTCCGGTAAAAGTGAAATGGAGAACAAAGTATAGAATACTTTTTACATACATACATAACCTCATGCCAGTTTTCCCCGAAGAGGTAAGCAGAGGTGAAGGAAGTTTTTATTTGATAAGAAATTAACATATCTATAAGAGAAATTTGCAATTAGAAATTAAACAATAAAACCTAAAAGCTATATCAAAGATACCCTATATATAAGATAATGTTTAATTACTAGCCTTCGCAACTTAGAACAAACATTACTAATCATCATCATCTTTGGCTCGTATACGTCCCACTGCTGGGCACGGGCCTCCTCTACAACTGAGAGGGTTTAGGTCTTAGTCCACCACGCTGGCCTAGTGCGAGTTGGCGGACTACACATCTAAGAAATTCCTAAGAACTTTTTAGGTGTGCAGGTTTTATCACGATGTTTTCCTCCACCGTCAAAGCAAGTGATAATTCATTGTGAATACACACATAACTTCGAAAAGTCAGAGGTATGCGCCTGGGGTTTGAACCTGCGACCGTCGAAATTCTCGACCGCGCGCCTAAACCTCGAGGCCATCACGCTGACCTAGTACAGTCTATTTAGTAATGTATGTAGGTTGTAGTCCGCCAACTCGCACACATCACTTAATACACAAAAATACACGGTCCCCTAAAATCATTTTTCCCTAAACGCGCATTTCGACGGGGTCTGATATTTTGGAAAATGTAAAGTCTCGTACCAGTTGTAAACATTTTTGGGGTCCCCGAGGTGGCATATTGTAAGCGACCGATGCCATCAGCTCGTTTCGCAGGGTCGGGCGGGTGGGGCCATAAACAACGTAACACAATCTGCCTTTCATATTTTCCCTGTTATTAATCACCGTTTAGGCCTCGATGTATATTGTGAGTGTCTGCAAATAGTGAGTTAGATGGAATAATTGTAACGCTATGATAATTTAGGATGCAATGATAATGATAATGATAATTGATAATATAATATAATAATAAATAATATGATAATTTATGCTGGATGCAGGCTGCTTCCAACAGGTCCCTGTGGAAGTCATTAGGAGAGGCCTATGTCCAGCAGTGAACCTCCATTGGCTGATGGATGGATGGATGATAATTTATTTATTTATTTACGCTTTATACATAACATATGTAAAGGTGGACTTAATGCCTGAGGCATTCTCTACCAGTCAAACCTTAGGTGGTGCAGAGATGAAAAGCGTTGGTGCGTAAATTGATTTATGATATATGCTACACAAGATATTAAACAAAATACATACATACATACGATATAAAAAACATAATTTAGTGTGAAAAAATATAATTTTGAATGTAGCTGAGACGGACTATTACCAGTGGACTATAGTTTGTTGTTGTTGTTATGATGCAGGCTACTTTCTTAAAAGTATTGGTATCCTAGTGTGGGGTCAGGACTATGTATGTGACTGTTGGGTGTATTTATTTATTTGTATTTATTTATTTACGATTTAGATCAGAACAGTTAATCATTAAGTTAAGTTTATTCCTAATTATGATTTTATTCTTGTGTATTTTCCTTGATGAGTAAAAATATTTAAGTATTTGATAAGTATGTCCATATTGGGATAGGTACCACATGTTCTCTTTTATATTTTTTCCTCCATTTTAGTGATACACTTCTAAAATTTCAAGAAGGACCCATCTTACTTGATTAATTGAGCAAAGGCAAAAAATAGTTGTATTTTTTTTATGTTTACACCTAGGGGTGTGACAAATCCTTGTGGAGATATTTTAAATGACACTTATACGTTTTACGTGTCATGAAAAACATGAGAAAACTTTCACCCCTCATGTTAAGAACAATGAACCGCATAATTTATTGAATAAAATCTTTTTTCTGGCGGATAAATGTAGGTATTATTCCCCACACTTTTATCCAAGTGTCGTTGCATTTTCTCCCCTTACAATAAAGAGTCTACCCTATTACCCGCTTACTTCCCCTTGCAAAGTTTTTGTTTATATTCGGGAGCATCTGTTCAAAAACCAACGTTTTCTCCCTAAGTACTTCCATATCTCAGAAAATATCGCAGAATGCTTTTAAAATCCTATTTTGTTGCATCGATATAATATTCATATATATCTTTTTGAGAATTCTTTTTGTTAGTTTTTATTAGTGTGTGTGGACATTTGAATTGAGATTAAAGTTTAAACCTTTAAATGGTAAAAGAGAGTGGAAGTATTTGGAATATTCGTTTTTTTTTTTTTTGCAACAGACTAACATTTATACGTCCTTGGAATATTAGTCTAAAAAAACTATGCGACCTCAAACAGAACACTAGTAAAATATTAACAAGTTCCACGTGATTTGTGGCACACACCTCAAACTTTTTTGTTTAGGTACATAGTATTCGTCGTTAGGATATATAAAGGCTGAATGTGTTAAAACGCGGCCCGGTTGTAATGATGAGATGCTTATCTGTCGGGGGTTAGTCTGCATTATGGCAGATCATTTTCTCACCCTAAACCTACGATTTGGGTCGCTGCAATATGCTACTATATTCAGCTTTTTCAAAGTTACGACAAAAAGGATGAACTTGACTCACTTATGTAAGATTAGATTTAGAACTAGATAAAGAAATATTTTTGAAGGTAAGATCTTTGCCCTGCAGTGGGATAAGCAAAGGACGTCAAAAAACGCTTGCCAGATAAAAAATAAATACCATACATCAAATAAAAATTGTGAATACAATTCACAATTGTGTATTCACAATGAATCATCACTTGCTTTAACGGCGAAGGAAAACATCGTGATAAAACCTGCACACCTAAAAGTTCTTAGGAATTTCTTAGGTGTGTAGTCCGCCAACCCGCACTAGGCCAGCGTGGTGGACTAAGGCCTAAACCCTCTCAGTTGTAGAGGAGACCCGTGCACAGCAGTGGGACGTATATGGGCTGATGATGATGATGAAATAAAAATTAGGTTTTTCAGCCTACATTATATGTACGTTTCTATGTCACTCGTTGGTATCACGCCACATAATCTAGGATATAATTGTACACACGTCTGTATCTTTGAAGAAGAAGGGAGAGATTTTTTATTTTTATATACCCTAGTACACTCCCAGTTGAGGTAAGAGGTGCACAATCACTGTCTCAATTCAAAAGACTAGTTAAAGATCACTACTACTGTAAGTAATTCGTTAAAACTTAATTGCTCCGACTATATGTATATATGTATATTCTTATATTACACATACATACATACATAACTTCACGCCTGTGTTCCCCGAAGGGGTAGGCAGAGGTGCATTTCTGCACCCACATTTCGCCAGTTATGTGTCAGTCCCACGTAATAGGGGGCGAGCCTATTGCCGTTTTTCGGGCACAATTCCAGACTCCGTACTGCTACTGAGAATTTCCCAATGGAACAACCTAATAACACTTTGTCTGACCCGGGAATCAGACCCAGGACCTCTATTAGGTAGACTGCCTCAGGACCTCACGAGGCAGTCTAATATTATAGGTATAACATTATAATAATATTATATATGTATGTATAATATAATAAGTAGTATAATATTCTTATATCATATTAAATATTCATGTATTTAGGAATTGTATGTATATTTGTATTTATGTATGACTTGCATGTAAATGCATATTATTAAACGTAACGTTATTATTGGCACCATTAAAGGTAACCTAAGCTATACATATGACGTCAAATAACCCACTTTCAGGAATTAAAGATAGAATAGACGCTGAAATGAAGGCTTTTTCACAATACCCTAACTTTGGTAATGATACACGGTCGAAGGATGGAACACAAAAAATCTATTACGTTTACAATAGAACCAAGTTCTTTTGAAATGTATTTCTTTGAATACAATTGGACTGTTGTCTAGAAACGTCCTTACAATGGCATTCATAGCTTCGAGTTGTAATTTTTGTATTCTATATTAATGAAAATGTTACGGCACAATTAACTAAATGGAAGATTTTTGGTAACTAATTTATGAACTGCAATTACTATAATAAATACAGTATTAGATTTTATTAAATCATATATCATATGGGTTTAAACCCCAGGTACACACCTCTGACTTTTCCAAGTTATGTGTGTATTCTCAATGAATTATCACGTACTTCAACGGTGAAGGAAAACATCGTGATGAAACCTACACACCTAAAAGTTCTTAGGAATTTCTTAGGTGTGTAGTCCGCCAACCCGCATTAGGCCAGCGTGGTGGACTAAGGCCTTAATCCTCTCAGTTGTAGAAGAGGCCCGTGCTCAGCAGTGGGACGTTTATGGGCCGATGATGATGATGATATTATATAGGCAGCCTTAACATCCTTACATAACCTCACGCCGATATTCCCTGAATGGGTAGACAAAGGTGCATTTCTGCACCGACATTTCGCCAGGTATGTATCAGTACCACGTAACAGTGGGCGAGCCTGTTGCCGTTTTTCGGGCACATTGCCAGTCTCCGTGCTGCTACTGATAATTTCTTAATGGGTAAACCCAATATGACTTTGCTCGACTCGGGAATCGAACCCAGCACCACGGAACATACTTAATTCATAATGTCTTCTCAGTCTTGTCACCCGAGAGATGGAACATGGTGAGTAGGTTAAGTATATTTTACATATTGTGTATCATCATCATAATCAGCCTTTTTACGTCCCACTGCTGGGCACGGGCCTCCTCTACAACTGAGAGGGTTTAGGCCTTAGTTCACCACACTGGCCTTGTGCGGGTTGGCGAACTTTACATCTAGGAAATTCCTAAGAACATTTGGGTGTGCAGGTTTTCTTGCGATGTTTTCCTTCACCGTTCAAGTAAGTGATGATTCATTATGAATACACACATAACTTTGAAAATGTGTGCCTGGGGCTTGAACCTGCGACCGCCGAGATTCTCGACCGCGCGCCTTAACCTCTACGCCATCACTACTTTTATATATTTGTTTATATATTTATATATTTTTTTTATATGTGTGTATGGTAATAGCTACATGTAATACACTCAAAATCTTATCAACAATTCTCGGGACAGGGTAAAGTTGGCAAATACCAGGAAACTTTTTAACCAAGTACAGACAGACATAACGAATGCAGTCGTACATAACATAATTTATTACTCGCGCGCGGTTTGTACCGAAGTGTACGAAAATTGAATTGAAAACTTTCCCATGTAACAAATGCGCCCGTCACTCTATGCCGCTTCTGAATATTTAAATGTGAGTGGGCTGATTACTTCGCACCGTTGATGATTCGTGTATTTTGGAATGTCTTCATTGGTCTGCGTTGTGGTCCCTGTAGTGTACATGTAATATTAATAATAAATTGTAAGGTAAAAGTGAAAATCCTTACTAATACTATAAATCCTTACTAATACTAATAAGTGGTCCGCTACCTGGAGGATCACTCGTTGATCAGTGATAGGCAATACGGCTTCCGCCGTAACCGGTCAACGGGTGATCTTCTAGCGTTTGCCTTGCATCATTGGGGGGAGGCGATTGATCGGCATGGCGAGGCTCTTGCCGTGAGTCTCGACATAGCCAAGGCATTTGATAGGGTCTGGCACCGTGGCCTTCTCTCCAAGCTTCCGGCATACGGTCTTCCCGGCAACTTGTGTTTGTGGATCTCGAACTTTCTGCATGGGCGTAGAATGCGTGTCCTCGTCGACGGGCACGCTTCACAGCTCATGTCAGTTAGTGCCGGGGTTCCACAAGGCTCTGTGCTATCGCCCACCCTGTTTCTTCTGCATATCAATGATATGTTGCCGCTTGGCAACATTCATTGCTATGCAGATGACAGCACGGTCCATGGGCGGTACTGCAGTAAGCCACCAGGTTGCCGGGCGGATACTGAGAGTAGACGCGAGGAGCTTGTCATTGAGCTCAATCGGACCCTGGAGCTCATTTCTACATGGGGTACCCGGAATCTGGTTGAGTTCAATGCCAAGAAAACCCAGGTCTGTGCGTTTTCGTGCAAAAAATACCCGTTTTCCCCTCTCCCCAATTTTCAGGGCATTCCACTCGCAATGCGGAACGGCCTTAATATCCTAGGCGTGGATATCCGCTGCGATCTTAATCCAGAGACCCACATCGAGGGCATTATATCCGCCACTTCACGCAGGGTCGGAATCCTGAACAGGGTGCGCCGGTTTTTCACGCCCGGTCAACTTTTCCGCTTATACAAAGCGCAGGTTCGGCCGGGCATGGAATACTGCTCGCACCTCTGGGACGGTTCCGCCAAATACCTTCTCGATGCCTTGGATGGAATGCAGCGGCGTGCCATCCGCATTGTGAATGATGCAGACATTTCAGCCAACCTGGAGCCGCTACAGTTGCGCAGGGACATTGCCGCACTTAGCGTGTTCTACCGTCTGTATCATGGTGAATGCTCTGAAGAATTGTTTAAGCTTGTCCCATCCTCTCCTTTCCTTACCAGAACCACGCGTGCTGGCATGCGAAGCCACAGCTTTGTGGTTACAACATCCGCGGCTCGAACCAAAAAGTTCGCCAACTCTTACCTTTGCCGCACCATCAAGCTGTGGAATAGTTTGCCAGCTCACGTGTTCCCTCCTTCCTATGATCCTGGATCCTTTAAGCGAAGCGTGAAGAAGCATTTGTGCAGGCCGGCATGATTGTGTCGACCAGCGGGTGACCATATCGTTTCTCGCTGGTCGGTAGTAATTTTTTGGACTCCACTGTGCTTACCATCAGGTACAGTGGAGTCACTTTGCCGTGCCAGAAAAAAAAAAAAAAAAAAAAAAAAAATATATGCGAAAGTAACTTTGTCTGTCTGTCTCGCTTTCCTGCTAAAACTACTGAACCGATTTAAATGAAATTTGGTACACAGATAGTTTAGACCCGGAGAAAGGACATAGGCTACTTTTTATCCCGGAAAAGGGGTTGAAAAGGGGGATGAAAGGTTGTATGGAAGTATTGTCATTTTTAAAGCTAGAAGCTTGAAACTTATTTTTTAGGCTGTTGATTAGATATAAATAAATATGATATTAAAAGTTTGTAAAAAATGTACCTTTAAGGGGGTAAAATAAAAATAGGGGTGAAAGTTTCTGTGGAAATTCGTCATTTTTGAAGCTAGAATGATAAAACGACGTGTAGACGACTGTAACTATGTATAATAATATTACATATTATGTAACTATATGGCTGTTATGCTTTCACGCCTAAATCATTTGACCGATGTAAACGATTTTTGATATGGACATAAATGGGACTCTGTGGAGTAAAATAGACTACAACTTAATTTCTTTCTGAACCCAACCCTGTAGTCTACGCGGACGGAGTCGCGGGCAAAAGCTAGTAAATTATAATATAAGCGCTGTTCCCCACTCAAACCTATTCACTACTACCTCTGACATCAGACCGAGTGGACGTGCCAGACGCTATTGAAACTAAGCTTTAGTAGTTTTATTTATAAAAACCAAACCTGAAACATCTGGACATAACAGTCCCGTGGCATAAATGCAGAGAAGCTATGTAGAAATAATTATATGAAACAAAAAATGGTCCAATAAAGTATTACTGAGTCCATTCGGAAATTTATAATAGCAGTACGAAGTTTGTATATGTGCCCGAAAAACGGCAATAAGATCGTAACCTATAACATGGGTCTTGAAACAAAACTGAAACTTTTTTATGGAAAATGGAGGCAAACGAGCAAGTGATTTACGGCATTTGTGCAGGCCGGCATGATTGTGTCGACCAGCGGGTGACCATATCGTTTCTTGCTGGTCGGTATTATTTTCTTGGACTCCACTGTGCTTAACATCAGGTACAGTGGAGTCACTTTGCCGTGCCAGTATAAAAAAAAAGTGAGCTTGATGTTCAGTGGTCAATACCACATGTGAATAGTGAACACCCATAAAACCAGACGAATCATCGGTGTGTTGCCGGTCTTTGAGGAAAATATAGACACTTTAAATGCAGTTGAATCACAATAAACAATACAGTCATAAGTGCAGTTTTGGGGTAGGCAGAGATCTATAAAATGCTAATAATACTTATTTTGAAACACCCAATAAATTGTAGTCAGAATGAATTTGGTCCCATAAAGAAAGAGGGTTAACACCCGAACCGGTGCCGTCCAGCCCGCTCGTTTACAAGTTGAAAGATTGCGTAACTTTTTAATAGTATTTTTCACGTCCATTATCCGGGAAGTTTTGATGGAGTTCCGCCTAATTTTTATAGCAATCTATTTTGTAAAAATAATTTGATAGTTTCACGAGTTATGGCCGCGTCGGATATAAATGAGATGATTAATTTTTCTGGCAGATTTTCTTCTGAAAGCCTTTGTTAGGACTTAATAGCGAATATATTTTTGTTCGTATTAAATATGATCTATTTGGGCTAAGAATCTCTTTAACCCGTGCACTCAACGTTGTTTCCCCGAAAGAGTTAGACAGAGGTACAGTCTTAGTTTATTTAAAATTGTATTCAAGAAATATATATATGTAGAAAGACTATCGGGCTGTTAGTTATTTAGCTATGTGGCTGGTTTAGCTAGTAGGGTGTGGCTAATGTGTAGTAGTAGTGTAGGCGGCGTCGTTGTGCCTGGTTGTGGGCACGTGGCGACAGCGCCCGATTTTGCGTGTGGATGAGATGTGCCGGATGATGATGCAAGCGTAAGCGCAATGATAAGCACGAACCAGTTCAAGCGTTTATTACACAGCAAATTGATAGTTACAAACAGAGTATATACACGACACAATAGTTCACAATACAGTCAGAAACAAGTAGGAATAACAGAAGGAGATGAGACATAATATAAAAGTACGATAAAATTAACACAATGAACAGCTGATAAGCGCGGACAAGATAAGGCGGTGAGGTAACAGGTGACACGGGCTTCGCGAGCGAGAGAGGTGTACCGTGCGTCGTGCGGCGCGTGCGTCGAAGCGGTGACGCGCATCGCTCGCTCTGTCACTAGGCGATACCGGTTTGTACTGGTGCGGTATCGTGCGCCTCCAATGCACTCCACATTTATACTTAATACTAGCGGACCCGGCAAACGTTGTTTTGCCATACATATAAAATTCTCGTGTCGCGGTGTTTTTTGCAAACTCCTCCGAAACAGCCCGACTGATTTTTATGAAATATTATGTGTATATTGTAGGTAGGTCGGAGAATCGGCCAACATTTAAGGGTTTAACATTTAGGGGTATGCTTTTTTTTTTCTATTGACCTAACGTTTTTATGTTTTATGATTCAGCATTGATAAATTATTATAATCTTAAATTTTCACCCTTCTATGATGAACCTCTATTTTTTTAATGGCCATTCTAATTTTGAAACAAAAAAATATGGCCAAAATCTGTATAGAGTAAAATTTTATATGTATATTCAGTAAGTCTGAGAATAGGTTGTTATCTATTTTTTATACCCTTAGGTGTTAAGGGGGGTCCAACCCAAAAGTATTTTTTTTATTTTGTGGACATTTTTAAGTTTTTATTTTTTTATGATTCAGCATTGAAAAATACATACAACCCCAAATTTTCACCCTTCTACGAACAACACCTGTTTTGTAATCGCAATTTTTATATTTTTATAGCTTTTGCCCGCGACCCCGTCCGCGTAGACTACAGGGTTGGGTGCAGAAAGATAATTAATAAGTGAATCTATAAATCGTTCCTCAAGTGCCCAAAATGGCACTTACTGAATTAAAAAAACAGTGCCTATGTCCTTTTTTAAGGTCCCGTTTTTATCCATCACATCAAATCACCCAAATCGATCAAATGGTTAAGGCGTAAAAGTAAAACTCTGAAAGTTATTTTCGTATTTATAATATGTTTATCCCATTGGAACATTACATTTTCCCGGGATGAAACATAGCCTATGTTACTTCACAGGGTCTTATTTATGTTCATACAAAAAAAATTGTTATTGCGTGAGAGCGTAACAAACATTACATTACATTCACATTTATATAATAGTAAGGATAACCATTCCCACGGGAACACTAAATTTTCCGGGATAAAAGTATCCTATGTACCGATGTACCGATGTATCGGTGGGTCCCACCTATCTGCATACCAAAAGTCATTTAAATCTTTTTTCAATCATTGTCCAATTATTTACCCTCCGTTTTTTTAATAAGAAGTACCTATCCTATCTCCTTTTTAATACCTCGAAGACTATGTGTACAAATTTTAATGATTAATCGGTTAAGTAGTTTTGGCGTGAAAGCGTAACAAACAAATTTACATTCACATCTATAATATAAATAGCTGACCCGGCAAACTTCGTACCGCCTAACAGTCATTGAATGTCATGTTACATATTACCTGAATTTTATTTTTGATTGAATGGAAATAAATATTAAGTTCAGCTCTTTATTGAGATAAAAATACAGAAATAAAAAAGTACAAAAATTAAACTCAATGGTCATACCCGTTGGGATCAATGAAATCTTTAGATCAATCTAATTGATGAATTCTCAAGCACCAATTATTCATCTCTAACTTGCCTTTTGAGTATCGTCACGTGAATAACATTACTCAACAATTTTCTTAACACCAAGTGCATTCCATTGCATAGTTGAGTGTTTTAGATTTCAAAGCGTGATGACTACCGAGCCCGCCTTCGTTTGTAAATTATAAACCAAGGAGTTTAAAAATAAATTTCTGAACGCACGTATAAATATTTGACAACCAATAAATATGTCAATCCCTTTTTATTACTGACACTATTCTACATGTTTAAAATCCAAAATACGCAATTATTCGAATATTGTGGATATATGTTGTCGATTCCAAACCTTTATTTAAATACGTTCTTTAATTTGAGGGGACCATTAACCGTATTGATGGGATAAACATAAAATGTCTGACAGGATATTAGGTAGAACAGTTTATATGAGAAAAATGGCGCTGTATGTGAAAAAAGATTTTCCCGCTTTTCTGTTGAAATTTTTCCCAAATTTTCTTTGCTATAAACCTCACGGAGCCCGAGACCTTTCCAACGAATGCAAAACCGTGGAAATCGGTTCGCGCGTTCTGGAGTTATAGCGTCAGGGAGGAAAACCCGACTTATTTTTATATAGTAGATTATTTTAATGAATGTTGGGTTCTGTAAGAGTAATGTATTGAAATGTATATGTATTGTATAATGTGTGTGTGTGTAACTGTAAATAATATAAATATACATGATATCAAATGTTTATAATAAATAAATATATTTTATAACTAAATAAAATATAAGGTACGCCACAGTGAAGTTCTAGAAATAGGTAGCGAGTATAATACTGTTTCGTGTGCATAATTCTAGAGTATTTTACTGAGAATTTCCTAATTAAAAATACCAAAAACACTGACAAACACTGACCAACCCCGACCAAGTCTTCGCTTCGAACAAATACGTAAGCCACGGGACCATCGAGTCAGCCGAGTCAATTTCATTATCCCCAAGAATTATTAACTATTGTTTATCATTTAATAAAGTTAATCCCGTGTTTTGCATAACGAAGTTGTTGTGCCGCTTATTAAATTTCTTTACCCTTGCCATTAGTCGCGTGATTCGGTTAGTGTCGACGGCATCCGACAATATGATTAGGCTAAGTAATTAACAGGCACAGCAACCGGCCGACAGTGTACATTTCAAATCATAGATTAGTCCAAACTTTGGGAATAAATTGTGTTGAGTTTGTTGAATGAAATAATTTTAATTAGTTGTGATGAGCTCTGCAGGCAAGTCTGATTCTGAGTGCGTCGCTTCTGGCGTATTCGTATAAAGCGGAGGTAAGTATCGCTTCTAAATCGTTCAATAGTGGAGTCCCATTACCATCAGGTACTCTATTTAGGCTGATGATGATAAGACTTTAGGTTCATGTCGTCAAGCATCACTTTAAATTTTTTTGGGGCTTTCCATACATACATAAACTCACGCCTGTATTCCCCGAAGGGGTAGGCAGAGGTACATTACTGCACCCACATTTCGCACTTTTATATGTACAATATCAGTCCCACGTAATAGGGGGCGAGTCTATTGCCGTTTTTCGGGCACAATTCCTGACTCCGTGCTGTTACAGAGAATTTGCTAATGGAAAAACCCAAAAACATTTTGCCCGACCCGGAATTCGAACCCGGGACCTCGTGATTGTACGGCACATATTTGTACCGCGAGACCGCGGGAAAATCAGTAACAGCACGGAGTGCAAGGGTGCCTGTAAAACGGCAAAAGGCTCGCCGCCTATTACGTGAGACTTACTAAATACATCTGGCATTGTATGGGTAAATTTTTTCATCTCTGTTGTGATGTGTATCAATCATCATCAGCCCAAATACGTCCCACTGCTGGGCACGGGCCTCCTCTACAACTGAGAGGGTTTAGGCCTTAGTCCACCACGCTGGCCTAGTGTGGGTTGGCGGACTACACACCTAAGAAATTCCTAAGAACTTTTTTTTTAGGTGTGCCGGTTTTATCACAATGTTTTCCTTCACCGTTAAAGCAAGTGATTGTGAATACACACATAACTCCGAAAAGTCAGAGGTGTGTGCCTGGGGTTTGAACCTGCGACCGCCGAAATTCTCGACCACGCGCCTAAACCTCGAGGCCATCACTGCTTGAATGTGTATCAATATTTTCATCTAAACAAAACATTTCAACCTGATAGAAATGCCGAACCGTCTAACGCAGAACGTGCCTGGTAGAAAATTAATTTGTGCCGTGAACTTGGTTCGTTTAAACAAAGCGGGTTCGGCGCCGCTCGCCGCAAAAGAGTTGTTTGCAGCATTCACCGCGCGCCCGAATCGCGGCCTAAGGTTTGACACAACCGAATTTAGATGAACGTCATGAATATAAAATCAGGTTTTGTTCAGGCCGTTTTAATTTATCTGGGTAGGACGACGTTGTCTAACAGTTTTTGATGTGTGAAGGGATTTTGCTGAGTGAATCCGTGATAACGTTTTGCTTTGTCTGTTAGACTTTTGCGATACATTTCATTGGTAGAATATTCTTGTTTTATTACACATACATAAACTCACGCCTGTATTCCCCGAAGGGGTAGGCAGAGGTGCATTTCTGCACCCACATTTCGCCAGGTATGTATCAGTCCCACGTAATAGGGGGCGAGCCTATTGCCGTTTTTCGGGCACATTTCCAGACTCCGTGCTGTTACTGAGAATTTCCTAATGGAAAAACCCAATAACACTTTGCCCGACCCGGGAATCGAACCCAGGACCTCTAGATCGCACGGCACATACTTGTACCGCAAGACCACGAGGCAGCCTTGTTTTATTAATATTATGGAAATAAATAATGCGAATGTTAGCATACCGCTAATAAATCGAAATGATATATATTACATACTCCTCCTCTTATTATTTATTATGAGCTATTTTTTTCATTGAAAAAAATACTTTTTCCCGCAGATGGCGGAGTCCACGACCCAAGCCAACGGTGGTTAGCGACCATGAGTTAGGAACGGCCTGACGTTGCGTGCCGTGTCTAATAACACTACTTTCTTATAAATAAATAAATATAAATACACCCAACAGTCACATACATAGTTCTGATCCCACGCTAAGATACAAGTCTTGTGTCGTGGGTATCAGAAACTACGAGAGACTTTTTGGTCTCACATACACCCAGACCCGAAACAAATATTTGTGGATCACACAAACATTTGTCTCGGTGCGGGGATCGAACCCGCGGCCTCTCGTTTCGCAAGCTGGTGTCTAGTCAACTGCGCCACGGGGCTGTCGGGGCTTTCTGTATCTGGATTTTGACTCAACAACCGATCGAGAGCCATACAATTATAATAAAATACTTAATAATATTATTGTGTACTGATGGCGCGCCGAAAGACATCTTTTATAAATAGATATAAATAAAAGTAGCACGTAGAACTTACCACATAAAATAAACTTTGTTCTTCAAAATGTATCAAATATTCAGAGAGGACACGGTTGCAAGTTCGCTAACCTTT
Source organism: Hemaris fuciformis (assembly GCA_907164795.1). Classification (NCBI taxonomy): domain Eukaryota; kingdom Metazoa; phylum Arthropoda; class Insecta; order Lepidoptera; family Sphingidae; genus Hemaris; species Hemaris fuciformis. The sequence goes on along the minus strand of OU015440.1, from coordinate 2,034,370 downwards.
AACACGAAAGTTAACAGAACGGTTCCGTCTGTTGTCCAGCATAGCAAGTTTCACAAACCGCGGTTGGTTTTGTGATTGGAAAGAAACACAAGTTGGGAACTAACTTTTGCGGACAATGTGTCCACGAGTTGTGGAATCTTCGCGCGACGGTGAAACAAGCGACGCTAACTATGTGCTGAGTTTGTGCTTTTGAATCGATCATGCTTGTTGTGGTTGGCATTCATGCCTGTAGCATAGAAGGGGTCGGTAGAAGTGTAATTCTATGTCCACGGTACAATGTTTTGTTAAGTACCATAATTTTGACAGCAGTTGGCGAGACACCAGCTTGCGAAACGAGAGGCTGCGGGTTCGATCCCCGCACCGAGACAAATGTTTGTATGTTCCACAAATAATTGTTTCTGATCGTTGCTGGATGCAGGCTGCCTCCAACAGGCCACTATGGAAGTCATTGAGGGAGGCCTATGTTCAGCAGTGGACTTCCTTAGGCTGATGGATGGATGGATGGATGATAAATGCAGAGTTTACCAAATAACATAAATGATAGGCCTGGATGGGAAAATTGGCTATGACCAACTATTAAAAATTTAAAGCTGCAGGTTCAATCTCAGCGTCAATAAAATGCACTAATATTTTTTATGATAACGGAAAGTATTTTGCAGTTTCCAAAATTCACGATAATTTTTGTGATTGTGGTTGAATTTACTCTTATATCATTAATTGAATTTACTCTTATTTATTTATAAATAAATAAATAAATAAATCATCAGTCCATATATGTCCCACTGCTGGGCATGGACCTCTTCTACAACTATGAGGGTTTAGGTCTTAGACCTTAGTCCACCACGCTTAGTGCGGGTTGGCGGACTACACACCTAAGAAATCTCTAAAAACTTTTAGATGTACAGGTATCATCACGATGTTTTCCTTCACTGTTAAAGTAAGTGATAATTCATTTTAAATACACACATAGTTTTGAAAAGTCAGAGGTGTGTGCGTGGGTTTGAACCTGCGACCTCCGAGATTCCCGAGCGCGCGCCTAAGCCATCGTACATACTTGTTAATTTACTCACTTAGGTATATATACAATTAAAAAATATATAGTAATGTGTAAATACTCTGCAAAAGCAATATTTACTGAAGAAAACATGTCGAGGCGAACGGTACGTTTCCCGACACGTGTCTGGGGAGAAATTGCAGTTTGAAATGGATTTCATATCTTTTTATCCATCCTTTTATTGGGTACGTGTTCATAACATACTAGCTACTGACCGCGACTTCATCCGGCTTTTCAGACTGATGTCCAGAGAGAAATTGAATCAACCAGATACATCTTCTACAGGAACCTTATATTGATTAAGCTTGAAAATGATTCTATAAGTAATTCATGTAAGAAATTAGTTAAAATTTCAAACAAAAATGAAGGGCTATTGGTCGTCACACATTTATAAAAGTCTTGATATTACATGCAATCCGAATGACTAACAAGTGACCGTGTCAAACATATGATAGTCTAATCGTAGGTTCGGCACGCACGGCATGCTGACATTTCCTTTCTAGTCTTATTCAACTGTTCTGTGACAGTGATAATCCTTCATCAATATTCACAATAATGATACAGCGTGATTTCGTAACACGACACACTTGTGATTGTTATATGTCAAGTTGACTCAAAACGGAGCCTTTATAATCCGGGCTAAAGATTATACCACCAAGAAATTGAGTCTTCGCCAATCTTACTCAAAGAATGACAGTGGCACCGCCACTATGGAACCGAGCCATTTATGCAGTAGCCTCACTATCTACAGTGCGTCTACAATGAGATCAAACTGTTGAATCAACTAAAGGATAATTATAATTTCAAATTTTTAACGTAGTGTTTATCATCAGCCCATATACTTTGCACTGCAGGGCACGGGCTTAGTCCTTAGTCAACCAAGCTGGCCTAGTGTGGGTTGGCGGACTATAAACCTAAGAAATTCCTAAGAACTTTGAGGTATGTAGGTTTCCTCACGATATTTTCCTTCACCATTATACACTATCACTTATATTATAAACGCAATAATTTAGACTTCATCCATCAGCCAATGGAGGTCCACTGCTGGACATAGGCCTCTCCTAATGAATTCGACAGGGACCTGTTGGAAGCAGCCTGCAACCAGTGACGTCCCGCGACTTTTACTAGGTCGTCGACCATTTTGTCAGAGCGCTTTCCGGTACGTGGCATCCACTCGAGAACTTTGTGGCCTCATCGGCCATCAGGCCTGTTAAACAATTCAGACTTGTTTACATAATATTAACCGGAATGCAAAACTGAGTGTTATCTGTACTTTTAATATAAATATAATATAGTAAATCATAATAAAGTGCCCACCTCATTTCACGTTTAATGAAGTATAAACAACGTTCATAAAAATACCAACACCGATTAACGTCTTCATAAAGGGACCGCCATTAGGCGCATTGTTGGGTACATTATCTTAATTTTAACACATCCGACCTGTTGACCTGTGACTATTGTAATAATTAATGAGTTCCCAGTATCACACGTGTGGTGCTTCCGCGTCCCTTGGGTATCGTTATCATCGTAATGAGTCCCGAATTTTAAAAGGCCTCCCAAATCCGTGAAATTTGATTATGTTATTTTTGATGGCGACCTTTTTGCGTGAAGGTCTGGGTGTGTAGAGATTTTTGGGTATTCTGAATTTTAATTTTATGTGAGCTTTCTTTGCTTTGGTTTGGTTAATGATTGAGAATGTGATGATGCTAAGAAACGGAACAGTTGAATAAGATTAGAAATGAAATGTCAGCATGCTGAGTGTGCTGAACCTACGATCAGACTATCATATGTTTGACATGGCCGCTTATTAGTAATAGGGGTAGCGTGTAATATAAAGACTTTTGTTTGAAATTTTTATGATTGGCCGTGTAATCGTAGTAGAATGAACGGGTGACATCAAACGGCGGCACTCGTCCCCTTACAAAATACTGTCTATTTCCCTTCTAATCTCATTCAGCTGTTCTATGTGCTAAGAAGTCCATGTTATCATAATGTTAAGAAGCCTAACAGATTTCAAATCGACGAGCTTGCTTTGCAATAAATAAATAAAGAATCCCTCAAGTTTCTTCTTCCTAAACGTGGCTAATGGCCACAAGGAAAAGGTGCGTGGTCCTACGAAACGGTCTAAAAAGTCACAGGTTCGAATCTTAGGTACACACCTTTGATTTCTAGAAACTATATACGTTTTCTTACCTATTTATGCACTTAAAATATTAATGAAACCTGCATATCTTCTTTTGTAATCCGCGCTTAACCAGAATGATGGTAGTAGCCCAAACTTTAAGCGCTTTTTATTTAGACTCATACTTTTGTCCTATTTATATATCGCTGGTGCTATAAATATCCAAATGTCGGAAACATATTTTAGGGTAAACAACCCAATATATCCCTATAAGCTAATAACTGAGCACCCACAACCCTTTCATTAAAACTTGTTTGTAGTTAATTTTATTTCCCTGACTATTGCGAAGTTTGAAAGGGCTAGGCGGCGATGTACCTATAAGTGCTTTTTATTAAAGTTTTATCTATTTAACTCTCTGACTGCCTCGTGGTCTCGTGGCAGAAGTATGTGCCGTGCCATCTAGAGGTCCTGGGTTCGATTTTCGGGCTGGGCAAAGTGTTATTGTGTTTTTCCATTAGGAAATTCTCAGTAGCAGCACGGAGTCTGGAAATGTGCCCGAAAAACGGCAATAGGCTCGCCCCCTATTACGTGGGACTGATACATACCTGGCGAAATGTGGGTGCAGAAATGCACCTCTGCCTACCCCTTCGGGGAATACAGGCGTGAGGTTATGTATGTATGTATGCTATTTAAATCGTTCTCCAGCCTACATTAAGCCATCAAAGGCAGCAATGAACATGATCCTCATTTGTTTTTAGGTGTCGAATGTCCAATACAACCTGATGTTAGACCAATATTAAAAAAAGCATTAAATTTATCCAATTTTCTTTATGTCTCCAAACCGTCCAATCTGAACGACGTCCGAGCCGCCATCAAAACACCACAAAGACCTCGGCAGGATATTAATGGCGCAAATAATTTCGTAACAAAAGACAGATATCTGTTGCTTCAGAAATATCATTTCTATATCCGCCTTTTATCTCGGAACACAGCGTCTTGGCTTTGTGAAAGAAAAATACATTCTATTCGCCATTGGCAGTGGATAAACAATCTTATTCGGAGGTCACAAAGTATGTTTTAGAATAACAAAGGAGGCACACATGAGTCGAGTTAAAGTGTACATTTTGGCATGTCAGAATGGTAAGCGTCCAAACAACGGTCCCGAAGCTTTTACAGAATTTAGTGGCAGCCCTGCCACTGGGACTGGCTGCCTTGTGAATACAACTACACAGTTCACTATGTATTATCTATATAAAATTTATGTACTGTTACCAAGTCAACGTGTACTGAAATACAGAATGCAAGTCGATGTCTTTCGCAAATTGTCTTTAATGACATGGCAAAGCATATTAGTGTCTAAGGGTAAGTGTGGGTTCATCATTATCATCAGCCTATATACGTCCCACTGCTGGGCATGGCCCTTCTTTATAATTGAGACAGTTTTGGCCTTAGTCCATCACGCTGGCCTAGTGCGTGAATTTCCTAAAAACTTTTAAGTGTGCAGGTTTCCTCACGATGTTTTCCTTCACCATTAAAGTGAGTGATAATTCATTGTGAATACACATATAACTTTGAATAGTCCGAGGCGTGTGCCTGGGTTATGAACCGCCGAGATTCCGGACCGCGCACCTAAACCTTGAAGCCGTCACTCCTACAAGTTGAAGGTGTAAAATTATGATAACTTAATCCACTTATCACTTGGCAACACAATTATGCCAGCTGCATGTAAACATTTGTTTAAACGCGTCAAAATTATGTGGGTAGCTTTTGGTTGACAATTCATTTTATATGTGTAATTAAAACACAAAATGTTATTTTGCTGTAAGCAGAATTGGGATTTAACAACTTAACTAATAAATTATAATGACGAAAAATAATTATAATCAATTCATTCATTCATTATCATTATCAGCCCTTATACTTCCCACTGCTGGGCACGGGCCTCCTCTACAACTGAGAGGGTTTAGGCCTTAGTCCACCACGCTGGCCTAGTGCGGGTTGGCAATAGAACGACGCCATTTTAAAATTGTTATTATATGAGGTTGAGAATCAATAAAAGAAACTGTTAATCGACTAATATGAGCGGACGTTTATTCAATAATGCTTAGTAACGACTAATGACAATAGACAATACTAAAGTCTACACAGTGTTTCCAATATAAAGAACATTATGGGTGCGTTCTCATTTACTAACAAAAATAACTTAAATTGGAAAGGACTATATGCTGGTTATTTTTATTCTTATTCGCCTAGATAGCGACAGTCATGCATGTTGTAACATGTATAACAATAACCCACGTAAGCATTTTGCTCCCCTCAAACACTAAGTATACAATATATTGGCCGGCAAAATTTAATGGATTGATATTTAGACTGAATTGCAATTTCAATCACATCAATGTATTGGAGTTGGTTTTGAATTAGAGATCAAAATAATAGCCCGATACATCGCATGGTAATCAAGCAAACTCATTAACAGCTACATATACGTATTTGACGCTTAAACTTTGGACTTTCGTACCAGCTATAAGAATGATAGTAATGCTATTACTTGTCAAGATCTTAACATGATCTCATGCCTTTTTTTCTTGTATCTGCTAATATTATGTCGTTCAATTCTGATGGTATCATCAGCTATGTAAACTTGGTATCAGAATTTTAAAATATCTAATTGTTGCATAAATTGTGTTAGACATAGTAATATTTTCGCCGCGCGCCGGGCTGGAATACATACGCTTCTCGCCCCCCTCCCCCAGGGCTGGCGGGAAGTAGAGGCATAACCAGCTTTCCCCTCGAGAAAAAAAGACATAGCAATATTAGTGCGATTATTAATTTTACTTATTTATTTATATTTATATATACTTTATTGTACACCATGAATACATACAAAATTAATATTAATAACTGAGCTCAAGATTAAGTGAACAATAGGCGGTCTTATCACTAACTGCGATCTCTTCCAGACAACCTATTTTACAAAATGGATATTTAAAAAGATGTTAGGGTAATCAGTTATAACAGGATAATAATTACAATAATAAAAAAAAAAACAACAACACAATGATGTACTTAAACTTAAAAAAAAAAAAAAAAAAATACAAAAAAACAGTCAAAATACAAAACGAACGAAAAATAAAAAAGAAATCAAGAAAAAAAAATACATAAAACAGCTAGAGTACAATATATTAACATAAAATAAAGATAAATCTAACATTTTAGTAAATAAAATTCTTTGACGAGTCTCTTAAATGTAAGAAGCGATTTAGCTTGTCGTATTGACAGTGGCAGTTCATTCCACAAGCGAGCTGCATGGACCGTAAATGAATTATTCAGGAATGATGTGCTATGTTTAGGAATTTCTAGTGTTAAATTCTGTACCGATCTCAGAGGTCTTGCATGCGTGTCGCTTAAAAAGTTAAAACGTTCCTTGAGGTAACGGGGAGTAGAAGGAACGAAAAGGATAGAATAGAGGAGAGAAAGAATACGAGTATTCCGGCGATGGCGGACAGGGAGCCACTTGAGCTTAGTTCGAAATTCGGAAACGTGGTCATATTTGCGAAGGCCAAATATAAACCTTAAGCAGAAGTTCTGAAGTCTCTCAAGTTTTTCAAACTGGGCTTCGGTGAGATCAAGATAGCTAGTGTCACCATAATCAAGAAGAGGAAGCAGAAGGGACTGCACAAGCGCAATCTTCGTCGGAATAGGCAGAAAATTCCGTAGTCTTCTTAAGGACCCCGCAGCAGCGAACAATTTCCGGCTGAGTTCTTGCAGTTGGGGGCCCCAGGATAAGGTTTTGTCAAAATAGATACCCAGATTCTTGACTTTGTCACTGTAAGGTATGACGCAACCATCAAAGACAACCTGAGGTAATAACTCAGTATTAATTCTGGAAACCATCCTGGGGCTGCCGACAACAATCACTTGACTTTTAGACGGATTGACTTTAAGGCCGTGAGTTATACTCCATACGTTTATAGATGTAAGATCTTTATTTATAGAACTTATGGCCTCCGCCAACCTGTCGACTGGAGCATGATAATAGATTTGTAAATCATCAGCATACAGATGGTAGGAAGAAATAAGATGACGAGAAATAGAATTAATGAATATCGCGAAAAGTAAAGGAGATAAAACGCCGCCCTGAGGGACACCAGCAGTTACATTACACCAGGAGGAGGTGTCATCTTCAATAAGTATTCGTTGCCGACGTCCCATCAGGTAACTACGAAACCAGCCAATTGCCGTTGGAGATATGTTAATAGAGCACAGCGTACTAAGCAAGACATCATAGTCAACGGTGTTGAAAGCGTTGCTAAAGTCTAACAAGGCTAGTACTGTCAGTTTTCCGTTTTCCATAGCAGCTCGTATGTCATCTGTGATATGCACCAGCGCAGTTGTGGTACTATGTCCCGGACGAAAACCGGACTGGAAGGGATTTAAAAGATTATTTTTGTTAAGAAAGGAGGTTAGCTGGTTATGAATGAGATTTTCTAATACTTTGGAAAGGAAAGGTAAAATGGAGATAGGCCTGTACTCGGAAAAAGATGCCGGGTTGGGACGTTTAGGAAGTGGAATAACTTCCGCATCTCTCCAAAGAGATGGGAAGGAAGAATTGGATATAGAAAAGTTGAGGATGTGACACAGAATAGGGAGAATTACATCTAGGATAGGTAATATCATTTTGCGACTGATGCAATCATTCCCAACTGCATTAGAGGAGATAGACAGAATACTCTTCTTAACATCACAATCGGACAATTGACTAAATACAAATGGGGGATAGTTAGGTGTTGGAAATGATGAAAGATTTTGTAAAGTTTTATTTTTAATAGCCCCGTCAAAAGGGGGCACTTTAGTAAAATGAGTATTAAGTAGTTGAATATTTAAATTATTTGGATGAGAGTCAGTTTGAGTTTTTCCAACACCCATGGATCTCAGAAATTTCCATACTTTGGCAGGATCACCATTTTCTACTGAGTTGTGGAAATGTCGGCGTTGAGCGTTCCTACACATCTTGTTGCAGTGATTTCGGATACTTACATATCTGTCCCAGTTATGCTGGGTTGGTTGATTTTTAAATTTGGCCTTAGCTTTAGTTTTCCTCAAGATAATCTCTTTTATCTCATCGGTGAGCCAAGGCGACGGAAGGTTATATATTGGTTATAGTTTAATGTAAATAATTTATTAAAAATGTAAATATTTTGGTCTAAAGTGTAACGTTTGCATTAAATGCTAAATAAATCATAATTAATGATCCTAGTGAGGCGGAATTCGAGATCAGATTTTGTAAACAGTTTCTAAAAATTATGACAGAGTAGAGTAGAGTCGAGAGGTAAAGTTAAGCGTTTCACTAATAAAAGTAAATGTAATTGTTATTGCCTCGTGGTTTTGCGGTATATGTGCCATGCGATCAAGAGGTCCCGGGTTTATTTACGGGCCGGGCAAAGTATTACCGAGGTTTTCCATTCGGAGTCTAGAAATGTGCTCGAACGACGTCAGTAGATTCAACCTCCCCCCACCCCGCTACGGTACGTTCTGCTCTGTCCAAATGGCGAGGGTCTTTCACATATTTACTCATCCTCAAATTCCTAAGTTCTTCGCACAGTGGTCTCACTATACGTCGCTTTAGGCTTGCGAATAACTCGCACATTTGCTTTCATTCGCGAGTAATTAAATTTACCTTGCGCCGAAATTATATGAAGCTGAAATATGTAGCGACAAATTGTTTGTAAGGAAATCAGCGTTACGTCTTAATATGTGCGTAATTCGCATACGCTTTGTGACTACGCGTAATTTTTGCTTTAAAGAATCAAGTCTGATGCTTATAAGGCCGTGGTTTAATCAGCTTGGATCAGCGCATGAGTTTTTTTTACTCGATCAATTTGCTGTGGTGTTCTAGTTATGAGTTTCATAATTTTGCTTACAAGTATAGTACGGTCTTAAGATTTTTTTTGGAAATATACAGGGTTGATACGACAGATGGGCATTAAATTACACTACGTATACTATACGTCCTTAGTATTAATTCGACACGGCACAAAAATTAATAATACCAAAAATGATTTTATTTTTTGTTTCAAACAAAGTAAATAGCTTACAAATAAGAGTAATATGCAACCACCTTTAAAATAAATAATTTCACAAACCTGTAAAAATTGGCAACGTCGCGCGCGGCGTGTGTTATCGTGGTGTCGTTGTACAGAGCGGCAACAACGCGTAGATTTCAGTAGGATTTACCGTTAGACGTAATCAGCTGTTAGAAAAGCTACATCGTGTTCAAATGGAGCGAAAACTTAAAATATGATTTATGACTAAACTACTGCTCCTATTTAATTGATTTTTAGTACAGAGCTTTAAATGGTACCCAGTATATGCAGTTTAAAAAATGCCCTTCGGTCGTATCAAACCTGTATGAGGACATACATTTTTTTTAGCAGAATCAAACGGTCTGTTTACATTGTGTATAAGTATTTACGCCATTTTATCACATAAATACATACATAAACTCACGCCTGTATTCCCCGAAGGGGTAGGCAGAGATGCATTTCTGCACCCACATTTCGCCAGGTATGTATCAGTCCCACGTAATAGAGGCCGAGCCTATTGCCGTTTTTCGGGCCATTTCCAGACTCCGGGCTGTTACTGAGAATTTCCTAATGGAAAAACCCAATAACACTTTGCCCGATCCGGGAATCGAACCCAGGACCTCTATATCGCACGGCACATACTTGTACCGCGAGACCACGAGGCAGTCTATTTTGTCACAATTTTAAGAAATTCTCAGTAGCAGCGCAAAGTCTGGAAATATGCTCGGTAATCGGCAATAAGCTCGCCCGCTATTACGTGGAACGTGGGTGTCATGGTTGTAGAAATACATCTCTAGCTAACCTTTTGGGTATAAATATGTGACACGCTTTATTAACAGCTATAACACGTTTCGAAGCGGCAATATTAAAAAAAAATATTATATATATATTCAGCCTATCGCCGTCCACTGCTGAACGAAGGCCTCCCCAAGTAGGCGCCAACCATCCCGGTTTTGAGCAGCCCTCATCCATCCGCTACCCGCCACCTTTCTCAAGTCGTCGGACCATCGTGCTGCAGGACGTTCCACACTACGTCCGCCTAAGCGCGGTCTCCACTCCAACACTTGTCTGCTCCACCGGCCGTCCGACCGTCGGCAAACATGGCCGGCCCACTTCCACTTTAGCGTGCTAATCATATGGGCAATCTCAATGACTCCGGTTCTCTGGCGGATGACTTCATATAAAATATAATAGTTTAAAAAAATATTAAGAAGTGTAAAATTGACGATTCAAAAGAACTCTATTTGAATAAAGATAATTTGACTTGATTTGACTTGTCTTAGTGGTACAGTTTGCAGTACTAAATAATGCCATTAAGCATCGTATTCTGTGACACTATTCTCGGAAATTGTTTCTGCCATTAAATGATCGTCACTAAGACATGCATTTATAAGATAAGATTTTAAAGACATAGTCGCGTATACAGATAGCTTACAATTTAATACCTAAATAAATATTTATACTATTATTTTTTCCTTTAACAAAATGATGTATAGTCGGCGCGGTCAAATAGTAAGGAAATATAAATATCCGAACACACACAATGCGCTGTTCTGATCTTATTTAAAAAGTTGAAAAGCGATTGTGTCTTCGTCTTCGTGGGGTTTCGATCTCCAAACAGAGACAAATATTTGTGTCATTACAATTATTATGTGCCAGGTGTGAGTGTTTGTGTTAAAAAAGTTCCTTCGGGCGTTTCTCGTACCTTTACAGCACAATTTTACTTTATTTATTTATTTATTTACACTTTATTGTACACACGGAGAAAATTAACAAAAGAACACACAAGAAAGAAAATAGTACAATTGGCGGTCTTATCGCTCAAGGCGATCTTTTAGAGACAACCATAGGATGGAAACAAAAAAAAGGATAGATGAGAGGGTAGTCAGTGTGTACAACATACATACATATAATACAACATACATACGTATATACAGCATACATACATATATACAAAAATACATACAAAATTCAAAATACTTTAGTTTGGTATCAGACCTAAAATTGTAAACTTATTTAGATAGATAGATAGAGAAGATAAGGCTTTATACATAATATAAACACAAGCGCAAATTTTCTGTTTGATTTACAGCGAGGTTGCGTCGCCACGCCAGTAGGCGGCCCATTCACTTTGCCCAAATCAATACAGAAGTTTATTAGTGAAACTATTTGAAAATAAAATAATTTTAATCTATTTTAGCGTATTACTTTTCACAAATAACTGTATTTCATTAATAAAAACATTAAACGGCTTAATTCTAATAATTTGAGCTCAGAGAATTGTATTAAAGCTCTTTATGCGGTTATAACTATTAAAATAATTAGGGTAATTCAATTATTGAGGTTTTCAATTGGATAATACAACTTTATCGCCGTGGCTAAATATATAATCTTTCGACGTCTCCCATTTCAATTACTGTGAGTAGATTAATAATCATACATACATACATAGGTAATCTCACGCCTGTATACCCCGAAGGGGTAGGCAGAGGTACATTACTGCACCCACATTTCGCCATTTATATATCAGTCCCACGTAATAGGGGGCGAGCCTATTGCCGTTTATCGGGCACAATTCCTGACTCCGTGCTGTTACCGAGAATTTCCTAATGGAAAAACCCAATAACACTTTGCCCGACCCGGGATTCGAACCCGGGACCTCGTGATTCTACGGCACATATTTGTACCGCGAGACCACGAAGCAATTTAGGCGAGTTTAATAATCATTCTAGGCTTTTTATTCTTCATTCATGATGAATATTTAGCTTAAACCCCTACTTCTCTTATCATTATTAGCTCCTTGATGTAAAGGAGAGCGATATTACATACATACGAGTACATACACTGACGCTTAAATCACCAAAAGGGATACACAACGTGTTTTGCCAGTTCTTACTATTACATTATACAAGTAGTGATGGCTTCGAGGTTTAGGCACACGGTCGAGAATCACAGCGGTTGCGGGTTCAAACCCCAGGCACACACCTCTGACTTTTGGAATGTGTCATCATCATCATCAGCTCATATACGTCCCACTGCTGGGCACGGGCCTCTTCTACAACTGAGACGGTGTGTGTGTATTTAATGAATTATCACTTATTTTAACGGTGAAGGAAAACATCGTGAGGGAATCTGCACACCTAAAAGTTCTTAGAGGTTTCTTAGGTGTGTAGTCCGCCAACCCGCACTAGGCCGCCGTGGTGGACTAAGGCCTAAACCCTCACAGTTGTATGTGTATTGTAAATACTATTAAAATTTTAATTTAAAATGAAATAGTAATTAACATTAACAGCAGCGTCAACGATTTAGAAATTAAAAGCGTTTGCTGTATTTTGTGTTGACAGACTTTCATTAAATAAAAATATGCTTTGAATCCTTTGGTTATGATCGCAATCAGTAAAATAAATGTTGAATTACCAGTGGTGTAGTGGTAAAACCTCCTCTTTAATGATTTTGATGACACAAACATTTGTCTCGGTGCGGGGATCGAACCCGTGGCCTCTGGTTTCGACAGCTGATGTCTAGACAATTGCGCCACGGGGCTGTCAAAATATTCTATCAATTTTACCAACAGTTGTTTGAAATTCTCAGTGCTAACGGTAAGTTTACTAGAAAAAACCATACGAATAAAATCATCGGCAAAAATAAAAGGGATGAAGTCGCAAAAGGAGCTCTTATGAATATTAATGTACATTCAAAACATCAAAGTATGTAACAAGATGAATGTAGGGATATAAATGTTTTCGCAATAAAATATATCGAATGTAAAGGTCACAAGTCATCGATCGCTATCAGATAAAAAAATAACGTATGTACACTTTTATATAGCGGTAACTTGCTTAAAGACTAATAATACATACATCATACATACATACATAAACTCACGCCTGTATTCCCCGAAGGGGTAGGCAGAGGTGCATTTCTGCACCCACATTTCGCCAAGTATGTATCAGTATAGGGGGCGAGCCTATTGCCGTTTTTCGGGCACATTTCCAGACTCCGTGCTGTTACTGTGAATTTCCTAATGGAAAAACCCAATAACACTTTGCCCGACCCGGGAATCGAACCCAGGACCTCTAGATCGCACGGCACATACTTGTACCGCGAGACCACGAGGCAGTAAAGTAACGTATGTACATTTTTATATAGTGGCATTTTATATTGTGGTAATTTGCTTAAAGACTTAAATATCTAAAACATCACTTGCATGAAAGCTTAACCTAAATGCAACAAAACTAAAAAAAAGAGCAAAAAACAATAGCATTTGAGTATAAGTGAATTGGTGAACCGATTGGAACCAGTGCTTTAAAAGTACTCTTTTAACATCGGTTGTATTAAAAAATATATGTATGTATAGGGGGGTTATTGCCCTAGCTCTTGATGGTAAACGCAGTATTGCCCAAATCCAACGAGAATGTACGATTTCAACAGGCGGAACAATTATGGACTTGACGATTGATGACGACTTGATGACCTTGTAACTGGATGAACCAATTTTACACCTTTGGGTAGAATTTTAGGGTACAAAATAATTTTTATTTATGTATGATTGACTACTGCCTAAATTCTCTAAGGTGTAGAAGAGGCCCGTTCCCAGCAGTGGAACGTATAAGGGCTGATGATTATGTGCGATTCTGCCAAATTGATGACTATTGAGCCAGCCCATTTAGAGTAGCTCTTTATTTCTTTAACGAGACGAAAGCGCCCTAAACAACCCGTTCGGTACTTCGGGGAAGGCCGAAAAGGGTATCTCGGTGTCTCCAGCCTTCCAACTCAACACGCGTAACTTTTGTTCGCTTTAGACAAACGAACAAAAGTTAAAAGAACAAAAGTTCGTTTGTCTAAGTTGGATCCTTAACCAAAAATCCTACGCTGCTATATAATCTAAAAGCTCTTGATGGCTGTCTTACGCATTTTGCAAGCTACGAGATATACAGGGCGATAAGCGCCCTTAATTGTTTCTCGCTGCCCGGTGCTCCGACTCCACTGCGATGGAGGAAATTAATATGTCCCCCACTCGGCCCTATTTTGGACGTTCATTTGGTGTGGGCGTCCACGACATCCTCAAGGCCATGTGCTCTGCCGCACATCTCGAGATCGTACATCTTCTGTGAGAAGCTAGAGAGAAAATATGTCTCTATCACAAATAAAAAAGATATAGGCATGCGACACCGCGTGTTTATAATAGTTAAAATGTAATGGCGACTGTGTTTTATATTCAACGTGAAAATTTTACGGCCGCCATATTCGCGTTACGCTGATGGAATCAATAAGGTACCTTTTGCACGTTTTACTGTCATGAACGGTGTTGCGGTTTAATGTGCGGTCGGCTTCGAAACGTCCCTCCTGCGGCCTATATTCGCGCGACTTATCGAAATGGTGGCTATATGATATATTCTATACATGATGGGGCTTGATCAATTTTGGATTTTTGGGTAAGACTACATACATCTTCACACCAGGTTTGTCCGATGGGGTAAGTACCATTTCTGCAACCACATTTCGCCAACTAAGTATCAGTCCCACGTAATAGGGGGCGAGCTTATTGCTGTTTTTCGGGCACATTTCCAGGCGCAGCTACTGAGAATTTCCTAATGGAAATACCCAATGTCTTTTTCCGGGACCTCTCGCTCGCACAGTATATATTTGTGTCGCGAGACCACGAGGCAGTCAAGAAAAAGACAAAAAGTGAACATTCTACCACGCTAACACAATTCGTAAAAACAAAAGAAAACAAAAGTACACAAGAAATCTACTGTTCGTTTAAGAGTCAAAACAAACTGTTTCAGCTGTGAATATTTTCTAGGAAAGTTGGAAAGGAAAATATGATGTTACCACGTAATGGGGCTTTTTGGGAAATATACCTAGTTATTAAAGTAAAATGTGTCAGTAGCGCCGCTTGTCGAACGAGAGATTAGAACGCACGAAGCACCACTCCGTATTTTAAAGGAAGACAATAAATATTAGGTACTTAGTTGATACTTCGAAACGCTACATGGCTTTTGACAGAAAGAAAACAGGTGTACAAATAAGGTAAATAATTTTTAATTTCACACCATATTGACAAAAAATATGGTAGTTTCTTTATTTTAAGCTATTCTTACGACTAAGCATAAATTTAGGTAAAAAAATGTCATTAGGGATATGAAACAAATCAATAATATAGCACACGTCAATACATGTTTATAACAAAAAGGAAAAAAAAAAGAAATATATTAGGCGTAAAATACACTGGTCGATGTTTAGTTTTTATTAAAACTACATCATCATCATCAGTCCATATACGTCCCACTGCTGGGCACGGGCCTCCTCAACTGAGAGGGTTCAGGCCTTAGTCCACCACGCTGGCCTAGTGCGAATTGGCGGACTACACACCTACGAAATTCCTAAGAACTTTTAGCTACGCAGGTTTCATCCCGATGTTTTCCTTCGCCGTTAAAGTAAGTGATAATTCATTATGAATGTGTATTCATATAACTTCAAACAATAACAATAAAATAATATAACTTCGAAAAGTCAGAGGTGTGTGCCTGGGGTTTGAGCCCGCGACCGTCGAGATTCTCGACCGTGCGTTTAGACCTCGAGGCCATCACTGCTATTAAAAAAATTTAATTAAAACTATGTAGGTATCTTAATTTTATTTTTATTTTTGTTTCAAAAAAGTCCTATTGAAAATAACATTATAAGAGGTAGACATGGACCATAGGAAATAATTGAAAATCACTCTTACAGCAGTAGAAATGTTGTGGAAACTGTCATCAAATTTTTTTACACAAATACAAATAACTTTTATGTATACAATATATCATGAACAAAGGTAAGATAACTTAAAAATTTCCGAGAAGAAACTTTCATCTATGGTTCAATCAGCGGAAGTGGAACTAGGGAAAAATAGAGAAAAATATGAAAAGGGGAGTTGAGCGAGAAAAACTTGTTTCTTCGAAGCAAACGAAAGAAAGGTATGACAAAATATTTATACTAATATTTTCGTAATTTTGAAGTTATTTTTATTTATTTATTTATAAAGTTATTTAAAAAATAAACATAATCTTACATTATTTAATGTATGTTACTTTATTGTCCACCAAACCCGCACTAGGCCAGCATGGTGGACTAAGACCTAAACCCTCTCAGTTGTAGAGGAAGCCTGTATATGGGCTGATGATGGAAAATTGTTTCACGTGTCATTCAGTATTTTTTTTTGAGTATTCAAACTGCTGACTTTAAAGATCGATTTCGTAGTTATTATACTGTGTAATTAATAAGATAGTTAAGGTTCACCTGAATTCGTTTTACGCAGTATTATGAACAACTATCCTATCTATGACTAAACAAGAAATGCTTTCATCGGTTAAAGATTGGAAATAAAACAGTAATAAATAACTTTTGCTTTTAATATTAATAATCTTAATTATATTATAGACAAAAGATTGTTACAAATAGTTGCAAGTAAATAAATCTAGAGTACAGTAATTTTAGTATGGACAAGAAATGAAATGTAGTGAGTGTTATAAAGAGAAATTGTTACAGCGTAACAAAAAGCACTTTGCTAAAGTCCCTGAGGACGGTTGCACATTTATTATAGGGTAGACAGCAAAGGACGCCAAGCGACTGCAGCTACGTGATTTCCTTGTTAAAACGACCGAAGCGCCAATGGGGATTAGATGCGATGAGTTTTATACTATCGATGGCTAGTCGGCGACTATTCATGCCTTATTCTTCGCCATAGCACCTTTGATTAAATAGTGTTATGTCCTGATGTTTCTGGGTTGGTTAGTTTTTAAATGAAATAAAGCTTAGTTCCAATAGCGTCTGACACGTCCACTCGGTCCGATGGCAGACGTGGTACTGAACCGGTTTAAGTGGTGCGCTTATAATAAGTCGTGATGGCCTCGAGGTTTAGACGCGCGGTCGAGAATCTCGACGGTCGCGGGTTCAAACCCCAGGCACACACCTCTGACTTTTCGAAGTTATGTGTGTATTCACAAAGAATTATCATGTACTTGTAAGGTGAAGGAAAACATCGTGATAAAACCTGCACGCCTAAAAATTCCTAAGAACTTTTAGCTGTGCAGGTTTCACCACTATGTTTTCCTTCGCCGTTAAAGTAATATAATATGATTCATTATGAATACACCACGAGGGCATCACTGCTTCATTCAAAAATAATAATGCATAATCTTATAATCTATCTGCCGACGGTCCGACGGCCGATGGAGCAGACAAGTGTTGGAGTGGAGACCACACTAATGCAAACGTAGTGTAGGACGACCTGCAGCACGATGGTCCGACGACTTGAGAATGGTGGCGGGTAACGGATGGATGAGGGCTGCTCAAGACCGGGATGGTTGGCGCTTTCTTGGGGAGGCCTACGTTCAACAGTGGACGGTGATAGGCTGAGTATATAGTATCTTATAATCAAGTGTAGTAAGAGTAAAATTTTTACAATCACGTTTAGACACTTACGTTAGACGAACTAGAGAACCAAAATTTCATAATAAAGATACGCTGTATCATAAAATTACGCTAACTTTAATCGAGAAACACAGGCAGTTGGCTAGACACCAGCTTACGAAACGAGAGGCCGCGGGTTCGATCCCCGCACCAAGACAAATGTTTGTGTGATCCACAAATATTTGTTTAGGGTCTGGGTGTATGTGAGACCGAAAAGTCTCTCGTAGTTTCAGATACCCACGACACAAGACTTGTATCTTAGCGTGGGATCAGAACTATGTATGTGACTGTTGGGTGTATTTATTTTATGTAACTGGCTATTATTAAAGGCCTTCTTTTATTGGCACATATCAAACAGAGAGCACATAACAGACTTTAAACGTATTAAAGCAACATTGTGGATGATTTACGAGCTGTTTATATCGCGGCCAAACAAAATAAACTCGTAAAATACCGCGTGACAGTATAAAATTGCGATGCTATGAAAGATGCGTATCTGTTGCCAGTTTTGCAATTGACTTTCACGTGTTTGAGTGGAGGCGGCAGTTGATCACACATCAGATAGATCCCACTGCTGGGCAGGGGCCTCCTGTAAAACTACGCCGTAGTCCACCACGTCCAAAAATCTTCACAATATTTATGTCTGCAGGTTTCCTCACGACGTTTATCTTTATTGTTAAAGTTGGTGATAAATATTGGTGCAGTGCTACGAGTATTACGAGAATATCGATGCAGTGCTCATCTACCAGTGGTGATTACTGCAGTAGTGATGAATCTCGGCGGTCGCCAGTTTAAATCCCAGGTACACACCACTAACTTTTCGAAGCTATGTGTGTATTCGCAATGAAATGTTACGTACTTAAACGGTGAAAAAAACATCGTGATGAAACCTGCACACCTAAAACTTCTTAGGAATTTCTGAGGAATGTAGTCCGCCAATACACACTATGCCAGCGTGGTGGACTATGGCCTAAAACCCTCTCAACTGCAGAGGAGGCTCGAGCCAAGCAGAGGGATGTATATGGCCTGATAATGATGTATGCTGATCACTGTGCGGATTAAAACTGTGTAATAAATCTAGTATATTGAAATGATTTATTGTAGTATTTTGTATTAATATTTGTAAAATATAAAAATATAAAGGAAGAGCATTGAATTGTATAATAACGGTTTATTCAGAATGTCTATTGATTTCATATATTTTTATTACTATAGAATATAAAGAAAGTGTATTGATCGAATGTCACTTAAACGACGACATTTTGTTCGTGTGATTATTGTTGAGTAGAAATTGGAGCGAGTGCAAGTAAATTGTTATCTTCGAAAATATAAATATAGAGTTGTAACTGAAGACTGGGAGTATTCTTTAAAAACAGCAAGCCACATCTACATACATCTGTTATAACTACGAACAGCAAAATGGGCCTTCGGTACTTTTACTCACCAAACGAAGCGGAAAATTATTGCTTGTTGATTTTCTGTGAGACAGTGGTACCGCCTCGATCAAGCCTTATCATACTACAGTCCAAAATGGCTATGGCGTACTACTTTCAACACTTTTTAGTTTGTAGTAATGCCTCATCCACACAATCCATTCGCACGTCCGCGCGAACAATATTAACTCCAGCAGAACTTTGTTATTACTTGAAGCAAGTTTATTTGGAAAATGAGCTGGAAACTGGCGTCCAACGACACACGCGATTTACAACCCTTACGGCGCTCTCGTGTTTGCAAAATACGACAATATTGTTGTTACTGTTCATTATATTGAGCCATTTTGATAATGTGCTGGGAGAGAGCTTTATACGGAATTGTAATAGATGAAATATATCTTTTTTGTTGGGTTTAAATATGGAAAAAATTAATGATGTAATCAGTGTTAGAGGAACTTTGGAGTTATAGTATATGTAACCATGGGGACCATGTAGGCGACGCTGTTTACATAAATGTTTAGTATAGTTTCTAATGCTCCTTAATTGTACACGTTTTTTAATTAAATATGGTGAACAATACGCGTTAGGCGTGCACATGGCAACGGGGTACGCGCGGGCGCCGGGGGTGGTCCTCGCTGGCGGGGATCACTCGGCGGAGAACGCGTTGTCCTAGGGATGATCGATGTTAGAAAAACATCGATGTTGACATCGATGTTAACATCGAACCAGAAGTATCGATATACGATAAACATCGATTGAAAAACATCGATGTCTTAAAACATCGATGTTTTTGGTAGGGATGTCGGAAAATGCAGTAAAGTAAATATATTATTTGAAAATATCTATCGATATTTATATTTTTACTAAAAAGTATCGATATATCGGTATGAATTGTGTACATACTCAAGAACTTAAGAATACGCGCGCGTTGACAGAGTTGTCGACCAAAAAAAAAAAGATAATGGTAAATGTTGTCTCGCACTCGCAGTTGAATTGATATTTAACGTTATTGTTAATGTCTTTAGTTGTCAGTTTCTTTTTTTTTTCTTTGAGAAATGCAAAGAAATAACTATTCGTACGGCTTGTCTTGCGAACACTAGATGGCGCCCTAAAGAATAATTGACGTTTCGATGTTTTATTTTTATAACATCGATATATCGATGATATCGAAGTCAAAACATCGATGTTTATTCAACATCGATGAATATCGATCATCCCTACGTTGTCCACGATCGCAAGCGCCACAGTGCACACCTATCGCTTATCGACATCTTTAGTAATTAAATAAATTAATTAAATAATATTTATTCCAATATGTTGCGTTACAACAGAAGTAGTTCTTAAAATCTATAACATATTACATAAATACTATTGACAAGTTTTCAAGAGACATCTCACACTAGACAGAGCCTGTATCGTGAGATGTTCTTTAGTTACTCGTTTACGTTAATGTCTCCAGTGTAATTTAAATATAAAGTTCAATGTAAAGTTTTAAATTCAATAACAAAGTGAAAATATAAAACAAAAGGAAAAATAAAAATAAAAACACAGGAACCTTATATGCTACAGTAAAAATTAGGACTTAATCTAAAATTATATGAGATCAGGTTTATACTAAATAATATGTGAGTTTAAAATTCAAAGAAAAGAGGTTTCATAAATTTTTCTGTATAATCGTATGTCCAGTTCATCAGTCCCTTTTGTATTCTAAATTTATTTTAATTGTTGTAGTGTTTTATTTGCCACCCTTATACATGGTTTTCGTCCTTTAAGACTATTATACTCATAGTTAGTCAAAGTCCACCAACCCACACTAGAGCTATAGTATTTGATTGGAATATACGCAAATGTCTCTTTGATATAAGTGCACTGTGTTCCCGGTTTGATAAAGTGCTGAAAAATACCATAGGGTCACTCCTTATTACGTGGGACTTACAACAGCTTGCAAAACGTGAATGAAGAAATACACCCCTGTCTCCTATGGGGATACGAGATTAAGTATACCGGGTACAAAAATATAGTGATTTAAAACAGTGACAGATAATAGATATGATGATTAGGAAAAAAAATATTTTTTTTAACCTTTTTCGGGAGATTTTTAACGTCAATGTGTTTTTGTTGTCGGTCACGGTCTGATACACACTGTGTAAATTAAAAAGCAAATAGTTGTTCATTGACAGCCCCGTGGCGCAGTTGGCTAGACACCAGCTTGCGAAACGAGAGGCCGCGGGTTCGATCCCTGCACCGAGACAAATGTTTGTGTGACCCACAAATATTTGTTTCGGGTCTGGGTGTATGTGAGACCGAAAAGTCTCTCGTAGTTTCTGATACCCACGACACCAGACTTGCATCTTAGTGTGGGATCAGAACTATGTATGTGACTGTTGGGTGTATTTATTTATTTATTTTATTTATATACGTCCTACTGCTGGGCACGGGCCTCCTCTACCATTGAGAGGGTTTAGGCC
The DNA here is from genome assembly GCA_907164795.1 of Hemaris fuciformis. NCBI lineage: Eukaryota > Metazoa > Arthropoda > Insecta > Lepidoptera > Sphingidae > Hemaris > Hemaris fuciformis. The sequence continues at coordinate 2,012,750 of OU015440.1, read as the reverse complement.
TTATTCCACGCTGGCCTAGTGCGGGTTGGCAGACTACACACCTAAGAAATTCCTAACAACTTTTAGGTGTGGAGGTTTTATCACGATGTTCTCCTTCACCGTTAAAGCAAGTGATAATTCTTTGTGAATACACACATAACTTCGAAAAGTCAGAGGTGTGTACCTGGTGTTTGAGCCCACCACCGTCGAGATTCTCGACCGCGTGTCTAAGCCACGAGGCCATCACTGCTTCACTGCTGACTAGTGGAATATATGAACATATCAGATTCCCTCGCCATAGTATAAAATATAATATAGTCATCAGTATGGAAGGCCCGACGACTTGAGAAAGGTGGCGGGTAGCGGATGGATAAGGGCTGCTCAAGACCGGGATGGTTGGCGCCTACTTGGGGAGGCCTTCGTTCAGCAGTGGACGGCGATAGGCTGAGAGAGAGCGAGAGAATAATGGAAGGTCGTTAAAATCGACATCATTCGTTCAGCCAAGTTTTATTCCATTTGTTTTGATATCTATCTAATGTTTTGTCTATACAAATAAAAAAACGAGGCCATCAAATAGTGCAATCTAACTTTTCAATTATGCCAAACTCACAAAACCCTGACAACGTTCATATTACATAAAATACGCTACAAACATAAATGAAGTTGCGCACATTTCGACATCCGAGCAACCAGTAGTTTCGCAATTTTCTATTTCGCGCCATGAAAGCGTCGTTCATACAAGAAATGAATATTCGCTTTACACACGCAAAAACATCGTCACAGGGATGGTTTGATTACTCTTATTTCTTTTCAATTACAATCAACAAGTCAACATCAGCCCAAATACGTCCCACTGCTGGGCACGGGCCTCCTCTACAACTGAGAGGGTTTAGGCCTTAGTCCACCACGTTGGCCTAGTGCGGGTTGGCGGACTACCCACCTAAGAAATTCCTAAGATTAATTAATATTAGTATATATGAGTATATACATAGATAAACTCACGCCTATATTTCCCGAAGGGATAGGCAGAGGTGCATTTCTGCACCCACATTCCCATATGGGCTGATGATGATGATGATACTAATATTTTAAAGAGCGAAGGTTAGTGTTTTTGTTTTAATTGTTCCCGTAAGATGAGCACGAAATTATAAGTTGTAGTCAGGCGGAGCCGGATTAGCTAGTTTTGTATAAGGATTGTACAATACTCGCTATCTGTATTAATAAGCTAGCCGTGTACTAGCAGTTTGATAGAAATAAAATTTGCCAGAGAAATATAATAAACTACAAATATCGAAGCCGATAACAGAAGCCCTATAAGTCTAAAAGTCGAAGATAAACGGAAAGTTGTACGTACGAATAAATCGTCTGTTTTGGGCAACTTTTAAATAGAATTTATGATAAGTATTCAGTTCTCCGCGCGCCGCGAACATGAGTAATGTTGTGCTGTTTAACAAAATGATATATTTAAAAAGTTCTTGTTAGTTCACTGTATTTCGAAGCGTTCTCGGGATATTTCTCTATATTACACGTTTTTGTATGTACATGGAGATGCTGGAAGTTATTCTCCCGTTTTGTGAATACGTTTTCACTTTATTTTGATAAAAATATAAGGATATTTTCACAGCTCCGTGGCGCAGTTAGCTAGACATCAGCTTGCGAAACGAGAGGCTGCGGGGTCAATCCTCGAACCAAGACAAATTTTGGCGTGATCTGAGTATTTGTGAGACCGAAAAGTCCGTCTTTTTGATATCCACGATACAAGACTTGTATCTTAGTAAGGGGTCAGAATTATTTATGTGACTGTTGGGTGTATTTATTTATTTGTGGTAGGGTCTCCGCAGTGGGAAGAATTTTGACGAGTAAGCGTTATTACGCATAAAGCATTCGAAATACTGTACTGTACAATATACCAACTATAACGTATCACGGTCCAAAAACAAGCAATATTATTCGGTTACAATCAGACTGATAGATTGCGTCAACTAGTGAGATGATAAAGATGATCGTTTCACGTCTAATCAGACCGCAATACACTTCTATCATTACGGTTACTTTGGCTTACATACAGTTACTACACACCTCTGACTTTTCGAAGTTATGTGTGCATTCACAAAAAAATATCACGTACTTTAACGGTGAAGGAAAACTTCGTGATGAAACCTTCACACCTAAAAGTTGTTAGGAATTTCTTAGGTGTGTTGTCCGCCAACCCGCACTAGGCCAGTGTGGTGGACTAAGGCCTAAACCCTCTCAGTTATAGAGGAGGCCCGTGCCCAGCAGTGGGACGTATATGGGCTGATGATGACGATGATATACATTTATGTTTGAAATAATGAAGGTGTGGCTTAAAAGGTCCTAGACATTGAATAGCTGGTTGTACCAGATGTGTTGTACCGTTATTTTTAGTTATTTCCAAGTAGTTAGTAGTTTTTTTTAACCCCCAATTAAATCTTCAGCCCGAAATCGACACAAGACCTAACAATTCGTACAAAAACATCAAGGGAAGCCCTTAGTTATATTTGCAAGTGACATGCAAACAACATATTCAAGTTCCAACTTTTTAATTTAAACAAACGACTCCCAGCCGCTTTGCCCTATGTTTTTATTACTAAATTAACTTTCAAGTTGCGAATGTCGTGGGACCGCTGTGAAAGGGTTTACTCGTTTAAAACACAATCTCCTAATGCGTGGAACATAAAGGGAGGGTAATAAAGCATCCCCGTTTAACAGGAATACAATTGTTTGTGCGTCTGCCACGGCCAGGCCGCGTGTAAACTTGTCGCGCTCACCTTAGCTGCAAATTGTTTTCTTTGGGTTTTAGACGAGTGGAAAATTGTATATTGTGTTTTTATACTTCACTTAATTTTTTTTATTTTATGTAAAAGTGGCGTGGTAACGACATCGCTGTATAGTAGTAAATGTTGGATCATCAGCCCATCACGTCCCACTCCAGGGCACGGGCCTCCTCATTAGAGTATTGCTGAGAGGGATTTGGCTTTAGTCCACCCCGCTGACCTAGTGAGGGTTGACGGACTACACACCTAAGAAATTCCTAAGAAATTTTCAGGTGTGCAGGTTTCCTTACGATTTTTTCCTTCACCGATAAATTACGTGATAATTCATTGTGAATAATATAGATATGGTTGAAAAATCCTATCACCTTTCCTGACAAAATGAGGAATAGTGTGATTAAGAATCTGTTTGTGTTGAAGGATACTAGAATAAATGTTATTGATAGGTCAAGGATTGATATAGCATAATATTGAACTGAAGCAAACAACTTTAACAACTTGTTTGCTTACGCCTTCAAAATTTAATGTCGTTTTCTTAAATTTTAAAAGAATTTTAAGCATAAGATAAATAAAACATTTGATTGGTTCGATTTCCAAATCTAAGACTGGCCACATATCTTAAATAGCATTCTACCTAACATACCTAAATTACTCCTTGTAAAAATAATAAGTAGATAAATAGGAAGATAATAATCGTAGATCTAATTATGAAAAAACGAACCTTTGCAAAATAATTCAAAACTATAAATCTGTATCTGTATAATCTGCACTCGATAACTCAAAGGTGACTGACTGACTGACATAGTGATCTATCAACGCACAGCCCAAACCACTGGACGGATCGGGCTGAAATTTGACATGCAGGTAGATGTTATGACGCAGGCGTCCGCTAAGAAAGGATTTTGATTAATTCTACCCCAAAGGGGATAAAATAAGGGGATGAATGTTTGTATAAAACTTTGTCAATTTTAAACCGATCGGGCTGAGACTTTGCATCCATAAAGCTACTATGACGTAGGCCAACCCTGTACCCAACCCTGTAGTCTACGAAGACGGAGTCGCGAGCAATGTTTTATAAAATTCAAAGAAGCTGTATTATCCTGCATCAAACAGTTAGTGGAAACTCTCGACGGTAAATATTAATTCCCAACCGATCTGCTAGAACCTCGGTAATCAACTCCGCGAACTTTATTTATATAGAATTTCCAAGTATGAAATATATCAAAACTTGTTGCGAGGCGGCGTGTTGTAAACTTGATGTAGTACTGTTGGGTGCGCGTTTCACCCCTTCAACCTTATGCTGCGGACCAAATGTTGCACTCTTTTAAGATTTTTCTACTTTAATGCTGCTTTCCTAGTACTCCTGATGATATTTTATTTTTATTTTTGGGCACTTGATTTATATTGAAACTTGTACTTGGTGCATTGCCTTGAGCGATTGCCGCGTTTTTTTCGTGGCATAAATGTGGAAAGTGCGAGTTAGAGGTTCTATACCCCGTCGGAAGAGATTAAAAAATTCGTTCCTAACTCAAGGTTTAATAAAAAAGTCAAAAGCAACCTCTTGCGGTTCAGCACACATGTAAATAGATATAAATTGACAGCCCCGTGGCGCAGTTGGCCAGACACCAGCTTGCGAAACGAGAGGCCGCGGGTTCGATCCCCGCACCGAGACAAATGTTTGTGTGATCCACAAATATTTGTTTCGGGTCTGGGTGTATGTGAGACCGAAAAGTCTCTCGTAGTTTCTGATACCCACGACACAAGACTTGTATCTTAGTGTGGGATCAGAACTATGTATGTGACTGTTGGGTGTATTTATTATTATTATTATTAAATCTCTTCAATATAAAAACGGTTACAAATCCATCCTATATATCCTCTTTACCAATAAAAGTTATTGTCATAAACATACGGGTAAATCGACGAGCGCCGTCCGCGTACCAGGGTATCATAAAATCAAAAGGAGTCGGACAGCGTCTCGGGGTTTGCTGAAAAATCGAGTTATTGCCACAGTGTTGAACCCTTCCTTGCACTCACGTTAACGTGCTCCCGTCTCCCCGAAGATCCCGGACTAATGCACTCGATAACGGATTTCCCGGGACGCCAGTTTATCCCGCTTTATAGGGAGCATTCGCATTACACCGAAACTTTTGATAGTAAACATTGTTTTCGTATTAGCGGAGTGCATGCATTATCAATATCTCGTGGGAGTTCAGTTTTAGATCATTTGCAGTCGATTTTGTTAGGAAGTTTATAATCAGATCAGTATAAGAACTTCTTCTGCTCTGTAGGTATATGTAAAGCGAATACTGAGGGAATTTTGGGAGATATTAAAGCAACTTTACTGTAAATATTGATTTAAAAGTACGAACTGTTACTCTTGATAAATCTTAGTTTGCTTAGACCATGGTACAAATGGGTCGCCTCGACTAGAATCGTATGGTGTTGTAGAAAATCGAGAATATTTTATGGCCACAATTGGAACCGTTATTATTACAGTTAGAATATATTTTGGCCTTACTGCCTCGTGGTCTCGCAGCACAAGTATGTGCCGTGCGATCTAAGGGTCCTGTGTTTGATTCCCGGGTTGGGCAAAGTTTTATTGGGTTTTTCCATTAGGAAGTTCTCAGTAGCAGCACGGAGTATGGTAATGTGCCCAATTACGCGGGACTGATACATACCTGGCGAAATGTGGGTGCAGAAATGCACCTCTGCCTACCCCATCGGGGAATACAAGCGTGAGATTATGTATGTCCATATGTATGAATATATTTCAATGATTCTTTCTTATTCTTCAATTCACGATATTGATAACCATGACCATAAGACTAGTCATGTTTTAAAATAGAAAATCATTCACATCTTTCATTAGTGCCAACAATAGTGCGTATGATGACAACATGGCTTTTTTATCTTGCAGACATTCAGACCAGAAAATTATTTGTAAATTATACAAATTGTATTGATGCACGAATTGAATGATTGGTAGGAAATAATTAACTTGTGTCGATGGCAATTTATTTACTATGAGCTTCCATTATCACTCTATCATATTCATCATCATCATCAGCCCATATACATCCGACAGCTAAGCACGGGCCTCCTCTACAACTGAGAGGATTTAGGTCATAGTCCACCACGCTGGCCTAGCGCTGGTTGGTGGAATACACACCTAAGAAATTCCTAAGAACTTTTAGGTGTGCAGGTTTCCTGACAAGGTTCCCCTTCACCGTAAAAGTTCGGTGTATTTGTTTATTATTAAAAATTTGTCTATGTGAACAGATCAAACCTCTCTTTTCACATCCTTGCATCAAACCAACTACTTGGCCAGCGAGTCTCTCTCTTTCTGACTTGACTTTTTTAATAATATGAAACGTTACTCGATAAAAAGTAGTTCTTACGTCATTCTACAAATGCGACCGAGCTGTCAGATGCATTGTCTTCAAGAGCTCTCCGAAGCGAACGGGAGAAACCGGTCAAGTGCCTTGTGTTGACACCGGCGGATGGTTCTGTACTGTGAAATTTTACTATGTATTTTGTAGGTACATAGAATTTAAAATGACGCGTAAGTGTGTAAGATTATATAAAGTTTATGAGTCACAAATAGATTGATTTAAGCCTCGAGAGTAAGCGATGAAATCAGTTCGACGACCGCGTGTTCAAACCCCAAACAGAAACTTCTGACTCTTCGAACTTATATGTGTTATTTTACGGTGTGTAGTATTTATTTATTATAAATCTAGTGCAGGCATTTGACCACGATCTCACCTGGTGTTAAGCGACGATGCGGTCGACGATGGAGCATGCCTGTCTAGTAGCAGCCTATTCACATTTGATTTGAATTTGTCCAGATTGTATTGTACGGGAAACACTTCAGCGGGCAGGGCGTTCCACTCCTTTGCAGTGCGCATTAAAAAAGTGGACTCAAATCGGTGTGTGCGGCAAGATGGCATATCAACAACAAAGGAATGGCACGACCGCCCGCTTCTTGTTTCCCGATGGCGGAAAGTGCTCGGCGGAACTAGTTCGTGCAGTTCCTTCGCACACTCCCCGAAATATATTCTATAGAAGACCGACAGACGAGCTACCCTACGCCGATGATCAAGAGACTGCAGCTTAGCGTCTACCAGCGTGGGGTCACCTATAAGTCATAGTAGTAACCCGCACTGGACCAGCGTGATGGACTAAGGCCTAATCCTCTTCAGTTGTAGAGGAGTCCCAGTGTCAACAGTGTGAGGGCTTACTGTAGTAGTAGTAGTAAAAAAATATTGTCACAGGCGTTTGTCTAAGAAACAAATGTAATTAAACTTCCTCCATTAAATGATGTTACCTTGTTTTACAAAGTCAATAACAACTGACTCCATCTAGAGCCCGGGCAGCTCCGTGGCGCAGTTAACTAGATACCAGCTTGTCAAACAAGAGGCCGCGGGATCGCTCACCGCACCGAGACAAATGTTTGTGTGATCCACGAATATTAGTTTCGGGTCTGGGTGTTTGTGAGACCGAAAAATCTCTCGTAGTTTCTAATATCTACGATTCAAGATTCGTATCTTAGTGTGGGGTCAGAACTATGTATGAGTATAAGACTGTTGGGTGTATTTATTATTTAAATGATTGTGTCTTCTATAAATATATTTTTGATATTAAATTTATGATTGAAATATGATTCATTGTTAGTGTTATCCACGTAACAAAATTTGCTGTAGTGCGGGATCAGGACTGTCTGTAGTTGTTGGGTATAATTGCAACTTGCTTATTATAAATATGACTGTATCACCGAAGGTGCCAACAGAGGCATGTTCCTACGCGCAGTATTCATTATTATTCATGTTATTCTCTAGTTGAGATATTTGAGTTTCTTATCCACAACTTTAATAAAATATTATGTTCAAAGAAGTTGTAATAAGTTTATTACAGACAGTAAAACGACACCGCTCAAGTTTTAAACAAGAATTTTTTGATAAATTGATACTTTGATGTAGCATCACATTTCAACATCTTAACTTGAAAATCTTACATTTTTGACTTTGAATAATCCGTATGACGAATTTATATCAATATTATAATGTACAGGTATATGTAAAGCATTTTTTAAACACCCTGTCTTATAGAACTCACCCGTCGATTCAGCGCCTTATTTGCGCTTTCAGTCTAAAGTCCTGGGGTTCTATTATCGGTACGAGAGAAGTGTTTTTTTCATTCACATAGATATGACCAATTTATTTCTCGGAAATTTAACATGGCTGAAATTAATAACTACCCCTTCCTCTTCGGAGATACAACCATGATTGTTGAGATTTTTTTACACCGGCAAGTTAAGAACAACGCACCTGATCCGGACAGTACCTAACAGACTCATCAACTGGCATGAATCTTCCACCTCTCATCACTTTATAGCAATAGTTTAACGATTTAATAGAACTTGTAAAAGTCTATCTGAATAAATATAATTTGACTTTGACATTACTCAATGTACATATTTCATACGTTCAACGTTCATATTTCGTAAATAGCTCAAAAGCACCACAGCAATATTAGAATAATTTACTAATACCACAAAATTCGTAATGAAAGCAGCATTTGTAAATCAAACAGGTCGAAACAGCGAACTAATGCGACGCGGTATGAGCGCGGTTTGAGAGCCATTATAGCTGATGTTACCGACCGACGCTTGGCGACAATACATTAATTAGGCGCGCTACATGGTACAGGAGTTGTGTTAAAATATGAGAAACTCTATCTATGTAAATTCACGCTGGTAACCCTGAAAGGGCTGGCAGAGGTGTGTAACACACATATAGTTACAGTCGTCTACACGTCGTTTCATCATTCTAGCTTCAAAAATGACGAATTTCCACACAAACTTTCACCCCTATTTTATTTTACCCTCATAAAGGTACATTTTTTTTACAAACTTTTAATGTCATATTTATTTATATCTAATCAACAGCCTAAAAAATAAGTTTCAAGCTTCTAGCTTTAAAAATGACAATACTTCCATACCTTTCATCTCCCCTTTCAACCCCTTTAAAACGTTTTCCCGGGATAAAAAGGAGCCTATGTCCTTTCTCATGCTCTAAGCTATTTGTGTACCAAATTTCATTTAAATCGGCATGTAGTTTTAGCAGGAAAGCGAGACAGACAGAGTTACTTTCGCATTTATAATATTATAGTAAGGATAATATTATATATAATATAGTATATATAGTAATAGGTATATATAGTGCTATAGTAATATTATATAGTAATATAGTATGAATTAAGAAAATAAACAAAAAAGAAAGTATATAAATCAAGGCGATATATTACGCGACGATCGAACTCCACACTGTACAAACCCGACCTCGAATTTATAATCCGTTTACAAATCGCGCTTGAACTTGAAGCGGTTACGTCAGTTTTCCGAGACCGCGGAACGGCTACGCGGTCCCACGCGGTCCTACGCGGTCCTCCCGCGGTCCTGGCTCGGTCCCCGGCTCTCCGGGATAATGGCGTAACTCGATAAAAGATTTCCCTCGGCAGCGATAGCTCACACCGTCGTCGCCATTTTAACTTCCCCGGAGTGGCAAGTTCGGTTAAGCTTCACTTTTTGATGTTTACACTTTTATCATAACTTCAGTTTTTGTTCGCGACTTTTGTTTCGGCCTCTGTTTTTTGTTGTTACTTTTTAATGTTAAAGTGCCGTTGAGTAATAAGTTTGATGTGTATAGTTCTCTAGTGGCGGTGTACGATTTCTTGAAGAAATTGTTAAGTGCTTTTGTATCTTCAGTTGTTTTTTTAAGTATTCTAGATCAGAAAAAAAACCCAGTTGCCCAAGGGTAGTAGCTAGCAGTGAAACCTTTATGGACTTATACTATATATTAACATTAAGTTAAACAGGTTGAAAATTTACTTTCAATGTCGTTTAATTTCATAAATCATATCTAAATCACTGTCCTTAAACACAAATAACAGAAGAAAAGTTATCAGACAGATATTCACATCAAACTTATACACTTTGGATGTCTTAAAATAATATCTAATCATTTAAGAGAATTACTTTCTACACAATTTTTGTGCAAATCATTAAAGTCCCGCTTATGACATACGAGGTAATGAAGTGAAATCAAAAAGCAATCTTAGAACAGGGGCCTCAGACTAGTACAAGGAAGGAAGCATACCCCATAAATGTAGCAGTAACGAATAAAAGAGTCGTAGTGTAAGCCTCAGATAATCAGTCGGCGGGCTAATTTTGCCGGGGCGAAAACGGTCAGAATGGGCGGAAACGGCTTTATCTCGCCCATAAGGCCACTATGAATGTAATTCCGCAAAACAAAGGGCCCATACAACGGGCCCACAGTTGCCGGCTAAGATATTTGCGATCGGCCGGCCGGATAACCGGCACACCGGGCCGGAATTGCGAAAGTTTCGCATCGGATTGTGTCGTGGGCATTTAATTGTTGTGTGTTTAATGACATTTTTGTTCGACCGTGCAGTCTGATTTGTACAAAGGCGGGTGGGCTTTGTTTATTACGTTTCCATAGATCTATAGTATTCCTTTAAACAAAAAAGGTGTATGATATTAAATTATCATCATAATCAGCTCAATACGTCCCACTGCTGGGCACGGGCCTCCTCTACAACTGCGAGGGTTTAGGCCTTAGTCCACCACGCTGGCCTAGTGCGGGTTGGCGGACTACACACCTAAGAAATTCCTAAGAACTTTTAGGTGTGCAGGTTTTATTACGATGTTTTCCTTCACCGTTAAAGCAAGTGATAATTCATTGTGAATACACACATAACTTCGAAAAGTCAGAGGTGTGTGCCTGGGGTTTGAACCTGCGACCGCCGAAATTCTCGACCGCGCGCCTTAACCTCGAGGCCATCACCCTAAACCTCGAGAATTAAATTATCGCCGGAACGAAAAAAAATATTTACCAACCTTGAAAAATTCTGCCTCAAATTATCGCTGAGAATATCGAAAGTATGTGAAATCGATTAGCCCGAACGAAGCTTAATTTATGTCATGAGTGAGCGTGATTGAAGCTCTAATGCTTTCTATTTGTAGAAAAGAAATATTAGGAGTTTGAAGATGTATTTAAACTAACATATATAAGAGTAGATCATCTCTGATTGAGGTCGCTGGTTCGATGCCTGTTCGATTATGTGTTTAGCAACGGATATAACTTAGCCGCTTAATACGTCGGCCTTAAATTAACCCGCCAAGATCTAGTGATGGAATACTAGTTCTACTCAGGGTGTAAACAGACCGTGATGTAAAACTAACTCGTGACTGACTTCCTCGTGGTCTCGCGGCACAAGTATGTGCCGTGCGATGTAGAGGTTCGATTCCCGGGTCGGGCAAAGTGTTATTGGGTTTTTCCATTAGGAAATTCCCAGTAGCAGCACGGAGTCTGGAAATGTGCCGGAAAACCGCCAATAGGCTCGCCCTCTATTACGTGGGACTGATACATACTTGGCGAAATGTGGGTGCAAAAATGCACCTGTGCCTACCCCTTCAGGGAATACAGGCGTGAGGTTATGTATGTGTATGTATAAAACTAAGACAGGTACGTACGTAATAGTTATGGTGATTAGGAAAAAAAGTCTTTTTTTTGGAATTTTTACCGTCAAAGTGTTTGTAATCACCGTAACTACTATCTGTTTTACTTTTCGATTACGGTCTGTTTACACCCTCGATACCTCATTTACAGTGGCGGTACATCCGTAGAAGCCCAAAAGCCTAGCTAGCCTTACAATGTTCCGAATAAAAATCTTTAAGCTTGAAATTTTTATTTAACAGAACCAATTTGATAAATAATATGTAAATGAGAATATCCTGACGCCACAATAAACAAATATAAACTAGACATTACATAATTAAAGTGTAACACTTTTGGGCTTTTATGGAAGTACCGCCACTGCTGATCTAAATATATATAACTCAAAGGTGACTGACTGACTGACTGACATAGTGATCTAGCAACGCACAGCCCAAACCACAGGACGGATCGGGCTGAAATTTGGCATGCAGGTAGATGTTATGACGTAGGCATCCGCTAAGAAAGGATTTTGATAAATTTTACCCCCAAGGGGATAAAATAGGGGATGAAAATTTGTATGCAACTTTGTCAATTTTAAATCGATCGGGCTGAGACTTTGCATGCATAAAGCTACTATGACGTAGGCCAAACCTGTACCCAACCCTGTAGTCTACGCGGATGAAGTCGCGAGCAAAAGCTAGTGTGATACAAGCATGAGCATGTACATACCTTCAAAACATTGCAATGAGCAAATGTTACTCAAGTTACCGAACAAAGACCATGTAAATCACATCTGACGTAAATATGTAATTTTATTACACCATTTTTTCAAGTTTCAGCGCAGCCGCGGATTCCGAGGGAGCTCTAACTACCTGAAGTTTCCAACTTGCGAACATAAAGAATTTTGTTGCCAACAATATTTTTTTCTAACAGAACGAGCGTTCGACGGTTGACAATGCGCTGTGATGTTTCGAACGACATATAAACAGGGTATAAAATATGTCACCAATAACCCAGACCAAATATCGGGACGGGTGCGGTGTTGTTGGACAGGATAGCGGTTGGGGAGATTGATGACTTTCTGGACCGTGTGTAGTATTAAAAGAATGAATTTATTGGTTATAAGGAAGAAGATAATTAATAGGCACGTATGACACGTCGTAATAAGCAGTGATAGCCTCGAGGTTTAGGCGCGTGGTCGAGAATTTCGGCGGTCGCAGGTTCAAACCCCAGGCACACACCTCTGACTTTTCGAAGTTATGTGTGTATTCACAATGAATTATCACTTGCTTTAACGGTGAAGGAAAACATCGTGATAAAACCTGCACACCTAAAAGTTCTTAGGAATTCCTTAGGTGTGTAGTCCGCCAACCCGCACTAGGCCAGCGTGGTGGACTAAGGCCTAAACCCTCTCAGCCGTAGAGGAGGCCCGTGCCCAGCAGTGGGACGTATATGGGCTGATGATGATGACACGTCGTAAGTAAAAAACAGAAGATAATTTAGTGATATAGAATTGTCTTAAGTCGGAATATAAAGAAATAAATTCTCAATGGCACATGATTTTTTTGGCTTCGTCATAACATAACCTAATCATGTAAAGGTATTAGCAGCCATACTGGTTCATTCAAGCGTGTTGTATTCTGAAATGCATCAATTAGGTAATCGTGGTTGACTAAGGCCTAAACCATTTTATTTGTAGAGGAGGCTCATGCCCAACGGCAGCGTTAAATTGAAAAAGACGAAGATTATATGTGTGTAAGTCACCGCTGCGGTCATATTGTGCCCATATAAAAATCAGTCAATTTCCAGACCATCAAGCGACGCCGGCCTTGACAATTTACCATTCGTTCTCGCCAATCGAGGCACACTAAGTTGTTGTGAGCGGAGTAAGAGTGAAATGTAGCGTAAAACGGAATCCTTGAGAGAGCCAATGCCGATCCTTATTTATGAGTCAGCGCATTATTATGACTTGCCAATTTTCCGGGAAATAAAATCCGTTACGGCGTCGAATCGGGAACGTGACGGTGGCGGATTGCGTTCCAATTTTACTGGTCTTTTGTATGATAATTCACCAGTTTTTATACATTCGATAGGGCAGCGTTCCGTGTATGTGATGGCCTAGGATGTCGGAGATTTTCTGGAGTTTGTTTTTTCGAGTGAAATTTACATTGTGACTAATGTTTATTTTATTTACTGTGAGTTTTTTTTGCACAAATATTGTTAGTAGGTAAGTGGTTGAGCTACGTCTTGGTCTAATAAATAATAATTAGAATTACCTCAAATTCATGCGGGTTTGTAAAACCGTCAGATAAAGAAGACAGTATAAATAAAAAAAGTTCCTATTTTTTTTAATGGGCTCTGAAACGCACTTTTTTATTAATTTAAAAGGAGTGCTTCTTTTGGATTCTATATTTGTACTGCCCTCTCTTACACTAAAATTCGCTGTATTTTCATCTCGTTCAAGAATTTCGAAAACCTCATACCCTTACTACGTTACTGACTCGGTTCCTTCGACTGCTATGCATCACTATTCTTACACGATCAATTGTCTAAATCAGCTGTAGTTGGAATGAGCAAAAAAAAAAAACAAAAAATAAAATAAAAAAATAATTTATCCAAACCAATCTCGTAAAAACGGAAAATAAAAATTTTTGATGTACATATGTACAACGTAACATAACCTCACGCCTGTTTTTCCCGAAGGGGTAAGCAGAGGTGCATTTTTGCACCCACATTTCGCCAAGTATGTATCAGGCCTACGTAAGCCGCCGAGCCTATTGCCATTTTTCAGGCACATTTCCAGACTTAGAGCTGCTACGGTGAATTTCCTTGTTGATAAACCCAATGACAATTTACTCGACCTGGGAATCGAACCAAGGATATCTAGATCGCACGGCACATACTTGAACCGCGAGACCACGAGACAGTCACTTTACACAATAATTAAAACTTAATAATGTCCGGACTTATTATGTTACCCATATCTCACTCTACCACATTTAATTCATTACATACGAAAAGAAAAAAATCCATGAATTCCCGTCTAAACCAATATCCGTCCGAAGGTCGCGGGGATTACGTCAGCCATCGCACGTCCTTAAAGCCGTTTTCGGCTCGTTTCGTCCTTTCGACTTGATGGCCGCAGCTTTTGATATAATCTGATGGAACCGTTTGGACGTCTGCCTTTCTGACGCTTTTGGTCATTTCTGCTTTTTTATCTATGTTTTTGTTATATTTCTTTTTGATGTTTCTAAGAATACTAGAGTAGTCGCATATGTAATCCTGCCTCACAGTAAGACTAACTACGAGATCCGTTTCGTTACCACAAAAACCTGGATTTCTGTTTATTAACATATTCATTACAATCTGGTATAAATACTAGACTGCCTCGTGGTCTCGCGGTACAAGTATGTGCCGTGCGATCTAGAGGTCCTGGGTTCGATTCCCGGGTCGGGCAAAGTGTTATTGGGTTTTTCCATTAGGAAATCCTCAGTAACAGCACGGAGTCTGGAAATGTGCCCGAAAAACGGCAATAGGCTCGCCCCCTATTACGTGGGACTGATACATACCTGGCGAAATGTGGGTGCAGAAATGCACCTCTGCCTACCCCTTCGGGGAATACAGGCGTGAGTTTATGTATGTATGTATGGTATAAATATTTGTCTCTGCGCGGTAATCGAACTCTCGGCCTATCTTTTTTTAATTTATTACCAACCAAAATAAAATTATTTTCTCTTTTTAATAATCAATTCGACATAAATGCACATATATAACCTCACGCCTGTATATCGCTAGGTATGTATCAGTCGTACGTAACAGGGGGTGAGCCTATTGCCGTTTTTCTGTGCTGTAATAGGACATATCTACTTAATTAGATCATACATACATACATACATAAACTCACGCCTGTATTCCCCGAAGGGGTAGGCAGAGGTGCATTTCTGCACCCACATTTCGCCAGGTATGTATCAGTCCCACGTGATAGGGGGCGAGCCTATTGACGTTTTTCGGACACATTTCCAGACTCCGTGCTGTTACTTAGAATTTCCTAATGGAAAAACCCAATAACACTTTGCCCGACCCGGGAATCAAACCCAGGACCTACTTGTACCGCGAGACCACGAGGCTTAATTAGATAACGCAGAAAATACATTATTGATGCTTATTATGTTTATTATGTATTCTATCGCCACAATCTGTCTTAAAAAGCTCAGTAACGTCGCACTTTACTATAACAGGGGTTAGGACCTAATCATTAGGTTATAGTCTATCACGCTGGCTTAGCGTGGGGTGGTGCAGACAGAGGACTTTGGAAATAACATAGACTATTGTTTTATACAACTGAGAGGGTTTAGGCCTCAGTCCACCACGCTGGCCTAGTGCGGGTTGGCGGACTACACACCTAAGAAATTCCTAAGAACTTTTAGGTGTGCAGGTTTTATCACGATGTTTTCCTTCAACGTTAAAGTATGTGATAATTCAATGTGAATACACACATAACTTGAAAAAGTCAGAGGTGTGTTGCCTGGGGTTTGAACCCGCGACCGTCGAGATTCTCGACCGCGTGCCCAAACCTCGAGGCCATCACGACTTCAGTTGTAGAGGAGGCCCGTGCCCAGCAGTGGGACGTATATGGGCTGATGATGATGATGATGATTGTTTTATATGATTGCAACCGGGCGAAGTGAGGTCCAATCGCTAGTATATGAAGCGTACTCGTAATAATACGGTTTGGACACGTCTCAGAATTCAATACAGATCTAGACTTGAGACGGCTTAGTTAATACTATGCGGTTCTGCTGAGTAAGTGTTTCAGACAGTCAGGTGTCCAATTGAGAAACGTAGTTACTAGTTAGCATTAAGGCATTATTGTTCCATTTGGCAGGAATTGAAGCAATTAAATCTCGATATATATTATATGTTAAACTTTAAGATTTAGTCTAGCCTAGTTTCGAAAATTTTCAATGATAATTGGTTTAATTTTTGTATATAAATAAAATGCTAGGACACAAATTGGCTGCGTGCGGTTAAGAGGTCTTGATTTCGGGTCAAGCAAAATGCTATTAGTTTTTCACATACATAATAATACGTACTCAGGATGGTTACTCCAGACGATCAGACTCCGTACTATTGAGAATTTCTCAACGAAAATCCCAATAACACTGCCCAATGCGGGACTTCTTTAGCGCACACCACACGCCTTTGCCGCTGGACCAACGTAGTAAATAAATAAATAATTTATAATTTATTTTATTTGGGAAATATACAGAACAATTACAAATATAAAGCAAAATTATAGTACACCATCCAAAACAATTTCCACTTTCCGCCCATCAAGGCCTAATTGACTGAAGATTTTCTCGATATCTATGATGAATAACATTGTCTGTTTTCTTAAAGAAAAATTGTATGTAAAATTTGAATATATAAAATTGAAAATACGAATTCAACGATACCAATAACTCGATAAAAATCGAGCTCGGTGGTGTTGCTGATTCCTCGACGAAATATCCTTTATTCGTATCGCATAAATCCTTATACTGATTAGCGTTCAAGTAACTTTCCTCGACAACTATGCGACAACTTGACAATTGTCGAACGTACTACTTTCCCGTATCGCTGTTTAATTGCTTTGTTTGTTGACGCAAAAGATTTTTCCGAGAGAAACTTGCGAATAGCCCCGATGTACCGTTCATGCGTGAACGAAAATACGAGGAACAAGATTTTATTATTCAGTATTAAATAACTCTTTGGTCCTTGCTTGGTTCTCGCATCGAGCTGTGTTATTGGATTTTTGCATCTGAAAATTCTCAGTAGCAACAGAGTCTGAGACGGAAAAGGGCGTTGAGCTGGCATTTACTATTTATTTATGCTTATTATTATCTATTATTATGGTCTCGCGGTACAAGTATGTGCCGTGCGATCTAGAGGTCCTGGGTTCGATTCCCGGGTCGGGCAAAGTGTTATTGGGTTTTTCCATTAGGAAATTCTCAGTAACAGCACGGAGTCTGGAAATGTGCCCGAAAAACGGCAATGGGCTCGCCCCCTATTATGTGGGACTGATACATATCTGGCGAAATGTGGGTGCAGAAATGCACCTCTGCCTACCCCTTCAGGGAATACAGGCGTGAGTTTATGTATGTATGTATGTTTATGCTTTATTGTACACCACACAGAACAGCTGAACAAGATAAGAAGGGAAATATACAGTATTTTGAATCGGGACGTGTGTCGCCGCTTGTCTGTCACCTGTTCATTTTACTACGATCACGCGACTGATGATAAAATATTTAAACAAAAAAATATATATTGGTAGTCACACATTTATAAAAGTCTTAATATTACACGCAACCCAAATTAAACCCGGCTGTGTCTATTATATTATGATATTCCAATTGTATTGCTCGGCATGCTGACATTTCCTTTCTAGTCTTATTCAACTGTTCTGTGGTACACTATATAAATAATAAACAACATAGGTATTGGTAACATCTCACCCAGGTAGTGTCACAAATTTGGCGATTTTGAAATACACTTCTGCCTACCCCTCTAAGATTCTGGCGTGAGATTATGTAAACGTCGCGGCGAGAAGTTTTGCTACTTATTTATTATATAAATAGTATGCCAGATTGCCACAAGCATCGAGTGGTCATTTATATGTCAGATTCTTATCTGAGTGTAATTTATTCTTTTTTCTCGTCCCCTTTAGCAGACGAACGGTTATAACGTAAATATTTTCTAACTGTTCGCGATATAAGAGAATAAAAGTATATTGAAATAAGAATTCAGAGTCGCGAATACCGGAGCCATAGCAAATGTTGTGTTCAGTATATTTTTGTGAAGTAGTGATGGCCTCGAGGCTTAGGCGCGCTGTCGATAATCTTGGCGGTCGCGGGTCCAAAATTCGGGCACGCACCTCTGACTTTTCGAAGTTAAGTTGTAAAAATACCCTGATCAAAACTTCAACAGGTAATAATTACGATGTTTACAAACAGATTGCACGCAAAAAAAAAAAACAAATTGACCGTTTCCTAATCTCCATAACTACGAGTATTACCTGTCTTAATGTTCGATCACAGGATATTTACTCACTGTATAATATTACTAAATCATCATCATCATCATCATCAGCCTCTCTTACGTCCACTGCTGATCAGAGGCCTCTCCTATGGCACGCCACTGGTAAACTAAATATTAACATAAATTTATTCCTTAGGCATTTATACGCATTTAAACACACCATGATTGAAAACTGACATAGGTAATATATTTGGTGGTCAGGAAAACGTCAATATTTTTATTTATAATATTTTCGGGATTTTTTAGCATCACATACATACATACATAAACTCACGCCTGTATTCCCCGAAGGGGTAGGCAGAGGTGCATTTCTGCACCCACATTTCGCCAGGTATGTACCTATTTATCAGTCCCACGTAATAGGGGGCGAGCCTATTGCCGCTTTTCGGGCACATTTCCAGACTCCGTGCTGTTACTGAGAATTTCCTAATGGAAAAACCAAATAACACTTTGCCCGACCCGGGAATCGAACCCAGGACCTCTAGATCGCACGGCACATACTTGTACCGCGGGACCACGAGGCAGTTTTAGCATCAATTTTTCTATAAATATTACCCGTCGTAGTTTTTAATCACCATCTGTTTATATTCTTTATTATGTATTTGCAATAAATTATCACGTATTTTGACGTTGAAGGAAGCATTGTTAGGAAACCTGAACACCTAAAGTTCTTAGGAATTTCTTAGGTGTGTAATCCGCCAATATATTTGCGTTTCGATCGATGAAGAAAAGTACTGAAGGCACAATTTGCTGTTCGTAGTATATATCGCACAGATAGTGATCACCATACATCATCATCAGCCCATATGCGTCCCTCTGATGGGTTAGAGCCTCCTCCATAACTGGGCTTTAGGCCATAACACGTATTCGATGCTTTTTGTTTCTGTATAATGTAATTTCTTGTTAGTTTAGTCGTTCACTTCTTCTTTTTTGTGCTTTACCTATAAGTGGAAATTGCTTTGGATTGTGTTTATATTTTTGTTTTGTATTTTTTGATTGTGATTGTTCTGTATATTTCCCAAAAAATAAAATAAAATAAAATAAACAATAAAACATCTTGAGGAACTTTTAGGTGCACACCTAACACTTCTTAGTAATTTCTTAGGTGTGTAATCCGCCAACCCACATTGGGTAAGCGTAAACCCTCTCAGTTGTAGAGGAGGCCCGTGACCAGCAGTGGGACGTATATATTCTTTTGACAAAAACACCGAATTTTCTGATATGTGCAGCGGAACCCCAAATAAAAAAGCCCAAAGGTCGTAAACGCCAAATCCTATTCCAACAACGAGATGTTAACTTCATAATAAAGGCATAAAGCTGCGTTATCTGATGACCATGTGTCACTGTGTATCGCCGCGCCTTCGTGCGCTTAATTCGCAAACATCAGGATTTACGCGTTTTATGGGGTTTGTGTCTTGTTTATGTCATGTTTTTTATTAGGCTTTTTGGGATTTGCGCGGGTTGTTTAATTGGATTATTAGTTCGTAGCAGACTATGTCAACCTGATGCTAATAATATAATATCGGTAAAGAAAAACAAAAACATAAAATATAGATTTTCTTATACATACATGTAGCTTTCGGTTTGGAGAATGGGTTGTTGGTTTTTCCATAGACACATACATAAACTCACGCCTGTATTCCTCGAAGAGGTAGGCACAGGTGCATTTCTGCACCTACATTTCGCCAGGTGTGTATCAGTCCCACGTAACAGGGGGCGAGCCTATTGCCGTTTTTCGGGCACATTTTCTAATGGAAAAACCCAATAACACTTTGCCCGACCCGGGAACCGAACCCAGGACCTCTAGATCGCACGGCACATACTTGTACCGCGAGACCACGGGGCAGTCTTTCCATAGAAAAACTATTATTAGAAGCAGAACGGATGTGGATACAAGCTTAAGTTTTTTTTAATATATATTTTTCATATTCCTATGCTTCGAAATTTATGTTAGTTATTTATCACTGCAATATTAAAAAAAACATCGTCATATAATTGCATCAAAACTATTTTACTAATAAAGGAATTCCCTGTAGGTGCCACATAAGAAACCTCTTCAAAGACATGTAGGTTTCAATCTACGGTACTTTGACGTTCCGACAAATCAGGTTCTCATATCCCCAAGACTCACTGACAAACTGCATACGGAATTCCGGTGAAGTTTTATATAGAAACGGAATTCGAGATGAGCTCCAACTCCTGAGGTCGCCTCCACTTATCTTCAACTTCATGGAAATGAAATACAATACGAACGCTCAATAGGTTCTTACCATTGCTCGAGAATTGAATTTTTGTTTGACATACTCAGACTCGTATTTACATGAAATTAAATAACAATGAACTGCCAATAGTTTATTGATTTTAATTTAACTCTGTTTGGAAGGCAGCTTTCACTAGAAAATCAAGACACACAGATTGTTTTTTTAATTAACTTACAAGTTGTAGAGGCAGTCCGGACCCAGGAGTGATGATGATAAATTTATATCACAGTGATAAATTTTGTTCATTATGGATCGATTGGGTGCCAAAGAAAGTCGATTGATAAATATAAAAATAATCATCATCATCAGCCCAAATACGTCCCACTGCTGGGCACGGGCCTCCTCTACAACTGAGAGGGTTTAGGCCTTAGTCCACCACGCTGGCCTAGTGCGGGTTGGCGGACTACACACCTAAGAAATTCCTAAGAATTTTTAGGTGTGCAGGTTTTATCACGATGTTTTCCTTCACCGTTAAAGCAAGTGATAATTCATTATGAATACACACATAACTTCGAAAAGTCAGAGGTGTGTGCCTGGGGTTTGAACCTGCGACCGCCGAAATTCTCGACCGCGCGCCTAAACCTCGAGGCCATCACTGCTTATAAAATAAAAATAATAAATGTATGAAATGAAATGAAAATAAATTAATTAATATTCATTGAATTTATAAAATGTCAAATACATCACTGAGATTCAGACATTTAAAAAAATTGTGTACCGCCCTGTTCGGAACAACGGGAAAAAACTCTAAGTGTTGCTCTTTTCCAATCAAGAAATAGTTTACAACATTGATACAAAGATCAAACCGAACTAGATCAGCTCATTAGTTCAATCACAAACCACTGTGTTGAATATGAGAATAACATAGAGTCATCCAGAATCTAATCTGGCAGTGTAAAAGGTGTGATAATATACATTGAAGAATCCCGCTTGGTACGATTGTGCTGACAGAGTTAAAGCCTTTGGGGTTAGGGTTGCGCGCCTGCCAATTTTCCGCAAGAAGACCCACCCTAGTAGCACCGTTTGATGCCTTAATTGCGCACGTTCACGCCTCGATCTTTGTTGGTGCTGTGTTTACATATTCGATGCTGATTTGATGGACCCTTTGAGTGGGAATGTCGACACTTTTAGCACCGATGGTGTAAAAGGAAAATTTTGTTTGAATTTAGGAGTTATTTGGTAATGGTTTTGTTGCTAAGCGATGGTAGAATGACAAGTATACGACACAGGGTAAATCAAGAAATAATTTTATTGAATGTTTCTTAATTCTTTACTAATCATCTAGTCTAGAGTCTAAGGTATGACGTGTCTAAGTAAATGTGTAACAAAAAAAATTCCAACGAGAGAAAATTTGCCTTTCTAGTTTAATGGGGGGGGGGGGGGGGGGATGAAAATATTTATGGAGTGCGTAATTATGGAAGCAGTTGATAACGATTGTTGAAAAACATAAGAATAAAGAAAGATTTAAAACTAATTGCAAGAAAATATCCTCAATAATAATAATTAATTTAATTAATTGACATAAGGATTATGATAATAAACTCTGACATTTCTCAATTTTTTATTAAATTATAGGTCATATAATCTACCTCATGGGTATTGCCATCCCCTTTATTCAATCGCTATGGGACTCAATTATTATCTACAGCATACAATATTCGAGCATCATAGACATTGACATTGAGTTATACTAAGCAATAACCACAGCTTACTAAAAACTTCAGCAACCCGTATAAATTCTCACTAATTTGCACGTCTGCGTCCTTTAATTAACTAAAAAATAACGCAAAATACGAAAATGTTAAAAAAAAAAACAAAAAAGCTGAAACGCGCAGATTTCCTCGTTCCTTTGAGTAGACAAAAACCCTTGTCGCGCCGGGCGCCCGCGCGGACGTAACGAAGCGTGAATATGACCACTCTACAGATGCAAGCCCGTGCCGCGCTACATACGGTTACGAAATACTTTCAGGAATATTTCCACTCTAATGGAAAATGGTTTGAGAACTCCAAACTACAGATGCGACGCCATTTGAAATTTCACCAATAGATTCCACTCTGACTTAGCTGAAATGGAACTGAAAGAGAATCTCCAACCGTTTTCACGAAAACCTGTTAGCTTTGCAAAAAGTAATAACAATTAAGTTCTGAGAATTTCATTCAGGCAGTTAGTGAATCCTTTGTGTGATATTCCACACACCGACTTTATGAAATATAGGCAAAAAATCGTGGAAATTAAATAAGGTCTAACTATGTCTGCATCAGGGGCGGTACCTACTTCCATAGAAGCCCAAAAGCCCAGCTAGCCTTATAAAATTCCGAGTAATAATCTTTAAGCTTTAAATCTTTATTTAACAAAAGCAATTTGACATATTGGCTGGTGGTAGGATATTCGTATCCGCCCGGATGGCGACCACCGTACACAGGGCGTAAAACCCGCCATAGTGGCACATGCAAGTGTGCCGCGTTCCGGGATCAGCCAGTGTATATCCGGTTTTCGGGGGGGCTTCAATCATGGTGAAAGGATGACCGTGCCGGCATTTTTTGGCCGGTTTGTCGCGGTCGGTCCTTTGATCGCCATGATTGATAGTCCCCCAAACTTCTTCACAATAAGGTGAAGAGGTATTCGGCCGGCATGATTGTGTCGACCAACGGGAGACCATCATCTCTCGCTGGTCGGCACTTTTTCTGGACTCCATTGCGCTTACCATCAGGTGCAATGGGGTCACTTTGCCGTGCCAAAATAAAAAAATAAAAATAAATATATATATATAAATGAGAATATCCTGACCCCACAATAAAAAACTATAAACTAGACATTATACAATTAACGTGTAACGCTTTTGGGCTTGTATAGAAGTACCGCCACTGGTCTGCATCACTTCAAGTATAGGTACTTAATGAAACTCGTTAGTTGTTACTAACGAGTAAGAAATATAATTTTTTTCCGAGGATTTTTAAATTAAAAAGGTTAGCTTCAGAGCACGTGTAGCCTTAATTATGTATGATAGGAACTCGTTTGTGGTTTAATTATACTACAATACAAATGGGTTCGTGAGTGGGAACTGATATGTCGTAGCGAAATTATGTGAATAACCAGCTTTAGGGTTTTTGGAAGCGTAATAATCATCATCATCAGCCCATATACGTCCCACTGCTGGGCACGGGCCTCCTCTACAACTGAGAGGGTTTAGGCCTTTGTCCACCACACTGGCCTAATGCGGGTTGGCGGACTACACACCTAAGAAATTCCTAAGAATTTTTAGGTGTGCAGGTTTCATCACGATGTTTTGCTTCACCGTTAAAGTACGTGATGATTCATTGTGAATACACACATAACTTCGAAAGGTCAGAGGTGTGTACCTGGGGTTTGAACCCGCGACCGTCGAGATTCTCGACCGCGTGCCTAAACCTCGAGGCCGTCACGACTAATAATAGAGTGTAATAATATTTAATAATTAACAACTACATCATCCCAGGTTTTAACTGGTTATATCCATGCTGTTCGTCGATGCGAAAGTAACTGTGTCTGTCTGTTACTGTAAACAATTGAATTTAGCTGGATTCCTACGGTATAGGGAAGAACATTGTGTTTTAAATAAAGCGATTAGACAAAACTAAATTTGGTTGATGGCAATTAGTGATATCTCTTTTTTTTTAAAGAAAAAGAAATCTTCTTGGGAATCCTGGTTTACCTAATTATCCTCTAACATTCGAAAAATTACAAATTTTCAAAAGAAGGTTAAATATTCTAACTCAAATCATAGTCCACAATCGGAGGACTAAAGTAACAGAAGACAAGTTTTGTGTTTACACCAAGTATGGGTCAATAAAACAACAACATAAATATCAATGACATACATACATAACCTCACGCCTATATTCCCCGAAGGGGTAGGCAGAGATGCATTTCTGCACCCCTGCAAGTATGTATCAGTCCCACGTAATAGGGGGCGAGCCTATTGCTGTTTTTCGGGCACAATTCCAGACTCCGTGCTGCTACTGAGAATTTCCTAATGGAAAAACCCAATAACACTTTGCCCGACCCGGGAATCGAACCCAGGACCTCTAGATCGCACAGCACATACCTGTGCCGCGAGACCACGAGGCAGTCAATCAATCAATCAATGATATTAGTTTAAAATTGTATTGCTGTGTCAGTAACACACCTTTTTTTTGTTTTCAAGGGGAAAGCTGATCATGGCTCTACTTCCCGCCAGCCCTGGGGGTGGGAAGCAGGAAGCGTATGTCGGGGTCACCGGCCTTCCAGCCCGGCGCGCGTCAACGTCATGACCGCGCAGATGTTAGTACCGGGCTGTGTCCCTAACAAAATCCCTAAACCGGCATACCGACCAAAAGCCCCCGGTGGCCATCTCCAAGCCAAATGGGGCGGCCACAGTACGTGAGCGGGAGGCGCCCACCGTTATGCCACAGCCGCCCGGTGCACCTCCGAGACGTAATTATTTGTCTCGGCCGCCCACACAGCAAAACAACTGCTACCAACCAACTATCAACTCGTGGATAGTGCTTTTCAAATTAAGTATTTATTAAAGACTGCCTCGTGGTCTCGCGGTACAAGTATGTGCCGTGCGATCTAGAGGTCCTGGGTTCGATTCCCGGTTCGGGTAAAGTGTTATTGGGTTTTATCATTAGGATATTCTCATTACCAGCACGGAGTCTGGAAATGTGCCCGAAAAACGGCAATAGGCTCGCCCCCTATTACGTGGGACTGATACATACCTGGCGAAATGTGGGTGCCGAAATGCATCTCTGCCTACCCCTTCAGGGAATACAGGCGTGAGTATATGTATGTGTGTATGTATTTATTAAACGGCGAGAGATTGTCATACCTCCTAAATAAATAAATAGCTTAAAAATTTCACGTGGCTCTCGTAACGTTTAAAGGATCGAGGATAATAAGAAATAGCATTTTATTATTCTATTTTAGAAAAAAAATGGCATATTAAAAACAAAAACCATTCCATCATCCGGAGCGGCTTGTTTTTGTGATTATTCATTCTTTATCTCAACACAACACTCGTATCTTAGAGTGGGGTCAGAACTATGTATTTGACTGTTAGGTTTTCATTTATTAATTAAATTAAATAATCTTAATGTCGCAAAATATGACCGTATGTTTCCTCTATGAAGTTTACCATATCTTGCGGAGTTTTTTCTACTGGATGAAGGGGTGGGGGGTCGGTTATTGACCCCCTTTCAGATGCAGCGATATGACTCGGATGCGTATTTTATTCTTACTTATTGGGTATGCAATCAACTGCTATTGAATTTCATAATACGTTTGTTTTTAAAGAAGATTTTATATGTTTCTTATACTTCGTAAATATATGTCATTCAATGAATAAGTTATGAAAAATGATAGAACTTACTTCTTGCAATTTTCTTGAATTTCTAAACAAGTACATGTGGTTTCGAATGGGCCGGCATAGTTTATCAATTTATTTATTTATTTATTCATGCTTTATATATGTCACCGTCAAATTGTAAACACCTATAGATTATAATCTATCTAGCGAGATTGTAATCTGTCGAAAGATTGTGAACCGTAATGGATATAAACGCACCTCGCACGCTGATTTTTTTAATACTAACCTAACGTAACCTAACTCTATGGATATAGAATGATCTACTGTAAGGCCGACCAATAAGGGAAAGCCTTTAAATAATAACACGTAACATTGTAAGCAGCTCACAATCTTCCAACAGTTTACAATCTCGCTAGATAGATTATAATCTAACGGTGTTTACAATTTTACGGTGACATATACATAACAATGTATAAAGGCGGACTTAATGATTAAGGCATTATCTACCAGTCAACCTTAAGGAGGTGCAGAGATACTTAATCAATCAGTCAACTGCTGAGAGCTGATCGTTGTCCACGTTTTATTTAGACTAATTAGCCAATACCATTGGAGGTCATTGAAATCACGAATGCGATTGTCAAATAGATGTGTCAAAATAGTGTAGGAATGTTGTGTTAAAACATGATGTTCACTATACCATAAGTTAAAATGGGTACAGAATGAAAGTTTTTATTTTTATTAAAATATTTTTAATTAGGGCTTAAGTATGTACATATGTATACAAACTCCTCAATTTCATGAAACGAACGAAGTTACGAACGAAAGTATAAAAACGAGGTGGAACAGTTTAGCGGTGGAAAAAAAAAGAATTTTGATAAAAACAATATATATTAAGTGTATGTAGTGATCACCTCGAGGTTTAGGTGCGCAGTCCAGTCAAACCTCGGCGGCCGCGGTTTCAAACCCCAGGCACACACATCTAACTTTTTGAAGTTATGTGTAATACTTATATAAGGCCTAAACCCTCTAAGTTGTAGGGGAGACCCGAAGTGTGTGCCTGGGGTTTGAACCCGCGGCCACCAAAATTCTCGACCACGCGCCTAAACCTCAAGGCCATCACAACTTACCGTATATAAAGTTTATAATTAGATAACTGACGTATACAAAACCATCAAAAAGGGAATTGCGACGGTACAAACAGCTAAAACATGTTTTTTCCACTCGAATCTCAACAAAGCACATTAAAAAGGCCGTACCGTCATAACAAAGTTAAACAGTTATGTGTTGACTAAAAGTATGAAGATGGCTGATGAGTCCCAATGCCGGGTTTATAAGGATAATGTGCCTGAGGGACGACTGGGACTTGTCCCATGTCGACACTCTGACCTGGAACGGGAAACTTTTCCTCGGCTGGGTTTCGAACTGACGGTCGACCATGTGGTACACGGTCTGGGAGATTATGAAGCATTTAAAGATATGTAGAATTTAATTAATTGTGTGCCAAAGCGGAATGAGTGATTAATTTTCAGGGGGGCGGGGAATCCGTGCAATTACTGTTTTTTTTTTCAAACAGAAAATCCCACCTTACCCGATCCGGAAATCGAGTCCAGCACTTCTCGGTCACACGCCATGCACATATACCGCGGGGCCAAGGCCAGTATTTAGTTATTATATGTAAATAATCATTTAAAGAGGGTTTTTCAATTAGTTATTTCACGAATAAATGACGGCAACATATTTACTGAATATGTGATCATTTCACTCAACGAGTAAAGGGAAGGCTCAGAGATCCTAGAAATTAAAGTCTTGTCGCCATAGGAAAGGGTACTGAACAAAATATCAAATGTACAGGATTAATCCTGAATTTAGATAAGGCATTCAATGTGCCCGAAAAATGGCAATAGGCTCGCCCCCTATTACTATTGCTATGGGACTGATACATACCTGGCGAAATGTGGGTGCAGAAATGCACCTCTGCCTACCCCTTCGGGGAATATAGGCGCGAGTGTATGTATGTATTTATGCATTCAATATGAATGAATATGTTATAGGAAGTTTGAAAATAGCTCCTGAGATAGATAAGCTGAAAAGACACCGTCTGTCGTGGTTCGCATATTATGAGAAGGGATGAATCGTATGTAGGTAAAAAGGTGATGAATATGACATTTAAAGGATGGACAAGCAGAAGAAGGCCAAATATGGATGGAGTGCGTGACTGAAGATATGAAAAAAAAAGGGGTGAATGAAGACATGACGGCTGATAGGGATGTTTGGAAGGACAAAACATAGTGTGCCGACCCCAAATAAATTATAAATAAATCATTTATTTCAGACCATAATTTAGTCCATATATAAAAATACAGTTTGAAAACTACAATTATTTATCCCGCCACATGTAGGCGATTCCATGCTAAAAAGAATGGACAATCCATCTCCATTTTGTTCGCAATGAGTTGCAGGTAACCGTTGGAGCTGCCACGCACCCGCCGCATCAGGGATGCTGCTCGTTTCCTAAGTATTGCGGCAAAGCCGTCAACACCGGCGTCTGCAAACATCCCCGACGCGCTACAGAAACGCGGCAGCCCCATCAGTGCCCTGAACCCATTGTTATATTGGATGCGCAAGGCACTGCAAGCCAGTTGCGTATACTTGACCCATAGGCTGCAGGTGTAAAAAGACTGACAGAAGGCCTTAAATAATGTTATTTTCACCTGTGCGGTACATTTCGCAAACCTACGGGCCAACATATTCGCTCTGACCGACAATGCCCTGCGTTCCCTCTCCATGTCAACATCATCTTTGAGTGAATCGGTGACCCAGTGACCCAGGTACTTTACCCTCTCCACTTTATTCAGAGGCTGGTTATTTAAGAAGACCGATGGTACGTCTTTATAGAATTTTGTGCCTGCCTTGAAGACCATCACCTCACTTTTTGTGGTATTATACCTGAGTCCATGAGCCTCCGCGTAACACTCGCACATTGCCAACAACTTCCTGAGGGCACTGATCGACGGACTCAGCAGCACCATATCATCAGCGTAGCTTATATTGTTAACAATTGTTCCATCTATAGAACAGCCTGCTACGGTGCTGCTGAGTTCACGTATCAGTCTGTCCATATACAGGTTGAAAAGGGTCGGAGATGTCAATCCACCCTGTCTCACACCCCAGCTCAACCTGTACATGTCAGATACCGCTCCCGTCCACTTAACATAGTTGGTTTGATTGCCATACCAAAATTTAAGAAGCAGGATGAGCTCGCTGGGAAGATCTGTGTCCTCTGACAATTTTTGCCACAGTCTTTCATACCCCACCAAATCAAACGCCTTTGAGAGGTCCAGGAAACACGCGTATATTGGTGTTTTTCTATTAGTGTAGTACTGAACAGTGTGCTTGAGCGTCAGTATTGCCGACTCAGTGGACAGCCCCGGTCGAAACCCGAACTGAGCGTCGTGCAGCTTGACATGTTTTTGTAATTGAACGTCAAGCACTCTGTCCAGCACCTTAGCAATAGTAGTTGCCAAAGATATAGGCCTGTAATTACCTAAACTAGACGCGTCCCCCGTTTTATTTTTAATGATCGGGACAACTACTGTCCTCATGAGATCTTCAGGTAGGTATGAGTGGCCTATACAGAAGGTGAACAACATAGCAAGGACCCTGGGCATATGAGCGCCAGCATGTTGTAAATGTTCTATACTGAGGGAATCATGTCCTGGTGATTTTCCACGCTTCATACTTCTCAGGGTCCTCGCTATGTCACTTGCCAAAAACAACACAATACCTTCCCCCTCGCCTTTATTGCGCATCTTTTCAGTGTTCGCAGACACAGAAGCGCCCTGAACTTGAAAATGCTTCCTAAATAGGTTGGCAATCTGAACAGGATCGCTAACACCCTCTATACTCACAGGAATGCTCGGTCCTGGATTCAGTTTGTTGGTTTCTTTCCAAAAATTACCGAACTGTTTCGTGCTATGTTCCGTAGCTAACATGTCCATTTTAATTTGCGTCTGGTGATTTTGTACCCACTTAAGTTTAGATTTAAAATTTATTCGCGCGTCTCGCATCTTATTGTAAACTGGACCGTTAACAGGCTTGCCATATTTATGAAACCCACTCTTGAAAACATAACCGAGCCTCCCTGTGAGCTTCTCTAACATGCTTGTTCCAACCTATAATACGACATGTCTTGTTTTTCTTTTTAGAGCTTTTTAAATTACAAGAATATGTTGCTGAAGCCGCATTGGTTAATATATCTACAATATTATTATATAAACTATCTATTATAAATCTATGTTTAACATCATGACACATTAAATCGGCACATTTTCTAAACTCTAAAGGAAAATCTATATCACGTAGTTTCATTGCACATAATTTACTATACTGTTCTATTTGAGATCTATTTATTTCTCCCCATATAACCCTATTTACCTTAAAAACTATCTTGACTAACTTTAATAACTAATTTACCTAAATTACATAACAAAACAATAGGAAAATGATCAGACCATGAAATATTATAACAAATTTTTATATTAACTACTGTTGAATTAGCAGCGTCAGTCACCAGTACATGGTCTAACCAAGACTTGGTGCCGTGTGCCTCACTAACGTACGTATATGAGTCAGGCACTAATAGTTCTGTGTCTGCACACCACCAACTCTGTTCTAAACAAAACAGTTTTAGTTCCTTACCGAACGACGCACTCGGGTGGGCGTTGAAATCGCCAAGCATGTAAGCCGACTCCACTCCACTATTGTCTATTATTGCACTTATTTCACTTAAATAATCTGTAAACTTGGCTAAGTTATCAGTACCCTCCGTGGGCATGTATACCGAGAACACTAAAAAGTGGCGATTTTCTAACGTTATTTTAATAGCCGCCAGCCGCACACTTTTACACTCGACAACCGACACGCACGTAAACACACTCTTGCGCCACAGTATAGCGACACCACCGTAGGGCCGCCCGTGCAGTATGCCCGCCGAAGTATCCACCGCCGATTTTCCAGTGTAGGCAAAATTATGGTGTATTCCCCCTAGATACGTAATATCATGTGGCATAAGCCACGTTTCCTGCAAGGCTAATATGTCAGCTGTTCGACACAACGTTCTTACACAATCAATAGAACGCATAACTGATTTACAGTTATAACTCACAAAAGTTGTATTACTGCACTGTTTTTGTATGTTGTCCGCCATCATTAGGGGTTTTATTTCTATTATATTCTAAAAATCTTCTTATCGATACACCTTCCGGCCATAAACTATCTTGTAAAAATGTTGAAACCTTATTCTTTGGTACACTAATTTTAAATGCATTATACTTTCTAGGGATTTTCATATTAATTTTATGTAAATAAATCTTCACTTGCGTTTTGGACAGTATATATTCTTCTATATCTTTTTCTGACGTATTTTTGTCTACATTATTCAGGAACAACGGTATTCTAATATCCGCAGCTTTAAATTTATCATTTATGTTACTGTGCGCCTTTCCCTCCACAATAACGGTCTTATTTTTAAATCTATTACGCTGTATCAAGGTCCATTCTTCATTCGTCTTCTCCTCCTTCCACCTATCTTTATTGCTACTAACAATATTTGCCAATATTTTGTTCAATAAAGGTGTAGGTGTCGGTGTAGACGCGGTGCGGGGATCTGCGTTGAGGCCATCCTTATGCTCGGGCGCAGGTGGGGTTTCAACGTTCGGAACCACGGTGTTATCAGTGGCCTCCACACGCTGTATTACGCTCGCTTCTTCGTTCGCGGGGCCTAGCTTCTTTGTGAGCGGGATAGCTTGCACCGTGTCCTGCGCGTGTGACAGAGACATGTCTATGACGTCGTCCAAGGACGGGCAGTCCGCGGAGCTATGATTTTGTTGCACACTGTGAGGTAGGTCCGGAAATGTTTTCGACACTACCGTATTATTGGCGTTCTTATTATAACAATATCAAATGAAAATGGGAACGGGGCAAGGAAATGATGATTAGATAAGGCATTCAGGTTAACCGGGTTAAGTAATAGTGGAAAATTAAATTTAAATTCTATATAATCTATTTTCGAAGTTATACGTTCTGACATAGTACCCGCCGCAGTAAGAAGGTCAATTATACAATGGACACCAGCAAAGCGGATTGCGGTGAATTGATCTAGTATTCATTTAGCTTTTTGTAATTGCTTTTGCTATTGTGTCCGCGCTTTGAAATGGCTGTTGTTTTAACATGAATGTTCACGGATTGAGGGCTTGTAAACGTAAATTTAATGAATTTTGAGTCTTTTTTTAGTTGCTTAGATTTTAAGTAAATGTTATCTACAAAGGTAAAACTGAATATTCAGATTTGAAAATGTTGCAACAAATGTGTGGGTAATCGAATCACGGTGAAATTCTTGTCATTTTTTTACACATGGCCATAATTCTTAAAGCCTTATATAATGCTTATACTCGTATAATACCTTTGCCGACCCGAGAATCAACCTT
This sequence comes from Hemaris fuciformis, assembly GCA_907164795.1. Lineage (NCBI taxonomy): Eukaryota > Metazoa > Arthropoda > Insecta > Lepidoptera > Sphingidae > Hemaris > Hemaris fuciformis. The sequence continues at coordinate 1,980,307 of OU015440.1, read as the reverse complement.
GAGAGCTGCCGATCGCAGGCTGCACAAAATAACAATGCCGCCGTACATCGAAGCATTAGTTTTATATTAATACTAGCTTTTGCTCGCGACTCCGTCCGCGTAGACTACAAGGTTGATTTCAGAAAGAAAATAAGTTGTACCCTTTGATTGAAGAAATACGTATATTTTAACTGAAAAGTTACTAATTTTATATAGCGTGCATCTCAAAATTCTTTCTTAGGGGATGCCTACGTCATAGTAGCTTTATGCATGCAAAGTCTCAGCCCGATCGGTTTAAAATTGACAAAGTTTCATACAAACTTTCATCCCCTATTTTATCCCCTTGGGGGTAGAATGAATCAAAATCCTTTCTTAGCGGATGCCTACGTCCTAACATCTACCTGCATGCCAAATTTCAGCCCGATCCGTCCAGTGGTTTGGGCTGTGCGTTGATAGGTCACTATGTCAGTCACCTTTGAGTTATATACAATTTAGATTACCACATTAATTGTTTTATAAAATCTACACATTCTCTTACATTAAATACTAAAAAGCTCGCGCAAAGTTGAATATTAAACCACTATTATAAACTTTTGAGTCTATATTCGTAAATATATCTCTTTGTTACTGCTCGCTGAACTCTGCGTCAATGTGTCATAAACAAACTTGGTAATAAAACAAAATTCCCTAATTTCCACTGTGAAGAATAAGTTTTAATTACGCTTTAATAAGGATTAGTAGTTTTGGGTTTATTTCGCGAGAACTTTAATGAATACACGAAAAACAAAAGTTTGTCCAGAAACAGCAATGCTTTTGTATCTCGTTTATCTTGAACAATGGTATAATTTTAAGTCTGGGGCGTTACTCCGCTCTTATATTATAATAGATTTTGGAGAGAGTCATTAAATTAATTTAGATGGCCACGATACACTAGAAATACAGCCAGATAATGTTTAAGAAATATACACAGGGTTTTAATAGTCATTATACTATCATCATCGTCACCCCTTATACGTCCCACTGCTGGACACGGGCCTCCTCTACAACTGAGAGGATTTAGGCCTTGGTCCATCAACGCTGGCTTAGTGCGGGTTGGCGGACTGCACACCTAAGAAATATATACGCAGTTTTAATAGTCATACTATTATATACTAACATCATCATCATCAGCCCTTATACGTCCCACTGCTGGACACGGGCCTCCTCTACAACTGATAGGATTTAGGCCTTGGTCCATCAACGCTGGCTTAGTGCGAATTGGCGCATACACCTAAGATATTCCTTTGAACTTTTAGGTGCGCAGGTTTTCTAACGATGTGTTCCTTCACCGTTAAGGTACGTGATAATTCGTTGTGAATACACCAATAACTTCGAAAAGTCAGAGGTCTGTGCCTGCGATTTGAACCCACGACCGCCGAGAACCTCGAGGCCATCTCTTATAACGAGGATTACAATAAGTCATGAAATACTTGAAAGAGATCACTCAGAAATCCATTATGAACGTAAAGATAGAACCTTGCCTGTGTTTACTCCTTTGTCGATAAAAGTAAGTGAAAATACGTTCTCAATTCTACCTTCTATAAAAATCAACTAAGAAGCGTCCGACTCCGCGGTATGATCAAATTCGCTACTACTTGTCTGTGGCGCGATGCTAAGAAGGCAAGCGGTTTTATTATTATACATACATACATAAACTCACGCCTGTATTCCCTTATGGGGTATGCAGAGGTGAATTTCTACACCCACATTTCGCCAGGTATGTATCAGTCCCACGTAATAGGGGGCGAGCCTATTGCCGTTTTTCGGGCACAATTCCAGACTCCGTGCTGCTATTGAGAATTTCCTAAAGGAAAAACCCGATAACACTTTGCCCGACCCGGGAATCGAACCCAAGACCTCTAGATCGCACGGCACATACATGTACCGCAAGACCACGAGGCAGTCCTCAATTTTATTATTATTTTTATGTTAAATTGAATTTTAGTTAGAGTGTCGTTGAACCAATTACATTATAGATAGTTAAGTAAATATAATTTTAGCAAATTAAAAAGTTAGTTGTAAAAAATATATATACATATATGTACATAAAAGGTAAATAATTTGATCGTATTTTAAAACGAAAGCTTTTTTTGGAATGTAGGCGATAAAGTTATGTAGTTGAAAAAAATATATGTTATTTTGTTCAATACATTTTGTTCATTTGAATAGTGCACTAGGCTGGTCCCTTACTATGTAGCATTTGAAAACAATCGTGGGTTTAGAAATACCTAATTCTCTATTTATTTCATTCATAAAATATGAATAAAATAAAATAAAAATGTCTTTATTTCTACTATTCAACATTTAAAATACATATATCTCTTATTAAAGTAATCTATAGCTGAAGTATTACTCCTATTTATTATTATTATTATTTTTCATACTCTAATGATCAATAGCTAGTAGTCGCCTTCACGGCGTAGGCCGAAAAAAATTAGGTCAAAAAATATAAGTTATGAAAAACATGAAAATTTAAAACTACTCCATTTCCTGATTTGCACCACTTTTAGAACTCACTTGAAGTAAATAAGATTTCCTATACAAAAAGTCCCCGGGGATTCTTTCTGGAATTAATCTCTTAATGCCCTCCCTACCCTTTTCATTAAAGGGATGTTCAGAGGGTTAATTAATCTCAGATATTTTTTAATAGTGTGGCGCATTTCGGATTGTCATTTAAGAGTTGTTATTTGTCAGTTGTTTGTCTATTCTGAGGATCGGAATGAATTTTATTATGACGGCTTTGGCGTCCATTTTATATTAAATAGATTCTGATTTATATAGTAAAATACTGCTTCCAACAGGTCCCTGTGGAAGTCATTAGGAGGGGCCTATGCCTAGCAGTGGACTTCCATTGGCTGATGGATGGATGGATGATAGAAAAATACAATAAAATATTTATTTTGACAGTTTTACTAATAAGTGTTACGTTAAAAGGTTTAAAGTTGATCCTTTTGGTATTTTAGGCTCAACAAAAGTTTAATTGAAGGAAGGCATTTATAAATAATCAAACTGGTGAAAAATATTTAGTCTATGGTTCTGGTAATCCTATTGTCTATGGGCACGTAAGGAGAATTTTATCTTTTTGGTTTGAATGTCAGTATCTAACTATGAAAAGTTTTTGGTCTCACGGATGCCCAAAACAAATGTTTGTCAGTTACGCAGACATGGTTTGGAGAAGGAAAGGAATACCCCGTTTCTTTTACAGGCTGGGCTCTAGCTAGCTGCACTACGGACGCCATAGATATTTTATTACCGGCTAAATTCGGACACAAATTTCACCTATCTGTAAACATTGGTAACGGAAATGTCGGTATTTTACTATAAAAGTAAGTAATGCCAGAAGGCAAATCTCGGCGTTCCTGGGTTCATACTCCACGTACACATGTATGACTTTTCGAAGTTATTTGCGTATAACAATAAATCATCGCATACTTTAACTGTGAAGGAACACACGAGGTAACGTGCTCACCTAAAAAATCTTAGAAATTTCTTAGTTGTTAAGACCGCCAACCCGCACTAGGCTGGCGTGGTGGACTAAGGCATAAAACCTCTCAGTTGTAGAGGCACTTATGATTATGATGACTACTTATTAGGACATAGCTTTAATGAAAATTTTCGACAATTTGAAAAGCCTTTATTTTAAGTGAAATAATAGACTTTGCACCTTTATTCGTTTTTTAGATATTCGTTAATGACCTTAAAGGTTAAAAAAGCTAAAGTTCCCTAAATGACATTACGAAGTCTAAAGGCAACTTGAGAACTCAAAGAGCGGCGACATACCTAAGTTTGCAAGACGACTAATTCTTAATTACTTAAGAGAGAGAGTTCATTTGTCCAATTTGCTCACGGTAAATTGTCTAGATTATCTAACTATGAAATAGTGGGTCGATTTTGGAATTCTAGAGCTTATTGTAGTAATAAAATTTGAAGTAAAATCAGGTCGAATGGTTGTGTTAAAGTTTAAAAAGTTAACATTTCTTGGTATTGTATATGATGCTTGATAAATTAATATAATTGATAACATAATTCATTGTGAATAGCTATTCTCATTAACTTATTTCTTTTAAAATAATAGTTTGGACTGCCCGGGCAGGTCTATCGGCGCAAATGTTCATCTGCTTGGAAAACAGTACCTAATTAATATTTTATGAGCTAAGTTTAAGCCACTATTCCTTCTGCTTGATGATTTGACGAGGTTCATCATCATCATCATCATCAGCCTCTCTTACGTCCACTGCTGGACATAGGCCTCTCCTATGTATGACGAGGTTGTCACAAGATAATTCGTAAAACAATTTCTTATATTCATACTTTAATTTCTTTTTATATCAATCACAGCTGAGTTACTCTAACACTGACTTCTACAAAAAAATATATATTTTAGAACACATTTTCGAGTAACACTTCATATAACAGCTAAAACAAAACACCATTAATATTAAAATATTAACATCCGAAAAAAGGTTGGAAATTGGGAAATAGAATTTAAGACGCCTTAGAGGAAAAACATAAAGCCTCACAATTGTGGCCTCTCGGGGTAACGAAGCGAGAGGCCAAATCCACTGGCGGACACGAAACTTTTATTTGGTTTTCTTAAATTGTCCTCAAATTTGCTGTTCTTTATCGCGATGGAATAAGGTAGAGATTAGCTTGTTCCGGTAGAGCTGCGTCAGAAAGCAATGTTGGCATAGGATACGCCTACATCGGTGTTTTATTACGTGTCCGACGAAAAACCTGTTAGCTTTATTTGAGATTTCTGCTGGATAATGTCAAGAGTTGGTTAGGACAATAAAGAAGTTGGTTTGTCATGTGTTTGCTGTTTATCACCATTTCTATATTGAGTTTCCGATCGCTTTCGGCGAAAATGAAGACCCAACGAGAGTATTCAATTTATCCAAACCAAGATGTTGACTGATTGAGAACCAATCCTAGAGAAAACCGAGAATTAAGGCCATGAATGAGGTATGGGTATACAATACACTCATTGCGTAATGCAAGGAGAGTTTATGCCCCCAAAATCCGGCATTACCAAAAATAAATATAAGAGGCCAAGGGGTTTAATGAAAAAAATAAAGCCCGATATTAATAACGTAAGATACGGTTTCTATCGGAAAGGCGACGTGTTTGGAATAGGAATTGACGGCAAACCGCGGCCGTATTACGTATTCTCAATGATCGATACACTATGTCGATATGAGATATTCCGAGCTTCATTTCGACGCGCGCGGTGCATATCGCCGTTTTGGGAAATGCTCTCTATGAATTTAGAAGATTATATTTTCCAATGTTGCTGGGCGTTTAAATATTTCACAAACGCTGTCGATTGCACGTTCGCGGAATATGGCAGGTTAATGCAGCGAATATTATTTCAGCTTTATTTAGAAGATATCTTGCAGTTTCGAGGCATTTGCTTGTAAAGGAAACACTTCAGAATATACTTCAGAATGTTTGTATAATGTAAATTACGTTGGAATTTTATTACCGGCGATATTATATACAAGAATACGTTTAAAACCTTCGTAATGCATTTGATGAAAGACTAGGAGATTAGAAGCAGCAGGAGCAATACCTGAAACAAAGGAATACCTATTAGTATGATTTACGATTTTTTTAGATCTATGATTGGGAGAGGGTTTAGGCCTTAGTCCTCTCAGTTCTAGGGTAGGCCCGTGCCCAGCAGTGGGACGTATATGGGCTGATGATGATGATGATGATTGGGAGAACGAAAACATAACCTAAAACTTCCGATTGTCACGATATCAGATTATTTTAAAGCTAGGTTATGGCTATTTTTTACATACATACATATACTTATGTATGTATCATGCCTATATGCAGATATGCATTTCTGTACCCACTTATTGCCAAGTATGTATTAGTCCCACGTAATAGGGGGCAGGCCTATTGCCGGGTACATTTCCAGACTCCGTGCTGTTACTGAGAATTTCCACCAGCTTACCATCAAGTTCACTTCAGTTTTGCGTACCAGTGTAACAAACACATCGAGAATCAAACGAACAAAAACTGTTGAACAATATGTAGCAAATGGCGTTCTTTTTACTATGAAGTATGATATGAAGTATGTCTGGTACATAAAATTTTCATAGAAAATAGGGATGTTGACATAAATAGCGAATGTATGAAACGTTATTTTTTTGCCATAGCAGGGAATATTAGAATGGCGAAAATCATATTTAACATCCCTATTGCGTGTTTTTCATGTATAAAATACCATTAGTCCTAAAAAACCTCAATCGTTATTTCGCCAGGTGGTATAGTTAACGCTATACCTATCGAGTACCGTAATACGGCCGCGCTATGTTATTGGATAAGTTGGTTTTACGCGTGATTGGTGCAGACACTGGTCACAATATATTGCCATTGTCGCTCGGAATACTAATGGCGTACGGTTAACTACCAATTCTGCCAATCTTTACAAAGATTTCAGGGAGCTATTGTTTGTATGAAATATGTGTTTTAAACTAAGCCGGCATATGAAATGTTTCTTTATATTTTATGTATTTATTGAGAGGGCTTAGGCCTTAGTCCACCACGCTGGCATAGTGTGTTTGGCGCACTACACACCTAAGAAAGTCCTGAGGAACTTTTAGGTGTGCAGGCTTAACTTTTAGGTTGGACTGTGGCCTAAACCCTCTCAGTTGTAGAGGAGGCTCGTGCCCAGAAGTGGGACGTATATGGGCTGATGATGATGCATTTATTGGCTGGATTTCATTTGATCTAGAGGCCTAGAATTCGATTACCGAGTCTTGTTTAATATATTGGGCGTTTCAACTAAGAAATTCTTAGTAGCGAAACGTAATCTGGATTTATTTAAATGCATTAGTTTTGCCTGCCTCATGGTCTCGCGGTACAAGTATGTGCCGTGCGATCTAGAGAGATCCTGGGTTCGATTCCCGGGTCGGGCAAAGTGTTATTGGGTTTTTCCATTAGGAAATTCTCGGTAACAGCACGGAGTCTGGAAATGTGCCCGAAAAACGGCAATAGGCTCGCCACCTATTACGTGGGACTGATACATACTTGGCGAAATGTGGGTGAAAATGCACCTCTGCCTACCCCTTAAGGGAATACAGGCGTGAGTTTATGTATGTATGTATGTATGTATGCATTAGTTTTGCACCGCTAAATTGGACATTAAACAGATGGCGAAACGTAGGCTAAGAAATATCTCAGTCTACCCCTATGTGATTATAGGCGTAAGTAAATGTGTGAAAATTCATATACATTGTGTCTATCATGTAATAAGCCACACAATAGGTAAACAACCCATACCCTTATTAAACGGAACGTAGAAATAACATAATTAAATAAACAATATTTCAGAAGGACCCTTTAGCATGAATTATAAATTTTCCATCTACCTTTAAGGTTAATGACACGGGTTAATGACCTTAGATACAAAATTAATTCCAACAAAGCGTAAAGAGAAAGATAATTATCAAGGCTAATGAGCGTAAAACAATAAAAAGGTTTATACAAACATAAAACAATTTCAACGGTTTGATCTTAGGACTGCTTCAGCGCAGTGGCGGTACTCCCATAGAAGCCCAAAAGCCCAGTTTGTCTTACAAAATTACGAATAATGATCTTGAAGCTTTAAATCTATATTTAACAAAAGTATTTTGGCAAATAAATGAGAATATCCTGACCACACAATAAACAATTATAAACTAGACATTACATAATTAACGTGTAACGCTTTTGGGCTTCTATGGAAGTACCGCCACTGCTTCAGCGTCGTGTTAGAATCAAACTTGGAATTTAGGCTATAATTGTATTTAAGCAGTGATGTGATGATTTAGGCGCGCGGTCGAGAATTTCGGCGGTAGCAGGTTCAAACCCCAGGCACACACCTCTGACTTTTTGAAGTTATGTGTGTATTCACAATGAATTATCACGTACTTTAACGGTGAAGGAAAACATCGTGAGGAATCCTGCACACCTAAAAGTTGTTTGGAATTTCTTAGATGTGTACTCCGCAAGTCGTGATAGCCTCGAGGCTTAGGCACGTGGTCGAGAATCTCGACGGTCGCAGGTTCAAACCCCAGGCACACACCTCTGACTTTTCGAAGTTATGTGTGTATTCACAATGAATTATCACTTGCTTTAACGGTGAATGAAAACATCGTGATAAAACCTGCACACCTAAAAGTTCTTAGGAATTTCTCAGGTGGGTAGTCCGCCAACTCGCACTAGGTCAGCGTGGTGGACTAAGGCCTAAACCCTCTCAGTTGGAGAGAAGGCCTGTCTCCAGCAGTGGGACGTATGTATGGTCTGATGATGATTGTATGCTTTTTTCTTTTACAGACGGTCGGTGGGGCAAATATTTGTTGAAGAACCTGGAGATCTGTAATATCTCGCACCGCCGCTAGTGCGCGTGATGGCTATCGAGAGGTTTTAGTCGGAGTGAAGACCGCGTTTAGGCAGACTTAGTATAAAACGGCCTACAACACGATGATTGGAGATTGAACTGAAGATTTTAAAACGGTGTCGGTAAGATGCATGCACTCAAGAGCGGGATGGTTGACACTTATTTGGTGGATGGCGACAGGTTGAGTAAAAAATAAAATAAAATTTACGATAAATTATATTCAATAATATTGCATATAAATAACCTTAAAGTTCTTAATAATTTCTTAGGTGTGTAGTTTGCTAATCCGCACTAGGCCAGCGCGGTGGACTAAGGCCCTTTCAGTTGTAGAGAAGGCCAGGTTCAGCTGTGGAACATACATGGTCGTTTTAGGGTTATAATCATGATTAATGCTTATATAGTATGTATGGTCAATTTTTTTTCCAGCATCACCACATAACGCGTCTACTTTATCCACAAAACTGTATCGGAGCTACAAGGCGTCATCGCAATCATTCTGATCCTCCGCTCCGCAGGGACCGTAATTTACCCGCACGAGTTCCCGAATACTTTTCCGGGTCGCAGGTCCTTCACGCAGTTTGCCTACACAGCTTTGTTATATTATTTATGATATATATTGGTGGCAATGGTGAATAAATGTTTTATTCCCGGAATTAAGGTCCAATATATTTTTGGTTATTTTATGTTAGGGAGATTCTGGGCTGTCTGATATTTGATGTTCATCAGGATTTTTTATTGCAAACCCTGTGCTTGATATTACTAAAAAGGTATTTTAGCCAAATCCGTTATGCTGTAAAGTTTTTGTTAGATATTTGTGTGATCGAAAAGTATCTCCTGATTTCTGATACTCACGACAAAAACTTGTATCTTAATCTAGAGTTAGAACTATTTAATAACTGTTGGGTGCATTTTAGATGATTAATATTTATCAATAATTACAATTGTGGGTATCAGAAACTAAAATAGACTGTACGGCCCCAATACACCCACACAAATCATTCAAACAATCCAAACAAGCAACCTCTCTATGTTTAGCTTTGGTCAAAATAAAGATAAATTAAAATAAAACACAAAATCGCTATGGCTGAATTTATATATAATTGGAAATCACTTTAAAGATTTATTCGGCCAGGGGCCGTTACAAAAATAAACAAAGTTGAATTTACTAAATGTTAATATTCATGAGGATAAATTATACACAAGACACGCGTAGACGTTCGGACAGAGCTCCCGCACTGTAAACCGGCCGATGAACAAGAGAGCGAGTGACGCGCAGAACGCCGTTAGATATATAGGCAGCCGACGTGGTGCTGCTACCCGCCACCAATTTGTTATCCAACTATATTATATTTCCATGCCGAAAGCCGTTGCGGTCAACTGGCCACTAATTCAGTACAAATGCACTCCAAATATAGCAACAACTCTCACAAAACGACATTGATCATACATAATGACCACAATTACGTCGGCTTAGTCATAGTGTAATCAAAATTCAAATGATTCATTCAATAGCACTGCGCTTTTCACCATTGTAAATTTTTTTCGGCACAGATCGAAATTTTAAAAGCCTCTTAATTTTTACAAAGCTGCTTGAACAAAAGCGTCATCCGAAGACACCGATATCAAAAGTTTCTTGGGCTTGTTAACCGAGAGCCAGTGATTGCGAAGGGGTGGCCGTCCAAAGGGTAACCAATAACTAATCTAAGTTAACAAAGCGTCCTAATTAAAACTTCGTTTTCGTTCCCACAGTCGCCTGGAGCGTTCACTGCTACTAATTATTCTCTTCAGATGCTAATGTCCTATGTTAGAAATAACGCGTTATTAAAATTTAAGACAATGAGATTTTTAGTGTGTATTATAATGAAATCATTGAAAATACCCTACATGCATTACCCTATATAAATAAAATATCCTACATTTGACAGCCCCGTGGCGCAGTTGGCTAGGCACCAGCTTGCGAAACGAGAGGCCGCGGGTTCGTTACCCGCACCGGGACAAATGTTTGAGCGATCCACAAATATTTGTTTCGGGTCTGGGCGTTTGTGAGAACAAAAAGTCTCTCGTAGTTTCTGATACCCACGACACAAGTATCGTATCTTAATGTGGGGTCAGAACTATGTATGTGACTATTGAGTGTATTTATTTATTTAGTTATGTAAACCGCACGACTGCAGAGTAGGCAGAAGTGCATGTTTGCACCCACATTTTATTAGGTACACGTAATAGGGGGCGAGTCATTTGCCGTTTTATGGGCAAATTTCCAGGCTTCGTGTTGCTACTGAGAATTTCCACACGCGGCAGTCGCAATTTACTGTGCTTTTGTGTGTTTATTGTATTTTTTACTTGGTGATTTAGAAGACCGATTCAAGCAAGTTGCTTTGGAAGTCGTTAGGGGAATGATGCTGAAGATGTTAGTTAGCATATACAGTCTACTAGTTAAGAATTTCATTCATTTTAAATTACTACTCAGTTCGGAAGGCAGTCATCACTATTGAAGAACAGCATGAAACTCTAGTGTTGCTCTTTTCAAAAGGAAGTTTATTATAATATTGATATTACAACATCCTAATCAAAACAGCTTATTCCTTCATTCTAGCCATAGATCAAATGCTTAAAATATCACATTATCACGAAATTTCTTAAAACAATAAATATCGCATCCTCATTTACTTATTATATCTGAAATACTTCCTGCTGACAATTAAGCAAAGCATTTTTTCCATTTTGCTAAACACCAAAGCGCTTGCTCGTCTGTTTTTTTGTCCTTATCATTTTCAAGCCGTTGTATATCTCCGTCTCCCTCAAATTTTCGGGCAGTTCACAAAGTTGCCAGGTTAATTTACTGCCGAAAAAAGCCCCACTCAGATTTGTCCCAACTCGTCGGTTCATTAATTGTCTTAAAACACGGACCGGTTTCTCATTGTTGTGCGCCAGCCCGAAGATTTCCACTGCTGCAATCTTTTACGCTGGCTGCGTTTGTTTTGGGGTTCTGTTTGATGTTACTTCGGGTGTATTTTTAAAGTTTGTTATGTCGTTTGGGAGTACGTGTTTTGACTAAAAGATGAGGACATGAATTAGACTGACATCTTAGAAGTTTCAATATACACAGATATTCTCATGTCTGTAACTGAAAAGTTAGGTAAAGGTTCCGACGTTTTCGTCTCGGAGGCGTACCGGGCGGCTGCGGCAATATTGTGGGCGCTTCTCGCCCACGCACCGTGGTTGCCCCACTGGGCGCGGAGATGGCCACCGAGGGGTTTTAGTCGGTATGCCGGTGTAGGTTAGGGACCCAGCCCGGCACTAATATCTGTGTGGACATAACGCCACCACGCACCGGGCTGGAAGGCCGGTGACCCCGACATACGCTTCCTGCCTCCCCTCCCCCAGGGTTGGCGGGAAGTAGAGCCATAAATAGCTTTCAACTCGAAAAAAAAAGTAGGTCTTTGTAATAGGAATAAAACTGTTTGACTAGTGTATTTCCCGACTTCTTGCAGATACGAATAATTTCCTTAATATGTTATTTGGAATCCAGTCGACACACTTGCACAGAATACTGTGGTATACTTTACAGACTGATAGAAAAAATAATCTTGATCCTGTGAATGTAGTTAATAGATACATATGTCTTTCGCTTCTAAACAAAATTTCTCGAATGCATGTTTTGATCATTTAATTTTTATAAAGGTACAGCAAAGTGACAACACTTCAGATGATATTGAGTACAGTACGTGCGGTCGAAACAGAATGTCTTGAATGAAACGCTTAATATGCGGGGATTGATATGGGGACTTGATATGAAGGGACTGTTGTGTACACCCAACAGTCACATACATAGTTCTGACCCCACACTAGGATACAAGTCCTGTGTCGTGGGTATCAGAAAATACGAGAGACTTTTCGGTCTCACAAACACCCAGACCCGAAGCAAATATTTGTGGATCACACAAACATTTGTCTCGGTGCGGGGACCGAACCCGCGGCCTCTCGTTTCGCAAGCTGGTGTCTAGCCAACTGCGCCACGGGGCTGTCTCGGGGCTGTATCTGACTAGTTTCCGATTTTTTTTCATTATTACCATATACGGAACTTAAAGTATTCGCAGCTGTTGTTAACTTGGCACTTTTTTCGGTCTGTATCTCTTAAAGCAGTGATAAATTGCTAAGAGCCGGTTTCCGTCTGCGGTTAAAGGAAACAATAAGAAAAACTGCTCTTCACTTGATATGCGATTTAAATGTATTGCATTTCAAGAGAACCTTAGGAGCCAGTTTTTGTCTGGGGAATTTGGTGGCACAGAAAGTTATTTTATCCATACTGTGACTACGACATTGCAAACAGACAGCAGTGTACGAATTAGCGAACTGTCTAAATCTCTCATCACTTAACACATTTATGCCAGAGATTATACATCATCATCATCATCAGCTCATATAAATTACACTGTCGGGCACGGGCCTCCTCTACAACTGAGAGGGTTAAGGCTTTAGTCCACCATGCTAGCCTAGTGCGGGTTGGCGGAATACACACAGAAGAAATTCCTACGAACTTTTTAGGTGTGCAGGTTTCCTCACGATGTTTTCCTTCACCGTTAAAGTAAAGTAAGTCAGAGGTCTGTGCCTGGGGTTTGAACCCGCGACCGCAGGACACTCATACACTTCAAGATACTCATTTGCAACGAAAATTAAATTAAAGAAGCAAAAGTGGACTAGTTTCCTCATCGACAGTGATAAATTCCTGTTTTGTTATTTCAATTTTAAGGTGAGGAGAGTTCTAAGAGAGAGAGAGAGGAGAGTGGACTGAACAAGGAGAAAAGAAAAACTTCGGAGAGTAGAGAAAATTGGAAAACCTAGCTATACGTAAATCTTTAGATTCTTCACAAAAACAGCATCTCAAGTTCAACTTGGGTCTTTTGTACCTCGATCTATAAAAAATATTAGTTATAGTAATATTTTAAAACGTAGTGATTTGTTCAAATTAAAATATTAATTTTGACAACAGTTCTTTTACAAGTTTTAATTCTGTGCCTGTTCGTTTACTGTTCATCATCATCAGCCCAAATACGTCCCACTGCTGGGCACGAGCCTCCTCTACAACTGAGAGGGTTTAGGCCTTAGTCCACCACGCTGGCCTAGTGCGGGTTGGCGGACTACACACCTAAGAAATTCCTAAGAACTTTTAGGTGTGCAGGTTTTATCAGTAAGCAGTGATGGCCTCGAGGTTTAGGCGCGCGGTCGAGAATTTCGGCGGACGCAGGTTCAAACCCCAGGCACACACCTCTGACTTTTAGAAGTTATGTGTGTATTCACAATGAATTATCACTTGCTTTAACGGTGAAGGAAAACTGTTCACTTATTTTTTATTAAACAAAACCCCGACAATTCTTTGTATTTTTAAACAAAACTAAAAGCTCCGACGCCGTTAACTGTAATTTCGTTCAAATAGGATTAAACAGTTCAGTGAATTTTGTTTCAACAAAAATGTTCAATGTGAGATTTGTACGCGCGAATTGCGTCAGAAATTTGATGGTCATAATAACTTTATACTTGGATTTGGACATTTTTGATTTAATAATGTAGGTATCGCTGCCTGAAATATTTTATTAACACAGATATTAAACGGTATTTTAAAAAATATTAAAAAACGGTATTTTATTTATGCATACAAAACGGGTACCTATAGTTTTAATTCTCATAACTGATATCTGATAGTAGTGATTAAAGTAAATCGTGATTATATTTCTAAATTGGGACGAGTCGTTTATGGTCGGACACCATCTGATAAGTACCTACGATATATTATACGAACCAGCGAAAAATGGACTTTATTTTGTCTGACATCTCGACACAAAGAAATATGCTATATTTTTTGGTAATATATAAGTCTGAGAAAAAAGCAAGCAAATTACTCGATTATATCAATATAAAAACGATAAGCTTATAATATCTAATTTAATATTTTTAAACCAACGCCCCATCATTTTCCCCATAAAATAATTACTATCAGCAATAAATTCTATATATAAATGGACAAACAAACTTTACACTTTAATCAACGAGCTTTTTATTAACCATAAAGTTCACGAGCAATTTGCAAGCCAACAATATTGTGTGTTTTTCATTGAAAAAATTTAATTTACTACTTTCGGCTCGGATGTCGGAGTTAATTTAGGCGGATGCTGTATACGTTATTAGGTTAAGTTAAATTATTTTTGGGGAGCTAGGGGGGACTTAAACTTCCCTCTGGAGATTTTTGGAAGAATAAGCGCCCATATTTGATAGCCTTCGACGCCCAGTTGGAATACTAGCATGCAAAACGAAAGGTCGCGGTTTAGATCCCCGCTCCAAGACAAATGTTTGTGTGATCCACAATATTTGTTTCGGGTATTTGTGAGACCGAATAGTTTTTCAGTTTTTGGTACCCACGATTAGGCGTTAGAATAATGTTTGAGACTTTCGGGTGTATTTTAGTGCTATTTTTTATATTAAAATCTTAAATTTACAGCAAATAAAGTAAATACTCCAAGTAAGTACCCCCATTTTATGGGGTCATCAGTAAAATACGTTTGTCGGGGTAAATGGTCAAATATATCATAACATTTCGCAGTATATTTCTCTTGGGGCAAATTGTTCTAGGAGATTAAGAGAAAGCTGCTTTGGAAGTGCTCTGGTAAGATCGTTATAGTTTAATCCCATAATGCCCGGTACATCCCTGTATATCCCGTTTAATAATTGGTTTTAGCGAAAGTTTTCCTCTTATGATGCGGCGCTGAATTTTTTATCGTTTAAGTGATGTGTATTCACTTTGTAAGATTAATAATATCTATGTTGAAATATTCTAAGTCGGCTGTATCGGCAAAATGCTTTTAGGTTAATACATAATA
This sequence comes from Hemaris fuciformis, assembly GCA_907164795.1. Taxonomy (NCBI): domain Eukaryota; kingdom Metazoa; phylum Arthropoda; class Insecta; order Lepidoptera; family Sphingidae; genus Hemaris; species Hemaris fuciformis. The sequence goes on along the minus strand of OU015440.1, from coordinate 1,965,025 downwards.
TACTATCTGTATCCCAGAAGATATGTTTTTACGCACCTTCTTTTCGTCAGCTTCATTTTAGTCGCACGTAGTTGACACTGAGCCTATTAAAGTTTCTGGTCTCATATAAGTTATTTTAAGTACATATGTTTTTAGTGCCTCGTGGTTTCGCGGCACAAGTATGTGTCCATTTAGAGGTTCCGGCTTCGATTCCCGGAACGGGCAAGGTGTTATTTACTGTAGCAGCACGGAGTCTGGAAATGTTCCTGAAAAACGGCAATAGGCTCGCTCTCTTTTACGTGGGACTCATACGAAGCTGGCGAAATGTAGGTGCAAAATGCACCTCACCCTACACCTTCGAAGGAGACAGGCGTGAGGACTGACTGACTCTTAGGTTTATAAAAAAAATTGGCGCCAATCCGGATGGAACTTAAATACTCATTCAGCATACAATAAATGGCAAACAATGTACAAAAAAATTAATAAAACATCAGTTTTTACACTGTCACTTATGTGACGATTGTACGTGATCCACATTTTGAACGCTAGACATTTTTAATTTAGAACACACAAATTTTACATTAGTTAAAAGATTTTATCATCAGCCCTCCTCTACAATTATGAAGACTTACGGTTATTTTGGGTCTTATCCCACCAAACACCCGCCACTGTAACTCCTGTGCTCCAGGATCAACAGCGGCAACAGTATTGACGCCGAGCGATGAAGCTCAGCGAATCCAAGGGGACCTAAATATATAAATTTACATGAGTACTTTATGCTTTAGGCTCTTCTCTACAAAGGACACTACGAGTCACTCCAACTGTTCCATGTTTATAATAAAGTAAAAGTTTCAGCGCAACATATTCGCTAAAATTTGTGAATTTTGTTACTACAGCCAACAAACAAAGCTCGCTGTGTTAAAAGCATTTCCTTGTCCGTTTGTATAAAATTTTACCAAGCAATAATTGATTTTTGGTAGCTTTTAACGAGTGTTGGTTAAATTCATTTTTATGCGTTTCGTACTAGATTTGACCATTGCCTAAAAATCTAGTTTCGGACAGTGCCGCGCTATATTTAATTTAGATGAATTGGTAGACAATTTTTATTGCAACCCACAAACAAGAATTTACTTTTAGGAAACAATAAACTAAAACGAGTGGATTATAAGCGACCTTATTGATGGAATATAAAGAAAGCAAATAAAGTGGTAAATATAAAAACATTTAAATATTTTTTGTAAAAACATACATTCACCTCACGCCTAATATCGCCTATATTAAGTATATTAGGCCTATATTAAGTCGTAGGCAGAGGTGCAGTTCTGCACCCACATTTCGCTAATTGTGTTTTTGTCCCACAAGAGCCTCCGTGCTGCCATTAACACTACCAGACTCGGAACCGAACCCGGAACCTATAGATCGCACGGCACATAGATACTTATGCCGCGAGACCACCAATCATAAAAATCATAACTCCAGAATTGCAACCGTAATCCACTCGATAAGTATTAAAGAAATCAACTGCTTTTCAGATCTTGTTTCATTTTAATGGAGATCCGTCAACGGTAACACACTTAGAACCAGTGATGGTACTTCCATAGAAGCTCAAAAGCGTTACACGTTAATTGTGTAATGTCTAGCTTATAATTGTTTATTGTGGGGTCAGGATATTCTCATTTATATGTCAAATTGCTTTTGTTAACGAAAGATTTTAAGATTAAAATTCATCATCAGCAGTATATGGATACGTCCGACTGCTGGGCACGGGCCTCCTCTGCAACTGAGGGTTTAGGCCTTAGTCACGGTAATACTATCATACAGTAGTTTAACTCAGCCGCATTTTTGAAATAAATACCTACAGCCGCGCGGTATGTAAACATGCGATAGGGCTGCGAACCTGCAGAATTTTAATTCAATCTGCCTACTTTGACTTTCTATCTATTTTTTTATCTATCTATCATGTTATTTTTTGTTTGGAAGATTTCATGCAACCAAAAACAAGCACAATATATAAACACAATATATACTTGTCATATTAAATAGGCTCTTGCACTTATTTAGTATAAAAATCGCGCGGTTACTGCTTAAAATACAACACCGCCCGTTTATCACTGCGGCACATTCGCGACTGCCTGCATGCTTTGCGCATGCCGCGATCGAGGCGCGTAGGTATAACTCGCGTTTCGCACGTTTGTATGAAGTTAAACTACTGTATGATAGTATTACCGTGCCTTAGTTCACCACGCTGGCCTACTGCGGGTTGGCGGACTACACACCTAAGAAATGACTAAGAACTTTTAGGTGTGCTTTACCGTTAAAGCAAGTGATAATTCACAATGAAAACACACATAACTTCGAAAAGTCAGAGGTGTATGCCTGGGGTTTAAGCCCGCTACCGCCGAGATTCTCGGCCGCGTGCTTAAACCTCGACGCCTTCACTTCTTATTTTTAAGTACCGCCACTGCTTAGAATTGTGGGTGATCATGTGCGGTGACGAACACTTGTCATCGAGACTGCAGCTAGATTAACGAACCTACTCCATAAGAGAATATATGTCTATATGGTTAGGAATAGTAATTAAATACATACATACATAAACTCACGCCTGTATTCCCCGAAGGGGTAGGCAGAGGTGCATTTCTGCACCCACACTTCGCCAATCATGTATCAGTCCCACGTAATAGGGGGCGAGCCTATTGCCGTTTTTCGGGCACATTTCCAGACTACGTGCTGTTACCGAGAATTTTCTAATGAAAAAACCCAATAACACTTTGCCCGACCCGGGAATCGAACCCAGGACCTCTGGATCGCACGGCACATACTTGTACCGCGAGACCACGAGGCAGTCACTAATTAAATGATTAAAGAATTCTCTATAAAGATTTTTCTGGTTCGGAATATTACGATATTTTCCACTTTCTAAAATGGGAATATACAGGTTGTAAACAGATCGTAATCGATAACTAAGACAGGTAACATAATAGTTATAGTGATTAGAAAAAAGGCCAATTTTTTTATTTCATTTTTAGATTTGATTTTTAGATTTTAGATTGTTTGTGGTCGCCATGTTGCCTGTCTTAGTTTTCGATTACGGTCTATATACACCTTGTATAATTAATATGTATATGTATGGCTAGGTGGGGTGACGATATTCGCAAGGTAGGTGGCAGTGGTTGGATGAGGAGGGCTGAAGATCGAGCCCAGTGGCGTGCCATAGGAGAGGCCTATGTCGAGCAGTGGACGTAAGAAAGGCTGCTGATGATGATGATGATGATGTACATAATTTCTAAATCGCCCATTTTCTACGCCAAAATTGTATTTCCTTAAACAACACGTCGAAACAATAGCTTTTACTTAATTATTACACTTATGCGACATTATCTATATTGTTCTAAAGGTATAGTAAAACAAATAGAAGGGGGATATGTCACTTATTCTATTCAGCTGTGCCTTTAACAGAATATTCTTTCCAATGCTCTAATTTCACTAAACTTTCCTTACATTTGAAAGCAATAAAACGCATTGGGTCCGCGGTCTGGCTAATTGTTATAAATGATCTGAAATCCCCTGTTGGGAGGCTGGGGGTTCCGATTTTGCGGTTTACTTAGCCAGTGCAGAAACTGTTAATGCATAGTAACTTAATGAAAAAAGGTTCGCAAGAATACAAGTCTAATAAGGAACAAATTGTAATTTCTGTTATAAGAATAAATATTGTAGGTAAATTGATTAAAAAACCTTGTGCATTTTGCTGTATTGGGAATCGTTTGCATCCATTAAAAAGGTAATTGTATAATGTAATGTAATTTGATTGAATAAATTTATTTGCATTTTAGTTCAATTGTTTAGTAAATTAACAGTCATAATGTTCTGATTCCAGGTTAAGATACAAATCTTGTGTCGTGTCAGAAATACAAGATTCTATTCGGCCCCACAAACACCCAGACTTAGATATATGCTATATAGAGACAGATACTATTACTGGTGGAGGACATAAACATTTATTTAGATGTGGGAATCGAACCACTGGAGTGGAGAACACGGCTCGGCAAACATAGTGTAGAACGTCTTCTGGCTAGGTGGAGGGACGATATCCGCAATGTGGCTGGCAGCGGTTGGATGAGGAGACCCGAAGATCGAGCCCAGTGGCGTGCCATAGGAGAGGCCTATGTCCAACAGTGGACGTGAAAAAGGCTGTTGATGATGATGATGACGATGAATTGAACCACACTTCTGGAGCATCATGGCAGTTGCGAATTCAAATTTCCAGGCGCACACCCCATACTTTTAGGTTTGTTTAAATGTGTATTCAAAATTTAATGAAAACATTTTAGTTAACTCTACTGCAAGATTTCAACGCGGTGGACTATGAAGTCTATTTTGAATATAGAAGAGGCTGCTGCCCAACAGAAGGACATATTATGTGTAGCTGATATGATCCGGAATAATAACCTTAAGACATCGTGATGAAACCTGCACACCTAAAAGTTGTTAGGAATTTCTTAGGTGTGTAGTCCGCCAACCCGCACTAGGCCAGCGTGGTGGACTAAGACCTAAACCCTCTCAGTTGTAGATGAGGCCCGTGCCCAGCTGTGGGTCGTATATGGGCTGATGATTAATAACCTTAATAGCACTGGTAAGTGTAGTGCAGCATGTATTTTTAGCTTAACATTATCTGTAAAAGGCTTCACGCGAATTTATTACACCAGCACGTCAACAAACAACTTAATAATTCACACGTAATATACTAATGTGATCCAATGACCCTAATTAAAATAAATAATAAATAAATACACCCAACAGTCACATACATAGTTCTGATCCCACACTAAGATACAAGTCTTGTGTCGTGGGTATCAGAAACTACGAGAGACTTTTCGGTCTCACATACACCCAGACCCGAAACAAATATTTGTGGATCACACAAACATTTGTCTCGGTGCGGGGATCGAACCCGCGGCCTCTCGTTTCGCAAGCTGGTGTCTAGCCAACTGCGCCACGGGGCTGTCATTGGCAATAAATTTATCAACTCATAATCCCAAAACTCGCCATAATGACGGACCATTCAATTAATTTAGTTTATTGCGACGATGGCGCGCGTTCAGAATGCAATTTCAATGAACAAGTGATGTCCATATTTGCCGCCAATATTGGTGACACGGTAAACATTTGGCGAGTTTGAAAGCCTTTGAAGCAGAGTTTTGGGAATGTGATCCTATTTGTCATTTAACTATTAATTTTGTGTGGGGTAAACCTTTCCTATGAAAGAGTTACGTAAAAGTTTGAGGCTGTTTTAATGGTCACTTTAAGTGTGTGTTAAATGGTTGAATGATTTATTTAGTACTAGCTTTTGCCCGCGACTCCGTCCGCGTAGACTACAGGCTTGGGTTCGGAAAGAAAATAAGTTGTAGTCTATTTTACTCCACAGAGTCCCATTTATGTCCATATCAAAAATTGTTTATATCGGTCAAATGATTTAGGCGTGAAAGCATAACAGACATATAGTTACATATACATAGTTTTATTCGTCTATACAACATACAACCTTTCATCTCCCCTTTCAATCCCTTAAAACCCCTTTTCCGGGATAAAAAGTGTCCTTTCTCAGGGTCTAAACTATCTGTGTACCAAATTTCATTTAAATCGGTTCAGTAGTTTTAGCAGGAAAGCGAGACAGATAGACAGACAGACAGACGGACAGACAGACAAACAGAGTTATTTTCGTATTTATAATATTAGTATGGATTTTGTATACCTTAGTTATTAAAATTATAATAAGAAACTAAATATTGAAAAGTACACGCGGCGGTCTTTGGAGAAATTGATAATTTTTTACATTTGTTTTAGCATCCTCAAGTTCTAAAAATGTTTTTATGACCTTATTAATAAGGTACACGTTTTGACAAAATATCTATCAGCTTTTAAATCATGGTAAAATATTATCGTGTACTATAAAGAAAATACGTAGTTTTTCGGAAGAAATTTATAAATACATACATAAACTCACGCCTGTATTTCCAGACATTTCCAGACTCCGTGCTGTTACTGAGAATTTCCTAATGGAAAAACCCAAATAACATTTTGCCCAAGCCGGGAATCGAACCCAGGACCTCTAGATCACACGGCACATACTTGCACCGCGGGACCACAAGGCAAATTTATAAATAATACTCTTAATATCAGAGAATGTACACCAAAATTCGTCACACGTGAGCATAATAATCGCCTTCCATTCAATTCTACAGTGCACAGTAAGTAGTTGAGTTAATATCGTCCCAGTACAATATTCATAATTGTCAATTTACCCCGAAACGTAGCGGAGCTCGTATTAAACTATGAACTCGTCATCATTATTAATGGGATGATATTGTGGGGCATTCGATATATATACATATTATAAGCAGTGATGGCCTCGAGGTTTAGGCGCGCGGTCGAGAATTTCGGCGGTCGCAGGTTCAAACCCCAGGCACACACCTCTGACTTTTCCAAGTTATGTGTGTATTCACAATGAATTATCACTTGCTTTAACGGCGAAGGAAAACATCGTGATAAAACCTGCACACCTAAAAGTTCTTAGGAATTTCTTATGTATGTAGTCCGCCAACCCGCACTAGGCCACCGTGGTGGACTAAGGCCTAAACCCACTCAGTTGTAGAGGAGGCTCGTGCCCAGTAGTGGAACGTATTATGGACTGATGATGAATAATGAATTAAAAGAAATTAAAAACTAAGACGTACAGGCTTCTAGGTTTCTTCTCAGAACCCCCTTCAAAGTTTGAGCAACGAAACAATATTGAATACAATCCTGATACAGCTTAGATATCATATTTAATGAAACGAGCGTCAGACTTAAGACTTTTTAAGACTTTATATATATCGAATCATCAACATCATCATCAGCCCAAATACGTTCCACTGCTGGGCAAGGGCCTCCTTTACAACTGAGATTTTGCTGGTGGTAGGATATTCGTATCCGCCCGGATAGCGACCACCGTACACAGGGCGTAAAACCCGCCATAGTGGCACATGCAAGTGTGCCGCGTTCCGGGATCAGCCAGTGTATATCCGGTTTTCGGGGGGGCTTCAGTCATCGTGTAAGGATGACCGTGCCGGCATTTTTTGGCCGGTTTGTCGCGGTCGGTCCTTTGATCACCATGGCATTAGTCCCCCAAACTTCTTCACAAGGTGAAGAAGTATTCGGCCGGCATGATTGTGTCGACCAACGGGAGATCATCTCTCGCTGGTCGGCACTTTTTCTGGACCCCATTACGCTTACCATCAGGTGCAATGGGGTCACTTTGCCGTGCCAGTATTAAAAAAAAAAAAAAAAATGTTTAGACCTTAGTCCACCACGCTGGCCTAGTGTGGGTTGGCGGACTACACACCTAAGAAATTCCTAAGAACTTAGGTGTGCAGGTTTCATCACGATGTTTTCCGTCATCGTTAAAGTACGTGATAATTCTTTGTGAATACACACATAACTTCGAAAAGTCAGAGGTGTGTGCCTAGGATTTGAACCCGCGACCGTCGAGATTCTCGATCGCGTACCTAAACCTCGAGACCATCACGACTTAAATTCATTATTACTCGGGAAGAAAAATTGAACGAAACCTGAATGCCTGAGGGTTCTTCTTGACCTATTCATATATCAATATGAAAAGGTAAGCATTAAAATCATTTGACCTACCTTTTGTTCTATAAATGCACAAAATTATCATCATTTTCTTTTTGCCACTAAACAATGTATGGATCCACTTAATTCCTCTGCAAAAGCTGGATGGTAGAAAAAAATTATAGGCATTAAGCCTACCTTTATACATCGGATATCATCAGAATCGACAAGATGTCTACTCTTAGAAATAAACCTGACTAAAAAAGCACCACAGCATTTTGAGCAACCACCATCTTCTAAAATATATAAAACATACAACAAACAGTCACATACATAGGTCTGACCCTACACTAAGATACGAGTCTTGTGTCGTGGATATCAGAAACTACGAGACACTTTTCGCTCCCACATACACCCAGACCCGAAACAAATATTTGTGGATCGCACAAACATTTGTCTTGGTGCGGGGATGTAACCCGCGGTCAATCACGCAATCTAGTGTCTTGACAACTGCGCTACAGGGCTGTCAAAATAAATGAATAAAATTATTGTAACGAGCCTCAGCAAATTTAGCCGCTTAAGAATTTCACGTATACGATGTAGTACAAATCCTATACACGTGTAACTTAAGAGCCTTGTTTGTGTTACTGGGTTGATCCCAGGCTTTCGATCAAATTGTGCCAGAAGCTTACGTATATAAGAACAAACATCTTAATTCTGTTTTTATAGAATAAGCAATATGTACGCTAGTGACTGGCTCGTGGTCTCGTGGCACTAGTATGTGATATGCGATACAGAAATCCCGGGTTCGATTCCCGGGTCGGGCATAATATTATTGGGTTTTAATATTAGGCACATCTTTCTAGCACGAAATCTAGAATTGTACCCGAAAAACGGCAATCGCCCCCTATCACGTGGGTCTGATATATACCGAATATATAATATTAAAATGCTAATGATAATGAAATATGGCGAAATGTGGGTGCAGTAATGCACCTCTACCTACAACTTCGACGAAGACGGGCGTGAGGCTATGTATGTATGTATTTGACGCCAGTGGCTCTCCCTAGTGGTAAGTACCTACTTACATATTGACATTATACATAAATATTTTCAGACATATGACGTCACAGTAAAGTTACGGATTGCTAAAGTTTAGTTTGAGGTAAAAAAAAATCTTACTCTGATTCAAATCAAAACAGGAATGTCCATCGCTAATAAACAATAATACCCGCAACAATCAATTGCATAGTTAGATACCCAAACTCAGATAGATATGTCGCAACTATTAATAACTACGAGTATTGTCTCACAATCCCACACCTGAAATTAATATTTTTGGATCACACAAACATTTATCTCAATGCAGAGAAGTCTGTCGTTCAACCTGGCCTCTACACAACAGAAGAAGAACAAATCGGAAGAATAAATCTAATTATAATGGTTTCCATCACTTGGTACAATAAATTAACGATCCCATATTCAAATTGGATCCTAAACAAACCGTCCTTTGTTCCGTAAAATCGTTTTATTTTGCATTTAATTATCAGTGTTATTGAACAGTGATAAGCAGTGATGGCTTCGAGGTATAAGCGCGCGGTCGAGAATTTCAGCGGTCGCAGGTTCAAACCCCAGGCACACACCTTTGACTTTTATCACTTGCTTTAACGATGAAGGAAAACATCGTGATAAAACCTGCACACCTAAAAGTTCTTAGGAATTTCTTAGGTGTGTAGTCCGCCAACCCGCACTAGGCCAGCGTGGTGGACTAAGGCCTAAACCCTCTCAGTTGTAGAGGCGGCCCGTGCTCAGCAGTGGGACGTATATGGGCTGATGATGATGATGATGTTATTGAACAGCTAAATAATCGTAACTAATGTAACGTAATTGTATGTTTTTTTTATGATTTCACATCTAAACTACTGAAACATTTTCGATAAAGTTTTAAAGGAGATGCTTTGAATTCTTGAGTTGGTTATAGAATTATTCCTGTATTTCTATTACGGACTTTCTCTGTCCCGTAAATTTGATTGCGTAAAATTTGATTATTCTTAAGTTTTTCTGGAACTAAAATTATTTTTGTACGATTACAGAGTATAATTTAATTAAGTGCCAAATTACATCAAGATCTGTTTTGGCGTGGTCGAACAATAGACCTTCTTACCTAGAAAACTAACGCATTTGTAATATTAGTATGATATTTTTTTCATTTATCTCTGGACAAAGTTCGGAAGTCCAAGTAGGCGAATTCACGAGAAAAGCTAAGTAAATTTATAAAATCGTTCCTTTGGCCTTTATTAAAAATGTTTTTGTGTTTCCACGGTTGAATTACTGCGTGGGATCGTTTGGTAAATTTTCTCTAAGTCACCTTTGTGTTTCGTCCGAGTTTATTCTATAAATACAACATTTTGTTTGTCGTATTATTCTTGTATCGTTTAGTAGCCTTAAGATATAAAAAACTTTATAAAGTTTCTGGTGTTTTTAACATTCTTTGAGTTCGATGTAACATTGAATTGTTTTTATTTTCCAATTATTTGCAATTATTATTTTTATTTTACTGTAACTATAAAGATTACACGGACAGTGGAGCAGACGAGTGTTGGAGTGGAGACCCGGCAGATGTAGTGTGGACGTCCTGCAGTACGATGGTTCAACGACTTGACAAAGTTGGCGGGTAGCGAATGAATGAGGGCTGCTTAAGACCGTGATGATTGGCGCTTACTTGCTCAGGCCTATGTTCAGCAGTGGACGGCGATAGGCTGAGTATAAAGATTACATTTTTTTATACTGGAACGACAAAGTGATAACTCTGTTTTTGATGGTCATCACGATGTTGTCCAAACGGAGCGTCAAGTAGCGAGAAACTTCCATCTTTCTAAGATGCCTCTTCTTGATAGGCTCAAAGACAATATATTGCATAGTATACTCTTCGACTACAAAAATACCCTAGCAAAAATCAAAAAACCCGTGATAATTTCACTCGACATATAAGACTGTGCGATCGATTTTGATACTAGGCACCCAACTGATATTCTCTTGCAACTCCGCACAACGTACAGCTTTAATTTCATATAATAAATCAGAAAGTAGTTCGCATATTTTACGGGCCGCGTTGACGACACGATATTTTACATCGCCAATTTAATTTATCGCATGTCTTAATCGAATTATGAGCGGGTCATTGACTCTGTGAAAACCAGTAGCGGGCTTATGACATTTTGAAAACGAAACGAAAAAAAATTTGATGACAAAATATATCTTTTTTGCATCATGCCATTGCTGATTTTGACTGAATTAACTAACATTATTTAGCTATGGATAGATATACTAGAATATTTTGGAAACGTAGGAAAGAGATAAGCAAATAATCTTGTATTTAAAGATGGTGATCAGGAAACTCTCTAAATATATTAAAGATATAAAACCATGTTAAATAAATGCCAAAATCAGGATGTATGACATTATAGAGAATAATATATAAGAGGTATTAGATTATGCAAGTAATGTTTCTCTCATGCTGCAACTTTTATGTACCAAAGCGACGGTGTGACGCACAGTGAAAGACATCGAGCAGCAAAAATATGTAGAAAATTAATATTGCAAATATTATTAATAACACAAACAAAATGAATGAAAAATTAAAGGCATGGATGATTTACGATCTCATTAACGAACGACCAACAAAGAGTATCAATAATGAAAATTAAAATGACAGGATTATCGACGTGGATAAATGGAAACGTATTGTCCACGTTCCCTTGTAAGTACACAAGCCGGAGGTATTCCATGACACATTTTATTATTTAAATCAGGGGTTCCCAAACTTTTTTGATTCATAGACCACTTTGAAAATTTTGATGGATCCTGTGGACACCCTGCAGGAACATAATACAAAAAAAAGCCTTGTAGTGATTATAAAATATGCAAGTTTTTACAAGTAAGAATCGCTGAGCTTCTTTAAATATTATCTGCCTATATTAATCATCATCATCATCAGCCCAAATACGTCCCACTTCTGGGCACGGGCCTTCTCTACAACTGAGAGGGTTTAAGAAATTCCTAAGGACTTTTTAGGTGTGCAGGTTTCATCACGATGTTTTCCTTCACCGTTAAAGCAAGTGATAATTCATTGTGAATACACACATAACTTCGAAAAGTTAGATGTGTCTGGGGTTTGAACCTGCGACCGCCGAAATTCTCGACCGCGCGCCTAAACCTCGAGGCCATCACTGCTTTATGCCTATATTAATAGGAGAAGTCAAACTAACATTTTAGTTCGAAACCAAATTAATTTTCATGTACGATTTTTTGTCACGCCCAACGTAGATCCCCGTCTAGTCTCCCGTGGATCCCTGGGGGTCCAACTGGACCACTTTGGGAATTATTGATTTAAATGATACTTTAACTGCGAATCACCTGTGCAGTAAAACAATTTATTGAGCGGCACTCCGTGGTTTACGTATAAACGCTTTTTGTTCGCTGCATGAAACAATTCAATTAACTCACTAACTGGCTGGCTTGGGAAAATCGAATTTAAATGTCAAATACTTTTTTTGCCTACAAGAGGACGGACAGACCGATTGACCTGCGCGTGACTGAGACTTGGTATAAGATTTCTATTGCGTCCTAAATATACATAAATACACCCAACAGTCACATACATAGTTCTGACCCCACATTAAGATACAAGTCTTGTGTAGTGGGTATCAGAATCTAGGAGAGACTTTTCGGTCTCACAAACACCCAGACCCGAAACAAATACTTGTGAATCACACAAACATTTGCCTCCGTGCGGGGATCGAACTCGCACCCTCTCGTTTCGCACACTGGTATTTAGCCAACTGCGCCACGGGGCTATCAAAACATGGAATAACTTATTTGGTAGATTTTTAAGGACATTATATTTCAGAAAATTAGAAACAAAATGCTTAGGAATGTTTTGCAATGTCATGGAGACCAAAATAAATTTGTCTTATGCCTTAAAATTTTACAAAAAAAATTAAAATACATTACTCCTAAACTAATAATGATAAACTAAACTTTAGTTTATTATAACATTTATTGGAGTTTTGTTATTATTAGTAGTATTTAGCCTTAATTGGTATAGGGAAGCAGGAAATAGACATTGTCCTATTTAAATATCAATCTTATTTATATCACAAATATCAAAGCTCTTGCGATAAGGACTTCGTTAGTTAATTACGCTAGAATATCTGAATGAATTTGTTCTAAGTTTAGTACAAAATTTACTAACTGTATAGATTATTTATTTAATTATTGAATTAACGTTGAATGTTTCCCCTTGGTATTTTCCTCACTGTTTTAATTTCCTAATATTTCATACATACATACATAACCTCACGCCTGTATTCCCCGAAGGGGAAGGCAGAGGTCCATTTCGGCAACCACATTTCACCAGGTATGTGGCAGTCTGACGTACTAGCGAGCCCACAGCAAAGAAAAACTGGTTATATGCGAAATAATTTTGCTCGTAAAAATTTGCGTCAAATTCAAACTAACTAAAAAGCCGTTTCGGGCGAATATTAAAAAGCTTTTAACAATGTAATTTAATTTCACGACGATGAGAGTGCATCGTAATAAATGCGCAGTATGGTGACATTGTTGTTCCTGTCCGAAATTTGGTACAGAATACATAAAAATAGTAGAGCTATGTTTCATCATCATCATCATCATCAGCCCATATATTAATTGAGTTAGCTTAATTTATTAGTAGTAGTGTGATTGTTATTATGTTTTGTTTTGTTTTATTTTGTATAAATTTATGTTATAGTCCCGCCAGTTCGAATCGGGTAAAACCTGTAATGACTGTGTGTTGAATTAATAAATAAATAAATATACGTCCCACTGCTGGGCACGGGCCTCTCCTACATCTGAGAGGATTTAGGCCTTAGTCCACCACGCTGGCCTAGTGCGGGTTGGAGCTATGTTTAATTAGTTTTAATGGTAGTATGAAAAGACGATAGTACCAGAATTGTACCACGAGGAACTATGTGAAACGACAAACTCTTTAGAAGGATTTTTAGGACTTAAGATGCGGTAGAAATGTACCGATATCGATCAAAAGGTCTCACTTTCGATTCCCAGTGTTATGTGGTTACCGTTAGGAAATTCTCATCCCCTATTCCTTGCAACTTACCAATTGGGAAATGTAAGTGCAAAAATACGCCTTTGCCTATAGAAGCCTAAAAGACCAGCTAGCTTTACGGATTCCAAATAATAATCATAAAGCTTTGAATCTTTATTAAAAAAAAAGGAATCTCATACATAAATGAGAATATCTTGACCGCACAATAAAAAAATAAGAACTAGACATTACATAATTAACGTGTAACGCGTATAGGCTTTACACGAACAGTTAAATAAATGCTACACGTAAATAGCGTAGCTGCATTACACCTAAACACGACAAATACAAATCATTGCAATTAGAATCCAATGCGACAGTGCAAAACACCCACACAGATACAGATAATTTAGACTCCCGTTAATACGCTAAAAAGCCCACAACGCCAATATAAAGTGGTTGCCAATTTCCAAAAACCATTTCCACGCAGTAGGCAGTATATTAATTAGCTGCGGTTAGACGCACAATCCACCCCGCCTCCCCCACCCTTGCTCCCACCCCCTCCCACTCTACCGCCAGTCAACCATCGCTGTAATAATGGCATTTATTAAGTTTTCATTACGCTAAGTCTGTAGGTAAGTTATTATTTGTGTAATGAAAACTCGGTTGAGTTAAGAATTTATTGGTATTTATTTATTAAGGCGCGGTTAGTAAATATTATCTTTAATATAATTTATTATTAAACCTTCGTAGTTTTGTAGAACGTTTTGACATTTTTATGAGAGACTGTGGCCATTTAATATTGTATGGGTTGTTTACTCGTACCTGCTGCCTAAAGTATGAAAAATACATAATTTCGATGTACTTAACCATTATTAAGAGTTGTAGAACATTATTTTTTCTAAATGTTCGCATTTATAATAAATTAATGAGTATGCTTATTGCGCTTTCATGCTTAATCCTCTGAATGTAATCGGAAAAAAGATAGGTCCTTGGAGATGTGGCTATTCTTTTTTCTTTCTTCTTCTTTTGAAAAATCTTTGCTTATAAAGCAATAGGCAATGTCTAGTACTAGCATATATGCTTTTTGCCAAATGCCATAGCGTGATGATGTTGTTTTAGTCAAATATAGTTCAATTGTCGGTTACTACTTAGGAGAGTCACTTAAGACAACACATATGATATCTTATGGTGTTTTTGCACTCCTTTTTTCTTTTTGGTATCCCAATACCTACTTTTTTACTTTGACAGCCCTGTGGCGCAGTTGGCTGTACACCAGCGAAACGAAGAGCCGCAAATTCGATGCCCGCACCGAGATAAATGTTTGTGTGATCCGCAAATATTTGTGTCGGGTCTGGGTGTTTGTGAGACTGAAAAGTCTCTCGTAGTTTCTGATATCCACGACACAGGACTTGTATCCTAGAGTGGGGTCAGAACTATGTGTGTGACTGTTGGGTGTATTTTATTTATTTATTAATAGTAAAAACAGCGCGGTCAACATTGAGTATCGTCCACCAGTCCATACAATTATACAGGCCCAATCATTTCCTATATATCATGCCCAGAAACAGACACACTTGTAAATCATTATCTTAGGCCGTTCGCCTTCCATAACAATCACCGTCGGACACAAAGTAGTTTTACTAAAAAAAAACAACCATCAAAATTATTCTCCCCAATGATTCACATTCCATTATTCACAAAATCATGTGTACTCCTGTTCAACACGGCCTCAGTCCGCGTTGACACTAAGCCAACATTTTTTACCCTATAAATATCTGCAGTGGGCTTACCGCGCGGACCAGAGGTCCGTATATTGTAGTTTAACGTGATTTATAACACCGTCGTGTTGGCCAGGCGAAATTAAATTGGCGATTTCACAAAACCTTGGTCCGAAACCGCTAGATAGCTCACGCTGCTTGCAGATTTAGCGGCAAATAGGTCACTTCACTAAGTGAGGATAGAATATTGAGTAAAGCGGCGCATTGATGTATATTGTGTCTTGTTTCCTAGATGGTTAGAGATGCAATTTCGGTTAAGCAACTGAATTGGCACATAATGCACAAAATTATGTTAGGTTGTTTAAGTAATTAAGTGGACTTGTTTTCTCGAGGGGAAAGCTGGTTATGGCTCTAATTCCCGCCAACCCTGGGGTTGGGCGACGTCACGACCGCGAAGATGTTAATGCCGGGCTGGATCCATAACAAAAATCGCTATGCCGGCATATCGACCAAAACCCCCCGGTGGTCATCTTCGCGCCGATCGTGGCGACCACGGTGTGTCGGCGAAGAGCACCCACAATGATGCTGCAGCCGACCGTGTCTAAGTGGTCTGGAATCATGTTTAATTCTTTGTAAAACCTGTTCATGGCAGATGTAGAAACTAACGGAGAAGAAGGTAAAACATATCTAAAATAGATTACACTTATGTAGATATGTTACAGACTATGAGACAAAATAAAAATAGCATTATATTATGCAAGAAAAATGAATCAATAAAAAATAATATTTTTTCCATGCCAGTTTTCTGTGTCAGTTTGTTACGAGTCGTGATGGCCTCAAGATTTAGGCACGCGGTCGAGAATCTCGACGGTCGCGGGTTCAAACCCCAGGCACACACGTCTGACCTTTCGAAGCTATTTGTGTATTCACAAAAAATAAATCAAATGTACTTTAACGGTGAAGAAAAACATGGTGATGAAACCTGCACACCTAAAAGTTCTTAGGAAATTCTTAGGTTAGTTTGACAGCCCCGTGGCGCAGTTGGCTATACACCGGCTTGCGAAACGAGAGGCCGCGGGTTCGATCCCCGCACCGAGACAAATGTTTGTGTGATCCACAAATATTTGTTTCGGGTCTGGGTGTTTGTGAGACCGAAAAGTCTCTCGTAGTTTCTGATACCTACGACACAAGACTTGTTTCTTAATGTGGGGTCAGAACTATGTACGTGACTGTTGGGTGTATTTTATTTAGGTGTGTAGTCCGCCAACCCGCTCTAGGCCAGCGTGGTGGACTAAGGCCTGAACCCTCTTAGTTGTAGAGAAGGCCCGTGCCCAGCAGTGGGACGTATTATGCGCTGATGATCATGAGGAGTTTTCTGTGAGACATAGACTTAACTATAACGATTAATCCTTTCCATTTGTACCGCTGATACTCCAGTTAGAATCATTAATCACATACACCCTAAAAATATTTGAACAAACCAAAAACTAATTCTCATTTTTACACAACACCCTTATTACAGGCTATCCGGGGCGAAATAACGCCACAGTTTGATCCCGGATTAAGGCAAACGTATTTTATAAACGCCTTGTATGCCCGAGTGAGCTTAACAAATAAGCCGTGGCTTAAACTAGATCCAGTGCAGTTAAATTACTAGTATTTATAGGCGTAAAGCGCTGTTCAATGTTATATTAATGGACGGAGGTGAAATTGATTAAGACTTGCGGATAAGATAAATGTTCTATTGAAAATGTATTGGTTTCGTGGCTGTACCCTTTGTAGCAGGTGTTTTTAATGTGTTATAGTTGTCAGATTGTAATTTAATGCTAAAATGTGTGAGATCTAGAGCTTCCGGGTTCGATTGCAGGTAGGGCAAAGTGTTATTGGATCCTCTTTTAGGATATTCTCAAATGCAGCATGAAGTCTGGAAAAAGGACGACAAAAGACTCGCTACCTGCTACGTGGAATTTAAGAACATACATATATACGTCTGTATTCCCCGATGGGGTAGCCAGAGGTGCATTACTGCACCCACATTTCGCCAGTATCAGTCCCACGTAATAGGGGGCGAGTCTATTGCCGTTTTTCGGGCATATTTCCAGACTCCGTGATGCTACTGAGAATTTCCTAATGGAAAAACCCTATAACGCTTTGCCCAACCCGGGAAACGAACCCAGGACCTCTAGATCGCACGGCACATACTTGTGCCGCGAGACCACGAGGCAGTCACTTAAAAACACGGGTGCAGATACTCGTATATGTCTTTGCCTGCCTCTTCGGTGAAAAGTCGTCAGTGTGGTTTGTATGTAGTGTACCAATAACATGATCCAATATTGCGCGAGTAAATACTTACTTATGAAAGAATAATGTTTAGTGTTTTGTTTCTAATATCTAATTATTAACTGGCTATTACTCCGCACTCGGAAATCCGCGCCCTCTCCAGCAAACGTCATAATGCGGGATAATAGCGGCTATAACCAGATAAAACCGGAGCAAACTGGCCATATTCATAGGATCGCATTAATATCTGGTATTTTGATGGTAATCGAATGTTTAGAATGGTTAAAATTGACATTTTTGATTATAAATGATTACTGCACGGTTTTGATTGCTGTTTTGTAATGTTTTTGTTGTAAACTTGATATATAATGAAGCTTAGATTATTGAAGGAGTTTCAATGAAAGAAGTATCACATCTAAATCTCTGAAAAGGTGGGCCAATTGTGCTTTAGGTCCCATTATTGTTGTCTTTATGGCACATTTTAACCCTCCGTCCTGATACTGAGAATGTAGTAACAATAGAACCCCAAACAGTGCCCGACCCGAGAAGATAACCATGAACCTTTAGATCGCGCAGCTCATACACGACTCAAGAACAAAATAATACGTGAATGCGTACGCACATGACAAAGAGTTACAAAACAACCCCTCATCATCAGCAGCCCATATACGTCCCACTGCTGGGCACGGGCCTCCTCTACAACTGAGAGAGTTTAGGCCTTAGTCCACCACGCTGGCCTAGTGCGCGTAGGCGGACTACACACCTAAGAAATTCCTAAGAACTTTTTAGGTGCGCAGGTTTTATCACGATTTTTTCCTTCACCGTTAAAGCAAGTGATAATTCAATGTGAATACACACATAACTTCGAAAAGTCAGAGGTGTGTGCTTAGGGGTTTGAACCTGCAACCGCCGAGATTCTCGACCGCGCACCTAAACCTCGAGGCAATCACGCCATCCTGCATATTATGAAAAAGAGTTACAAAACAACCCCTACACATCATTAGAATTATTGTGTTTACCGTTTTATGCTCTTTGTACAGCAGAATAAAGGAATAAAAGGCGACTAAGCCTTTTGTTAGAAAGTATCATAGTGTAATTACAAAGCTCAATAAAAGCTCTAGTCTGTTGTTTCTACTACAGCCGAGCAATTCGTTCCGCAGTCCCATTTTTTATACAGGCACGGCAAAACGAGACTGCCTCGTGGCCTCGCGCCGTAAACTTACGCCGTACGATCTAGAGGTCCCGGTTCGATTTTCGGGTCGGGCAAACCCATTAACGGTTTTTCCAGTTTAGGAAATTCCGAAAAACGGCAACAGGCTCTCGACCTATTACGTGGTACTGACACATACCTGGCGAAATGTGGGTGCAGAAATGCACCTCTGCTCACCCCTGCGGGGAATATAGGTGTGAAGTTTTGTATATATGGTTGTATGCACGGCAAAGTACCATACGTTATGGTAAGCATGATGCTATACTTGACTGAATAAAAAATATTAAACCCGGAATTCATGTTACCATTTACTCAATGAATATTATTACGAGGGCAAGAAGAAAACCCTCTTCAAATTTTTATTATAATTTTGACCTGAACAAATAATACTCTGAGCGACCTTATTCTTGTTAAGTGAATATTAAATAAGCGAGACCGCATATTGCTCAATATCCGTATACAGGGTGTATTCAGACCGTCATCGGAAACAAAGTCAGGTAATAGCGACTGTGATTATAAACCCATCGGTGCTAAAAAATCCCGACAAAAAAAAAAAAAAAACGTTTTCCTAACAATCATAGATATTAAATACGGAACGGAAGACCAGCGTTGGCTGTATTGCCAGCATATTGCTGAGTTGGTGCCTTTTTGTTTGCAAACATAGTTTTAAGTGGTTACGTCTATATTATTTTATTTTCTTTTATTTACATTTGTTCTGTATGTTTGTAAACAAATAAACTTTTTTTCGTTCTTTCTTTCTTTCTAAATGGATGTGGTTGTAAGGAAAACGTTTTTTTTTTTCGTCGGGATTTTTTTAATGTCACGGTGTTTGTAATCACCGCAGCTATTGTCTGCCTTAGTTTCCGATCACAGTCTGAATTCACCCTGTATATTAAACTAGTTACAATTTTTTGCCTTATCCCAATTCACACCCGTCACTATCCTGTGCTCCTGGATCAACAGCGGCACGCACAGTATTGACGCGGAGCAATGAAGCTCGGCGATTCTAAGGAAACCTAATTTAAGCAGTCGTTTCTGACTGATATTGAAATACACAGCTAAAACCATAAAACGGATTGCACTGAAACTGGAGAAAAGATAGCTATTATGACGTAGATAAATTCTTAGGAATTTATTAGGTGTGTAGTCCGCCAACCCGCACTAGGCCAGCGTGGTGGACTAAGGCCTAAACCCTCTCAGTTGTAAAGGAGGCCAGTGCCCAGCAGTGGGACGTATTTGGGCTGATGATGATGACGTAGATATCCACTATATGATTTTTCAAAATTCATCTCAAGTTTGGCATAGAAAGGTTAATAAGATCTATATTATTACCGTGATCGAAGCTGCGACCGAGTTATTTTATACTTGTATACACAGCTGAGAAAAAAAACAAATGTTTGTGTAATCCACAAATACATACATATACATGTGGTCCGGGTGTTTGTGTGATGATAAGTCACGACACAAGAGTTATATCTTAGTGTGGAATCAGAACTATGTATGTCTGTTGGGTTTATTTTTTTTATAATATACAGACAGATAAGTCCACAAATTAATTTTATCATCACTAGCCCATATACGCCCCACGGGCCTCCTCTACAACTGAGAGGGTTTAGGCCTTAGTCCACCACGCTGGCCTAGTGCGGGTTGGCGGACTACACACCTAAGAAATTCCTAAGAATTTTCAGGTGTGCAGCTTTCATCACGATGTTTTCCTTCACCGTTAAAGTACGTGATAATTCTTTGTGAATACACACATAACTTCGAAAAGTCAGAGGTGTGTGCCTGGGGTTTGAACCCGCGATCGTCGAGATTCTCGACCGCGTGCCCAAACCTTGAGGCCATCACGACTAATAATAATTTTAATTGTTATAAAATAATTTTATAACATGGGTTTATACATCTTACAACGTAGTAATAGTACAACCTACTTCATATATGTACCCTTGCCGTATCGACAGTTGTGTCCACAACTAAGGGTCAAAGCGTCTTGTAGAACTAGGGCGAACGCTCCAGGCGTTTGGGTCAAAAACTGAAAGTAACCCGCCCCAGGACACTACGCGAGGGACAAGCTTCGGCCTAACGTGTTGTTGAAACACAAGCGAATGAAAAATGGGGGGTCAAGTGTGTTGATTTGGTTGGTATTTTTTTATATGCATATTCATCGTATTATAAATCCTCGTGTGCTCGTGGCCCAAGTATGTGCCGAGCGATCTAGAACTCCCGAGTTCGAATCCCGAGCCGATAAGTGTTATTCGGTTTTTTCGTTAGATTTTTTTTAGTGGCAGCATGGAGTCAGGAGATGTGCCCAAAAAATGGCAATAGGCTCGCTCCCTGTTACGTGGGACTGATACTTCCCACATGAAATGTGGGTGTAGAAATGGACCTCTGCCTACACCTACATGGAATAGAGGCGTGAGGTTATGTATGTATGTTTATCATGAATTCAATAGTTATTTTATTTGTGCGTTGCTTTGTTGTTGTTTGTTTTATCATGCCCGTTGACCCATTTTAGATATGTTTTGAATTGAGAAAGGCTCTTAAAACAGCCATAGGCTTCTTTGCATTCTTGAAAAATGTATACGATGAAATACGAACGATCGCGAACTGTCATTTATTATTTTTAATTTTGTAATGTCACATACAAAATCAGGCAGCGTTCGGGAAACTACGCGACGTCTTCTCGTCCAATATACCTCAGTGCCTGAAGACGAAAGTCTTCGATAGTTGTGTGTTACCAGTGATGACTTACGGCATCGAGACGTGGCCTCTCACTATGGGCCTAATTAGTCGGCTCAAAGTCACTCAACGAGCTATGGAGAGGGCTATGCTCGGGGTTTCCCTACGATATCAAATCAGAAATGAGGAGATCCGTAGGAGAGCTAAGGTAACCGACAAAGCCCAGCAAATTAGCAAGTTGAAGTGGCAATGGGCCGGGCACATAGCGCGGATAACTGATGGCCGATGGAGTCAAAAAGTTCTTTAATGGAGGCCACGTAGCGGAAAGCGCAGCTTAAGATGGTCCGATGACCTGGTAAAGGTCGCGGGTCGTCGCTGGATGCAGGCTGCCTCCAACAGGACACTGTGGAGATCATTGGGGTAGGCCTACGTTCAGCAGTGGACGTCTTTGGGCTGATGATGATGATGATGATGAATGTCACATACATGCCAGTTACAACGTAGAATTCTATATTAAAGCTAACAAAAGTGCCTACAAAAGCTATTACAATCATACGAGTATAAACATGTATTTCTTGAAGTATTGCAAATATTCGTTGTTATCTACATGTGATTTAAAACAGCTTAATAGATAAATACTATTTTCATGCTGAATTAATATCATCATCAGCCCATATACATATGTACGTACGTCCCACTGCTGGGCACGGGCCTCCTCTACAACTGAGAGCGTTTAGGCCTTAGTCTAATTTATATACCTTGCCTAAAATCTAAAGTAATTTCTCTTCATCCACTATGCAAAAAATAATCGGAAGAAAGACCATAAAAAGGTACTCGAGATTCGATCTAGTGACTATTATTTTAGCAATCCGATACACATCCGATTGACTACCAAATAAGGAAAAATCCGTGATTTAATTAAACTCATATTGCAACTCTGAATATAATCACTAACCCTGATACGCCTACGAGATCTGACCTTTAGGAAAGGTCGCGCGACCTTTGTCATTTAGATACGTACACACTTTTGTCAGTGGCGGTACTTCCATAGAAGCCCAAAAGCCTTATACGTTAATTTGTAATGTCTAGTATATAATTGTTTATTGTGGGGTCAGGATATTCTCATTTATATGTCAAATTGCTTTTGTTTAATTAAGATTGAAAGCTTAAAGATCATTATTCGGAATTTTGTAAGGCAATCTGGGCTTTTGGGCTTCTATGGAAGTACCGCCACTGACTTTTGTATTCACATTTCCTAATTAAATTTATTGATGTGCTGACTTCACAGATTTTTATTATGAATGAAGTATGCGTAAAAATATTATGAAATATATTATTATATAAATAATAAATTCAAATATATCGCGTTCTGTATTAAACCCGTACAATAACGTAAAATCACAACTGTCTCTGGAAAATAAGTTACTACTATACAAGTGTATACTCAAACCTGTTTGGATTTACGGGATTCAACTTTGGGGGACAGCATCCAACTCAAATATAGAAATCCTACAGCGCTTCCAATCAAAAATGCTTAGGATAATCACTAATTCTCCC
This sequence comes from Hemaris fuciformis, assembly GCA_907164795.1. Lineage (NCBI taxonomy): Eukaryota > Metazoa > Arthropoda > Insecta > Lepidoptera > Sphingidae > Hemaris > Hemaris fuciformis. The sequence goes on along the minus strand of OU015440.1, from coordinate 1,941,906 downwards.
TGGTTCATTACGAACCAACAATTACACCACGACCTTCGAATCAGAACAGTTCAAGAAGAGATCAAACACCTAATGCGTTCTTATAAGACCAGACTGGACAAACATCCGAATATACTAGCCACGAGCTTGATGAATGTCGATACGACTTTCAAACGACTAAAAAGGAAATCACCAAAGGATCTCATAACTCTTGAATAAGACAAAACTTTACGAGTAGTATAAAAACCACGTATAATAAGGGGATACGTCACTGGACTCACTGCCCTCTAAGACAAGAAACATTTATAACCGTTTGCTGAATGTTAAAAGAAAACAGATTGCAATAATACATATGTAAAAAAAAAATATTACGAACAGGCAGGAACTCTAACAGTCGCTAATGGTTGTGACGACTAGTGGGGGACAATCCTAATCGTTTCTTGCTAGAGGGATTTTTTTAACTGGTTCATCATCATCAGCCGAAAGACGTCCACTGCTGGACATAGGCCTCCCCTAAAGACTTCCAAAGCGCTCTGTCGGGAGCGGCCTGCATCAAGTGGCTTTCCGCAATCTTCGTAAGATCATTAGTCCACCTTGTTTAACTGCTTATCGACAATTGTTTTGTAATGGAAGATATAAAAAACTAATATTATTTAAATATTATTTACTAATACTATTTAAGTCGTGATGGCCTCGAGGTTTAGGCGCGCGGTCGAGAATCTCGACGGTCGCGGGTTCAAACCCCAGGCACACACCTCTGACTTTTCGAAGTTATGTGTGTATTCAAAAATAATTATCACGTACTTTAACGGTGAAGGAAAACATCTTGATGAAACCTGCACACCTAAAAGTTCTTAGAAATTTCTGAGTCCGCCAACCCGCACTAGGCCAGCGTGGTGGACTAAGGCCTAAACCCTCTCAGTTGTAGAGGAGGCCCGTGCCCAGCAGTGGGACGTATTTGGGCTGATGATGATGAACAGTAAACGAACAGGCACAGAATTAAAACTTGTAAAAGAACTGTTGTCAAAATTAATATTTTAATTTGAACAAATCACTACGTTTTAAAATATTACTATAACTAATATTTTTTATAGATCCAGGTACAAAAGACCCAAGTTGAACTTGAGATGCTGTTTCTGTGAAGAATCTAAAGATAACCCTCTCAGTTATAGAGGAGGCCCGTGCCTAGCAGCAGTTTGAAAATTTTTCGTCTGGCTTATCACATTATAATGGGAACGATAAGCAACAATAAAAGTAATAATTTATCACTTACCTTAATATATCTTAATACGCGTTTTAGTCCGGATGCTGTTCTTGAGGCATAAACTGTTGGTTAAGACCGCACACAATTTTTTCACTCACTATTAATCACTATAATCTACATACATACATAAACTCACGCCTGTATTCCCCGAAGGGGTAGGCAGAGGTGCATTTCTGCACCCACATTTCGCCAAGTATGTATCAGTCCCAGGTAATAGGGGGCGAGCCTATTGCCGTTTTTCGGGCACATTTCCAGACTCCGTGCTGTTACCGAGAATTTCCTAATGGAAAAACCCAATAACACTTTGCCCGACCCGGGAATCGAACCCAGGACCTCTAGATCGCACGGCACATAGTTGTACCGCGAGACCACGAGGCAGTCACAACACACATAACACACACAACACAACACAATTTGATATATATTTACATCACAGCACTAAATCATTTTAAACCATATTTTTAAACAAGTGTTCAATGTAGAAAACAAAAACGCACTGCCAGTTACACGACCAACGGCACGCGGCGAAATTACTTTGTTTCGTCTACCCACAAACGAATATGTTTTTTTAAATACACCAACAGTAATGGTATCAGAAGTAAACAAAATGTATAAATGTAGTACACACAGAATAAATTGCGGCGATTGTGTAACCTATGACATTAAATTATATATTAGTGTATTTTAATTATTCATTTTAAGAAAGAAAATATTGTAAAGAAACTTTCCCTCAGAATTCTCTATACCTACGATGTTTCTAGGTATATTCATTTTATTCTCATTGAGAAAAAATACAAAAAGTGTGTGTGTGTACTTATGTACACGCGTTAGAAGTTATACTTCATACATAAATATATATTATCTTAAATAATATAATAATATATTATAAAATAATATTTTAATAACTTCATGGTGTCGGTTTTTCATGACAGTGTGCGCGCGCATCGTAATAACTTCAATTATTACTGTCACTATTCTACATTCTTAAAATTTAAAACAAACTTTTTCTGAATAACTTTTTGGTGTCGGTGTGCGCGCGCATCGTAAAAATTCACTCTCATCATTTTTCCCTAACGCGCCAAAAGAAGTATAACTTCAATAACTCGTTTCTTATATTCTTTTTTGTTTAAGTAAACATCAAAATAGTTCGACAAAAATCGTATACTTGTTACTTTCAAAATTAGTAACCATTTCGTGAGTACCACAGAACAGTTGAATAAGACTAGAAAGGAAATGTCAGCATACCGAGCGTACCAAACCTACGATTAGACTATCATACGTTTGACACGACCGCTTCTCAGTAATTGGGTTGCGTGTAATATGAAGACTTTTATAAATGTATGACAACCAATAACAGCATTTCATTTAGTTTGAATTATTTTATCATTAGACGTGACAGAATGAACAGGTGATAGACAAGCGGCGACACTCGTCCCGATACAAAATACTGTCTATTTCCCTTCTAATCTTTTTCAGCTGTTCTGTGGTGGGTACACTTGTGCTATTTTTGTATTTTTATGTAAATTTTATTGGATGTACATACATACATAAACTCACGCCTGTATTCACCGAAGGGGTAGGCAGAGGTGCATTTCTGCACCCAAATTTCGCCAAGTATGTATCAGTCCCACGTAATAGGGGGCGAGCCTATTGCCGTTTTTCGGGCACATTTCCAGACTCCGTCCTGTTACCGAGAATTTCCTAATGGAAAAACCCAATAACACTTTGCCCGACCCGGGAATCGAACCCAGGACCTCTAGATCGCACGGCACATACTTGTACCGCTAGATCACGAGGCAGTTATTGGATGTATTTGCTTATTTATAAGACATAATGAAGCTCTTGAGATTTAACACCGCACAAACAGACCCAAGTGGCCATTGTTCACCGACCAAATAGCATTTGACAGCGGCTTTCATTTCAGCAATTAGTGCGTGATGTGTCCTGAGGCTACAACTAATACGTCTAATATACAATTTCTACATGTATGGCGCAATTTATGAGAGAGCACGCTATTTTCAGCTGTTTTATAATTCTGTACTCATTATATAGGTATGAACATACATACATACAGGGTGTATTCAGACCGTGATCGGAAACTAAGGAAAATAATAGCTGTGGTGATTACAAACACCGTGATATTAAAAAAAAACTGAAAAAAAGCGTTTTCCTAACAACCACATACATTTAATAGTTATGGTTGTTAGGAAAACGTGAAAAAAAATATTGTTTTACGCCAATGGATTTGTAATCACCGTAGCTATTACCTGCCTTAGTTTTCGATCATAGTCTAAATACACCCTGTAAAGGTATAAACATACATACACATATATTGTGATTTTGTCACACATAATAAGGTCCGAGCTTGTTGCCATTTTGGGGGGGCACATTTCTAAACTCCAAGCTGCTACTGAGAATTTTCTAATTGAAGAACACAATAACACTTTGCCCGAACATAATAACATCATCATCATCAACATCATCAGCCTATATACGTCCCACTGCTGGGCACGGGTCTCCTCTACAACTGAGAGGGTTAACATAATAACACTTTACGATAATAGTCTTCTATCACGTGGCATCTAAAACGTATGTAGCTGTGGAAATACAACTTTGAATTCCCTTTAGGAGTGAATTGCAAATTGCAATAATTTCCTCGCAATTCATTCAGACGATTTTTCCGTAATCAAAGCAATTATTTTTTCAAAGTAACATTATTAAAATACAATGTATTCCTCCAGGCACAGATCTTATAAAAGATAAAGAAATAAAGATCTGATAAAAGGACCATTTCTATAAGAATATGTAAGAAAAAAAAAACTATATTATAATTTTAATAATGCATTACCTACGCATAAGGGAAACTTAACCGCTTAAGCGTATACATTAGAGTATCATCTAATCAAAATCAATGTTGGAATTAACAGTCAAATGTCTTTGATGGCGGCAGAGCGTTCGCTTTACTGACCCTTTGTGGGTTAACTGTCTTAACTGGGATTAATCACAAGTAAATATTTCAATAATAAATAGTTCCTTCCAAATCAAGGATTTCACAATCCATTTAATTGTGTTAAATATATTTGGTATCAGGTACGGGCTTCATCCGCGTCAAATTTAATTATATAAACGTTATCAGGGATAAAACATTCATTTTAGTGAACGTGTCTAGACATGCTGCTACTAGAAATTAACTTAGAGAAGACCGAAGAACCAACGAGATAAAAACGGGTGGCACTCCGAGAGTGCCGGCAGAAATGAAAACTTCAACATTAACGTTGTGCATTTTTGAATATTTTGGAATAGTTAGGGAATAATTTCGCACGAATTGCTTTATTTATCAGTATAAAAGTACTATCATTAACGTGGTAAAATACAATATTTATTGCGCTATCGTACACAAACATGACAATTTATATTACGTAATGCGTCTTACGCATTTTCGATCAGGGTCACGTGATCTGACGCGAGTTCAACATTTTTTACCCATCCCGAAAAAAGTGTTCAGCGCCGCTAAAGAAGTTTTCACTTCAAAAATATAAAAGAGGAGTTAGTTGGACACAAAGAAATATGATTAGTAATATAAGTAAGTAGAGTGGTAATTCTCAAGGTCGAAGTTGTTATTGTTTTTTTAATTATGTTCATTATCATCATGAGTATCTTCATAGCCCGCAATAGGCCAGCGTGGTGGACTAAGGCCTAAACCTTCTCCGTTGAAGGCCCGTGCCAAGCAGTGGGACTTATATGGACTGATGATGATGTATGAATGTGAAAAAAGAGACCCTAGCTTGTGGCGCTTAATATCTGTTCCTATGGGAACAAGGCGTGAGCGTAGTTTGTACATGCTTAAAAATCAAATCGATCAATATTCGTGACCATTGGATACCCATTGGGTTCCCAAAAAAAGTGCACAGCGCCGCTAAAGAAGTATCCCTTCAATAAAATTATAATACATAAACTCACGCCTGTATTCCCCGAAGGGGTAGGCAGAGGTGCATTTCTGCACCCACATTTCGCCAGGTATGTATCAGTCCCACGTAATAGGGGGCGAGCCTATTGCCGCTTTTCGGGCACACTTCTAGACTCCGTGCTGTTACCGAGAATTTCCTAATGAAAAAACCCAATAACACTTTGCCCGACCCGGGAATCGAACCCAGGACCTCTAGATCGCACGGCACATACTTGTACCGCGAGACCACGAGGCAGTCGAGCCAGTAAAATTATAATAATGTCCCTCAAAATACTCTTTAATTCTCTAAAATACAAATACGTCATAGTTTATTATGAAGTTCTAAGCATTCAACAGGTTCTCTAAAATAACTATATAGGTAATGATTAATATATACTCCTGTCCATTAATTTCGGATTTTGAGTCCAGCGTTTGTTACTAGCTCTGATTTTGTAATAATCAAATTATTTAATAAGCTCATATATTCTATCTAAGTAACTGATCACCATTATTTATATCAACTAGTGGTCGCCTTTTGTTCGAAAATCGAACATAACCGTTGAATTTAAAATTCAAATGTCTGTCAGTATATTTTTATCATCCGATTTTAGTTACTTATTACACAAAATTTGTGTAAACCTTAAGTATTGGCAGCTGTTCTTCCACATTAAGCTTTACTATGCCAAATCTCCCATCACTCTGAGTAGAATGAAAATAAATTTTAGGTTAAGGTATTAATATACAGATATGTAGTGCAAATCTTTGAGGGAATAACGCATTATTGAACTTACCTAGTATCACCCGCACCAGACCAGCGTAGTGGACTAAGGCCTAACTCCTTTCTCCTTTGTCAGGAGCGCCTTCAACGGACCTAAATGTTTGAGATGATGTATGAATATGAGGCCTGAGATCCTAGCTTGAGGCATTTAATAGTCTTTACCTACTCTAAGGGAACAAGGCGTGAGCGCAGTATGTTTTTTTTTTTTTTTTTTTTTTTTTTATTCTGGCGCGGCAAAGTGACTCCACTGTACCTGATGGTAAGCACAGTGGAGTCCAAAAAATAATATCGACCAGCGGGAAACGATATGGTCACCCGCTGGTCAACACAATCATGCCGGCCCGCACAAATGCTTCTTCACGCTTCGCTTAAAGGATCCAGGATCATAGGAAGGAGGGAACACGTGAGCCGGCAAACCATTCCACAGCTTGATGGTGCGGCAAAAGTAAGAGTTAGCGAACTTTTTAGTTCGAGCCGCGGTTGTTGTGACCATAAAGCTGTGGCTTCGCATGCCAGCACGCGTGGTTCTGGTGAGGAAAGGAGAGGATGGGACAAGGTTAAACAATTCTTCAGAGCATTCACCATGATACAGACGGTAGAACACGCTAAGTGCGGCAATGTCCCTGCGCAACTGTAGCGGCTCCAAGCTGGCTGTAACGTCTGCATCATTCACAATGCGGATGGCACGTCGCTGCAATCCATCCAAGGCATCGAGGAGGTACTTGGCGGAACCGTCCCAGAGGTGCGAGCAGTATTCCATACCCGGCCGAACCTGCGCTTTGTATAATGTACATGGTAAAAAATCAAACCGATCAATATTTCAGCTCTTCACCATCCTTTCGAACCAGCGTTCGTACAAAGCAAAGCAATTGCATGGGGGCTCGCTTTAGCCCATCCGCCGGGGCGTCGGGTAATCTAAATCGACACTCGCATGAGCAGCCCGCCGGCACTGATTGGCCCTGTGTCCCGTCTCGTCGGGCGCCTGTGTCCTCTTCCTCGGGGACCTTCTCGGTTATAATTCCAATGATCACGTTTTGTGGAGTAGTGCGCTCTGTGCACTGATTGGGTTTGGTCGGCTGTATCGATGTGTTGGATTTGTCAATTGAAGGTATGATAGATTTGTGGAGATATTCATGATTACGTAGCAGAAGTTTATTGTTTTGTTATTGTACAGCTGTCTAAGTTTGGATTTATATTGACGTTAAAAGGTTTTAAATGTGGACTTTATGAGCCTTTTCATACTTTACCAAAAACGAAATGGAATCGGTCCATTCGTTCTGGAGATACGATGCCACAAACAAACACACAAAAAACACACTCTCTTTGCGTCGAGTGTTAATAAAAATATATTAAACAAGAATAACTGCTTTTAATATGTTTATCTCAATAAAATAAAGATGTTGAGAAATAAAAGTAAAGAGCTCCTTATAGAATTTAAGTCAAAGTTTTATACATAATGCTTTTAAATAAGTAGGGCTTACTGAAGAAAATGAAAACTTATATAAGGAAAATAAAAATTACGAACAAAAATAAAAAATGTTTATACATAAAAAATACCAGGAAATTTCTCTTATAAAAATATGTTTGTGAATTCTTCGATGCGACTTAATAAGTAGATAAAAAAAACCTTCGCACTTTGTCTTGGCTTAATCCCTCAACTTTAATTTATATTTACGGAAATTTCACAACCTAAATATTTTATAAGAAAATTAAATTTACAAAAACGATCAAGTGGTTTTGTGAATTCGGCAATAACCTTACTTTATCCAGGACTCCATGTCTTCTTTCTACATACTGCTTCTTTCATTTTTCATCAAAAATTACATCACCAGCATATACGTCCCACTGCTGGGCACGGACCTCCTCTACCACTGAGAGGGTTTAGGCCTCAGTCCACCACGCTGGCCTAGTGCAGGTTGGCGGACTACACACCTAAGAAATTTCTAAGAACTTTTATGAGTGCAGGTTTCATCACGATGTTTTCCACCGTAAAAGTAAGTGATAATTCATTATGAATACACACTTAACTTGGAAAAGTCAGAGGTGTGTGTGTGTCATCAGCATTGAAAGAACTTAAAGCGTCATAATTGGACGTTCGGACATCGTTTCAAAAGGACAGCGGGCAGTGCATAATTCACCCTTTTACGTGGTCAATTGTGATGGTAATTGTAATAGAGGACCGTCCCGTGTGGATTATGATCGCAACTCCATTCACCTAACAACCGAAGTTGAATATTAACGAGCAGATTATACTAGTTCACTAGGTTGAACTATGATTTTGCGAAGTGGCTTTGTGATTTAATCTACACCTGGTCTAACATGAAGTTATTTATAAAATGACGTGAAAGTCGTTTGTGGTAAATCGCCAATTAAGATAGATTATTCGAGCTTTAGAATAAATTTTTAGTGGTTTTTATAATGGCACAGCAAATACATCCGGCTGCAGAATTAGTGCCCTCATCGAGTATTTGCTAAAAAACTATTTTTTACGCATATTTATTACAGTGCAACCTCGATATAACAAATCGGAGGGGAACAAGAAAATATTCGTAATATCAAGTAATTCGTTGAACGGAGGTTTGTTATGTTGAGGTTAGATTGGTCTAAAATTCGTTATAAAGAGGTAAAAGAATAGTTTTAACTTATTAGCTATGTCTAATTTTTTCGTCATGGGATTTTGGTCAACATAATTAATGATGTTTCGCTTTTCTGCGACCGATAAGGAACACCTTTTACGTTTCTGAGCCATTTTAACTTAAATCTTTAACAATAGTGACGAGCAGAGGTGTTTACATTACTTTCCATCAAAACAACAATGATTACTTTACAAACAAAAGCGTGTCGAAACATGTCGAGACATGAATCACATTATAAGATTAAGAGTTATATTATTGGTGGAAACTTTATATAAAGGTTTTGGGTTGGCAAAATTCGTTAATTAGAGGTATGAATACTTTTTCTTGATAGTTAAAAATTCGTTATAAAGAGGTTGTACCCAAAGAATGTTCGCAATGTAAAAGTATATTTTATATTGACTCTTATGGACAATTCAAGGGGATTACGAAGAATTTGTTAAATCGAGGAAGTCGTTATATTGAGGTACGTTATATTAAGGTTGCACTGTATTAGGAAAATATATTTATCTACCAAGTTACCTTTCTAAATGTTGCCACGAGTATTTTTAATTAAATAAATGTTGATTGATTGGAAAAAATCATTCACTTGTTATTTAAGTAAAATATCGTCCACTTGGTTTTTATTCGGATCTTAGACTACTCGTAAAAGTGATTGTATTGTCACCTGTTGAATGTAGGTTAAATGAAAAAATCAATCGTTTATATTATAAATAATTAAACATTACTTTAATCCTGCGAAAATGTAATGTTACACGAGCGATCGAAACAAAATTTATTTTTATTATTTTAGTAAAATTTTCATTTAATTCATTTCATTAAGCTGGCTTGGATACAAAACGAGTCCAAAATTCAGACAAAAATACAATTAATAATATTAAGTTCGTTAATAATTATTCCTTAATAAAACAGTGTTCAGACAATTTCATTCATCGGTATAGATATATTTCGTGGGTACGCACAAAGCGTAAAACAGGCATTCACTGCGTCCTTTGACTGAGTTAGACAAAGGTTTGTGTTTGTGATACCCCGAATTCACTTTTAAAAGACAAGAGCTATAAATTTAATTGCTGCAAGCTTTATGCATGCAAAGTACATAATAAAATGTGGAATCTTGTTTGTATTGGAAATATTTACGTATTTTTCACTGTATATATGTATTTCACGACTGCCTCGCGGTCTCGCGGTACAAGTATGTGCTGTGCGATATAGAGGTTCTGGGTTCGATTCCCGGGTCGGGCAAAGTGTTATTGGGTTTTTCCATTAGGAAATTCTCGGTAACAGCACGGAGTCTGGAAATGTGCCCGAGAAACGGCAATAGGCTTGCCCCCTATTACGTGGGACTGATACATACTTGGCGAAATGTGGGTGCAGAAATGCACCTCTGCCTACCCCTTCGGGGAATACAGGCGTGAGTTTATGTATGTATGTTTTCACTGTATTTATTATATTTGGAAGAATGTTCGATATAAAATCTTATTGATTGTATTGAATTTTCATTGGCATGTTGTTATGACATGCCGTGTTTTTCACATGTTAATTTACTTTTAACATTTTTTATATAGACTTTATTTGTTTATTTATTGTGTGCGCTTAACGCATAAGGGAGCTTAAATTAAATACTTCAATTAAACTCCAGCACTTTAACGTATATTTTAATTAGGTACAATGATGTTGCTCGCAAGGAGACCGGGTAAAGAATGACGATTGACACGTAACAGAATGACTGACAGTTGACACTTTCTATCGTGTGGCTTGCTATCATTATTCTGTAAGGCGCTGGCATTAACATTTATTCATAAATTATTTATTGTATGCTAGGAAATAATAAACAAAATAAAATAGAAAGGGAATTGCAGTACAACTGGCGGTCTTATCGCTTAAGACGATATTTTAGAGACAACCATAGGATGGACGTAAAGAAGGGATAGATGGGAGGGTAGTCAATGTGTATATAAATAAGACAAATAATTGTTTAGATATAAGTTACATATCTATGTGACAATAATATACATTTACATACAACCCAAGCAGTGATGGCCTCGAGGTTTAGGCGCGCGGTCGAGAATTTCGGCGGTCGCAGGTTCAAACCCCAGGCACACACCTCTGACTTTGCGAAGTTATGTGTGTATTCGCAATTAATTATCACGTACTTTAACGGTGAAGGAAAACATCGTGATAAAACCTGCACACCTAAAAGTTCTTAGGAATTTCTTAGGTGTGTAGTCCGCCAACCCGCACTAGGCCAGCGTGGTGGACTAAGGCCTAAACCCTCTCAGTTGTAGAGGAGGCCCGTGCCCAGCAGTGGGACGTTTATGGGCTGATGAAATACAACCCATACTTTATAACTGGTTTCCCAATAATAAGGCGATAATTTATAATTACGACTGCCTTGTTGGCCTCGACGTTGAAGTGAATGCCGTGCAACCTAAGAGTCTCGAGTTTGATTCTTGAAAAAGTGTTTTAGATTTAATTAGGTATAGGTACCTATCTTTCAGTATTAACATGGTGTACTAGGTTTGGCCTTTGTGGGATTTAAAATACAACTGGCGTAACGTGAAAATAGATATACACGTCTGCCTATCCTTCGGGGATATAGGCGTGATTATAATTATGTAACAAAAATACTGCCTAAAATAACAATAGTGAAGTAGTTATAGTATAGAATTTATGAAGTACATTTGCAAACAGATAAGTGATAATTTACATATCTGATGAGGTAATTTTATTCGGACTCCATATGGCGTCTCGCTCTTCCCAAGTGGTTAATTTCCATGAATATTTTAACTCCTCCCTCATAAATATTGTTGTTTTGTTTAACGAACGTAATTTCATTTTTTTTTGTAATGTTTTTGTTACGTTGCCTTCTTTAGGAAGTTTTGTTCCGTGCGCATTTCTACTTAATTGTTTGTAATATTATGATTTTTTAAAGGCAATGTTTGCAGTTGAAATTTTTTTGTACTGCTTTCATCTTTGCCTGTGGGAGTAATTAGGAGAGGCCTATCTCCAGCAGTGGACCTTCATTGGCTGATGATGATGATGATAATGATGATGATGATGATGATGATAATGATGATGATGATGATGATGAATTTTTGCAGGCATAACTCTGTTTTTCTAAGTCTGGTTTTTCCTAAGAGTTATTTAGTATACTTCGAAATACTTTTAAGTATAACACAATTTTAAAATTATATACATACCAAAATAAAGTATGGTTGAAATCATAATTATCGCATCATCGTCCTTTTGGCACTGCGGATATTAAATTCATGCTCTCTAAAGGGTTGGCCACATTTTTACTACCTCGTTGGTTGGTAAAGTCATAATGGATGGTTCATTAAGAATTTCTCTACTGAGAAAATATATAAAGCTACTCGGTAAATATATAAAGCTACGGTAAACTCTTTGCCTTAAACCTCGTCACCTATTACGAGAGATTGTGGTGGTGAAACGTGGTTGCAGAAATATACCTCGGGATCCCCTTTCTGCAATGTTTTTTTTTGGTTCGACGATCTAGGTACCGTTGGAAGGATGAGGTCGAAAAGGACCTGCAGGTACTCCAGGCTGAGGATTGGCGGGAGATGGCGCATGATAGATCAAAGTGGAGAACCTTATTGTCGAAGGCCAAAACTCACTTTGGGTCGTTGGGCCATTGCAGTAAGTAAGGATGCCCCTTCTGAAATGCAGTTGGCAACTGTGTATGTAAGTGAAATCCCAGTAGTTTTTTTAGAATCGTGCCTCGTTAAAATAGCCTCGCCCGACAATTGGTGAAACATTATAATTTATCTATTAAAACATGCGGGCAGAAAAATATCTCCGCCTACCACTTCATAATTGAATAGATTGCCGGCTCACGTGTTCCCTCCTTCCTATGATCCTGGATCCTTTAAGCGAAGCGTGAAGAAGCATTTGTGCATACCGGCATGATTGTGTCGACCAGCGGGTGACCATATCGTTTCTCGCTGGTCGGTATTAATTTTTTGGACTCCACTGTGCTTACCATCAGGTACAGTGGAGTCACTTTGGCGTGCCAGTATAAAAAAATAAAAAAAAATACACATGCAAGTCTGCATATTATGTGATATACCAGTACGTATAAGAAGTTACGCAAAACCTCTCAAGGCCTCAACTGCGCACTACTACTACGTATTATCAAATAGAGAGAAATTAAAGTCGCTGATTCAGTGAAGCGGAACTCCTCAAGCCCGCGCAACTCCGAATAATCAAATGAAGTGCAGTGACAAATTTTATGTCAGCAATTTGGCGTGTTACACAAGAAATGCAAATGATGGCCGGGTGACGCGGATGTGGGTGATGCAGCCGGGATTATTCATTCCGAATACATTCTGTTTGCCAGTCGCTGATTAACCAGCGCCTAATTGAGTAACGAACTCTCCTCGACTTGCTAAATAGTCGACGGAGAGTAGTGGTGGTGCGTGGTAAATGGGACGAGAGGTAGCGAGTAGAATATAGTAGGCCATATACGTCCCACTGCTGGGCACGAGCCTCCTCTACAACTGAAAGTCGAGATTCTCGACCGCGTGCCTCACGTGTGATTCACGACGTCAAAACTACAAAAGAAACATATATTTTTTTAGCATTGATGAAAGCATTAAAAATACGTCTTATACACTAAGATACAAATCGTGAGAAATGCCAGAACATCGAGAGACTTTTCCACAAACACCTACAACTGAAACAAAGATTTGTTTATCATTTGATTGGTATAAAGACCGATTGTAATCACGTGTTTTTACTACCAGCCGGCTGGAAAAACATTAGACTATCTCTTACCAGTCAATATAATTATGCTGATCCATTATTTATTGCATGCTCACAGTCCTAGTTCACAGTCGACATATTGCAAGTGAGTCTATAAAAACCTGTATTATGCTTTTATGTTCGATGTTCTCTATCCAGCCAGGTACAAATATCAACACACTAGTTAGTTATATTAAGCCCCCTGCAATCTCACTCTCCGAAAAATCCGGTATTTTTTCACATTGAATAAAAAGTGATACATATAAATGTTAAAATCGCAACAGCTGTCCTCTTGGACCATCCGGCGCCACCGACTAGTCGCGACTGTGCAAATTCGTTATCACAGCTATTCTTGCTAAATATATACCGCTGCTAATTGTGATTATGTTTCACTGACGAACGATTCCGTCCAATTAATATGATTTACATAAAAACCTTAAAGTACTTACAACGTTCGTTAGACGAGTATTTTTTTAAATCTAAATGCATTATTCGACATAAAAAAATATTTTACTTTCAAAATATTTATTAATATTTGTATTTAATAAAATAATAATAAATACACCCAACAGTCACATACATAGTTTTGACCCCACACTAGGATACAAGTCCTGTGTCGTGGGTATCAGAAACTACGAGGGACTTTTCGGTCTCACAAACACCCAGACCAGAAACAAATATTTGTGGATCACACAAACATTTGTCTCGATGTGGGGGTCGAACCCGCGGCCTCTCGTTTCGCAAGCTGGTATCTATCCAACTGCGCCACGGGGCTGTCATATATATAAAAATTGTAATAATAAACAAATATTGGGAGAACATTATGCAAGCCTATATATTTCGCTAGGACTCGACAATGTCGTTGTTTTCTGGACACATTTTCAAACTCCTAGTGAGAATTTGTGAAATACCGTCACTTTCCCTGACCTGAAATTTAACCTGAATCGACATGAATGCACATGTACCTATTCAGACCGTGATCAAAGTCAAAGTCAAAATCACCTTTATTCAAATAGACTTTTACAAGTGCTTTTGAATCGTCAAGTAAGTTTTTTTTAACTATTCGGAATCGGATCGGAAACAAAAGCGGACAATAGCTAAGGTCATTACAAACCTCCTGGCGTTAAAAAGAAATCCCGATAAAAAATAAAAAAAATAACTAACCTAACAACCACATGTATAAACCTATGGTAATTAGGAAAATTTGTAAAATTTTGTTTTTTGTCGGGATTTCTTTAACGCCAGGGGGTTTGTAATCACCTTAGCTATTACCTGCCTTAGTTTCCGATCACGGTCTGAATACACCTGTATATTATAATACATACCTACTTGCGCTGGAAAACCTACGAGGCAGTTAATTTTAAGTGATGTTTCCATTTGCTTACACGCATTAATCATTTTTTATAGTTACAGTGTACTAACCAAAATATACCACTTCAAATAATAAGTACATAATCAGCCCATATACGTCCCACTGCTGGGCACGGGCCTCCTCTACAACTGAGAGGATTTAGGCCTTAGTCCACCACGCTGGCCTAGTGCGGGTTGGCGGACTACACACCTAAGAAATTCCTAAGAAATTTTAGGTGTGCAGGTTTCATCACGATATTTTCCTTCACCGTTAAAGCACGTGATAATTCATTGTGAATACACACATAACTTCTAAAAGTCAAAGGTGTGTGCCTGGGGTTTGAACCCGCGACTGTCGAGATTCTCGACCGCGTGCCTAAACCTCGAGGCCATCACGGCTTTTTTAATAAGTACGCAGTGTCTTTATTTCACCCTACTTAAATGTGATTTTATAACATTTAAACATGTAGATATATTCAAATTAGTAGTAGTACTAAGTTATTAAGTTATTAGAGGGAATCCACACAAAATATTCGGTAATTAAAACTAACATTCTTGATCACTTTCGCCTTTGTTATGAATTATTGAAGTTTTAAGATACTTAGAAATTCCAACGCATTGATTTTGAAACTTTGGAATTCCACCGTACATTGAAGTGGAATTTCTTTGATGAAATTGAAATGATAGTGCTTTGTAGAATTATTGGAATTATTGTGGCTTTTTATCGTTCTATGTAAAAAAACAAAAGGTTTATTTTTGAGGGCTCCGTAGATATTGTTTAGGGATCCATTTAATAATAATAATAAATACACCCAACAGTCACATACATAGTTCTGACCCCACACTAGGATACAAGTCCTGTGTCGTGAGTATCAGAAACTACGAGAGACTTTTCGGTCTCACAAACACCCAGACCCGAAACAAATATTTGTGGATCACACAAACATTTGCCTCGGTGCGGGGATCGAACCAGCGGCCTCTCGTTTCGCAAGCTGGTGTTTAGCCAATTGTCATGTTGTTTGTGATAAAGCTAAATTCTTGTTTGTTGGCTTGAACGCACTAATCTCAGATACTGCTGGTCTTATTTCGTTCTGGCACCTATAGCTTAGTCTGTCGGTTCGAGCTTGGTAGTTTTGCAAATCATCTGCATATAACTGGTAGGAAGAACTTTGTTGTTTGGATATCTTGTAAATAAACAACGCATAACGTAAAGGAGATAAAATGCCGCCTTGAGGGCAGCCAGCAGATGTCAGCAGAAGAGAGAACAACATCGACACATATTCGCTGTCGACTCCCCGTCAAGTAACTACGGAACCAGTCAATTGCCTTCGGAGATATTTCATTAGAGTTTGCAGTAAGATGTCATAGTCAACTGTATTACGCGTTACTAAAATCCAATAAAGTTAATACAGTTAGTTTGCTGTTCTCCATGGCAGCACTGCCAGCTATGCCCAGGGCGAAAACCGGATTGGAAAGGATTTAGGAGTTTATTATTAGCTAGATAGGAGCTAAGTTTTAAATGGATAAGATTTTAATGAACTTTAGAAAGGAAAGTAGGATCGATAATCGGATTTGTTTTTTTGAGAGGAATAGCTTCAGCATCCTTTCACGAAGACGGAAAATTAGAATAGGGGACAGAATAATTAAGGGTAGGGAGAGGATAGGGATAATTTCGTTAAGAATAGGTACCATATTGCGACTGATGCTATCGGTCCCAACTGCATTGGATGAAATAGAAAATATACTCTTTTTAACATCACAAACACAGAATTTACTAAAGACAAATTTATGAAATATTGGGTTTAGAATAGAGGAGAGATTTTTAATAGTTTATGTATGAGGTTCTATAAGTATCACAAGTAAAACAAAATACTATATTCTTCAAAAACATTACCTAATACTCTTGAAATGAGTTTTCTTTTGACTTTACAGAACACTAAGGTACTGCTACATACATACAAATATATCATTTTCTTTGGGCAAAGAAGTTGCGATAAGAACACCCACTTGAGTTTAACAATAGCGGTTCTCAAATATTGAGTTACCTGACCATAAATTCAGTAATTTATCGAGCTCCAGATAACCCAACGTCCATCTATTATGTTCGGGATTGGAGATGCCATACGTCACGAATTTTCGGGAATGTATGGGAATTTTATCTATGAATAAAAGTATTAGTAAGTTTATATTTCATTGATACATGTATAAAATCTTACTGATTCGCTTTATTGGTGTAGTGTACACGTAATATTAATAATTAATTGTAAGGTAAACGTGAAAATAAATCATAATATAAGCGCTGTTCCCCACTCAAACCGGTTCACTACTACCTGTGATATCGGACCGAGTGGACGTATCAGACGCTATTGAAACCAAGCTTAAGTAGTTTTATTTATACAAACCAAACCAGAAAGATCTGGACATAACAATTGGTACTGCTGCTTTAATGCACGCGTGTAATATAAAGGTCTATCTTTTGATTCCTTGGTCATGAAAAGTAGTATATTTAAGAAAGTTAGGATTTAATAACATATCACATAGGCAAGCAATAAAAATGTTTCATTTTATTGTTATTTTAAAATAATTTATAATTAAGACCGCCGTGTTAGTCCAAGTGAGAGTGGGACAGGAAAACCGAGCTGACCAGAGTGTCAATTGTTAGGATCGAATAGTTCTTTCTTACACTGTTTAGACCACTGCACTTACCATGTGTAACTTAAGGTAACTTTACCGCGCAATTACGATCAAACACAAGTTCTATTTTATACGATATACAAAAATATCAAGTATTATACGAGTACGTTCAGAAAAATATATATGGTAAAAGACTAATCTGTGACTAGCAGTGGGATGAAAAAGGCTTTGGATGTTAATGATAAAGATATGTTTCAATTCGAAGTCGTGAATAAAGCCAAGATTTCAAAAATGATATCCCGAATTGAAGGTGTCTCTACCTGGCAACTCCACTAAACAATCCCCAAGTTAGACTGTATAATAGTTGAGGTGATCGCCGCAGTCAGTGGAGTGCGATTTGAAACTATCGACCACTTAAATAGATAAGAATTTGAATCAAAATGGATAATGATTTATGGTTAGGCGACAGGTCATTATTCTATGATAAATTATTGCGTTCAATTTATATTGTATATCTGATGTTAATCGAATAATTGTGGGAGGACATAATAGAGACATTTGATTTTTTTTTTTTTTTTTTTTTTTTATGGGAAAGGAGGCAAACGAGCTAGTGAGCCACCTGATGTTAAGTGGTCAACACCGCCCATGGACACCCACAATACCAGAAGAATCTTCTAGACTATCTAGACTAGAAAATGTATTTGTAAATCAAATAAATATATCATTGCCTTCTTTAGCGATTAATACCGAAAAACATTAGAAACAGTATACTCAAAACTATCAATTTCATAGTGATAAAATAAAAGGAGTCGTTTTTGTAACAAATAAATAATAGTTTTTCTTTCTTCCTTTTTCCAAGCTTATTTGGGGTTAAAAAGGCTTATAAAATGAATTGCTTAGCCATGGGAAAAAATACTTTTACATTTTAATATGTATGTTAAATCTCTAGCACTCAAAAAGTGAAGTGTCAAAATTAAACGAGGTAAAGCTTTGAACTAGTTACATACTGAGCTTTTATTAGAAGACTTTTAAGACTGAAAAATTTCGAAGCTCTTTAGGGAATGGTAGCATAAAATTTAACGTATAACTTTAGGAACTTGTTTCCTATATGCTTATTAAAAAGATTTTTCAAACATGAAATTTAAACTTTAAAAATCAATTCATTTTATGAAAAAACTTTATTCTATAATAACAGCAGACAGTCAGTGTCATTATTTATATAATGGAGGGCAATAACACAGATGGATCCTAATTAATATGATTTTTCAACGGCATGTGTTTATTTTAACGTGGAAAGAAAGGCCGGTTACACAAAAGATTTTTGAATAAATTTTCATTAAAATTAATATGGTAAATGGTAGAGATAAAATGTTTTCCTGTTGCTTTGCGTTATTTATTTAAAACTTTATACACAGAACTGTATATAGGCGGACTTAATGCCTGCGGCATTCTCTAACAGTCTACCTTAGGGTGGTGGACAGATGCAGCATGGTTGGTGTAAAAAAGAATATATGAAAAAGATACAAACATACAAACATATGTACCCATTAAAAATATATATACATAATTATACATATTATATAATAAATAAATATACATATAAATAAATATAAATACATAAATATATTAAACATAAATACACTTTATCACGATGTTTTCCTTCACCGTTAAAGCAAGTGATAATTCATTGTGAATACACACATAACTTCGAAAAGTCAGAGGTGTGTGCCTGGGGGGTTTGAACCTGCGACCGCCGAAATTCTCGACCGCACACCTAAACCTCGAGGCCATCACTGCTTCTAAACCTGCACACCTAAAAGTTCTTAGGAATTTCTTAGGTGTGTAGTCCGCCAACCCGCACTAGGCTAGCGTGGTAGACTAAGACCTAAACCCTCTCAGTTGTAGAGGAGGCCCGTGCCCAGCAGTGGGACGTATAAGGGCTGATGATGAAATACACTTAACCTCAACAAGATGACTCTGCCAGTTTATTGAGAAATAAATCTCGGACTCTCATTTTGAACGCATAGCGTGTAGTGGACGTCCTTATTTCGAGCGGGAGCGCATTCCAAAGGAGGATGGATTGAATAGAGAAAGAAGAGTGAACAAAATCGGAAGTATGGGGAGGACAACGAAAATCTTCAGTAGTGGGAAAGGTCGAACAAAAAGTGTCGTCACTATTACTGTCACTATGGGATCCAGATTCAATGGCAGAAATATAAGAGTCATCATCAGAATACATAATAATATTACACAAATATATTATAATAAAATAACAGGTATTAAATAATAATAAAAAATAAGTAATTATAATAATTACTTAATATACATATAATACTTATCTGAACAAACATACCTACTCTGCACCACCCGCCAGCTGATATTAATCGAGAAAAACGTTTAAAACAACATACATACATAAACTCACGCCTGTATTCCCCGAAGGGGTAGGCAGAGGTGCATTTCTGCACCCACATTTCGCCAAGTATGTATCAGTCCCACGTAATAGGGGGCGAGCCTATTGCCGTTTTTCGGGCACATTTCCAGACTCCGTGCTGTTACCGAGAATTTCCTAATGGAAAAACCCAATAACACTTGGCCCGACCCGGGAATCGAACCCAGGACCTCTAGATCACACGGCACATACTTGTACCGCGAGACCACGAGGCAGTCTAAAAAACAACAAACAAAAAAACCCATAAATAACAGTACAATAACAAAAAAAAGTTTAAAAACAAAACATAAACAATATTGTGGTATGGAACGCGACTTCGTCTATACCCAAATGTCAAAATGAAAGTGACAATATAAAAAAAAAAAAAACAACGTCATGAGGGTAGTATTAAAAATATAGACGAGCAATAAAAATTAAATAAATTGAAAGTGACAAGACAAAAAACAAACAGTTAGAGAGTATTATTAAAAAAAGACGAACAATAATAATTATATGAAATAAAAGTATTAGTAAGCGCTGAGCGATCGTCATGGCTTACGCGGTTTTATATTCGAGCGCGATGTTTCCGTGGACCCGTGGCTTATTACTGCCGATGAAGATAAACTTGATGTCTTGGGATACTTTGCCAATAAGGAATTAAGTTCGTCTAGTGTTGTGATTTTGACGCGGCTTCCATCCGGAACTTTGACTACAACAGTGCCGCATGCCAAAATGCTGCCGACTTTTGCTGAATATGTTTTGTCGCGATCTTGTCAGGAACTCCTCGCCAAACAGCTGTCCTATGAAGTACACTGGAGAACCTGACTAGGACAGGCCGATGGTGTTCTTTGTTTGGAGTCCCTATACGATGACAGGCAGTGATAGAGGCACCTGTGACGTCCTTCACCAACATCGTACCGTTTACTATGGACAACACGGCGGCATTACAGTTTTCGTCGTCAGTCGCCGGCACGCCGTGAAAAAGTAGTGCTTTACGACGGTGTCTGGTCTCCATCGCATCGACCATGTTTGCGCATTGAGTTATTTGCTGTCTCAGCAATCGCAGCATGTTGAGCGTGAGCTCCCGAAAGGTCCGGAACTCTTGGGCAACCCGAGCGACGGTGTCCTTGGCAGCTCCCCCAGTCTGAAGTTGAGCTTCGAGTTGGGCCATTCGCTGCGAAAAGCTGTCTTCAAGCGTCTTTTGTGTAGATTGGATGTCCTCTAGTGAAGTCATATTAACTGTCTTAAAGTGAGGTGTTGGTGTAAAGTGAGGTTCTGGTGAAGTTAAACGCTGGCTGGTAGTGGTGCAGAGCTGGATTACATTCAACAACACAAAAGTGAGTACATTCACAACGTAATTTTGCAAAATTCACGAGTTTGGAAAGTATATAAACACAGTTTAACTAATTGAATTTAAAATTTTAACCGAAAGCACGTCCACTCAATACACCGACCATAGACAATTTTTACTAATATCTTTCAATGATTTTATCGCCCAAAATGTATTGGTAAGGTTGGAAGACTTAATTTTTCATCCTTTAAATTATCGTCATCTCTCGATGCTTTCATTCATTTTATCAGTTTTGTCCAACAATCCATAACAAACACTTCTATTCATGTACGTTCACAAAGAGACACAGATCTGTTGTGTCAAGTAATGCAGTAAAGTAATCATCATCATTATCAGTCCATATGCGTCCCACTTCTGGGCACGGGCCTCCTCTACAACTGATAGAGTTTTGGCCTTAGTCCACCACGCTGGCCTAGTGCGGGTTGGTGGACAAAAAAGTAATACAGTAAAGTAATCATAAGTAAGGTATTTGGTCTGCAATGAATTGGTAATGTAGTTGTTGTTACACCTCTACATTGACGTGAAAATCCACATTTCAGGCCAAATATGAAGAGGACGCTCGTGCCGGCTAGAGCACGTCTCACGCCGCCTGGGAAATCTCTCTTATATCTGCTTATTATTTATACACCCAGTCGAATAGCAGTCTCAAAGCGGATTACGAGAATAAATAATTACGATATTTACCTTAGGATGTTGTAGTTGTGAATTGTGGGTGTTATAGTTTTCTATGGTCTACCTTTTCGAAGCAATAGTGTTAATTAGTTTTTATGTTAGGAAATATTTTAGTAGCAGCGCATTTTAGAAGAATGTTCAAAAAACTTATAAGTTCGCCCCATATTACAACGGAATAAGGTTAAAAAACATTTCGTGAAACTATCCACGTATAAATGACAACTGTACTGTATGTGTGTTACGAGGAACTTAAGGTTTGTAGAGAAATATCAGGAATTCATTATTATTTAATTATTATGAGGAAAAAGCGTGTTCTGGAGTGGAGACCACGGCACGGCAAACTTAGTGTAGGACGCCCTCTGGCTAGGTGGGGTGACGATATACGCAAGGTGGCTGGCGGCGGTTGGATGAGGAGGGCTAAAGATCAAGCCCAGTGCCGTGCCATAGGAGAGGCCTATGACCAGCAGTGGACGTGAGAAAGGTTTTTGATGATGACGATGATTAGGGAAATTTCGTGAATGAAACGACTTTGTGGTACGGGAGATGTAAGTACACCGATTTATTGTTAACAACAATTATAAAAGTACCTAATTTAAATTGGTAATTAGGAGAATTAGAATTGTGCACATCATTGCGGTCATAAATTTAACAGGCGCTGCAACAAGAATCATCTAGCAAAATATGGGTGTGTTACTCTATACAGGGTATAAAGAGACCGTGATAGAAAACAAACATGAGTATTAAATGTATCTGGTGATTAGGGAAATGTCAAAATATTTTTTTTGTCGGGATTTTTTTAACGTCAATGTGTCTGTAATCACCGTAGGTGTTGCCTGTATTAGCTTTCGATCACCGCCTTTTTACAACCTGTATATATACATAAACAAACAAACTCACGCCTGTATTCCCCGAAGGGGTAGGCAGAGGTGCATTTCTGCACCCACATTTCGCCAGGTATGTATCAGTCCCACGTAATAGGGGGCAAGCCTATTGCCGTTTTTCGGGCACATTTCCAGACTCCGTGCTGTTACCGAGAATTTCCTAATGGAAAAACCCAATAACACTTTGCCCGACCCGGGAATCGAATGTGCCGTACAAGTGTACCGCGAGACCACGACGCAGTCGTTCGGCTGTATATATGATGGCGTATTTTGTTTATAAAAAAACATTTAGCATATTAGCATTAGCATTAGCATTTAGCATTTATATTGTGAAAACTGTCTGTCTGGATCGTGGTAAATACAGTGCGCTGTAAATTGAGTATCGACTGTTGAGAAACAATTACAGATATTACTCATCAGACCAAGTAAAATGTACACAGGGTAATGCTGATTAGATATAGTGATCGGAAACTAAGGCAGCTAAGGTGACAAACCCCCTGGCGTTAAAGAAAATCCCAACAAAAAAAAATAATGACGTTTTCCTAACAACCACACACAAGCAGTGATGGCCTCGAGGTTTAGGCGCGTGGTCGAGAATTTCAAACCCCAGGCACACACCTCTGACTTTTCGAAGTTATGTGTGTATTCACAATGAATTATCACTTGCTTTAAAGGTGAGGGAAAACATCGTGATAAAACCTGCACACCTAAAAGTTCTTAGGAATTTCTTAGTTGTGTAGTCCGCCAACCCGCACTAGGCCAGCGTCGTGGACTAAGGCCTAAACCCTCTCAGTTGTAGAGGAGGCTCGTGCCCAGCAGTGGGACGTATTTGGGCTGATGATGAATGAATGAATGAATGAATAACAACCACATACATTTAATACTTATGGTTGTTTTCAATCGATATTTTTACACCTACGGGTTTTTTTTAACGCCAGGGTGTTTGTAATGACCTTAGCTATTACCTGCCTTAGTTTCCGATCACGGTCTGAATACACCCTGTATATAGGCGATGTTGGAAAGCGACGCACTTCTGCATATTGCGCGGTTAGCCGCGAGAATACAATTTTCATATAGTTCAAAGGTTTATGTAAACTGAGCTGAATCAACCCTTTGACTTTCATTCGATGAAATTGCTGAAGGATCCATTGTTTAGAGGTAGGATTGCAATTTCCTTTGTGGTCCGGCCTTATAAAAGGTTTAGCACACGCAAAATTCACGTAAGTTTGACCTATTCTAGTATGTCCGTTAAGGTAGATCCAAGTGGAAAGCGAC
This sequence comes from Hemaris fuciformis, assembly GCA_907164795.1. Classification (NCBI taxonomy): domain Eukaryota; kingdom Metazoa; phylum Arthropoda; class Insecta; order Lepidoptera; family Sphingidae; genus Hemaris; species Hemaris fuciformis. The sequence goes on along the minus strand of OU015440.1, from coordinate 1,917,951 downwards.
AGAAATACTATCGTTTTTGAGTCAACTATGACTGCCTCGTGGGCTCGCAGCTCAAGTATGTGCCATGTCATCAAGAACTCCCAGGATCAAATTCCGGGTTGGCCAAAATTTTATTGGGTTTTCCATTAGGAAATTCTTAGTAGCAGCACGGAGTCTGGAAATGTACTCGAAAAACCATGCACCTCTGTCTACCCCTTAAGGAACACAGACGAGAGGCTATGTATGTATGCGTCAACTATATGGACTGCAATAGAGTGCGGCGCCAGTGAGGTCACATCGACCATTCGCAATAAGTCCACGAGAAGAAAAAACCGATTTGAATATCGCAAATACTCAACTTAAACAAACAAATATTAACAGTTAAAATAATTTCCATAACGAACTAATAACTACTTTGATCTTTCACAGCATGATAATCCGGTATACGTGATGCGGCTAATAATTTGGGATTATTGCGGCTCGGATTTGTGCAGCTCTGTATTTGTAGACCTATTAGCGTTTTTGGATTGTATTGGTTCTATTTGATGACGTAAGGTGGGTGATAAATTGACGATTGCGATTTCATTTACATAATACATACATACATAAACTCACGCCTGTATTCCCCGAAGAGGTAGGCAGAGGTGCATTTCTGCACCCACATTTCGCCATGTATCAGTCCCACGTAATAGGGGGCGAGCCTATTGCCGTTTTGCGGGCACATTTCCAGACTCCGTGCTGTTACTGAAAATTTCCTAATGGAAAAACCCAATAACACTTTGCCCGACCCGGGAATCGAACCCAGGACCTCTAGATCTCTAGTTTAAGAGTCAGAGTTAAGTTTGTAACAGATGTAGATTAGAATTTAACCCGTCAGTTTGCTATGTATTATTAATTATTAGTTATAAGATAAGTGTTTTTTTTTGTAAATGATTTCATCTGTATTTTTTTCTCAACAATAAAATTTCTTATTATTATTTATTTTACTTGAAAATAAGCGTGACTGAACTAGCAGCAGATAATAAGTGCAATGTGTGAAAAAAACTTTAATTTCGCAAGAATAAAATTGACCCTCAAATCGGACATTTAAAGGCTGATTCAAGCACTCAACATACTGTCTTCGTATATTTTACACCTGTATTCAGAGGTCACTTGCCGTACAGATAAGCCCTACAAGAAAATTGAAAATTGAGCCCTAGTTCGGTTTTTTCAATGTGGCGTCAACAACTTTGTGGCAATAGTCAAATCGAGCAAATCCATTTTTATCACATTGTCATAGATTTTAACGATCATTTGTTGAAATAAGACGCCCAATGCTAAGAGTAGGTATTTTTCATGTTATGATAAATAAATAAATACACCCAACAGTCACATACATAGTTCTGATCCCACACTAAGATACAAGTCTTGTGTCGTGAGTATCAGAAACTACAAGAGACTTTTCGGTCTCACATACACCCAGACCCGAAACAAATATTTATGGATCACACGAACATTTGTCTCGGTGCGGGGATCGAACTCGCGGTCTCTCGTTTCGCTAGCTGGTGTCTAGCCAACAGCGCCACGGGGCTGTCAACCCCCTAGTTCTTTTTCTTTTTTCAATATTCCATCAAAAAAGAATCTCTTTATCTATTCTCTAGGAACCTCACATAAAGTGAGAGTATAGCTACCCGTCTTTCAACTGGTCATATTATTTAAAGACACCTTCATTTTAGGCGAGCGTACAACCTAAAGCTTTTAGCGGCATCGCCCGAATGTTTTTATTAAGACAACGTTTGGGAAACAGTAAAGTTTAAGCAGTACACCAACCGAAAAGGTTATTTTTCTATATGTATAAAGAGGATACATTAAATAGTAACCTTTTTTCAACTTCTTTTAAAGTTAGTTTTGAAACAAATAAAAGGCACCTGTTTAGCTGGTAATTTTATTCATCGTCATAAGTCCCGCTTCAGGGACTAGGGGCATTTATGTTATATGTAAAAACACTGTGGTCACGGTGGAATCATATTTATTTTAAACGAACAAGAAAGATTAGATAAATATTGCTTTACTGGTTAAACTTAAAAAGTTTATTCTTTAATTTAAAAAAACTAACACATTAAAGTTTATTATATAGATCCATCATAAGAGCAAATATTATTTTTATATATTTGAGTTATTTTTATGAAAACTTTACGTTATCGTTGTTGTAAAACAGAAGAAAAATGTAAGAATTACTTAATATTAATTTTTCATTGTTCCAAAAATTTACATCTGACATGCCCAACCCCAAGTGCCTAGAAAATGATGCACAAAGTTGATGGTATATACAAGTATTAGAGTGCGAAAGGAACAGAAAACCTTAAAATATTATTTGCCACTTGATTCATTATTCACTGATTTCTCAAAAAACATCTAATGTTCACTGCTATTTTTAGCAGTGGCGGTACTTCCATAGAAGCTTAAAAGCCTAGATACCCTTACGAAATCCTGAATAATAATCATTAAGCTTTACATCATAATTTAACAAAAGTAATTTGACATATAAATGAGAATATCCTGACCCTGCAATAAGCTATTATAAACTAGACATTACACAATTAACGGGTAATGCTTTTGGGCTTCTATGGAAGTATCGCCACAAATTTTTAGTCATATACTAAAATTAACATAATAATAACAAGCAGTGATGGCCTCGAGGTTTAGGCGCGCGGCCGAGAATTTCGGCGGTCGCAGGTTCAAACCCCAGGCACACACCTCTGACTTTTCGAAGTTATGTATGTATTCACAATGAATTATCACTTGCTTTAACGGTGAAGGAAAACATCGTGATAAAACCTGCACACCTTAAAGTTCTTAAGAATTTCTTAGGTGTGTAATCCGCCAACCCGCACTAGGCCAGCGTGGTGGACTAAGGCCTACACCCTCTCAGTTGTAGAGGAGGCCCGTGCCCAGCAGTGGGACGTATATGGGCTGATGATGATGATGATGATGACTAAAATTCGAACATCTGAGTACAATCCATTTGGAGTTACTGAAAAGTAACATTCAAGGCATCTGTATCAAAAATAGCCTGACTGGCTTTCATTCCTACGCTACTTGTCAAAGCCTTCAAAGCTGAACCTTTGCATAGAAGCTTTCAAAGCTGCAGATCTTATAAAAAATCTGATATCGTTCAAAGACATTTCCAGATCATTGAGCGGTATTTAAAGTACATTTTATGGAGATAATTCTGAATTACTGAATTCAATTTTGAATAACCGTAGCTTCTTAGCGGGTTTTGTAGCAGAATTCTACAAACAGCTACGATTCCTGGTAAGTCCACGGATGAGCGACATAATTATCTCAATAGACCGTTTCACGGTACAGAAATTATCGCCTTAGGCATATAGATTTATTTACTTTGTTTTTATTAAGTGGGCTACTGTTGACTTTATAAATGTTTATTTTTAATCAAATATACTGTAGTAGGTACCTAACTTTTTTTTTAATTTCTCAAATTAATGAATCAGTGAAAAGGGATCAATTTCAGTTAAAAGAAAGATAGCTCATGAAACTCATGTATACATAGTGTTACTACCCTCCCATTATTTTTTCTTCTTTTCCCGTATTACTTACGACATTGTACCTTTAGCGTAATGTTTTCAAACGTCATTAGGAATCCGGTAAAAAAGAAAAGATGAACTTAACTCGCATTTGAAGAATTGGCCCCATCGAGCACGAAAAAGGGAAGAAGGGGGAGGCCTTTTCTTTGCAGTAGGACATCATAGGCAACTTCAAAAACAAACCATTACATTCCACTTTTATTTAAGCCTTGCTTACTAATTTGAATACCATACAGGGCGTAAGAAAATGTTCAATTTTTAATTATGAGTGACTTGATTCACTGTATCCAATTTACCCTGTCCACTTCCCGTAGAAATTACGTGAAGAGGCGCTGCTTGTTTATCGAATGAAAACGTAAGTGATACAGGCTAGCACGGGCAACACGCCTTAATGAAGCCATGCAAGCGTGTTCGCATAGGTCACTGCACATTCTGTCCCCTATATTGCTTGTGCATGGGCTATTTTTATTCGCTGCCTGCGTGCAAATTAATTATGATTATATTGTGAGTTTTTTTTATAATCCTTTTTTATTGTGGATTTTTTATGAATTATTATTGAGATGAAGAGTTTGGTTTTCCTTTGTGGGTTAGCAATTATTGAGAAATATATCAGGACTAGCGGTTGGGTCACGTTTTGCCCGGACAATTGTTTTTAGCAAAAAGTAGCCTATCATCATCAGCCCATATACGGCCCAATTCTGCACACGGGCCTCCTCTACAACTGAGAGGGTTTAGACCTTAGTCCATCACGCCTGGCCTAGTTCGGGTTTGCGGACTACATACCTAAGAAATTCCTAAGAACTTTTTAGGTGTGCAGGTTTCATCACGATGTTTTCCTTCACCGTTAAAAAAGTAGCCTATGTCTTTTCTAAAGGTCCCATACAAATAAACATTCAAATAGGTAATAGACAGGCAGACAAAGACACAACTAACAAGAAATATTTTTTTTAAGTTAGTTAACTCAAACTCAAAATCACCTTTATTCAAATAGACTTTTACAAGTGCTTTTGAATCGTCAATTAAGTTTTTTTTAAACTATTGCCGCTTCGAAATGTGTTATCACTGTGGAGAAGAAACGGCAAGAAACTCCCTCAGCAACACGAAATGTCATTTTTTTATAATAAATTAAAATTATAATTTTTTTTTTTAAATGTCATTATATAAATTTATGTATGTCAACGATACAAATTGTAGCAACGAAACTTCTGATCAATTTACTTACTCCCAGGGCTTATTATCTACAATATAATCTGAAATTTTATAATAAGCTTTTTTATATAGTTTATCTTTCATTGATTCATTAAACTTTTTCAAGGGAAGCTCCCTAATACCCTTTGGGAGTTTGTTATAGAAGCGTACACATTGCCCCATAAAAGAGTTATTATTTTTCCGGCGACGAGTTACGTGTTGAACGAGATTACATTTGTTTCTAGTATTTTTATTGTGTAAATTATAAAGTTTTTTAAATCTATCAAGACTCTTTTGAACATATACAAGGTTTTCGTATATGAACTGACTAGTGACGGTAAGAATATTTATTTCCTTAAATTTATCTCTAAGTGAAGCCCTGGGACCTAGGTTATAAATGGCCCAGATGGCTCTTTTCTGCAAAACAAAAATAGTATTAATGTCCGCAGCAGCTCCCCACAAAAGAATACCATACGACATAAGGCTATGGAAATAGCTAAAATAAACGTTTATTTATAATCTGTGTAACTTAATTGAAATGTTGCACTGTTCACAACACTCATCTTAAAGCCAAAACTTGATAGTGTTGAAAGATAAAGTTACCGGCAAGTGGCCATATAAACGGTTTTAACTTTTTCTGAACGCGAATAAGGCTTCTTGTCCAGCGATGTTTTAATTTGAAAATTATCCCTGCGCTCGCTAACAAAGTTGGATTTCAATTAAAAGTAGTTTTTTGTAGCAAGCGGTCCGAGCAGTCCATTTATAAGTTGGTGTAAGTTTCTGCTGTGAATCTGCAGTTCAATTTCCAACGAGTGTAATATTGGATCCGCCGCTTTCGTTTATGATTTATTAGATTTTGCCGGGGTTTATTTTAGAATTTGGAAAAATGAATAATATGGAATATAAATAAAAAGAAGTAGTCGTGATAGCCTCGAGGTCTAAGCGTGCGATCGAGAATGTCGACGGTCGCGGGTTCAAAACCTAGGTACACACCTCTGACTTTTGGAAGTTATAATAAAATAAATAAATAAATACACTCAACATACATAGTTCTGACCCCACACTAGGATACAAGTCCTGTGTCGTGGGTATCAGAGACTACAAGAGACTTTTCGGTCTCACAAACACCCAGACCCGAAACAAACATTTGTGGATCACACAAACATTTGTCTCGGTGCGGGGATCGAACCCGCGGCCTCTCGTTTCGCAAGCTGGTGTCTAACCATCTGCGCCACGGGGCTGTCTAAGTTATGTGTGTATTCACAAAGAATTATCACGTACTTTAACGGTGAAGGAAAATATCGTGATGAAACCTACACACTTAAAAGTTCTTAAGAATTTCTTAGGTGTGTAGTCAGCCAACTCGCACTAGGCCAGCGTGGCGGACCAAGGCCTAAAACCCTCTCAGTTGTAGAGGAGGCTCGTGCCCAACAGTGGGACGTGTATGGGCTGATGATGATGATGATGAAGTAGAAAACAAAAACGTAAAAGTCATATAAAAAGTAGTTTATGCCATTTTCGATGTACCCTACATCTTTTATCCTCTTCAGCGGTTTAGAATTGAAAGCATAACAACATAGCTGCGGTTCGTGTCTATAAAAACATCTAAAAAGTCTTTATTTCTTGATTCAGAACAGAAACTTCTTTGACTTTAATAAAATTATTACAAAGTAAAGCTATCATATATTAATCAGTCATTCCAAGAAAAAAACAGCAGTTTTAATAAAATAAACACGTTTTAGCATGTACGTATATGACATATCTGGCACCAACACACAAACATGATTAACGATCCGGAACGCCATATGAAGTTACGGCCAGGGATGTATGCAATATAAGATTGATGGATTAAACTCTGTCTGTTTGAGTAGCTGAACTAAACGAGCTCGCCAATTTTTTAATAATTTTTGGGTTTATGAGAGAAAAATATATATGTTTAAGTTTAGTTTTTTTTTTAAATGATTTTTAGCTATATTCAAATCAAAAAGAATGTAAATTAGTCTTATTCTTCTGATATAATAACTTAAACTTGATAAGAAAAACCCAAATAAAGAAGAAAGAAAAGACAACGCATGATTATTTTTTGTGAAGTTATAATAACGCACTGCTCATTCAAATTGACGTAACCCAATAACCTTCCACCATCTGACGCAATTCTACCAATTAAAGTCTTTGATTACCATTGAAATACAAAGCTTCAATTCGGCACTCGAAATATAACAAAGCGACATCTAGCGAGACATGGTTAAACAACTTCCGAGAATTCTATCCGATTAATTATATCAGTTGCACTGCTTCATTGTGCCATTAAATAAGAACCGAACAAAACTGCGTAAAGTGCTGAACGCAAATAGTGGCAACATAATTTAAGTTTAAAACTGCCCAACACACGGAGCGAGTTCGCAACTACGGTGGCGTCTCCCTCGGCCAACTTGCTGGCCCCACTATTAGATTTATTGTAATTAAATTTGTTTGTTTGCGATATTATGTATGGATATTGTTGGGAGTTTCGGATATATCACTTGTATTGTTTGACCGCATGATGGTTGTTTTAGAAATAGCTTGTTTCATAGCTTCGGTAAAGCTGAATTTACTGCTATTCTTTATTCTATAATTAAAATGCATATTAATACACTTTCTTAATTAGACCTATTGACCTATTAACACCTATGGACGAATTTCCGCGTACATCTAAATTAACAGATAAAATATTTCCTACATCTGTGAATAACTTAGCCTAACAAATGTTTTAAAACGATGCACACATTTTTCCGTTCCCTCTGGACTGCATTTTTAAATTAATTTTCTGGAAGTTGCGGGCATTTATACACTTAGCTTAAGGCCGTCCATTGCGGAACGTAGCTCTCCCCAATTGAGGGCCAACCAACTTACTATACTCCATCTTTTCAAATCGTCGATTTTTTGTGTAGAAAAATGTCCTACGCCACTTTGACTCAAAACATAGATAGTACAAATATACATATGCCGCGGAATACAACGAGGAAACTGTTCTAAAAATATCTCCCTAAATATCTACATATTTATGTATAGCCCTAATACGTCCCACTGCTGGACACAGGCCTCCTCTACAGCTGCGAAGGGTTCCGTCTTATTCTTCCACACTTGACAAATGGATGTTGGTGGACGATACACTAAAGAAATTGCTAAGAATTTTAAGTCTGCAGGTTTCCTCATGATGTATTTCTTCACCGTAAAAGCACGCGATTATTTATAACTTCGAAAAGTTAGAGGTCGAACGCGCGACTAATAAAATAAATAAAATAAATTTTGTTCTGAATTTATTCTCAACAAGCAGTGATGGCCTCGAGGTTTAGGCGCGCGGTCGAGAATTTCGGCGGTCGCAGGTTCAAACCCCAGGCACACACCTCTGACTTTTCGAAGTTATGTGTGTATTCACTATGAATTATTACTTGCTTTAACGGTGAAGGAAAACATCGTGATAAAACCTGCACACCTAAAAAATTCTTAGAAATTTCTTAGGTGTGTAGTCCGCCAACCCGCACTAGGCCAGCGTGGTGGACTAAGGCCTAAACCCTCTCAGTTGTAGAGGAGGCCCGTGCCCAGCAGTGGGACGTATTTGGGCTGATGATGATTTATTCTCAAATACGCGTATTGAAACTGAATCCATCTAAATGCAACTATACGCATCTCCTATCACCCCATCGATCATCCATGACGTCAATACATCTAGAACGCTACAGGTAACAGATTAGCTAACTAACTCGCTTGATCTAGGGTTGAGACGTCGCCACCCAATTACTCTTCAACGTAACAGGAGATCCTTATATTACGTTAGATGTGGTCACGATTGATGGCTTTACGAGCAGATTGGCGGCCATGTTATAATTTGACCTATACTGTGACATATTATTAATCAGAATATTGATCGCAATAGCACTATAGGTGGAAGAGCTCCGGCCAATTTAGTAAATTGGGAGGTATGTTTCTGTCGTCTTTGTTGTCAGCCCAAAACGCAATGGGCATTTATAGCTGTCAAATGTTGGCGTGTTTGGCAAATATTTTTAAATTAGATAATAAATAATAAATACACCCAACAGTCACATACATAGTTTTGGCCCCAAATTAATATACGAGTCCTGTGTCATGGGTATCAGAAACTACGAGAGACTTTTCGGTCTCACAAACACCCAGACCCGAAACAAATATATGTGGATCACACAAACATTTGTCTCAGTGAGGGAATCGAACCCGCGGCCTCTCGTTTTGCAAGCTGGTCTCTAGCCAACTGTGCCACGGGGCTGTCAATTTCTAATGCTCACAATGACGCTAAAAAATCTCTAAAAGAAATAAAAAAAATGACGTTTCTAATCACCATTACTATTACCTACATCTTAGTTTTCGATTACGGTCTGTTAACACCCTGTACAACTCAAAAACTAAATCTCAATTCACTAAAGCACATAGATTCCCTTTTCAATTGGTCGTGAACATACAACAGATTAGCTAATGTATACAGTGTAACATCATCCGGCTACACATCAATCTCGTATTAATAGTGTCTTTGAGACGTAATGGCGCGGCGTTGGGAAAGAGCCGGGTAATGGTTCACCCGGCCGGATGTGACGTACGAGCTCTTGCTACCAAACTTCCGGCGATAAATTTAAAAAATCTCATAAATTTAAAAAGTTCGTGCTATATTGAATGTACTTTTCATTTACTTGTTATAAAATGTAGATAAATTTACGTCTATTTCTATAATTAGGGTATTTTCTATTTTTATTATTATTATCAATTCGTTATCCTTAGCCTATCTAGGAATGTAAAATGAAGTTTATTTATTACGGTGTGACCACCACGCTGACATATTGGCTTCACAGATCAAACAAATCCCTTAAGAAAACATCGGATTTTCATTGATAATACACACAGCTGCGAAAAATTAGATTTCTGTACCTGTGGTTTAAGTCTGAGGGCACCGACATCGTGTTTTGACAAACACGCCTGATCCTCATGGCTATCACGCATTGCATTATCAAAAGGTCTTTAACCATCCAATCGTACAAACCGTAATCTTTTGTAAACTATAATAAAACAAAAGAACGCATGTGAAAGAACAAATTAATTGGAACCTTACAAACTGCGACTAATTCCCGATATAATCTTTTTATTTTCAACCAGAAGTAGCTCAATCAATCTTCGTCGACGGCTTCCATTAAAGGCTACAATCCACTGGCGGCAATCCAAATTTACTACAGTAGGAGCTGCCACGAGCGAGATTTGTGCACTTGCTGTAAAACTTCTATTTGATGAAGAGGCTGGTTAATAGCTTCGTGCAGCTTGCGGTAGCTTTTGTTGTGTGCGACATGCTTTTAAGCTGTGCGGATGATGGATTTGTCGAGATTAACGTTTGCAATCCCTGTATTATGTTCGCACGTTTGATATACGTTCTACGTATGTATTGGTATGTTGTATTGGGTTGCGGTGACGGTTTTCCATTTATGATGTAATATTAGGAAGGGTGTGAAATGACGCTTAATATGGCGAATGTGTTTGATTGGTTTGAAAGTCCATGAATGTGGAAGACAAAAATAGATGGAACATTATCTTTTATCCAAAATACTTCTAGACGTCAGTAACTTAAATGTTTTTTCACGAGTATTTTTTAGTGATGCGTTTTTTTAGTTTATTATTTTCAATCAATGATTCCACATATTCCTTCTAGTAGATGCAGAGAATATTTAACATTTCTTGTATATCTAATCATATTCAGTAACAATCAGCACGATTCCCTTCGCCACTAAGACCTAAGTACTAAACTCCCTCAGTTGTAGAGAAGGCCCGTGACCAGCAGTGGGACGTCTATGGCCTGATGATGATGCACTCGTTGATACTGTAAATAGATAAGCACTTTTAATTATTTTCTTCATTACACTGCAAACCAAAGACAGTATCATAAAAATCAGCTCATAACCAGTCGATGCAACTATGTCGGCTTGGTCGAGCCGATCGAATAGTGATCCAACAACGTGACCTATTTACGTCGTCACTTATTTATTTATAAAACCCCAAGCTACCCCACATTAAGCACAGAAGGGGAACGTAACATTATATTTTAATCTGATAAAAGCGTCGCCTACGAAAGGTATCTATTAAACCATCCACGTTTGTTAGAGGATAAGACATTTGCGCGTTCAATTAGCGACGGTATTAACGATGTAAGATTACAGGCGAGTGCGGGTCGGCTTTTGAACTCAAAATTAATATTATAAGCGGATTCCGAGGATCCTTCCATTCATCCGTCTCGTGTTTATATATTGCTGTGAGTGTTTTGCTGACTTTGCGGTTTTCAATGTTAGTGAATTTAATTACATGGTTAATTTCTTGAAGTTATTTGCTGGAAATGCTAGTTTGTGTTTGATGTTCGTACAAGTCTTTACATGTATTATGAGGCTCAGTTAAGTGAGCTTATTTTAATTTGGTTATGTGATATTTGATGCAGTGATGGCCTCGAGGTTTAGGCGCGCGGTCGAGAATCTAGGCAGATGCGGGTTGAAAACCCAGGCACACACCTCTGACTTTTAGAAGTTATGTGTATATTCACAATGAATTATCACTTACTTAACGGTGAAGGAAAAAGTAATGTAATTAATAGGTGTGAAGTCGGCCATCCTGCATTAGGCCAGCGTGGTGGACTAACGCCAAAATCCTCTCAATGGTGAGGAGGCTCGTGCCCAGCAGGGGGATAGTGTTGGATGAATCGAAAAAACTGAGTAATGATACTATAGTTTAATAAATATTACTATAATTATTACAAATTTATCTCAATCTCACGTATCACAAGGCGAAGCTATGTCATGCACGATAATTTACGTAATTTAAAACAAATGACACCATTTTATTTGTACTTTACATCACTTTACTTATTCCTTATAGATTAAATTTACATATCAATATATCTGGCTGACTTTTCATGGCTTAGTATCAGAAGTATGTGCCATAGAATCTAGGGGTCTCGGATTCAATTCTAGGGTCGAATAAAGTAGTTTCTCCATCGGGAAAAATTCCTTATTTACGTACGCCAAACACGATTGACGAAATACACCTTCCCGCTTCGAGGATAAGGGTGTGGTTGTGGATACAAATCAATATTTCATAGATATTAATATTATCCCTGCTATACTGCAGAATCCTTCGATTACATTTTCATTTCGCGGCACCTCCTCCCATTTCCGTTACGGTGTCGGATATCTGACACGCCCAGCCGTAGGCCATAGCTAGTTCTAAGTATTAATCTATTGTATACACAAGTTTATTTGCTCCTCCAGTTGGATTATGTAGTTTGTAAGTAAATTACTAGAACTATCTAGTTTAACCTCTCTCAGTTGCAGAGGAGGCCCGTGCCTGGCAGTGGGACCGGATATGGAATGATGATGATGATTTAAAAATTTAAAACATTTATATAGTTACAATTAGGGACCTTCAAGAAAAGAACCTATATTTTCCTCAAAGGCCGGCAACGCACCGATGATTCCTCTGGTATTGTGGGTGTCCATGGGCGGTGTTGACCACTTAACATCAGGTGGCTCACTAGCTCGTTTGCCTCCTTTCCCATAAAAAAAAAAATATTCATCGCGTTATTATAATTCTTAGGGTCTTATTGAGGGTTCGATTTTTTATTATTTGTATTAGTGTTCTAAAGATAGTGCATTTTGACATTGTTATTAATATTGCATATTTTTTTTTAATGTTTTATTATTTAACAATGTACTTTTTATTAAAATAAATTCGATGTACGAAATAATTTCGTACATACTTTTTATGGACTTGAATTATAATTTACCACGTACAGTTCATTTATTTCCGACCGAAATTAGGTTACGAATTACCTAATTCAACTATCTAGCCTTGTTCAACACAATTATTCCACTTCAAACAATTATCCTCAACGTAACTAAATGCTTGTGGCTTCAATATATTTAAACCAAAAATACAAAATACAATTTACAGCACAATTTTCAGTCTCTCATCTAAGTACTTTCTTTACAAAATTATTTAATAACAAACCAACTCATTTACGAATTTAAAATATCAAGGGAGTTTTCCGCTTATTTAAATTCTTAAGTAAACTAAAAAATTCTTAAGTATGTATTTATGCGTGTATATATATGTATATTATTTATATGTATTTCTGAAGACAGCTGCCACAACTACAACTTTTCATTCCAGTGGGTTGTCTGGAAGAAATCGCAGCTAGCGATAAGACCGCCTGTTGTAACTATATATCTTATAAGTTGTATGTTATTTATGTTATTTTTCCTTGTATAGTGTACAATAAAGTATATTAAATAAATAAAAAATAAATAAACACAGCCTGTCAAATTAATTGTACTTATTTACCAAATAAACATCGTATGAAAATGTTCGCCGAAGCGATCAAAGATACCCCGATGCAGTTGGTTATTTCACACATTATTAACTTACTTTACCTGGACAAAGAGTCCCTACGGATGACCAGGTCAACAGACCTTGCGCAAAGGCTGAAATAAAACCACCACAGTTAAATTTATCCATCGCTAGGGACGAATCAGTCTGAAAAAATATTCCACCTAACTATTTAGATAGGTCTTAAAAGCATAAATCATTTTAGTCCTTTGAGAGTTTTGAAATATTTCATATTTAAGCAACAAATTTAAGTTGTAGTACAAAAAGCTGTAAAAAATTGCGGGTTTCTTTTGGGTTAAATTCTCGGCTCGGGTAAAGTGTCGCTGAGTTTATCCATTAGGAAATTCTCAGTAAATTAAGTAGTACGAAGCTTTGAAAAAAATACATACAGGGTGTATTCAGACCATAATGATTGTTAGGATAACGTCAAAATGTTTATTTTTTGGCGAGATTTTTTTAACGCCAATGGGTTTGTAATCACCAGCCTTAGTTTCTGATCACGGTCTGAATACATCCTGTATATCATGGTCCGTCTGTAAAATAATATCAACATCTAAATTTTGTTTCATCAGTACCCACTAAACACTGCAGTAGGCATTCTCTTTCCCGGAAAAATATTTTCGACCATGCGACTACACAACAGCAAAAAAACTACCAAACTCTTCCAGACTTCCCTCTTGCCCAGCGGCGGGACTTCCATAGAAGCCCAAAAAAGTTAAACGTTAATTGTGTAATGTGTAGGTTATATTTGCTTATTATTGCGTCTTTATTTAAGAAATTGCTTTTGTTAAATAAAGATTCCAAGCTTAAAAAATATTATTCGGAATTTTAAAAAGCAAACTAGGCTTTTGGGCTTCTATGGAAGTACCGCCACTGCTCTTGCCTATATATTTAATATTTCCGAATGACGAGAATGAATCATTATTTTTCACGACCATTTTTATTCTCTTCGTATGTCATACATTTCATATCACCCGCGTGATTGAAAAGCCTGAATTAGTTAAGGCAAAGCTTTTAACCTGATGAGCTCTCGTTTGTTTGTGGCGATGGGGATGGCTAATGTATAAAAAAATCGCTTCAGAGCGTTGAATGCAATTTTTGCAGCGCTGTGTAGCTTAATGCCTTTCTTATGCGCTGAAAGCTGAATAGTTAGGAAACTATAATGTATAGAGAGTACCCCACCACACACCCGCCACTGCAACTCCTTTACACAAGGTTCGGCAGTACGAATGATGTATTATATTTAGACTGTATAGTATGGCTGTACCTTCGAAGGATAGTCAGAGGAGATTGCTGTTTCTCAAAGTCCGTGGCGCTACAAAATTTTTCAACGAATCTTTGGTCCAACCAAAAATACAGGAGATTTTAGCATTAAATCAGCACTATTAGGCAGATTCCAATTAGTCGTCATCATCATCATCAGCCCATATACGTTCCACTGCTGGGTACGGGCCTCCTCTACAACTGAGAGGGTTAAGGCCTTAGTTGACCACGCTGGCCTAGTGCGGGTTGGCGGACTACACACCTAAGAAATTCCTAAGGAATTTTAGGTGTGCAGGTTTCATCACGATGTTTTCCTTCACCATAGAGCAAGTGATGATTCATTGTGAATACACACATAACTTCGAAAAGTCAGAGCCTGGGGTTTGAACCTGCGACTGCCGAGATTCTCGACCACGCGCCTAAACCTCGAGGCCATCACTACTTTTTCCAATTAGTACTGTTAATCATTTAAGTTTTAGATTGGAGTTCTAAAAAATGTTTTGCTAACAAAAATGTACATACATTTCAAACGCAGTGAGACAGTCTTTTTCAATTAGTAAAATTGCCGAATTCGCCGAAAGTAGAAATTGTATTCATCAAGGTGCACTTGGCAGTGATTGATAGACGTTTTAATGGACAATCTGAAAAAGTCTATAATGCCATTAGTTTTCGTAAGGTACTTTAGTGTAATAAGGTGAACAAGGTTATCAGGGTGACATTGGTTTCAAAGTTACATAACCTTGAACTGGATGAAATGATTAATCTTTAGTCTTTTATGACGTAAAACATCCTGTGGAAATCGCGCAACTAAGATTTCTTCATCTAGCGTTCATTGGATATCTAAAGTCGACCAACCTGCACTAAGTTAGCGCAATGGGTTCAAGGTTCACCCCTAGAGGAGGCATGACAAATGGTATGACAAATGTCAGCTGATTAAAGACTTTAATAAATATATGATTTGTTGTTAACTTCACTCACAGTCGTGATGGCGTCGAGGTTTAGGCACGCGGTCGAGAATATCGACGGTCGCGGGCTTAAGCCCCAGGCACACACCTGACTTTTCGAAGTTATGTATATATTCACAAAGAATTATCACGTACTTTAACGGTGAAGGCAAACATCGTGATGAAACCTGCACACCTAAAAGTTCTTAGGAATTTCTTATTAGGTGTTTTATTTCTTAGGTGTATAGTCCGCCAACCCGCACTAGGCCAGTGTGGTGAACTAAGGCCTAAACCCTCTCAGTAGTAGAGGAGGCCCGTGCCCAGCAGTGGGACGTATATGGGCTGATGATGATGATGATGATGTTAACTACATCTCGCTACGTATTTATCATTGATATTCGTTTGAATTTACAACTCAAAGATTTTTATTTTATCAAAAAAAAATGTGATAACTATTCAATTAATAAGGTTCAAGGATAATATGCTAGGAAGAAATAATAACAATCAAAGGAGGACGATAGATACGGACATTTCGGGGTGAGACCTACATATTATGCATGTATGTACTATGTCTTGGATTGAAACTTGAAAAAATGTTCGAACAGATGTAAATCGACAGCCCCGTGACGCAGTTGGCTAGACACCAGCTTGCAAAACGAGAGGCCGCGGGTTCGATCCCCGCACCAAGACAAATGTTTGTGTGATCCACAAATATTTGTTTCGGGTCTGGATGTATGTGAGACCAAAAAGTCTCTCGTAGTTTCTGATACCCACGACACAAGACTTGTATCTTAGTGTGGGATCAGAACTATGTATGTGACTGTTGGGTGTATTTATTTATTTATAATTCGCCAGCCCATTGCGATATATCATTTTAGTTACACATATACATATATATATATGGAAATGACTGCAATACATTGGCGTGCGTTCCATCAGCAGGTCGTCCATGCGCCGGCTACAGAGAAGATTTCATCACAATACGCTTTGAAGGCACAGTTACACTCGCGTCATTCATGTTCGGTATCCGTGTAGTGGGTTTGTTCATCCTGATTTAAGAATATATGGATATGGTAACATTTTAACGTTTAATAAATAAACTGGGGTACAAGTTGCCAGCCTACGTGGTTCTTCCTTATTATTTTTTTATAGGATAGGAGGCAAACGAGCTAGTGAGCCACCTGATTTTAAGTGGTCAACACCGCCCATGAACACCTGCAATACCAGAGGAAGCATCGCTGCGTTGCCGGCCTTTGAGGAAAATTTGGGCTCTTTTCTTGAAGGTCCCTTAGTATCCATGCGGAAATACCACCGAGGAAAGCTGATTCCTCCAAGATGTTGTACGAGGAAGGAAACACCGTTTGAACCGCACTGTTGAGGAACGCCATTCATCCAGATGGTAGGGATGGAACTTCAATTTCTTATTGTACACGTTCTTCTAAAGGTAGCTTGAATAAGAACCTTAACATTGTACTTACCCTCACGTGTTATCACTTTGTTTTAACAGTTGCTGTCAAAGAAGAATGTTGTGAAAGAAGAGACAGGATTCAATCCATGCATAACACATTTTTTGCGATGCTTTTAGACTTATCAACACTAGACTGGTGTCAAAACTGTGAGGTAGATATTTTAAACTAGCTATCAAAAATATCGGATAGACACGTCATGCTAAGCGCAGTGCGCGTACTAAGCTCGTCCTCCTTTACGTGGATCTTAAAACAAGCTTGCGAACCGTGTGTGAAAAAATATACCTCTGATTACTCCTTGATTACAAGCGTTAGTGTATACAATATATGTACATATCAAATTTCACATACATACATAAACTCACCCCTGTATTCCTCGAAGGGGTAGGTAGGCAGAGGTGCATTTCTGCACCCACATTTCGCCAAGTATGTATCAGCCCCACGTAATAGGTGGCGAGCCTATTGCCGTTTTTCGGGCACATTTCCAGACTCCGTGCTGTTACCGAGAATTTCCTAATGGAAAAACCCAATATCACTTTGCCCGACCCGGGAATCGAACCCAGGGCCTCTAGATCGCACGGCACGTACTTGTACCGCGAGACCACGAGGCAAATTTCAATACTTAGTTTATTATATCTTTCCATCCAGAACCTCTTTTGTCTTAGTACAATAAAAAAAAAACTTTATATTCCAAATTTGAAAATACCGCCTTTAAAAATTAATATCTCCTAGCACAGCGCAGCTAAACCGAACTATCAGTTCATCAGCTGAGTGAGCCGATACGGTTTGAGCTCGTCAACTCCATTTTCCACAGCTGCGTTGGCTTTATGTGTACAAAGTACAGCTGGTAACAACAGCTACAGCTCTATGTTATATTACAACATTCGATTGGTGCACCGATGTTGTACAAACTGCTTTTGCGCGTTTAACATTTAATAGGGGCAATCGGTAAATTATTGTCAAGTAATTTTGGGGTAAATATACTTATGATCTTATTATTTAAATTAAACCTTTCTAATTCTAAACGTTATGCAGAAGGGTAGAATGTATGTAAACGAAGGTTTATTTGATGCATAACGGGATAAGGAAAAATATACATAACTTGGAGTTCAGTTTTTACACGAGCGATACCGCAGTTAAAAGCGATTAAAGTAGCAATAAATTGAACAACTAGGTGTGAAAAGATTTGTGTTTTAAAGACGAATATTTTTCGATGCACCGCTGTGACATTGTCAATGAAACTGGTGATTTTAATTATCATCAGCTGTGGGAACGGATCCACCTCTTCGCAATTTTGTCTTCCGTGCAAACTTTTCCTCTTTGTAACATAAGTATAATTTTTAAACGGCTATCATAACTTTCTAAACAATGTTTGGTAAATGTGTTTTATGTTTAATTGGGCCCCACTCCGTCCAGCGTGATTTTATAAAAAAATACCTTATGTTCTTATCTATCTATCTATCTTCAAATTAAAAATTATTCAAATTGTTCCAGCATTTTATTCATGAAAGTGTAATAGATTGTGGATACATCATTTTACGCTTCATAAACTTTTGTAATAGATTTAAAAAATAAATGTTAGTTAATTAAAACCGTAACGCACGTAACCTATAAACATTTTACTACTGCGAGATTAGCCCATTTCGATTTTTTTTTTCAAACAAAGCTCGGCTAACCCGTGAATTTATTAAGCACTTAAAAACAAATAACACCGAGGTAAATCCGTACATATTTTTGTGAAGCAGTAAAAAGGACAGCTAAGTTACGAACTAATATTTTTTTCAATACCCCAAGCGCACATCTTTTACCGTTTACCCCAAATTTAGACTAACAGTATACCCCTATTAAATCTGTTACACGTTATCTAGACATTAACGGCTCCGCCCGCGGTGACATGCCTTGTTTTGCAAATGGTTACTTAGATAATAGGATCTCACATACCCCAAGTAGGCTTCTTCTAGGTAGGGAGATAACAAATGACACAATAGCAATTATAGAAAATATAAACCTCAATTAAAATCATAGTTTTTTTTTTTTTTTTTATTATGACGGACCCGGGGCGCAGTTGTTGGCTATATACCAACTTGCAAAACGAGTGGTCGCGGGTTCGACAAATATTTCTTTCGGGTCTGGGTGTTTGTGAGACCTAAAAGTCTCTTGTAGTTTCTGATACCCACGTCATAGGACTATCCTAGTGTGGAGGTAGAACTATGTATGTAATTGTTGGGTGTACACACTACACAAGAACGCTATTTTCCTAGCATTGCAGGATTTCCAAACGATCAAATGACAAATGATCACGTAGTTTTCCGTTTGTCAAGGCTATACATTTTGACGTTCGTCATTTGGGATGACGATTGTAGAATTTGACTGTGTCTAGGGCTTCTTGTCGTTGGTTTATCTTGCAGGCAGATATCTAACACTGCGCTTGCCAATGACCGCCACTCTAGAACATTTCTGCCCAATCGACAATTTCCACCCATTATCAACATCGGCTTATATAAGTCCCACTGCTGGGCACGGACCTCCTCTACAACTGAGAGGGTTTTGGTCTTAGTCCACCACGCTGGCCTAGTGCGGGTTAGTAGACTACACACCTAAAAATTCCTAAGTACTTTTAGAAGTGCAGGTTTTATCACCGTTAAAGTACGTGATAATTCCTTGTGAATACACACATAACTTCGAAAAGTCAGAAGAGTGTGCCTGGTGTTTGAAGCCGCGACCATCGAGATTCTAGACCGCGTGGCTAAACCTCGAGGCCTTCACGGTTTTACTATCATTTCACCAAAACCGTTGGGCACAATCAAAACAAACAAAATCAATGATTCCCTATACCTCTTTGTCCATTTCACCTCGAATTTCAAGCCGAATCCGATATGCATAGCCCGAATACATGAATAGACGGCCGGCCAGCAATCGTATTTGTCAAATACGTGGCGCAATTTAAGTCCATGCGAATGCGTTGTTTCACTCGCGGCTTGTGACCAAACGATTGTATAAATGAGTTGTTTATAACTCTGCCTTTAAAACATTAGCGCTGCAGTGGGGTGGTTTGCCAATGAATTGCCAAATACTCATTGAGGTGTGTAGGTTTTACCAGCTGTATTTAAAAGTAAAGGCAACGCAACCACAATTAGTCCACCAACACGCACTGGGTCAGCGTGGTGGACTAAAGCCTGAACCCTCTTAGTTGTAGAGGAGGCCCGTGCCCAGCTATTGGGCTGAGGATGATCATTAGGTTTCTTAATAGCCTGCCGTCAGAAAATACACTCAGAATTGTATTCGGATGAGTTCTATGTTATCTGGAGGTCCTGGCTTGGCTAATGGTTATTGTGAATACACACATAACTTCGAAAAATTATAGGTGTATGCCTGGGGTTTGAATCCGCGACCGCCGAGATTCTCCACCGCGTGTGCTTAAAACCCAATGATGAACATGTTTAATCCGAAGCACAAAAAAAGTGTTATTTGTTTTCAATTTAGCCCCATGGCGCAGTTGGCTAGATACCAGCTTGCGAAACGAGAGGCTGCGGGTTCGATCCCCGCACCGAGACAAATGTTTGTGTGATCCACAAATATTTGTTTCTGGTCTGGGTGTTTGTGAGACCGAAAAGTCTCGTAGTTTCTGATACCCACGACACAGGACTTGTATCCTAGTGTGGGGTCAGAACTATGTATGTGACTGTTGGGTGTATTTATTTTTATTTTATTTAATTATGATTATGCTTCGGACAAATAAGGATCCGTGACACCACGGTACAGTCTGTGAACCGCCCGTGGTACGTGTGTTAACTGATAGAGCCCTGCTGCAGACAGCTTTGTCTACTGTATAAATTGGCCTATCGACCGGGAAGCACCGCTATCTCACAGTAAATGGACATGAAGTAACCGCTTGTTGTATTTCGTGTGCTATCGAAATACCCTCCACTTACCGCTCCGTTTGAATAGGACTGTACTTGCTTTCTGGTGCGGTGTTTTCACGTGCCTATAAAGGTGAAGGAAAGGCAGTAAATAAAGACGAAATTAAATAATATACTATGATATGAATGGCACGGTTTTAAAGAAAACATGAACTAGTCATTTCTATTGTCAGTTGAGTGATGAGTAATGCGTACATATATATGTATATTACTTAGTTACATATATACATAACCTCACGCCTGCATTCTTCGAAGGGGTAGGCAGAGGTGCATTTCTACACCCACATTTCGCCAGGTATGTATTAGTCCCACGTAACAGGGAAGTAGCCTATTTCCATTTTGCGGGCACATTTCCAGACTCCGTGCTGCTACTGCAAATTTCCTAATGAAAAAAAAAACAATAACACTGCCCGACATAGGAATTGAAACCGGGACCTCTAGATCGCACGACACATACTTGTGCCGCGAGACCACGAGGCACTGATGACTAATAACCTTTTTGAAAACTCACAACACATAAGCGCCTAAAAGTTGATTGTTGATCTTAGAAGACAAACTTTGACTCTTAGAGGAATTAAGGAAAACGATAGAAATTATTAGGCCAATCTATCTGTTTAAACGAAAGACGGGTGCAATGCAATTACTTTATTTAGTGTGATGCTAGCTGTGCCCATGGACTGGGTCCATTCATGCTATATGCATAGCAATCGCTTAGAATCCATTTGTAAATTTATCACCAAAGAGCCATCCATTACAGTTTTATGTCATACATTCGCTTGACAGTATCGTCATAAAAGAGCTCAATAAAAATACAGGCCCTAAAGTACCGAAAAGAGTAGTCGAGTGGCCCGCCATCGTCGAAAGTCTTTGTAAATAGAAAAGCACTCAGTAAACGCGTCGCAATGTATAAAATCCATTAAGCGAAATTAATTTTGCACACGAAACGTTCTGTCTCAAAAAAGGCTTGACGGAAACAAAGATTAAATTAAATCTGATTGTTGGAGCATATCGCTTCATTGCTTCCGTAATCGTTTCAATTATGTGTGTTTCAGTTTTTGTACAGTACACACGATGCTTCATTTCATTTTATATGCGGGAAATGTTTTCATAAATTCAACTTCCGTATGAATGGGTCGGAATGGCTCTATTGGCTCACAAGTAACAGATATGTAACAACAGCTTTTACGCTTCGTTTCTCAATTTCTTATAAGTTTCATTTGCCCAAGATCTTATATAGCAAAGCCCTCCGTTTTTCGCCTGGCGCCCGTAACTGTAGTCTCGTGGCATTAGTAAGTATGCGCAGTGCTATTTAGTAATCTCTGGTTCAATTACCGAAGTGTGAAAAGTTTTCCATAAAGAATACATATGGAACACATAATATGGAAATGTGTCCGAAAAACAGCAATAAAAACATATCCAGCAAAACGCGGGTCAAAAATGCACCTCTGCCTACCCCTTTGGCACCATAGGCGTATGCGTGTTCATATGTAGGGTGGAGTTGCCTAAATCGGACCGGCTCCTAATTTGTACCACTTCAAAATTTACCAAACCATAATGTTTAGTTTTGAATTGGCAAAACTAAAAAACAGTGCTAACAACGTACCGCAATCGCTGCCATTTTGGATTCGATAACTCAACAGAGTGAAGTGTAGTAAACAAAAATAATTATAATGGCGTTTTTATCTTATATTATTGATGTTTACCTAAGGATATCTTATGGCAACGGTAAGTAAATCGTAGTTATTATATATGTTTTTGGAAAGTATGCATATTAATGTCCTTTCCTGAGACTATAGTTTTATGTTTAGCATTTCGAGGCTATGATGCCGGCATGCATAAAAATGAAACTTAGTGTTGCTTAATTTGTACCAGGTAGGGTAATCCTAAAATGTACCGGTACAATTTAGTACTTGGGTGTATGGTGGTTCTTCAACTCGATGGTTAAATAGATTGAAATATTTTCAGACGTCTATAGATGATGAAAAATATTATAAATGGACGCAAGATGATTTAGAAAAGCCTTAGACCAAGGGCATACCAACTGTGTTTCGAAATGAAATTGAACAAGAGCTTGTGTCGCATTTGTTAAACATGGAAAAGCATATTTTTGGACTCACAATAAAGTATGTTAGAAAACTGACTTATAGTCTCAGTCACAGATTGTTAGTTCTTCAGTACTTCACCCCACTACAAACAATAGTACAAATATACCCGCTTCTTGGATCTCATTTTGGTCGTGAAGTACAATTTAGGATACCCATGGTACAATTAAGGAAACCGGTTTCCTAAATTGTACTTTTTCAGACTTTTTTAAGACTTTAATTATTTTAATTTTATTTATATTTCCTCATTTTCTAGAAATAAAATATTAACACCAATAGAACAACCGTTTTATTTCTCATAATATAATCCTCTTAAGTTTTATATTTTTTGTGACAGCTTGTAAAGTACGTTAGCTGGTACAATATAGGCAACCTTACCCTATGTAGAATACATGATAGTTGTATCCAAAAGTCTTATTTTTTACATAGTTTTTTTTTTTTAATATGTACATTTAAAAAATCATGAAAAAATTGCGCTAATTAGGTATAAAAAAAATACATAGGATCTTAAGTAGAATAGGGTAGTAAGAAAAAAAAATCAAAGTCGAAAACAATATAATCAAATTCGGTTCACAAGCATTGGCTAATATAATACATACGGAAACTGCTTAACCAATTGAATACTGTAAATAAAGGAATAGATGCGACACTGGAAACCTGTTAAATATCCTTATTATTATCCTCCATAAACTTTTATGGATTTTTAGATTAAAATTGTTGACAAAACTCTTATCAACCCGAGCGCAAAAGCTAGTAATAATATATAAAATACTACTTTTTACTACTTTCATATTCATTTTACACGCATTTTATTTTATCTCAAAGAAGCAGCGATCGCTTCAGCAAGGAAGTAATATAGAATTTATGCAACGACCATTCACTTGGATCGGAATATTGCTGATCTAAACTATCGATAGGATGTTAAAGCAATATAATGAATATTTTAATACGCACAAGAAACAGATAGCTCGAATTCTGGACTTAAGTTCGGACTCCATTGAAATGGTGAAGATGCAAGATGGTTCTAGATATCATTGAGGGAGTGGTGTATTTATTCAGCTACATTAAGCCAAATGTGTTTTGAAATCTTAGGTAATTGGAAGTCTCATGTAATAGGTGTCGAGCCTATTGCCGTAGACTGGATATTTACAGACTCTGTGGTGCGTTTGAGACATTGTACCACCCTGAATTTGAATCCGGAAGCTCTCCAGGTATACGCAAAGTTATGCGACGTGAACAATGGTAGGCTATTAAAAATATATACTTAAATATTTATTTATATATTTATTTATTTATTTACAAGAAACACAACACATATGTACAAACTTGACATTAAGACAATATCTTAAAAACTTAACAAAAATTTATATCGTTAGCAGTAGTGCTAGGTTCTAGACCCGTATTACTACTGCTAACGCCCTCATTAAATAAACTTACATACGAAGTACAATTTTATAAGGCACAGACGGCACACAGCTTTTTAGTGACAAATGAAATATGTAAATATGTAGGTAACCAGGGTAAATATTTGTTATGTCAGGATATATGTGTATTGTTTTTGACGTTGACTGCCTCGTGGTCTCGCGGCACAAGCACGTGCCGTGCAATTTAGAGGTCCTGTGATTGATTCCCGGATCGACAAAGTGTTATTTTTAAATTAGGGAATTTTCAGTAGCAGCACGGCGTCTGTGTGCTCGCTAAACGGCAATAGGTTCCCCCTTTTGCATGGGACTAATACATACCTGGCGAAATATGGGTGCAGAAATGCATCTCTGCATACTACTTCAAAAAATACAGGCGTGAGGTTATGTATTAGATGTATGTATTGACGTGGATACTAGGAGAAATACATACATACATAAACTCACGCCTGTATTCCCTTAAGGGGTAGGCAGAGCTGCATCTCTGCACCCACATTTCGCCAAGTATGTATCAGTCCCACGTAATAGGTGGCGAGACTGCCTCGTGGTCTCGCGGTACAAGTATGTGCCGTGCGATCTAGAGGTCCTGGGTTCGATTCCCGGGTCGGGCAAAGTGTTATTGGGTTTTCCATTAGGAAATTCTCGGTAACAGCACGGAGTCTGGAAATGTGCCTGAAAAACGGCAATAGGCTCGCCACCTATTACGTGGGACTAGGAGAAATATATTTTTCTTTCTACATATTTCGTTGCGTTTTGAAGACAACCAGCTATCCTATAGGGACACGCTAAGCTTTACTACTCAATGTAATTTCTGTGTGATGCTGTCGTTCCTGCCATGTAGGTTTATCGAACGCGGCGTTAGCACCCGAACAACAGATTCGTCTTTTCGCCACATGTATGCAACAAAAAAAAAATATTCAATATTCACAAAAACACGAATGTAGTTTTTTTATAAAGTGGAAACGACTTGGAAACATTAAGATAACATAACTCTGAAATTCTTTTATATTGACATGAACACACTGCTCCGTTTTAAATAGGCTACATTGTTCGTAATTTTTACGTGGAAACTTATTGGCCTGTTTTTTTACGCTACGTGTTTACTGTTTGGTTGTTGGCGGTGTGTTTTTCTTTTCATTATTTTACGCTATTCATGTTTTCTTGTTTTAATCGTGTGCGTTTTAATATTTTTTCAAGCTGAACCTTAGTCTTTTGGGCTTGTTTGTTTTTTGTTTAATGGCCCAACTATTTATTTAATCTATCTCTTAACAACAGGTTCCCAAACAGAATTTAGATAATTGATTCAGCATTAACATCTAGGGTTACAGCTCAAGCTTAATTACCTACAAAGATGTCAATATTTTAGTTAAATTGAAAGCTCAATCAGGGTTTAATACTACGAGTATACGTACATTTTTTTTAATTCAATGAAATAATAATTTAATTTTGATAAAGTTGAACCCAAAAATGGTCAAAAAAGAGTTTCTTACGTTTTTTTTAAACTAAAACACAATCATGTCAAACAAATTTAAACTCTAATCAGCAATTAACAAAGATATAACAAAAATTATACCACAAGAAGTGCAGGTTGTACAGACGTTTTTGGCTCTGAACCCGAAACTAAACTTTTAAAGCTTCCTGACGGCTATGGAAGCCTACCTTTCCCCAACCATTAACATTTCACAACGTTTAAATAGAATGGAAAACGTGCCAAGTGGAGTAACCGCGCCGATACAGACTCGCGCCTTGTCATCTTATATTAATACTAATACGGTATTTTGCATACTGGAGGCGATTTCGAACGATATTGGAACGGTGCTGTACTGCAGTTCTGAATAATCTAGATGAAAGCCGTCGCCTTCTGGAATGTTCCTTGGACTGTGAAAGTTAACGTATTTTAACAAACATAACATACATACGAAGCCTGCACACCTAAAATTTCTTAGGAGTTACTTAGGTGTGTAGTCCGCCAACCCGCTCTAGGCCAGAAGGCAGGTCTTGAGGAAGTATGAGCAAAACACAGTCGGCAATAAGAAATGCACCTCAGCCTACCCCTTCGGGTATACAGACATAAGTTTATGTATGTATGTACCATGAGCTCAAACCTGACATTGCTTTGACCGATAAACCTAACTACACTAATTAAATAAATAAATACACCCAACAGTCACATACATAGTTCTGATCCCACACTAAGATACAAGTCTTGTGTCGTGGGTATCAGAAACTACAAGAGACTTTTCGGTCTCACATACACCCAGACCCGAAACAAATATTTGTGGATCACACAAACATTTGTCTCGGTGCGGGGATCGAACCCGCGGCCTCTCGTTTCGCAAGCTGGTGTCTAGCCAACTGCGCCACGGGGCTGTCAATTATTTGCGAACTGTCCCATGCAACAGCAGTAAACGCTGACACAGCTATTTACACAGTTTGCATAATCTAAAAGCTATTAATGTTGATATCGAATTCAACGTCGGGCGAGTAAGACTAATATCGCGCCATTAGTCCCCGCATTAGCAGTATTGATAACCGAGGAGCAATTAGGTTGGAAGTATGCTAAAATACTACGAAAGTTGTAGGTTTGAATCATTACGTAACCTCACGCCTGTGATCCCCTGAGGGGTAGGCAGAGGTACATTTCTGCGCCCAGTTTACGCCAGCTATATATCAGACCCATATCGACAGCCCCGTGGCGCAGATGGCTAGACACCAACTTGCGAAACGAGAGGCCGCGGGTTCGATCCCCGCACCGAGATAAATGTTTGTGTCATCATCAGCCCAAATACGTCCCACTGCTGAGCACGGGCCTCCTCTACAACTGAGAGGGTTTAGGCCTTAGTCCACCACGCTGGCCTAGTGCGGGTTGGCGGACTACACACCTAAGAAATTCCTAAGAACTTTTAGGTGTGCAGGGTTTATCACGATGTTTTCCTTCACCGTTAAAGCAAGTGATAATTCATTGTGAATACACACATAACTTCGAAAAGTCAGAGGTGTGTGCCTGGGGTTTGAACCTGCGACCGCCGAAATCCTCGACCGCGCGCCTGTTCCTCGAGGCCATCAAATATTTGTTTCGGGGCTGGGTGTTTGTGAGACCGAAAAGTCTTTCATAGTTTCTGATACCCACGACACAGGACTTGTATCCTAGTGTGGGGTCAGAACTATGTATGTGACTGTTGGGTGTATTTATTATTATTTATTATATAATAGGGGGAGAAATCGAATAACACTTAGCCCAAGTCGATTGTACGGCACATACTTTTGCCGTGAAACCAAGAGGCAGTCAAAGCTTAAACCAATTACATAAAACTCTGTGTTTTTTCTTTAAATCTACTGGTTGGGCTTCGCTTTGCCTGTAATTTTACACCTGTCTTTTTACACCTTGTATATGAAATCCTTTCTGATCACTGTGGCCAGTTGGTGTCTTTACCTTTGCATACATGTAAAGTAACAAGCAAAAGTATTACATTTGTTCCTATTACTGCTAACCGCTTAAATAATTTTAAAACAAATATGGAACAAAATATACCCAAGTTGTCCTCTCATCAAGATCCCAACAAAATGTATGCATCCTTATTTGGTCATATAAATATGGAACACAATAAGGTTTTTAAATCAAAAACTATTAATTTGAAGAACAGTTTGACATTTAGTGAGTGGGCAACTACTGGTATATTTAAAAGCCGAAATAAATTGTATGATTTATATAATGAAAGAATGTATAACCAAAATCCGGAATTTATTGCCTATTTAAAATTATATTCTAAGGTTTTTAAACGAGTTTGTTCCGCTGCCAAATCAATGTACCTTAAAAATAAAATAAAATCAGCCCCAAATATAATACAAGCCACTTGGAACATTATCAATTCTGAATCGGGAAGGCACATAGCACACCACAATGAATTTAGGATTCAAGTTAATAATAATATTGTTTCAAAAGACACTGAAGTGGCCTCTGAATTTGAAAGATTTTTTACAAATATTCCCATAGTAACTACTCAACATCTTAAGTCGTCTTCTAGGTCTGCTGTGTTACTTCTTGAAGATAATGTTCCTCAATGTGATGCATCGTTTGAATTTACAGCAATTAGTCATTATGATATTTTAAAAGCCTTTAAAGAAATTAGTAAAAAAAAGACTAAAGACTTGTGGGGAATATCAGTAGTTACTATATCCTCTATTATCAATATTATAGCACCTCACATGGCAGCTGTGTTCAATCGTTGCGTCGCATCTGGAGTATTTCCTGACCTGATGAAGCTTAGTAAGGTAATACCACTTTTTAAATCTGGTGATACCTCAGACCCTTCAAATTTTCGACCTGTTTCTGTTTTACCAACTCTTAGTAAGTTATTTGAAAAAATTATACTTAATCAATTACTGAACTTTTTCAATAAAAATAACTTACTTCATCGGAAACAGTTCGGATTTACTAAGGGTAGATCAACTATCGATGCAGGAGTTGAACTTTTAAAAACTGTGTTCAGGGCATGGGAAGAGTCGCGGGATGCTATTGGCATTTTCTGCGACTTGTCCAAAGCCTTTGACTGCGTCAAACATGACATTCTTGTCAGGAAGCTTCATCATTATGGCATTAGAAATGGAGCTCTCAATCTTCTGACTTCGTATTTGAATAATAGAGTCCAGAGGGTTGACGTTAATGGAAAACTTTCTCCAGGATCGTCGGTTACCATGGGAGTCCCACAGGGTTCAATTCTTGGGCCGTTTCTGTTTCTCGTGTACATTAATGACTTGCCTTACTACGTAGGGGATAAAAACGATATAGTGCTGTTTGCGGATGATACATCTCTTATATTTAATGTAAAAAGACGTCTCGATAATTTTGACGAAGTAAACAATGCACTTCGTAAAGTTGTTCAGTGGTTTGATAATAATAATTTACTTTTAAATGCAAATAAAACTAAATGTGTAAAATTCACAATGCCCAATGTTAAGCAATTAAAAACCACTGTACAAATTAACGGTGAAGAACTGGATCCTGTTGCGTCTACTACATTTCTGGGCATTACGGTAGACGCAAAACTCCAATGGGGACCGCACATTCTACGATTGGCAAGCAAATTAAGTTCAGCGGCATATGCAGTTAAAAAGATCAGACGTCTGACTGACGAGGAAACGGCAAGAATGGTTTATTTTAGCTATTTCCATAGCCTTATGTCGTATGGTATTCTTTTGTGGGGAGCTGCTGCGGATATTAACACTATTTTTGTTTTGCAAAAAAGAGCCATTAGGGCTATTTATAATTTAGGTCCCAGGGCTTCACTTAGAGAAAAATTTAAGGAAATAAATATTCTTACCGTCACTTGTCAGTTTATATACGAAAACTTAATGTACGTCCAAAAGAATCTTGATAAATTTAATAAAATTTGTAATGTACACAATAAAAATACTAGGAACAAATGTAATCTTGTACAACACGTAACTCGTCTCCGGAAAGTTAGTAACTCTTTTATGGGGCAATGTATACGCTTCTATAACAAACTTCCGAAGGCTATTAGGGAGCTTCCCCTGAATAAGTTTAAGGAATCAATTAAAGATAAACTTTGCAAAAATGCATACTATAAAATTTCAGATTTTATTGAAGATAAGCCTTGGGAGTAAGTAAATTGATCGGAGTTGTATCGTGTTGCTACAGTTTGTATCGCTATGACATGTATATCTCTATGACATGTATAGTTATGACATTTATTATGTAAAAATGAAACAATGTGAATTAAAAAATAATAATAATATTGCTGTTTTTAAGAAAAAAAATGACAAGTCGTGTTGCTGAGGGAGTTTCTTGCCGTTTCTTCTCCACAGCTATAACACGTTTCGAAGCGGCAATAGTTTAAAAAAAAATAAGAAGTGTAAAATTGACGATTCAAAAGAGCTTGTAAAAGTCTATTTGAATAAAGATAATTTGATTTGATTGATTTGATTTGATTTTTCTCATCCCTCCGAAATGATATTTTTCAAGACAAAATATAGCCTATGTGTTAATCTGATAAATAAAAAATAATATTGCACATGTATAATAAAATAATATGTACAACCGTTTTATTCGTAAAGAATGTTAGCAGTACTTTAAAAATGTATAATACTCGAAGCACTTTATTACGTGTAGAGCTGTTCAAACAATATTTCTATAGCCGGTGTAATGTAATAAAATTTGTTGGAGAAGTCTGAAGGCTCACATATTTATAGATCTTGAACAATATCCCTTTACTCTGACCTAGTAATGCGTTGAACAGGATGTAACTATATTGATTTTTGTGAAATAATATTAAGACAACGCAATACCCCCTATAAACCTTGAAAACTTTGAAAAGTATTACAAAAAGTTTGCTAAACTCTCCACACTAGGCACTACCTGTCTAGTGTACATTTTTTATACAAGAGTAACTAAAATTAGTAATTACAGTGCTGAATAGTAAAGTAAAGTCGTGATGGCCTCAAAGTTTAGCCACGCAGTCGAGAATCTCGACGGTCGCAGGTTTTAACCCCAGGCACACACCTCCGACTTTTCGAAGTTATGTGTGTATTCACAATGAATCATCACGTACTTTAACGGTGAAGGAAAACATCGTGAGGAAACCTGCACACCTAAAAGTTCTTAGGTGATTAGTCCGTCAACCCGCACTAGGCCAGCGTGGTGAACTAAGGCCTAAACCCTCTCAGTTGTAGAGGAGGTCCGTGCTCAGCAGTGGGACGTATCCATATAGTGCGTACGCTGAGGATGATGAATGTAAAATATGGCGAAAACATTGGTATATTTCACAGTATTATTTCGTATTAAATCACTCCGAATGGACCGCTACTTACTCCTGTACAAATTCAATGGAATACGGACGGCACAGTTAATGAAATCGCATTTCATTTTGATAATGAAAATGGACACGAAAAATGTTCGGCTCGCGTGAGCCGCCAGATAAACTGCTCGTGCAATCATTCTCTATATGCCCAGTAATCGGCCTTCATTTTTTTATTTATACCCTCATAGATAATATTTTGTGTTTGTATTAGATCGAAAAATTTCGCCGTTTTATTTTTCTTAATTAACCTGGTGAAGGTCGCGGGTCGTCGCTGGATGCAGGCTGCCTCCAACAGGTCACTATTGAAGTCATTAGGGGAGGCCTTTGTTCAGCAGTGGACTTCCTTAGGCTGATAATGATGATGATGATGATTTTTCTTAATTCAATTATAAGTCTTGAAAATGTATGTTAACATTATGCCAACGTAGTGGCCTAAGGCAAGCATTAGCAAGCTTAAAAAATATAATTATTCAGAAAAGGTCTTGTAAGGAAAACTTTAAACGAAAATATAAGAGAAGACGTATAAAAATGAAAAATAAAATAATACTTAACATCGTAGCTCTTGTATCTCATTGTATATTAGATATAAAGGTATATGTACATATGTACATATGTACATATGTACATATGTACATATATGTCATCTTATCTTTCTATACTAACATTAAAAATAAAAAGTAGGTCTGTCTAGTCTGATACGCTTACACGCCTAAATCGCTGGACCGATCAATGATTTTTGGTATGCTATACTATTATACTTTTTACATAAATACTACATAACCTCACGCCTGTATTCCCGGAATGGTTGGCAGAGGTGCATTACCGCACACACATTTCGCCAGGTATATATCAGTCCCACGTAATATGGAGCGAGCCTATTGCCGTGTTTCGGGCACATTTCCAGACTCCATGCTGCTACTGCTAATGGAAAAACCCAATAAAACTTTGCGTGACCCGGGAATCGAACCCAGGACCTATAGATCGCACGGCACATACTTGTGCCGCGAGACCACGAGGCAGACGTACTTACATTACTTTACTTACGATCCTTTTTATCCTGTCAAAATGCAGTGTCCCCGTCAAATCATACTTGTCACCAAAATTCACAGATCCAATCCCAGACGATAATTTCGACACTCAATCTCCCTATCACCTAGACTACATCCTCTATACCTTTCATATCTAAGAGATGATTTCATTCATAAGTTTTCTCTTAAATAAAGCCTCGCCAGGTCCGTTCGCCGTCGGATGCAGAGAGCGTCGCGACGTCTTTTGTGCTATCGTGATGTATCGGCTACCGTTGTCATCGATACATAACATTCCACTTTGCGGGTACATTTTCATGCCGATTCCTACTATAGTTGAAGTAGGCTTTGGAATCGTATATAGCTTGAATAAATGAAGCTAAGCGAGCTGGTTTTGAAGCTAATTGAGCTTGAAGTAAGGGTCGGGTTGAGTGACGTGGTATGACCCTAATTAAAGGTATATTGCTCTTTACTTGATGGAAATCTTGATGTTGTCCAAACAGAGTTAATATAAATAATAATAATTACCCAACAGTCACATACATACATAGATTATGTGTCGTGGATATCAGAAACTATGAAAGACTTTTCGGTCTCACAAACACCCAGACCCGAAACAAATATTTGTGGATCACACAAACATTTGTCTCGGTGCGGGGATCGAACCCGCGGCCTCTCGTTTCGCAAGCTGGTGTCTAGCCAACTGCGCCACGGGGCTGTCATATAAGACATAGTCATATAAGAGTATAAGTAGAGACGGAATTTTCCTAATCATATGGCGGAGTTTGTAAGGAATCTGGCTATCACTAGCCGCATGTTTGATACAAATACTATTGTGAAGCATTAATGTGTATTTATTTCGTATCACAAAATAATTATCACGTACTTTAACGGTGAAGGAAAACATCGTGATGAAACCTGCACACCTAATTAGGAATTTCTTAGGTTTGTAGTCCGCCAACCCGCACTAGGCCAGCGTGGTGGACTAAGGCCTAAAACCTCTGAGTTGTAGAGGAGGCCCGTGCCCAGCAGTGGGACGTATAAGGGCTGATGATGATGATGATTTCGTATAAGTGTTGGTGAGACAATAAAAGGTCTCGTCAATTACAGATTTTTGATCTAAAATTTAAAATCAATAGTCTTAAAATACAGACCATTTTTACACTAGAATTTTTAACATACAATCATTTAGTCCGAGTAGGTAAGTACCATCTTTAAATAAAGGATTCAATTCCTTATCATTCCAGCGCAATCGCAAAACGCATTCTACCGTATAACCGCAGGCCTACGCTGAATAAAAGTTTAAAAATAGAAAAAAATGGCTCTTAAAAATAAACCACGAACAACGAAACAATGCGAATTTAAAATGTACACCCATGCCCAACGCTCTTGTTAAAATACCTTTGCGCAACCTAAATTCCATTGAGTTGGCGATAGAAAAATACTAGGGTAACATGAATCGACGGAGTTCCGCAATAAAAAAAAAAACAACCGCATTCGAATTCCGCGACCCGTAAATCGTCGCTCGCGTTGCTTGTGCTTGCGGTTCTCTATTGTACCGCGATGTTTGTGGGAATGAGATAAAACTCCGTTCTGTTATGCGCCCCTGGTAAATAAAGTTCGCACACTTAATTATACGTGCACACTCCCTTTTTACCACTCGCTCATCTATTCATTTTGTTGACATGCGTCATTTTTTTGTTATGCAAAGCGGAGTGGCAACATCGCACCTTGCGATTCAAATAGAGTGTCAACTGCTTATACTTCAACACTCGGCATAAATGTGCGGGATTGATGTTAAGTGAATACGTTTGTACATGAATTAATTTACATCGTTTTTCTTTGAGGCTCTGGTAATGGTAATGGTAACCTTATAGAGCCGGCCTATTTGTGCTGCCCAAGCTGCCGATGGTGTGCACGCCCGCCGCTAGCTACTTCAACGCCCATAACGACTATATCTTCTTAATCCTACACCTTACAACTGAAAAAAAGAAGCCTATTCTTGTATCAACTTTCTTGTATCCGAAATGTCATGACATTTGTTATACTTTAGGTGGGGTGGGTATTTAAATAAATACACCCAACAGTCACATACATAGTTCTAATCTCACATTAAGATACGAGTCTTGTGTCGTGGGTATCAGAAACTACGAGAGACTTTTCGATCTCAGAAACACCCAGACCCGAAACAAATAGGTATTTGTGGATTACACAAACATTTGTCTCGGTGCGGGGATCGAATCCGCGGCTTCTCGTTTCGCAAGCTGATGTCTAGCCAACTACGCCACGGGGCTGTCAAAAACGGATATTACGACATTGACTTGAATTACATTATAAATCACTCGATTTGCCGCC
Organism: Hemaris fuciformis; assembly: GCA_907164795.1. Taxonomy (NCBI): domain Eukaryota; kingdom Metazoa; phylum Arthropoda; class Insecta; order Lepidoptera; family Sphingidae; genus Hemaris; species Hemaris fuciformis. The sequence goes on along the minus strand of OU015440.1, from coordinate 1,883,462 downwards.
GCCCTTGATGTGCCGCCGTGCGGTGCTCGCGTTGCACGCCCGCTTGCAGCGGGCCTTATGGTGAACCCTTTCGCGCCCATGCTTATATCACGCCAAATGTAATATTAAAATAATACATAGAATATTCTCAAACAACTAGATATAATTCTTGTAGTTTAGTTATCCGACACTATGAGAGACTTCTCGGCATGACAAACATCGAGTCTGTAACAAATATTTGTGTATAAAATAAATATTTGTCTCGTTTGTGTTGCCCTCGCGGTCTCTCGCTCCGTCTGGCTGCTAACCAACCAGTGTTGATAAAATGTTTTTATGCATATTTTTTGTTAAATTTCACATAACATTTTATTTTCAGTAAAGCATGTTTTGTTAGTCACAGTTGGACTTCAAAATAAAAGGAATGGTTCTACCGAGGGTCCTTAGTTTTTAAAGCGGGTTGATTTGTTGTCAAATCATTCTTGTTTTGTTGCCTGTTTCTATTTTCTTATTTTTACCTATTACGAAACCTACGATCTATAAGACATACATACATACATACATAACCTCACGCCTGTATTCCCCGAACGGGTAGGCAGAGGTGCATTTCTGCACCCACATTTCGCCAGGTATGTATCAGTCCCACGTAATAGGGACCTATTGCCTATTGCAGTCTTCCGGGCACATTTCCAGACTTCGTGCCGCTACTGAGAATATCCTAATGGAAAAATCCAAAAACATTTTGCCCGACCCGGGAATCGAAGCCAGGACCTCTAGATCGCACGGCTTATACTTGTACCGCGAGACCACGAGGCAGTTTATAAGAATTGAATAAATTATAAGTTACAATTAAGTAACAACTTACCCGCTTCCCTAATTTATGACATTTTAGCAGCATAAAGGTTGTCATGTCTTCATTACTATACAAACTGTACTACTGAATAAATTAGGAATATATACATGTTTTTGAAGAGTCACGGCATGTGTTCTAACATAATTAAATTTAACTGCTGCAGAAGAAAATGTGCCAAGCCTCCCCCGAGTAAGATGGATTGGGCCTTAGTCCACCACGCTGGCTTAGTCGGTTAGTGTAGTTATTGACAATGCCAAACATAATTTCATTAAAAATTATTGCTAATAATGTTAGAAATAAAACTCACAAAATCATTTTATACGTATATTTATCGCCATTAAGAAGTGACACCCAATGACATATGTTACATATACATATAATACCCATACAATGCAATAAACTAATAAACACATGTATCACAGAACATTTTGATAGTGCTCAAAATTGACTATATTTTATACAACGTGGACATTCACTATTAAATTAAATTATATACATCGTTTCCGTTGTCAAATCAAATTTATACAACACTATCATTTTATGTTTGGGAGGGTGATTTAGATTCAAGTTTATGACTTACTCCTGACGTCTTTTATTCCCTATCCCACCACACATCCGCCACTGTAACTCCTGTGCTCCAGGATCAACAGCGGCACGCACAGTATTGGCACCGAGCAGTGAAGCTCAGCGAATCTAAGGGGACCTAAATTTGTCATATTCCCGCAACGAAGTTAATCAGAAAGACAAATAAAGGAGGAGTTGGAAAACAAAGAATTGTCCACTTCCCTCCACAGCAAAGCAGGTAACAAAACATTGAGCTATGAGGCTTCACCCTCACATAAAAAGAAAGACAATTACAATTAGTGAAATTAGACGCAATTAACGGACCACGGGTAAATAACTATATGAGATTTCTTGAATAAATTGGACCTAACGAGCGAGCTGTTATGTAGATTTCCAATAATAGGCATGGCAAAAACGCTGAAAAGCACGGAAATTCTTCCTAGATTCAACGAGGTCTGCATAATAAACAACACCAGACGTTACATTCATACTATTGAGCATAATGTTACGCTCATCCGACCAAAGATTGCACTCCCAAAAGATATGATGTGCGGACTGTTTATATTCGCAATACTCCTGACGTCTATAAAAACTTTTATTTTTTTTTATACTGGCACGGCAAAGTGACCCCATTGCACCTGATGGTAAGCGTAATGGAGTCCAGAAAAAGTGCCGACCAGCGAGAGATGATAATCTCCCGTTGGTCAACACAATCATGCCGGCCGAATACCTCAAATATTTTCGAAGAGAAAGGATTAATCCAAACAAGCTGACGATACACCTGATTGCTAGTTCCAATTTCACCAGATCAAGGAATAATAGCACTAACTTAATAGGCTTTAATATTATTTTTAAGTCAATTTTCCTTTTGGAAATTACAACGAACAACATTCTATGACTGTATTGCTGTAAATATAAAAATTAAAGCAATATGACAAAGGACTTCTTATGAAACTGATATCTATTTATAAATAAAGGATAGCTTGAATAGTAAAACTGGCGTGGCCATTATGTTAACAATCATCACGGCGAATAAATCTAGACAATTTATAGTGGTCTATGAAATTTAAGCTAGTGCGTATTTAAAAACATTAAAATACACTGAATGTAAAATCAAATTAAACAAAATTTACAATTAAAATGGATTATGCAATTGGTATTAAAATAAAGCTACACGACTTTATTTTGACGTTTCGGTAATTTCCAATAACTCATGCCTCCCAAACACATTAACAAAATGAAAATAAATTCACCCGACACTCGGATGCTTAACTAGCTCTCCTTAATTTTATATACAATGTACATTATAGTTTTTTCGTCGATAAATATAATTTGGCACGTACGATTAAGTTTTAAGTGAAAAATAATGTTCGTTATGATAATAATTTCAATTTAGAACAGCCAATTTACTATTATAGCAATATACTACGGATTTATCAAAATGATGTTCCGTATATTTGAAACTCTTGTTTCATTATACTGTGGTTTAATCTTGTTAATAGTTTTTGTAATAATATCACGTATAAATCCTTATATTTTCTACTTTTACTAGCTGATAAGATAAACAAAAAATCAAAAGAAACTAATTTACTTACATAAATTCTAAATAACGTATTAACCTTTAAATACATAAAAATATTCGATGTACGAGATTATATATAATAGTCTTTATTTAAATTAATAAATACACCCAACAGTCACATACAAACATACACGTCTTTTGTCGTGTGTATCAGAAACTACGAGAGACTTTTCGATCTCACAAACAGCAAGGCCCAAAACAAATATTTGTGGATCACACAAACATTTGTTTTAGTGCGGAGATCAAACCCGCGGCCTCTCGTTTCATAATCTGATGTCTAGCCAACTGCGCCACGTGTGTAAAAGTACCGTAGTATTCGTATATAAACCTAAAATAAAGTTAATAGCAGAATGGCAGTTAACAGGTTTCTAAAAATGAAATTATTACCACACGAACTTGTAACCTATTCAGTGAGTTAATACTACGATGGGAATTAGATTTAGAAATTACAAATTATCTAGATTTTAAGAAATATTTTGAAGATGTTAGGCGGTTGGAAGAGAGTTGAATAAGTAAACTAGTTGACATAATATTAGCATCCTTTCGATTCTTACATCAGTCAACACAATTATTCGAACTTCAATACCGTATTTATTCTATAGTGGCCCTTATGATAATATATTTTCATTTGTGTATCCGTATAACTTCGACCTTAAAAAATACCCGATTTTTTTTTACGTATTGAAAAATATTTGTTTATTCGGGGATCTATCAATGCGATTTGGCACCTTATTTCTCCTCCATTGTTCCATACGAATTCTAGAAAAGAGCAAATTCATTAAATGTAACAGCATTTAATAATGATGGAATGAAAATTACCTATAATTCATTTCGCCATACGCATGTTAAATTTATTAATATTTTATCGTCAAACTTTGTAACGTTGGCATGTTATTAATTTGCAATACTTCCAATAACGTAATTAACATATTCATATATACTGTGGAATATGACGTTTTCAGTCCTGTGGAATCTCTATTTGAATAGTTCAATGCATTTCTGGATGAAATAAATTTAGTCAAAAGCGGTTGCTATCGATCAAGCCACCAGTTAAGTATCCATCTTTATTGAATATAACGTAATGAATTACGTTTATATTATATAACCTCACGCCTTTATTTCTTGAAGATGAAGGCAGATGAGCATTGCTGCACTCACGTTTCGCCAGGTATGTTTCTGTCACACGTAATAGGGGGAGAGCACATTGCCGTTTTTAGACCACAATTCCAGACTCCGTGCTGTTACTAAGAATTTCCTAGTGGAAGAACCAAATGACATTTATGCCCGACCCGTGATTCGAACCCGGGACATCTAGATCGCACGGCACATACTTGTGCTGCCAGACCAAGAATCAGTCCATTCAGATTTCCTATTAAATTTCAGAGTCTTTCACTTACTATCAAATATTAGTGGAAGTCCTCTAAGATTTTAGGAGAGCACCAATCTTACATTTCATCTTGTCGCCTACATAATCCAGGCATATTTATGGGCGTAAATACCAAATTTCATATTTAACACGATTGCGTCAACACACAACACTTACCTCCTTTCACAACAGGTCTTAGTTCGTGCTATTAATGAACTAAGAATTAATTGAATTGCCCATACGGATTGAAGTCCCAATTCTCTTCCAACACCCAATTTCAAAGTATAAACTAAAGTTACCCTACAAACAATAGCACAGGAATCGTACACAGCATAAAATAAATCACGCATATCAAAACTTCCATAAATAATTCGTAGAGTACCAACTAAGCGACTTATAAAACGAATTATCAACATTCATATTTATAACAATTATACATTATATTTGAGATTTATTATACATTTTCCATTTAACACCAGCCCCCCAAAGTATATGTATATAATTACAAAAATCCTTCGTGACGTAAAACATCGAAATTCAGTGCTTGCTATAGAATAATTGATTTAATTATATTTTTTGTTGCGTTCGTTGGCACATTGCTATATTCCTTTGCGTGAGATAAAAAGGAAACTTTTCCTTATGCAAACGATGTAATAAAAGCTAAAGTGGACGCAGAAATCCTAAACAACAAAATTGACCTTGGCTATAAACATACAAATGGTGTGTTAAAACAAAAAGTTAACTTGGCAATGTTATTTGTTCGTCTAGAAATACATCTGAATCTGTTTGAATTATACCATTATTGTTTGAAGAAGAATGCTAGGATTGTGGAGAAATGCGGTAATATAAAGATTGTGCTACTTGATATCGATGTTTTTTTTTTTTTAATCTGGCACGGCAAAGTGACTCCACTGCACCTAAGCATAGTGGAGTCCAAAAAAATAATACCGACCGGTGAGAAACGATATGGTCACCCGCTGGTCGACACAATCATGCCGGCCTGCACGAATGCTTCTTCACGCTTCGCTTAAAGGATCCTTTTGTATTGGTTACTAAATTTTTTTTTTTTATTTTTTTTATTTTTTATTTTTTTTTATGGGAAAGGAGGCAAACGAGCTGGTGAGCCACCTGATGTTAAGTGGTCAACACCGCCCATGGACACCCACAATACCAGAGGAATCATCGGTGCGTTGCCGGCCTTTGAGGAAAATATAGGCTCTTTTCTTGAAGGTCCCTAAGTCATATCCATTCGGAAATACCATTTAAGCGATGCTCTCATTTTTGTGGTAGAGATACATCGTAGGCAGATAACCTTGAGGTGAAAAAGAGCTCAATCGGATTGATACATCTGTCTTAGTATGAGCGGTTTTTTTTTGCAACCCTAGGGTATTTCGTTTGCTAATTGAAAAAGCCGGAGTTTCCATTTGCTGACCTAATACAAAAGTATTCGAATCTGTTCGATTAGTGACCTTAATACAATAATTACAGCTACCGTTGTAAATATTCAGACCGCGCTGTACTCACTATCATGTCGAGCTAGTATTTATATAAAAATAGGTCTTCTATAGTCGAAAAACTGTTTTTTTAAATACTTTTATTAAACTGAGCCATATAAATAATAAAATCCAAAGCCAAGCCCAAACAAGTTTTGCCTATCACATGACAACCCAAGACTCTCCAAAAGCGATATATATAGACTTCAGACATACGAGTACAAAGTCACACAGATCTACAATCGTACAAGGACTATATACTTCAAATCCGGTTCCATTCATTTGATGAACCATCCTATTGCCTAGTCATAGGATTTCTGCGCGTTGCAGTATTTGTTCATTTCTTGTACATAGGTCGACCTGACTTTAGTCTGAAATTGTAGTTTATTTTGCATAAAATATACTACGTGTTATAAAATTATATTGGATAATGATATTTATGATTACGATTGGTAAAAATCTTTTATGATTTTTTTAAATGGGTAAGACTACCAGCAATTTAATATTCCTTGAGTATTTTTCCCTTATTCGTATAAATATACATTATTATACTGTTACACTAAAATACCAACCTATTTAGCAATAAGTCTAGCTAAAATTGACAAAAGACGATCATGATGACGTAGTTTGTAACTCAATATCCAAGAAATTCTCAAAAGAAAATGTAGTTGAAGTTCATATCTTATTCATAACACTAGCAATTTGTGTAAGTTAGTGAAATAAATGATGTGACTACGCTACAGTTGTTTTTTGGCAAGCGAATTCCATACAACCACGGACGCATGTTTCAATTCAGGGATCGGTTGAGTAATTTTTTTCACCGAATCCCGCACACCGGTTCGACCGTATGATGCATTTTTTATTTATATACACATTCTCTATTATATTTTATGCTGTGTTGGTTTTTATTTCATCTTTTATTTAGACGATTCCATAGATTTCAAGCGTGCGTTTTTAAGGACATTTATTTTGCATTTGGTTGGAAGTATGCAACAGTGATTTATTTTGATGATTTATTTTATTATTGATATATTTTTATTTGGACATTATATAAGTTCTTTCTGTTCGTAACTTGGCACAAAGGAGAGAAAATTGTAAGAAGCAGGAGGCCTTTGCCCAGCAGTAGGATCTATTATAGGCTATAAAAAAAGGTCTGTTGACAAAAACATTTCCATTTTTTCTATAGACTATTAAAAAAAGAACATTGTAGTGACAAAAAATTGACACGCCGACATCCCGTTTTTGGTATATTTTGGCCTGCTGCAGATTGGGGGACTACCTACATGTATCTAAAAAAATCCTCGCGAGAAACATTTAATTACTCATACTTTCCTCACGATTATTTATTTGAAATTTAATGTAAATGATAAAAATATATATTACTCTTACGATGTTTCTTACTATATTATTGTATTTATTGAATATTATTTAAGGCTGTTATTACTAAATCGTCGTTTAAGATAATGTCCAGACTTCAATCTGTATGTTACCTTTGGTAATCTTTTTGTTTTAACAAATTATTAATTTAAAGAAGCACGCAACAGATTTATATTAATACCAAGCACAAATACAAACTATTTGAATACTAAAAATATGTATGAAAACACAATATGGCTGCTTTGTTAATTTTGCCAAAAGCATAAACAAACAAAATTACAGTAAATAATTTTAACCGAATATAGCAATGCACTTATTCTGTTTACACACCGTAGCGCACATTTTATCTCTATACATTTTAATTACGAACGAATAAGCTGTATATAGGAACCTCGAAATTAATCGTTTTGCGGAATACGCTAAAAAACCTTACAAAACTTATATTCGTATCATCCGCGGCTTCTGAAAGACATACATACCAGTGGCGGTACTTCCATAGAAGCCCAAAAGCCCAGTTTGCCTTACAAAATTCCGAAAAAGAATATTTAAGCGTCAAATGTTTATTTAACAAAAGCAATTTGACATAGAAATGAGAATATCCTGACCCCATAATAAACAATTCTAAACGAGACATTACACATTAAACGTGTAACGCTTTTGGGATTCTATGGAAGTACCGCCACTGCATTTAAGGTAGGTATATCTCCGAAGAGATAAGAAGAAGTGTATTACCACGTTTCAACAGATGTGTTTTGAGTCTCAGGAACATTTCCAAATCCATCATGTTACTGATGATTTCCTACTGGAAAACCCCTATAACACTGCCTGACCCATAAGTCTTACACTTATTCCTGTACAATATTCGAAGCACTAGAGCGTTCTTCGATACCAGTTTTTCCAGAACTTTCTCCTCTTTCTTTCAGTCTTACAGAAACTGCGGGTTAATGTATTTGGCATTACATTAAGATTTCCAATTTAGTGTTAAAGTAAAAAAGCTAGTTCCGATGGTGGTGTGTAAACAAATATGAACCCAATATGCTATCGAAGTGATCCGTTCTTACCCAACTATATATCTTTTATATTTCACTCAAGGCACTGTATTTATAAATTATGTGTACTGTACATATTATGATGAGCAGGATCGCCTCCACGGTCAGCTTCTGAGTACCTGCGAACAAAGATCGGATTGAAAATATTTTATGCGCTTTTTTCTTAAATATAGAAATCTTAATACATGCAACCAAACATGTTGATGCTTAATTAATTTCAAAAGTGAGTGGGCCACGTCAAGATGTTAAGTAAGTTCTTTTTTTTGCTAAAAAGTTTTGTTTTTTATAAGCTACAGATTTGAACCATAGGCTAAGTAAAAAAATAATCACTCCACCCTAATACATACATACCGGAAGGGGTAGGCAGAGGTGCATTTCTGCACCCACATTTCGCCAGGTATGTATCAGTCCCACGTAATAGGGGGCGAGCCTATTGCCGTTTTTCGGGCACATTTCCAGACTCCGGGCTGTTACTGAGAATTTCCTAATGGAAAAACCCAATAACACTTTGCCCGACCCGGGAATCGAACCCAGGACCTCTAGATCCCACGGCACATACTTGTACCGCGAGACCACGAGGCAGTTGAAATTTGTTGTAGCTTATCCTATCTGTCGTAATTACTTGTAGAAATGTTTGCGTCGTTTCTTGCCAGTGTAAAAAGTTGATGTGAAAAAGTGTTGACACCCAATAACTATTATATTCTAAAGTAAAGTCTCCTGTAGATTCTTATACCCAAAAGATTTTTGTATCTTTGTACATACATAACTTCACGCCTGTATTCCCCGAAGGCGTAGGCAGAGGTGAATTTCTGCACCCACATTTCGCCAGTATGTATCAGTCCCACGTAATAGGGGGCGAGCCTATTGCCACTTTTCGGATATATTTCCGGACTCCGGGCTGTTATTGATATAACACTTCGCCCGACCCGGGAATAGAACCCGGGACCTCTAGATCGCACGGCACATACATGTGCCGCGAGACCACGAGGCAGAGTTTGTTTGGTGTGGGTCTGAAATATGTATGTATGTGTCAGTTTGCGCACAATGCGACCAAATAACATCTACAGCGAAAAAACTGCGCGTTTTAAAAGAAAAGTGACGAAATCTAATATTAAAGCTGAGTTGAAGGCATATTTTCTTAAACATTAACATGACTTCTTCATTATTGTGTATATATACTTGCTTAGCTCCTTTGTTATGATTATGTTTCGTATACTGTGTATTCTTTAATAAATAACGTCTTAATGCAGGCAATGGTAGCATTGCCCACAACCCTACGTGGTTTATTAATGGTAACTAACATGTATTCCTAATTGAAAAATCCAATAACACTTTGCCTGACCCGGGAATCGAACCCAGGACCTCTAGATCGCTCGGCACATACTTGTGCCGTGAGACCACGAGGCAGTCTATCTAGTAAATTGATAATAAATTAAAATAAAAAAGTTGATTTATTTATTTTTTACAACATGTTATTTTGATTTTAATACACTAATGTTTTATGCGTTTCGTTATTTAATTATTCCGGTAATAATGAATCCCCAGCAATGTACCCGAGTATGGACGAAGGATAAAATACAATTCGGATTGGGTGCCCTAATACCAGCGTTAAACGATCCTCTTTGTTGGGCCGGTGCCAAATAGCCGCGATATTGAGACATGTCAAAAGACATATTGCGATAGAAAAAAACTTCAGTAGAATCCTAGTTAATATCGGTTACGTCATATTAGTCTGTACTGTATTGGGTCGATAATATAGTCTCTTTCAAATTAATATTGGACAGATATTATTAGAAGGAATTTTGAATGTCGTTGTGGAGATTTGTTTTCAATTAGCACTCTTTTATGACGACACAAAGGATGTGAATATAATAAGTATTTATATTATACAGGGTGTATTCAGACCGTGATCGGAAACTAAGGCAGGTAATAGCTAAGGTGATTACAAACCCCCTGGCGTTAAAGAAAATTCTGACAAAAAATAAAAATTTTGACTTTTTCCATACAACCATCGCTATTAAATGTACGCGGTTTGTATGGAAAACGTCAATTTTTTTATTTTTTGTCAGAATTTTCTTTAACGCCAGGGGGTTTGTAATCACCTTAGCTATTACCTGCCTTAGTTTCCGATCACGGTCTGAATACAACCTGTATAGTATACGGGTATAGGAGTATTTTTAACAAGGAAAAAGAAGCAAAATAGCAATAAGCCTGTTTCTTATTACGTAAGACTTCAGTCACAGCTTCGATGCGTGGTTGTAGAAATACCTATTTATTTGTTTATGCCCCAAAGGACAGAAGCGTTAATGTTATGTTAAAAATTAATAAATACTCAACAGCCATATAAACAGATGGCCTCGCGGTTTAGGCACGCGGTTGAGAATCTCGGCGGTGGCGGATTCGAACCCCAGGCACACACCTCTAACTTTTCAAAGTTATGCGTGTATTCACAAAGAATTGTCACGTACTTTAACGGTGAAGAAACCCTCAAGAAGAAACCTGCAGACCTAAAAGTTCTGGGGAGTTTCTTAGGTGTGTAGTCCGCCAATCATCACTAGGCCAGCATGATGGACTAAGGCGTAAACCCTCTCAGTGGTAGAGGAGACCCGTGCCCAGCAGTGGGAAGTATATAGACTGATGATGATCGCATAAACAGTTCTGCCAGTACACTCAGATACAGGTCTTGGGTTGGTTTTAAAACCACGAGAGACTCTTTGGTCCCACAAACAGACAGACGCGAAATAAATATTTTTTATGGATCGTACAAAAAATTGTTTCTGCGTGAAAACCCGCGGCTTGTCATTTAACAAGCCCGTGTCCAACCAAATGCGCCTCGGAATCTGTCGGAAGTAAAAGCCTAAGATAGACTACTGTTGCCGAAACGTAAGTAGCAGCGAAAATGAAGTCGTCGAAAGGTAAGTTGGCACCATTTGAATTTGACAATGGCAGATAACTGTTTAAATCAAGCCGCCGCAACTCTGAAGATCCATTATACAGAGACAATATTGTACAATGAAGTTCTGCGGGAATTTACTGAAGTTTCTCGTTTCGGTTGGTGCCAAATAATTCGCTATACTTACTCTTGGATATGCGTATGTCATTATTAACACTCAAGCACACAATGTAAAATTTAAATAATGTAATTAAAAAAGACATTTATTGCTATTTAAAAAAAAATGACATGTCGTGTTGCTGAGGGAGTTTCTTGCCGTTTCTTCTCCACAGCGATAACACGTTTCGAAGCGGCAATAGTTTAAAAAATATTAAAAAGTGTAAAATTGACTATTCAAAAGAACTTGTAGAAGTCTATTTGAATAAAGATAATTTGACTTTGACTTTGACTTAAGCATACGAATATGACATGATGTGATATTGAAATATTAGCTATATAGAAAAGGGTTATACAAAGGTATCCACGTTTTACCTGTTGAACAAGATTACTAGTTGCAGTTTACACACACCACAAAGTTTCATTTTGAAGATAACTTACAGGTCACGTAATATCGAAAGAAAATCGTGTCGTAAAATTGTCGGGTCCCAGCTGCGTAAGGCGTTTGAGGTTTATTGTCACTATTTTTTATTTCTGGAAGCAAAAAATGACTACGCACTGAAAAATTATTCACTAAAGACTTGCAAATTTTTGTTCAACTCTGGAATCTCACCGGGGACTTTGTACTACGCGATTTTTTCATGGATCAAGGCAGTTCAAACTATTCTGTATTGGAAATAGTTGATGATTTCAACTGTCAAATCGCCGTAGAATGTAAAGTGAAACTATCTCTTTGATAAGTCCTTATCCATATCTCAATCGTATTTGCGGGTCGGCGGCACAATCCGAAAACGTTTCCGGGTCGTGTTTGTGTTCGCGTGACTTCATCAGCGGATCAGCGGAGAGCGAAATCCATAGATAATAGATATCTATATCTTTTCAGAATAGATATGATGTGTTGTGACGTAGTGGGTTTGTTTGCAGAAAACTAACATTGACTTGCGTATATAGAGATTGCTGTACAAAAATACCTTAAAAACATATTTTTTTGTAAAGAAGTATGCATAACATGTCCAAGATATTAAATTAATACGAGTATATGGTATGAAAAAATTAAGCAATTTGGCCTTACTACACTTAGCTGATTTGTCAAGACTGTACACCATGTTTTTCTTTATCTTTAGAGTCAACTCAAACCAAGGGTGACCGCATGATAAATGTGAATGTTGTTAACATCGATTTCGCTTTAATAAATTTATTTATTTTTAAGCAAAATTTCTGACAAAAACTATGAACTATTTTAAAGACTACAAGTTGAGCGCCGGTACTTAAAAAAGGTAACCCTGAACTTTAAGCACCAGCAACCTGCCATTTGTGCAGGTTGAGTTAAATACTAACTGGATTTATCATAACTTAAACAATAAATACAGTGTGAATAATTCACTGGCGATTACAATAAATTTTTGGGTATTTTCTTGCTGTAAGTGTTTAATTATTATTAGAAATTACAACATTTCCAGACCTAGTATGAAATGAAACACACCTACAATGTCATAGCACTTTATAAGGAGCTAAACTAGAGATACAGCACTACCCACCCCATCAGGAACAGAGGCGTGAGAGAGGATGCATGATCAAACAATGACAAGAAAATCAACTCAAACATAGTCACTACGACTGCGGCCTTAATAGTTTCCGAGCTTTCCAGCCACTTAGAGTTCCGTCCGAACTTAGACCGAGGTAAATTACTGAAATGACTACCCTCGTAAGAGGATTTGTACACGCCTCACTGGAATGCGAGACGTTGTACTGGGATTCCGGGATAGAAGGGAATATTATTCCCCCCTCTGCCCCCCTTCGATCTAATAAGTAAATCGTAAGTTTAAGCGGATTTAAAGCAGCTTATCTTTCGAACTCGGAAGTTGAATTCATGTAATTTATTTGTTTAATTCTCAGGTTGAGGAACATGTCATCATCATCAGCCCATATACGTCCCACTGCTGGGCACGGGCCTCCGCTACAACTAAGAGGGTTTAGGCCTTAGTCCACCATGCTGGCCTAGTGCGGGTTGGCCGAGTACCTAAGAAATTCCTAAGAACTTTTAGGTGTGCAGGTTTCATCACGATGTTTTCCTTCACTGTTAAAGTACGTGATAATTCTTTGTAAATACACACATAACTTCAAAAACTCAGAGGTGTGTGCCTGGGGTTTGACCCGCGACCGTCGAGATTCGCGACCGCGTGCCTAAGCCTCGAGGACATCACGACTTATATAAATTGAAAAGAGGAAAAAAAAAATATTGTAATACATTTGTAATTAATTGGTTTCCTCCAAGTATTATTCTTATATGGCCCTCTCACTGGCTTGCTTAGTGTATTGAGAGGTTCTGTTGCATCGATATCATAGTGTAGGTTATCCTTAATCATAGTAATTATCGTCGGATCAGTTCCTGACAGTGCACTAATAAAAAAAAACCCGACCCGGAAAAAGAACCCAAGAAGCCTAAAAGGCTCGTCGAAATTATACCACGGCATTCATTATACATGAACCATATTAGTATTTCCATATATCTCACCTGATGCAGTAAACATAGAGAGATGTGGTGATGAGACCATGACGGTGGCATTGGCGGACCTCGTGTAGGGCGGCCACGTGGGTTGCGTGGCCTCGCAGCGGAGGAACATGTAACCCCTGGCCGTGGCAACCCTCAGCCGCAGGGACCTCCATGTTGACCGCAACCCGTATTCATTAGGCCCAGATACCTGCGTGCTGTTCACCATCCAGGGTTCGATCTGTGGGGAAGAAATACTTTAACTCAAGTAGAAGAAGTTAGATGAATAACTTAAGTGAGGTGACAGGTTATTGAGCAGTAAAAGTAAAATCAAAAGAAACGATGTAAAAAATTCACTACAAATTTACGTTATCAGATAGACATGAAAGAAGACTTTTGCTTGGAACAAGCTACTATCCTCAATACTATTAAGTCTCTTCTCTTCTACATTCCATTATGGCATAAATGTCTCAGCCAATCTTAATCACCGAGCGAAGTGCAACATAGTTGTTTAAAGTTTTCTGTGCCGTAGTAGTTACATCAGGTCGAGCCGACCCATTCGTTCCGTAGTCCTATTTGTTTACGCTCTACCTCTACCACTTAAAGAACCATTCACAAAACTCACAAACAGATGCTTTAATGTATTTTTTTTTCTCATACATTGATGTGTACATACATACATAAACTCACGCCTGTATTCCTCGAAGGGGTAGGCAGAGGTGCATTTCTGCACCCACATTTCACCAGGTATGTATCAGTCCCACGTAATAGGGGGCGAGCCTATTGCCGTTTTTCGGGCACATTTCCAGACTCCGTGCTGGTACTGAGAATTTCCTTATGGAAAAACCCAATAACACTTTGCCCGACCCGGGAATCGAACCCAGGATCTCTAGATCGCGCGGCACATACTTGTACCGCAAGACCACGAGGCAGTCACATTGATGTGTGTGCTATATCTATATGTTATCCTGCTCTTATACATTAACAACTACAGAAAACCAAAGCGGGTGAAACCGCAGCCGAAAGCTTGTTGCTCTCAAATAAAAATCACTCAATCTTTATTAAATAAACCAAAAAAAAGAGGCATAACCAAGCGGATATTGCGTAATGAAACAATAATGGCGTCAGTATTAATAATTAAAGGAAAATAAGCACGCATTGTGCAATTAATTAACGCTCCCGAAACAATTTATACACGACAATATTGTCACAACGCGATATAAATTCATTAATAACGTAATGATCCTCAACCGGCCGACAAACGTGTTTAACGCTTACAACTCAGCTGTAAATGGACGCGGTGTTTTACTATCGCCTTTGTTTATTACGCTAAAATAATTAATACTGCCTCGTGGTCTCTCGGCAAAAGTGTGTACCGTGCGATCTAGAGGTCCTGGGTTCCATTCCCGGGTCGGGCAAAGTGTTATTGGGTTTTTCCATAAGGAAATTCTCAGTACCAGCACGGAGTCTGGAATTGTGCCCGAAAAACGGCAATAGGCTCGCCCCCTATTACGTGGGACTGATACATACCTGGCGAAAATTGGGTGCAGAAATGCACCTCTGCCTACCCCTTCGGGGAATACAGGCGTGAGGCTATGTATGTATGTATGTAATAATTAATATTTAATTACTGCCTCGTGTAGCACAAGTGCTGTGTGACTTTAACATCCCGGGTTTGATTTCCGAGCAAGGCGTCTCATCTTAGTGTTAGAACTATATATGTATGTACCTATATGTGATATGTATGTGTATGTGTGTATACTTTTATTATTTATCTATAATTTCAAGCATGCAATCATTCAGACTAACAGCAGAAAAACTGATATAGTTCTTTTGGAAGTAGTTATGATCCGAACTTTATGTATGAAGTCTTACCAGCTCAGGCTTGGAGTCGATGTACCAGATGATGTTAGCTGGCGGCATAGCCGGCGTCGTGGTGCAGTTGATGATTATGTCTTCACCCAACTGCACGCTGCCCGGCACGCCCGTTATCACCGGGTCTTCTTTCAGCGTCACTGTATAATAAAATACTATTGTTATTTCTGAAGGTTGATGGTTGAGAAGTGGAGAAAAATACTAAAGTTCTCAACGAGGATTTTTTTTTAAAGTCCGCTAAACCACACTAGACCAGCGTGGTTGACCAAAGCCTAACTTCTCCAATTATTGTGAAGGACAGTCCTTCTTCTGTAGAAGATTATTGGTTGTAAGCAATAATGGTGTGTCTGTTAAGTCATCGCAACATTAAATGTTATAATAAGACAACTCCAAAGTTCTTTTAAATAATCAATCTAATATTACTGCCTCGTGGTCTCACGGTACAAGTATGTGCCGTGCGATATAGAGGTCCTGGGTTCGATTCCCGGGTCGGGCAATGTGTTATTGGCTTTTTCCATTAGAACATTCTCAGTAACAGCACGGAGTCTGGAAATGTGCCCGAAAAACGGCAATAGGCTCGCCCCCTATTACGTGGGACTGATACATACCTAGCGAAATGTGGATGCAGAAATGCACCTCTGCCTACCCCTTCGGGGAATACAGGCGTGAGTTTATGTATGTATGTATCTAATATTTCTCCAAAATTTTATTAATACAGCACAGTGTTCAATAATAGCTTAACTAAGGCCTAAACTCTCTCGGTTGTAGAGGAGGCCCGTGCCCAGCAGGGAGACGGATATGGGCTGATGATGATAGCTTAAAAGGTATTATTTACCTGCAACTGTTAAGTTCTTCGTCTGCTTGACCACAGCGAACCTGGGTCCCTCGGTGGATACTTCGCAGGTGAACGACAGCTTTGTGTTGTAAATCCTTGGGAGCACAACATTGACGGAGCACCTGTGTTGGTTGCAGGAGCCCCTCGTTACCCCAGCCACTGTGGTGTTAAAGGTACGGGTTGGGGGCTGCAACAATAAATATGATTACAATTTTTATACCTAGGTTTATCCATTACATAGGTACATACAAAACCCCACGCCTGTATTCCCCGAAGAGGTAGGCAGAGCTGTATTTTCGAACCAACATATTGCTGGATATTTATCAGTTTCGAGTGATAGAGAGCGACCCTTACGTTACGTTAAAAAATAAGAAAGGAGCATATCTCCGTATACCGGAAAAAACATTACCATTGCCCAACGCAGGAATCGAGCTCAAGACCTATCAACCGCAACGCCAACACAGCAGTTAAAGTAAAGAAAAACAACTTTAAGAAAGTCGGAAACTGTTTTTAAATTATACGGCGACAGTCAATTAATAGTTTTAATAGTACTTTAAAAGTCTAACTCCATGTAAATAATTTGCAAGTTTAGTACTAAAAACTTGAATGATGCCTTTATTGTTTATGGAAAGTTCTAGAGAATTAATTATTGCCAATTGGATTTAATGAGTGCGGAATTCAACAGGTATAATGGCGTATCAACGTTGATATAATTGTCAAGAAATTGTAGGGGATAAGTGATTTTTGTACCACAATAATACTGAACATTATTTAAATATTTTTATCGAAATGTAACCCTAAATTGTAGATTGTATTTATATCAAAACGTATAATGATTTGACGATAAAAAATGCGGGAAACCGTTGGATGCGAGCTTCTGATAGAAAGCTTTGTAAATATTCAGGGAAGCCTATGTGTGGAAGTGTTTTCCTTTTGACTGACTGATGATGATGAAAATACAGTGCCGTTTGGTCTGGTAGTCTGCGCTGAGATAACACTGCTCTCAATAGCGTGTATGAAAGCCGAAGGTTCAGCTATCTAGGGTAGAATATGCTATATCGTCATACCCGCCACAGTAACAAATTAGTTACAATCAATTACCTATCACTTTCGTAATTTTAATTGTTGTGTCAATTGCCAACCTAAATTACATATACTCACGCCTTTATTCCTAAAGTCGTAGACAGAAGTGTATATCTACTTCTATATCTCAGCAATTGTGTTTTGAGAGGGTGAGCCTATTGCCGTTTTGCGGGCACATTTTTAGACACCGTGTTGTTAATGGCACTTTCCCAACAGAATCTCAATAATTGTTTCCCAGACCGGAATCAAACACAAGACCCCTCGACCACACGACTTATACCCCGGAATCAGCGACTCTGTCTTCTAATAGGACTTAATAACCTAACACTCACCTCTTGAGTGGGAGTGTATCTGAATATCTCATTGTTCCCTCTGTACCACTTGACGGAATGCAGAGGAGGGTCGCCTTTCTCGTTCACATAGTGGCACACCAGGATCGCTTCCCGGTGGGGGTCGCCGTACCTGGGCACCTCCAGGAACGTGATGTTGTGGGCTGCAGCTATCACTGGACAAAAAAAATTTATCAATTAGAACCTCCTTGATATTCATGATGCCCTGGTAGATTGTTATACTATACACGGCTTCGGATTAATTAAGAAATAAGATGAATAAGTGTATATTCACGTCTTCGTCCCTTAGGGGTAGGCAGATGTTATTAAAGAGAGTACCTTAAGATATAATCCTTATAAATATTTTAGTTTTTTTACATTTGTATATCTGTTCATTTCAGGATTTGGAGGAAATACTCAACAGCCCAGACCGGTCTTCAAGACAAACAGGACTTGGGATGAACATAGACAAAACGAAGATCATGCTCAATAGTCATGTTCTACTGGCCTCGGGAGTAGTCGTAGGGAATGCCACTAACAAAGCTATCCAAAAATACATCTACCTTGGCCAAATTCTGAATCTAAATCTAAAATAAAGTACTGTGTCGTGGTATCAGAAAATATTAAAGACTTTTGCATCTCTTAAACACCCAGACCGCGGTACTCTCGGCACAGGAATCGAATCGGCGGTCTCTCGATCCATACCCTTTCATGCTTCCAAGTTCCCCATATGTGGCTATTTCAATTAAATCAGAATTATCAAAACATTTCGTTCTCTGTAAAAAATTATGTATTGTAACAATTTCTTAACTATATTAGACAAAGTAAAGCTTGTTCAGATGATTACAAATGCCTGCTTGCAAAATACATGCACAATATTTTGTTCCTCGTATTCAGTATCACGGAAACTGCATTGTTTATTCTCGCGCGAAACCGCAGGTGTTCAACAATCGTTGAACAAACTTTAATTAGGTATGGCGTTGAGATGTTTTTCATAGAGAGTGTATTTGCATTGCTTTGAAAATCAAAGTCAGTTTATTAATTTATAACTGCACTACCTGAATCAATTTTGGAATTACGGTGAAGGAAAACATCGTGATGTGAGGTGGAGGGAGTTCGCCAACGGCAATAGGCCAACAGGGTGGACTAAGTTCTAATCTCAGTTTCAGAAGAAGGCCGTGCCTAGCAGTGGGACATATATGTGCTGATGATGACCTTGATATTAAGCAGTGATGGCCTCGAGGTTTAGGCGCGCGGTCGAGAATATCGGCGGTCGCAGGTTTAAACCCCAGGCACACACCTCTGACTTTTCCAAGTTATGTGTGTATTCACAATGAATTATCACTTGCTTTAACGGTGAAGGAAAACATCGTGATAAAACCTGCACACCTAAAAGTTCTTAGGAATTTCTTAGGTGTGTAGTCCGCCAACCCGCACTAGGCCAGCGTGGTGGACTAAGGCCTAAACCCTCTCAGTTGTAGAGGAGGCCCGTGCCCAGCAGTGGGACGTATTTGGGCTGATGATGATGATGATGACCTTGATATTATTAAATCACCATTTTGTCACATTACACCTGAAATAGAAAATTTGGCGAAAACAGGGGCAGAATATTCCTTTTGTAATCTAATGTTTCGCATACAGAGTTGCCGGCAACAACTAGTCATTAATAAGTTGCTGTGGCGGAAAGTTTTTAATCAATTCGCATGGGACGGCAAAAAGGCACAACAATCTATCAGGCGGATGTTTTGTTGCGTGCAAACATATTGCATAGTCAACTTTAGCTCAGGCTAATTGGTTCCCGGTTGTTATTAAAGTGTATAGAAGTTTGTCCGCCCTTTTGTATAACATGTCGCTTCGGCCGTCCTGCTTCGCTTTTTCGAGTCCAATTTGTGACTTGTTTTGTGAATCACTGTAGTAACTATGTTTTGTTTGTAGCGTATGTTTCTACACTTTATTAAACTTATAATTAGGTTGTTAATATGATTAGCTTTAGAGATAACTTTATATGCAATCATCATCATCATCAGCCCATATACGTCTCACTGCTGGGCACGGGCCTCCTCTACCATTGAAAGGATTTAGGCCTTGGTCCACCACACTGGCCTAGTGCGGGTTGGCGGCGACACACCTAAGAAATTCCTAAGAAGTTTTAGGTGTGCAGGTTTCATCACGATGTTTTCCTTCACCGTTAATGTAAAAGATGATTCATTGTGAATACACACATAACTTCGAAAAGTCAGAGGTGTGTGCCTGGGGTTTGAACCTGCGACCGGCGCAATTCTCGACCGCGCACCTAAACCTCGAGGCCATCACTACTTCTTATAATTAGGTTGTTAATATTATCAGCTTCGTAGATAACTTTATATACAATATCAAAAAATATTTATAACTAGCTGTCGCCTGCAACTGCGTTTGCGAAACATTGACCTTAAAACTATTTCGTCCTCGTTTTTGTGATATTTTTCATTACTGTCCTGCTCCTATTGTTCGTAGTACAAAAATACACAGCCATTAACTCCTGAAATAAGCGAGTTCAACCAAACAAACTCTTCAGCTTTACATGCTAGTATACATTTATACAGGGTGTATTCAGACCGTGATCGGAAACGAAGGCAGGTAATAGCTAAGGTGATTACAAACCCCTTGGCGTTAAAGAAAATTCTGACAAAAAATAAAAAAATTTACATTTTCCATACAAACCGCGTACATTTAATACCGATGGTTGTATGGAAAATGAATTTTTTTTTATTTTTTGTCAGAATTTTCTTTAACGCCAGGGAGTTTGTAATCACCTTAGCTATTACCTGCCTTCGTTTCCGATCACGGTCTGAATACACTCTGTATAAGCCTATATACGTAACTTCAAAATTAGAGGTGTAAGTATAACTTTTAAAAAGTCGTGATTTCCTTGAGGTTTGGGCATGCGGTCGAGAATCTCGACGGTCGCGGGTTCAAACCCCAGGCACACACCTCTGACTTTTCGAAGTTATGTGTGTGTTCACAATGAATTATCACGTACTTTAACGGTGAAGGAAAACATCGTGATGAAACCTGCACACCTAAGAGTTCTTAGGAATTTCAAAAGTGTGTAGTCCGCCAACCCGCACTAAGCCAGCGTGGTGGACTAAGGCCTAAACCCTCTCAGTTGTAGAGGAGGCCCGTGCTCAGCAGTGGGACGTATATGGGCTAATGATGAAGTGTAACTTTGATTGTAACGCGTTTTTTATCGCCCATAATCCTCAACTGTTATATTACAACAAGTTAGCAATATTTACTGCTATAATTTCATACAAATAAAATAATGCGATAAAGAACTATAATTTTGTAGGTATGCGTTTCTGAAGCTTTTTCTTCAAAGCGATAACTCATAACAAAGCAATAATAAAATGAAAATAAAGTTTTTTATATTTTGAGAAAAACTATAACACGTTCATTTTAATCACTTAGGGGCCGTCCATTAATCACCTGAGGCTCGAAAAAATCACTACGGGGGATGATGGACGGCCCTTTACAAGACATTCACATATTGAAGTTATGGATTTTTTCTTCAGTTTTCTTTTAGCAAAATAGCATAATATGTAAATACAATACCAATATTAAGATATTCCATTCAACCCAGTCAATCCCGCAGGAACTATCACGAAACGCAAATTATTTTCGGTTGATTCGTTATTTTAGTATTCATTGCATTTTCGAGGGGTGTACGTGACGGAAATTATAAATTCGACCAATCCACTACGCTCGATGTCTCGGCGGCTGAGAATAAGGCTTGAAAGAATGCGAATTCCAAAATATATTTTGATTCCTTTGCGTGTTTTGGCGAAATATAAAAAATAAAAATTGCTTTACGGATAAAGACTGGTTGATGATCAGTGACTTGTTAAAGGTTAACGAATCTTTAATCCTTGAACAGAAAAATGTGAATATATTTTATAAGTAAGTTACAAAAGTATCAATTTGACGGTGTGGAGAAAAAAAGCTGTTAAAACTACTGCACGTATTTAAAACAAAATTTTCATCTAATTTTCCAACCAATGTGATTAAAAGTTTTGACCCTTATTTCGTCTCTTTGTCTATGGACGGTGGTACCCGGTCGAGCAGGCCTATTCTTACCGCAGTTCAAGCGGCCTATGTAGCTCTAATACTTACCGTAAAAAAAAAGTACAGAAAAACATGAATTTCTAGAGATGGTTTCCTCTCGTTAAAAAACATCTTACATTTCTGCCTTGCAAAATTTAACCCAGTTTGCCTTTACGACGGAGCAGAAGTTATCTAAGGCCGCAATCTCTAAAAATATCAATTTTCTTTAAAAGGAAAACCGTGTACTATACATTAGAATAAATTGTATTGTGTCGCGATGTCCCATCTCGAAGTATCATATCCCGGCCAATTCTGAGAAAAGGCTTGTATGTGCTGTTTGTTTGGCACAAATTTTTATATGAACATTTATTACTTATGTTTTTTGTCGTTTGGTTCGCTGAATATATTTTAGCAGTTATTATCATTGCTGTAAGCACATGTTTAATTATATATAAAAAAGTGTGTGTGTACTTATGTATACGCGTTAGAAGTTATACCACACGACTGAAGTAAAACTTATAAATACGCCAACAGTCACATACATAGTTCATAGTTTACACAACAAATTACATTTCTGAACGTACTAATAAATATGTCAATACCTTTTTATTCTTGTGTCTGTCACTATTCTACATTTTGAAAATCTAAAACACATACACTTTCATTTTAAATATTAAATCCGAAACATATTTTAAAACCTTTCTGATCCATTTGACACTTACATTTAACATAGGCAGCTTCAATCTGTCAATTATATTGGAGCACATAGGCAGCTTTAACGTCTTACTTTTTGTGTTACAGTGATGCGCGCGCATTTTAAAATTTCACTCTCATAATTTTTTCATAACGTGCCTAAACAAGTAGGTATAACTTCAAAAATGTCTTGTTGGTTCCGAAGCGTAAGTGATCATTGTGCCATTTAGAGATACTGGGTTCGGTTCCTGGGTTAGGTAAAGTTAAAATTAGGAATCTCACAGTAACGACACGTAGGTGATAATCTCAATAGTGCGCTTATGTAATTTACATATGTACATTCTAGAAGGGATTCTTAATGTCAATATGAAATCGAAATTTATTCTATTCTCAGCCTATCGCCATCCACTGCTGAACGAAGGCCTCCCAAAGTAGGCGCCAACCATCCCGGTCTTGAGCAGCCCTCATCCGTCCGCTACCCGCCACCTTCCTCAAGTCGTCGGACCATCGTGCTGCAGGACGTCCTAAACTACTTAAAATCATTAATCAAATCAATAGGTAATGAAAATCAAAATCATTAAGGTTTACTTTTATGCTATTTACAGATACAGATTCTCATAACCTTAAAATCGTCGTCATCAGCCCAAATACGTCCCACTGCTAAGCACGGGCCTCTACAACTGAGAGGGTTTAGGCCTTAGTCCACCACGCTGGCCTAGTGCGGGTTGGCGGACTACACACCTAAGAAATTCCTAAGGACTTTTAGGTGTGCAGGTTTTATCATGATGTTTTCCTTCACCGTTAAAGCAAGTGATAATTCAATTTGAATACACACATAACTTCGAAAAGTCAGAGGTGTGTGCCTGGGGTTTGAACCTGCGACCGCCGAAATTCTCGACCGCGCGCCTAAACATCGAGGCCATTACTGCTTCCAACCTTAAAATACTTTTAACAAATTATTCTATTGAAGATTTCATTGTTATCCTCTACTTACGGTAACTTCACCCCCTATTTACCCAAACAGAACTCAGCAGGCGTTCAATATCCGCTATTCGCGTTTGAATTTGGCAAACGCAACCCTGGCATATGACTTACTTGCTGTTACAAGACAAATAGAAACAGGCACGAACCCGCTAAGTTGGTAGCCGCTATCTGAACAGCACACGATTCGGAGTAAGCCCCGCTACTTAACAGATTGTCTGGGCTTTGTACTCCGCACTAATGTTGTATTAGCATAATTCAAAATTACTATTGCGTGAATTATGGCTTAATGGTCTTCGTGGAATGGAACGGCGTGTGATATCTAATGCGTTGTTATAGGATTAGGGGATTGAGGTCGTGAATAAGGCTCCAGGGTTTTGGAATCGCGTCTGTAGTTATGCTTACTTGAATGTGAACTTGTTAATAAATTTAATCGTCAATTCCACCGCTTCTGGTTGTATAGATTTCGTAAAAGAGATGGTGAAAAGTGAGCTTATAAATAATAAACATATAAAAGGTTTCCCCATCGTGTATACATACATATATAATATGTATGTCTGTAAGTTTATATGTATTATGTTATTTTTTTATTTATGTACGCAACCAGGGTGTCCATTTTGTCCACAACAAATTTTACCAAAATAGGTCCATCTGCTTGAGCATGAAAAAGTAACAGACATATACCTACGTGACTCAAAAACTTTCGCCTTTATTATATCTATGTGATTTTTATATAGTATTTATAGCTACGCATAAAACTGATAATAGAGATAATATAATAAGCTAAAAAGATATAAATCACAAAAGAAATACAAAATAATAATAATAATAAATACACCCAACAGCCACGTACATAGTTCTGACCCCACACTAGGATACAAGTCCTGTGTCGTGGGTATCAGAAACTACGAGAGACTTTTCGGTCTCACAAACACCCAGACCCTAAACAAATATTATAAAATATATTTCCAAACAAATAATATATTTCCAATTTATCTCCTGGTTTAGAATAAACACAAAAGGAAGCAGCTAAAAGCCGCGCAATATTTCCAAAGGTCCTCAGGTACTTATTAAAATGTTAAGTTGGGCGAGATTATGTAACAGGTAAGAGGGTATTTGAAACAAAGTACCTAATTTCGACGCGGCCAAGTGTTAGTTATGAATATTTAATATGGAAACGTACTCTCTTAAGTGGCCACTTACCGTTTGATAACTCCGTTTTAAGTAGGTTTTAAAATATGTAGTCGGGTTAAACACCGAAATGGCTGCGGATTGTATATTTAAGCGTGCGTTCGGAATTTCGTGTTTGGGTCGTTGATTTGTGGAGTTTTTTCTCAATGGTTGTTTATTGGAAAAATGTTAAGGTTGACTGATAGGGATGTGAATGTAAAATCTATATGTACCTAAATTGATGTGAGCCTATGGCGTTCTAGGTAACCATGTACATACATACATACATAACCTCACGCCTGAATTCCCCAAAGGGTAGGCAGAGATGCAATTCTGCACCCACATTTCGCCAGGTATGTATCAGTCCCACGTAATAAGACAAATCCAGACTCCGTGGTGCTACTGAGAATTTCGTAATAGAAAACCCAATAACACGTTTCCCGACCCGGCACATGCCTGTGCCACGAGACCACAAGGCAGTCAAACCAAGACAACCAAGAGCTAACGTAGTATCGATGATATATTGGGAAATATATAAATACCCTCAACATATTATACATTAATATAAAATTCTGACATCGTACCAAGATTTAAGTGTTCCGTCTTGAGTATCAGAAACTACGATTTCGGTACCAGTATACCATGGAGTAAACTTTTGTCGCTATAAAAATTCGACAATCAATATCTTATTAATCTACCTTTGTAGAATAAATTAAATATATTAATACACCCAACAGTCACACACATAGTTACCCCCACACTAAGATACAAGTCTTGTTCCGTGGGTATCAGAAACTACCAGAGACTTAACGGTCTTACAAACACCGAGACCCGAAACATATTTTAAATAAGATGTTTTCATAGTTCGTGGACTGAATATACGTAGATTTTACTTTCACGTATTCTGGACTCACGGAGTCTGGAATATTGGCAGTCTAAAGCTATCCTGTAAAATCTATTTCAAGAAACTAGTGAGAGTTGAGAAAATCTTACGTTAACAAGACAATCTTTGAACAATACCTTTGATCTAACCTAAATAGAATCCAATAAACAGACGTTCAGTGATTCTTATCTTCAATGAAAATGACAAACTTTCTATTAAGGAAAGAATTTTCAACCAACAATATTATGAGCGTTAAAAAGAGTAAGTTAAATTTATAAAAAAAACAGAACTATTTCAAATGAACTTTGGAGTTTATTATTGCTGTTATTTCAACATGCTTTTATACCTTCTATGAATATTGTAACCGCCATATGTCCTTACGCCTTTATGCCCTAAGAGGTAGGCAGATGAACAATTCTGCACCCACATTTCATTTCATTTATCTTTTCATTTAACTCTCTATTGTACTCATACAAAATAATAATAATATATAGGTATATAACATAGAAAAAGGTACAAATGGCGGCCTTATTGCACATGGCGATCTTTTCAAGACATAAGATGGATATTTTAAAAAGGATTTATTGGGAGGGCAGTGTGTACAGAAAGAAATATATAAATGCATAAATGCAAATTAAAAAATAAAGAATACAAATACAAAAACTCAAAATACAACTTTATAAATTAACTTTAGACAGCCCCGTGGCGCAGTTGGCTAGACACCAGCTTGCGAAACGAGAAGCTGCGGGTTCGATCCCCGCACCGAAACAAATGTTTGTGTGATCCACAAGTATTTGTTTCGGGTCTGGGTGTTTGTGAGACCGAAAAGTCTCTCGTAGTTTCTGATACCCACGACACAGGACTTGTATCCTAGTGTGGGGTCAGAACTATGTATGTGACTGTTGGGTGTATTTATATATTTATTTATTTATATATACACAAATACATACATATACATTTTGTCAGTTGTGTTTTTAAGTTCTTTGGTTTTCGGTTTTCTTAACTCCTGTGCTGTTACTAAGTATTTTTAAATCGATAAACCCAATAACATTTTGCCCGATCTGAGAATCAAAGGCGGTAACTCTAGATACAAAACACTTATTACGCGAAACAATGAGTCTGTTAATAATCATGATCATCACTCCCTATACTTCCCACTTCTGCGCACAGGCCTCCTCTACAACTGAGAGGATTTAGGCCTTAGTCCACCACGCTCGCCTAGTGCGGGTTGGCGGACTACACGCCTAACAAATTCCTTATAACTTTTTTAATGTGTGTAGTTTTCCTCACGATGTTTTCCATCGCCGTTAAAGCAAGTAATAAATCGTTATGAATACACACAATGCTTCGAAAAATCAAATGTGTGCCTGGGGTTTGAATCCACGACCGTCGAGATTCTCGCCCGCGCACAAACCTCGAGGTCATCACTACTGTTAATAATATTGTGAATGAACTAAAACAATATTTCACGCAATACTCCATTAAACCACATCTTTTGAAACGGGATATAAATATACTCGTAAATTAATTTCGGAATATTACAGTCCGACCACGTTCGCTCAAGTTTTGGAAAGCAAAACACATAAAGTGCTGTGTATCCAGTAATAACAGAGAATACCATTTCAAAATATTTTCTACTGCAATGCGTTTTTGTAATTATATTTTTGACAGCTCCGTGGCGCAGTTGGCTAGACACCAGCTTGCGAAACGAGAGGCCGCGGGTTCGATCCCTGCACCGAGACAAATGTTTGTGTGATCCATAAATATTTGTTTCGGGTCTGGGTGTTTGTGAGACCGAAAATTTCTTCGCAGTTGCTGATACCCACGATACAAGACTATCTTAATGTGGGGTCAGAACTATGTACTATGTTTTTTTTTTATGGAAAAAGGAGGCAAACGAGCAAGTGAGCCACCTGATGTTAAGTGGTCAACACCGCCCATGAACACCCATAATACCAAAGGAATCATCGGTGTGTTGCCGGCCTTTGAGGAAAATATAGGCTCTCTTCTTGAAGGCCCCTAAGTCGTATCTGTTTGGAAATACCGGCGAGGCAAGCTGATTCCATAAAGATGTAGTGCGAGGAAGGAAACACCGTTTGAACCGCACTGTTGAGGAACGCCATTCATCCAGATGGTAGGGATGAAACTTCAATTTCAGGCGTGTGGTGCGGTAATGAAAGTCAGCAGCCGGTATTAAACCAAAAAGTTCATCAGAGCACTCCCCATGGTACATGCGATATAGTACGCAAAGCGACGCAACGTCTCTTCGCAATGCCAGGGTGTCAATTTTCTCGGAAAGAGTCCTGTCATCGATGATTCATGTGACTGTTGGGTGTATTTATTATTTGTATGGAGAACCTCTCTGTAATAAATCGTGTAATGGGTATATAAACCAGTTATTGTAGGTGCGTTGAAGAGTCGAATTACAGGTAATAATAGTAAGTAAGTATGTGCCGTGCGATCTAGAGGTCCTGGGTTCGATTCCCGGGTCGGGCAAAGTGTTATTGGGGTTTTCCATTAGGAAATTCTCAATAGCAGCACGGCCCCCTATTACGTGGGACTGATACATACCTGGCGAAATGGGGGTGAAGAAAACTCTGCCTACCCCTTCGGAGAATACAGGCGTGAGGTTATGTATGTATGTATGTAAAAGTAAAGGAATAACATAGCAACTTGTACGTTTTTGAATCTGAATAGCCGTAGTACCAATTGGTTATTGACCGGGCAAACAATGAACATTAAATGCATCGTCGCATAAAAACCAATGTTCTAAAGATCCACAAATACTTATGTCGTCTGTTGCTTTTGAGCCTGTCTTGCAGTTTCTATCAGTCTCTCGTAGTTTGTATGTACATTAAACATAAAAAGGACTTTATATCATGAGACTTAATAACTGTTGTAACGTGGACGAGAATACAACATTTTCTATTTATCTAGTGTAAGAGTGAGTGTACTAAAACGAAGGAACGAAGTTGACTTTATCGAGCAAAAAAATATTCATTGATATTGGGGTTTCCTGAAGCGCAAACAGATTTACACCAAACACTTTCAATTCACGCATCAACAACGCTTTATAGACCGGATTCCGCATATACATCATACATAGACGCTATTCCAGTGAGAGCGGAATTCTGCTCGATTACGGAACACGACTTCCAGATCATCTGCAGCCCTCAAGTAAATATGACGCTCATTTGCATTTTTTTTCACTCCCAGACGACAATACTAATAAATTAGTTTTTTCAGAAGCAACATTTACATATTTCAGCAATAAAAGCTGGCGGCGTTCCCCGGAGAATCGGATTATCGTGTTCCCGCCAAGGAATTTTACAATGTTGCAGGATGTGTGGAGTTGATTGGATTCTGTGTCTTATACATGCGTGAAATGCGTAATGGAGCGAGTGGGTCTTTGATGATGCTTATTTTAAGGACGGGAATAAATAATACGAGTATATGGAGTAAAAAAAATACGGTATTTTTTTTACATATATTATCTGGAGTATTTTTTTTAAGTGATCATGGACGAAGCATGATGACTTGGTTGATATTGGTTTCGTGTTGAAATGTAACGTGCATTAGTTTTTTTCTACATCTTCATTAACTTCAATCAATAAATGAATTATTAAAAAAACTTTTTACTTTGATTTATTGATAAAAGCATGTTTTTTAGTAATTTTTTGACAATTTTTACTATATTATACATAAATACATCAAATCAGAAACGTTAAATTGACCAATTTGTATTTTTTTCACTCAGTAGGTACACTGGTACCTTCATAGAAAAACTATAATTAGGATAATAAATAAATAAATACACCCAACAGTCACATACATAGTTCTGACCCCACACTAGGATAAAAGTCCTGTGTCGTGAGTATCAGAAACTACGAGAGACTTTTCGGTCTCACAAATACCCAGACCCGAAACAAATATTTGTGGATCACACAAACATTTGTCTCGGTGCGGGGATCGAACCCGCGGCCCCTCGTTTCAGAAACTGGTGTCTAGCCAACTGCGCCACGGGGCTGTCATGAAATAATCTTATCACAGTATTGTATTGTCATCGCTCCTCGATAAGTCTGTTAACTTTGAATGAAATCTGACCGTCTAAAAAAACAATGAGACATCTCTGTATCTACAGTTTATTGAAAGATATATATTGAATCATCGCTTCATCATGACTTAAAGTGCCCACTAGCATTTGTGTGCCGAAAAAGCCTTTATTAGTATTCAGTGAATGAATCTCGAAAATAAAAATGTGGTAAAATGTAATAGAAATTCCAGTACACATTTCGGTTACTAGGGTATTGAAAGAACACACGCCGTAGACCTAAGCTTTTCTAGTTTGATAGTCATTAAATGTTTCTCCAACCCTAACTCTTTCTTATTGTGAATTAAGTAAAGACTGCCTCGTGGTCTCGCGGTACAAGTATGTGCCGTGGGATCTAGAGGTCCTGGGTTCGATTCCCGGTACGGGAAAAGTGTTATTGGGTTTTTCCATTAGGGAATTCTCAGTAACAGCACGGAGTCTGGAAATGTGCCCGAAAAACGGCAAAAGGCTCGCCCCCTATTACGTGGGACTGATACATACCTGGCGAAATGTGGGTGCAGAAATGCACCTCTGCCTACCCCTTCGGGGAATACAGGCGTGAGTTTATGTATGTATGTATGGAAGTAAATGTGTTAAAAAGGCAATGTTAGCTTTATATGGGTAAAAAGTACCTATTGTTATGGACAGAAATAATAGCCAATACGGAATTTTGGTGATTGCGGCCTAAAGCTAAGACACATATTCTTCGAAAATAAATTTACAATTTAATATTAGTTATTAAACCTTACCGTTAAAAGTAAACATTATGTAAGGTAAAAATAGTGAGGAAACCTGCGCATTTCAGATTTTTCCACAAAAAGTTGTCGGCGTGGCAGCGTGGGGACTTAGGCCTAACCTCAGCTGTAGAGGAGGACCGTGCCCTCAAATAATGTAATAAATTCATCATCATCATCACCCCATATACGTCTCACACATGCTTCCTCTACAATTTAGAGGGGTTAGGCCTTAGTCCACGAAGCTGGCCTAAGGCGGGTTGGTGGACTACTCACCTAAGAAATTTTAGGTGTGCAGGTTTCCTCACGATGTTTTACTTCACCCCTAAATTAAGTGATAATTCATTATGAATGCACACATAACTTCGAAAAGTCAGAGGTGTGTGCCTGGAGTTTGAACCCGTGACCACTGAGATTCTCAAACGCGCGCCTAAATCTAGAGGCCATCACTGCTTTAATGTAATAAATTGATTAGATAGAATTTGAATTTCTTTTTTATCTACATTAACGGTAGAATTACTGACGAAGCTTTTTACAAAAAACAAAATACTTCCAAACAACAGTAAGTACGGCTAATCCACAAAGAGACGGCTTAAGCAGAAATACAATTTTGCAGAAATTAAAATCGGCCGAGGCTCAGGAAATATCCATAAATACTTATAATTAACATCCCGAACGTCGCTTCCGGCGTT
This sequence comes from Hemaris fuciformis, assembly GCA_907164795.1. Taxonomy (NCBI): domain Eukaryota; kingdom Metazoa; phylum Arthropoda; class Insecta; order Lepidoptera; family Sphingidae; genus Hemaris; species Hemaris fuciformis. The sequence continues at coordinate 1,852,217 of OU015440.1, read as the reverse complement.
TTTTTCAAGGGAACAAACTGGATCTTCGTGGGCCCATTAAAATCTATTGCTCTTAATTGTTTTTCTCATTAGAAATGTAATTTAGTTTGAGACCTTTGTTAGTGGAAATTCGGAGATGACAACGTAACAGGCAATTTGAATACTTCAATCCTTTGTAGTCGTGACTGTTGATAAAAGCGAGTTTAGTGTCAAATTGCTTCATCTCAATTGTAGATGCCTCGTGACTGCTTGGAACTCATTTCATTTAAAATGATTTCGCTTTTCATTACTTGTGCGTGATACTGCTGGTATTAGATTTTCGTTATGTGCTTTGGTAGACGCTGGTTCAATTCCCGGACAAATATGACCTAACACTTAATAGACATGTTTTGACGTTGAAAAAAAATAAGGATCAAGAGAGTGTGAGTAAAACAACCAATGAATGTGATTTATTGATATTTTTTGGCCCTATACCACCACTCACCCGCCACTGTAACTCCTGTGCTCTAGGATCAACAGCGGCACGGTAATACTATCATACAGTAGTTTAACTTCAAACGGGCGAAACGTGAGTTATATCTACGCGCCTCGATCGCGGCATGCGCAAGGCATGCAGGCAGTCGCGAATGTGCCGCAGTGACAAACGGGCGGTGTTGTTTTTTAAGCAGTAATCGCGCGATTTTTATACAAAATAAGTGCAAGTGCCTATTTAATATGATAAGTATATATTGTGTTTATATATTGTGCTGTTTTTGGTTGCATGAAATCTTCCAATCAAAAAATAACATGCATTTTTATTGAACACTTCCTATTCCATTCACAAAATATTTTATTTGTTTAAATAAAAATAAAAAATATTTACAATCACAAAAATAGATAGAAAGTCAAAGTAGGCAGTAGAATTAAAATTCTGCAGGTCCGCAGCCCTATCGCATGTTAACGTACCGCACGGCTGTAGGTATTTATTTCAAAAATGCGGCCAAGTTAAACTACTGTATGATTGTATTACCGTGACAGCGGCAAGCACAGTATTGACGCCGAGCACTGATGCTCAGCGAATCTAAGGGAGCCTAGTTTTTCGTGATTCCGCAACTTAATTAATCAGAAAAAATATACCTATAAAAAGGAGTTCGATTTTTTTATATGTGTGATTAAAAGAAAACAACACAAATACAATCTTAGCCTGTACTAAGTATCGAAAGGCTAGATATTGTACAGCCGTATTTCACCAGATATTAAGTCAGCGTAATATGAGACGTGACTAATGTCGTTTATCGGGTCCTTTTCTATCTTGCTAGTACTGAAAACTGCCAAATGGAAAGACAATCCATTGTATGTAACCTCTCGATACTACAACGAGAAAAAGAAAAAAATACTTTGGGTACCATTTTCGCCCGCGCGCCAATTTATAAAAAAGTAACGTATTTTTTCCAGAAGTATCATAACATCAAACATCGCAAGACAAGACAGAATTACTTTGACAATAGTATGGATACAAATGAAACAATATTAGCATAAGTACATAACATGATGACGTCACAGTGGCGAATCAAACGAATAAGTGGGTAAGTGGTTCTTCCGCCTGCTAGATTGGACAGTGGACGATGTAGGTCAGTGCTCGGCTCGCCGCTGTTGTTTTTTTAATGAAAGTGGCTAATATTATCAGTGTATGTTGAGGATTTTTACGGCACAGTAACAATAGTGCAACTGAGTGTAAGCGCGGTGCTTTCCAAACAAAAGAACAATACTTATCTTTAGATCTTTTCAATTCTTTTTTGCTGGTGGTAGGATATTCGTATCCGCCCGGATAGCGACCACCGTACACAGGGCGTAAAACCCGCCATAATGGCACATGCAAGTGTGCCGCGTTCCGGGATCAGCCAGTGTATATCCGGTTTTCGGGGGGGCTTCAATCATGGTGAAAGGATGACCGTGCCGGCATTTTTTGGCCGGTTTGTCGCGGTCGGTCCTTTGATCACCATGGTATTAGTCCCCCAAACTTCTTCACAAGTAAGGTGAAGAGGTTTTCGGCCGGCATGATTGTGTCGGTCAACGGGAGATCATCATCTCTCGCTGGTGGACACTTTTTCTGGACTCCATTACACTTACCATCAGGTGCAATGGGGTCACTTTGGCGTGCCAGTATAAAAAAAAAAAAAACTTATCTTTAGATCAAGGTTTCTCAAAATTCGGTTTTCAAGAACCCCTCTTAAAGTTTCCAGGTGACAGCAAACCCCTTAAGCCTTAAGTAACTTAATAAATGACTGGACTGCACGTGCCTGCTAGGCACCACGTCACCCTTACGTAAATCTTGTCACGTACCCCCTACCGTCGAATGGCGAACCCCTAAGAGGTCGCGAACCCCACTTTGAGAAACCCTGCTCTAGATAATTAAATAAATACACCCAACAGTCACATACATAGTTCTGCCACACTAAGATACAAGTCTTATGTTGTGTATCAGAAATTACGAGAGACTTTTCGGTCTCACCAAAACCCATACCAGAAACAATATTTGTGGATCACACAAACATTTGTCTTGGAGGACCGAACCCGCGGCTTCTCGTTTTACAAGCTGGTGTCTAGCCAACTGCGCCATGGGGCTGTCGACTATGTCAATTATGTTAAGCTGATAGTTATCATATTACCGAATAATTATTAATAAACAAGTTTTTAATATCTACCCTACTAAATCGACAACAGCTGATTATAATAAGTAACTGTTCAAGTTGTGTATTTAGCGGCGAGAATTTTGATCTGCGGTCACTCGATACTATAGGAAGGCGAGCCAATTGCCGTTTTTCCGGCACATTTTGAAAACTCCATGCTGCTACTGAGAGTTTCCGAATAAAAAACCCAGTGACAATTTTACCCGACCCGAGAAAGCGAGGAATCACAATGACCTTGCCGTTCTAAGCAATAAAAAAAAATGTGACAAAACATGAAGATGCTCAAATTTACACAATATAAACTATACAATGCCTATGAAAATTCAAGTCGCCATGAAAAAGTGCAAATCTCTAGAGCAAGGCAAACACAGGGCTCATACACAATTCCTCCAAGCACAATACTTAAACTGCAGGCAAATATAAAGGGAGTACTAACAAAAGAAATACGTCACGAGAATTGCATGAAACATACAAAAACACATACAAAAGGAAATTGGTAGTGTCTGACCTACATAGTGCGTGATATTAAATTTCTAGCGTAAGGATGGTTGAAAATTTATTGGACAGAAAATAATTTCGAACGACAAATATATTCCTGCTAACTTGAACTGTGATGGTTGAAATATTGGTTTTGAAAAAAGACGTTTGTGTTTTATTTATTCATATATTTATATTCTTACTGTTGCGTAAAGTCTTAGTCTATAATGGATAATAGAAAGGCTTAAATTTACCACATTGTTCAATTGCTATATATATGTTCTATAGAGATCTATCTAGGTTGATAATCTCACTATATTTTTCGTCATTAAGCGGTTAATTGAGCGGTTTGCAATTGACGGATACCAGGTTTGCTTTCCGGGACGGACCATGCTATTACCTCAATTCATAACTACAATAAGAAATGAGCCAATGGAAATGAAACAATTCATGATTACACCATGAAGTCCGATTTGTGGCCAAAAACTGCCAACATGCTCGCCCTTCGTTAAATTTCTGTTAGTACATAAAAAAAAAACAATAATTCCATAATTCATAATGGACAGCCCCGTGGCGCATAAATAACAGATAATCATGCAGTAAAATTTTACCTGCCTCGTGTTCTCGCGGTACAAATACGTGCCGTACAATCAGGAGGTCCCGGGCTCGAATCCCGGGTCGGGCAAAGTACCCAAAGTCAGGAATTGTGCCCGAAAAACGGCAATAAGCTCGCCCCCCTATTACGTGGGTCTGATATATAAATGGCGAAAAGCGGGTGCAGTAAAGTACCTCTGCCTACCCCTTCGGGGAATACAGGCGTGAGATTTTGTATGTATAATATGTAAAATTTTATATCATTTACATTCAGACTGTTTTAAACAACGCTCTACCGTTGGTATATTTCAAACAATTTATATCAATATTAAATAATGTAGCTTATTACAATCTGTTTTAATTTGGAGCAGTTAATTTATTCATTACAAACCGCTGTGACCCGATTATTAATAAATTGTAGCTTCAAAATTTATTTTATGCTAATACGGAACGGCTTAATTCTAACTAGCCTACCTATAATGTATTAAGCTCTTTTAGCACCACATATGAGTATGGAAGTTGAAGGATACACAAGCAGAGGAAGGCCAAAGAAAAGATGGACGGAGTGTGTGAGAGAAGATATGAAAAATGATTTTTTTTTTTTTTTTGCACCCAACAGTCACATACATAGTTCTGACCCCACATTAAGATACGAGTCTTGTGTCGTGGGTATCAGAAACTACGAGAGACTTTTCGGTCTCACAAACACCCAGACCCGAAACAAATATTTGTGGATCACACAGACATTTGTCTCAGTGCGGGGATCGAACCCGCGGCCTCTCGTTTTGCAAGCTGGTGTCTAGCCAACTGCGCCACGGGGCTGTCAAAAAAATGTGGTGAATGAAGACATGACGACTGATAGGGATGTTTGGTAGGTTAAAGCATACTGCGCCGACCCCAAATAAAATTGGGAACAGGGATAGAGAACGATGATTTTAGCATCACATATTAAACAAAACAGATGACCTTAAAAAAGTGGCTTACCCAGAGTGGATGAGAATGGCTACAGAAAGGGATATATGGAAAACTCTCGAAGAGGCCTATGTCGAAGGATGTAACCGATCGTCTATGATATTAAACTTATTATACTTAGTTTGTAAATTTAAAACAGCAATAAAGGCTTATTTAATTTAATTTAATTTTAAACAAAGGAACAAAGTCACATTCATTTCTAAAAATTTGGTTCATCAGATTGGCGGTCTTATCGCTCAAAGAGATCTCTTCCAGACAATCCTGTAAGGAGAGGAATAAAGTAAACACTACGGACGGTGCTTAGAGTTGATAAAAAATCATACATACATACATAAACTCACGCCTGTATTCCCCGAAGGGGTAGGCAGAGGTGCATTTCTGCACACACATTTCGCCAGGTATGTATCAGTCCCACGTAATAGGAGGCGAGCCTATTGCCGTTTTTCGGGCACATTCCCAGACTCCGTGCTGTCACTGAGAATTTCCTAATAGAAAAACCCAATAACACTTTGCCCGACCCGGGAATCGAACCCAGGACCTCAAGATCGCAGGGCACATACTTGTACCGCGAGACCACGAGGCAGTAAAAAATATAAATGTATTTACCAATATACTTATACAACTATAAATACATGTTACAGCCTATATTTTCTAAGAAATCTATCATATTTTGATGAATGAGATATTAGAAGCGTCTTGAGCGTCCTCTAGCTGTGGTGTGTGACGTCACACAAAATTCAATATGGCGGCAAATTTAGCTGAAGCTAAACGGCTTGTAAATTTACGCTGAATTTATTCGTTTAATTTCTTGCAAATATAAAAATTCTTTACATAATATGAGTAAAATAATTTATTCTACTTTCGCAAATGTTAAAAGTTATATTAAAGAATTTATATGTATAATTTATTTAGATTTTTTTAGGGGAATGACAGGGGCATCCATAGCCCTTACCCCTTATATGAGGATTTGTGAATGTGAAACAGGCAAGAGAGATGTGTCAGGACTTAAGCTTGTGGCTCTTAATAGTCTCTGCCAACCCCTATGAGATAAAGACGTTAGTTTGTATGTATTATAAAGATTTTATCGCGGTTTCATCATTTTTGATTCTAGATTTTATTCAGCCTTTAGGGTGTCAAAGCCTAGTGAGGCAGCCGCAGTGTGACGAGTTATTACCTTCATTTTAGAAATTAAAAACTTGTTAATTAATTATAATTTCAATTTCGTTTCACGTTAGTAGTGTGAGCCTGCTTGAAATGCTTCTTCTTATGACTGTTGGCTTGTTTATCTTTCAGCTGTCAATTGAAATGGAAATTCCTTCTACTAACTCTTTCTCTCATCGTCTTTTTCTAATTATTTTACATTTACTTGTAAATTATAATTTAAAAAATATATCCTGAAATTCAAAAACTTTTTAACTTATAAATAACGTGACGGTAATGTTTCACTAAAACTCAAACGGAATAAACAGAATAGGAAAATATTCAGTTTTATAATCCTAAAATATGCATTGAATATTGTATCAAAGCTATATATTATTGCTCGAAAGCATTTACGAATGGAAAGGAAAGGAATGACACGTCTAACAAATTTATGTACAGAATTACACAATATATTGTGCTCTTTTGACACACTCTGTCAATTTAAATGTAATATTATATAGATCAGAAACTAGCTTCAGCATATGGCGGTAAGAGTCTACGTCCCACTGTTGGGCACAGACCTTTTTGTGAGCTAAGAAGAACTTAGTCCAGACTTGGCTGAACAGATTGATCTTTCCGATTCAAAAATTTCCCAAACACTAGAAAATTTCGAAGAAATCTCTGACATGCTAGTTCTCCCACGATGTTTTCCTACACCGCTACGTCTGGTTACGAGTTGCTTCGAAAAGTCAGAAGTATGTGCTGTAGCCTCTAAGTCTTAGATGTTCTTCCGAAGAAGTACAATTCCATTCAATAGCTGTCAATAAATAAATCCTTAATATAATAAATTAAAGTCGTTTTTTTCGCTTTCATCCATAAACCATGGAGCCGATTTTGATAAAGTCACTTTTTATTGCCGAAAAGTGAATAGAAAGGTTGTTAAATCTGCAATTAGCAAGATTTGCTGTTATATATTAAATTAAGATTTGATTAAAATTTATTGAAATAAAAAACTTAAATTGAGCACCAAGCTTTACACACAAATCATTAAATTCGAAATTTTAATTTTAATTTAAATTAAATCTTGTTTGAAGCAACATTTTTATTTTTTTCATAATGAAGAACGGTCATAAGCTTATTTGCAGTCGTTGAATAAAATAAGTAAAATACTTTCTTAGTTTTACTCGAACATAGCTGAAATAAAACTGTTTTACAGATTTAATGGCGGCTTACTTTAATTTACTTTCATAATGCTCAATATCATCATCATCCCAAAGACGTCCCACTGCTGGGCACGGGCCTCCTCTACAACTGAGAGGGTTTTAGGCCTTATTCCACCACGCTGGCCTAGTGCGGGTTGGCGGACTACACACCTAAGAAATTCCTAAGAACTTTTAGGTGTGCAGGTTTTATCACGATGTTTTCCTTCACCGTTAAAGCAAGTGATAATTCATTGTGAATACACACATAACTTCGAAAAGTCAGAGGTGTGTGCCTGGGGTTTGAACCTGCGACCGCCGAATTTCTCGACCGCGCGCCTAAACCTCTAGGCCATCACTGCTTATATACGGTTATTATAATGCTCAATATACGGTCATTATTTTTATAATAGAGCAATGCAAAAAGTGAAAAACATATAAGAGTTCCTGAAATGCTTTAAAACACCAATTTCATGTGGGATAACACGGTGGGATTAAGAAAAGAGAATATTATTTCATAATTATCGAAGACCCCTTTTACATCATTATAAACAATCATATTTGCAAAATACACAAACATACATAACCTCACGCCTATAATCCCCGAAGGGGTAGGCAGAGGTGCATTTCTGCACCCACATTTCGCCAGGTATGTATCAGTCCAACGTAACAGGAGGCGAGCCTATTGCCGTTTTTCGGGCACAATTCCAGACTCCGTGCTGTTACCGAGAATTTTCTTATAGAAAAACCCAATAACACTCTGCCCGACCCGGGAATCGAACCCAGGACCTCTAGATCGCACGGCACATAGTTGTACCGCGAGACCACGAGTCAGTCATTTGCAAAATAATAATCATTTAAATAACCACATCTATCATAAAGACTGCTAACTTGCTAAAAAGAATTTAAAGGATATCTTCTTAAATATCCGAGAGAAAAGAAAGCAATATAAAGGAAGAAGGCCGAAAGCGCAATAACTGAAATTGATTCCGCCTTAATGGGATTTAAAATGTTCTATATTAAATTCTTGCAGGAATTTGACAGGGCGTGTAATTTTTTATACATTTATCACGGATTTTTAATAGATCATATATGGGTTAAGTATAATAAAATACCAATTAAATATAAATTTAAAATACGAGACAACAATGTATTAAAAAAAATTGTATATATACTTTTTTATTAACAAAAGGCGCATAACTTACCAACGAAAAATCCCAAAACGAGTAATACAGTCATTTTGAAAAGAATATTATCATCACACTAACAATGGTACACAAATAATTTCCACATTGTATTTTCAACGCATTCTCACTTCATCGTGACGGAAACACATGTAATCCTTCGGTAAGTTATTTTCGAGCGCGATCAACGGAGTCCAAGAACGTGCGTCCCGAACCGCTGCCTCTATACAACTGCGGTACCATACCCGAAGCTGTCAACTCCCTCCGCTGAATTTCCCACCCTGCCTCACCCCCGCGGGCCCTTATCGCGATCCCGTAATTAGATAAATGTCATTGCTTTTGTCTGTTTTTTGCTCTTTTCACCAAAGAATTCCGTGGGCCCATGTAATAGACTCAAAGACGTTACTGTACTCTTATTTGCGTGGATGTGTGCGCTAGATCCTTTCAGCGGAAAATATGTCAATCTTTATGGGGTCTTCGTGTTTGCGGCATAATTTTCAGACAGTGATTTGTTGAGGCAAATTATGTTGTATGCTTGTTTAATTTGTATTTTGTTTGCAAAAGCGTGTGACGTGTGAAGCGTTGGTTTGCTTCAATCTGCAATGACATTACATTTACTTGGTGGAACATAAAGAAAAATAAAGGTAGCTGGAGGGTTTAATAAATTATATTAAAATGTTTGTGAATTTACAAACGTAGGTACTACAGAGCCTCTGTAGTGAAGTTTTTTAGAGACTTGCCTGTAAAAGAAGTGGACGGGTTCGGTACCTGCGCTGACAGAAAGTTTAATGAATTTTTTTTACGTGTCAGACAGTTTAGGCAACTAGTAAGTTTCACGTAGTTCATGACACAATTTTAATTTGGTTTCATTTAAACAATCTATGTTCATAGTTTTATTCTAATGTGTGAAGAATGCAGAAACACACCTCTGTCTAGCTCTTTGGGGATAGAGACGAGAGTCTGTGTATCAAAAGTTCCCCATAAATTGAATGCGGACGAGCATCTTATAGTTTTCCTTAATGTCATGTAGTGAAGTTTGCAACAATATTCCTGCGACCTCGGTAACTTGCCGCGAGCGCCATAACTTAAGCATATGTTTCGTAGAAATTCAAATCTGAAATTGATGGTGTAAGTCAAAAGTCAGTGACCTGAATCAGAATTGAAGTCCTAGGCAACAATTTTTACCATGGCCATGTGATTGTGATGTGTCATGTGATTTTGTAACTTAATTACCTAATGTTAAATTATAAAACCACAAAAAATTACCGTGAAATGCCTTGATGGTCCTGTCGTATACGGTGTGTGATCGTGAGCGCCGATTTCCTGGTTGAGCAAAATATCCTTACTAATATTATAAATGCGAAAGTAACTCTGTCTGTCTGTCCGTCTCGCTTTCCTGCTAAAACTACTGAACCGATTTAAATGAAATTTGGTACACAGATAGTTTGGAGCCTGAGAAAGAACATAGGCTACTTTTTATTGCGGAAAAGGGGTTTTAAGTTGAAGGGGGGGATGAAAGGTTGCATGGAAGTATTGTCATTTTTAAAGCTGGAAACTTGAAATTTATTTTTTAGACTGTTGATTAGATATAAATAAATACATTCAAAGTTTGTAAAAAATGACCTTTAAGGGAGTAAAATAAAAATAGGGGATGAAAGTTTGTATGGACATTCGTCATTTTTGAAGCTAGAATTATGAAACATTTTTATATGGCTTTTATTACATCATTACATCATATATATGAGATATATATATTAAAAGTTTGTTTAAAAAAATCCCTTAATATGTTATAAATGAAAAAATAACTATATGTCTGTTACGCTTTCACGCCTTAATCATTTGACCGATGTGAACGATTTTGGCATGGACATAAATAGGACTCTGTGGAATAAGATAGACTACAACTTATTTTCTTTCTGAACCTAACCCTGTACTCTACGCGGACGGAGTCGCGGGCAAAAGCTAGTTATTAGATATATCTTTGGGAACATGGGACCCACAAATGAGCCTATGTGTCTATAGGCCAGATTGGGATAACTGTCTTTCAGAAAGCAGTAATTATATGACAGATTTATGTGTTATTAAGGTAATGTTAATACTGACTACGTGGTATCTCGTAAGAATTTTCACAATTTTCGGCGTTTAGCCATACTTCTTTTTGGAATCAAAGATAGCAGCTTATATTTTAAGGTCCATATCAATATCAACAGACTGGATTGCCTACTATTTTGTCTTCCGCTTTGCTGTGGATGTTATGTCATTCAGATAAATTTATTTGCATATTAAGACGAGATTGGATCCCACAAAGTCGCTAGCTACAATATTTCGTGTCATTTCTGCTTTTGATTCTTGTGTACAGGAGTTTCAGTAACGGGGGTGTGGTGGGTTGGTCCTTAATGAAAATGTCCAAAAATTTAATCTCGACGGGACTCTAGCTCGTCCATATTATATTCGGCTGTAAGTGTAGGTATCATCTTTCGCGGTTCAACAGTTCATTATTATAATTATAAAAATATAATATAATAGATTTTGTATATCAGGTATCGGCCTAATATTGTAGCCCATATGTATGCAGCATATAATTTATTTTAATTAGATTTTTGGCACCTAACCAAACTCAGTCCGCAAACACTTAATATCTTGCTTCAGTTACCCCATCTATTTTCCAAAAGAGGTTATTATTGAACTTGTGGCTGTATACCTCAAGTTCCGTAGTCTTTGTCCTAGAGAATAAGAATAACCTAAGGTCAGAAAATTTAAATTCCCTAACCTGTTATAAATTTATTTGAAGCCAACACTGAACACAATAAATGACGTAAATGCAAAATATTTCGCACTAACAAAATACCATACATATTTCAGAACCCTTAATGTAATTAATTTCTGGAATTTCCAACCAAATCCCTTTCTAAACTCGGGATAATCGGAAACTCAAGGAACCCATAACGATTATTAACCTTTAAATTCTCGTTTAGGCCTGTTTGTACACGTTCTTTTCACCGTATCGGGTTGATTGGGTATTAACATATTCGTTTTGCACGTGGCTTTTCTTGTTAGGCTATAAGAATAACTCAATAGGAAGAGAGTTTGAGTGGAAGTGTTTTTTTTTTTTTTTAATTCCTAAACTAACAAATATTCGGAAAACAAGACTAGAACGTCTCTGTTTTTAAGTGAAAAGAAAATAAGGTTAAACACATTACTACCCTACCCTCTATAGTTGTGATTGTGATGGCCTTGAGGTTTATGCACGCGGTCGAGAATCTCGACGGTCGCGGGTTCAAACTCCAGGCTCACACCTCTGACTTTTCGAAGTTATGTGTGTATTCACAAAGAACTATCACGTACTTTAACGGTGAAAAAAAACATCGTGATGAAACCTGCACACCTAAAAGTTCTTAGGAATTTCTTAGGTGTGTAGTCCGCCAACCCGCATTAGGTCAGCGAGGTGGACTAAGGCCTAAACTTTCTCCGTTGTAGAGGAGGCCCGTGCTCAGCAGTGGGACGTATATGGGCTGATGATAAAGACCCTCTAATTCATCGACCGTATTTCTAAATACCTCTAACCTCTCATCCGTATTTCTAATTAGACTCAATATTTAAAGTGTCTTAAGTAGAGAACTTCATTTTGTATATCAACATTAAGAATGTGACAGTTGCAGCAGCTAGGCTCGCAGGACAGACGGAAATTAACCGCGCCGGACTGTGCCGACAGCTGACAATGTGCCTGCTATCTGATAACACGCTTGATATTAGCTTGGGATACCTAAGTACAATTCAAGTAATGGAGGACGCAATTATACTAACTTAGCAGTAGCGTACGGGTTTACCTGATTAATTTTGGTAAAAAGTTTATCTCTTGGATCTTGGTATCCTTGAGATGACGACGCAACATGCAATACCGTCAAAATCAGCGCTGCAATACCGTGCATGCTGAATTGCAGCATGCTGCTGAATGAAGGGATCATTTTTGGCTGCGTAAATTATATCAACTAATTGATTTTTTGTTTATTTTTTCGTGGATTGGCCAACAATAAAACCTGTTTTCTTTCTACATATCTATATACCTCCTGGAAGAATTTTTGTGCCAATATTATTAGAATAATTAGTTTTAACACCGCTTGATGAAAACTTTTTAATGCAAGGGAAGCGGTGAGCAAAAACTACTAGTGCTAATCACGCAGCGTAATTGTACGAGAGTCTCTCGGTCTGATTCTTAGGTAGGGCAGAGTTTTATTTATACCAAGCTAAGCAATTCATAACAGCAACAAATATTATCGAAATGTGCTTGATGAACTTTTGAAAGCCTCCTTGGTATAGCTGACTAGAAAAAAAAACAGAAGAAGAAGGCAAAATATTCTTGAATCGTTTCTCCAGTTCATGTCTATTTCCTTAGAATTTTTTTTCCTATTTCCTTAGACATAAACTGGAGAAACGATTCAAGAATATTTTGCCTTCTTCTTCTGTTTTTTTTTTCTAATAAACTATACTAAGGAGGCTTTCAACAGTTCCAAATAGTGAAAATAGGCTGGCAAAACATTCAAACGTATACCATAGACAGAGTTAAGCACTAAGCCACACATTAAATGCAAAATCGCACGCCCACATATTCCATTTACCCGTTGTCAGTCGCACAGAGCGCTTAGTCGTTTTTTCACGAATCGGCCCCGCGTCCGGATCAATTTTGGGAGTTTGTGTGATTTCACGCTTGCTGAACTGATTTCGTGTGTTGTCCTTTTGGCTATCGTTTCTGTTAATACTTTCATGGGAGGTTTTCGTGTTGTAGCGTTGACATTTTGTGGTAACTTTGAGAATTAACTGCGTCATCTCTTCGGTCGCAGTATCGAATTTCGGATTTGATATTTGACTGCGGTAATTTTCGATGTTCATCATCATCATTATCAGCTCATCGTCATCATTATCATCCCGTCCCACTGCTGGGCACAGGCGTCCTCTACAACTGAGAGGGTTTAGGCCTTAGTCCACCACGCTGGCCTAGTGCAGGTAGGCGGACTACACACCTAAATAATTCCGACGAACTTTTAGGTGTGTAGGTTTCATCACCATGTTTTGCTTCACCGTTAAACTACGTGATAATTCTTTGTGAATACACACATAACTTCGAAAAGTCAGAAGTGTGTGCCTGGGGTTTGAACCCGCGACCGTCGAGATTTTCTTCCGCGCGCCTAAACCTCGAGGCCATCACGACTTATTTATTATTCGTACTTCCACAGTAACCTACATACTCAAGAAATCTGCAAAAGGAATTTCTTAGATAAGTTTAGTTTACCAAACTGCAGTAGGCCTATATGGTAGATTAATCCTTTACAAGAGTGTCCCGTGCGCAACATTAATACATATTTATTTGATTATAGACAAAGTTATTATAGACGATAGTAGTGAAGTTCAATTAAGACGATAATCTTGCTTCTTTTTTAACTTATAATGATCAAAATAATGCGTTCAAAATACTTATACGTGTAGAAATAAACCGATATGATGGTCTTGCTATTATTTTTAAACTCACGCATGTATTGGTCACTGTAATGCGGTCAAAATAGTAGGCCAAAAGCAGAGACCCAGCCCGGCACTAACATCTGCGCGGACATGACGTCGCCGCGCGCCGGGCTGGAAGACCGGTGACCCCGACATACGCTTCCCGCCCCCCTCCCCCGGGGCTGGCGGGAAGTAGAGCCATAAACAGCTTTCCCCTCGAGAACAAAAAAAAAAAAAAAAAAAAAAGGCCAAAAGCAGAGGTCCTCTAAACCCCATAACACGAACTGTCCTCTTGTTTCTTGTTTAAAAGCCATTCTCTAAGCGACACGAAAGTACACAGAGCCATTTGCACTAGAAACTTCTAGTAGGCTAAAGTTACACAGTAAAAAGGCATAAAACTAACAACGTCTCTCGGGCATAACAAGACATTAAACATACATGAGCACTTTACGTGTTGCTTCTTTTGTAGCACAACGTATTATCTAATATCCGGTACAAGTACCAGGCTACGAGGAGGAGTGAAGAGGTCTTTTACTGTATCAGTTTGTTCATCTAACCTTTTGAAAAGTAAGTCAACAAACTGTCAAGAGGTTATTAAATAGTTTAATATGGACCAAAGCTATATTGTCGAGAAATAAAAAAATAATGTTATAGTTATTTAGGACGAATTACGCATTAGAGTGAAAAAACAATTTGACTCGTAATTAATTTTAAAAGTGAGTGGGCTGCCTCAAGATGTATTTTTTTTTGCCAAAAAGTTTTTTTATAAGCTACGAATTCTACCCCCAGGCTAATGAAAGCAAAAAAAAAACACACTCCACTTAAGGCTATTTTAGATTTCAGTGATAATTCTATTAACCCATATAATTGTGAGGTCCTGAGTTAATCAAACTACGTTGTAGAACGGTAGAATTTGATGTTTGTCAAACTTTTGGATACAACTCAAACATGATTCAATTAACGTGGTACTCAACAAGTACAGAAACAATTAAAGAAAGCCTGCAGACGTTGCCAAGGCTAGGTACGTCCAACGCTACGTCCAATCTCATTGTACATCTAATTCGGTTAATTCGGTTCGTGATTGATAATCGCGCCCTTGTCTGAGGTGACGTACCGCCATCTGTTCCCGTCCACTGAGATGACCTGAACAGGATAGGGCTGAAGGAACAAAGGTGGGCGCAACCCCCAATCTCATAAAAATTAAAAAGGCTCATGGCGTTTGTCTGAGTAGTAGTCGTGCTTGATGTTAAGTCATCAGGAATATTGACAACATTATGGACCAGTTTTCTTGCCGTTTCTTCTCCACAGCTATAACACGTTTCGAAGCGGCAATAGTTTAAAAAAATATTAAAAAGTGTAAAATTGACGATTTAAAAGAACTTGTAGAAGTCTATTTGAATAAAGATAATTTGACTTTGACTTTGACTTTGACTATGTATTTAATTGAACTTTGGAAGTCGATAATAAATAATATAAACAATTTTTCAACAATTTGTTTGAAAATATTTTTTGCGTTGTATTTTTTATATAATAGGTATGATAAACAATGATCCTTTCGAAAAACAAACTCTATTATAGGAAAAGTATTAGTTGAAAAAAACAATCCGATATCATAACTGGAAGCCACTGTTTAAAAATGTTAAGTACATAATCAGTGCCAGATTTTAGCAGATTGACGTGGTAATAAAATTACACCGCTTTTTACGACGTCATCTAAAAGACCCCCAACCATACGGATCCTAAATGCGTCCACGTTGCTGAGCCCAAAATGGCCGTAGTCCTTCACGGGACAGACTGCGGGGACCTTTCTTGTTAATTTCCCTGATTTATGGTCACTGTCACCTTATCAAAAATTGTATTCTGAACAATTTCTCGGACCATTATTTACAAACATTGAAATTTCGTAAACATACGGTGTTTCACAAAAGCTGTGTGAACTGCTGCAAAAAGTAGTAAGTATGAGCTGGTTAAACCGGTAACCTAAAAAAAATCGCACGAATTACTTTATTTATCAGTATAAAAGTGCTATCATTTACGTGGTAAAATACAATATTTATTGAGCTATCGTACACAAACATGACAATTTATTTTACATAATGCGTCTTACGCATTATCGATCAGGGTTACGTGATCTGACGCGAGTTCAACATTTTTTACCAATCCCGAAAAAAACACAGCGCCGCTAAAGAAGTTTTCCCTTTAAAAATATTATTAAAAAATAATTCTGAAGAAGAACTGCCTCGTGGTCTCGCGGCACAACTATGTGCCGTGCGATCTAGAGGTCCTGGGTTCGATACCCGGGCCGGGCAAAGTGTTATTGGGTTTTTCCATTAGGAAATTCTCAGTAGCAGCACGGAGTCTGGAATTGTGGCCGAAAAATGGCAATAGGCTCGCTCCCTATTACGTGGGACTGATACATACCTGGCGAAATGTGGGTGCAGAAATGCGCCTCTGCCTACCCCTTTAGGGAATATAGGCGTGAGTTTATGTATGTATGTATGTAAAAAAGAATTCTGCTAAGCAACATAGCAAAAACCTAAAAGCATTCCAGTTTCAATTGAATTGAAAGAAATAGTCATAATTGGTACTAAAAGTCGCCGTTCTATTTGGACCTACACTTACCAACAGGCGTCAGTGGGCTTACCATGCCAGTAAAAATAGTCTTGTACTTTATATAGAAAATAGACCCGCCCGTGTCGAACTATCATGTCCAGTAACTGCCCTTCAAATTGTGCGATCGTAAAAAATAACACGTTCGTGAGAGGCCGTTGTTAAGGGCTCGCAAATAAAAGCCCTCATCAGATGAGCCTTAAACCTTCGGCGTTTGATGGCCGCCAGTAGGGCACAATCAGAAAATCGTTATGTATTAGGGTGCCGACCCTGGTTTTATCATAAACTGTTTATGGCATATTGGGCCAGATTTACGGGACCGTGTTTTTTATTTTGACACTCTAGTAATACACTGCCGACATAAATCCTCCC
This sequence comes from Hemaris fuciformis, assembly GCA_907164795.1. Taxonomy (NCBI): domain Eukaryota; kingdom Metazoa; phylum Arthropoda; class Insecta; order Lepidoptera; family Sphingidae; genus Hemaris; species Hemaris fuciformis. Next base: position 1,835,528 of record OU015440.1, on the reverse strand, counting down.
TTGTACGAATGATTGTTGAAGAATTTTCGTTTAATTATTTTTTGTAGGCCGAGGTAGTAAATGCTACTAATAGTATATACAATATACATATGTACATATTTTACTTCATTTCCAATTGCGGCCGGTCTATTAATAGCTGTTAAAAAGGATAAAGAGGATAAGAACAATAATGTTATCAACCTCAGTCATGACGGTCCATTCGAACTGTATTCATGTATACTATGTATATCTACCTTATATATTTACATACATACATAACCTCACGCCTGTACTCCCCGAAAGAGTAATTAGAGAGGTGAGTAGAGAGGTTAGTAGAGGTGCATTTCTGCAACCACATTTCGCCAATTTTTTTTTTTTTAGAACATTAGATTATAAAATAAATTTTTAGACTCGGAGCTTCTTCTGAGAATTTCCTAATGGAACAAATTGTAATAATTTACCCGAATCGAGAATCGAAGCCGGAACCTCTAGATTGCGGCACATACTTGTACCGCGGTATAAGTAAACGCGGTGCGTTGTCTCGCGAGACAACGAAGCAGTGGCTTCACTACTTAGGCAATAATTTATGTATATTATATATGTGTCGAAGCCGCGACGCATCCCCACTGTGCGCCCAACGTAGGGTACATAAATAACCGCCCGATCGGGGATGAATCATTCTCGCTCGGAACGCCGGACCGAACGGAGCTCTGTAATAAGTTTGTTTCGGATTAAATTTGCAATGACCTCCAAAAGTTTGACTGTTTGATTTAAAACCAATAACGCTCAAGACCCTCCGACATATGATTTTTTTTATCACTATATTATTACATTCTAGTACAAGTTCCTAAATATAGCGTTACTCGTGTTTTCCACTACGAAGGAACGGGAGCGTTCTGAATTGGCTCACGCGAGCAATGCGAAAGCCACAATTGTTAGAACCACCCGTGCGAAATGATCCGATTACTTTTGTATAAATTTATTTTGTTTTTGACAGTTTTGCATCATATTTTTTTAATTTTTGCCGTAGTTTTTTAAGCTTTACAAAAAGTACGAAATAAAAGTGAATGTCAAATGATAATAATTATAATGGTAATGGATACAGGTCGTTTTCGACAGAGCTCTTTGGAAGTCTTTGGGATGGCCTATGTCCAGCAATGGACGACTTTTAGCTGATGATGAAAAAATTAAAAATATCGAATTGGTTTCAGGGTAAATTATTTTTCAAGTGATTCCAGTTTAAGTCCTAAATGGGATGAAATTCTATTGGATTTAACCGTTAGGAAATTTTTAGCAGCAGCATTAGTCTTGCAAAACCAGGTTAACGATAATAGTGACATCCTATTCCAAAAACATGTGTATGTATCACTATATATCACTCCCATACATAGGCGTATAACTGTGTATGTCACGGAGTGCCGATTTCTGTATAATTATAGAAGCTGAATTAGTTTTATTGCGATTTTCGATGGTCTATCCAGTTCGAAATTTTATAGAATTATCTTTGAAGTCGTCATATAATTACTGATGTTACTGACTGGGAAATCTTTCAAGTCGTATTATATCATCAAAAAATGTTTTAAAGAAAAGTGAAAGGAAGAAAAATTCACTATGTAGATGTAAAATAAAAAGTTTGAAGTCGTTATAATATAATTACTGTTTTTGATGATTCGGAAATCTTTAAAGTCGTATTATATCTTCAAAAATTGTTTTGAAGAAGAACGAAGAGAGGAGAAAAGATTCACTATGTACATTTAAACAAAAAAGGTTGGTCCTAAAATTCGCACCAAACACATTCAAATAACCAAATTTTGAACACAAAAAGACGGTTAAGCACCACTAGAATCGATTTTACTTTCCACCAGCAACATTCAAATAAAGGTCGAAATACCAACGTTTAATTTAAAGCTTAATTATGATATTCTTATGTTAATTAACGTAGCGTAATTCGTGCTTGCAGTTCTAATTATCTAATTACGTGCGATTGTGCACAGATTTTAATTACACACACCGCTGTGATCGTAAATTAAAAATGGTTACAATAACGCTGTGTACACACTAAGTAAGCCAGGGGTGGTGATTTTAATAACTGAAGCGGTTAATGAGCAAGTGGTGAACCCTACACATACATTTGAGGTTTTGTGCCAGAGATTTCTTTTATCCTGGCAACAATACCTGACGGTGAGCATAGTGCAAGTAGTGATGGTCGATAATTTCTAAGGTCGCGAGTTCAAATCCTAGGACACCTGACTTTTCGAAGTTATGAGTGTATTCACAATGAATTACCATTTATGGAGGTCCACTGCTGGACATAGGCTTCTCCTAATGACTTCCACAGGAACCTGTAGGAAGCAGCTTGCAACCAGCGACGTCCCGCGACCTTTACTAGGTCGTCCGACCATCTTGTCGGAGAATGTCCCACGCTGCGCTTTCCGGTACGTGGCCTCCACCCGAGAACTTTTTGGCACCATCAACTATGTGCTCGGCCCATTGCCACTTCAACTTGCTAATCCGCTGGGCTATGTCGGTTACTTTAGTTCTCCTACGGATCTCCTCATTTCTGATTCGATCTCGTAGGGAAACCCCGAGCATAGCCCTCTCCATAGCTCGTTGAGTGACTCTGAGCCGTCACTATTATTATTAGTGCGATTTAATCATTTTATAATAAACGAGTGAATAATATTCATATCCCACGTCAATAGATCTAATTTGATCATTAACGAGATACCACGTTAACACAATCCGAAGATTTATTTAACGTCAAATCTGAATAGAAATTGGAATATCGAAAATAAAATAGAGAGCATTATAAATTATCTTAATCATCTAATTAACACGCAAAATAAATAAAATGTAAATATTAAAAAAAAAAAATATTAGATGATAAAAAAGCAATGTCAGAAGTGGGATTCGAACCCACGCCCACAGAAGTGGACTGCGACCTGAACGCAGCGCCTTAGACCGCTCGGCCATCCTGACTACGTACTAGGTGTTAAAATAGGTCATAACTTTGATACTAGAATTTCAGTGATACGCAACTGCTTGTCCCGGGTTTCATTTCCAAATCCAGCAGGTTTAATGGAATTATCACCTGAGGAAACAAGGCATATATGTACTTGTACATCAGTCTGCACCTTCTAGGATACAGAAGAATATATGTATGAGTGTGTGAGTTTAGTAAATCTTATACTGTATCCAATAAAATATTTATATTAGGACCTAAATCTTCATCATCAGCCCTTATACGTGTCACTGCTGAGCACGGGCCTCCTCTACAACTGAGAGCTGAGGCTTTGGTCCACAACGCTGGCCTAGTGCGGACTGGCGAACTACACGCCTAAGAAATTCCTAAGAATTTTTAGGTATGCTGCTAAATCTTATTTAGTTGGAATACATTAGATTATACTTGGGATTTTTTTGACATTGACTTCTAAATATCATAGTTATTTTTGTGTTATAAAGATCTTAGAATATCTTTACCGAAACGAGAATTCAGATTTCGTCTTGAAGAAGCTTCATTTTTTTTTTGGATATTTGATTGTTGTCTAACTAATAGGGTGCTTGATGTCTCTGAAACAGTTACAATACTCTTGCAGTTTTTAGTTTAAAAAATATAAAAAAGTGTAAAATGGACGATTCAAAAGAACTTGTAAAAGTCTATTTGAATAAAGATAATTTGACTTTGACTTTGACTTTGCAGGCATCAACGCTTATTCTATGTTTTTTGAATTTGTTTTCATTGCAAATAAACTACTATTTCGGCGTCCAAATTTTCAAGATTATTTACATTTTATACAGCCCAATAAAACTATTTGAGTGAGTATCGAATTCTAAAGCTCTTGACTATTTTTAGCAGGCAAAATACCTATTATCAATTTTCTTAGCAACATTCAGAACCCACATTCAAACCGATTACTGAACCCACCTCATTCCCCTATAATTCCGCGCCAATTTCGAAATGGATAATCATTGCATGGATCATTGCCCTTAATGACCTGGATTCTCGTCCCTAGCCAGCCATTAATTTAATTCATCGCACTTGGAGCAGCGCGATCCGCCATCTGTAAAAATCCATCAATGTGCACATCAATTCAAATGTAACGTTTATTCAGTCAATATTCTTAACCGAGCTCAGCGGTACGTGTCGATTCTACAAAAAAAAAACAGTTTGGAAATTATTTTATTTTTTTATTTAAAACTTTATATACTTACCTACATAAAAGTATAATCATCATCAGCCCAAATACGTCCCACTGCTGGGCACGGGCCTCCTCTACAACTGAGAGGGTTTAGGCCTTAGTCCACCACGCTGGCCTAGTGCGGGTGGGCGTCCGCCTAATAAATAATAATAATAAATACACCTAACAGTCACATACATAGTTCTGACCCCCACATTAAGATACGAGTCTTGTGTCGTGGGTATCAGAAACTACGAGAGACTTTTCGGTCTCACAAACACCCAGACCCAAAACAAATATTTGTATATCACACAAACTTTTGTCTCGGTGCGGGGATCGAACCCGCGGCCCCTAGTTTCGCAAGCTGGTATCTAGCCAACTGCGCCACGGGGCTGTCAATAAAGGCGGACTTAATGTCAAAGGCATTATCATGCGATCGCGATGTGACGAAGTTTTAACTCGCGCCTTTACCGCCAAAGGGGAAGGCCGTTTTTCGGGCACTTTTCCAGACTTCGTACTGAGAATTTTCCAAAGGGACATTTTTTTGGACCCGGGAATCGACCCTGGGACCTGTACCTACGTACATACTTGAGCCGCAAGACCACAAGAGTCAGTTTTGTAGTTTAAGTCTCACGTAATCGGAAACCATTGGCATTTTTCAGGCATATTTCCATATCCCGTGCTACTCAGAGTATTTCTTGTAAAATCTTCAATTACAGTTTGCCCAACCTAGGAACCAATCTCATGAACACACTACTTTAAGCCGCAGGACCAACGAAATAATCGAATATTAATAAGAAGCACATGTTTAACATTCTGCAAACAGTCTTATAAATATTAAAGTTCGAATCAAAACGACTACAAAGATTTAAGACCCGCCTTTGCAGAGAAAGCTAATTTCAGTTCAAAGATTGTATAAGATTGTCCTAGAAATAATTAAGTAGGCATTCGCGTCTAGGCACCCAAATATCTTATACCTTAAATATTAATTACTGACGCAAACAACGCGTGATGTGTAAAGATGGATTTAGGAGATGAAATTTTCCCAGGAATTTCATATACTAAAATTCTACCTGAGAAATTTGCTTACATCTTGGCAATTAGGTTGTGCTCTGATTTTATTTACTACTAGTGGTTCGGCTTTGTCTGGGTGCAATTTTTATAAATAACACACTTTGTCGTTTGCTTAAGTCTTATCTTTGTCCATTGCAAAAAATTTTCAAATTGGTCCAGTAGTATTTAAGTTTACGAAGTAAGCGAAACGAGAGGCCGCGGCATCAATCCCCGCATCGGCATCGAGACAAATGTTTGTGTGGTCCACAAATATTGATTCTGTTCTGGGTGTTTGTTAAGACCGAAAAGTCCGTCGGAGTTTCTGATACCCACAACACAAGACTTGCAAGTATGGTATATTTATTTATTATCTATTTAGTAGACAAATATACGAACTTTCGACATACAACTCATCATGCAACTACAGTATTTTTCGCACTATTCTCGTAGTCGTAAATAAAGCAAATCCACCGCCAATACGGTTCACAGTGTCCGGATATCAGTCGAGACCGCCGGATATGAAAGACTTACACAATACCCGGTCATTGTCCAACAAACAACCATGGTGCATGGAAATAACGTTATTATTAACTTGTAAACTCTTTTTCAACTCCTCCTTTATTTGTCTTTCTGATTAACTTCGTTGCGGGTTTATGACAAATTTAGGTCCCCTTAGATTCGTTGAGCTTCATTGCTCGGTGTCAATACTGTGCGTGCCGCTGTTGATCCTGGAGCACAGGTGTTACAGTGGCGGGTGTGTGGTGGGATAGGGCCAATTATTATCTTGTAATAAAGCTGCAAATTGTTTGCTGTAAAGTGGAGAATGTCTATCAACCCATAAATGTAGTCAAAGTCAAACTCAAAATATGTATTTATTCAATTAAACTTTTACAAGTATTTTTGAATCAGTTTTAAGCTATCGCCGTTTCGAATCGTGTTATCGCTGTGCAAAAGAAACTCCCTCAGCAACACGAAATCAAATTGTTTTTTCTATAATACTGGATTTCTACTAGTAGGCACAAGTCTTATTTACAGCTGAGAGAGGTAAGATAGTAAGCACGATACTATAAAAATCGAGCAACAAGTGGCGAAAAATTTCCATTAGTTCTTTTCAATCAATTTATTCTCGCTACTCAAAGAATATTTCGATTGCAATATACCTACTTATCATGATATATACCCGGCCGCAGATTTAATCCCTGGACCGGAACAAATATTTGTGAGGTCGAAAAGTCTCTCGTAATCCCTAATCCTCGCGATACAACTTAGTGGCTCAAAACTGTGAATTTTTGATGAATTTATTACATGCATATGCTTTGGACGCCCGATATCTCTAATAATGACGATTATAGCCTAAATTCGAATTTGTTTGAAACTTTAATATGCTCACTTTCTTATTAAAATTCTTGTGGAACTGAAAAACATAACTTGCCAAACATTTGTTTTTTTTTTTATGGAAAAAGGAGACAAACGTGCAAGTGATCCACCTGATGTTAAGTGGTCAACACCGCCCATGAACACCCATAATACCAGAGGAAATATCGGTATGTTGCCAGCCTTTGAGGAAAATATAGGCTCTCTTCTTGAAGGACCCTAAGTCGTATCTGTTTGGAAGTATTGCCGAGGCAAGCTGATACTGTGGTACTATGGTATATTTTTTTTATGAAAAACACCTTCGACTTCACAAAATCATGAATTTATTCTGTGTAATATGTCTGTATAGTTTTTATGATCGGAATAGATACATGAAAGATATATTCCGAAGTACCAGAAAAAATACTTAACTTTTAACGCTTATTCTAGTCACCCCAAACAGACTCGGGGAACTAACTTTGTTTTACACTAGTACGTCACACGTCCATCATAACCTGATCTCCCAGGCCTCTTCGACCTCATATAAAACACCTCAATTCCACACTAAAGGGAGAGATAAGACGGCTCTAGTCACACTGGGGCTTTGTTATATATTATTCAATACAATTTAGCTCCATTACGATGCGGGTTTGGGAAAAAAAAGTGGGTGAACGCGCTCCCGCGAAACGTAACGCGTAAAAATTTGATGGTTTTATGGGAGTTTCAGCGTGACACGTTTTATGGCGAGTCATTAAATTAGTGAACTGCGGAGGAAATGTTCCTAAAATAACGTGTTTCAGTTTCACGAATCGAAGGGAGAATGTTTACGTTGTACGCCTTGAATTTTGCGTGGTAAAAGTACATATTGACGGCCCTGTGGCGCAGTTGGCTAGATACCAACTTGCGAAACGTGAGTCCGCGAGTTCGATCGCCGCACCGAGACAAATGTTTGTGTCATCCACAAGTACATCCACAGTTTCTGATACCCACGACACAAGACTTGTATGTGGGGTCAGAACTATGTATGTGGCTGTTGGGTGTACTTATTTTATATGTACTACTTAGATTAGATTTGATTAATATTTTTCAGGCAGTGTTTCTAGGTTTTTCCATTAGTATGACGTTGTTCTAGACATACTTAAAACCCCAAATGGTAAAATGTGGGTGCAAAAAGGCATACACTGCATAATATACTTTATTAGTATACCACCAGTAAATCCATATATTTGTTAAATAAAAATCCAGATGTTCAAATGATGATCACAAAATAAGCTTACGAGTAAAAAATATTTATGTAAAAAAACAATTCTGCGTCAAAAACGAAGTGAATCTCGGCTCGCGGGGCATGCATCGTGGTCGGTTCATTTCCCGCTGTCACAATCGTCGTTTCCTGTGTGTGACTCGCTTTTACCTGTCGTGTCATTGTTGTTCAAATGTACATGTTTGGTCTATATTCTTTTTACCTGACTGCAAACGCGGAAATAAATATCTGACTGTATTATGCAAGTATGAATATTATGATATGTCTCCGCATGACTTTCAAATTACTTATCATGATTTGATAAAACCTTTAGACTGCCTCGGGGTCTCGCGGTACAAGTATGTGCCGTGCGATCTAGGGGTCCTGGGTTCGATTCCCGGGTCGGGCAGAGTGTTATTGGGTTTTTCCATAAGAAGAATCTCGGTAACAGCACGGAGTCTGGAATTGTGCCCGAAAAACGGCAATAGGCTCGCCCCCTATTACGTGGGACTGATAAATACTTGGCGAAATGTGGGTGCAGAAATACACCTCTGCTACCCCTTCGGGGATTATAGGCGTAAGGTTATGTATGTACGTATGTATAAAACCTTTAGATGTAATTTGATCGTTGTAATTTTTGTTCTCACTTTGTATATTATATCATTATAATCATTATCAGCCCATATACATCCCACTGCTGGGCACGGGCCTCATCTACAACTGAGAGGGTTTAGGCCTTAGTCCGGTTTAACGATGAAGAAAAACATCGTAATGAAACCTGCACACCTAAAAAACAGTTCTTTGGAATTTCCTAGGTATGTAGTCCGCCAGCCTTTTTGTACTTATTTAGTTTACTGTATTCCTTACTTTTAATCTTATGTGTAAAAAAAGTTTTAAATAAATAAATATAATACTACATAGCATGCATATATTTTATGCATCCACATATTTTAGCAAGTGCAAAATACGACAAAAATTCAAGGAAAAGCATACGAAGTGAAAATAGAAACAAATTAATAATGTGCGCTGAAATTGTCAAGTCGGTTTCGGAGCTAACCGTCGGGACCACGGGGAAAAGCGGGAAAATGGAAACGGAAACTGCGAATTGCGTGTAGCCTTGTGACGTCACGTCCGCCCCACAAATCTCCGAAAGGATGGCGTATCGGGCAGTAGATGTGTTGACTGAATGGTGTGATTTCGACGGGTCCAGTTGTCTCTATAAAAAATGAAAACAATTTGATAAATACCCAACCGTCACAATATATTATGTACATAATCCTGACCCCACACTAAGATACGAGTCTTGTGTCGTGGGTATCAGAAACTACAAGAGACTTTTCGGTCTTACAAACACCCAGACCCGAAACAAATATTTGTGGATCAAACAAACATTTGTCTCGATGCGGGGATCGAAACCGCGGTCTTTCATTTCGCAAGCTGATTTATAACCAACTGCGCCACGGGGCTGTCAATTTGAATATGATTATGTTTTAGAAGACATAATACCGTTCAACTAGTTGGTATGAACGCTGCGTTCCGAATAGAAATACTCTTTTGCTCTGCCCTATGGAAGTACAAGATAGTTACTTACTTATCACACACCCCACACAGCCCCGTGGTGCAGTTGGCTAGATACCAACTTGCGAAACGAGAGGCCGCGGGTTCGATCCCCGCATCGAGAAAAATGTTTGTGTAATCCATAAATATTTGTTTCGGGTCTGGGTGTTTGTGAGACCGAAAAATCTCTCGTAGTTTCTGATACCCACGACACAGGACTTGTATCCTAGTGTGGGGTCAGAACTATGTATGTGACTGTTGGGTGTATTTATTTATTTTATAATGCTTATTAAAAATTTACCTAAATACCAGATTTTCCTAAATTGTTAACGTGACTGGTTTACAAAATTCTTCACGACAAAACTAAACAGTTTAAACAGAAGTTTGTGTCTGCTATTCAAACATGCTACAACTATTAAGCTACGGTAAAAGCCAAAAACTAGGCCCAAGGAGAAGCCGGCAACACTAATATCACATAAACACATAAAAGCGGTGTCATTAGCGTGTATTCAATTCCGCGGCATAACGTCTTTGTGTCGTGACGCGGGCGTGATTACGTCGGCAAATTGATGAAGCTAGGTCCCGCTGAATGAGGAGCGTGTCAGAAATCCATCCTTTGTCACGCTCCGGGAGATTCCTGCTATAATAGGATTAGTAGCTGCTGCGTTCCATTCGGCTTGGTTCATAATTTTAAGTTCTGTAATGTCTTTTCGACGTTACATGTGTATACGTAATGAATCGTCATGTTCTTTCGTAAAGAATATCGAGAGGAAACGTGCTCAGTTAAAAGTTCTTTGGAATTTCTTAGTTGTATAGTCAACCCACACTAGGCCAGCGTGGTGGACTTAGACCTAACCCCTCTTAGTTGTAGAGGAGGCACATTAGCAGCTTTTGCATTCCATAAGGCTTGGCTAATATTTTTCGGTGTGTTCGGTCGTGATTATAGTTTTTTATATACTCGTATCTGAGTAAACGGTGAAGCAGCCTTTAAGTTATACTTATACAAAAATAAAGCTGAACTTTGCAACAGTTTTTCTCTATTTTATCGGCTCCACTATAAGGTTCCATTGCAAACTATTGACAAAAAATACTAAATTAATTATAATACCTGCATTCATATTCATGTAAACTAATACCTCTTCTAAAGACAGAGGCACATTTATACACCCACGTTTAGTCCCATAATCGAGAGTTAGATTATTATCGTTTTCCGAGGTTTCAAGTCTCCCAACTGTCACTAAAGATCCCTTAAATTCTTTGGACTTGGAACATGTCGATCTCATGCGCCAAATACGGCAGCTAGACCATCGAGGAAGCTATACATTTTTTAGCCTAGTATATATTCTGAAGTCTTTGGAAGACTTTGGGAGAGGCCTATGTCCAGCAGTGGACGTTTTCCGGCTGATGATGATATAATATGAAAACTTGTATCGATCAGAGAAACCCAAGGCAGGGAATTCGCCAAAAGATCCCCAGTGGACGTCTAACAATATTATTCAATCCACTACTTCAAACTGCATTAATTGGCAGCTGGAAATGCTCAGGTTTTAATCTCGTTTGGGATTTTGAGACAGCCTAGAGCTGTTCTTAATTTTGAATGGGCAGCGTTGGATGAAAAAGTATTTTTTTAATTATATGGATTTTTATTGTGTTTGATACAATTAATTATAATAAAATAATAAGAGACGCATGGAGTGCGTACGAGAATATTATATGAAAGAAACAGGAATAAATGAAGACATGACAACTGATAGGCATGTTTGGAAGAAGAAAACATACTGCACCGACCCCAAATATAATTTTGAACAAGACAAGAGAATGATTATGATGACATAGATTTGTCACGTATTTAAGATTAAAAAAATGAGAGAGAAACCCTGTACAAAACATGATTCTCCATAATCCATAGTGGTGGACTAACACTTTAGAGGAAGCCCTTTGCCCTAGTATCTACCTATATGGGAACCTATATTATATTAACGTATTATACCTATCTATATATTATCTATATTATATTAACTTTATGGACTTATACTATAGATAGATATCAAATAGACTGCGTCAAACGAAATATATCCATATCTTTTCATTTCTTTCTGCACCAAACCAGAGTTATTTCAAAAAATATTTATTGTGAAATATATTTTTCCTTTCATCAACAAAGAAAACGCTCTCACTAATAATATTAACAAAAAGTTTTCTACACAAATGTATTCCCGCGGGCGGAACAAAGATTCACAGACCGTATCATTCTGTTTACTGTTTTCTTGAAATACACTAAGAGTTTTTTTATTATTATACCAGGCCTAAGGTCACTCTTAACTTATTTTATACGCCTAATTCACTGTATAACCTATCAGTTCTGATAACTTCACTTCTCCAAAATAAATATATAAATACACCCAACCGTCACATGTCTACGTATTTCTGACCCCATACTAGGATACAAATCTTGTGCCATGGGTATCAGAAACTAACATACGAGAGACTTTTCGGTCTAACAGACACCCAGACCCGAAACAAATATTTGTGGATCATACAAACATTCGAGATCGAACCCGCGGCCTCTCGTTTCGCTAGCTGGTATCTAGCCAACTGCGCCACGGGGCTTTCAAAATGTATTTAGCGTGGTATGCTAGTTTAGCAGTATATGGCTAATGTATAGGCGGCGTGTCGGGGTGCTCGGGTACGGGCACGTGGCGACAGCGCCTGATGTGCTGAATGGAGAAAGCGCAAGCGCAATGATAAGCACGAAGCAGTTCAAGCGTTTATTGCCCACACAGTACATATACAGCAAAAGTAACGGCACAAGAAGAAAATGTTCACACACACAATATAGTCAAAAACAAGTAGAAAGTACAGAAGGAGGTGAGACAAAAATATTACAGTACGAGAATGTTTACAGAATGCAGCTGATAAGCGCGGACGAGATAAGGCGGCGAGGTAGCAGGTGACACGGGCTTCGCGAGCGAGAGAGGTGTACCGACTGGCGGCCGGCGCGTGAGTTGAAGCGATGCGCGCCGTCGCTTATCTCTGTCGCCACGCAAAACAGGTTTACGCCCGACCCGTGGTATGCAGTGTCTCCAATGTACTCCACATTTAATATATTGGGTTCTGTAAGTGTAATGTATTGTAATGTATATGTGTTGTGTAATGCGTGTGAGTGTAACTGTGGATAAATATACATAATATTAAATATGTTAATAAATAAAAATACGTAATAAATAAATTAAATATTAGGTACGCCACATGTACACCAATATTGTGAAAGCAACAGTATGTCTATCAGACTATAATGTTTCCTACATACATACATACGTCTAAAATAAAGGTATTAACATAGGAGGGACAATGGAAAGGGATATAGACAAAAGGCAAGAGGCATATTGCCTCTGTTTACCCCAAAGACATATTGACACCTAACTTACACCAGATGTTTTATGCCACTATATGGGGGCACACATTACACCCAAAAGTCACATAGTACGACCCCACACTAGGATACAAGTCCTGTGTCGTCGGTATCAGAAACTACGAGAGACTTTTCGGTCTCACAAACACCCAGAGCCGAACAAATATTTGTGGATCATACAAGCATTTTTCTCGGTGCGGGGATCAAACCCGCGGCCTCTCGTTACACAAGCTGGTATCTAGGTAACTGCGCCACGGGGCTGTTAATAGGCAAGTAACAACAATTTACCCGTATCGGATATCAAAACTAGCATATCTCAGTCCCAAGCCCCACACTTTGACAGTTTGCTTAAAAGACACCATCATGCTAATAAAAGTTTCATACATTATAACATAGATTAGAGATACTGCGATGCATGCATATTCATTTTTAATCGGAGCCAAACAAGACAGATAGTCACAGTATGGAAGTTGTGCCACAACAGTGTGGAATAATACATAAAGGGGATATTGTGAACGACCGCGGCGCACGTACCACACCTATCTTACGACAGCTGTACTTACCGAGGACGACTTACACTGGGACAGCTTGTTTTAAAGCTGGGAAAAATATGAATTATATATGGTAGTAATGGCTGAGCTAGGACACAAAGTATGACACAAAAAGTAGTGATTAATCTTGGGACATTTTTTTAACGAGGGCAATTAGTATTTCGGTGTGTCCATCCTTGTAGGATGTCCATGAACTGGAATCCAAGGCAGCAAAGTTTCAGTCAATACAGTCGTAGGTGGGTGGTATGTTCGAATCAGAGGTCGTAACGATCTTTGCAGGAAGCGTGTGTGGCGTACATAATATGTTGTGTTATTTATTTATTAAACATATTTATGTAGTGTATGCATTTAACATGGGGAGTGCTCTGATGAACTTTTCGGGTTAATACCTGCTGCTGAATTTCACTACCGCACCACACGCCAGAAATTGAAGTTCCATCCCTACCATCTGGATGAATGGCGTTCCTCAACAGTGCGGCTCAAACGGTGTTTCCTTCCTCGCACAACATCTTTGTGGAATCAGCTTTCCTCGGCGGTATTTCCGAATAGATATGACTTAGGGACCTTCAAGAAAAGAGCCTATATTTTCCTCAAAGGCCGGCAACGCACCGATGATTCCTCTGGTATTGTGGGTGTCCATGGGCGGTGTTGACCACTTAACATCAGGTGGCTCACTAGCTCGTTTGTCTCCTTTCCCATAAAAAAAAATATTTTATATATATTCTATATTAACAATTACACCGCACACCCATTCTTACTAACACACATACATTACACCTACAGAACCAAACAGATTTAATCAATTTATTATTAAGTATAAATATGGAATGCATTGGAGGCACACGATACCGCGCCGGTACAAACCGGTATCTCATTGTGACAGAGCGAGCGATGCGCGTCACCGCTTCGACGCACGCGCCGGCCTAATGGACTTAAAACATCTGGAAATATATATGTATATTGAATCAGTCGATATTATTTGTCAACTAGTTAAATATAGTTAGGTAGTAGGGTTAGTCGACGCTATATTTAAACTGCACTTTTATAGATTTTATAGGGGTAGGCAGAAGTGCAATCCACATTTCGCCATTTATGTTTTTATGCCACGTAGGGAGCGAGCCTATTTTTCGAGCACATTTCCAGACTTTGAGCTGCTATGCTACTGAGAATCTCCCAATGAAAATTCTATATATCTAAATAGTTAGTGAAGCACATTTTATGATTTTTGGCTAAATTTTGATAAATAACAAGATAACTGAACGAAGTTTTTCATAAATTCAAATTAAGAGTCATTTTCGAGGCTCAAAATTCGGGTTTATTTATAACATCATCATCAGCCCAAATACGTCCCACTGCTGGGCACGGGCCTCCTCTACAACTGAGAGGGTTTAGGCCTTAGTCCACCACGCTGGCCTAGTGCGGGTTGGCGGACATTTATAACATAGTTAGGTAATCAAAATAAAATGTTGAATTGGAAATGTCGCCAAGCAAATAATTAGTGAGAAACATATTAAGAGATTTAGATCCCTTATTCAAGTAAAAAAAAATATAAACTTGAAAACGTATAATTTTTGTTTTGAATAAATTTTTTGGATAAATATTTTAAAGAGTATTACGCCGTGCACAGCCCGGTGAAAAATGCAAATCATAGTGATTTAATCACTCCGCCGCAAGGCCTTTCAGAGTGAGGATGTATCGCTCTGCGCACCCTCGATTTTTAGTTTCGTCTATGTTTTCGCGGTTATCTGACTGCCTTCCGAAAAATGATGATGATCAGATTCAATAAACTTTATTTCATTTAATTTCATTTCATATAATTAACTACCGACGCTGGCGTTAGTTAGAGTCATATTTACCAAAATTCGACTAGACTAAACGCTCTTAAGTTTTTATTTTTAATATTTACACTTCTGTTGTTATCTTTGAAAAAAACGAGAGGCATCATACTAGTTTTCAAACATTTTTGCAACTGATTAATTATTTATTTGAAAATTATAGTAATGAAGTAATTATTTTTAGCTTATACAAAAGTCCTTTTTTATGCTTTAGCGTTTGCAAATCTTTCCACAATTTTTTTCAAATTTAATAGTTTGAAAATATCACTCGTCTATATACATTAGCGAGAGCGCTGCAAGTTTTTGCTGGCAGAGTGTGGAGCGCAAGTAATTTCTTACTCAGTGCTGAAAAAGACTTTTCGCCACTGCAGTTAGTAACACTCATTGTTAAAAAAATCTTAATATTATCTCCACACGGAAACATGCATAAATCATTAAAACTGTTTATTAACTGTAACAAACCCTTTGGGGTTCTGGCAGAAATAGAATGCTCGGCCTCGGTTTCGGTGTGAAAGACCGTCTCCCTTCTAACTCAATATGCCCCGTTTTAACTTCATCAAAATGAAATTTTGTTTTTTTCCTTCTTACATCTTTTTTGTATGTGGTCACTTCGCATCTATTGATTGCCTCTGATTCAAAATTTCTCTTATTCATCACGAAACGTATCGGCTATTCAAACTGAAATATCTGTACATTGATATTAGTGTCGTATCGTAAGACGTTATTGTCAAACTGCAACGAAAGCATCTTGGTAAAGTCTATGTGTCGATTATCTTGCTCTTTCAGTAACGTCGTTTAATCCTATGTTCCGAAAACCTTATTTCATTCTTTTTTAGCCTCACTTTTGTCGTAGTTAGGTTTTAGTTTTAACTTTTTTTTTATTTTTAATGTTTTGGTGCTGTTATAATATCAATTTCTTTGCAAACTATTTTATTAACAAACTAAACCGACTAATAAATTGTCCGTCTCAGGAATTAAGAGAACCTGGAAAGATATTTTTATTCTATCTAATTCTGCAAGCCTAAGCCACGCCACACATAGTCTATATTATAGTCTCTATATTTAGTGGACAATTAAGACGCTTCTAACGATTCCTTATTTGTCTAATTCTGGCCAGTAGTTTAGAAGGTATGAGGGAACAAACAAGCATACCATAGAAATATCACAATTATTGAATAAATACGGAAAAAATCACGAGCAAATGCTAATAATATTTACATATTTTTTATATGTACAAATAACGCCCTTTCCAATTATACCAAACACGGCATTTATTTTTTAACACATCACTTTATGACCGCTAGAGAGTGCCATATTAGATTCAATGACACGTCGTATAGCCTATAACTAGCGGACGATCAAGACGCTTCTAACGATACCATTTGTCCAGTTAATAATAAGTAGTCGAGGAGCTATGAGGGAACAGATGAACATGCATACATACATACATACATAGCCTGTTAAAATCATAACCCTCCGCCTTTGGCTTTGCCGTAGTCGAATAAAATCAGGGAGTCCCAAGTTTTTTAAGCTAATAGCTCATTTAGTTTTAGTGTTTTGTTGTTGTTTGTCTCGGTCTAGTTGAAATATGTAGGGTAGATGCAAGGATGCTAGATTAATAGTGCATGCGCTGAAATCGTTCCAGCGCGCCCCCCCGATCCTCGCGCCCTAGGCTGCAGCCTAACTTGCCTAAGGGTTAATCAGGCCCTGGGAGTAAGGATGCATTAAACTCTTCCAAACTTGCGGAAATTCTCGTCCCAGTATACGGTATCCGTAGCCGTGTATTTTTCAGTTACGACTATTTGCTACCGAGTCGACGTTTGAGCCACGCGACCGGAATAGATTGCGCCCGCAAATAAATCCCAGCCCGTCGCACTTCCCATACAAACCTGCAGGAAACACTGGATGCAGCGTTAAATTATACATTTTGCTGGAAACTGACCGCTTTTGAGGGTAGTTTTGTAATATTTATGATAGAAGTAAAGAACGTGTGAGCTGACGTTTGTTATTTGACAATCTCTCAGTAACTTAAAAATAATTCAAGTAAAAGTCTATAGTCAAACTCATCATGCCATCTGTCATCCCAAAATTCATCAGAATCGGTTCAGTAGCTCAGGAAAGAAAGGATAACAAAAAAACGATTTTTTCGCTTGTGAGTCATCAGCGGTAGTAATACGACTGATACGGAAAAAAATAAAATATACATAATAGACACTATCCTCCACGGAGATCCTCTCCCTCAACATACCAAAAACTATGCAAATTGGTCCAATTGTTTAGGCAGAAAAGCGTAACAAACATACAGGCACATTTACATATGTAGGTACTCATACGAAACTAAAATAATATTTTGACTTTACGTAGTCTCTATACTTAATAATTAAAAAAGTATTCTCTATACTTTAATAAAAATTAAAGTGGTAATTGAAGGTTAGTTTGGAATGAATGACTAGCCTACTGCTGGATATAGACATTCCCAAATGCGCACATTTGATCTAAGCCATAAATTGTGGGTCTTCAGCCTAGGTCTGAATAAGTCGTCACTTCTTCTTTGATCACCAAAATTTCAAAAGATTAATAATTCTTAATATATTTTTAACAGATGCTTCTTTGTGTATTTAATGCATTAAAGTGATTTATGACTGTTCGGTTGGAATACCTTACGTTATTTCCATACCTTCAGGCAAAGTCAAAATATAAAATATTTGTTTTTAGTTTAAAAATTTAAACTCGAAAATCTTTAACAGATTCTCAACAATATATCTCAATGTAGAGTCAGCGGTATAAGTGCAGCTGATAAGTGTATTTATTTATTGAGAAATACCACAAGAGACTAGAAAAACTGATCACCAAGACAAGAATCCTGAACATTGCAATACTAATACGATTCGTCGGAGCGCACTACAGTGGGAAGGTATGTGAAAAAGCCATTTTCTAATTGCGCCCGAGCGACAGCTAAGTGTTCACATAAAAGTACAGAAGCCACTAGTGAGTCGCTTGGAGTTTGTACCGCATAGATCCTCAGCATTTGAGCCTTATAAAAATAAATATTTAAAAAATAATGTAACTAAGACGTCTTTGGAAATTATTTTTTTATAATAAATAAATAAATACACCCAACAGTCACATACATAGTTCTGATCCCACACTAAGATACAAGTCTTGTGTCGTGGGTATCAGAAACTACGAGAGACTTTCCGGTCTCACATACACCCAGACCCGAAACAAATATTTGTGGATCACACAAACATTTGTCTCGGTGCGGGGATCGAACCCGCGGCCTCTCGTTTCGCAAGCTGGTGTCTAGCCAACTGCGCCACGGGGCTGTTTTATAAGCATTTTTATTCATTCATTTTCTTACGTTCAAATTAAATTTGCCTTATAAACAAATTAAAGTTGTCTTAGTATGAAAAAAACGAACTACGAGCAAAGGGTCACGTTTATGTCAGAGGCCAGTACGTCCCATGAAAGTCCACAATACAGGAAGAATCATCGGTATGCTTAAAGCTCCCTTCATCATCATCATCATCAGCAGCAGCTTTTCTTACGTCCACTGCTGGACATAGACCTCTCCTATGACACGCCACTGGGCTCGATTTTCGGCCCTTCTCATCCAATCGCTGCCAGCCACCTTGCTAATATCGTCACCCCACCTAGCCAGAGGGCGCCCTACACTACGTTTGCCGAGTCGCGGTGTCCACTCCAGAACCCGTTTCCCCCAACGGTTGTTGCCACTTCAGCTCGATAACCCTTTAAAGGTCCCTTGTCCCACAAGAGAACAGAAGAAAACTCCACACACAAAACAAGATAGTGATTTATAATTTGCGGACTTGTATGTTCGGGAAGTCTTACCGTTTATATCCAACTGATAATGAATAGAAATATTTCCAATAGGTTCAAACAAAAAGTTCCAAACAGAACGAACCACGGTGATTGCACATTCGGGCACTTAAAGTAGAAGTCAAAACGTAGAGCGCGACTTAAAAGCTAGTGGCTCAAATTGTTCCCGGGGGATCCAAGTGTCGCCGGGCGCGGACGAACACGACCCACCGCGACTAATGTCCCGCTCACCAGCAAGGCATGAGCGAACTACTTCTGAGCATCTTCTACTGTCTAGTCTTCTTTATTTTTCACTACAATTTAAGTGGGGTTTATCTCGCGGTAGTACAGATAGTATCTGCAGATGGTTCTAAAAGATAACTCCTTATGAACGTAAAATATTCCGGGATTTAGCGTCATAATATGTTTCCAACTATCCATGGCGATAAATTTTAAAAATTTACACGAGCTTATTTTTTTATAGGGAATCCACTATGTCCAGTACTATGAGGATGACTCCTGATTTTTAGTATATCAGGTGTTCTGATGCACCTTTATGCGGATGCATACACAATCCTATCCCAGACTATAATTCCTACATTTTGAAAAGCTAGGTCTTGTCCATGTCAACGTAGGAGATGTTATGTATTGACCTGGCGCAGTTCGCTAGACACCAGCTTACAAAAGGAGTTTGATACCCGAACTGAGACTGTTTGTGTGATCCACAATTTTTTGTGAGACCGAAAGGTCCCTCGTAGTTTCTGATACCCACGACCCAAGACTCGTATCATAGTGTGGGGTCAGAACCATGTACGTATATGACTGTTGGGTGATTTTATTATTATGTAGACTATTGCTCTAAAACCATTTTCTTATGGACTTTATCTTATGAATTGCACCACATAGTGACAATCGTAGCTTCTTCTTAAATCGAAGTTAATCGTAGATAGAAATCCGCACTTTATCGTTCCAACTATTGTTCATACGGATTCTAAAGTTCCTTATTTAAACTTACTATTAAATATTGCTTTATCATTAACAAGACTTCGTGAGGCAATTGATTAGACTTCTAAAAGAGGTGACGAATTTTATTTGAGAATTTTTATATTTTGTGGTCTAAAAATATTTCGGGTATCTGAGTTTTTACGGAAAAGCCGTAGTACTTATGTAAGGACATACCTTCTATTGTCGCAGGAACCTATGACAAGACTGGTATCTTTCTGTGGGTTTAGGACTATGTGATCCTTATTCTTACGAATTGTTGTTCGTATTTGTGGACGGTCTTTGTCAATGATGATGATGATGATGATGATTACACCAGTGGCGGTACTTCCATAGAAGCCCAAAAGCCCAGCTTGCCTTACGTAATTCCGAATAAGAAACATAAACTATATATTCCATAATTCAATACAAACAACAAAATATTTTATCCAAAAACAGAAATTTACGTATTTTTGCCGCGCCGCCGTGATTAGTACCTAAGCACATAACTAATTGAATAGTTGAATGTTCCCATACGAAAAGGTTATATTATGTTTGTTGTTGCATATTTTATATAATATTTAAAATGTGTGTGATTCTTGTTGTAATGATTTAAATAATTTATCTGGTTCTTGTAGAATGCATTCAAATTTACAAACCACATACATACTTTGATTTATTTTTATAAATATTGTAAACAACGCATTGAAGTATTCATTTCTCGTTAATTATGTCACGAAATTTCAAAACTCTCGCGTTGATCATCATCGTATTATTTCTAAGATTTTCAAATTTACAAACCACATACATACTTTGATTTATTTTTATAAATATTGTAAACAACGCATTGAAGTATTCATTTCTCGTTAATTATGTCACGAAATTTCAAAACTCTCGCGTTGATCATCATCGTATTATTTCTAAGATTAATACATATTATTTATCATTATGTTCAACAAAAAAACTTGAATTCAAGGTCACGACATAAAAATTAACTTACGAGTACCGTATAGGTAATTTTTAGAATTTGACTGTTTACTTTTTAATTATGTGGTTTGAAACCAATTCGAGTCGAGTTATTTGTCTAATAAAATTCAATATGATATATTCCGTGTTATAACATCTCGCATTCAAATTTAGAGAGACACGACGTTTGTGCACAATTTGGACATATTATTGTTCTAATAATTTTCGCCGACATTTTATGGTTTTTGGTACTAACTATCACTAGCGACAAATAATTATTTCTTTGTTGGGCCAGTACTATAATATACCTACATCAATAATATGTTAAAATCTTGAATGTAAATAATTTGCGGTAGGTATATTATTTGAGCATGCAGTGATGGCCTCGAGGTTTAGGCGCGCGGTCGAGAATTTCGACGGTCGCAGGTTCAAACCCCAGGCACACACCTCTGACTTTTACAAGTTATGTGTGTATTCACAATGAATTATCACTTGCTTTAACGGTGAAGGAAAACATCGTGATAAAACCTGCACACCTAAAAGTTCTTAGGAATTTCTTAGGTGTGTAGTCCGCCAACCCGCACTTGGCCAGCGTGGTGGACTAAGGCCTAAACCCTCTCAGTTGTAGAGGAGGCCCGTGCCCAGCAGTGGGACGTATTTGGGTTGATGATGATTCTGAAACAAAATTCGCAAATGATTGCTAGTCTTGGCTGCAAAAATTATATAAAATTATTTTTCGAAATAATTTCTCATTATTATGCTATATACATACATACAGTTACTATAGTCTCTGCTGATCAGTAACATACAGAATTAAATTATACTACTGGTACAATGAAATAAACAACTAAACTGATTATAAAAACGTTCTGAAAGCTAAAAGTTTGATATACAAATGTTTTGTTTTTCTCTACGATGTTCCGTAAACAAACCGGTAAAACAGATGTCGAACGAAACTACAAAATAACCCGAAACTTTTACGTTCACACTAACACACGACGCAAACTGCAAAATTACCAGGAGTGCAAAAGCGCGTGGCAGTCTCGCGCACTATTGAAAAAAAATGCGATGCGACCAAACACTGTAGACCTGCACGTGTGTGCACCACTATTGACAACAGTGCTTATATTACGCTGGTTATTCAGTTAGCAGCGAGCAGCGTAGCTCGAATAGAAACCGAGATTCTGGGTGTTAGAAAACCATTTCGGTTTCATGCGCGCCTGGTAGCGCAGGGCCGCTCGCGAAGGATTCCGAATGATTTTCATTTAAAAAACCAAACCGGGTGAGCCGGCAACATTTTTAAAGTGTCGGAAATGTTTTAAAATGTTCTTTGCGCCGGCACAGCGGTGAATTATTGTAGGAATCCCGACGTGTTAAGAATAAAACTGAAATTATTATATAGCTGCGGTGCAGTGGTTACTCTTTTACAAATATAGGTGGATCCCGGCTAACCTCACTTGCTTTATTACGAGATATGAAGACTGAGGTTTTATTCAAAGAAAACATAATGTTACTAACGCTACTATAAAGTAACTGGAAACAAACTTGTTCCATAAAAAATGTTTTATTGAAGTAAGTTAATATGGTCATCACAATATTAAATTAATGTAGTATTGTTTTCTTCAAAATTGAAATGATATAAAATATTATAAGTCGTGATGTCATCGAGGATTAGGCACCGGGTCGAGAATCCCAACAGTCGCGGTTTCAAACCACAGGCACACAAGTCTGACTTTTCGAAGTTTGTGTATCCACAATGAATTATTACGTACTTTAACGGTGAAGGAAAACATCGTGAGGAAACCTGCACACCTAAAAGTTCTTAGCAATTTCTAAGGTGTGTAGTCCGCCAACCCGCACTAGGCCAGCGTGGTGGACTAAGGCCTAAACCCTCTCAAAGGTAGAGGAGGCCCGTGCCCAGCAGTGGGACGTATATGAGCTGATGATGATGATGATGATGATACATGTTTTCCTTCACCGTTAAAGTACGTGATAATTCATTGTGAATACACACATAACTTCGAAAAGTCAGAGGTGTGTGCCTAGGGTTTGAACCCGCGACCGTTGAA
Source organism: Hemaris fuciformis (assembly GCA_907164795.1). Taxonomy (NCBI): domain Eukaryota; kingdom Metazoa; phylum Arthropoda; class Insecta; order Lepidoptera; family Sphingidae; genus Hemaris; species Hemaris fuciformis. The sequence continues at coordinate 1,812,535 of OU015440.1, read as the reverse complement.
ATTATCGACCGCGTACCTAAACCTCAAGGCCATCACGACTTACTGAACGTATGTATATTGGCTGATTATGATATAATAGGCGCAATATACAGTATTTTTGTGTGGTATAAAATGGACCCCACTCAACAAAAATCTTCCTGGTTCAATTATTTGAAAAGTAGTAGGTAAATAAATAAATAAATACACCCAACAGTCACATACATAGTTCTGACCCCACACTAGGATACAAGTCCTGTGTCGTGGGTATCAGAAACTACGAGAGACTTTTCGGTCTCACAAACACCCAGACCCGAAACAAATATTTGTGGATCACACAAACATTTGTCTCGGTGCGGGGATCGAACCCGCAGCCTCTCGTTTCGCAAGCTGGTATCTAGCCAACTGCGCCACGGGGCTGTCATAGGTAATATTATTTTTTGTATGACAAATACCGAAACAAGCCACTTCTACGTGGATCTTCGTGGTGTTTTACCACTATCTGCTGTCAAAATATAACCTCTTTCTCACCAATGAAGTCCTGGTCGAGTCCAAGTAAACTGGAATTCTATCTTAGTGGTTTTACCACGAATATAACAAACTATAGACTGCCTCGTGGTCTCGCTGCACAAGTATATGCCGTGCGATCTAGAGGTCCTGGGTTCGATTCCCGGGTCGGCCAAAGTGATATTGGGTTTTTTCATTTGAAAATTCTTAGTAGCAGCACGGAGTCTGGAAATGTGCCCTAAAAACGGCAATAGGCTCGCCCCCTATAACGTGGGACTGATACATACCTGACGAAATGTGGGTGCAGAAATACACTTCTGCCCACCCCTTCGGGGGATACAGGCGTGAGTATATGTGTATGTGTATAGACAAAAATTCTCTAAACACGTAGGCAACATGTTTAGTATGCACAAGCGCTGACTAAAACAGAAATACACAAATACTTGTCTTGAACACACTTTAAAGTTTTTAGACGCATCCAACTTCGCTCGTTAGAGTGAAATGTTTTTGCTGAAACTTCCACCAACCTGTCCTGACATGTACGACTTTACATTAATAATGTTATAAACTAAATAATTAGTTGTTGCAAGTTTAATAAGTTTTAAGTATTGACGACGCGGGTATCAGCTCTTGGTGGATGTCACCTTGTTAAGACACTTTATTTATTACTAGCTGTGCCCGCGACTTCGTCCGCACGGAAAATTATTTTTAATAAGATAATTTGTAACTAAAAGTAGCCTAAGTTACTCCTTATTACATCAGCTATCTGCCAATAAAAGTCCCATCAAAATCGGTCCAGCCATTTCAGTGATTAGCCGGAACAAACAGACAGACAGACAGACAAAAATTGTAAAAAAATGATATTTAGGTGTATGTACCGTGTATACATCCATATACATTTATTAGAAAGCGGTTATTTCAATATCACAAACAGACACTCCAATTTTATTTATTTGTATAGAAGATTTAAATTCTATGTTTGATATAAATTGACAGATTTAACGCGTATGCTCATTTAAACTTTTCATGTAATGTATTCAGAATGAATTAGGACGTATTACTTAAAGTTCTTTGTAATTAATTTGTTTGATGTATATAACTTTATTAAATTAATTTAATCTACCCCATTAAGTCTTTTATAAGGAAATACTTACCTTTAAAGTATAAGGGGAATATACTTTGAATATTTATTGTTATAAAATTGTAAACGAGAACCTTTAACAACCAATCCTAACTCCTAAATCTATAAATCACAGACAAAGATAAACAGAGATTCATTGACAAAATCTAATTGCTTTTCACGTTCATTTAGAAAGGACAGCAAACGCATCTTCTATCGTCTTGTGTGCACTAATTTATTATATTATAAATTTGTACCAATAATTCAAACATTATTATGATGACACATGAAAACTTACTAAAAATTAATTGAGTGCGTGGAAGATGAAAGCGATTTATTATTTTGAATGCATAACTTTAAAAAGAAATATAGATTTTTTTATATTTTATTCCACCAATTAATGTCAAAATAACTAACAACTTCTTAACCGAGATCATTTAAAAAAAATCGAATAAAAAAATAAAGGCAACCAATCGTGCAAATCGAAAACAGAAATTTGAAACCCGGTCGTACCATTCTACACAATTTCACATAAAACGGAACGCATAAAGCGTTAACCAATTTCGCGGGGAATCGGCACAGATTCCTATAAGGGCGATATCAGACAATCTCGAACGAGATGAGAGAGCGTCACTTTTGCCTACAATCATAATAAAACGCATCTTGTCCCTACGCCTTTGGGACAATAAAATGGCAACTGGCAACGAAGTGCCGGCCGTATCGCAGATATCTGGAGGCATTAAATACGAGCCAAATAATATAGCGATAACTTGGAGGAGTATTCTGGCATTATTTTTTTTGGTATAGTTAACGTATATAGAGAAAGAAAACCCCGAGTCCGTAAACGCCTATTGTTCATCCATTTTTTTAATGAATCATATCACAACATTATGGGCGAGCCTATCGCCGTTATTAACATCTTTTTTTTTTTATTCTGGCACGGCAAAGTGACTCCACTGTACCTGATGGTAAGCACAGTGGAGTCCAGATAAATAATACCGACCAGCGAGAAACGATGGTCACCCGCTGGTCGACACAATCATGCCGGCCCGCACAAATGCTTCTTCACGCTTCGCTTTTTTTAGGTATATTTTTAAACTTCGTGCCATTGCTGAGAATTTACCAATTAACAGTGATAAACCCAATCATGTAGAACTAAATATACAGATCTCACTATTTCTGGGATACAAGCGTGACGTCTTGTGTATGGAGATTTGTATTATGAAAATAGTGAACATATTTACTATAATAAACTTCGTTTTTACAACATGAGTTAGAATTTTTTCTTATTAAATTACTACGACAAATAAAAGCATACTATATTTGGACTATGGTATGAATGCGATAGCTGTACATTCACAGAATCAAAATGAATGTGCAAGCAGTGATGGCCTCGAGGTTTAGGCGCGCGGTCGAGAATTTCGGCGGTCGCAGGTTCAAACCTGCACACCTAAAAGTTCTTAGGAATTTCTTTAGGTGTAGACAAAATCCTGGAACAAAAATATATGTAGATGTTAAAATTAAGAGGTTCTTTAGGCTTCTTTTCAGAACGACTTGCAATCGCAGATCACCGCTAAAGCTACATTGTATTTTTGTTTACGTCCCTATGTATAATTCGAGTATAAATAAAAACAATAAAAAACGAATAGCAAAACGATTTTTTAAGTAATTTTCGTAATTTAGGTAGATGTTACATATAGGACAATCGATTGATCTAGAATAATGCTTCACGGTACCAGCACGGATCAATTTATCCATCTCTCGCGACCCGAACGCAATTAAATAAATCAGCCTCCATCTCAGCTCTCATCTTATTGTTATTCATGCGTTTCGTTTGTTTTCTTAACTAACTTCCTTATTTATAGCCGCTGAGGCCGGGGGACGACGCTGCCAAAGAATAAAAATAAATATTATTAAGACTAGTAAATTAAATTTGTGAGACCGAAAAGTTTCTCGTGGTTTCTGATACCCAAGACTCGTATCTTAGTTTGGAGTCAGATCTACTATGCATGTGACTGTTGAGTGTATTTAATATTTATAAAGGAGGAGGGTTGATAAGAGGCATTTTTCGCCCATCACAAACTCGAAAAATAATAATAGTTAATAACCTTCTTTTATCTTAATTTTGCATTTAGTGTTCTAATAACAGTTGTTTTTTGGTGCTAAAATGAATGACAATAACGTTTATATTAATAAATGTTCATAATAGATACATAAATATTTATTTTACTTATCCCATCAATTACAGGATTTTTTTTAAATAATATTTTTTTATATTTGTCATGATGTATGCTATTAAATAAAATTCATATCACATCAAGTGGCTGATGGGCGAAAAATGCCTCTTATCAACCCTCCTCCTTTGTGGTTAAACGCTATTAGACTTATAACAAAACGTAAACTAAATTTTATACCGAGACAAACACCTCATAACTCAGACCCCTTTTTTCAAAATGTCAATTTTATACTAATTGGACAATTGCTAAATTTTAATTATTTAATTTGTTGTCGACTTAAGTCAGAATAATTCAATGTCTTAATTACATATTACAAAGGTTTGGTCTACCCAAATCCCATATAATAAAATTCGCGAGCCTATTGTGCGTCGAATTCATATGTCGATTTTATTATGATATTCTATATCGTCCTATCCGGGAACTGAACCGCAGCCTCTTGATCGTATACTGCTCACTTATATCGCAGAAACAACCAGACAGCCTTCAAAAATAAAATATAAATCCAATACCAAAATTACTTAGGTTTAATACACAACATCAAAGAAGTGACGCATCTGCAGACAATACAATTATTACATCTACTGCTAATATAATGGGCCTTATTTTGCGGGTGGAGTTTTTCAATGACGAAATGTTTTTGTTTGGGCCTCGTTAGGGGATTTATTTCAGGTTTTGTAGTATCAATTCCTTTAAATTATTGGTGGAATAATACAAATCTGGATAATTGGCGAGGAAGATTTGGATTCTGTGTACTGTTCTATTATTTACTTTTCAGTGTTTAGGAACTTTGCTTAAAGTTTCTACACTGGCAACTCTAAGTGCATCTATAATGGAATGGGTCTATAATAATAATTAGTGCCATGCCAAATGCCAGATGGTACCATGTCAGTTTGTGCTGATCTATAAGCTCTATTGGCGTGGCAACTGGCGTCTCAACTGTTGGGTCTGGACTGCTCGAGATCCATTTTGAATTCCGTCCTCACCCAAGAGAATACGGCATTTTTCTGGGGAAAAATATTCCTTTTCCAAGGTCCTATCTATCTCCACAACAAAAATCATTGAAATCGGTTCAGACAGAGTTACTTTCGCATTTATATTATGGATTGTGCCAGTAACAAAGGATATTATTTCTTTCTCGAATAATATTCCGAACTGCTATTTCATAAAGTCCATTTATATTGCTAAAATGTAACTAAACATCATTTAAAGAATAAATATGGTATTATTGCTGCAGCATCGGGTAGAAAACCTTTAACATCATTCCAAACAGCAAACGATGCGTAAACATTAATACCGCGGACTCCAGAACTTTCTCATTTTAATAGCAATTTATTCGGGAGGACACCGAGCCACATTTTGTTTTGAATTTTAAAATAGCTGTAACACCAACTTGGGTTTTAAACGTGAATGCGAACAATTGGTCGCTACTATTGTCTCGCGAAGAATGCTGTGGGGAAATCGTTTAATGAATTGGAGCATTATAGTAAAACAATGACATACGCAACATGTCCCAGAATGTGAATGAAAGTCGGAGATCCTAGTACTGAGACAAATATTTGTGTAATACCAGTGGCGGTACTTCCATAGAAGCCCAAAAGCCCAGCTTGCCTTACAAAATTCGGAGTAATAATTTTTAAGCTTTAAATCTTCATTTAACCAAATTAATTTAACATATAAATGAGAATATGACCCCATAATAAACAATTGTAAACTAGACATCAAACAATTAACGTGTTACGCTTTTGGGCTTCTATGGAAAAGTACTGTGATAGACAATGTAGAATTTGAATACTGAGACACTATGGGATCTTGATGTAGCTAACTCGTAACAAAATTATTAGTAGGACACGGAGAAAATATGACTAATTTAGATTTTCTTTAAGGCTTGTTAGTGTTGACTGCCTTGTGATTTCGTGTTGCAGAGATCATGGGTTCCCGGGTTCGATTCCCGAGTCGGGAATCGTTAAGTTAAAAAACTGTTATTGGATTTTCCTGTTATAAAATTTCCAGTTGAAGCACGGAGACTGGACTTATGCCCGAAAAATTGCAATAGGCTCGCTCTTAATAACGTTGGACCAAACACAATTGTCAGAATGTGGATGCAGATATGCTCCTCTGCCCACCACTTTGGGGAATACAGGTATTATTCCGTATGTATGTAGGTAAAATGAATTAGACTTGACTATGACCAATTTTGTATACAATTAACGCTTGGCCAACTAATCATACTGACACATTATGCAAAGGGACCAAGACAGAGTTATCTGACTAAAACGATTACGAATATCTATCATTAATAATGGTGGTCACCGTGAATCGCGACATATACAGATGTAAATAGATCGTGATCGAAAACTAAGGCAGGTAATAATTATGGTGATTAGGAAAACGTCAAATATTTTATTTCTGTTTCGAGATTTCTAACTATTACCAGTCTTAATTTTCTTAGTTAACGTGGAAATCAATGGTACAGGTACCATAAATGAACCGAAACCGTCTTATAAACTATTCGTTATAAATAATAATGTTGCCCGGAGTCGCCATCTGTCGCCGCGCCGCAAATTTATTGCTTTGTCTTAAGGTCCCGTGCTCACTGTACCTATTAATTTGACAGCTCCGCAGTTGGCTAGACACCAGCTTGCGAAACGAGAGGCCGCGGGTTCGATCCCCGCACCGAGACAAATGTTTGTGTGATCCACAAATATTTGTTTCGGTTCTGGGTGTTTGTGAGACCGAAAAGTCTCTCGTAGTTTCTGATAACCACGACTCAAGACTCGTATCTTAATGTGGGGTCAGAACTATGTATGTGACTGTTGGGTGTATTTATTTATTGTGACTGTTTCAATCTGGTTAAAATTGGCAAAGAAAAACGATATTTGTGTTAAACAAAAGTAAATATTGTTATAAATAAATATTAAGACATTTCTTAATATGTCGATATAATTATAAAATGAGTACCCGCCTTATTCAACAATTCTTGAGTTTTTCCTTACTTTAATTGCTACATTTTAATATCCGCACATTTATACCATCAAAGCGCACTTCATTACGGGGTGGTTTGCAAAGAGAAATGTTTACCTTGTTTTTTAATGGAGGATAAAAATCGTGTCCTCGAGTTTCTTTTTTTTTTGAGCTTAAATTCTTTATTGCCAGGAATTTAGATTGTAAGGGATGTAAGGTATTGCTAGTGATAGGATCAAAGATATTTTCTTAGGTGGTATATTAATAAAAGGTATATTAATTAATTTTACAATTGACAATTAATGCTTTTATCGCTTCTTACATTCTATCGTATATACAATATATTTTAAGTTAAATTTTATAGATGGATTATATTGTTAATTTAACTTTAATTTTATGTACTGTCACTTTGTAGTTTTTAATGTTATATTATTTAATATATTGCATAATAAAGCTGTTTTCAATTAGTTTAATTGGTGTATCGTTACTATTTGCATAAATAAATAAATAATAAACTAAAGCCACTGCTTAGCTCTTATTCACACAGTTGCAACTTTATAAAAAACGGGCAGCGTATGTCCTTTTCCAAAAACAAATAGACTTATTTTCATATTAAAATTTGTCTTCAAATGCATTCTTATTTATTAAAATCAACAGTTTACACAACATACGACTCACAGAATCTCATCTCACAAGCGTATATTTTCGTATTGTGAGATACAAAGGAATTTTTTAAAATAAAAAAAACATTCAACAATTCTCATTTCGCGCCCCGTCAACACGCTCGCGTTAAGTTGATACGCGATCTAACAAACGTTTAAGAAATAAAAGCGCATACAGGATTTTTATTTCAAGTTAAAAAACCCTTTAAGCAAAACGTGCAAACACGTACCTACAATAACTATGCAATTTCATAATAATAGCGTTATAAAATGAGATATCGTGAAATACTAGACGTTTTGTGCGGCCATGAGATCGGCATGGCAATTGCCACTGCATCTCAATATTAAAATATGTGTGGCACGCGCATTATTTAATTCATCATCAGTCCATATACGTCCCACTGCTGGGCACGGGCTTCATCTAAAACTGAGAGGGGTTAGGCCTTAGTCCATGTTATTATATAGTGTGAGATCAGAACTATGTATGTGACTGTTGGGGTGTATTTATTTATGTATGATGAGAATTGGAAAAAAAATTGCAACGCAGGCTACTTGTAAAGGATTATTCAGATAACAGAATGAACAAGCGTCTATATTTCGAACTGCTGAAAATTTGTAATAGACCGTGATTAACCGAATTGAAAAACGATTGCTTTTGTCCAGCAGTCGGATATAATAAAAAAATGAAAGTTTTGCTGAATCTGAATCAATTTAGAGACAAATCATATTAGGTGTCGTTCGGTGAGAGTCCTATTCGCTACCGCTAAAGCGTAAGCCTATGAATTCGCAGTTTTCATGTCCCCACACGATGCTATCTGAATAAACCACAGCAACCTTTGAGCCGGGTCAACGGAACTCCGTCCTCACGGCGTCTGTACGTCACGGAGGGTTTGCCTGTTTCCACAAGTTCGTCTCATTTTTGTTGGAACTTGTTTTGGTGAAGATTGGACGAAATTGGACGGTACATGTGCTCGTACTTTAGCTGGATTGTTGAATTGAAGATTTGGATGATATTTTGTGCAGATTATTGTGTATTGCGGAATGGGTTGAGGATACTAGGGATCATGTTTGTGAAAAGGATTAAGAGTGTTTTTGAAGCAATCAATTGATTTGCGTTCGTTGATAAAAAGTCCTGAATTTATAAATATATACAATTCATCAGACTTATGCAACACGCTCCGACTTTACATAAAAATCTGATTCATATGGTAACATTTAAGTTTTAAATAAAACTATCGTAAATCTAATCGAACATTGACATTCCTTCATCTATTAAGCTAACCTAAGACGGAAAAGGTATCTCCTTTTATTTAAAAAAATACCACATACATTAAACGTTAAACCGGAGTTAATTACATTACACATACATATGATTTCCATAATAGCAGACGTAAAAACTTAAGTATTTTCCACTGAAAACGTTTGTTGTTCAACGATCAGCAAAACAAAAAACTGTACGATTCTTCATTGTAACACCATCTATCAAGGAATACTGATTAGCACTCAACATCAAAAACCTTTTATATTACATCTACTAACAGATAAAAATTACAGCTTGCTTTTAGCGTTTATTTACTTTGTCATAGCCGGAGCGACCATTACACAGGACCTAAGAGACAATGTTATGTTTTAAATTGCGAAACTCTACGCGCGGGGCGATCAGACTGCGCGACTAAAAGTTGGACGCAGTTTTTAATTTGCAACAGAAAGTTGGGGCCGAGGCAAATAGGTTCGTTTTGATGCGTTTATTTACGTGATAGATGTCTGATTAAATAGGAAGTGTTTAATAACTAATTGAGACTGAAATTAGGGTAGGTATGAGACGTCAACTGAGTATGAATATGTTGACATCAGTGGCGGGACTTCCATAGAAGCCCAGAAAAGTTAAACGTTAATTGTGTAATGTCTAGTTTATATTTGCTCATTGTGGGGTCTTTATTTAACAAATTGCTTTTGTTGAATAAAGATTTCAAGCTTAAAAAATATTATTCGGAATTTTAAAAGGCAAACTGGGCGTTTGGGCTTCTATGGAAGTACCGCCACTGGTTGACATGACTGATTTTGTGAGATCTCTCTTTATGTTCCATGAGAATCCTATGCTTTTATATTAAAATAAAATTTTCTGAATCGTAATCAAATTTAACAAAAGCAAAAGATTTGAATATGAGAGGAAAATAATAAAAGAAAAAAATCAATGAAAAAAAGACTAGCTAACTTCAGGGTGTCGGGTTTTTGTGACGGTGTGCGCGTGCATCTTATAAATTTACTCTCATCATTTTTTCCTAACGCGCCAAAAGAAGTATAACTTAAAAAAAAATGGCAGTGTAAGTCGTGTATCTATTATAATATGGGTACTTAGATGTAAATATGACATCGCTTCATTCCTACAATAACTTTAGCAGTTATTGTCAGTTTTGATTGTAATATGCCCGAACAGTCCCTCTATCCTACAGAGAAGTGACGAAGCCTCATAGCTTTGCTGGTGCATAATTTACAGGCCTAACACGATTGCGTCGAGTGACACGATAAACTCGGCTATTCGGTATTCGGTGGTCTATCTGGTGACGTTTCAGCACAAACTATCGTTGCAGTATTGTTGTTGGTTACTGTTGTTGACCTCGACGTCCCAAAGTCAAAGTCAAAGTCAAATTATCTTTATTCAAATAGACTTCTACAAGTTCTTTTGAATCGTCAATTTTACACTTTTTAATATTTTTTAAACTATTGCCGCTTCGAAACGTGTTATCGCTGTGGAGAAGAAACGGCAAGAAACTCCCTCAGCAACACGACATGTCATTTTTTTTTAAATAGCAATAAATGTCTTTTTTTAATTACATTATTTAAATTTTACATTGTAAATGTCATAACGATACAAACTATAGCAACAAAACATAACTCCGATCAATTTACATTACTCCCAGGGCTTATTATCTTCAATAAAATCTGAAATTTTATAGTATGCTTTTTTGTAAAGCTTATCTTTAATTGATTTCTTAAACTTTGTCAAGGGAAGCTCCCTAACAGCCCTCGGAAGTTTGTTATAGAAGCGTATACATTGCCCCATAAAAGAGTTATTAACTTTCCGGAGACGAGTTACGTGTTGAACGAGATTACATTTGTTCCTAGTATTTTTATTGTGTACATTACAAATTTTATTAAATTTATCAAGATTCTTTTGGACGTACATTAAGTTTTCGTATATAAACTGACAAGTGACGGTAAGAATATTTATTTCCTTAAATTTTTCTCTAAGTGAAGCCCTGGGACCTAAATTATAAATAGCCCTAATGGCTCTTTTTTGCAAAACAAAAATAGTGTTAATAGCAGCAGCTCCCCACAAAAGAATACCATACGACATAAGGCTATGGAAATAGCTAAAATAAACCATTCTTGCCGCTTCCTCGTCAGTCAGACGTCTGATCTTTTTCACTGCATATGCCGCTGAACTTAATAAAACCAACCAAATAGAATACACATACATACAAACAGGTATATACGTATTATAATAACATGTCATACTCGTTTCTAAAGGAGTTGACAAATGTGTATTACTACAGCCACATTTCACCAGCTTTTTAAGACTCAAATAGGCGCGAGACTATTGCTATTCACGGGGCACATGAAAGCACAAAAAGTTCGCCAACTCTTACCTTTGCCGCACCATCAAGCTGTGGAATAGTTTGCCGGCTCACGTGTTCCCTCCTTCCTATGATCCTGGATCCTTTAAGCGAAGCGTGAAGAAGCATTTGTGCAGGCCGGCATGATTGTGTCGACCAGCGGGTGACCATATCGTTTCTCGCTGGTCGGTATTAATTTTTTGGACTCCACTGTGCTTACCATCAGGTACAGTGGAGTCACTTTGCCGTGCCAGTATAAAAAAAAAACATTTACAGAATTTTGTTTAGAAAGGCGACGATCCTGATAAATCCAGAGAAACCCACGAGGTAAACACACACATACATATGTACATAATCTAACGCCTATTTTCGGTTTAAACAAACCTCTTTTGCTTCCTTGCCTAACGTTAATGTGTGTATGTCTTTATTTAATTAAAATGTATCTTTATTGCCCTCTTGGTCTCGCGGTACAAGTATGTGTCGTGCGATCTAGAGGTCCTGGGTTCGATGCCCGGGACAGGAAAAGTGTTATTGGGGTTTCTCAGTAGGTTCTCAGTAGCAGCACGGAGTTTGGAAATGTGCCCAAAAAACAGCAATAGGCTCGCCCCCCATTACGTGGGACTGATACATACCTGGCGTAATGTGGGTGCAGTAATATACCTCTGCCTACCCCTTCGGGGAATATAGGCGTGAGATTATGTATGTTATCTTTATTGAATCTCAATAAATCATCAATCTATTGTTCATAGGTGCGAAGAAGTCCTCTTCCGAGATTGTTACTCATTTCCACACAATAAATACTTTAAATGAATCTACAACTACGAGTGAGATCGTAACGAGGTTGTAAATAATCGTACAACAGTCCGCCGACTAAAAGTCGCCGATGTGCTACCGGTAGAAAGTCGCCGAACAAACCTACATTATTAACAGTAATGAGCGCACCTCCACTCCGTGTTATTTGCGGCTCCTTCGAGAGTTGACTCGCGCGAACTGTAATGCCACCTGTCGTGGCCCAAAATTATGATTAAACAAGGAATATATAAAATGTACAGTGTATATATACATATGATGGTGCTGTGCGATTACATAATCCAGATTTAACGTAAACATTTCTTTATACCAATTCCGGCCTGTATAAGTAAAGGTGCTTTTCTGCACCCAGTTAGGTATTTTTTTTATGTGATAGGAGGCAAACGAGCTAGTGAGCCACCTGATGTTAAGTAGTCAACACCGCCCATCGATACCCACAATACCAGAGGAATCATCGGTGCGTTGCCGGCCTTTGAGGAAAGTTTAGCCAGTTGCTTTTTATTTATACACCCATATACACCCATCAGTCACATACATAGTTCTGACCCCACACTAGGATACAAGTCCTATGTCGTGGGTATCAGAAACTACGAGAGACTTTTCGGTCTCACAAGCACCCAGACCCGAAACAAATATTTGTGGATCACACAAACATTTGTCTCGGTGCGGGGATCGAACCCGCAGCCTCTTGTTTCGCAAGCTGGTGTCTAGCCAACTGCGCCACGGGGCTGTCGAATTTCTCGGGTATATTTTTAGATTCCGTCATCATCAGCCCATTTACGTCCCACAGCTGGGCGCGAGCTTCCACTACAACTGACAGACTGACTGACTTGTTCGACTCCGTGCTGCTACTGAAAATTATCTTATAAACTTCCGAACACAACTTGGCCATTTGCTAGAATCTTACCTGAGACCTCTAGATTGCTAGGCAGGCACTGAATACCGAGGCAAATATACTCAGAACTTAAAGATTTTTGCATCCAAATAGAATATATTGTACAAGCTTTCTAAACAATCAAGGCATATATTATTTATCACGCTTTCTTCATATTTTTATTCATATCTTACTGTCTCAAACAGTGTGATAAATTTAAGCGTCAAATGTGTTTTATTACGTCCCAAAACGATTAGCTAAAAGTCCCTATCTCGTATAATATTAAAGAGGTCGATGTACCAGGGCGACATAAACAAGAAATAGTGTTATTATGAGATGTAATAAAATATGAAATTCGCGTCATTTATGGCCTTTACCGAGGAAACTGCGTCTAAGAAACATTATGTTTCGATTTAAAGCCAATATATCGGATATAATAGTTAATATACAGACTTTACATCGCAGTTTGGATGTTAAACTACTTACTAGTCGCCAAAATTGTGTTCGTTGATATTAACTCTATATTGCTTTGGCTTGTTCAATTTTTGGTCTTATATTTCGTAGTGAGCTACTTATTATTATTTTCCGTAAAGGTAGTTTTAAGATCATATCTTGATATGTTAAGTGAAAAAGTAAATTTTTCCCGCCTGTTAAGTTTTCACTACAAAGCCATTTGACCTAATTTGGTGTAGAAATAAAGAAGTCATTAGCCTTTTTCGCAAATTTACCTTGATAGGAAAGAACCAAGGCGAGATGGTTTCAATTTGATTAAATATTTGAAATTTTAACATATGTATAGTGACTAGTAATCTGGGTCTTACATGCAGAATAATTTTTAAAATATATTTTTGTAGCAACTTGTCCAGTACTAATTCCATCTTACCCAAAAGTAATTTATACCTTATGAACAACACCCTATGACGCCTATATCGCAGCACATAGAAAAATATATCAATTTTCGCTAATCTATAATAATTTATCTTCACCCCTAGTCCCCGGGGGGTGTACATAATAATAGCAACAGATTATAGTCTGGCGATCCGGTGACGGCGCAAATTTATGGACCACGCACAGTCGACGCGACCGCTGGTTTAACATTAAAATAACTGGCAAATTGCACGCTAACTAGTCTGATGCCACCGTAGTTTAAATTTTGATCGTACGCGCGATATTTATTGCTTTGAAGTTGATTTATTTGATGTACGATAAATGGCAATAGGTTCGGGGAATGCAGGCGTGAGGTTATGTATATAAAATGTAATTATCTCTAAACTCTTCTAAGTATGTGCCGTGCGATCCTGGGTTCGATTCCCGGGTCGGGCAAAGTGTTATTGGGTTTTTCATTAGGAAATTCTCAGTAGCAGCACGGAGTCTGGAATTGTGCCCGAAAAACGGCAATAGGCTCGCCCCCTATTACGTGGGACTGATACATACCTGGGCAAATGTGGGTGCAGAAATGCATTTCGCACATTTGGCAGGCCCTCGTCGTGTTTTTAGAACAAGTACATTTTAACTTGCTACCGTGCGGTGTAGCTATGTTGTCATAACCATGCCAATGGGATTCTCGTATTGGCCTCCATCAACTGAGTTCACGCGTTTAACTGAGCCTTTCCGATTCTATTCGAATATTACTGCTGAGTTTTCAAGCTGGATTCTGTATTGTAGAGGTGCACCTCTGCCTACCCCTTCGGGAAATACAGGCGTGAGGTTATGTATGTATGTATCTCTAAACAATCACAGATATTGATCTTGTATATGTATATTGTGTATGTAAGTTACAGCTTCTAGATAGGTATAGACATGAGTCTCGTCTCTTGGCATATCGGTCTTCTGAAATGCTGTTTGTGTATGAAATGTTCAATATTGTATTTTTGTACACATGCCGGCGAAAAACATGGCACTAGTGGAGCTTCACAAATACGAATTGGTCTATGAGATGGCACCAAGAAATTCAGCAAAGTATCATTGTTTGTTTCAAATTGTAAAACAATCTCAGCTGTTGACAAAAAATAAAAAAATAAACTTTATACCGTAATTTTTGAAGTGAAAACTTATTTTGCGGCGCTGTGCACTTTTTTGGGATGGGTAAAAAATTTTGAACTCGCGTCAGATCACGTGACCCTGATCGAAAATGCGTAAGACGCATTATGTAATATAAATTGTCATGTTTGTGTACGATAGCTTAATATTGTATTTTACCACGTAAATATAAAAATGTAAAATAAAACAATTAGTGCGAAATTATTCCCTAACCATTCCAAAACATTCAAAAAATGCACAACGTTAATGTTGAAGTACTCACTTTTGCCGACACTCCCGGAGTGCCAGACGGTTTTTTTTTTACAATAGCGTTTAATAGTGATTAACAACGCAAACAACACCAACATAACCTCATGTTAACTATAAATTACTTTTTACATGATTCAGAACGAAATACCCCCACGGTTCAAGCAGTTAATATCCAAATACACAACCCAGCTTGAAAACTCAGCAGTAATATTCGAATAGAATCGGAAAGGCTCAGTTAAACGCGTGAACTCAGTTGATGGAGGCCAATAGGAGAATCCCATTGGCATGGTTATGACAACATAGCTACACCGCACGGTAGCAAGTTAAAATGTACTTGTTCTAAAAACACGACGAGGGCCTGCCAAATGTGCGTAATTTAGCATTTGGGACATACAGGGAATGTTTCTAGCAGCAAGCGTTAAAGCTAGCGGTATTTACTGAGCATTTTACATCACCTTATTAATTTTATCATCATAATCATCAGCCCATATACGTCTCACTGCTGGGCATGAGCCTCTTCTACAACTGAAAGGTTTAATGCCTTAGTCCAGATTTAGTTGGCAGACTACACACACAAGAAATTCCTAGGAATTTTTAGGTGTGAATTTTCCACACAATACCTTGTTAATTTAGACATTAGAAAAACAGTGAAGAAACTTGCTAACTTGAGATTTCTAGACATAAAACTTTGATTTAAAATGCTTAATAGAACGGCAACACTATTTTGCAAATAAATGTGAGGTTCAGATTCTCGGATAGGGCAATTTTAGGAAATTCGTAGTAGCGGAGTCTGGACATAAACTTAATGTACAACAAACGACTAAATCTCTATTACAAGATATATAATAACTAGTAAAACGGGGATATAGACTTAAGTGATAAATGCTTCTGCTTAAGTCACTGCCAAGTTACCACGAAAAACTTTAAACAGCGTTCAGAACCACATTACCCGTACGTGTGTTTACAAACTCAATGTGTTGATAAAGCGGTTTGTTCATTTTATGTTAGTGTTTTGCAAACTTTTAATGTCGCTATTCGAAGCGATGTCCCTCGGAAATGTTTAAAATTACCACATAGCTGGCACACTCGTGTAAATGTATGGAGTCGTAGATATTTTTTATTTAAAGCTGCATCTGCATAAAGGAAAATGGATATTGGTATTAAGGGGGAGTTGTTACTGGATTATATAGTGATTATTTGTTTCACCAACCCGCACTAGGCCAGCGTGGGAACTAACGCCTAAAAACTGTCTCAGTTGTAGGGAAGGCTCGTGCCCAGCAGTGGGACGTATATGGGTTGGTGATGATTGCCATTATTTCTTCTATGTGTAGTCCGCCAACCCGCACTAGGCCAGCGTGGTGGACTAAGGCCTTAACCCTCTCAATGGTAGAGGAGGCCCGTGCCCAGCAGTGGGACGTATATGGGCTGATGATGATCGATTACTAAAAACACAAGGCACAACCCAGAACATAATAATATGTACATATCTTATCATCATCATCATCAGATAATACGTCCCTCTGCTGGCACCTGCTCTACAACTGACACGAGTTAGGCCTTAAGAAACGAAAAGTACGTGATGATTCATTCATGATTTATTCCACACATAACTTCGGAAAATTAAGGATGAGCCTGGGGCTTGAACCTGAGATCGCCAAGAATTTGACTCGACGGCACGACTTATGCAACATAGTCGATTTAAATGATAACAAATAAATGTATATAAATGATTTGAAAATGTGAATTTTACTTTCATTTATTGATGTTTTAAATACTAAGAAGGCATTACTTTTATGTTTGTGAAGTTAAGTCAGGTTGACGTTTATAACGTAATATAACGTGATAAATAAATAAAGTTATGAAGCAAAGCGCGCTAGATAAGAATTTATATGTTCCCTCGGGAACCGCCTCTTCTCTTGCGCCTTTAGGGACGCTGTGTGTATACAATTTTTTATTTAGAAGAGTAGCAATATGATTTACCTATCTATATTATTACCTATTGGCCAAATGTAGCCTAGCAATGAAAAATACTTTACCGAGTATAAAAATAAAACAAAACAAAAAATTGTTATTATATTTTATTGTTAGACACAATTGTTGGGTGTATTTGTATTTATTTATAATTGTGTCTAAAGTTCTACTAATATATTTGCAAGTGTTGCTAATTAAACACTTGCAAATATATTAGTTGAAATATCACCTGAGTAAGAGGCGGAGGCTAGCGTGACGTCACCATGGTGTGCGGAGGCGTCCGCGAGCATTCATAACTTGGCTTTCGGTTCGATTGGACGTGCTGAACATTATTCTCGCTAATTTAATATTTCTATTTCATTTAAAAAGCATTTGAGCGGCATTAAACAGGAATTTATGAGTGTTACATTTATTTTGTCTTTAAAAATTAAAGTTACTCATCTTTCCGAAAAATATGATTAAGTTTTTTTTTTTTTTTATATATTTGATGTATACGGTAGTTGAATTATTATGGATATATGAAATTGAGTAATTTTATTGATAATAACTGAATTTATTTTCTTTTTAATCAGTCATACATAACATATTTTTGCTTATTCATAACATATTTTCGTTCATTTATATAATTTTGAAATACTTGTACAAATCAGTCTCTTGCTTGAAAACGAACCCACGACCCGCCAGCAGCTTTCATGTTAAACTCATCTTTCTTCAGATCAATTGGGTCACTCGTCTTCGTGATCTTCAGGATCTTGTAGTTGAGGACCAGGTCGTAAAGAAGCACTTTCAGTTCTAAAAGGGCGAATCTGGAACCTGTAAGTACGTCATATTGTATTATTAGGAATTTAAGTTGAAGTGAGTTTTTCATCCAATTTCGCATATCGCATCGGGCCTCCTCTACCATTGAGAGGGTTTAGGCCTAAGTCTACCACGCTGGCCTAGTGCGGGTTGGCGAACTATACACCTAAGAAATTCCTAAGAATTTTTAGGTGTGCAGGTTTCATCTCGATGTTTTCCTTCACCGTTAAAGCAAGGGATAATTCATTGTGAATGCACACATAACTTCGAAAAGTTAGAGATGTGTGCCTGTGCTGTGTATCTGACATGCAATTCCAAAATTGTACCAGTGAATACTTACCAATGCAATTCCTCGGTCCAGTTCCGAAAGGTATGTACGTGAACGGCTTTATATTGTGCTTGTTTTCATCGGAGAATCTCTCTGGGTCGAATTTAGTAGGATCCGGAAAATATCTAGCATCCATATGTAAGGAATTAACGGAATTGTAAACAGCGTCGCCTGGCTTCACCTGAGAAATTGACACTTTGTTACGTATATATAATATGTTGAATCGTCAACTCATCCCCACTGTGCATCCAACGTAGGGTATAAATATAGCCGCTCGATCGAGAATGATTCATTCTCGCTCGGAACGCCGGACCGAACGGAACTCTGTACTAAGTTTTTGAAATTACCTCCAGAAGGTTTAACTGTCACTATTTAAAAAACAATAACGTTCAAGACCCTCCGACATATAAATTAGTAGGATCTTTTTTTCTTGGAAGAACCAATAACCGAGAAGTCTTAAATATTATTGGGATTATCCATAAGGGAATTCTTATTAGTTACAAGTCTTGTGTCGTGGGTCTCAGAAACTACGAGAGACTTTTCGGTCTCACAAACATATAATAATATTTGGAATATTTGTGGATCACACAAACATTTGTCTCGGTGCGGGGATCAAAACCGCGGTCTCTCGTTTCGCAAGCTGGTGTCTAGCAGACTGCGCCACGGGGCTGTCAAAATGATTGAATAGGATAGGTTTAGTGTGCCAGTTTAATTTAATTAGCAATTACAGGGGGTGAAATTTTTTTTTAGAAGTATTTGTGTATTGTTCTCATACAAGCTATGGTCTTGACACGTTTAAATTCATAAGGCTACAAATATTCAGGTCTTAGAGTCTCCATTGTTACACTCACTCTATATGGACTTCCTCCCTCATGCGGCGCCGGTAGTATGTACTCCTTATTGCAAATTCTGTCCAAAATTATCGCTGGCGACCATTTTCTCAAGGTTTCTGTAAAATATACACAATTTTTTATTTAATTCCTCCATGCTCCATGCATGGAAGCAGTGATGGCCTCGAGGTATAGGCGCGCGGTCGAGAATTTCGGCGTTCGCAGGTTCAAACCCCAGGCACACACCTCTGACTTTTCGAAGTTATGTGTGTATTCACAATGAATTATCACTTGCTTTAACGGTGAAGGAAAACATCGTGATAAAACCTGCACACCTAAAAGTTCTTAGGAATTTCTTAGGTGTGTAGTCCGTCAACCCGAACTAGGCAAGCGTGATGGACTAAGGCCTAAACCCTCTCAGTTGTAGAGGAGCTCCGTGCCCAGCAGTGGGACGTATTTGGGCTGATGATGATGCTCTTCAAACATATTTGCTTTAAGCCTCATTTGAATATTTTTAGTGCGGTTTCTCATCCGTAAGTTTTGACTAATATTTTAAATCCACCGAAAATTATGTCATCTCAACCCATTCCTCTGTTTAATACATCAATAGAATGAAACAATTAAAATGCTGCAGTATTCACGGAGCCTTAAATAATAATTAATATACCACTTGTGAAAATTAATTTCAAACGAAATCCATTTTTTCAATATACAATACTAGAAATAACCGCAAAAGTTAGTTATATTTTGTTAAGGAATTTCGCGTTTGCGCTTTGCCGCTATAAAGCTAGATAATAATAAGACCTTGATACATATCATTATTATTTATTTCAAAAATAATATTAACCCGTCCAATAAGCTATGAGTCAGTATGCAAATGATAAGGATTATCAGTGCATCGCTTATAAAATATATTAATATCGAATGATGATTAAAAGGTGTAAATGATATACCAGGTCATCATAAATGCACATCGGTTCATTCAACTTGCGGAAAAAGATAAACATTATCACGGGCGATGTTGTCATGTTGTTTTGAGCCCATGACATTTACAATATCATATTGATTATTTAGTATAGCTTTTGCCCGCGACTCCGTCCGCGTAGACTACAGGGTTGGGTTCAGAATAAAAATAAGTTGTAGTCTATTTTACTCCACAGAGTCCCATTTATGTCCATTTATATCAAAAATCGTTTACATCGGTCAAAAGATTTAATCGTGAAAGCGTAACAGACATATATTTACATATAGTTACAGTCGTCTACACGTCGTTTCATCATTCTAGCTTAAAAAATGACGAATTTCCACACAAACTTTCACCCCTATTTTTATTTTACCCCCTTAAATGTACACTTTTTTACAAACTTTGAATGTCATATTTATTTATATTTAATCAACAAAAATAAGTTTCAAGCTTCTACCTTTAAAAATGACAATACTTCCATACAACCTTTCATCCCCCCTTTCAACCCCTTAAAACCCCTTTTCCGGGATAAAAAGTAGCCTATGTCTTTTCTCAGGGTCTAAACTATCTGTGTACCAAATTTTATTTTAATCGGTTCAGTAGTTTTAGCAGGAAAGCGAGACCGACAGACAGACAGTTACTTTCGCATTTATAATATTAGTAAGGATTAAAAAAATAGCCTATGTCCTTTTTTAAGGTCCATACCAAAAATCATCCAAATCAGTCAAATGGTTTAAGTGTGAAAGCATAACACAGGCAGTGTTACTTTCGTATTACAATATATGCTCATCCCACGGGAACCCTACACACTCCCGGGATAAAACGTAGGTTATGTTACTTCATAGTGTCCCATTTATATTCATACCAAAAATCATATAAATCGGGCGAATAGTATAGACGTGAAAGCCCATTCCCACGTGAATACTACATTTTCCGGGATAAAAAGTATCTTACGTTGCTTCAGTTGGTCCTATCTACCCCCATACTAAAACTCATCTAAATCGTCAAATGGTTTAGGCGAGAAAGCATAACACAGGCAGCGTTACTTTTGCATTACATTATATGCTCATCCCACGGGAACCCTACATATTTCCGGGATAGAATATAGTTTATGTAACTTCATAGGGTTCTATTTAAATCCTTAGCAAAATTCATATAAATCGGGCGAATATTTTAGGCGTGAAAGCCCATTCCCACGGGAATACTACATTTTCCGGGATATAAAGTATTCTATGTTGCTTGGGTAGATCCCATCAACCCCCATACTAAAAATCATATAAATCGGTCAAATGGTTTAGGCGTGAAAGCATAGCATAGGCAGTGTTACTTTTGCATTACATTATATGCTCATCCCACGGGACCCTACATATTCCTGGGATAAAATATAGTCTATGTTACTTCATAGGATCACATTTATGTCTGTACAATAATTCATTCATATCGGTCAAATGGTTTAGGCGTAAAAGCAGAATATTGACAGAGCTACTTATACCCATTCCCACGGGAATACTACATTTTCCGGGATAAAAAGTATCCTATGTTACTTCGGTGGGTTACATCTATCTCCATACCAAAAATCATCGAAATCGGTTCAGTAGTTTTTGAGTTTATTCATAACAAACATACAAAAATACAAAAATCCAAAAATACAAACCTTTCCTCTTTATAATAATAGTATAGATTAGATTTACTTTTTTATGATAAAAAAATCTAATCTATGAGAACTAACCTTCTTTTTCTGAGCGCATAATGGTAAATCTTACATTTTATATAAGCAGTGATGGCCTCGAGGTTTAGGCGCGTGGTCATGAATTTCGGCGGTTCAAATCCCAGGCACACACCTCGGACTTTTCGAAGTTATGTGTGTATTCACAATGAATTATCACTTGCTTTAACGGTGAAGGAAAACATCGTGATAAAACCTGCACACTTAAAAAGTTCTTAGGAATTTCTTGGCGGAAAGTAGAGCCATAATCAGCTTTCCCCTCGAGAACAAAAAAAAAGTGTGTAGTCCGCCTACCCGCACTAGGCCAGCGTCGTGGACTAAAGCCTAAACCCTCTCAGTTGTAGAGGAGGCCCGTGCCCAGCAGTGGGACGTATTTGGGCTGATGATGATAATGATGATGACATTTTATTCACGCTTTTAGCTACTACCATAAATGAAATGCGAATCGCGCTTGCATCTAAGCTTCAGTTCTATCAACTGTTACGTGATCTATGTGTTTTGCTCAACTCGATGATCTCTGTGGACCATATTAGACTTATCAGCTGCTCTTATTTTGTCCGGATAAAATATACGCTATCATGTTGGTAATATCACAACACTTCCCTCCATAGCAAAGCGGATGACAAAACATTGAACTATAATATAATATAATATATTCAAAATCAGTTCACAATTTACAACAATAACTTATTAACTATGATAACCACACTAGGCACAGCCTGTGTCGTGGCTGTCTTGAAAAACAATTTTGCAACTGTTCTGTTCTGAACTATAAGGTTTCACCCTCAAATAAAAAGTATAATTACAATTAGTGAAATTAGTCGCAATGGTAATATCACAACAGGCAGAAATACAGCTAAAATACTAATTGAAACAATTCCTCAATGTCTAGAAGAAAAATACATACCATTCAACACAGCGTCCAAGTATTTCAAATCGGAAATGTTTTCGTACGTCAAATGGCCTTTGGTCTCCTTAAAGTCTTTGATCTCCTGGTACAATTTCTCCTGTACATCATAATTGAGTGCCAACTCGTGGACGCACATGACTAAAGCACTGGCTGAACTCTCAAACCCAGCCACGAAGAAAATGAACACTTGGGCCATCATTTCGTTTTCTGTCCAGTCTAAAAAAAAAATATATACAGATGATACACAGGGTGTATTTTGACCGTGATCGGAAACAAAGGCAGGTAAAAGGTGATTACAAACCCCCAAAAAATAAAAATTTTGGAGTTTTCTTAACAACCACATTACATTTTATACATATGGTTGTTAGGAAAACTTCAAAAATTTGATTTTTTGTCGGGATTTTTGTTAACACTAATGGATAAATCCTTCGTCTTCACATATAAACACCACGCTTGCGCCCAGCAGTGGAACATTTTATTTGATGGAAAATGGTCGCGGACTGTAAATATTCATGACGTGGACACATTTCTGAGTTTTGAAAAAGTATGGGAAAGATAGACTACATAGACACTAGGCCAGCGTGGTGGTCACCGTAGCTGTTACCTGTTTTAGTTTCCAATCACGGTTATACAGGTTGTATTCAGATACAACCTGTATATATGCATAGCTGTAAGTCTTTTCGCATTTTGAGAAGAATAAGTCTTTGATGACTGAAACAAAATAAATAATAGTTAACAAATTGAACATCATTGTGCAATTTACCTCTAGTGTGACCATGATATTTTAATTCTTCGTTGACAGTTGCAAAACCAACACTATCATTTTCATTCTCCGTTTGTTTCAGAGTACCTGAAAGTAGAACATTTATAAAAGTGTGATATATATGTTTTCGCGTTATCGTAATTATTTGTGTTTTTATTATAAATATTAAAGTATATTCGGTATACGAGTATGTATATGAAGTGGCAGTGGGCAGGTGACATCTGTCGCAGAACCGACAACTGTTGGTGGAATCGGGTTCTGGGTTGGAGACCACGGCTCGGCAAACGTAGTATAGGGCGCCCTCTGGCTAGGTAGGGTGATATTTGCAGGGTGGCTGGCAGCGGTTGGATGAGGAAGAAACGTTACGAAAGTTACGAAAAAATATACTTAATTTTTTTATTCATAAATGTTAAATAAAAAAACTTGGTTTGTGTTTAAATTTCGCGCCTAAACGCTCCAAGCTGTCACCTGGTCTTGATGACGAAACAGTGTATTAAATACAACAAACTGCTGTCAAACTAGGGATGAAACAATAACATTAAGGTATCGATACTTCTACTCAATACCGTATCGATCGTCAAGTATCGATACTTACTCGGTATCGGTCGGCAAGTATCGATACTTACTCGTTGTACGGGCTAGCACGTACATTTTTCATATTCAGCATTTTACGCGACACCGATGCGTTTTGAGCAGTGCGTCACACGAACATAGCCGTCCTTGCCGGGGTGCAGCTCTATGATTCTGCCGAGGGCCCACTTCCCAGGTGGTAAGTTAGCGTCTTGAATGATAACTATGTCGTCGATCTTAAGGTTCGCTCGTTGTTGCCGCCACTTGCTACGTGCTGATAACTGACACAGGTATTCGGTTTTCCACCGTTTCCAGATGTCGTCAAAAATCTTCTGAGTAAGCTGCCATCGCGTTCTGGCGTCTCTTTCAGTCTCAATTATAGTAAGTGTGGGGCCACTTGATAAGAAGTGTGACGGAGTAAGGTAATCCATGTCCTCTGGATCTTCGCTGATAGTGCAAAGAGGCCTCGTATTAAGGCAGGCTTCTAGCTGTGCTAGTAATGTGGAATACTCCTCATAAGTTCATAGGTCGCTGGTTCAGATCCGGCTCGAAGGACCACAAAGATGTACGGGCTGAGACGGAAACCCCGTACAAGCTTTGGTTGATAGAAATGATAGACTTTTAAATATGATTTTATTTGATAGAAATGATAGATTAATGATAGAATGATAGATTACAATTTGATAGGATGAGTACGCGCGACCGACCGCTTTATGTTCGTGTGACGCACTGCTCAAAACGCATCGGTGTCGCGTAAAATGCTGAATATGAAAAATGTACGTGCTAGCCCGTACACTCGTATCGAATCGTTTTTGGAAAATTTAGAATAAAAATCTTAAAATATATTGGTATTTTTATCAATAAGTACAAAATTATAGGATTTTCAGCCCCGTGGCGCAGTTGGCTAGACACCAGCTTGCAAAACGAGAGGCCGCGGGTTCGATCCCCGCACTGAGACAAATGTTTGTTTGGGAGACCGAAAAGTCCCTCGTAGTTTCTTATACCCACGACACAAATCAGTTAAAAATATCTGCTTCAAAATTAAGTTGCAAGATTTCATCCACACAAACATACAGTACAAAGTACTTTACATAAAGTGTAAAGTTCCGATTTATCGAATCGAAATAAACATCGATGTTTTTTCAAAGTGGACAGTGGACAACCCTAAGTTAGACAACTTGTCTGTGATTCTTCATTGTGACGTAACGCGCTCCGATTGGCGTTTGCAGTCACGTGATATTTGGAAATATTTTAAACATTTTTAATTATTTTTAATTAATTTATTACTTATATTTACATTTACAAAATATAATTTTCAGCATTCCAACATTCCCTGCTATGGCAAAAAAATAACTTTTCATACATTCGCTATTTATGTCAACATCCCTATTATTATATTCGATCCCTGTAATGAAATTTAATGTATGACTCTGGTATGAAAGACCGAACATCTTTTCTCAGATTTACCTTTTGTGGTCTCCATCAGCAGTTGGATCATGTCTGGTCGCTCTACGTTGTTCTTTCGTCTATACTCTATGGTGTTCCGCACAATGTTTCTGAAGAAATCTGACGTTTTCTTCGGGAACATGACGTTGTCGAATAGCTGTACAATAATTTCACAATATTTAAATAATTGGTCTTTCTAGAAAACGGGGACCTTGACTTTACGAGTTTGACATATCCTAGTCATTTTATGGTAATGGTCATATAACATAATAGATTTAATGGGGATAAAAGTAATTAAGTTCTATATTTGACAGCCCCGTGGCGCAGTTGGTTAGACACCAGCTTGCGAAACGAGAGGCCGCGGGTTCGATCCCCGCACCGAGACAAATGTTTGTGTGATCCACAAATATTTGTTTCGGGTCTGGGTGTATGTGAGACCGAAAAGTCTCTCGTAGTTTCTGATACCCACGACACAAGACTTGTATCTTAGTGTGGGATCAGAACTATGTATGTGACTGTTGGGCGTATTTATTTATTTATAAGAATGCCTAAAAAAGGGATTTTGATAATAAAATTAGTATGTTTAAATATTAATATACCTTAGCCAATCCTGGGAACTGAATGACAATGAAAAACGCAAATCTTTGCCACCAGTTGAATCGGAATAGGTTTTGTCCAGTCATAAAGAATTCATTTTCCCTGTCCTTGAAAGAATTTACGTTGATGCCGAAGCCTGCTGATGCGATTACGTCATTGGTGTATCGACGGATAAGGTCATCCACGTTTGTGTCTTCAGTCTGATGGTCTACATGAAATAAACGTTAAGATTTCATTGCTTGGTTGTTGTTGCTCCAAAGTTCAGCAAAAGAATAATAAAAATATAAGTGTTGACTTCAAAGAAATTTATAAAAGATAGGATGGTGTGGTACTACTTACTCTCTCGCAGAAAAACGGCACAAGCACAATTTGCTGGTGGGGGAAGGGTATTTACCACAGAAGTTAAACAAAGAATCATATAAGGGGTTCGCGTTCTAAGATCAAATATTTGGGAGTGATTTTATCGTTGATCGAATGAAGGAAGAAAGAAGAACTAAATAACTACGGTGCTCTCACACACCATTTCCAGCTAATCGATCTACACTTAACCATTAGAAGTGGGTGCCGTCTAATTCACATTGTCTTTTAAGCGCAAAAATATAAGTTCTCAAAACCCACATTAATTTGGCAGCATATGGCCGTATCCACTTGCTTCGTCTGTCGTCTTGAAGATGCTATGTATGTATGGTTTACAAGATTTTTATTTACCTTTTAAGTAATCTATGACGTTACTGCTTATTTCCATCATGAAGGGCAGCATGTGTCTCATCTTAGACCCAGTGAATGCTGGACTCAAAGTTGTCCTCATATCGCGCCATCTTTCACCTATTTGTAAAGGAACAATGATATTGATCATATAAAACAAACCCTTTTTTCTTTTAGAAGCTATTCATGTATTCACAATGAAATATACCGCACTGTAATGTTGAAAGAAAATTACATTAGGAATCATAAACACCTAAAAGGTTCTTTCCAAGTTTTTTTTTAGAGAAATTGCAAGTGCTGCGTTGGACGTCCACCCTCAAGGTAGACTGATGATCTAACGAAAATCGCGGGAACCAGCTCAAAGAGCAGACAAAGAGCTTTGGAAGTCTTTTGGGAGGCCTATATCCAGCAGTAGACGTCTTTTGGCTGATGATGAAGAAACTTCAAAGGTGTACTCCGCCAATTCACTATGCCAGAGCGATGCAGTAATAGATAGAGAATCTTCATTTATCAATTCTGATTAATTAAAGCTTACTTGTCTCCGCCCTTATAGAGACCATTGCCTATAAGGTGTAATACAGTCAAAGTATCTATTAAACACAGATGAATTGTACTCTAAAGTTTATGAGTCAGAAAGAGATGATGTCAAAAATCTGGGTAAAAGTTATTTCATTTATGGAGCGATGCTTACCGTCCATCATCAACAAGCTGCCTCCGAACAGTGGTTCAAATTCTTCATTGATAAATTTCTTGTGGTTCATGAAGTGGTCAAAGTTCTTCACTGTGACGGATTTTATTATTTCTGGATCCTTGATGAGGATTATAGGGACAGTGCCTTCAATGTATCCGACATATCTGGAATAATATTTTATTAGATTAATTATACACACAAAAGAAAACAACGGGAGAAAACCTGCACACCTAAGTTCTTAGGAATTTCTTAGGTGTGTAGTCCGCCAACCCGCATTAGGCTATCGTGGTGGACTAAGACCTAAACTATCTCAGTTGTAAAGGTCCGTGCCCAGCATGTGGACTTATGTATATGGCCCTTCTCAGCTGCGTGTAAGTACATTTTTTTTTGTATTATCTGTGTTCTGACTTACCTACTGACCTTGAAAAAGTCTTTGTCCAGTAGAAAGGCATTACGTGCTTCTATAGGCAGGTATAAATATTATACAATTTGTACACTTTTCACCTAAATCATTACCTTTTTTCTTAAATGTACTCCTAAATTAAATAATTTAATAATTTTGGGTAACATCTACCCTCCCAAAGGCAGCAGCATAATGTTCCTTAGCCTGTTTGTTAACTCAATAAATAGAATATAACAAGCATAAAGAATTTTCCAATTCGACTTGTTCTTGACTTCATTTAAACCGACGTAAAACAAACGGTTCAGCTTTCGATGTGTAATGAATTATCGATATTATCAGAAGTAGAAATTAAAGGCGGGACAAATCAATAATTATCACAGTTCAAAAGGCTGGCCAGTGACTACTAATTGGAACTGTGACCCGTGACAATACCTACGTGATCGAGACGTTGTAAGTGTTAGTATTATTAGTGTGCACTATAAACAAAGATGAAGAAGATGTACCTACATATCTTTTTATTTATCTTACATTATTACACCAGTATATATTCAAGAGTTTTCTTCTAGGAATCTCGACGGTCGCGGGTTCAAACCCCAGGCACACACCTCTGACTTTTCGAATTTATGTGTGTATTCATAATGAATTATCACGTACTTTAACGGTGAAGGAAAACATCGTGATGAAACCGGCACACCTAAGAGTTCTTAGGAATTTCTTAGGTGTGTAGTCCGCCAACCCGCACTAGGCCAGCGTGGTGGACTAAGGCCTAAACCCTCTCAGTTGTAGAGGAGGCCTGTGCCCAGCAGTGGGACGTACATGGGCTGATGATGATGATGATGAATCTCTCAGAAGATTCTGTGAAGATTACAAACACACACTAGGCCAGGCTTTTTAAATAACATTACATAGAGGTACGTTTCTACACCTACATATATTTCGCCGGGTAAGGGCACCTTTTGCCGCCTTTCGGGCTTAATTGTTAAAGCACTATCAAAAAATCCGTTTACAATAAAATTGAAACGTATTACTTGTTAGAAGTTATAGTTAAAAAATTATGTATTGACCACTTCAAAGCAAAATACAGCATGAAGAACACGGTGCCGTGTTTATCTCAAACAAAAGATACTTCAGAGTGCGACTTGCAAGTACCACTCGGCCCGATAAGTTTTGATTTTCAAACACCTGGCTATTGAGAGTGTTATCTATCGAGATTGTTTACTGAAGTAAAACTAAGTAGTTTGTTGTGAAATTGATATTAAATATATTGGCATTTGGTATGGAATAAAGACTTAATAATAAATAAGTACACACAACAGTCCCATTCATAGTTCTGACCCCACTAAGGGCACCATCCTACGATACAAGTCTTGTGTCGTCAGTATCAGAATTTACGCGAGACTTTTTGGTCAGAAACAAATATCTGTGTCACACAAACATTTGTCTTCGTTCACGGATCGAACCCGCGGACGTCAGGCTACGCTTTTTCTAACACTAATATTTTTTGGTTTAATTCAAAAATAAAAAAATCCTTCAAAGAAATCTATTCCAAAACAAATGTGCCCGGCCCATTGCCACTTCAACTTGTTAATCCGCTGGGCTATGTCAGTTACTTTAGTTCTCCTACGGATCTCCTCATTTCTGATTCGATCTCGTAGGGAAACCACTAGCATAACCCTCTCCATAGCTCGTTGAGTGACTTTGAGCCGTCTCATGAGGCCCATAGTGAGAGGTCACGTCTCAGTGCCGTATGTCATCACTGGTAACACACAACTATCGAAGACTTTCGTCTTCAGGCACTTCCCGAACGCTGCCCAACCGAGTTGGATTCGACGATTGACGATTTCAAACAAACTCTTCAGCTATATACATATAGATATAGAGAAGTATAGATTATCTTCAGAATAATACAAAGAAAGTCAGGATGTTAGATGAATAGAATTGCCCCATTGTTAACACTAACGCGTGTTACAACATCCAAACGCGAAACATAGTATAAATATTCTATATGCGGGATTTTTTTGCCGGCTTCGAACCAACAAATGGCATCAAATATCAGTACTCACTTCTCATCAGGAAATGCCCTGTACACAGCGTCCAAATCTTCAAATATATGTCTCCTTAAAAACGTGCTCTTGATGATATTCCCGAAAATGGGCAGCCCCGGCACATACTTAACTCCCGCGGCATCAAAGTGGTAGTGTATCTTCTTATACACATACAAATAATACGCAACTAGCGAAGTCGCCACGAATATAAACAACTCGATGAACATTTTGACGACTAACTCGGCTCACGACTGTTAGACCACTGTTTTATATGTTGTGCATATTGTCCTTATAATCGCGCGGGGACGCATTTGAATAAGTGCATGGGAGACATTGTTAATGCGAGTGTGTCGCCTGATGCAATCCGCTTGCAATATATGATAATATGATAATATATGAACAATTAAATTAAATAAATAAATAAATACACCCAACAGTCACATACATAGTTCTGATCCCACACTAAGATACAAGTCTTGTGTCGTGGGTATCAGAAACTACGAGAGACTTTTCGGTCTCACATACACTTTTGTGGATCACACAAACATTTGTCTCGGTGCGGGAATCGAACCCGCGGCCTCTTGTTTCGCAAGCTGGTGTCTAGCCAACTGCGCCACGGGGCTGTCATATAACATGAAAGTCCTTTAACAGTTTGAGTGTCTTCTTCCATGTCAGCTACCTTTATTACTGTTGTTGTTAAAGGACTTATAACAAGATCTCTTTTTGATACCATTCTCCCATTTCATTTTTTCGAGATTTGCGCGAACTAAATTAGCAACTCGATTTATTGTCCCTAGGACTCATAATAGTATATTTTTATTTAAAAACTCGTATAAAACCTTTATGAAATTATTGGAACAATGCGTAGGAGAAATTCAGTAGTTCTTATTGAAAAAAAAATTGCGGTAATTCTCATGGCAAGAAAAAAATTCTTTTTACAGAGTTGAGTGACCTCGTTGCTTAATGTAAATTAAACTCAATTCTTAAATTAATCGATTTTAAATTGCTAAATTGGGGAGGTCCTCGAGTTATTAATACGTTCTAAATCCGGCCACAACTGTTTCGACCATAACATACAGTTTACAAGTTTGTTTTATCTTTCTATACACTTTTATCATAAGTGTTGTTTGTGTTTTTTTATTTGCTTTCATTGACCCTTTCCTTTGCTATGCTAAAAGATAAGTTTATTATCGCCTTTGTTCAAAATTAATTAAAGAGTGATTAGATCGAAACTCAGACCTTATGTATTAGTCCTTCACGTTACTCTTGTAACTAATGATTTCTTTGATGACTAAGTTTATTCAAATTGACGATTCGAAAGTGCTAGTCATCGTCGTTATCCCACTGCTGGCAACGGGCCTACTCTACAACTAAGAGGGGTAGGCCTTAGTCCACCACGCTGGCCTAGTATAGTGCGGGTTGGCGAAATACACACCTAAGAATTTCTTAAGAATTTTTAGGTATGCAGGTTGCCTCACGATGGTTTCCTTTACCCTTAAAGTGAGTGATAACTCATTGCGATCTAATTCCAATGAAGACTATTTTGACTTTGACTTACCTATGGAATTTATATTTCTTTTTATCTATGTGGGGAATAAGATCAGCTCGTCTGCTTCCATTTTAGATTCAAAAACAATTATCTAATGCTCATATTCTATTGTTAAGATTTTGAAACAATTTTAAACATTAGTTAAATTAGCGCTTACTTAAACATGTTTTGTCCCGTTTTTTCCAACGTCACAGGTCAATCAATAGAGCAGACCAAAGGATATCTAAGTATTAGTTACATTTACTAACGTTTATAAGTAACTAGGTGTCCTGGCAGACGTCGTCCTGCCCGGAAAAGTTTTAAGCGATATGCCGACAGCAACGTGACCTACCAGGTCCAATTGTGTTTTAAATTCATCCAGGGACCCATTTGAATGTACATAGAAAATTTCATCCCAATCGGTTCAGCCGTTGCACATACTGACCACGGCGCCATCTATCAGGTCGAATTGTGAATATAAACCATTCTCGAATCCCCATGAACACACACAACCGTTTTTATTTTTTTACTGTCTCTTTTTGCCTACATTCACTCCCACTCCATTTACATTGGAATGACAGTGGCGCCATCTGTCGAAAATTGGTCGTACCAACTCAGAAACCTTCTTTGGCTCATGCACAGCAACTTTGCTCAAGATCATCACATGGTCAAATACATAGTTTACGATTCTATAAATGACATGCAGACAAACATTCATTTTTATATTAGATCTCAACCAAGAATTATTGTTATACCAACATGTTATTGTTGTGTTGTATACTTAGTAGCCTCGTGGTCTGGCGGTACAAGTATGTGCCGAGCGATCTAGAGGTCCTGGGTTTGATTCCCGGGTCGGGCAAAGTGTTATTGGGTTTTTGCATTAGGAAATTCTCAGTAGCAGCACGGAGTCTGGAATTGTGCCCGAAAAACGGCAATAGGCTCGCCCCCTATTACGTGGGACTGATACATACCTGGCGAAATGTGGGTGCAGAAATGCACCTCTGCCTACCCCTTCGGGGAATACAGGCGTGAGTTTATGTATGTATGTATGTACGTATACTTAGTATTGCTTAATTATAGGAAATTACACCGTGTAAAAACACGACAAACAGGAACATCAATAACAAGTTTAGAATACCTAAATTACTAGTACAGGACCTTGGACGTGAATCTAAGTAGTGTGCGAGAACATACTTTTAATTTTAAATTATGTGTCTTCTTTTTAGCGTTTGTTTGTATTTATTTCATCATCAGCCCAAATACGTCCCACTGCTGGGCACGGGCCTCCTCTACAACTGAGAGGGTTTAGGCCTTAGTCCACCACGCTGGCCTAGTGCGGGTTGGCGGACATACTTGGTTCAACAATAAATATCTAATGAAAAACGACAATATTTTTAGAAGTAGAATTTCTTTTTCATCACTGTGAGTAGGTAAAGTTACAAAAAGAGCTTAACAGGAAATGTCGAAATAACAAAATCGAATTAAAATCGTGAATTATTTTACAAAGTCAATGTGAAGCAGCTCCATTTAATATAAGATTGTCATAACAACTTTATCTTCCCTCTACCTTCCTCATTTCCGCCTTCCTAGCCTTTTCTATAGTCAGCAAAGTAGCTATCAACAGTGTCATTTGGTAAAATAGTGATAGTTCGGAGATACTTGGTCAAATTACAAAATTTGGTATAATTGGAAAAGAAAACAGCAAAACTGATAATATTTTATTTAAAACATGTCGATTTGGAACATACCCCATTTTTCTAAATTTTCCGCTTTTATTTATCACTTATTCATTTACTAGTCTACAAATATACATTGTGATGCCCCGTTTACGTAGGTATCTGTACCACATTCACCTGAGGAGATATTTATTCTAACAGTTTGTTTATTAACATAATTTTTTTATGTCATGAAATCGACTATTTAGCATCGAAGTTACTTACAAATACTTTTTGTAAGAATTTTCTTCAAACTATAAATTTAAGGTCCTTCTCAATCATACTACGAATTGTATTGAATTATTACTACGTCAAAAATAAATTCTTCTTAAGAATTTATTTCAACAAAAACTATACTTCTATTATCACCATCATCAGCCATTGAAGTTTTACTTCTGGTCTTAGGCTAAAATCAAGGGTGTTGTTCATTCCCAATTTATCATGGTTAAAGTTACAACCATAATATTCCAGATGCTTAAATTGATCTTCTTTTTCTTCTTCCCTTTACTTTTCCTTTCCCTTTCTTTTTCTTCTTCACGCTATTCTCTATCCTGGAACCTGACCCAACTTCCCCCATCTACTTTGATGTTGAAGTCTTTAGGTCGCAGCTTAATTGGATTCAAAGTTTTGTCGCATTTAACGATCTTGAAATTGAGTACTAAATGGTACAACAGGACTTTCATCTCCATTAAAGCAAATCTGGAACCTGGAGATAGAGATACGGCCATTAGTTGATACATAGATTTCTGTCTCTTACGCCTATACCCCAGTTACCCATACAGGTAATGTGTAGTTTTATATACACTTTGTAACATAGGATGAGCTTGTTGCCGTTAGGCAAGCAAATTTTGGGAATTTGTGCAATAACTGAGAAATTGATAATGCAAAAAACACTTTGAAGATGAAATCCAAAGAAATGAGACAACAAGAGGTATTATATATTTGTTATAAAATACAGAGAGACAACAAGGAGCTAATGTAATTGGCTAGTGGTGTTTCAATTATAGTTACATTTTTTTTAATAATTTATTTAACATAGTGATATTTATATTTGGGACCATCAATCATACGCAATTATATAATGATATACCGAAAAAACAATTTAATTTTAGACTAAAACAACAAAGGAATAAAATTCCTAACCATTATACACAACGCAACATTAATGATAATCAAAATTTTGTGTTTTTTCCGCAATTATCGTTAACGACTTAATAATTACTTGCATATGATATTTTATACAAGACGGAAGTTAGAAGGATAAGTCAGCGCGAACTATTTTTCTGGGTTATCACCTACAATACTTTATATTGTATTCTTTCTTTCCTTTTATCCTTGATCTTTCTAGTTTAGCGTAAAAAAGCACATCATCTGACCCGCATAAGTGTATCGTGTGACGCGATATAGGAGTCTCTTTTCACTTAATGCCCTGTTTGAACAGCACTGAATTTACCATCGGAATCGGTATTTTCCGATACTCCCGAAAACTAAAAAAAATCTGTGCTTTTATTAAACCAATTAAACGTATGCATGCTTACTTACAGATTTTTCGCTACTGTATATACGTATATTTTAAGTATTGTATGTGGATTGTGAATGATGAACAGTTAAATAAAGCAATTATTAATATTGACTTACCAATACAATTCCTCGGCCCGGTACCAAACGGCAAGTAAGTAAAAGGTCTTATGAACCTCTTGTTTTCATCCGAAAATCTCTCAGGATAAAACCTTTCAGGCTCAGGATAATACTCTGGGTCCATGTGGATAGAGTTCACGGTGTTGTATATGAGAAAGCCGGGATTTACCTGTCAGAACCACATACAGTCTACACACTAAAATAATATATAACCAAACATACAAACACACACAGTTTTGACTTTGGAGTCTGAAGAAAGAGCCTGAGGGTATTTTCGGTATCACTTGTGAAAAATATTTATTGTTGTATTCAACAAACAATTGTCTTGATAAGACATGATGATGATGATGACATGATGATCTTATCGATCGATGAGGCAATTTCTCGTTAACGGTGAATTAAATTTTTCTACGGTAGCTGCTAATATGAGTACCACTAATAATGAATACTTAACATAATTACAACTTCACCTGGGCAAACGACACTGCCTATATTTACAGCCCCGTGGCGCAGTTGGCTAGACACCAGCTTGCGAAACGAGAGGCCGCGGGTTCGATCCCCGCACCGAGACAAATGTTTGTGTGATCCACAAATATTTGTTTCGGATCTGGGTGTATGTGAGACCAAAAAAGGCTCTCGTAGTTTCTGATACCCACGACACAAGACTTGTATCTTAGTGTGGGATCAGAACTATGTATGTGACTGTTGGGTGTATTTATTTATTTATTTTATTTATTTATTTGTCATTTTTATCTATACTGTGCCAACCTTAGCCATGCATAGCCCATGCTTATAGGAGTAAGGTATACTGTCACCATTCACAACTTACTTTAAATGGTTTTCCACCGTCTCTTGGGGGCGGCAGCTCGTAGGCTTTATTACAAATCCGATCCAGTATTATTGCAGCAGACCATTTCCTTTCAGTTTCTGAAATGATATATGTACATATATGTATACATACTGTGTTAGCTAATAACGTGTATATATTAAGATTTAAATATTCGAGAATAAAGTTCCATTGAACATTCCACGGATATTCCAAAATTTCATGAAATGAAATATAATGAAATGAAATAGCTTTATTAGTCACGTGGGCAATCAAATAGCACTTATGACAAGTCAATACAGAAAAGAAAAATCTTTTATTATTACATTATAATATGGATCATTTTGTATAATTTGTATAAAATATTAACGGATTTTTTTAAATTAATTTTTAGTTTTCATCAGGATAATCTCTTATTATTATTATTTTAAAGTAAATACGAGATGAACCTTGTGCATTTCCGAAACATGCTTAAATTATGAAAGATAAATGTAAAACATAATGCAATAATTTTATACAATTTGCAATGGACATTACTTAGAGACATTATTGAATTACTTGAGCCACAACAGACACTTCGTTGTTCGTTTCTGTTTCAAAAAGACTTTATTTTTTTAATCGTCCAATTTGTATCTCGATTAATATTCGTCATCAAAGCAACGAAGAAAAAGAAAACATCACGAGGATGCATGAGACCTGAGAGATCCCCACAAATGATTTCATAGATAAATCAAATCCAACAATTCAATCTAGGCCACTAAAAATCTCCAAACCGTAGGAATATCATCATCAGCCCATATACGTCCCACTGCTGGGCACGGGCCTCCTCTACCATTGAGAGGGTTTAGGCCTTAGTCCACCAAGGTGGCCTAGTTCGGGTTGGCGGACTACACACCTAAGAAATTCCTGAGAATTTTTAGGTGTGCAGGTTTCATCATGATGTTTTCCTTCACCGTTAAAGTACGTGATAATTCATTGTGAATACATAACTTCGAAAAGTCAGAGGTGTGTGGCTGGGATTTGAACCCGCGCCCGTCGAGATTTTCGACCGCGTGCCCCAACCTCGAGGCCATCACGACTTAACCGTAGAAATATATCGACAGAGAATTTAAGCGTCTAAATCAATATTATAAAAAAATATTACCATTCAAAACGCAGTCTAAATATTTTAATTCTCCTATATTGTCATAGAGCAGGCTTCCATTGGCTTCACTAAACGCTTTGACCTCTTCGTACAATTTATCTTGAACATCAGGATTAATTGCTAGTTCATGAAGGCACAATGTGAGTCCGGAAGCAGAGGTTTCGAAGCCAGCAGCGAAGAATATAAACACCTGCGCTGCTATTTCTTTTTGGCTCCATTCTAAGACATAGGAAAATAGAAAATAGAAATAGATTTTTATGTATTTACGTATGTATGTATATATTATATATTGCATATATATTTTTATATATTGTATGTGTATTTGTGTTTATCCATAATTATTTACTTATCTGTGTACTTATGTTAATATATATAGTTGTTCCATTTATTATTGTTGTTGTATATTATTTTACCCTTTTACTGTTTATGCACCTACCTTTTATCTCTGCATCACCCAAAGGTTGACTGTTAGAGAATGCCTTAGGCATTAAGTCCGCCTTTATACGCAATGTGTAAAAAGCATATATAAATAAATAAAATAGATGTAAGGGTGAAGTCATTAAAAATCTATGAATTTTTATCCATCATATAACTTATCACGAGTTCCATTGCCTATTAAACTGATAGAGATTAATATGCACTATACAAAAGACTAACAAACTTACTTATCATGATGTCTTGAGGCTTAAGAACTTCTTCCGTTGTAGCAAATCCAATGTCTTTTTCCTTGGATTCATTGTTGTGTTTAAGAGTACCTTAAAAAAGTTATTAATATATATGATTTAGAAGAAATTAAAGTAATTCTAGAAGAAACTATATTAATAACACAGTCGACAGGCATAGTTTAAAAAAAAATACAAGCGGAAAGAAAAAGTAATTCAATTTGTTATTACCTTTACTAGCTTCAATCAAAAGCTGCAGCATGTCTGGCCTTTCGATGTTGTTTTTCAATCGATACTCTATGGTTCCTGATACTATTTCGTCGAAGAAACGTGTCGTTTTCTCCGGAAACATTGAAAGCTTCAATTTCTGGAAGAGAAAAATCGTTTCACAAATATTCTTTTATACTTCTAAATTGTCATTCTTAATTCGCTTTTTTTCCCTTTATGAGCCACAGCATAGATATGATATAAAAATCCGTTTTTTTGTAATAACTTAGAAATATTTTACCTTAGCAAGATTCGGGAACTGCAAAAAGAATATTAAAATAGCTTGTTGGGACCAAGTAAAGTTGAACAGTTGCTGCCCAGTCTTATAGAATTCGTTGTCCTTATCGAGCAGGGAGTTTACTTGGATACCGAATGCTGTTGATGCTATCACGTCATTTGTGTACCGCCGCATTAGATCGTCTACTAATATGTCTTCAGAAAGATGAGCTGAAAAATAAGTAATAATAATTTGAAATAAAAAATAAAAAAATTATTATTTTGAAAAATAAAAATAATAATTGACATTTTCCATACAAACCGCGTACATTTAATACCGATGGTTGTATGGAAAAAGTCATTTTTTTTATTTTTTGTCAGAATTTTCTTTAACGCCAGGGGGTTTGTAATCACCTTAGCTATTACCTGCCTTAGTTTCCGATCACAGTCTGAATACCCCCTGTATTCAGACTGATGATGATGATAACATTCTATTGATTGATGAGCTAGAGTCTAAAGAAGCATGATAGTGTCGAAATGTAGCAATTCAGACTCCTACACTTGTAATCCTAAAGGCTTAGAAAGATAGTGCGTTTTGCA
Source organism: Hemaris fuciformis (assembly GCA_907164795.1). Taxonomy (NCBI): domain Eukaryota; kingdom Metazoa; phylum Arthropoda; class Insecta; order Lepidoptera; family Sphingidae; genus Hemaris; species Hemaris fuciformis. The sequence goes on along the minus strand of OU015440.1, from coordinate 1,774,139 downwards.
ACAAAAAAAATGTGCCGCATACATTGTAAGCATGGCCCCAACGCTAGTAGTCAAATGTCAAAACAGACCTAAAAACTACTACTACTCCTACGCCGCACAAGTATGTGCCGTGCGACCTAGAGGTCTTGGGTTCGATTGCCGGGTCGGGCAAAGTGTTATTGGGTTTTTCCATCAGGGAATTCTCAGTAGCAGCACGGTGTCTGGGATTGTGCCCGAAAAACGGCAATAGGCTCGCCCCTTATTACGTGGGACTGATACATACCTGGCGAAATGTGGGTGCAGAAATGCACCTCTGACTACCCCTTCGGGGAATACAGGCGTGAGGTTATGTATGTATGTATGTACATAAAAACTACAACAACCATTGCAAATGTATAAATAAAGTGATGACGCTACAACAATGCAGAATCCACTCGATAATAAGTTACGGTCAACAGAAATAGATACTGCGCAACAATGGATTTAGATAAGAGTATCATAAATCATTTTCATTGGATATTAATGGCCGATTAATGTTGTTATTAACACATTATGATATATGTACTTAGGGAGTTTATTCAGTATCCTATGAGACTATATATAAGATCAAAAGGTTGCGTGTTCATATCACGTCGGGGTCACCACTGTTGAGTCCCTAGTGTCCGGTCTTCAGGAGCATGGTGTCTGGGTGTGTTTGGCTTGTGTAAAGGATTATTGAAAGTCACTGCGTTTACTATGATTATTTATTACGCGTGTTCACAATACCACCGTTCACTAAGGACTGACTTAACTTACGTTACGTGCATAATTACGCTGACATAAATTAGCTGCGTAAGCAAGTCCCCACAAGGGCTTTGCTTTTAAGTCAATAAACGACTATGATCATCAATCGCCAGTGGAATGCCGACCTTACTGTGAAGAGAATATTCGTGAAATAAAGACAAAGAAAATATCCTGCACAATAACTTCAGGAATCACGATCTCCTTTCTTAGTTCTTTTTAAAAGTGGTAGTGCCAAACACTAGTTGCTTGGATTGCGGGTTTAATGCATCGGCTCCATCAGAGTGGTACCGCTATCTCACAGAAAATCGAGGTCAAGCAGCATTTGGCCCTTCCTTCTGTCAGTGGCGATACTTCAATAGAAGCCCAAAAGCGTTACAAGTTCATTTGTAATGTCTAGTTTATAAATGTTTATTGTGGGGACAGGATATTCTTATTTATATGTCAAATTGCTTTTGTTAAATAAATATTTAAAGCTTTAAGACTATTTTTTGGAATTTTGTAAAGCAAACTGGGCTTTTGGGCTTTTGTGGAAGTACCGCCACTGCCTTCTGTGGCTCCAAGTATTTTAGGTCGAATTTCAAGAAATACATTTGAGTACTTACCTTTTAGATAGTCCACCATATTCTTACTTATATCCACCATGAGCGGCATCATCAGCCTCATTTTGGAGCTGGTGAAAGCTGGGCTTAGTGTCGTCCGCATATCGCGCCATTTCTCGCCTAAATAAATAATTATTTATTTATTTTTAGGACTGTTCTTTTTAGTAACAATAAAGACGTGTAATTGAAAAGAATCGTGATGGCCTCGAGGCTAAAGCACGCGGTCGAGAACCTCGACGGTCGCGGGTTCAAACCCCAGGCACACACCTCTGACTTTTCGAAGTTATGTGTGTCTTCAAAATGAATTATCAGGTACTTTAACGGCCAAGGAGAACATCGTGATGAAACCTGCACAGGTTCTTAGGAATTTCTTAGATGTGTAGTCCGCCAATCTGCACTATGCCAGCGTGGTGAACTAAAGCCTAAACCCTTTCAGTTCTAGAGGAGGCTCAGCAGTAAGACGTAGGTACATGGGCTGATGATTAAGATGATGATGATGTAATTTAAAGGTATAGCATAAATATTTTTAAACTACAATGAAATTAAGCAATAATTAGAAGTGATAATTATCCAGTAGCAGACACAAAGAAGCTCAAACCACTTTGCTAGCAGAAGTTCATTTCTTATATAACTTCTTTTTAAAAATATATTAAACACATATATATTACACACACATATGACATTTATCATGTAAAATTGAAACTGTTTATTGAAAAAAATATGCGATTTTCTATTAAAAAAATAAAAAAAATTGACATTTCGTGTTGCTGAGGGAGTTTCTTGCCGTTTCTTATCCACAGCGATAACACGTTTCGAAGCGGCAATAGTTTAGTTTAAAATAGCTTAAAATTGACGATTCAAAAGAACTTGTAAAAGTCTATTTGAATAAAGATAATTTGACTTTGACTTTGACTTTGACACAACAGTTGCTTACATAAATTAGATTACATATTTAAATCCTAATAGTTTTTTGTTTAGTAGAATTGCGCAATATGCTTGCTCTATAAAATCAAAAGGATGCGAGTCCTATTTTGTTGGTACTAGAAACTACGAGAAACTCTTTCGTTCTCATAAACAATTAGACTCGAAAGAAGCAAATGTGGACCTCCGACGCATTTGTTTCGGAAAAGCGAAAGAACCTTCAACATCTCTTTTTACTGTCTAAATGAAAAAATAAATAAATACACCCAACAGTCACATACATAGTTCTGGCCCCACACTAGGATACAAGTCCTGTGTCGTGGGTATCAGAGACTACGAGAGATTTTTTTTTAGCCAACTGCGCCACGGGGCTGTCAAAATTTCTTGATATACGGAATAAATGAACTTGTATTGGCTTATCTCTGATTTATTTACCTTTCATATTCAATATAGTGGCGCCAAAGAGCGAGTCAACCTGCTCTGGAAAGAACTCCTTGTGGTCAACAAAGTGATCGAAGCCTTTCACGGTAACATCTCGTATGATTTCGGGGTCTCGGATCAGCAGAATTGGCGTCGTGCCCTCAATGTATCCCACGTATCTGAAAAATTGTTATAAATAGACAAGAGCCCATTTTAATTTCGTGCTCATCCCACGGAACAGTAAATACAAAAATACCAATCTTACCCGTTTATAATAATAAATAAATTTGCAATTTATAATAAAAAATTGACTGCTTCGTGGTCTCGTGGCACAGGTACATGTGCCGTGCGATCTAGAGGTCCTGAGTTCGATTCCCGGGTCGGGCAAACTGTTCTTCGGTTTTTCATTAGGAAATTCTCAGTAGCAGCACGGAGTCTGGAAATGTGCCCGAAAAAACAGCAATAGGCTCACCCCCTTATTACGTGGGACTATATTCCCACACCTGTATTCCCTGCGTAGGCAGAGGTGCATTTCTGCACCCTCACCAGTCCCACGTAATAAGGGACGAGCCTATTGTCGTTTTTCGGGCATATTTACAGACTCCGTGCTGCTACTGAAAAATTCTTAATGAAAAAAAAAACAATATCACTCCCAGATCCGGGAAGCAAAAGCGGGACCTCTAGATCGCACGCCACATATGTACTTGAGCCACGAGACAACGTGGCAGTACTATAGATGATACCTTATTTCAATAAAATCGTTTTAGCGGGTAAGCAAAAACAGTGAATACTGACAGACAGTCACAAATTTTCTTCATAATTCTACAATAATACAACATTGGATGAACTCCGTTATATCAAATAAAATACAAATTATTTACATTCATTATCAGCCCATATACGTCCCACTGCTGGGCATGGGCCTCCTCTACCATTCAGAGGGTTTAGGCCTTAGTCCAAGCCTTAGGCCTAAACCCTCTCAATTTACATTAGCATTTCTCAAATAACATCAACCTCTTATTCTAACAATGCTTACGGTTGAAATATATTCTTAGTTTCATAAAATCAATACCGAACGAATAAATTTGAATACTGCTCCCGCCATTTTATTAACTTTTTAGTCTTGTAATACCGATATGGTAAAATATTATAATTGTGTAGTAGCGTCTCTTAATTTGAATTATTCCGACATAAATCACATTTTATCGCAGTCAATATTCCACTCTTTTGTGAGAGGTCGTTAACTCTGATTTTGTCATTGTTGTATAGTTATATATAAATAAATAAATACACCCAACAATCACACACATAGTTCTGACCCCACACTAGGATACAAGTCCTGTGTCGTGAGTATCAGAAACTACGAGAGACTTTTCGGTCTCACAAACACCCAGAACCGGAACAAATATTTGTGGATCACACCCGCGGCCTCTCGTTTCGCAAGCTGGTGTCTAGCCAACTGCGCCACGGGGCTGTCAATATATGTCTTCTGGATTTTGAAACACAAAACAAAATACTTTGATTTGGACACAAAGGTTGTGTATCTAAGAAACACAAGGTTAGCCTCGAAGTTTAGGCGCGGTTGAGAATCTCGGCGGTCGCGGGTTGCCTGCAATTTTCAGGTAAAATCACAAAAAAAAATCATCATCATCATCATCATCATCAGCCCATATACGTCCCACTGCTGGGCACGGGCCTCCTCTACAACTGAGAGGGTTGAGGCCTTAGTCCGCCACGCTGGCCTAGTGCGGGTTGGCGGACTACACACCTAAGAAATGCCAAAGAACTTTTAGGTGTGCAGGTTTTATCACGATGTTTTCCTTCACCGTTAAAGTACGCGATAATTCATTGTGAATACACACATAACTTCGAAAAGTCAGAGGTGTGTGCCTGGGGTTTGAACCTGCGACCGTCGAAATTCTCAACCGCGCGCCTAAACCTCGAGGCCATCACTGTTTATACTAAACACACCTCTGACTTTTCGAAGTTATGTGTGTATTCACAATGAATTAACACTTGCTTAAACTAAAAAAATATAAACATTATATTTTAAAGGTAAACCACTCACCTTTCCTCAGGAAAAGCGTTGTAAACAACATTTATATCTTCAAAAACATGCTTCTTCATTAGCATACTGTTCAAAGCGTTGCCAAAAACCGGTACTCCAGGCAAGTACTTAACCCCATTCTTCTCAAAGAAATAGTGGACTTTCTTATAGGTGTACAGAAAGTACACTATTAATGAAGTAAGCGCAAATATGATTAGTTCCACAAACATTTTGAGCTGAACGCAAATGGACAATGGGAGGCCTTGTCTTATGCCAGTTGTATATATCACTGCTCACTTGATCAATTATGTGTTAGGCTTGTTGTTCATGCGATACGCTCGAACGTTTGTAGAATTATTTTCTATTACATACATACATAAACTCACGCCTGTATTCCCCGAAGGGGTAGGCAGAGGTGCATTTCTGCACCCACATTTTGCCAAGTATGTATCAGTCCCACGTAATAGGGGGCGAGCCTATTGCCGTTTCTCGGGCACATTTCCAGACTCCGTGCTGTTACTGAGAATTTCCTAATGGAAAAACCCAATAACACTTGGCCCGACCCGGGAATTGAACCCAGGACCTCTAGATCGCACGGCACATACTTGTACCGCGAGACCACAGGCAGTATTTTCTATTATTCACCCTTTTTAGCTGTATACATGTACATAGCTAAAAATTGGTTTCCTCTACAGCTGTGTGGGGTAAGACCTAGTCCATGCTCAGTGCAGGTTGGCGGAGTAAACACTTTAGAAATCATCATCATCAGCCCATAAACGTCCCACTGCTGGGCACGGGCCTTCTCTACAACTGTGAGGGTTTAGGTCTTAGTCCACCACGCTGGCCTAGTGCGGGTTGGCGGACTGCACTCCTAAGAAATTCCTATGAAATTTTAGGTGTGCAGGTTTCATCACGATGTTTTCCTTCACGGTTAAAGTACGTGATAATTAATTGTGAATACACACATAACATAAGTCATAACAACATAATAATAACATAAGTCGTGATGGCCTCGAGGTTTAGGCACGCGGTCGAGAATCTCGACGGTCGCGGGTTCAAACCCCAGGCACACACCTCTGACTTTTCCAAGTTATGTGTGTATTCACATTGAATTATCACGTACTTTAACGGTTAAGGAAAACATCGTGATAAAACCTGCACACCTAAAAAAAGTTCTTAGGAATTTCTTGGGTGTGTAGTCCGCCAACCCGCACTAGGCCAGCGTGGTGGACTAAGGCCTAAAAACCCTCTCAGTTGTAGAGGGGGCCCGTGCCCAGCAGTGGGACGTATATGGGCTGATGATGATGACACACATAACTTCGAAAAGTCAGAAGTGTGTGCCTGGGGTTTGAACCCGCGAACGTCGAGATTCTCGACGGCGCGCCTAAACCTCGAGGCCATCACGACTTACTAGCTGACTAAAGATGAATGTTATTTTGTCTATTATTTATTGTCAGTGTGCTCTGTACCCACGAATCAACGAGGTCGACAGTAGTACGTAACGTTTTCGTCGCTTGTTATTGTCGATCATTCAATTGAAGTAATTGCCGATATAGAAGCAGGATACATAAAAATTTCGACTGCTGTGATTTTGTTCTAAGTGTTTATTTAAAACATGTCGAGGACTAAGTTCAATGATACGTATTTAATAGGAAAATAGTATATAAAAAAATTGCCTGTATATAAAAAAGAATATTAAAAGACTGCCTCGTGGTCTCGCGGTACAAGTATGTGCCGTGCGATCTAGAGGTCCTGGGTTCGATTCCCGGGTCGGGCAAAGTGTTATTGGGTTTTTTCATTAGGAAATTCTCGGTAACAGCACGGAGTCTGGAAATGTGCCCGAAAAACGGCTATAGGCTCGCCCCCTATTACGTGGGACTGATACATACTTGGCGAAATGTGGGTGCAGAAATGCACCTCTGCCTACCCCTTCGGGGAATACAGGCGTGAGTTTATGTATGTATTAAAAAATTAATACACATATTTATAATAAAGGTAAATGAAGCATCCAGAGGTCACCGTTTGGATTTCCAGGTTGATCGAAATGTTATTTAGTTTTCCTATGCACAATATCTCAGTAGTAGCATGGAGTCCGAATATGATCCTGAAAAAGAAGGCAATAGGCTCGCCCTTTATGACGTGCGCCTTAAAAATACAACTGACGAACGTACCATCCACAAACGAATTATACTTCTGTCTTATCATTTTGAGATTTATTCAGTGGCGGTACTTCAATAGAAGTCCAAAAGCATTACACGTTAATTGTGTAATGTCTAATTTATAATTGTTTATTGTGGACTCAGGATATTTATATGTTAAATAAAGATTTAAAGCTTAAAGATAATTATTCGGAATTTTGTAAGGCTGGTGGTCTCTTGGCACAGGTATGTGCTGTGCGATCTAGAGGTCCCGGGTTCGATTCCCGGGTCGGGCAAAGTGTTATTGGGTTTTTCCATTAGGAAATTCTCAGTAGCAGCACGGAGTCTGGAAATGTGCCCGAAAAACGGCAATAGGCTCGCCCCCTATTACGTAGGACTAATACATATCTGGCGAAATGTGGGTGCAGAAATGCATCTCTGCCTACCCCTTCGGGGAATATAGGCGTGAGGTTATGTATGTATTAGTCTCAGTGTTTGGGCTTCTATGGAAGTACCGCCACTGCATTTATTAGCCATGCCACATTGAAAAGAAGTCTCTATAATTTGCGTAGGTATGGTACCAACCTACTTAAACCTAATGAAGGCCTGCGCGCAACAATTGATTTAATTGAACTGATAATAATGACCATTAGCGCGACGAAAAGAAAACATTATCGTTTAATTGTTTTTTAATTACAACTACAATTTTGTTCGTCTTATCTTCGACGCTTCATTAACTTTCTACTCGAAATAGCTAGTATAAATTAAGAGAGTGAATCGAAAATATATTATCTTCATCATCATCTCAACTGAGGGAGGATAGGCCTTGGTCCACCACGCTAGCCTAGTGCGGGTTACACATCTAAAAAAATTGTGCAGGGTCTCTCACGATGTGTTCCTTCACTGTGCAATAATTCATTCATTCATATATTTGTATTACATATAACTTTGAAAAAACTGAGGTGAGTCCCTGGGCTTTGAATCTGCGACCACCGATTTTTAACTCGCTACACGCCTTAACCCCGTGGCCATCATTACATTATGTCAATCCATTTTTTTATAATGTAAGACATGGATAGTCTACAAAAGTAAAGAAGCGACGAAAAATTCACTCCCGAGATGACGGCACATAACACACTATCATCATTCGCTTCGTTTCACAAAGCTATTTTTCACCACGCAACCTTGAAGTCACATTCCGTAATGCCGCCTCGAATAGATCCCGGCGTTTCCCTTATGTTTTCTTTGACTATCTTATCTTTATCTGAGAACGTTTTCCCCCAATTTCACCGCTACGTGATATCAGATATATTAAATAAACAGCCCGTCTGTTGGGTAAATATTTTTGGTAGACATCTTGTCATCCTATGTTCCACTGACAGCGCATGTTATTTTCGCATTTTCGTGCTGGTGTTTGGAGGCATTTGCAAAAGTTGTTATGTGTCGACGAGTTATACAATAACTAGCATTGAATGCTTCGTTGATTTCGCAATACAAGGGTCTGTCGTGTGATCAGGAGGTACGAGGCTCGATTCTTAGGTCAAGTTAATTTAATGGGTACCTTACTAGGAAAACAAGACTTTTATTGATGCGATTTTAAAAAATAGCTTGCTTATTTTTTATTTATTTTTTATAGTTGAAATGAAATAGGCGATTGTCTTCCATCTCACCTGATGGAAAGTGTAGATGAAGATAAAGGTGGTCGCCCATCCAAAAAAAACCTGTTCACTCTACTCTTAAAGGCTCCAGAGTTCAACTTATCAGGAAAAATTGACCCAGGACAACCTGTTCCAAATCTTGGCGACGCTCACCAAAAATGATCTGTCAAACCGTTTAGTTCGACTTTTGGGTACGTCAACAACGTCAACAACATTTACAAATAACTTTTTTGTAGGTGTGTATACAGCATATGCTACTACGAAGTAAAAGTTTTGCACCTGCGATCAAAATAAATGAACAAATATCTATAGACACTTGTCAATCGTCAGTATTATTCGTCACTGGAAAATAATAAGCTGGCCTTATTTGCTCTACGCTTAAAAATCCCGGGTAACCCATATTTAAGGAGTCAACAATTTAATTGAATAAAATACTATATAGCTATTATGCTCGTTTGGACCCGGCTCACGACCGTATCTAATAAACAACAATCTAACAATTGTATACCAACCAATAGTACTTATATGTAGTTGAATAGGAAGTACCTGTGCTGACGCAGTAGGTATCAATAATTTAATGTTTTCATTTATGCCCACAATTAATATTTCTTTTTTTATCACTTTTTTCATTTATCGTGTTTTAACCCCTTACTGCATCATGGTACATATATGAACCAACCGATATTTTGGTTACATTTTACATTTACATTTTATATTTCACAATTAAATATATATTTCATCGTTGTCTGCTTCGTGTGTCTTATTTGCAACGTAGAAGTGTATGCGAAATTGGTTTAATGCTTGCTGTGAGCGGCGAGTCGAATTTACGTCGAAGTTTTCAAAACAAGTTGTTACAGGTACAATGAGTATTTTGAATGTCGCACAGGTAAAGTTAGTTTGAGTGACAAGAGAAATTGTTTCCATCTGTTCCATACGTTGTAACACTTTTTTAATAATAATGTTAGAAGTTGCCTTAAAAAGTATGTTATTATTTTTCATTTCATGTATATTGTGCCATATTAGGACAGAACCAAAATCATTGAATATTTTAATAAAAATAAAAAAATTATAGAAATAAAAAATACGTGTCTTTTTATTTATTATTTTCTATCGCATATATTTTTTTCGACTCAAAACAAAAAATCATGCAGTAAGAGTTAAGGAAGATTTTTACTCCATGCTCCACCTACACTCTAATCTAAACTAATGGTAATGCTTAAATGGGGAACATTTTTATTACTTATCTATTTATTTATACCCATAGACTCCCCACTGCTGCGACGAGCCATCTCTACTATTCGGAGAAACGCTCCTAGTGAGTTGAATGAATTCACGTATTTAAAAAATCTTAAGGCATAATCTTAATTTTTTTTTATTTATTTTTTTTTTTCCGCGTGGGTGTCAATGAGTTTAGACCGATTTCAAAGCATTTATTTCCTAAAAATATTTTTAAACAGTATTTACATCGTACAAGTGTTTTAAAAGTAGTACAGAACAATAAGTGACATACGTAATTACATTAACAGTATCACATGTGACTATATGTGCTAAAATACACCACCTGCCAGCATTAACACGCATAACCGAACGAAAACGTTACATTCAAATTTGAAATATGGCACAGCTGTCGGACATTCAGATCGCGCAGACCAGGCTCGAGGATTGTTTCGCCAAGCGCATGAATGAACTTGAAGCTCAGCTACAGACTGGACCATCCAAGGACACCGTGGCACGGGTAGCAGAGGAGTTCCGTACGTTTCGTGAACTGATGTTCAATATGCTTGGCCTGCTTCGGTCGCAGATTGCTGAATGTGCTCGCGTGATCGACATCATCGAGACCAGGCATCGACGGAAAACTCTTCTGTTCCTGGGTATTTCTGAGGCTGACAAGGAGGACTGCACTGCTACCATTTTGGAGATTCTTCAAAACAGGATGGCATTGACAAACCTTACTTCCTCGAACATAAGTGTCTGTCATCGTCTGGGATCCCGAAATAATAAACATCACCGGCCGGTTCTTGTCAGGTTTCATGACGTTAGTCATAAGTCTGCGGTGTGGAAGGCCAAGGGTAAGCTGAAGGGCTCTTCGTGTTCAATTAAGGAGTTCTTAACTAGACCTCGACAACAGATCGCCAAGGCTCGTCAACATTTCGGCATGAAGGCCTGCTGGACCCAGGATGGAACAATCGTTGTTAAAGTCGCCGATGGTACAGCAAAAATCAGCACAATGGAGGAGCTTGACAAATTAACATCTCAGCACGCTAAGCCCTCTATCAACAAGGCTGTACCTGGAAACGGCACTGGACAGAATACTTCCACAATCACGAATGCTAAATCACGTAAAAACTAATTATTTTTATAATGTTATAATCCACACTCCGAGCGCATTGTGATGTCCAATACACAAGTCAACAATAACTGTCTTAGTCATAGCCGCACGATACTAATTGATGTGTATGTCATTATTTTATTAATATTTTTTTTTCTTACTACCCCAAATGTCATTCTTAGATGACAATTGATTAATTGACAACTAACATTAATAATGCGTTCGGATATTGCAACTGTCGCCATTTGTCATTTACGTTTTGTTATTTGTTTTACTTTTCTTAAACATAGTTTTAACTTGTATGTGTGTATCAGCTGGCGGGTGGTGCAGAGAAGTATAGCACCAATCGGTACGCTTTTCTTTAAATATTATTATTTTTACTACTCAAACTTATTGCATTAATTATTTATATATTATTTTATTTTTATATATATCTAATTATGAATAATTCCGATAATGATTCTTTTTATTCTGCGAATTCTGACGATTCAAACACCGATGACAGTTTCTGCTCCATGACTGAGGGGCTTGGCAATATTCTGCGTCGAACTTTCGATCAACCATTTAAAACACTTTTTAATGTTTGCCACATTAATGCGCAGAGTATACCAAGTCACTACAGTGAACTGTCTATAACTTTCACGGACATTAACGCTCATGCCGTCCTGATCTCTGAGACTTGGCTCAAACCTCAACTACCCTCCGCTACATACCCCCTCCAAGGTTTTAACCTTATACGTAATGACAGAGTCGGTAGGAGAGGGGGTGGAGTTGCAATATATCTCCGATCTTGCTTCAATTACAAAGTTATAGCCTCCTCTCCTTCAGATAGTAATGCTCCCGCCGAATATCTTTTTGTAGAGGTTTGTTTCAATGGAGTGAAAACTGTACTGGGCGTTGTATACTGCCCTCCGTCTTTAGATTACTTCTCCAGTCTCGAAACGATTCTGGAATCTTTAGGGTCTCAATATGCACATTACATCATCATGGGCGATTTCAATACCAACCTCCTAGACCAGCATTCCCCCCGCTCCCGTAAACTCCTTGATATCATTGAATCCGCCAGCTTGCATATCCTTCCACTGCAGCCCACCCACCATAACATCGATGGAGAAAGCACCTGGCTTGATCTAATCCTCACCTCTTCCCCTTCCCTCGCATCGCGACATGGTCAATTGCAAGCCCCTGGGTTTTCTCACCATGACCTTATTTACTTGTCCTATGCCCTAAAACCTCCCAAACCCTCTCCTAAAGTTTTGTTCATGCGTTGTTTTGGTCGTATGGATCAAGACAAGCTTTGCAAAGATGCCGCTGAGTTGGACTGGGAACATCTGAACACAGCAAATACAGTCGACGAAAAAGTTTGTATCTTCAATAATACCGTTATTTCTCTATTTGACCGACATGCTCCGGTTAAAAAGATCAAACTCAAACGTCCGCCTGCTCCATGGATGACGGATGGTGTTCGAATGGTGATGAGACGTAGGGACCGGGTATACCGGAAGTTTCGGAAGGATCGATCGGAGGACAACTGGAACCTGTACAAGATTGCAAGGAATCGATGTAACCAGATGATACGCAACGCCAAACGCCGCCATATTCTCAGTAATATTTCATCCTCCCGCTCTGCTGATGTTTGGAAATTTTTAAAAACTCTTGGTATAGGCAAGCAAAAAAATCTTGATTTCCAGAAGACTATTGGCTTGGATGACATAAACATCCATTTCACAACAACCTTACCAATGGATCATCAAGCCAAATGTCGTACACTGGAGTATTTGGCTAAACTTCCTCGTCCATGTATCGATCAATTCCATTTTTCTCCAGTTGCATCGGATGAGATTAAAAAGATAATCCTCTCCATTAAATCCAATGCCACCGGCTGCGACAATATAAGTCGTCGCATGATCTTGGCAATCCTTGATTGGCTCCTTCCCCCTATCACACATATAATTAATTGTTCTTTTAATACTGGCATTTTTCCAACCGCTTGGAAATCCGCTATCATTTTTCCTCTTCCTAAAATACCAAACCCCACTTTACCCAACCATTTTCGTCCAATCTCCATTCTCCCGTTCCTATCCAAGGTGCTCGAAGCCTGTGCCCACAGGCAATTGTCCAGGTTTGTGTATCAAAACAATTTGATGAGCCCTTATCAATCAGGTTTCAGACCTGGTCACAGCACCGTCTCCGCCCTCCTAAAAGTGACTGGCGATATGCGGGCGGGCATGGAGGATACCAAAGTCACTGTAGTGGTTTTGGTAGACTTTTCAAACGCCTTCAATACCGTTAGTCACGATATCCTACTGTCTATCCTATCCTATCTAATGATCTCTTCAGATGCACTGGATTGGCTCTCAACTTATCTTCAGGAGCGACAGCAGTCGGTGCGCGTCGGCTTGACTTCGTCAAATTTACTTAAGCTCGGCACTGGCGTTCCTCAAGGTGGCATCCTTTCTCCATTATTATTTTCAGTATTTATCAATCTCATAACCAAGAATCTTCAGTGTTCGTATCATCTGTATGCCGATGACTTGCAATTATATGCCCAAGCTAGGGTGGAGTCAGTATCGGATGCAATAACTATATTAAACAAGGATTTAGAACGTATCCAAAAATGGTCCGAAAATTTTGGCGTAACGGTAAATCCAGCTAAATGTCAAGCCATCATTGTAGGCAGTCAACGGCAAATGCGTAAGCTAGACAACGTTGTTCTGCCTCCTATTATATACAATGACGCGGTAATTGCCTTAAGTTCAACCGTTAAGAACCTCGGACTTTATATTGATTCCACCCTGAACTGGAAAGCTCAAGTGACTCATGTCTGCCGAAAAGTCACCGGTATACTCCGCGTTCTTTACCGCCTCAAAAATTTTCTACCGTCGACGACCAAGGCAATGCTTGTACAAACTTTAATATTTCCTATAATAGACTATGGTGACATGTGCTATTTTGACCTGAATGCAGATCAACTCAATAAACTTGACCGCCTTCTGAATAACTGCATTCGATTCATATTCAATCTTCGTAAATACGACCATGTGTCTTCCTTCCGGTCCCAACTGAAGTGGCTGCCTATTCGTGAGCGCCGAAATCTACGAGCACTTACTACGCTATTTTCTTTTCTTAAATGAAATGAAATGAAATGAAATTGCTTTACGCGGCGCGACCCACACCTGAGTAGATCCAGCGAGTCCAACTCAGTCCTTACATCTCCTAATGCACCTTCATATATAGTCTCCTACTTTAAATTTCTACACTCCAGTCACGAGAAAAATCTTCGGTCAGCTAATAATCTACTTCTTCTTTGCCCATCCCACACCTCAGACTTTATTCATTCCTCCTTTCCAGTGCAGTCGATACTTCTTTGGAATGCGCTTCCCTTAGAGATCAGGACGTGTACGAGTCGTTACTCGTTCAAGTTGAAAGTTAGAAAGTTGCTGTCAACCAGAATAGCAGATTCTTCACATTGATATGTATAGGTATGTATATATATATATATTGATATATGTGTATATTTATGTACTAGTATTATATAAGTATGTATTTAGGTTATCTAGTTACGGATATTTATGTTTTGTATATTTTATTTCTAATAAGTTAATTTACGTACCCACGCCTATCATCTCTGCACCACCTAAGGTTCGACTGTCAGAGAATGCCTCAGGCATTAAGTCCACCTTTACATATATTGTATGAAGTGTTACGTTGTAACAAGTTTATAAACATAAAATAAATACAAATAATAACTACATACAAACAAACAAATAACCCGTTGTTACAATTGAATGCAAACCGCGCGCTTTAACTAGCGATATCATCACAACGACCATATAAGGTATTCGTCGGTGCCGGAAATCAAATTATTTCTAGAACATCGGATAGTAAACGCCACAGCCAGAAATTTCGAGAAAAAATACAATAGCGATCGACGGTTCAACTTCCTACGAACTATTCCATCTCGCTCGATTCTATAATTACTATCTCAGTCCCACAGGGATTTACAAAAATATAGAGGGTAGTCGTGGCGTGTCTTGCTTCGGTTGTACCGTTCTTTCCATATCTCTGTCTCATGTCATACGGAACAATCGAGAATCTGACAGTACGCATTGTCGCCTCAGGAAGGAAATAGGCCCACCACCGAACCGATATGTACCTATATAAGGACGAATTCGCGGAGAGAGAATGAGAAATTCCGACGCCAGAGAGTTGTGATTAGTTCGCATTTTTTAAACAGTAGTAAAATCAGTGCTATACTAAAACGAAAAAGAAATTAAAAGCGGACCGCATCATTTTCAACCCCCTTGGTAAGTTTAATATATTTAATTCCAATATTGGCTTGGTTGCTGTTAACTAGTTTTTCGTGTCTGGATTAATTTGATTACTATTCAACAAGTGATTTCTTCAACCTTTTAATAGTGCAAAAATTGCTATGGCTATATATATTTCTTGATAGTGGTATAACAACGTAACGTAATGCGACTGTGAGTATCTTAAAATTGGTAAAATATAACTTACCTTTTTATTTTTCCGATGAGTTTCAAATATGTTTCGCCGCGGTATTTTTCTTCATTAACATTCTATTATACCTAATATTAATTTAGTCCAAATCAATATGGCCGCGATAATTAATTCCCACTGTGTTCCACGCGTATGTTGTTAATATCGGTGGCTGGTGTATTATCTTAATAAGAACTTTATTATCTTAAAATATATTTCCAAATTTAAATATAAGTATTCTATTAAAAATTGCCACCGAATAATTGTATTAGTTTGCTTAGACTTTAAAGCCAGTTAAATTTTTATAATTGTGTAAAGTTATATATAAACTATATTTCCTCCTGTTAGTTCAAATAATGTAATACACACACATAGCTGTGAGATTTATTTTCTAGATTAGCGTGATGTTAAGATAAGAGAAATTTCTCGATGTACCGGCGAAATAAATATCGAAGGTCATTGTTTCACTCGTAGTATTCTTGTGTATAAAATTAAACCTGTACTTGTGTAAAAGTTTAAGTGTAACTATTTCTTTTGTACTCATCGCGTAATGGAATGGTGATCGTCCGGCATATAAACAGTTGGGGTTTGATCCTGGGTTGGGTAATTTAAATAATAATTATTAATTATATTGGCATTTGACATATAACTATGTTTCGTTTAATTATTAATTTTTTTTTTTTTTTACAACCGGACCTAAATGTCGCCACTCCATTCCGCTATTTTTTAATTGCTTCACGAAAGATGCCGACGCCCATTCCTGGTCTCGTCTAGTGCCTGGGTGTCGGATCTTTCGCGCTACAAGTGTCGTTTCGACGCGTTCCAGGAAACTGGGGGTTCTCCGTTCGGGTTGAGAAATACGAGCTGCACGTTCACGACTCGGATTGAGAACTATGAGCTGCAAGTCCACAGTACGTTTGTGAACGACAGCTGCACGTACTAGTACGGACTGTACCAACGGGCAACGCTTCTGCCCACCGACTCCAGCAGACCCCTGCGGCTGAGGGCCTTCCGATATATCACCGAAGACCCCTCCACGCGTCACGGGATCGAAAGACCGAAGTTAAGTCCCCAGTGCACATAGGGTTTTATTGGGACCAGAAAGCTTTCCTGTGCCAAGAATCCACCCCCCTGGGTGTAGTCATAAATATAGAATTTTTATTTTATTTTATTTTTTTTAATAAATTGATTATTTTGTAATTGTTTTTTTTATTGTTCCCGCCGTCAGGCGGTCGTAACAAGTGGCGCCCACTATATAAAAGGCAAGGCACAGGGAAGTTTTTTTGTACTCTTTTGGTGTCGGTATTTTTCAATTCCAGGTGGTAAGCCTTTGCGGACGAGGCTGAACGGGGAGGTACCACCGACCCGTTTCTCCTTAAAGAGGAACGGGTAGCCGATTCTTGTCTTCTGGCTCCGCCGGGTAATCAAATACCATCTCAGATTACCCACACATACGCGTGTGTTTCACAGTGGGCATTATACAAATTATTAACTCCGACATTTTTGTTTTGCACAGTCGGGCAACATCAAGTATTTTTTTTTTTTCTACAACATTGTGTCATTTTTTTTTATAACATTCCATTCTGATACATTCTGTGCATTTACATTTTATGTTAGCATTTGTATTTTGCATTTGTGTTTGTGCGTAATTCACATTTCTTTTCAGAGATTTTTTTTTTTATTTGTGCATTTATTGCTTTCATTTTTTATTGTTGCATATCTTTATTGTTTTGTAATTTTATTTCTTTTTTGCTCTGAATAGATAATAGCGGTTACGTACATTATTTTACATCGTTCTTAATATATATTTTTTTAACATAACATTGCCCACAATCGTGTCACATTCCGTCGCGTATTGTTTCAGTTCACTATTTTAATTTAAATACATCGTCTCACAAAATATTAATTAATTAACTTTCATACATATAGCTGTCCCACAATATATTAAGATATTTTAACTTCATTTTTGAACTTAGTCAATTCTCTAAAAATAATTTTCCTTTAAAATGGACCGTAACATTAAATATTTACATTTAACTAAATCGGAGCTCACGTATGAAGTAGCCATACGCGGTTTAGAACCTAAAGAAAAGGTTGAGGATCTTAGAGTGCAAATTAATAAAATTGTTTCGGAATATCCTGCGGACGCGGTTTTTGACTCATGCTATGACATAGAAACAGACATTAAAGAAGTTAACGCAACTATTAGCAAAATATTAACAAACTTAGATACTTTAGATAATAACCCGGATAATAAACCAGTTTTAGATCGTACTCGCTCGTTAATTAATCACACTTTTATAGTGTCTATCAAGTTACTTGTTATGTTACATTCACGCGGATTATACACGTTGGATTTATTTTATCATTTGTGTTATGTTTCGCAGGTTCGACTCATATATTTTTTTTTATTTTATTTATAGTTGTTAATCAATAGTATGATGATTATATTAGCATTCGTTTATTTTATAATGTATCGGCAAATAATTAATTCAATATTAGTCTGTTCGTTAATCGATTATGTTTGTCTTTAGCGGATTAAAATAAGCCTACACGAATTTTGATGTTTTGATTGGGAGTTTTGTTTTAGTGTTGTATGACTTCTTTATAGGTCTACAAACATTTTAATTGCGTTTTGCAATTTTTATTAGCGGAGTATGACAGTTTCTTGGTATAGGTCTACTCGTCTGCTGTTTTTTTTTTTCGTTACAGCGGGTCGTGACTGTAACAAATTCGCTAAAGACTAGACATACTCACAATGCCGCTTAGTTTATTTAATTTTGTTTTTATTAATTGTTCATATATTATCATAGTCGTCACCGTTAACAGTTCAATACTTGTTTACCTTGATACGTACCTAGTGTTTCGGAACATTGGTTAATTTTTTTCCTTTTTTTTTTACAATATTTTTTTTATTAAAAAGTTATTGCGTTTCGGTCTCTGTCTACGTTTGTCTTTGATGAATTAAAATAAGCCTACACGGAGTTTGATGTTTAGTTGGGAGATATTTTTTTATTTTTTTGCGTTTTGCGCATTTATGGCGGGTTGCGACCTCTTGTATAGGTCTGATTCGTTTTGTTGTTTTGCGTTCTGCGCGTATAGAGCGGGTTGTGACTCTTTAAATAAGCCTACACTAATTTTCTCGTTAGAGCGGGTTGTGACTCTTTAAATAAGCCTACACTAATTTTCTCGTTACAGCGGGTCGTGACTGTAACAAATTCATCAAAGACCAAATGTATTCCACAGTGCCGATTTCGTCCGAATGTTTCATGTTACAGTATTTTCCCTCTTAGATGCTCTTTGTCATGCAGTGCTGTTCTTGAGTCCAATCTTATAATAGATTTGTACTCTAGTTGTATGGTAGTCTGTTGATAATTATAGAATTCTTCAGACAAATGTGACAGGTCGTATGCAAGGTCGCATGGTAGGTATTTGTTAGTGGATGTATGAAAGTGAGACAGTTACTGGGCGGTTCTATCCTTCTTAGGCGCTTGCCGCAGCGGATTTTACTACGTAAAATCCTTTCTCTGGGAGAGGGGGTATTGTTACGTTGTAACAAGTTTATAAACATAAAATAAATACAAATAATAACTACATACAAACAAACAAATAACCCGTTGTTACAATTGAATGCAAACCGCGCGCTTTAACTAGCGATATCATCACAACGACCATATAAGGTATTCGTCGGTGCCGGAAATCAAATTATTTCTAGAACATCGGATAGTAAACGCCACAGCCAGAAATTTCGAGAAAAAATACAATAGCGATCGACGGTTCAACTTCCTACGAACTATTCCATCTCGCTCGATTCTATAATTACTATCTCAGTCCCACAGGGATTTACAAAAATATAGAGGGTAGTCGTGGCGTGTCTTGCTTCGGTTGTACCGTTCTTTCCATATCTCTGTCTCATGTCATACGGAACAATCGAGAATCTGACAGTACGCATTGTCGCCTCAGGAAGGAAATAGGCCCACCACCGAACCGATATGTACCTATATAAGGACGAATTCGCGGAGAGAGAATGAGAAATTCCGACGCCAGAGAGTTGTGATTAGTTCGCATTTTTTAAACAGTAGTAAAATCAGTGCTATACTAAAACGAAAAAGAAATTAAAAGCGGACCGCATCATTTTCAACCCCCTTGGTAAGTTTAATATATTTAATTCCAATATTGGCTTGGTTGCTGTTAACTAGTTTTTCGTGTCTGGATTAATTTGATTACTATTCAACAAGTGATTTCTTCAACCTTTTAATAGTGCAAAAATTGCTATGGCTATATATATTTCTTGATAGTGGTATAACAACGTAACGTAATGCGACTGTGAGTATCTTAAAATTGGTAAAATATAACTTACCTTTTTATTTTTCCGATGAGTTTCAAATATGTTTCGCCGCGGTATTTTTCTTCATTAACATTCTATTATACCTAATATTAATTTAGTCCAAATCAATATGGCCGCGATAATTAATTCCCACTGTGTTCCACGCGTATGTTGTTAATATCGGTGGCTGGTGTATTATCTTAATAAGAACTTTATTATCTTAAAATATATTTCCAAATTTAAATATAAGTATTCTATTAAAAATTGCCACCGAATAATTGTATTAGTTTGCTTAGACTTTAAAGCCAGTTAAATTTTTATAATTGTGTAAAGTTATATATAAACTATATTTCCTCCTGTTAGTTCAAATAATGTAATACACACACATAGCTGTGAGATTTATTTTCTAGATTAGCGTGATGTTAAGATAAGAGAAATTTCTCGATGTACCGGCGAAATAAATATCGAAGGTCATTGTTTCACTCGTAGTATTCTTGTGTATAAAATTAAACCTGTACTTGTGTAAAAGTTTAAGTGTAACTATTTCTTTTGTACTCATCGCGTAATGGAATGGTGATCGTCCGGCATATAAACAGTTGGGGTTTGATCCTGGGTTGGGTAATTTAAATAATAATTATTAATTATATTGGCATTTGACATATAACTATGTTTCGTTTAATTATTAATTTTTTTTTTTTTTTTACAACCGGACCTAAATGTCGCCACTCCATTCCGCTATTTTTTAATTGCTTCACGAAAGATGCCGACGCCCATTCCTGGTCTCGTCTAGTGCCTGGGTGTCGGATCTTTCGCGCTACAAGTGTCGTTTCGACGCGTTCCAGGAAACTGGGGGTTCTCCGTTCGGGTTGAGAAATACGAGCTGCACGTTCACGACTCGGATTGAGAACTATGAGCTGCAAGTCCACAGTACGTTTGTGAACGACAGCTGCACGTACTAGTACGGACTGTACCAACGGGCAACGCTTCTGCCCACCGACTCCAGCAGACCCCTGCGGCTGAGGGCCTTCCGATATATCACCGAAGACCCCTCCACGCGTCACGGGATCGAAAGACCGAAGTTAAGTCCCCAGTGCACATAGGGTTTTATTGGGACCAGAAAGCTTTCCTGTGCCAAGAATCCACCCCCCTGGGTGTAGTCATAAATATAGAATTTTTATTTTATTTTATTTTTTTTAATAAATTGATTATTTTGTAATTGTTTTTTTTATTGTTCCCGCCGTCAGGCGGTCGTAACAGAAGGGTAAATAAATAAATAAATAAATAAATATGCAGGTTTAACGATGTTTTCATTCACCGTTTTTCAAATTCGTCTTATTTTTCTTTCTAAAACTTGATGAAGAATTTTGATACCGCTGTAATAGGCCTAAACCCTCTCAGTTGTAGAGGAGGCCCGTGCCCAGCAGTGGGACGTATATGGGCTGATGATGATGATGATGATGATGTAATAGATCCATTGTCCCATTCGAAACAATAAATAATAAGTCCCTAAAGTCTACATTTACAAAAGCAGTATTTAAGCAAAAAAAAGGTTTCATGCAAACCGAGCGTCCTTTCAGAGTGGTCTGCGTTCAACAACAAACTGAAACACGAACATTTCGGCTACGAAGTAAACGAAACGGAAGAGTTGGTTTATCTTTTGTTAAGTCCCTTTTTGGATGCGCTGAATTGAGATTGGTTGATTTCAGTTTTTTTTTTTTTTTTTTTTTTAACACATACATAGTTCTGATCCCACACTAAGATACAAGTCTTGTGTCGTGGGTATCAGAAACTACGAGAGACTTTTTTGGTCTCACATACACCCAGACCCGAAACAAATATTTGTGGATCACACAAACATTTGTCTCGGTGCGGGGATCGAACCCGCGGCCTCTCGTTTCGCAAGTTGGTGTCTAGCCAACTGCGCCACGGGGCTGTCAGAAAGATTATTATTTTTTTGGACTGATAAATACCAATTTGGGTGAAATGAGTTTAACAGTTACAATCATACATACTTAAACTCACGCCTGTATTCCCTAAAGGGGTAGGCAGAGGTGAATTTCCGCACCCATATTTCGCCAGGTAGGTATGTATCAGTCCCACGTAATAGGGGGCGAGCCTATTGCCGTTTTTCGGGCTCAATTCCAGACTCCGTGCTGCTACTGAGAATTTTCTACTGGAAAAACAGAATAACAGTTTGCCCGACCCGGGAATCGAACCTAGGACCTCTAGATCGCACGGCACATACTTCTGCCGCGAGACCACGAGGCAGTTACGAGTTTATCAGTTAAATAAATTAATACAAGACAATAGGTATGGATGTAGATTACTTGTAACCAAGCACAGATCAGGGTAAGCAGAGATGTATTTCTGCACCCACGTTTGGCCAATTTAGTTTAATTTCCCGTGTAAAAGGGAGGCTAGCCTATATCAGACACATTTGCAGACTCCGTGCTGCAATTGAGAATTTCCTAAAAAAAACAGTAACACTGCCCTTCTAGGAAATTGAACCCAGAGTATCAGTTCTAATAAAACCACTTTACAATCTCTTTACTCATGTACATATATGTATTGCTCCAAATTTATCTTTCAGCCAAATAAATTATCTTTCATAATATAGGAAAATGTCGTCCAACGACAAAAAACGTTTCATAACGTCCAAGAAAAAACAAGCGTTTATTTGTAAGAAGACGGCTGATTAAATATTAACCGCTCGCTTTGCCCTAAAGCGTTTTGGGAGATAAAAGGTAACAGAAAAATTTCAGAAAGATCATGTATCCGGTTAGTCTGTTTCTAAATTTTACTAGCGGTTGCACCTGCCTGCGACCGTACCGTTGCTAATATTAATATTTGTAAAGAGAATTAGTTTTTATGCTGTGAAAACTAAACAACAAAACCTCAGATTCACACATCAGGAAAGTAAGCAGATCTGTATTTCTTCGGTACTGTTTCGCAATTAGGCTTTGCTTTTCTGGCATTATTCCAGACACTACAATTTCTATAAGGAATGCCCTATTACACTGCCCTGCCCGGGAATCGACCCTGCGGTCTCTAGATCACACGGCACACACTTATACCATGGGACTAACGAACAAAAAAAAATTATGGTATTTATAAAATACTTTATTCACCAAGAAGTTATGAATCGATTAACATACAACAAGATAAATAGATAATAAATACACTCAACAGTTACATACATAGTTGTGATCCCACACTAGGACACGTGTAAAAGTCCTGTGTCGTGGGTATCAGAAACTACGAGAGACTTTTCGGTCTCGCAAACACCCAGACCCGAAACAAATATTTGTGGATCACACAAACATTTGTCTCGGTGCGGGGATCGAACCCGCGGCCTCTCGTTTCGCAAGCTGGTGTCTAGCCAACTGCGCCATAGGGTGTCAACATTTATTTATCCGTGTCTGTTGATTTACCCAATATACATAAGGTGATCTCGAAACGCTACATACTTTTTTACATGTTACTATGACGGGTTTTACAGCTTCTGATCAGTGGTCACTAGCCTGACGGATAGGACCTCCCACCTCACTCGCCGAACAAAAGGTAAGATTAAAAAAAAACAGTAATCTCATAAAACATTATTTATAGAGATAGACATTAGGCCAGCTCACAATAGGAACTTATTCTCTTGCTTCAAATCGAACCCAAGACCCCCCCAAGGCTTTAATCTTGAAATCTTTCGGAAGCAATTTTATAGGATTTGTAGTTCTCTCACATTTCACTATCTTGAAGTTGAGAATCAAGTAGTATAGCAAGACTTTAAGCTCCATCAAAGCGAATCTTGACCCTGGAAAATAAACAATTGTAGTTTTGTGTTAAACAAAGAACAAGGAAAGTAAATAAAGAAAAAGATTTTGGTATTGTAGTGAGACAGTTCGGACTTGGGAAGTAGAATGAAGTTTATTTTTTCAAAATTCATTTATAATTTTGCAAAATGGTTTATTAATTAGTTCAATATCAGGTCTATCTTATTGAGCATAAATTCACATTTGGTTAAGTAATTTACTTTTGAATATTTTTTTTTTAATTATGAAAAGTTTACAATAAATAAATAAATACACCCAACAGTCACATACATAGTTCTGACCCCACATTAAGATACAAGTCTTGTGTCGTGGGTATCAGAAACTACGAGAGACTTTTCGGTCTCACAAACACCCAGACTCGAAACAAATATTTGTGGATCACACAAACATTTGTCTCGGTGCGGGGATCGAACCCGCGACCTCTCGTTTCGCAAGCTGGTGTCTAGCCAACTGCGCCACGGTAACAATATCAATAACAATTATTAGTGTAAATTAGATATAAGCGTCTTCAAATGACATTACTAAATGTAATCAATGATTGTAAAAAGTAGATCAATAAAAAAATATTTTTATTTAGAACGAGTTGGAGCAATAAAACAAAAATTACAATTGAAAAAGCAAAACAATTCATACCAATGCAATTCCTCGGCCCCGCACCAAACGGCATATACGTAAACGGTTTGATAAACTTCTTGTTTTCATCGGAAAATCTGTCCGGATCAAATTTCTCCGGATTTGGATAATACTGAGGGTCCATGTGGATTGAATTCACGCAGTTGTAGACGATTTGGCCTGGAGTAACCTGTTGGTACATATATACTATACAGTGTGTATTCAGACCGTGATCGGAAACTAAGGCAGGTATTAGCTAAAGTGATTACAAACCCCCTGGCGTTAAAGAAAATCCCGACAAAAAATAAAAATGTTGAATATTCCTAATAACCATAGGTATAAAATGTATGTGGTTGTTAAAAAACGTTTTTTTTTTTTCGGGATGTTTTTTACCGCCGGAGGGTTTATAATGACCTTAGCTTTTACTTCCTTAGTTTCGATCACGGCTGAATACACCCTGTATATCCTAGAATACTGCCTCATTCATCTGAATTTGCTACCTGACTTGATAACTTACTTTGAAGGGTTTTCCGCCTTCCCTTGGTGGTGGTAACTCAAATGTTTTAGTACAAACACGATCCAATATTATTGCCGCGGACCACTTCCTTTGGGTCTCTAAAGTAAACAAAGATGAAGAAGATGAACAACATGTCAGAGACCAATACAAGCTATTGGAATATAGGATCATTACCATTCAATACACAATCCAAATACTTCAACTCTCCCATGTTATCATACAGCAGTTTTCCTTTAGTATCATTAAAAAGTTTTATCTCATTGTACAATTTTTCTTCAACTTCAGGATTGACTGCTAGTTCATGGAGGCACAATGTGATACCAGAAGCAGAAGTTTCGAAGCCAGCAATGAAGAATATAAACACCTGTGATGCTATATCTTCTTCTGTCCATTCTAAAAGATTTACCATTTCCAAAATAAAATATTAAAAGCCACAAAGCGATAATATGAAAATCAATTGATAAATTTACAGCAAGATTTGCCATAATATAATATCGATGAAGGACTCGACAGAATCAGTTTCTAAAACAATTTGTAGGTACTGTTTTTGTCGAGTTTGAAGCCAAAGATATCTATTATTATAAGTTTCGTACTTTGAGTGGTAATTTTCGGCTTAAGATGTTCTTCAACAGTTGCGTATCCGATTTCTTTCTCCATAGATTCGTTATTTTGTTTAAGTGTACCTGCAAGAATACATTTAAGTTTCTACTACATATTTTTCAACTGTGTTTCATTTGATTTATGGCCCATTATACTTATATTACATCCAAAAGGGTAGTTTAGGTTGATATCAATAATTTAAGAATTAAAATTTACTTTTTTAGTTGAAGTTTTGCAGCTACTATTAATACATATTAAAGCCGATGACAATGTTTATAAATAAGACGTTTACTTACCTTTACTAGCTTCGATTAACAGTTGAATCATGTCAGGTCTTTCTACCTTGTTCTCCAATCGGTATTTTATCGTGCTTGATACGATTTCGTAAAAGAAACTTGCTACCTTCTTCGGAAAGAGACTAAGTCCTAATATCTGAAAAGGAGATTTTACAACCCACTTCTTCAGATACAAAATATTAGTACGACGAATTGACATCACCGCACCTGATAATATTATGGGTTTTTTTTCAGATAGAGCTTCTAATGGCGATCTCTCGTATTAACCGGCCCACTTCTTTTTTAGTCAAGGTTTACACAAAGTTGTTATTGTAACTTAGAAGTAATTTTAATTATAAATTGTAAGGTAGGGTAGGGCGGGGCTAGTTGAGCAATTTTTTACTTGATCGTTCATTGCTCCTTAAAGATAGGTCCAAATTGCTGGTAATTTGTACTTATAGGTAAGTAATTTATTCCTTCTTAAAGTCTTCATAGTAATTTATTATCAAAATATAGCATTTAAAAGTTACTCCCGTTTAAGTGCAAAAAGTCAGATATGCTCAACGTGCCCCATGGGTGGGGTAAGTAGAGCAAGGGTATGGGGTACATTGAGCAGTTAGAAATTCTAGTCTAACCAAGGTTTCTAAAAAAGAAATAACAATTGTATTTGATAATCAACTGTTTATTTATTAATCTCTAAACTAAATATCTTAGTGAAACAAAACTTAACATTCTTTTGAAGGTATTTTTAACATAAAAATAGAATCAACAAAACCGCAACATATTATTAGATTATTTTTTGGATTAGATTCAGCCTTTCCGCTTAAAATCAGACTTTTTTTAGGAACTTTTACACAGGAATTATTATTAATAGTGACAGGAATTATTATTTATAGTGACTAAAACTAATCATCATCGTCATCGGAATCGCAATTGATGCAAATGAAACAGTTGCTCAACATTCCCCAACCCCAAATATTTGAATTAAAAGTGAGGTTATAAAAAAACTGTATTAGATCAAACAAAATCCTTATTAGATATCAAAAATACATCAAATTAATGAACTTTTAACACTTACCTGATTTAAAATGGATAACATTTGAGTCGTACAGACGAAATATACACAGCAACGATTTTTTTACTTTTTGGTCGCAAAATAAACAAAACGCGAGTGTACTTTACTCGTTCGTCAATTCGCCACTAGCGGTGGCGTGATCATTTCCCCTCCCGCGCCCCCTCATTTCCCTCATTTGACGTGCTAGCGTTTGATGTATAGTTTCGGAGATATTTTAATTGCCCAACTTACCCCTATGCTCAACTAGCCCCGCTCTACCCTAAATTATAATATTTTTTTATATATAATCGTGAACCCCGCGCAAACTGGTTCAGTACCACGTTTGACATCCGACTGAGAGGACGTGCCAGACGCTATTGAAACTAAGCTCTGCTAGTTTTATATAAACTAACCAACCCAGAAATATCAGGACACAACAATTATTATGATTATTTTACCAGTTAGGGGCTTTATCCTTTTTTGATGATGCAACATTAAATAAATAAAATAAATAAATAAATACACCCAACAGTCACATACATAGTTCTGATCCCACACTAAGATACAAGTCTTGTGTCGTGGGTATCAGAAGCTACGAGAGACTTTTCGGTCTCACATACACCCAGACCCGAAACAAATACTTGTGGATCACACAAACATTTGTCTCGGTGCGGGGATCGAACCCGCGGCCTCTCGTTTCGCAAGCTGGTATCTAGCCAACTGCGCCACGGGGCTGTCAATTGGTAGTAGCTACCCATAGTACAATAAGAAATGGTTTATCACTTCAAAATACTCATGATGTAAGTCACTTACGTATTATTAGCATTAAATCTAAAAAAAATATATTACCTTAGCAAGCTTTGGAAATTGCCATATGAATATCCAATTAAATATTTGCGAGAAGTCAAAACTGAATATTTGGTCTCCGTATTTGTAAAATTCATTATCCTTGTCGACAAGAGAATTCACTTGAAGACCGAATGCTGCTGATGCTATTACGTCTGTGGTGTACCTTCGAATGACGTCATCCACCAAAATATCTTCAGTTTGGTGATCTGGCAGAGTATTGGTATTATGAAAATGCAGTTACATACTCCCGTGCCGACTCCCGTGCAGTCACTGACTGCCTCGTGATCTCGCGGTACAAGTATGTGCCGTGCCATCTAGAGGTCCTGGGTTCGATTCCCGGGTCGGGCAAAGTGTTATTGGGTTTTTCCATTAAGAAATTCTCAGTAACAGCATGGAGTCTGGAAATGTGCCCGAAAAACGGCAATAGGCTCACCCCCTATTACGTGGGACTGATACATACCTGGCGAAGTGTGGGTGCAGAAATGCACCTCTGCCTACCCCTTCGGGGAATACAGGCGTGAGTTTATGTAAGTATGTAGTTACATACTCCCTTAGAGTTAATCGACCAACTAAAAGTGTTATTAGGTTTTTTTTACGAAACTGTCAAAAGCAGCATGCAGTCAGGAAATGTGCCGAAAATACAGCAATAGCAACATAAGTCCAGTCGAAACAAATGAAGAATGATTGAAGTACATCACTCATTCTACACAAATATTATCAAGCTAACTTTAAATATTTATAAGGAATATTTATATTAAAATTACTGCTTCTACAGTATATTTTTTCTTTTGTCAAAGGTCAAGAAGGGTGCTATAAACGGCTAAAGTTTCACCACTTATTTTTTATCGACATTGCTGATTATATGGTATTATCATTGTCCAACCGTAATTACCTTTCAGGTACTCCACTATGTTCATACTAATATCTACCATCAGAGGCATCATGAGCTTCATTTTAGAACTAGTGAAAGCTGGGCTTAGCGTCATCCGCATGTCACGCCACCTGTCATCTATAAAAAGAAAAAATAATTTACAACACGACTTACAAAGCGAGTTATCATTATTTTGTTTCATTGTCATATCGCATTGCATAATGTTTTAGATGCGGCACACTGATCTTACAGAAAATCTTTAAGTCCTCACATAGATGCACACACACTTGCTTGTATCCCCGAAGAATGCGGAGGTACTTTTGTTACAACCACGTTTGTGAGTCCAGACTGAGGTAAGGCTGGGCAGAAGGCTAAGCCCACAAGATTAAAGCGAAGCGTGAAGAAGCATTTGTGCGGGCCGGCATGATTGTGTCGACCAGCGGGTGACCATCGTTTCTCGCTGGTCGGTATTATTTTTCTGGACTCCACTGTGCTTACCATCAGGTACAGTGGAGTCACTTTGCCGTGGCAGAATAAAAAAAAAAAAAAAAGGTCTTAAATGTTTATATGTAAACAGTATGTATAGTATGGTATGTAGTTGGTGGTCACCATCGAATCACCTCCTTTTTGTAAGCGTATCGATCTAAATAAACTTACCTTTCAAATTAAAAATGCTGGAACTAAAAATAGACTCAAAACCTTCGGGCATAAAGTCTCTATGATTAACGAAATGCTCAAAGTTCTTAACGGTGATGTCCTTGATTATTTCTGGATCTCGTATAAGAATAAGGGATGAAATTGCTTCAACATATCCCACGTATCTGAATCAAAGAAAGTAAATCTTTTTTTTTCATTATTATTAATTAATTGTTTCTAGTCATTTTACAATCGCACGCCACGTTAATCTCGTAAGTGAGCGTTCTGTGATTCGAGTACCTGTCTCAATCTCATAGTCTGGTTACAAAGTCTTGAAATTTGGCTGAAGATCACTAATAGCCAGCTTCATATTACTTGGAACTTAAGAGGTTGGCGAAATTATTTAGAAACACACGTTTATCTAAGTTTGCTGGTGGTAGGATATTCGTATCCGCCCGGATAGCGACCACCGTACACAGGGCGTAAAACCCGCCATAGTGGCACATGCAAGTGTGCCGCGTTCCGGGATCAGCCAGTGTATATCCGGTTTTCGGGGGGGCTTCAATCATGGTGAAAGGATGACCGTGCCGGCATTTTTTGCCCGGTTTGTCGCGGTCGGTCCTTTGATCACCATGGTATTAGCCCCCCAAACTTCTTCACAATAAGTTGAAGAGGTATTCGGCCGGCATGATTGTGTCGACCAACGGGAGATCATCATCTCTCGCTGGTCGGCACTTTTTATGGACTCCATTGCGCTTACCATCAGGTGCAATGGGGTCACTTTGCCGTGCCAGTATAAAAAAAAAAAAAAAAAAAAAGTCTTTTGGACTACATGCGTGAATATAGGTACGTCGATACATTTTTTGGTCTGCACTGTGTATAAAATAACACTTGGAACCCTTTAAACGTATAAATTAGATTCAATAAGTATATATTTTATTACAAAGTTTAGTAAAACAACTAATAAACTATTGGAAACGAATTAGATTACATTATCAACAGCTCCGTTTATACACTGAGATAACAAAATGAGTGTGCGATGACTTCGAAACGTAAACAGATGTTGAAAGTTTATAGTAAAGTAATATCCAGATAAGATAGACTGTCTCGTGGTCTCGCGGTACAAGTATGTGCCGTACGATCTAGAGGTCCTGGGTTCGATTCCCGGGTCGGGCAAAGTGTTATTGGGTTTTTCCATTAGGAAATTCTCGGTAACAGCACGGAGTCTGGAAATGTTCCCGAAAAATGGCAATAGGCTCGCCCCCTATTACGTGGGACTGATACATAAATGGCGAAATGTGGGCGCTGAAATGCACCTCTGCCTACTCCTTCGGGGAATACAGGCGTGAGTTTATGTATGTATGTAATATTCAGATAAATATTTAGTATTCCTTTTAATTGAAGTTTGCCGCGCTGGTACCGATCGCAGGGTTCCGGATTAGTTCCAGTGTCAGATATAGTGATATTTGGGTTTTAAATTAGTAAATTTTCAGTAGCAATACGAAGTTAAATTATCGTTAGGCACGGGCCTCTTCTAACATTAAGGGGTTATCTACGCTTTAGTCGACAGTCTAAAAAAAACAGGTTTCAAAAGGACGTTTTCATTAATAATATAATAAATTTTTAAAATAACACACATTACTTATAAATAAACACTTTTAATTTATGGTATTAGCTATGATTACTTATTTTTAAAACCTGTGAGTTCAAAAAGCCTAATTAAATAATGAAAAAATTATGCAGACGGTCGAGAATTTCGGCGGTCGCGGGTTCAAACCCCAGGCACACACCTCTGACTTTTCGAAGTTATGTGTGTATTCACAATGAATTATTACTTGCTTTAACGGTGAAGGAAAACATCGTGAGGAAACTTGCACACCTAAAAGTTCTTAGGAATTTCTTAGGTGTGTAGTCCGCCAGCCCGCACTAGGCCAGCGTGGTGAACTAAGGCTTAAACCCTCTCAATTATAGAGGAGGCTCGTGCCCAGCAGTAAATAATAAATAAATAATAAATACACCCAACAGTCACATACATAGTTCTGACCCCACACTAGGATACAAGTCCTGTGTCGTGGGTATCAGAAACTACGAGAGACTTTTCGGTCTCACAAACACCCAGACCCGAAACAAATATTTGTGGATCACACAAACATTTGTCTCGGTGCGGGGATCGAACCCGCAGCCTCTCGTTTCGCAAGCTGGTGTCTAGCCAACTGCGCTACGGGGCTGTCAAACGGCAGCAGTGGGACGTATATGGGCTGATGATGAAATCAAAGTACCCAAATAAGGCTCGCCGATGTAATTGAGACAAGGGTTAATACTCACTCACCTCTCATTAGGAAAAGCATTGTAAACCGCATCGATATCTTCAATCATATGTTTCCTTTTGAAAGTAGAGTTGAACGTGTTTCCGAAAACAGGCCATCCTGGCAAGTATTTAACACCATTTTTCTCGAAGTAATTGTGGTTTTTCTTATATTTGCATAGGAAATAACATGTTATTGTAGTGAATAACAAAATAATTAGCTCCAAAATCATCGTAGCCACTACACTCTCGGGCGACGGACTGATGTGTTGTGCGGATCGTGGTTGTCAGCGTGTTCAAGTCGAAAGCTTGTTGCACACAATTTTTTAGTATTGTTATGATACTACATTATCTATTTTACTGTAGCTTATAGTTATAATCTGCCTTGTGGTCTCGCGGTACAATTAGGTTCGATTCCTAGGTCGGATAGTGCTATTTGTTTGTTTATTAGAAAAAAGATTGCCTCGTGGTCTCGCGGCACAAGTATGTGAGGTCCTGGGTTCGATTCCCGGGTCGGGCAAAGTGTTATTGGATTTTTTCCATTATGAAATTCTCAGTAGCAGCACAGAGTCTGGAATTGTGCCCGAAAAACGGCAATAGGCTCGTCCCCTATTACGTGGGACTAATACATACCTCGCGAAATGTGGGTACAGAAATGCACCTCTGCCTAGCCCTTCGGGGAATATAGCCGTGAGTTTGTATGACATATGGGGTAGATGGAAAAAAAATAATAAAATTAGTAAAAACAAACAAAAACACAAGACTAGCGCAGTACACAACTTCAATGGCACTGAGATGTACGCGTTTCGTATACTCGCATGAAGCTAAGTTTTTCGCGGTTTCGCGTTTAAATTCGAGGTCCCTGAGCGATCAGTGCCGCGTTTAGTCGCATGCATTGTGGTGTTTGTTGCTTTTTGTGCTTTTGTGACAGTGCGTTGTATTCCTCCAGTGTGGTGATTTTCACGATGTCTTCTCCAATTTTCACTACAATGTACCACTACGGTAAGTTTTGTTGTTTTACGTTAGGTTTTGTCCGTGTATGTGCCGGCAGGTGGTGTATAAATTATGTTTTAGTCACATATGAGTGATACACAACTTTTTTACGAAGTCGTAAAGTATAAATATACTGAAAATTTATTAAAATTGTGAATTTAAAATCAGTCGATTTACGGACACGTCTATACGTTTTGACACCCACTGTCAACAAAAAAAAAATACATTAAATATTCCAAACCGTTTAAACACATGAGGACAGATCAGTTCACAAAAAAAATCTT
The DNA here is from genome assembly GCA_907164795.1 of Hemaris fuciformis. Classification (NCBI taxonomy): domain Eukaryota; kingdom Metazoa; phylum Arthropoda; class Insecta; order Lepidoptera; family Sphingidae; genus Hemaris; species Hemaris fuciformis. The sequence goes on along the minus strand of OU015440.1, from coordinate 1,741,618 downwards.
ATGCCTTGTAATTTAGGATCATTTTTAAATGCATTAAGACACTTTCTCATAAACGAATAATAAAAATATCACTTATATTGACTCTGAATAGTGTGCTTTAGCTTTAACACTTGTACATAAACGTTGACGCAATATTTTTCGTTCGTTCTTTTCAATTATTCAATTGAAGCAATTTGTTTATATTGTCGATTATATAAATGTCCTTGTAAGACGTATACGCCATTCAGAAGTAAGATATTTTTATCCCCCCATACGACGTAAGGATACATTTATCCACCACAATGATGCTTGCATATGACACATTTCATCAGGCCAAATGCGTCTCACTGCTAGGCACGAGCCTCCTCTACCATTGAGGGTTTAAGCCTTAGTCCACCACGCTGTCCTAGTGCGGGTTGGCGGACGGGCGGACACATCTAAGAAATTCCTAAGAACTTTTAGGTATGCAGGTTTCATCATAATGTTTTCCTTCACCGTTAAAGCAAGTGATAATTCATTGTGAATACACACATAAATTCGAAAGTCAAAGGTGTGTGCCTAGAGTTTTAACCCGCGACCGCCGAGTTTCTCGACCGCGCACTTAAACCTAGAGGCCATCACTGCTTGCAACATCACCAACATTTTGATCAGGTCATATACATACGTCCCACTGCTGGGCACGGGTCTTCTCTATAACTGAGGGAAGTTAGGCCTTATCCACCACGCTGATCTAATGCGGGTAGGCGAACTATGCACCTAAGAAATTCCTAAGAACTAGGTGTGCAAACAAAACGACAAAACGGTGCCGATTAGGGAGGCATAATCTTAACAGTTGGAGACTGCGCTTAGGCAGACGTAGTGTGGGACGTCCTGCAGCACGATGGTCCGACGACTTGAGAAAGGTGGCGGGTAGCGGATGGATGAGGGCTGCTCAAGGCCGGGATGGTTGGCGCCTACTTGGGGAGGCCTTCGTTTAGCAGTGGACGGCGATAGGCTGCGTATATATAATCTTACAGTTTCGTGTAAATTAAGGCTTCTTGTTACCTTTGGTTTATAGGTAATTACTCTGGCGTGCCAGTAAAACAAACTTGTATTTCTTAAGACTCTGTGTAGCATAAAGTTCATATTTCCAAGAAAGCTACGAAATATAGGACAAATACATAAAACAAATATAAAAAATACTATAATTTACAAAAATAAAGTGTTCCAGAATTCCAGAAGTGGAACACATAATATGATCCAATATAGCTAGTATGTAGCAGCCATACTCTTACCAGAACTGAACTAGTAATAGCGTTAATATCTAGGTTCAAATCATTCATAGCCAATCTTCTAGAAATTAGTTTTACGACCAAACTCGAAGTCCGTACTTGTCGTGTAGTATATTAATACGAACATATGTAAGTTCCACAAACTAAGTTCGTGTAACTGTTATATACGGGATGTTTGGATGTGTTTCTGAATTTATTGAACAACGTGCTTCAGGCTTAACGGCACTTGTCTAGTTGGAAGACTATGGAGAAATCTAACAGTCATGTTCGTCTAATTTAAGTATTGTTACATTGCTTTGAATTTACATCACACTAAATTACAAAAACCGAAAATTTGTGAAGTAGTGATGGCCGCGAGGCTTAGCCGCGCGGGCGAGAATTCGGCGGTCGCGGGTTCAAACCCCAGGCACACAACTCTGACTTTTCGAAGTTATGTGTGTATTCATAATGAATTATCACTTACTTTAACGGTGAAGGAAAACATCGTGATGAAACCTGCACACCTAAAAGTTCTTAGGAATTTGTTGGGTTTGTAGTCCACCAACCCGCACTAGGCCAGCGTGGTGGTCTAAGGCTTAACCCTTCTCAGTGGTAGAGGAGGCCCGTGCCCAGCAGTGGGACGTATATGGGCTGATGATGATGAAAATTTGTAAGTGTGTTTGTTTGTCATGTAGTGGGTGTCGTGATAATTGTTGTGTGATTGGTGTCCGATGTGGATAGCCGGGTCGTCGAAAGAATAAGCCAAGATCACGTAACAGTTTATTAACACCACACAAGACAGTACAGAAGGATGATGAGCGATAGATGAAGAGTATAGAAATACACAGAAACTAATAATGAAAAGCGAGCGTAATACACAAAGCGTGGCACAATAAATAGTGAGCGTCTGACGTCTCAAGCGAGTTGGAGCTGACTGGCGATCGCATCGACTGCACTGCTCGTCGCTGCGGCCCGGAACCGGTTTGACCGCTTGTGCCGAGGCTCGCTATGTAACAAGATATTAATTACGATCAGCCGGTCCATCTGTTTGTGTAATTAATATTGATTTATTTTATTTATATTTTATTTGTATGTGTATATGTATATGTGCGTGTTCTGTGTGTGTGTGTGTGTGTGTGTGTTTGTTTGTTTGCTTGTTATAAGTGGAGGAATCTCCACAGTCACTTCTCCAACGTCAAACTGCTACACCAATTTTGATGAAATGTGGTATATAGGTAGGTGTCAAACTGAATTAACACACAATGAAATTTTTATCCTGGACATTATATTACAGACATTACGACCTGACTACTATAACTTGCCCTGACTTCGAAGGAACATGAAATCGTATCTCAACTGGCAAAAGTGTAGTGATAACTACATATCTTACTTTAACTACATATCTACTACATATCTTTTGAAAACAGACCGTTGTTACATATTAATAACCCAATATAGCCAACATAAATCGTATCCCTTAGTGTTGCCAACGTGAAACATGCCCAGACAGCACCTTTTCTGTCTCGGCATGTTGGCACTCAGACAACATTTGATCCATTTTTGTGGCGCGCGCAGTAAATTGTATAATTTGACGATTCTGTAAAAGGAATCAGTATCACAGCGAGTACTGGGCGTTAACTTCCCACAGAGTTTGGCAGCACGTGACCTGACTCTTTAGATCGGCTTAGTTTTTGTGGCCCAACTCAACAGCGGTAGCGTTAGTTTTCTACTAAAGTGAACGAGCAAGAGGCTCTAAGTCTCAATGGGATTTTATAAGAGAAGAATCTGTATATTTTCTAGAAAAGCGTCCCAATATGTTGGCCTTACTTTACTTTGAGATATAGACGGGAATGTGGGATTTTCCAAATACTCATAATGTGTTCATGGACGAGTGACGATGAAAATTATTTCTTACTAAGTGACTGTCTCGTGGTCTCGCGGTAGATACATGTATGTGCCGTGCGATTTAGAAGTCCTGGGTTCGACTCCCGGGTCGGGCAAAGTGTTATTGGGTTTTTCTATTAGGAAATTCTCAATAGCAGCATGGAGTCTGGAAATGTGCCCGAAAAACGGCAATAGGCTCGCCTCCTATTACGTGGGACTGATACATACCTGGCGAAATGTTGATGCAGAAATGCACCTCTGCCTACCCCTTCGGGAAATACAGGCGTGAGTTTATGTATGTATGTATGTACTAAGTGACACAATCACATAAACTGGCCGAATTACACAAATATATGTTTCGGATCTGGGTGATTCTAAGACCGAAAAGTCTCGTAGTTTCTGATACCGACGCACAAGACTTGTATCTTAGTGTGGGGTCAGAACTATGTATGTGACTGTTGAATGTTTAATTATTTATTATTTATCTATAGAGGTTTGTTACGAAGACCTCATCGGGTATTAACAAGTACTTGCAATATACTCGTATTTAAATCGAAAAATTCCAATTTATCTGCAAGCATACTGCATCATCATCATCATCAGCCCATATACGTCCCACTGCTGGGCACGGGTCTCCTCTACAACTGATAGGGTTTAGGCCTTAGTCCACCACGCTGGCCTAGTGGGGGTTGGCGGACTACACACCTAAGAAATTCCTAAGAACTTTTAGGTGTGCAGGTTTTATCACGATGTTTTCCTTCACCGTTAAAGCAAGTGATAATTATTTGAGAATACACACATAATTTCGAAAATTCAGAGGTGTGTGCCTGGGGTTTGAACCTGCGACCGTCGAAATTCTCGACCGCGCGCCTAAACCTCGAAACCCTCACTGCTTTCATGCATATATTTGCACAATTAATTGTCATTCCATGATGATGGTACGAACGTGATTTATCATAGAATGTTTGTGGTTCAGCCATCGACGCATTTTCCATTCACATACTACTCTTGTTTATATAAAGTAGTTGATAAATATTTTAACTTACTCATCACGTATGCGTGGCGTTTACATTTAATTAACTTTGCACTTAATTTTAATAACGTTCGCAGTGTGCGCAGTATACATTATTTACAAATTACAAAATATTACACTATAGTCTGTATACTTTTAAGCGAATAACGTAATAAAATATTATGTTTTTGATTTTTGTACATCAAGAGTATCATCCCATCCTTTGTTGGTTCCGCGGAATAACAATGTGGCGTGCAATTACGAGGTCCTGGATTTTACACTCGGGTCGGGCAAAGTAAGTAATTGGCTTTTTACATGAGGAATTATCCTGAAAAAGGTTATAGACTCGTCCTGTATTACGAAAGACTTAAAAACAAACCCAGATGACAGCTGCTTGAATACACCTCTGCCCATAACTTCAGGGAGGTGGGGAGTGAGTGGATATTTGTAACTATGTCTAGAAGCCTCATTGGGCATAGAAGCATCCTGGCACAAAAAGACTGGTGAGGTTATTAGATTGGGATTCAGAAAAGGACAAAGTTTAAAGGATTTTTTTCAATTAGGAGAATTGAAATATTCCAGTAAAACGCAATAGACCCACCCCCTATTATCTAGGAGTAAATAGCTAGCAAAACATGGGTGTTGAATTATTATTCATCGTCGTCACTTTTTACTGCTAGCGTTCGGGCGTCCTCTCCAATTGAGAGGGGTTAGGCCGCATTCCACCACGCTGGCCTAGTGACTACACCCCTAAGAAATTCCTAAGAATTTTCAGGTTACATCACGATATTTACTTCACCGTTAAAATACGTGATAATTCATTACGAATACATACATATATAACTTCGAAAATAACTATTTTTCGATATATTTTTTGATTACTTCGAACTATATCAATTAATTTTTAGCTAAGGACATATTCTGTGTTCTTGTAAAACATGAAATAAAAGGCAGACGAATTGTTCTTTTTAGATCATCGTCATCATCAACCTATATACGTCCCACTCCTGAGCACGGGCCTCTTCTACAACTGAGAAGGTTTAGGTCTTAGTCCACTACGCTGGCCTAGTGAGAGTTGGAGGAAATGTATGTGGTTATTTTGGATTTTCTTTTATATCGCTGTCGCTTCACATTTGTACCATCTACTTGGCCCCGACACTCGATACGGTCACGATCCGGATACGAAATCAAACAAAATATTGTTTTGTTCCTTCAATTCTGTTATTGTTAACTTTTTTTCTTTTTTCTAGATTCACACTGATTTCACGTAGCCCACGCTTTTAGGCTCATTAACTTTCTTTTTTAAATATGACATAAATAACAGAATGATTGATTTTAAAGTAAAAGTATAAAAGCATATTAAAACTTTGTCCGACCCGGAATTGGAACCAGGGACCTGTCAATCAATATTATGTATGTGACTGTTGCGTGTATTGTATATTTTCGTTTCACGAGCACATTGGAGCATAACCATTTCCTACCTCAATCAAATTAACCTACCAAAACATTAGAGACACCGTATATAATTAATTTCCTTCCTTTCTTATTTAAATAATCATTTAAATTAGGGGTTTAGGCCTTAGTCCATCGCGCTGGCCACTAAGGCACTCCTTGGGGATTAGCGGACTAACACCTAAGAAATTCCTCAGAACTTTTAGGTGTGCAGATTTCTTCACGATGTTTTCCTTCGCCGTTAAAATACGTTATAATTTATTGTGAATACATAACTACAAAAAATAATAGGAACCCGGAAAAAAATAATTACATCCGAATAAATATAAGAAATTGTTTCATCTGTTAATACAAAAACATAAATAGAGTTGAGCAAACAGCGGTTGGACCGGGCGCTGTGTTTGCAGTCGCGGCAAATTTATGAATCGAAAAAGAATGAAAACAAATTCCCAGCCCCTAATGATATACAAACAAATGATACGGCGCTGGATTTTAAGCATAACATTTTTGTATTTATCATTTCTAGTTAAGTTAATGGCTTCTTGGAGGAAGCTAATCGTAATTGCGTATCAACATACATAAGGTAGAAGAAAATAATAATAAAGAATGTTTTAGTTTTTTAGGTGAATGACAAATGATTTTGTCAACACTGATCAGACTATCAGGCATAAGATGCAGGTTCCAACCCAGAAGTCTTACTTAATTTTTTTTTATTTACTTAACATACCTACGAAATGTCTAGTAGTAATTTACTTATATATTATTACCCACAAAAGCTAGAACAATATAACTTTTACACACAACAGAATGGACTGGTCCAAAAGACTAGCTTGCCTTAAAAAAATTCGAATAATAATAATCATTAAACTTTAATTTTTTTTTTTTTTTTTTGTTAATGGCCCTTGCGTTATATCCTAACGCAAGTCTGCCAGTGTCAAGTAAGTCACTGAGAAAAAAAAACAGGAATAAAGAAAATATATTTAACAAAAGCAATTTGACATATAAATGAGAATATATTGACCCTGCAATAAACAATTATAAAGTAGACATTACATAATAACGGGTAAAGCTTTAGGGCTTCTATTAAAGTACCGCCACTGGCTTACGTATCTGATTTTCGACACAATAATCACCTAGAAATCGCACACGAGCTCTGACTATATCACGCGACAGAATATAAAGCGGCAATCACATCAGCTTCAGTTACAACAACAAGTACGGCTAAGATTTCATTATCCTATCCGCACAACGCATTCACTGCCTCGTGGTCTTGCGAGCGATCTAGAGGTCCTGGGTTCGATTCCCGGGTCGGGCAACGTGTTATTGGGTTTTTCCATTAGGAAATTCTCAGTAGCAGCACGGAGTCTGGAATTGTGCCCGAAAAACGGCAATAGGCTCGCCCCCTATTACGTGGGACTGATACATACCTGGCGAAATTTGGGTGCAGAGATGCACTTCTGTCTACCCCTTCGGGGAATACAGGCGTGAGGGCTATGTATATATGTACAACGCATTCAAACCACGATTTCCATCAGGATTCTGTAAAACACACAAAAGATCACAATGATTAATCAAGGCGAATGCATGTTTTCCTTTCGATTAAAACTGCTGGGAAACGGTCCAGTACGCCGGTAATTCGCGAGACCGGCGAACATTTGTCAAACCGGGGCGACGTTTGAAAAATTTCAACTGGGGCAATACGGGCCGAATGAAAGATTAAATCCGGTCGAACTTGGATGCCGAGGCGCTAGATGGAGCAGACAGGATTGCCTTTGAATCCTTGGCTTTTTGAATAATAAAGTGATGTTATAATATGCATCCAACCATTATCAACAAAATAGTAGACAGGGGTCTCCGAGCCCCATGCTCGACGACGATCCGTAAAAGGATATCCTCGTGGAATAAAAAAAAGTCAGGGATAAGAAACAAACGGATTTTACAAACTAAACTTGTGCTCCTTTCTAATTAAAAGCATGCAATTGCTGTTTATACATTCATCAAAAAAGTTATCAGAATAGCAAACTTTTTACGAGATTCATCTCCTTGATCAAAGGAAAAATTCTACTTCAGATCAGATTGACACACATTAAATGAACAAACCCATTCTTCAATAAAATAAACAATAGAAGGTAGTTGATCAAATTGAACGAATATTTACAAACGAAGCGATCTCAGCTACTGTGCAATCAATTAAAATAATTTCTAGCAATAAAATTATTTAGTGGAAGAAGAGACATTATATTATATGTTTTGGTCTTGACATACTCAGTAGTACACCGTAGGAAAATAAACCCAGTCGCTTCCAGCTGCCAATTCCCTGAACAAAATCCAGGGGCACATCGTTTTATCATTTTAATCGGTTTCCGGACGGGCAGGTGCGAAATGTCGAGGCGTTTCAACGATTTCATTTAAGCCCACACACCGCATCGAACCAACCTCTATATCACCAATGTGATCTTTCATCAGCACCGTGTTTCATTTGTTTTTGTGACGTAACACATGGCCATGCTTCAACAACAAAAAATTATGAATATGTTAAAAATCTTTGCTAGTATGAACGAACAGCACAGTTTCCATTTAAAAGATAGAGTATAAATACATTAGACACCAAATTTAACACAAAATTTAAAAGAAATATTTTCTAGACTGACTCGTGGTCTCGCGGCTCAAGTATGTACCGTGCGATTTAGAGGTCCCGGGCTGAATTCCCGGGTCGGGCAATGTGATATTGGATTGTTCAATCAAGAAAGTCTCAGTTACATCACGGAGCCTGGCAATGTGAACTGGCGAAATGTGGGTGCAACAATTCAACAGTACACATTAACCAATGAAAGAGAAAAATAATTGATCCGACATTTCACAATTGTAATAAATATTGTTAACAAAAAATATATTTTGGAGGTGCTGGGATTTGAACCCAGGACTTTCAGCATGCGAAGCAGACACTCTACCACTGAGTTACACCCCCGATGGTTCAAACTGTCGAAATTGTTTAAACAGTATTTTTTGTCTGCTTACATTGTAATTTAAACATTTTTCGATTCTACATTGCTATTATAATTATGTTTACTATAACTTATTAAATAAATATAATGGTTGCATCCCGCCACGTGATACTCTATTTGAAAAGCACCGTAGTTAACCTCGGAAACCACTCATTTACGCCTATTTTCAAATAAATTCCTATTACTAGAATAAATACATACAGTCGTTTCGACAGTACAGTGTGTTAACAAACGAATACCGAGCCGTCCCGTAGATCAGTTAAACCTAGTAGAAGTGGCAGGAGATGCTGACGTCGTAAAAAGGACTTGGAACGCCAGACGGGTCGGGCTCCTGCTATTAAACCCTGCATTTAGGCGTAGGATAGGACACAAGCGAGAGCGGCAGCGAGAAGCGGGCCGTTTGTATTGTCGCTTTAACTAGTTTATAGAAATATAAAAACAAATAAATTGTTTAAGGGTAGATTAATAGGTAGATAATTGATAAAATGTTAACACTGCTATGTGGGTAGTTTCAAATTGATATTGTCACAATTAGAATGTTATGTTAGGACGGTCTATAAGCGCCTTCAGTGCTAGCAGGAGCGGATTGCCGTATCACGTCTTATGTTGAAAAGACCAAGATTACATAATAACCCAGAACCTGTAGATCACACTTCTGCCGCGAGACCAACAAGATAATTATTATTGAATGATTCGCTTATCGCTTGTGTAGTGCCTGTTGTCCAATAAAAAAAGTCCTATGGACTTAAAGTATGGAAACGATTCATGAAGTCACGCTTTCGGATGCCTCCGCATCACTTTGAAGGGATCTTCTCAGTGTCCAAAAACCTTAAGAAAAACACAGGAAATTTCATTCGCCCGAAAACCAACTCAAACAAAGTTAATTTTGGATTCCATTAGATTTTTCCATTCCTTTAAACTTTGTTTTGCTGTCGTCGGCTCCACTTACCTTACTTAAGTGGTCCTATGGAAGCAATTTGTCGGGTTAAATGTACCGATAATTTGTGAAAGTTTTGTGGCTATTTCTGATTTTCATACTATAAACACGAAAGTAAATAAAAATAATAAATACACCCAACAGTCACATACATAGTTCTGACCCCACACTAGGATACAAGTCCTGTGTCGTGGGTATCAGAGACTACGAGAGACTTTTCGGTCTCACAAACACCCAGACCCGAAACAAATATTTGTGGATCACACAAATATTTGTCTCGGTGCGGGGATCGAACCCGCGGCCTTTCGTTTCGCATGCTGGTGTCTAGCCATCTGCGCCACGGGGCTGTCAAGTTACTCTGTCGGTCTGTCTCGCTTGCATGCCTCAATCGCTGGTCTAATTTGAACGATTTTTGGTATGGAGATAGGTACGACATTGGGAAAGAACATAGAGCCAGGCCCCACAGCTAGTAAATAACAAAAATTGAGACAATGCTTAACTTGTATGTAAGTCAGTGATGGTACTTCCATAGAAGCCCAAAAGCGTTACACGTTAGTGTGTAATGTCTAGTTCACTATTTTTTTATTGTGGGGTCAGTATATTCTCATTTATATGTCAAATTGCTTTTGTTAAATAAAGATTTTAAGCTTAAAGATTATTATTCGGAATTTTGTAAGGCTAGCTTAGCTTTTGGGCTTCTATGGAAGTACTGCCACTGGTAAAAAAAACACCTATTGCTTACTTTCAGCGCGGGAAGGGTTCTTTAATGTTTACACTGGATTGCAAGAATAGGCGTATTGTCAGTAGCTACTGACAATAGACACACAACACATAATGAAACTTTTGTTTTGAAACTTGTTTTTAAATGTCTAAAAATGGGATTTATATAGCCAGGATAAGGATATATATATAGCCTTTGATAAATACCAAAGGCTTCGTGTTAGAGTTGATTACATATGTACCTACTAGTCTTAAGTCGTCATTAAAACTCCGAGAAATTTTCGGCAAAGCAAAAATTTCAAGAAAATAACCGCCCTTTTTCAATAATGCTTGTTTTCTGTCGGAAAAGAAAATGATGTATGAGTGCAAAAATATTATATTATTTTCAGCGCGTAGAAAATCATAGAGGCGGGTACAAGGTCATAGGGTTCTTGGGATAAATTCGGGCGTTTGAAGAATGAAAAACAATATTTCTTATACGGTTAAATCGTATATAGTAAAGTTAATAGTGAAATATATACCTTTTAAACGTGTAACAAACTTGGTAATATTGATTAAACTATAGTTGGAGCATATATGGAAGATTGCAGAAAGCCGAAAGCCGAAATCAGAAAGAAAGGATCTCACGAATTCCCTTACATAAATATACGTGTGTACTAAGAAAATTTGCTAATTATTTAACAGACAGCCAGTAAATATTCAAAGTTATATCTATTTCTGTAACAAAAGTATTTTTATACTGCCACTTTTTATAAAGTTCTCCACAAGTCAATTTTTATGTGCGTAAAGTCCACCAATGTATAATATACTATGGGGGATTGAAGCCTAATTCTATACCTCGTAATTCGTATGTAGCTGTACGTCATTCCTGGACCACTAAATAAATAAATCCACCTATAGCACTTTTATAGAGTTCTCCACTTGTTATTTTTCATGTGTGTAATGTCCACCAATGTATAATAGTACCTCGTGCTTAGTTGTAAGGCATTCATGGACCGATAAATAAATAAATAGTAATAAATAAATACCATAGTTGTGACCCCACACTAAGATACGAGTCTTGTGTCGTGGGTCTCAGAAACTACGAGAGACAGGTAGTTAACCAACTGCGCCACGGGGTTGTCAATGGTAACCATAAGTGCCAAATGATAAAAGTGTCAAACGCCTGACTGCCTCGTGGTCTAGCGGTATGTATGCAGTAAGTATGTACATATGTGCTGTGCTATCTAGAGGTTATGGGTTCGATTCCCGATTCAGGCAAGTGTTATGTTTTTTATTAGGAAATTGTCAGTAGCAGCATGAAGCCAGAAATTGTGCCCAAAGAACGGCAATAAGCTCGGCCCCTGTTAAAATGAAATGAAGTTTAATATTTTTTAAATTAAATTATTTCACAAAACACGCACACAAAATCTGAGTATCGAAAGGTCTCAGTATAGGCTATCCCTTAACTTGGGTACTTATTTTATCTACACTAACGAATAATACAGAACATTAGCTGAAAGATATCAATTACGTGAAAGAAACAAAAAGCGAATCCACAACTGAGGGGGTTTAGGCCTTAGTCCACCACGCTGGCCTAGTGTGGGTTGGCGGACTACACACCTAAGATATTCCTAAGAACTTTTAGGTGTGCAGGTTTCATCACGATGTTTTCCTTCACCATTAAAGTACGTAATAATTCTTTGTGAATATACACATAACTTGGAAAAGTTAGAGGTGTGTGCCAGGGGGTTTTAACCTGCGACCGTCGAGATTCTCGACCGCCTGCCTAAACCTCGAGGCTATCACGACTTCATTAACTAAATATTATTCCATATTGCTTGGGCATGTGGGTGCAGAAATGCACCTCTGCCTATCCCATCGGGGAATACAGGCGTGACTATGTATATAGGTATCAAATGCTAAAATCAAAATTCTTTTTTGTTTATTTGCTACGGAGCTCGTGAAAGGCTTGGCTGGCCGCAAGGGGCTTATGTCTGTGCGATCCACAAATATTTGTTTCTGCTCTTAAGGTTGGTTATACTGTATTAGATTTAAGTGACCAATGGCTTTGTAGAAAAGCTGACTGCCGATATAACAGTTATAAGTCTAACAGAGCACAAGTGTCATACTTAAAAAAAATTAGTATATGGAATAGCCATGTATTAATCACTTTCAGAAAGAATTAAAACATGACAAATATTGTATTTGTCATACGTACTCACGTGTGTATCTCCAAGGATTTCAAGTCAATCAATTTCTATATCCAAGAACAGCCCATTGTGCTTCATGCCCCACGAAAAATGAGGCGAGCTTGTTTCTGTTTTTTGTCCAAATTTCCAGACTTCGTGCTGTTATTATGAATTAATAATGGAGTAATACCTTTATACAATTAATATGGGTATGTGTAGACAAAAAATCTACAGTAAGCTAATTATATTACACAATATTTAATTTATCTCTACAACAAAATTAATTAATTTCAATTGTCAGACAGAGCTTTTTCAAATTTATAATATTACTTTACTTACATATGTAAAACAAATTTCAAAGAAAATTCATTATCCACTCAACTGTACATCGCGAGCATACAATTAAAGTGAAATCTGTAGAACAAAATTTAACTTTGAATATTCTAATGTCACAGACTCACAATTCTATTTAGTTCAACAAGAGCTCCAAGTTTTACGTTAAGTATAATTAGATTCAAGTTTTGTCGAATTAGTTTAAATTAAAAAGAAAATTCAAATTGGACTTGTAACGAGAAAAAAGTGGCGAATAAAATAAATCACCTAGAGTGGTCCAAATTAGGCGCGTTCACCCTTTTTTATGGATTCTATCAGATCAAGGACGGGCCGGAGGAAACGATTTGCGACGTCTGTCGTGATTGTAAAAGAGTCAGGCAATTTGGTATAGAGAGAGAAAAATTTGAAGTATTAGGTGAATTAAGATGACCACTTTGGTATTATGTACTCGTATGTTCAGAAACTTCAGGGAAGGTATATATTTATTTATTTTATACATACAAGTCTTATGTCGTGGGTATCATAAAATACGAGAGACTTTTTCGGTCTCACAAACACCCAGACTCGAAATTAAACCCAAGTATGCGCCGCCTAAGGGGCCCATTTTACAACTCCGTCACAAATATCGTAACTTGAACCCCGAAGTTCACCGGGTCATTTTTATAAATAAAAGAAAACATTTTATCGTAACCATTTAAATGTTAATTTCATACAACTGTAAAACTTTATACAAATCTATTTAAAAAATTTAAGATATCTCTGTCTTCGGTCCGGTAGTAAAATGTCCCGTCGTGGACTCCAAATCCCATAGGTCCCACTAAGCCCCACGCTGTACCAATTAAAACTTTGGACCGCCAGGACCATCGACCTCCAACTTGTGTTTAATCCTCTACGAGTCGCTTTGGCCCGTTTCAACTGTCATTCTAACTTTGTCTTTCGTAAATGGTTTCTTTGATTTTATGGATCAATACATTGTTACTATACTTACAACGTACGTACATACAACGTACTATACTTACAACGATATGATAACATAAAAATTTGCGAATAGTTTTCGCCCACAGCGTTACGCGTGGTTCCAAAATTAGTTCTAAAGCTTTGTTGCTCTTATCCGTGTTATGGTTTTAATTCTACGAGTGGGATGGGTCAAGCTATAATCTGCTACCCTAGTCTAGTCTTAAAATTAAAGTCTATAACTTAAAATACCTTAGAAATTAATTACGAAGATTTTTTCAAATTGGTTATTTTTTTGCAATATTTCATTTACATTTGTAGTGTGTGATAATTGTATTCCGAAAACTCACGAGTTTTGTGGCATCGTTCTGTCGTCTCATGTCTCTAAATTCTCCCAGTGCAAATCTAAGCAAAATTTGAATATCCGTCTCGCCAATAAATTTTATGCCATCGATACTAAAAATTCCGCCTCGGAAATGTTTTATACACAAAAATAAATCTCAAACTTGAAATGACGATGACAAAAATCCAATATAAATTCTCGATTTTACTGTGCCACTTTATTCTGGTATTTACTGGCTAGACGTCACAGATATACCCAAGATGTCTGTACATCAACGCCCTTAGGGTTAGGGCGAGCGTTTGCTATCGTCTCGCGTCGCGGAACGGTCGGAATTATCATATAAACTTTTGCCAACATTGTGAAGGAAAATGGTATTCATTTTTGGAATTTATGTGCTTAACGTTTTACCTACTGCATTGTATAAACACTTCACTTGTTTAGTACTTTTTATATCAACAAAAAGAGTAGTACTGTAGTGGCACGTAATGATAAGTAAAGTGCGGCCAATTTACATATATTTAAGTGATTTCTTTTACTCTAGTTTGACCCATTATGAACGATAGTCGTCATAGGGGATACTAATATTGTACTAGTAAAGACGTTTATACACCAAGATCTTCATAACACTAATAGCATCTTTGTCGACCCGATCCATGCAGGTAGGCTTTACCGCACCAATAATGTGTATTTATTTATTGAAACGTTTCGAGATCACCACCCTCATCTTCGACAGCCTGTTTCACTGCTAGACATAGGCATCTCCTGTGGCACGCCACTGGGCTCGATCTTCGACCCTCCTAATCAGATTTATTTCGAAATCAGCCAGTGTTTATTGAGTACCAAACAGGCATATTTGTATCGACTGGTAAGGGATAATGTTTCATGACAGTTACCTTACCGTCACATCTAGAGTTTGCAATTCCGCGTTCCCGCATTCCCGCATTTTTTTGACTCGGCAAGGTAATTCAGCTTTTACTGAAGGCCTATTAGCTCCATCACAACAGTGCGGGCGCGTCAGTCAGATCGATCAACCGATCGAGCGAAGTAAAGGATTAAAATTGGTTTATTTGTTTGTTTAGGTAAGATAAGTCCATATTAACACGCAGGAAACCCTATTAAATGCAAACCCCCTACCTAACCTCATAAGAACTATGAAAAAGTACTTTTTCTATTAGATATTGTATGAATGTTTTTATTATTATTATTTTTTTATATAGTGTAACTAAACTACAGGTAATAAAGCATTATTATATGCATATTTTTGCATTTTAAAATTTTACTGCGGGAAAAAATTACTGCGGGATTGCAAACCCTAGTCACATCCCAGTATGGTCACTTTCCAGGAAAAAATAATTTGACATGACTCAACGATAGCACGAAACGATACTAAATAATATCTCTGCGAGTTCGTTCTAAGCTCGCAAATCCTCGGCAACCAGTAATCACGGGGTTTTACGATCCACAACGAACGACGGTGGTTTATAACGAGAAGATTTGGACATCCACCGAGTTTAATATTATTGAGGATTTTGTTTGATATCCAGCGAGATTTAAAATGAAATCGTATTGAGTTTTCATCATTGTTGCTGTTGGTAAATTCCAAAATGTAGCTTAAGCGGAGACGATGAAGGAAAATGACGTGAGGAATCTTGCACATCTAAAAGTAGTAAAAGTTTTAAGAAAATTCTTAAAATCTGACATTTCGAAGTTATGTGTGCATTCACAATGAATCATCACTTACTTTACGGTGAAGGAAAACATCGTGAGGCAACCTG
The DNA here is from genome assembly GCA_907164795.1 of Hemaris fuciformis. Taxonomy (NCBI): domain Eukaryota; kingdom Metazoa; phylum Arthropoda; class Insecta; order Lepidoptera; family Sphingidae; genus Hemaris; species Hemaris fuciformis. The sequence continues at coordinate 1,725,803 of OU015440.1, read as the reverse complement.
CACACATAAAAGTTCTTAAGAATTTCTTATGTGTGTAGTCCGCCAACGTGTCGGACTAAGGCCTAAACCCTCTCATTTGCAGGGTGGCCCGTGCCCAGCAGTGGGACGTAACGGTAACGGCAATGGCAAACATCGGTCTGTACATCATGCTCGTAGAAATAGCTGTACAGTAGCAGCATTTCTACACTAATGCGACGAAGTCCCTTCATGAAAATCGTCTTAAAACCTGCCTTTAGTACAGCAATGCTGATTCTTGGTCATGGATGATCATTGCGAAGGTGAGAACTAATAATTGTGAGTTCGCCTGTTCGATTAACTGCTAGAGGAAGCCAAAAATGTCAATGCCTTTAATTAATATACAGGATGTAAAAAGACCGTGAACGAATACTAAGACATGTCGGGTTTTTTTTTAAATTCACGTGTTTTTAATCATCGTTACTATTACCTGTCTTAGTTTTCCATCACGGTCATTTTACACCATGTATTTGGCCAAAGATACGACATATGTTGTGGGTATTAAAAACCACGAAAACTTTAGATAACTTAAAATACTCATACCTATTTTCTCATCATCATCATCAGCCTATGTACGTCCCACTGCTGGGCACGGGCCTCCTCTACAACGGAGAGGCCGATTTATCTTACACATGCAAACCCAACAGCCTATCATTTTTCTTGACGCTCCCTAAAATTTTCTTTACCAGAATAGGAAAGTAACATGGAAAACGTTCACCCACAATCTTGATCTGCATCTAAGGCACCTAATAACACCCACATATACCCTTTATACATCCGTAAACACTGATAAGCGCATAAAAATCCTTGCGCGCCCCCTAACAGCGGCATCATTTAATCAAAATTCGCTTAAATCACAGTTGACGAAACTTAGTTTACCACAGTAATATATTTGCGGTACACAATGTCTGTATAGGGCTCATGTTGGGACACCACGATGCTTGCGTTAATGACAACGCGTTAGACGCTAAATTATTGTTTTTTTTTAATTTTGAATCAAGATGATAGATGCCGAAAAGTTGCAGGAAAGAGATGTGAAAGCATTTTAAGAAGTTTTGTAAAACAAGGACGAAGTTTTACAGATAGTGATTATAATAATGATTTGGTCAAGAGTCAACATAACATTTTTATACCTCGTATATGGTCTCTTAAAAGAATTTAAATAATATATCCTAATCAGCAACAAATGAAAAGTCTATAAATATTGTATATTGTTAAAAAGATCCCCCGAACACTCCCATAGAGACCTGTTGTAAGTCACTTGCTTCCAACATTGTCTAACTAATACAACATATGCCATACGTGTCTTTCACTCGAGAGCTATGCAGCAGTCATTTCATCGCTCTATGTTCTACTTTATAAATAAATACACCAAACAATCACACACATAGTTCTGACACCAAACTAGGATACAAGTCCTGTGTTGTGAGTATCAGAAACTACAGTAGACTATTCAGTCTCACAAACACCCGGACCCGAAACAAATATGTGTGGATCACACAAACATTTGTCTCGGTGCGGGGATCGAACCCGCGGCCTATCGTTTCGCAAGCTGTAACTACCCAAATGCGCCACGGGGCTATCACTTTAGCTTGATAATGTGAAAATATTCATGATAATTATTCTTAAATTAGTGTCTGTACCAAATACAGCAACATCAACGCGCCATCGCCCACATCTCGCACTTAATCTGAATTTATGAGTCGACTGACGCCTCCCACGGAGCGGCTGTATCAAACGAAATGAATACAAAGTTCTCTTTATGAATGGGACGTGCCAAGCCACCCTTTGGCACCGCGCAAAAATAACCCTAGCTTTTTCTGTTACCCTGGTAGCTCTTAGTGGTAAGGCGTTGATTTTTTTTCCTAATTCATGTGATTTATGTAATGAACATGTAATGCAAAAGGAACGAATCATGGAAAAAGGGGAGAACTTTTTGATGTGAATGATGATGATGAAACACTCATGTCTGTGTCCTCAAAGGCGTAGTTTCAGGTATATTTATACATCCACGTTTCATCAGACACTTTGCAATTACTTCCTGTCGCCTAAGCATATTTTCAAGCTGCTATATCGTAACAATAACCCAGCACTCTACGATCCGAAAATCGAATCTAGAACCCTTGGATTGCTAACGACAATTTATTATGTTTTTTCGAATAATGGTGGTTAAGCCTATGTTAAACATTGTAACGTGATCTTGTGTTATAGACTTCATATATTCAACTATTCTTGATTTTTTCCACCATTTTGACTGTTTCATTTGATAGGTCCTACAATCTGACACAAGTATTTCATTTGTAAAAGAAATATTTAGTAACAACTTTATCTTTTAAACCCATTACCCAAACCTTCGAGATAAAAGAAATATGTGATCGTCTGTTACCGCAAGCAATTGAACTGTCTTTTAAACATAGGTCAGTTATTGAGTTTAACTACGCCCAGTTCAAGTCAGTGATAAATTATAGTTTATGATTTGTTTAATATCATAGCAATAGCAAAGCTATGTGAGTACGAATACAGCCTAATTTCCTCTGAAGCCCACAAGTAGTTTCGCTTCGAAGCTTCGCAAACAGCGATTTTATACCGAATAAGCGATTTTCAATCAATGAATTTCAATGGAAATTGATTTCGGTCAGCAATTAAAATACATTAGTATTTTGCCTTCGTACCACAATTCTGATTGAGTTTCTTTGGTCTGGTTTTTCTAAATACATGACGGTGCAATTTTTCTCGGAATAGTATCCAAATTAATAAAAAAAAACAAATGAAATTGTGTACTTCGTTTGAAAGGAAAGGCTACAAGATCTTTAAAAAAAAGGTTTTTTTTTATAAAAAGAAAAGAAAGTAATGAAACTTTCCAACCAGTATTCTAGGCATTTTTCAACGATATTATCCATCCTTTTCTATTAGTAAAGGTCTGAATGAGGAGACAATATAAGTTACAAACATGCCTGCCTATTCTTAAAAAAAAACACACGTATTCGACAAAAGCGATATGTTAGGTGCAATCGAGACAAGAAATCTTCAAAGTTTGAGGTTATAATTATGTATATTGTGTATGAATTATTATAGTATAATTTAACGACAAAGGAAAATATCGTGAGGAACCCTGCACTTAAATTTCTTCACAAGGAGTTTCTTAGGTACATATGGTCCTTAGGCCGATGTGTGCTTGATAAGCTACGCACTGGGGGTTCTTCGGCGCGTTCATTTTTGAGTTCCCGAAGACCTCCAAAGTGTAGAGGGAGACTACCATGGGGTTTTTAGCCGGTAAAAGTCCGGCATACGGCGTTTGTTTCCTGCAAGCGGGGATCCAAGAGGATTTTCCCCATGCAAAAAAAGAAAGGTACATAAGGTCCGGCAACCCGCACTAGGCCAGCGTGGTGGACTAAGGCCTAAACCCTGGCAGTTGTAGAGGAGACCCGTGTCTAGTAGTGGGACTTATATGGGCTGATGATGATGATGATATGTGTAGTCCAACACCTCGCACGATGCGTGATGGACTAAGAGACCAACCATGTAGAGGACAGTACCCAGAGGACATACGCCGAAATACTTCATGGCTTCGAAAAATAACACTAAACTTGTGGCCAATTATAAGTTAGGACCAATTAAACGGCGAATGGCGTTGCGATCCTGGCGGGGCTTTGTGGCGCTCACACCGCTTCCCTTCAATTTTTAAATTCGTAGACGCCACTAGCAGTAAACCTCAAGGTTTAGGCGCGCGGTCGAGAATTTCGACGGTCGCAGGCTCAAACCCCAGGCACACACCTCTGACTTTTCGAAGTTATGTGAGTATTCACAATTAATTATCACGTGCTTTAACGGTGAAGGAAAACATCGTTATAAAACCTGCACACCTAAAAAGTTCATAGGAATTTCTTAGGTGTGTAGTCCGCCAACCCGCACTAGGCTAGCGTGGTGGACTAAGGCCTAAACCCTCTCAGTTGTAGAGGAGGCGCGTGCCCAGCAGTGGGACGTATTTGGGCTGATGATGATGACTAGCAGTAAATCTGAATAATTAGTCGCAAACTCTCCTTGCTACTAACTGGCAATAAAATAATCGTGAATATACATGCGTACCAGAGGCGGTACTTCCATAGAATCCCAAAAGCGTTACACGTTAATTGTGTTATGTATAGTTTATAATTGGGGTCAGTATATTCTCATTTATATGTCAAATTGCTTTTGTTAAATAAAGATATAACCTTAAAGATTATTATTCGGAATTATGTAAGGTAAGCTGGGCTTTTGGGCTTAAATGGAAGTAACGCCACTGATGAATACATTAATGTAGCTGCTCTTGAAGGCGTAGGAAGGTAAAGGTTATTTCTACACCATTTAATAGGGAGCATCCTATTGCTACCAATCAGGCACATTTGCAGACTTCACTCACCCACTTAGGCCGATCTCGGAAATCGAACCCAAAACCTCTTGGTCGCCACTCATTTTTAACGTCCATTATATGAAAAGTAGTGACGGCCTCGAGGTATAGGCACGCGGTTGAGAATCTCGGCGGTCGCGGGTTCAAACCCCAGGCACACACCTATGACTTTTCGAAGTGTGTATTCATAATGAATTATCAATTACTTTAACGGTGAAGGAAAACATCGTGAGGAAATCGCAGCCCAAATACGTCCCACTGCTGGGCACGGGCCTCCTCTACAACTGAGAGGATTTAGGCCTTAGTCCACCACGCTGGCCTAGTGCGGGTTGGCGGACTACACATCTAAGAAATTCCTAAGAACTTTTAGGTGTGCAGGTTTTATCACGATGTTTTCCTTCGCCGTTAAAGCAAGTGATAATTCATTGTGAATACACACATAACTTCGAAAAGTCAGAGGTGTGTGCCTGGGGTTTGAATCTGTAACCGCCGAAATTCTCGACCGCGCGCCTAAACCTCGAGGCCAGATGCACTTTATCCGGTGTAAATAGACCGTGAACTAAAACTAAGACATGCCATAGCTACCGTAACTACAAACACATTGACGCTGAAAAATCCCGACTACAAAATAAAAGTTTTGACGTTCTCCTAATCACCATAACTACACAACACGAACTGTATATTTCTTTCAACATACATACATACATAACCTCACGCCTGTATTCCCTGAAGGGGTAGGCAGAGGTGCATTTCTGCACCCACATTTCGCCGGGTATGTAAATGTTTACTGCTGTCTTTTTATGGTCGCCTGGTAATTTATTGTTTTGGACTATCATTAGACACGGTTAAAAAGTTTGCCAAAATAATTTTGTTGGCAGTAGAAATTAGAGAGAGAGAAAGAATATTCAAAATTAACATATTTGCCTGACCCCAGAATTAAAGCCTGGGCATTCAGTATTCCTAATTCTTGTTTTGACATACACATACATAACCTCACGTCTGTATTCCCTGAAGGGGTAGGCAGAGGTGCATTTCTGCACCCACATTTCGCCGGGTATGTATCAGTCCCACGTAATAGGGGGCGAGCATATTGCCGTTTTTGGGGCACAATTCCAGACTCCGTGCTGCTACTAAGAATTTCCTAATGGAAAAACCCAATAACACTATGCCCGACCCGGGAATCGAACCCAGGACCTCTAAATCGCACGGCCCATACTTGTGCCGCGAGACCACGAGGCAATCAATTATATATTATTATAACAACTTACATACATACCGCACTTTTGAAGGTATTGAACCTTCATCAATTTTGTAACAATTGATATCGCTCCTGATCATCCCGGTCGCAAATTCCATGCGATGTATCACTGTGCTAACTGCCTTCTACTGATTTTTTACTAAAAGTATTATTTGTTCTAGGGTGTGTAGAAAGAAATGGCAATATTATTTAAATGGGTTCATTAAGATATTTACAAATAACCGTGGTTATCGTGATCGTGAGTTATCGTGATAACTCACCGAAAAAATCGCATTTTTGATGTTGCGGTCGAACTAGCCCAATCGTGAATAATTATGAAAATTTTGCTTACGTAATACTTGAACGCACCCTAAGGCCGTAAATAATTATATAGTACCTGGATGACCGATGGTTTTTTTTTAAATGTGTTTTTTGGAAATTATATTTAAGTACGAATTACTAATAAAATGATGAAATATGAATAATGTTACTTAACAACGCCATCTGCTGTTGTGTCGTTAAAGCAATTAGTTGCTCACAAAAAATAGTATTATTATTCGCCAATAGTTGTCAGGAAGAGTCTACTCAAACGCCTCCTTTTTGTTATTTTTCTTCCAAATGACATTTTCTAAAAATGATTCCTAGCTAGATCGATTTATCGCCCCCGAAACTAAATTTTATGAAAATCGTTGGAGCCGATTCCGAGATTCCAATATATATATATATATATACAAAAATTGCTCTTAAAGATATAAGATAAGATTAAATAACTTTTTTAAACAAAATAAAACCACAACACACGCGTCTGTTTCCAAACTTGTTTTTTCAATCTTGCGTAGGTTCAGTATCCGCGTTCGAATTCAGCCGGCGGCGACGGGCCGCGCCCGGGATTTTCGCAGGATTACCCGGGATCTCGTGGATCCCGTGACGTCATCGCCCGGTGGCTTACAGCTTATCCGGGCAGATTTTTTTCCCGCAGAATATATTGCACCCTAGCCTCCATTTTATCGTTACGACAAAGTGACGGTCCAGAATCATAATTTCGGGTCGGAATTATGGTTGAGCTAAATTATGGGATTTTTTAGGGTTATGTGTTTAGACAAATAGTAGTTATATACCTACTAATCTTTATTTTATCGTACATAAAGTTTAACTTTTATTCATCATCGCATATGATATTTTGTGTAATAATAATCGAGAAAAGTATAGTACGGCCGTGACACTTTTTTGCTCGACTTGGTGGGGGCACTACCGTGCCCCCAGATACCTACAATTATGTAGCTATTATTTTTGCAGCGCATGCTGTTCAATATTGTTCACCTGAGTTAAATTACAGATATTTCGTAACAAACTTTATAAAACAGAACGCACTATTGACTATAATTATATAAGTAGATGGCTTCAAGGTTTCGGCGCGCGGTCGAGAATCTCAGCGGTTCGGGTTCTAACCATAGGAACACACCTCTGACTTATCAAAATTATGTGTGTATTCATTATAACGAACTTTAACGGCGAAGGAAAACATCATGAGGAAACCTGCACACCGAAAAGTTCCTAGGAATTTGTTAGGTGTGTAGTCCGCCAACGCGCACTAAGTCAGCGTGGTGGACTTAGGGCTAAACCCTCTCAGTTGTAGAGGAGGCCCGTGCCCAGCAGTGGGACGTATATGGGCTAATGATGAATGATTATATTTTACTTGATTGCCTCGTGGTCTCGCGGTACAAGTATGTGCCGTGGGATCTAAAGGTCCTGGGTTCGATTCCCGGGTCGGGCAAAAAGTGTTATTGGGTTTTCCCATTAGGAAATTCTCAGTACCAGCACGGAGTCTGGAAATGTGTCCGAAAAACGGCAATAGGCTCGCCCCCTATTACGTGGGACTGATACATACCTGGCGAAATGTGGGTGCAGAAATGCACCTCTGCCTACCCCTTCGGGGAATACAGGCGTGAGTTTATGTATGTATGTATGTATATTTTACTTGAAGTATAGTGTTTATGATCGATCTTTATCGGTAAGTATTTGCCAAGAGCCAACAGATTATTATATTCCCGAATTCTAAGAATTATTAACTATATACAAAAAATAACCTAGCCATTTTCTGCCTCTAGCGAGAGGATACGCTAAATGGATACCACCGCATTCGTACAACGTAATTCATCAACAGTAATGCAATAAGGGCGCGGAATGTATGAGGCCCTTATTCCTCATAATCAGGTTAGACAAAGACACAAGCTCAAAGAAAGACACAAAAACTTATCGGAAGTACACTGGAGATCATATAAATACGTGACTTTTAAATTAGGATGTACTGAGACTATCATGTGGGACTATCAAATCATGTGGCGTGTCATAGGAGAGGCCTATGTCCCGCAGTGGACGTAAGAGAGGCTGGTGATGATGATGACGATAGGACTATCATGTAGCGTAGCTAAAATTGACGCTATAGAGATACATAAATAAATACACCCAACAGTCACATACATAGTTCTGAACCTACACCTAGTGTCCTGTGTCATGGGTATCAGAAACTACGAGAGACTTTTCGGTTTTATGAACACCCAGACCCGAAACAAATATTTGTGGATCACACAAACATTGTGGGGATCGAACCCGCGGCCTCTCGTTTCGCAAGCTGGCCAACTGCGCCACAGGGCTGTCCTGGCTTTGATTCCCGCATCGAGATAAGGGTTTCCCGTAAACTCTCAATAACAACATGAGGTCTTGAATTGTATCCAAGAACATAAAAAAATAGTTTTTAGTAAGTGAGACTTCATCATTCAAATCATGGCAAAAAATTAAACAGTGAAAAGTTTGTTGTTTGGAGATTGTCGAAGATTCTAAATGAATTCAAATAAATCATTTGACAGCCCCGTGGCGCAGATAGCTAGACACCAGCTTGCGAAACAAGAGGCCGCGGGTTCGATCCCCGCACCGAGACAAATATTTGTGTGATCCATAAATATTTGTTTCGGGTCTGGGTGTTTGTGAGACCGAAAAGCCTCTCGTAGTCTCTGATACCCACGACACAGGACTTGTATCCTAGTGTGGGGTCAGAACTATGTATGTGACTGTTGGGTGTATTTATTTATTTAGAGTAATCTTTACCTATATGAAGCCTTGTGTATAGTGCTTTTGACGAAGACGTCACCAATGTAACAATTACATACATACATACGTAACCTCATGCCGGTACTCCCCGAAGGCGTAGGCAGAGGTGCATTTACACACCCACATTTCGCCAGGTATGTATCAGTCCCACGTAATAGGAAGCGAGTCCATTGCCGTTTTTGGGCATATTTCAAGATTCTGTGCTGCTACTGAGAATTTCCTAATGAAAAACCTAACACATTTCATCGCACCCTACATTACCATTTTACTACCGAGCAAATTGTTAAAATAAATCACACTGCAATAAAAAAAAAATATATTAAAAATCCAATAATCCCTCTATAAAAATGTACAATGCAAGCCTTCACTTTATCATTGAGTGGGGCGTTATCTACAATACTTACAGTTATGGCCGGCAGTGTACATCGCCCGGTAATATCCGTGTTATCCAGACTACACGCGTGTCATTTGTTTTGATTACTCCCGCTCGCCTTATCTCAGGTAATGTTTTTTATTATTAATTTTATACCGACGCGAGCTGCGTACATAATATTTCGTTGGGTATAGCGGAACGTCGGCGCATTTCGTTGTAATTGCCGTCAAGGCCCTATTTGCTCTTTAAATAATAAAAACATTTATTTTTTGCCCCATGGCACAATTGGCTAGACTAGACGCTTGCGAAACGAGAGGCCGCGGATTCGATCACCGCACCGAGACATATTTGTGTGACCCGAAAATACATGTTTCAGGTCTGGGTGTTTGAGACTGTAATTTCTCGTAGTTTCTACTATATCTACGACAAAAGACTTGAATCTTAGTGTGGGGTATGTATGTGACTGTTGGGCGTATTTTTTTTTCTAACTAATAAAGGGAGTTTGTACTGGTCAAATACATATGTACATCGTCTTTTTGTCATGTTCAATGTAAGAACTGGATGGTTTATGGTTAATCATTTAGTGTTAGATTGATGAGTTTAGTTGACAAAAGCTGTGCTGACGGGTAAGTATCTGATTGACAAATCAGATTATGCTTTAGCTGTAAACAAATATTTTTTTAACTTTAAATAAACAATCCTCAAAGGCCGGCAACGCATCAATGATTCCTCTGGTTGTTCATGTGTTCACCATTTAAAATCAGGTGGCACACTTGCTCGTTTGCCTCCTTCCCCATAAAAACACCATGTATCTTAGAAGGGGCAGCCAGAGGAGCATTTCGTGAATTCATTTATAGGCGCCCGGAATGTGGATATTTCGGCATCTTAGACCTTATGAATAGATCGGAAACTTTTTTGTTGCTTACACCTACAACATCTAAGCAATTTCGATGGACTTTCTACAGCTATAGATAGCACTTTAATAAAACATATTTTTTATCTTGGAAAGGGGGGCTGAGGGAATTCCAAAAATCAAACATAAGTCACCAAAACCTTCTAGGTCAGTAACCCTACATCTGAAGAAGCTTGCATATACGATTTAGTTATTTAGGTTTTCTTTTTTTATAAAGTTTTTAAGTTTATTTAATTTCCTAGCCTGTAATTTTTCATTTAAGTTTGTATTGTTTGATATTGTTTATTGTCATAATGGTTCTGGCATGTCCATAAAGGAAAAAAGTCTCTAAATTAAATAAACATACATACATACATACATACATAAACTCACGCCTGTATTCCCCGAAGGGGTAGGCATAGGTGCATTTCTGCACCCACATTTCGCCAGGTATGTATCAGTCCCACGTAATAGGGGGCGAGCCTATTGCCGTTTTTCGGGCACATTTCCAGACTCCGTGCTGTTACCGAGAATTTCCTAATGGAAAATCACAGTAACACTTTGCCCGATCCGGGAATCGAACCCAGGACCTCTAGATCGCACGGCACATACATGCACCGCGAGACCACGAGGCAGTAAATTAAACAAAGAGAAAAAACTAGGTCTCACAAACACTCAGGCCCGAACCAAAAATGTATATTTCATATCTACCCCTGACGATAAGTCAAACAACAATGGAGATTTATCAATATAAAAAATGGTTCTATGGCCAAATAGTTGAGTAATTTTTCGACGCACACGTCACACGTGAATAGTTAACAGAACACATTTTATACTAGCTACAGACAGGGCCAGTCATACTAACAACTGTAAAAGCTTTATCTATGGCTAGGCAGTAAATTTAGATTTATTGCGGCATTTTTCACGCGGGATTGTAGCCGAGTTTTGGACTCGCAATTATAATGTACTGTTGATATAGACTTCTATATATTTTTCATCATTTGACACAATATTTTAGAGATAGCTCGTTCATTTCGCATAGAAACTAGATAAAGTCACATTCGACAATCACATCACTGTTAAAAAAGATAAATATGTATGGTGAAATTGTTTACGGCCTTCATCATCAGCCCATATACATACGTCCCACTGCTTTGCACGGGCCTTCTCTACAACTGAGAGGGGCTAGGCCTTAGTCCACCATGCTGGCCAAGTGCGGGTTAGTGGACGTTTACGGCCTTAGGCTTGAAATTTCTATGTGTAAAATAAAGCATCGTGAGGAAACCTGCACCCTAAGAACCGCAAGGAATTTCTTACGCATGTGAAGACCGACGATTTGCACTTGCCCAGCAATGGGAATTATAATTTTACAAATAGCTCATATAGCTTGGCATCCGCAAATCATCATAATCAGGGCATATAAATGCCACTGCTGAGCTTCGACGTCTTCTGCGAGTGAAAGTCAATCACGCTGGCCTAGTGCAGGTTTGGTGGACTACCCACCTAAGAAACTTCTAAGATTTTAAGGAGTGCAACCTGCACTGTCTCACGATATTTTTCTGCACACAATTGCGAAAAGCTAGAGATTCGCGTGTGGGGTTTGAACCCGCGATCGCCAATATATATCGCCGCAGCTATAAAGTATATTGTGTAATAAAGAAAATAGTACAATTAGCGGTGTTTTTAATTGCACCATCTAATTAAAAACTTTGCATTTTCTCAAGTCTTTTTTTCACCTAAGTCTGCCAAAAAATCAACAATCCAGAATCCATTAAGTATGAAACACATCACTTACTATATATATACTTATAACTTTGTCATGCGTTTACACTGAAGATTACTCGATTGTCACTAATGAGCCCTGATAGATTTTGTTGATGATAAAAAGTCTATCAATGTACTCGCAAAACCCCCGTTAGCTCGCCTCTATAAAGTGGTTCAGATAGTTGACAAAACGTGTAGAAAACCACTGAAAATTCTCGTGAAATTCAATCACATTTCATTTACATATCGCATAAATAGAAGACGAAATACGTGAGGTTTTCAATCCGTCGCATTGTGCATGCAAAGTTGAAAATACGTCCCGCCAACATTCATTACTGTCGCGGCAAAACAGAAATATTTCATATCAAACTGACAGTAATACAATTCTATTATTAACAACTTGTTTGGGTTTTTATAGAAATTGGAATTCCCTCGAGTAAATTTTTGAGACGGAAAATCAGTCTACAACTTTGTGTTTTTATGTACCACTTCTTAAGTGGAAACATTAATATTTGCTCCCAATTTTGTTTGGCCGAAGAAAATGCAGATGTCATTTTACTTTTTACCACTTGTGTTCACAAATCAATAATTTGCCGTTTACCGGGCCCGTTTCAAATTATCTTGCCAAATTTTAAGTCTCGGTCTTAAGAATAGGCCCCCTCAAATACAAAGCCATTCCCTCACATAACTTCACTGATCATGATATATGATGATGATAATTAGTTTGGTGAAATGTGACATTACTAGTCATTGTACACAATTACGTCAGTATACTGTACTTTTCACACATTTAAAGGGCAAACTTAGCATTAAAACGAAATCTTGTCTTGGTGTACACTGAAGCGGTGACAAATAATATTCAGGCCCAATTCCACCAAGCCAGCCTGGTTCTAGTTGGTCTGAATCTAAGTAATTCGGTTTGGAGTACTCTCAAGTGCATATGTAATTATTTTCACAATTTTTTACTTCACTGTTTAAATCTAACTTTATAGACGAAAATCCCATAGCGTAATATTTGTACAAACAATAAACCACAACACAGCAGACTTAATAAATTAAAATAATACGATACAACAACCAGTCCATTAGTTTGCGAATAATTTGACAATATGCAGCGTGACAGGGCTTCGCGCCAAATTTATACGGTGACTTACAACGCCCGCCATTTTGGATGCGTTTTGCTTTTAAAATGGATGCCTGCACTCGTTGAGCTTGTAAGTGTATCAGTTCACGTGGAGTCACCGATGTACGTGAACCTGTGATACACGTGTATTGTTGCGTAATTAGGGTAAGCGCAGCGACGTAAATAAAACGACCGGTCTTGATGCGTGCTAATATATGACTCAGTGCATATACAACCTTTATTGCTTTATATACTAAATTTTGGCATACTTCGAGTTCATCGACTATGCTGACGATGCTCCCACATTAGTTCCCCCCTTTTTAAAAAAAAAGTAAATGTATAAAAATAATGATAAAAAATAAGTAAATGTAAATGTATATGACATAAATAAACTAATTATAGGTTCTTGCTTTTCCGCTGATCAGGCTCTATAGCGAATCGTACTACAGGGCGTATGACGCGACCCGAACGTGTTGTCGTCAGCGTGGCCTTGTTCTTTTCCGCGAGCTCAGCACTGTTGCGGTCGTTGACGTTGTTGCTGCATGTGCTTTTTAAGTGTGCCAAAGGTTCGTTCGCCTTGTCTTCATTTACCATGTAAGCAGGTTTCAATCTGTCCACTGTTACTATGGATGTTTTTTCTGGCATTTGTATTTTGAAATATTTTTCATATTTCTCTAACACTTTGTAGGGTCCTTTGTATGATGGTGTTAGGGGCTTCTTTACAGCATCTGTTCTGACGAATACGTATTCACAATCTTTCATGTCCGGGTGTATATATGGTTTATGGTTTGTAGCGTGGTGACTGTTGTTAAACGGGCTTAGATTGGCCATTGTCCTTTGTAGTGTCCGTGTAAAAATTTCTGGTGATGTATTTTGCTTTTTCGGCTCGATAAACATACCAGGTAGACGTATATTTGTTCCGTATAACATTTGTGCTGGGCTGATGTTTTCTTTCAGTCGCAAGGCGCCTCGCAACCCTAATAGGACTAGGGGTAACTCATTTGACCAGTTAGTTGTGTTACCACGCGCAATTAGTGCGGTTTTCATTGATCTATGCCAGCGTTCGACTAATCCATTTGATTGTGGGTGATAGCTGGTAGTTCTGGTCTTCTTGATACCGAGTGCTTTAGTTAAGGCGATAAATAAGTCTGACTCAAACTGTCGTCCTTGGTCTGATGTAATGGTAGTTGGGCATCCAAATCTTGCTATCCAGGTATTCAGGAGAACTTCTGCTACAACTTTTGCTGTTACTTCTGGTACTGGTACGGCTTCAGGCCATCTTGTTGCTCTGTCGATCATTGACACGATGTATCTGTTTCCATTGGATTCTGGCAATGGACCGACGATATCTATGTGCACGTGGTCTAAACGTGCTGTTGGCGTGAAACTTCCAATTGGGGCTGAGTTGTGCCTGTATGTTTTACTTGTCTGGCATGACTCGCATGTTTTCGCCCATGTGCCTACGTCTGTATTCATGCCTGGCCAGAAGTAGTGTTCAGAAATCATTTTCTTTGATGATCTTACACCAGGATGCGTAACGTTGTGCATAGAGTCAAATATTTGTTTTCGAAGCGACTTCGGTATGTACGGTCGTGAATTTGTTCTTGAATTTTCGCACCATAATTGTCTCGTTCCCGGTAACTGGATACTTTTCCAGCTGAGGTTGTTTTTATTTAACAGCTGAGGGAGTTCATTGTCATTGCGTTGCAAATCTGCTATGTCATTCCAATCCACAGGTGTGGGGCAATCTATTTGTTCGACTCGTGATAGTGCATCGGCCACTGGGTTCATATTACCGGCGAGGTGACGTATGTTTGTCGTGAATTGTGCTATGAACTCTAGATGACGTAGTCGTCTTGGGGATATCCTTTTACTTGAATTGTTTTGTTTAGTAGTGAAGGCGTGACATAATGGCTTATGATCTGTGTATATTATCAATTCTCGTCCCTCGATATAAGGTTGAAAATGCGTTACAGCCATGTAAACTGCCAGCAATTCTCGATCATATGTACTGTATTTAGTTTGTGCTTCACTTAGTGCCTTTGAAAAAAATGCAAGTGGCTTCCACGTGTCGTTTTCGTACTGTTGTAAAACGGCGCCAATACTAGTTTGTGAAGCATCTGTCATGAGTGATAATGGAGAATGCGGATCAGGAGACGTCAACGTAACAGCGTCGCTTAGACTTTCTTTACATTGATCGAATGCTTCTAGTGCTTCGGAAGTCCATTGTATTTTAGTTTTGTCGTTTTTCTTTGAGCCTATGAGATATTTGTTCAAAAGAGCTTGATGTCGGGCTGCCTGTGGTATGTTATTGCGGTAAAAATTGATCATGCCCAAAAATCTGCGTAGCTCTTGCACCGTTGTTGGAGTCGGGTATTTTTTGATTGCTTCAACCTTTTCAGGTAACGGTTTGATACCCTCTGGAGTAATTAAATATCCGAGGAATTCTATTTGGGGTTGTCCAAATACACATTTGGCGCGATTTATTGTGATGCCGTGCTCGTTGAGTCGTTTAAACACTTCATGTAGATGCTGTCTATGTTCACCGGGTGACGATGACCTCACTAATATGTCATCGATATATACAAAAATGAAGTCTAATCCTGCTAGTACTGTGTTCAGGAATCGGACAAAGGTTTGGCCCGCGTTTCGTAAACCGAACGGCATTCTAGTGAATTCGAATAGACCGAACGGGGTAATTACTGCGGTTTTTTCAACATCTTTCACAGGTATTTGGTTATACGCTCGTTTTAGATCAATTTTTGAGTATATAGTAGCTCCAGGCAACAGGTATGTGAAATCTAATACTCTCGGGATCGGATATCTATCCGGTACAGTGATGGCGTTTAATTTTCTGTAATCGCCACATAGTCGTAATTCGCCGTTTTTCTTCTTTGTCACCAGTAGTGGGCTAGCCCAAGGACTCTTGGAAGGCCTGCATATGCCTGTCTGTAACATGTCCTCTATTTCTTTTTTCACCTTTAGGTATTTGTTGGCCGGCAAAGGTCTTGACTTGGAGTACACAGGATGTCCCTCAGTTATAATATGGTGAACCACGTTGTGTTTTGGTGGGGACAGAGTGTCGAGCGGTTTTAAAATATTTGGATATTCTGCCAGAATGTCTGCGTAATCTTCGGTTAAATCAACGGTCCGAAGTGTTGGTGTGCTTGACTTCATCAACTTTGCGTTTCTTTGAAGTCCAGTCGTACCATCTATCAAACGCTTGTTTCTAATGTCGACCAAAATGTTGTGTTTTTCCAAAAAATCGGCTCCAAGTATTGGTTGTGTAATATCAGCGACGATAAAAGTCCAACGGTACGGTCGTCTCAAATTCAGATTTAACGTCAGCGTTTTGTCGCCGTATGTTTTTATTGGAGTGCCGTTTGCGGCATATATTTTGTAAGTGCCGTCGGTTTTTAATTTGTTGCCTCTTCTTGGTATTGCTGAGATGTTAGCGCCAGTATCAACCAAAAAGCGATACCCACTTTTTCGGTCGGTAACGCATAGGCGGTTTGATGGTACAATAGCGCTGACGACCGCCTCTGTCAACGCTGATTCTAGTTTTCCGACGGCTTACTCCAATTGCACGGTTGTTCACAATTCCAAGCTCGATCCTTATAGCGCAAGTGATATCTACATAACCATTGAGGACTTTCCGGCGTGATTCTTGTTCGCGATCGGGATCTTTGGCGCGTTAGGCATCGATTGCGTCTATGGTGACGATGTCCGTTTCTGAATGAGCTTAATTTCAGTGCTGCGACTTCTATGGTGAGCTTACTCATTTGGTTCATTAGCTGCATCATGAGCTGTGGATGACTACTGGATTTAGCGTATTCACAACCTGCGTTTGGGTTCATTTTCTGAATAACTATATTTATGCCTCTTGAAAGCCAAATCAGGGAGATCCGCTGGTGGAAGGCTGATAAGGCTGTGCAGTACAGTTATCACAATTTGATGAAGTTTGCTTCAACGTCGGTTTTGCGTCGGGTTGTTGTAGAACGTCGGTATCACGTAGTATATTGAAGAACGTCGGTTTTGCGTCAGGTATTTTTTTCGTCGGGTTTTGCGTCGGGGTCACCAGTTGTAAATGTTTCAGTTCACGTGGAGTCACCGATGTACGTGAACCTGTGATACACGTGTATTGTTGCGTAATTAGGGTAAGCGCAGCGACGTAAATAAAACGACCGGTCTTGATGCGTGCTAATATATGACTCAGTGCATATACAACCTTTATTGCTTTATATACTAAATTTTGGCATACTTCGAGTTCATCGACTATGCTGACGATGCTCCCACAAGCTCCTGATATATGGCCGTTAAACAATTTAATTTAAACATACGACGTACTGTTAGGATTTCATGCGAATAAAATATTTGCGGCAGTAGAAATATTTTTACCAATTCCGATTTGTTTTTGTAAATGCTTTTGCATCGGCCAACGGTTATAACCGAGTTATCGGTTTGTGCATGGAAATAAGAGACATGGGGTATAAACAACGTTCGATTTATTTCTGAAATAGTATTTTGGAGTAAGAATGAGGGAGGCTGAGCGTTTATGAGGTCCTTAGGTATCTTTTTCTAGAATTTTAGGTAATTTTGATTAGTTCTTGTCAATATCACGCTACAAAAATATCATTTTGTTCCTGTAAATTTGGTAACTAGTTAAACTACTGGAGCGCGGTACTAGCCCTCGGGTTAGGCGGATAATGAGTAATACTGCTAATAGTTTCTCGACAGTGGACGCTACGGACATCAATGGCTTTTACAATCAGGTGTCTAAAAAAATACTTCATTGTGCCTCTATAAAAATTAAGCAGTTATGGGATTTTAGGGCGTTTAAATTAAATGGAGTTCCACCGATATATCATAAGGCAAATTAATTAATTTATGTTCAACAAAATTATGTCTATTATTTTTTATGGGTTGGTACAGGTGGGTGGCGCGCGATCGAGAGGTCCAAGTTCGATTTCAAGCTGGGGCAAAGTACTATTGTTTTTTTTTACGATGATTCTAAGGAGCCACAGGAAATATGAAAACGTGCCCAAAAATACTCGGGACTTAAATTACAGCTCCCGAAATCTATTGAGATACACGCTTATGTATAAGTTTACTTAAAATTATAAATAAACAATTCTAACCAAAAAATAACAACTCCATATTTATTTCCGTGGAACAATATGACGTACGCTTCCGCACATAAAAGATCCACTCAGAAATTCTGGCACCTTAAAAAAATATATGCATTTTTTAACCCTTTCATACTTAACACATCCGCTCAATAGACAAAGGAGGTTTTAACACAATGCAGACGTTATCGCGTGTTATATTCACAAAATTGTATTTATTTAACGTTAAAATACATTACATAATTGCATAGGTTTCTTTGAACACGCTCGGAACTGACAAAGTTAAAAAAAGGAATCCAACAACACCAATTAAGGACCACTTTTCACTACAAAAGCGTCCCGTTTCACCGCACGTGTGGTCAATTGCTTTGGTGTGAAAGGGACAGACAATTCTGTCGGCTCACATCTGCGCCACTTACAGTTTTTCCTGCATTTTTCCCACCTACACGGTTTTTTATGCTAGTGTGTCGAATGTGGTGCACTTCTGGTACTGTCACTGCATTAGATATTTTATTATTTATTTATTCTCAGCCTCAACCAAACGAAGGCCTCCCCAAGTAGGCGTCAACCATCCCGGTGTTGGGTAGCCCACATCCATCCGCCACCAGCCACCTTTCTCAAGTCGTCGGAGCATTGTGCTGCAGGACGTCCTACACTACGTTTACCTAAGCGCGGTCTTCACTCCAACACTTGTCTGCTCCACCGGCCGTCCGTCCGTCGGCAGACATGGCCGGCACTAGATGCATAGATACATACACCCAATTTTGGTTACTATAGAAGTTGTCTAAACACATAGGTATATCACACTTTTATTTGGTAAGAGTAAGTATAGAAGTCTTTATTTCACTCTATATGGTCATCCTTTGTATTCATCAAAATAAAAGTTTTACGAAAACCAATGCCTGTCTTAGTTTTAGACAAGGTTTTATAACCAACAAAATTACAAATTTCAGGTTGAACATTCCAGGTTAAGTTGGTATTTGCGTTGTCTGTCAATTATTAATATTTTATTTCTTCATAATTTATAGCATTATTGATCAATATTAATTGTTTACTTCACTACTTCGATAAAGTCATTATGTGTTCTCAGAATATAAGTTATTTTATAGTTATTATTATAAGTTCCCGTAATTCCAAACAAGGTGTAAACATTTTCCTCGAAACGTGTATAGAATAATCATCATTAGCATTTCTTAGTAAAGCATGAAAGTGATTCATATAAACGTTTTTTAAGCCTCAAGTCTAGTTAACGATACAAAATTATTTCGAAGCTAAGAATAAAATCTGCCGTCATAATGTTACTCATTATTAAATCCTGATCATTTTCCAAATAAACTGAAGACTACATAGAAATGCAATAGGTTTGTTTTATACTAAAACGGCAAATTGACAACCCTGTACCTGATAGCACAGTGGTCGAAGTTGCGTCGACTATCGAAAAACGACTACTGACATCCCTTACCAGACAAAACAATTATGCTGACCAAATGCTAAGCCAGCTATACACAGGCTGATCAGAAAGTTCTTAAGAATTTCTTAGGTGTGTATTAAATATACTAAGTACCAAACACGCAGTCCTTATCGGTAGAGCTGCTGTGTTCCACTTTTCCCCACGTTACCCTTCCATTACTCTATTATGATGAGCGGATGTTTTGTCGTTCGCATGCCTCTCTGCCTACATTATACTGGTATTTTTTACTTTTTTGTAACTTTTTAAAAATTACTTTCTTTGATTTGAGAACGTCGGCGGCTACGGGTGCTGCATTTTGTATTTATTTCGATGACGTCGCTGTGATCTCGTACGCCAGGCACGCTGTGCAATTAAAAACATGCTCTTTGATTTCCCTAAGTACATACTTGTTGTACGCTTTTAATTTGATACACATTTTTTTCAGATTCTAAAGCTGTTGTAACTTATGTTATTGCTTACAGTCATCAGGGACCATAATTACCATTTTTGATTTCTTTGTACGCGATACCGCTTACAATTTTCTGAGACCTCGTTTACCATTTGGCATTCTCTGTTAGGAATCCATCAGAAGGATGATGTTTACTTGATGTTTTAACAACTTTATATCAGGTAAATTTTTGATTATACACCTACGTTTATCGGGGATAAAATTATTATATATGTACTATTTCAGATCATAATCTGTATATGAACTAAATTTATAAACGGCAGTATCTCTATAGGTAGATGCAAACATACTCCCACCAACAGAATTACATAGTTATCAAGGCTTACAATAAACTCAAGAATATATGCACCGTTTTAATTAACTGAGTTAATTATCTGCACCGCGTCTCCGGGACTGGCTGGCTCCTGTTATAATGGCTGGAGTTGTAAATAAAAAAGTTTCATAACCTTTACACCCACCTCGTGTCAACTAGATAAATAAAAAAATATTTTAGAAAGTTCTAGAATACAATTTTATTTAGGAATATTCTAGAATTCGTGAAACGAAAATGTCAAAATATCTAAAGAAATTCGTATGCGTAACAGTCAAATGTGCTTAAATAATACAATGGGTAGGCAGAGGTGTCTATCTACATCCAATTTTAGTGTTTTCAGTCCAGTTTATGGATAAATCCCTTTCCAACAAGATTTTCTATATTGTTATGATAAAATATCATCATCAGCCTATAATGATCTTACTGCTGGTGGTTGAGAAGACTGCCCTCAAGTTGGCCATGGTTGTTCTTAATATATTTCAACTAATAGTCCAAAATATGATTTGGAAGCAAAACACGCTCAACCCAGTAATCTATATGTATGTGTAAAGCATTAGTCCACCACTCCCTGGTGCGGGTTGGTGAACTATACACCTAAAATATTCAAAGTCTAAGTCAAAGTCAAAATCATCTTTATTCAAATAGACTTTTACAAGTT
The DNA here is from genome assembly GCA_907164795.1 of Hemaris fuciformis. Lineage (NCBI taxonomy): Eukaryota > Metazoa > Arthropoda > Insecta > Lepidoptera > Sphingidae > Hemaris > Hemaris fuciformis. Next base: position 1,704,888 of record OU015440.1, on the reverse strand, counting down.
CTTTTGATTCGTCAATATTAAACTATTTTTTTAAACTATGCTTTGAAACGTGTTATCGCTGTGGAGAAGAAACGGCAAGAAACTCTCTCAGCAACACAAAATGTCATATTTTTTAAAATAATAAATTAAAATTATCATCGTCATCATCATCAGCCCATATACGTCCAACTGCTGGGCACGGGCCTCCTCTACCATTGAGAGGGTGTAGGGCTTAGGCCACGCTGGCCTAGTGCGGGTTTGCGGGCCATAATTATAATTACATTTTTTAATTGTAATTATATAAATTTAACCTAATGTATATCATAACGATACAAATTGTAGCAACAAAACTTCTGATCAATTTACTTACTCCCAGGGCTCATTCCTCGTGGATATCCTTTTAATGCGTCGGTTCTCTTACATGTGCAAGTTTCCTCATGTTTTTCTGGGAATACAATAGTCTAGAACATAATCTGGAAACAAAACACGCTCTAGCCAGTGATACCGTGACAAATAAGATAGCTTTAATCGCAACTTAATGGCGTATTTGGACGTACACAGAATCTGCTTTAACAACGTCCTATTTCGCTGTATACGTACTGAGAAATTCCAACTGAGTACGTTCTGTTGGCCATAGTTTTGCTTTGTACCGATTTTAAATAAAACACTTATATAACATTGCCTCGTGGTCTCGCGGTACAAGTATGTGCCGTGTGACCTAGAGGTCCTGGGTTCGATTCCCGGGTCGGGCAAAGTGTTATTGGGTTTTTCCATGAGGAAATCCTCGGTAACAGCACGGAGTCTGGAAATGTGCCCGAAAAACGGCAATAGGCTCGCCCCCTATTACGTGGGACTGATACATACTTGGCGAAATGTGGGTGCAGAAATGCACCTCTGCCTACCCCTTCGGGGAATGCAGGCGAGAGTTTATGTATGTATGTGTACTTATATAACACTCTTTGTCGAACAAAGACAACTACTTTTAAGTTTTGGCCCTAGTCCACCACGTTACAGCCCCGTGGCGCAGTTGGCTTGCGAAACGAGAGGCCGCGGGTTCGATCCCGCACCGAGACAAAAGTTTGTGTGATCCACAAATATTTGTTTCGGGTCTAGGTGTTTGTGAGACCGAAAAGTCAGAACTATATATGTGACTGTTGGGTGTATTTATTTATTTACATTATAGCTCGGCAATATGAATAGACTAGTAAATAGGCACGAATAAGTACAGTTTTTTTAACAGATTTAAATATTAACTATCTCATACTTTCGCGGTATAATTAGGTGACATGCAAGGAAGAAGTACTGAGTTTGATTTATCAGACAAAATGTTATCGGGTATTTTAATAAGTAAATTTTCTGTGACAGCACGAAGTCTAGAAATGATTATAGCATAGCCCACTATTACGTGGTCATTAACGAAATTCAAACCCCATGTACATTGTACACACCTCTGACTTTTCCAAGTAATGTGTGTATTCACAAAGAATTATCACGTACTTTAACAGTGAAATAAAATATCATTATGAAACCTGCTCACCTAACAAAAAAGTTCTTAGGTGTGTAGGCCAGCGTGGTGGACTAAGGCCTAAACCCTCTCAGTTATAGAGGAGGCCCGTGCCCAGCAGTGGGACGTATATGGGCTGATGATGAAACGAAATATCACTACAAAACACATCTTTCGGGTATATTCATGCTCTAAACAATTAATAAATTATAAGACTACAAGAAAATTTGCCATAAGGTATCGTATGTCCACGGAAGTTATTACGAGCGGTATTAAATGCAGTTTGCGCGGAACATTGCAAAGTTTTTGCACGCCTGCAAGCGCTTCCATTATCGGATAGCGTCGGTGTACAATTACTGTTTACAACGGCTTTATCTAACGTGCAATACTATATTTCAAAACTATGGGCGTTTCTATAATAGTGCGAGATTTAGGAGATTAGCATATGATAAAAAAATATAAAAGATGTTTTTTATGATGATAATATCATATAATGTAAAAACAACTGGAAATCTTTGAAAGGCTTATGTCCAACAGCGCATGTCTTATGGTTGATAACGATGATTATGGGATATTATGTTAAACTAAGTAAGTATATAAATAATACTAAGTAATAATAACATATATTCACTTACGCCTGTATTCCGCAAAGGGGTAGGCAGAGGTGCATTTCTGCACCCACATTTCACCAACTGTTTCATCGCACGTAAGAAGAGGCCAGCCTATTTCCGTTTATGAGGCACTATACCACACTCCATGGTGCTACTGAGAATTTCCTAATAGAAAAACCCAATAACACTGCTCAATCTGGGATTCGAAACTAACACCTCTAGAATCGCACGGTAGGTACTTACTTATGCCGCGAGACCACAAGGTAATTATTAGTTTAGGTAAGCAATAATAGTTACACGAAGCATTATCACAGGTGAAGCGGTTCACTCAAAATAGCGCTCACAATGTCATAAAAATAAAATATCTGATTATGTGAATGACTTTAAAGTTTTTATTTAAGTAACCAACAGTACAAGGATATCTGAAAAACATACATACAGCAACATTTTTCGTTTATATTTATGTATATGAAAAACGTGTGTAAAGTTCACGTAGAAATCCACTATTATTACTCAATAATTCTGACATGACTGCCAATTATTCGGCAAATACAATCCTTTAAATGTTGGTTTGATTGAGATTTTTTCAACACTGTCGTGCAACAACCTTTAAAAAAAAACATACGCGTTTTAATGGTACATGAAACAATATTAAACATGATGGTATCTGTAGTGCAATGAAAATGAAAATAAAGTGTTGATGAGTAAGAAACAAGTATCCTGTCTCCGACGTAAGCGTGATCAGTCGATAATTCTTCAAAAGTCGACACAATTATGCGGACCTTATGTATTAACAGTGTTTAACAGGCTTCAACTGTGCCCCTCAAAGTTACGAGACGGTCGAGAAGTTGAATATATAATAATATTATAAACAGGCCGATGTTGATGATGATGATGATCTGCATGTTGGTTGATATCTGGGCTGATACGGAAATCCTACCACTAGAAAATCGGGTCTTGCGCAATCTCACTCACCGAATGAAACGAAAAAATATGGCTTCAAGTTAATATTAGGTACCTACGTGTTAGTGGTGATAAAATGTTTGTAATTTAAAATACTTTATCCCAAATATACTCGTATAATATGTAGAGCTGAAATAAAGATAACTTAAAGTGTTGTTATGATCCACTAAGACGAATTTTAGGAAGAACATTTCTTTTTAGGAGCTTGTAAATCTTTATGTAGGTATTGTATTACTCTTATTTATTGTTAAGCCTAAATTTCTTAGCGATCTAGTACCTAGCTACCAAACTAAAGCCTGAGTACATTATTATTTTTCAAATTCTTCCGATATCCTAAAAAATGTAACTTTATTACGCTTAAGGATAATTTTATTGTGAACAAACTTCAACTTCTTAAACTAAATTAACAAAAATTCAAACGGAAATCCATCACAAGTCCATGATTAATGATTGTATTCTCTAATAATTCCCAGAAAATAAAGGTTTCATGTTGAAAATTCAATTTAGCCTCGGGTACTGTCGGGTTTTGCTTTAATATTTTACGGTAAAGTACGCTTCCGCAATATAAAATATACCTATTATGTTGGAAAAACTTCTAAGGTTAATATTGATTTTATCTTGCTACAATGGCACTGGTTGTTGCTTTCGCGTTGTCTTAGAAAAAATAATGGAATCTATAATTTTTTTAACATTATTTAGATTCAGTATGTTTTTCCTATTTACAACCCGGTTCGGTAAGCAGATTTTACTAGAGAAGAACGAGCAAGAAACTCTAGTGCCCTTTTCATAATATTTCTTATCATATCATAGCATATTTTATTTTAGTTTCATTTGATTTAGATTAGTTCATATTATTATTATATTATAAATATTAATCAGTCAAGCAGTGATGGCCTCGAGGTTTAAGCGCGTGGTCGAGAATTTCGACGGTCGCAGGTTCAAACCCCAGGCACACACCTCTGACTTTTCGAAGTTATGTGTGTATTCACAAAGAATTATCACTTGCTTTAACGGTGAAGGAAAACATCGTGATGAAACCTGCACACCTAAAAGTTCGTAGGAATTTCTTAGGTGTGTAGTCCGCCAACCCGCACTAGGCCAGCGTGGTGGACTAAGGCCTAAACCCTCTCAGTTGTAGAGGAGGCCCGAGCCCAGCAGTGGGACGTATATGGGCTGATGATGAAATATTAATCACAATAAGTATTAAGTACCTAAAGAAGTGAAGAATTCATAACATCGAGTAATTCAGTCATCTAGAACGGAATATTAACCACATTCATTGTTAGTAGGACATGTTTTGAATATCTACTAGAAAATAACTTTTTTTATCTATGTCTATGTAATTCGACATGAACGTAACGGCATATTACCAAAACAAATTAATGTCTTTATTTCTGTAGGATTCAAAAAGAAAACTAGTCGGAATTGGATTCGACTACTACGTAAATATGACGTGGGATTCAAGACAGAGACGGACCGTCGACAACCTCCGCCCATTATTGAAGGATTTAGACAGTCATTACACATAGAGTAGTTATGGCATCGAGGTTTAGGCTCGCGGTCGAGAATCTTGGCGGTCGTGGGTTTAAACCCCAGGCACACACCTCTCACTTTTCCAAGTGTATTCACAATGAATTATCACTTACTTTAACGGTGAAGGAAAACATCGTGCTGAAACCTGCACACTTAAAAGTTCTTAGGAATTTCTTATGTGTGTAGTCCGCCAACCCGCACTAGCACAACGTGGTGGACTAATAGTCCGGTCAATTTAGACATTCGAAGTTACATAAAGTCCCAACAAGCTGAATTTCTGTGAAATTGTTCAAAACATAATTATAAACAATCTCTAGAAGTTCCCCATCATTCCCGTGTAAGGAATTTTTTTTATTCAAGGTCAAAGGTCAAAAAAATGAGCTTTTCGCGATTTTCAGCAAAATGGTAAGTTTTATCATAAAAGTACCTCAGACAAAAATTGTAGATCATAAAATTATCTATAAAAAATGTATCAATACTTTTTTTGTTACGAGGCACCGTTTCTGAGATATAACGATTCAAAAAGTTATAAAAGTTGTTATCGTCATAATTGCGTCAATAGCGATGTATCGCATGATACTTCGTCGGAGTCAAACGAATCCTCCATTGTTTGTGATTCAATATTAGAGCACGACCGGCCTTGACAATTTGTGCATGCCAAAAAACAAGACAGTCCGACTTTTTTGCAACCACATTTAGCACTGCATCCCTTTTTGCAGTTGCAAAAAATCGTGTTCAGCAGTTTTTCCGGCGCAAGTGGAAGTAAAGTTTGAACTGGCTCTAATATATTGTTGACCAACTTCCAACCCCAGTCTGTAGGGTCTAGCTGATAACCAAGCCACACTTGAACTTGTTTATATACTCAAAAAAGATGTTGGTGAGCAGCAACTGAGGTTGGAGGAAGACAAACTAATTGAACTTGTTTTTTATTTTTAGTATTTTTAACGAAACATGCATATCGATGCTTATCTAAAGAGGTAGTTTTTTTTAAGAGTTCCGTACATAGAAAGAAGAAAGCGGATGCCGTTGGTAATAACTTCTTGTTGAGTTGAATTACTCTTTTTAAAAACTTCAGCACATTGAATTAAATCTTGTTTTTCAAACATTTTGAAAACTGCTGTTTTACCCCTCCTGTAAAATGCAGATGTCGTATCACAGCCAGTTATGAGTGACGCTCAAGACTAACGGTATTTCATTTATTATAGCAGGTATAAGACCCTAGCCACGCACACAATAGAACAAGAGACAGATGTCTCGAAGTTACACTGGCTTAAAGATTAAGGGACTGGGTTTCATTTTACCTGATATTCTTATAGTTAAAACTTATGTATATGTTATATTGTAAGTATAAGTTACAATAACCGATAGAAAAATATTTAAACATTTAATATATACCTATATATATTATATAAAATATAACGACTCTAGATGTATATACGTGGCGTACTCATGCATATTATGACGATAACAACTTTTATAACTTTTTGAATCGTTATATCTCAGAAACGGTGGCTCGTAAGAAAAAAGTATTGATACATTTTTTATAGATAATTTTATGATCTACAATTTTTGTCTGAGGTACTTCTATGATAAAACTTACCGTTTTGCTGAAAATCGCGAAAAACTCATTTTTTTTACCTTTGACCTTGAATATTTTTTTTTCCTTACACGGGAATGATGGGGAACTTCTAGACATTGTTTATAATTATTTTTTGAACAATTTTACAGAAATTCAGCTTGTTGGGACTTAATGTAACTTCACTCTCATTTTTTGGTCTAAATTGACCGGACTATAAGGCCTAAATACTCTCAATGGTAGAGGAGGCCCGTGCCCAGCAGAGGGATATATATGGGCTGATGATTATTGTAAATACATACGTTTCCACGCCTGGTCCCAAAAGGTTAGGCAGAGGTGCACCTCTATGCATATCTGCCCTCACGTTTCCATAGTTAGGTATTAAGTCTCATTTAGTAAAGGGACGAGACCATTGCCGTATTTCGGACGCATTTGCAGACTCCGCACTTCTGAAATTATTGAGACAATACATACTAAAGAACCGCCTCATTGGGGCCGCAGACATGTTTTTTTTGTCCATATGTTACGCTTGCACGACTAAACTACTGAACCAATTTTGATCATTAGATAGATGTTATCGCGGTAACGGTTTTAGGCTACATTTTTTCCCAAAACAAAAAAAAAACCTTATAGATAAACACAAAAACATTTTTAATTTTTTATGTTAGGAAAAAATAAATGTATATCATGTTTCACTATTCGTGTTTAATTATTTTGTAGGTCAGTGCAAATCCGTGCCGAGTGGTATTACCGAGCTGTCAAGTTGTAGAGGGCGCTGTACACCTGTTGAGTGTCATCCGCACGTCGAAACACCGCCGCATTATTTATTCGTTCATCTTTACGAGTTGGTAATGGATAGTTGCCTCATTTAACGCTCAATTTCCTGAACAAAAGCCTCTTTATTTCAATTTACATACGGAAACTCGCGCTTGGAACCGCGAAGGGGTAATCAGAAATGTATTTCCACAATCACGTCAAACTTATTATGTTTTACATCCCAAGTAATTGAAAGCGAGCCAGCGAGTGTTGTTATTGAAAATTTTCTAATGGAAAAAAACAATAACACTTTTCCCGACCCGGGAATGGAACCCGGAACACCACAAGAACAAAAATAAAATAAAATGACACTAAAATAAATACTAAGTGTGTCGCAAAGAACGGTCTTATCGCTATTAGCGATCTCTTCCAGACAACCCAGAAAATAGTACCTAGTTAACAAAAAAGGGTGTCCATGGTGTTACATGAATAAAAATAAAAACAAAATAAAAATGACTGCCTCGTGGTCTCGCGGTACAAGTGTGCCGTGCGATCTAGAGGTCCTGGGTTCGATTCCCGTTTCGGGCAACGTGTTATTGGGTTTTTCCATTAGGAAATTCTCAGTAACTCCACGGAGTATGGAAATGTGCCCGAAAAACGGCAATAGGCTCGCCCCCTATTACGTGGGACTGATCAGCCTACCCCTTCGGGGAATACAGGCGTGAGTTTATGTATGTATGTAAAAATATATATAGTACTCGTATATAAATATACAAATATATTTGAGGATATCAAGATGAATTAAAAAGATTTAGTGTAGTGTGCTTTGAGACTACTTTTAAAAGTAGTCAACGATTACGTCTTATAGATAAAGGGAGATTGTTCCACAAGCGAGTTCCACACAAATACTATATGCTATAAATAAATATATTAAAAAACGTTCCACTACGATCGAAGCCTGCACTAAAACCTAGTATCACATAATACCGGCATATTTCCGCGGGTGTCACACCCGCTTGATGAATGACGCGAGTGACATGTTGTGGCGGCGTGACGTCACAAATCCATCTCCACCCAGTCACACCATCAGTCATGCTGGGCTTGTTACTCGCTGATACTCCGATTCACCGAGAAATGTCGCGTATGACGTCATCAACGGGTTTCATGATTTCCTACAATAGTGCTTTGAATATTTGCTTTGGTAACTTGAAAATCGAGATGGCCTCCAGGATTAGGCCTGAGTTCGCAACGATATCTTGAAGATAGTGATTTCAAATGCAATACTTTCGTCGTCATCAGCCCAAATATATCCCACTGCTGAGAACGGGCCCCCTCTACAACTGAGATGATGATGCAGTGATGGCCTCGAGGTTTAGGCGCGCGGTCGAGAATTTCGGCGGTCGCAGGTTCAAACCCCAGGCACACAACTCTGACTTTTCGAAGTTACGTGTGTATTCACAATGAATTATCACTTGCTTTAACGGTGAAGGAAAACATCGTGATAAAACCTGCACACCTAAAAGTTCTTAGGAATTTCTTAGATGTGTAGTCCGCCAACCCGCACTAGGCCAGCGTGGTGGACTAAGGCCTAAACCCTCTCAGTTGTAGAATACTTTACCGATAAATTTTCAAATACGAATTTCTTAGGCATGTGAAGTCCGCCATCCCACACTAGGCAGTGTGGTGACTAAGTCCTATACGCTTTGAATAGTACAAGCGGCCCCTTCCCAGTATTGAGACTTCATCATCATCATCATCATCAGCCCAAATACGTCCCACTGCTGGGCACGGGCCTCCTCTACAACTGAGAGGGTTTAGGCCTTAGTCCACCACGCTGGCCTAGTGCGGGTTAGCGGACTACACACCTAAGAAATTCCTAAGAACTATTAGGTGTGCAGGTTTTATCACGATGTTTTCCTTCACCGTTATAGCAAGTGATAATTCATTGTGAATACACACGTAACTTCTTAAAGTCAGAGGTGAGTGCCTGGGGTTTGAACCTGCGACCGCCGACTTGTATTGAGACTTATCTGAACCTTAATACATTCGAATTCTTAGCTTATTCTAGGAATAGTCTCTATTCACATGAGTATTTCCATACACTCGCAAGAGCAACATAATTTGGCGCGAACGAACGAAAAGTCTTTGTTCATAAAATTTTCTGGACCTAAAGTCTTATCACACAATCTGAATTTTATCTATACTGATATTATATTGTTTGTTTGCTTGAGGTGTTAATCTCAGGAAATACTGGATCGATTTTAAAAATCCTTTCAGTGTTAGATAGCCCATTTATCGAGGAAGGCCACAGGCTATATATCATCACGCTACGAACAATAGGAGCGGAATAGCAATTGAATATGAAGCAAAAACGGTAGGAATTTTCCTTTTGAAGTCTAATGTTTCGCAAACGGAGTTGCGCGCAATAGCAAGTGACTGATATATACTCAGCATATCGTCGTCCACTGCTGAATGAAGGCCTCCTCAAGAAAGCGCCAACCATCCCGGTCTTGAGCAGCCCTCATCCATCCGTTGTCCGCTACCTTTCTCAAGTAGACGGCCGATGGAGCAGACAAGTGTTGGAGTGGAGACCGCGCTTAGGCAAACATAGTGTAGGACGACCTGTAGCACGATGGTCCGACGACTTGAGAAAGTGACTGATAAATGACACTTAACTCGGTCTTCTTTCATATGTCGAAGCGTCGACGCATCCCCACTGTGGCGTCCAACGTAGGGTATAAATACAGCCGCTCGATCGATAATGATTCATTCTCGCTCGGAACGCCGGACCGAACGGAGCTCTGTACTAAGTTTTTGAAATTACCTCCAGAAGTTTTACTGTCACTATTTAAAAAAAAAACAATAACGCACAAGACCCTCCGACACATATATTTTATAATCAAGCTTGGTTTCGTCAAGCATATACGCGTAGTTACAGAACATCTCTGCTTAACCCTAAAACAAGAGCGTGTATGTATTTCAACTCCAGAAGTAAGTTTCATATACGCGTGTAATATTACGGTCCCAAGTCACGTTCAGTATCATAATTGCGTGGAGTGTAGTAACGTGTTAGACCGGGTTCCGGACACACGCGGGTACAAGTGAAATTATAAGGAGGGTTATTCACGCTACAGCATGTTGGCGGTAGGCGTATTTGTATTTCTAATTTTATGCTGCTACTGAAAATTTCTTAAATGAAAAAAAAACGAGTAAAATTTTGCCTCTGCCTGACTGCCTCGTGGTCTCGCGGTTCAAGTATGTGCCGTACGATCTAGAGGTCCTGGGTTCGATTCCCGGGTCGGGCAAAGTGTTATTGGGTTTTTCCATTAGGAAATTCTCAGTAACAGCACGGCGTCTGGAAGTGTGCCCGAAAAGCGGCAATAGGCTCGCCCCCTATTACGTGGGACTAATACATACCTGACGAAATGTGGGTGCAGAAATGCACCTCTGCCTACCCCTTCGGGGAATATAGGCTTGAGTTTATGTATGTAAAATTTTGCCTGACCCGGGAACAAACCAAAAAGTCAAGATCACACGCCGCACGAAATGTGTATACCTAACAGTAGCGGTACTTCCATAGAAGCCCAAAAGCATCTTGTCTTACAAAGTTCCGAATAATAATGTTTAATCTTTAAATCTTTATTTAAAAAAAACAATTTGACATATAAATGAAAATATCCTGATCCCAGAGTAAACAATTCATCATCAGTCCATATACGTCCCACTGCTGGGCACGGGCCTCCTCTGCAACTGAGAGGGTTTAGGCCTTAGTCCACCGCGCTGGCCTAGTGCGGGTTGGCGGACTACACATCTAAAAAATTCCTAAGAACTTTTAGGTGTGCAGGTTTTATCACGATGTTTTCCTTCACCGTTAAAGCAAGTGATAATTCATTGTGAATACACACATAACTTCGAAAAGTCAGAGGTGTGTGCCTGGGGTTTGAACCTGCGACCGCCGAAATTCTCGACCGCGCACCTTAACCTCGAGGCCATCACTGCTTGAGTAAACAATTATAAACTAGTTATTAAATAATTAACGTGTAACGCTTTTAGGCTTCTATGGAAGTACCGTATAAGTATATATAAAGATATTATGTATCAAAATAAAAAATAGATGGTGAGATGGTACCACGGTCTTTCAAACAAACATTGTGAACCAAGTTTGTTAAGTATCCTTCGATGAGTAATTTAGATTGATATAGATTAGTTTTTGGCAGATATTTGTAAACTAACTACATAAATACACACATACCCTCACGCCTATTCCTACCTATTCTTCGAAGGATTGGCAGAGGTGCATTTATTTTATTTATTTATTTTTATTTTATTTTACGCGTTCAGATATGTGTCAGTCCCACGTAATAGGCGAGAGCCTGTTGCCATATTTCAGGCACATTTTCAGACTCCGTGCTGCTACTGAGAATTTCCTAATGGAAAAACCCACACAAAAACACACCTGTGCCGCGAGACCACGGGATAGTAAAAAAATTCAATAGTGTATTAAAATTGTAAAACTCTGTAGTTCTTAACACAATACAAAAAAGAATATAGAGTCGAATAATTTGGAACTATCGGAATATAAAATTTCGTAAAATATTTTTTCCAAGTCCTTAACGTGAATGGCTAACTTTAACATTACATACAAGCAACACGATGTACGCGCGTGATATGTTCCCAGCTTTTTGGGACACTTAATAAGTACCACTAGGCTTTTTTAGTCTCCAAGAACTGTTACATAAAGCAAAAATATATCCTCGCTAATTACATTTTGTTTACAGCTTTTTGCTTTGTAACAATCAAATTACTGTCTCGTTGGTCTGGCAGTATATGTGTGTTGTGGACTATCAAAACCTGCACACCTAAAAGTTCTTAGGAATTTCTTAGGTGTGTAGTCCGCCAACCCGCACTAGGCCAGCGTGGCGAACCTTAGTTCGCCTTAGCCTTCACCCTCTCAGTGGTAGAGGAGGCCCGTCCCCAGCAGTGGAACGTATATGGGCTTATGATGATGATGAAGATGAAAGTTGGATTCCCAGGCCTGGCAGTATTAGTGAGTTTTTGTGTAAGAAAATTCAGCTGCAAGCACCACGGATTTTGGAAATGTGTCTGTTTTTTTTTTTTCAAAAAGCTCACCCAGTGTCAAGTGAACCATAAAAACAGAGTTGGTTATGCTTTGGGTGTAAAAATACATATCTGCCTGTACTTTTTAGGAAGTAGGCATGAGTAAGGCCTCTATACGGAGTGTAAAAAGACCGCGATCGAAAACTTAGACAAGTAATAGTTACGGTGATAAAAAACACATTGACAGTAAAATAAATCTCGAAAAAAATCGTTTTCCTGTCATTAATAAGTATTAACCCTTAACTTGGCAGAGTTAATTTTTTTTGAATATCCAGATCATATTCACACCACTTAATCCTAATGACCCAAGGATGTCTAGAAAAAAAACTAAAAAAATCTCATGAGGGTAGTTTAAAAAAAACCACATGTATCTTGTGAGATACATTGCCAAGACCATTAATAAATACATTACGCTAACAACGTATCTCTACAGATACATTGCCAAATTAGCTATGATTTGATTAAAATATAATTTTAATGAAAATAATTACAAATATAACTTCTATTAGAAAATAATAAAACAAAATCACATTAATTTTGGAAATGTATATTGTGGAAATTGAAAATAACAGTTTCTATCCGGTAATAGACATAGGCCTCTACCATATTTTATACACATAACAGTAGTCTGGCCTTTGATGCATAGCTTGCGTCGTCCTTTGGACCCAAATATAGGGAAATGATTGTATCCATCATATTTTACGTCTGCAGTTGACCTTACGCTACAAGGTGTTTTTTTTTACACCTTGTTTTTATTGCATACCACTCGTCAATAAGACCCTCAGCTAGAGATTGCAACCCGGTATGTTTCCCAACCCGGCCGGGCCCGGTTGCATCCGTCGCCAACCCGGCCGGGTCCGCCGGGCCCGGCCGGGTTTGTTAGCGATGAAACATTTAACGTATTTTATGAAAATTTTCTATATATAAATGGAAAAAGACAATGATTCAAGGTTAATATTCATTTCAAACTGGCTTATGGACAATAATCACTATAATTAGTCTCAAAAAAATGATAACTTTGACTTATGGACAGAAAAGTAACATTAGTACCTATTAGTAATTATTCATTTTTATAAGTTTAAACAAGCAAGTCTTTCTCTTTACTCCTTATCGTGTCTATTTGAAAACATTGTATTATAATAAGAAACTAATAACGCAGTTTAAAGTACTAAACGTGTCATAACAACTTAAATTAGATAGATTAATAAAGTATGGTAGCTTTGGTATAAACAAAACAAATTCTTATTTGCTAAAAGTAAAGTATGTATAATGTTTTTTTCTTAAACTTTGGCCATTAATGTTATTATTACTAATTGAGCAAATAGCGAAATCTTATTGGCTAGGCTGTACCTACTGTAACAACAAACAACCAAAATTGTTTAGTCCCAACTAACAAAATGTAACGTCAAATTGGTTGCGATACGTAGGCTTCATAAGTATAATATAACAAAACAAAAAGTAACAATTATTATTCAGTCTGAAAGAATGATTGATACGAGTATTTTACAACAGTAACTACTACGAGTAGGCGCTCCCGCGCCGCGATTTACTTATCGGGTCCGCTGACCGGGCCCGGTGACCGGGCCCGGTAAGTATGGCCGGGCCCGGTGGGTGCGTAAATGGGCACCGGGCCCGGACGGGCCCGGCCCGACCGGGCCCGGTTTGCAATCTCTACCCTCAGCATTGTTTCTTGACGGCTTTATCTGATAACAGTTTCAATTCTGCCCCACGGTGTCGACGCGATCTTATTGTCACTAAAGAGAATATTCTCCCACACCCACATTGATACATACTTGGCGAAATGTGGGTGCAGAAATGCACCTCTGCCTACCCCTTAAGGGAATACAGGCGTGAGTTTATGTATGTATGTAGAATATTCTCATATCATATCGCACCATATGAATAAGCTCCATGCTGGTAAAAAAGTTATCGATATAAACAACGAAACATGCTGAATCAGGAGTAGTTTTACACAGAGATAAAACGATTTTGACCCAAAACCCAAACTCATTTCTTCTGGAGAAAATGTGTGATATCTGAAGGTATCTTTTCCACCATATATAATAAAATCGTATATGAAGCCTGAAACTCCCGCTCTAACAAATATTTTGTAACCCCATTAGCGAGGCTTGCTCTTTATGTACTATTTTCGATTACCGGCTTTTTTGCTCTTATATGGTACCATTATTTCATCAATACTGAATCTGGTTTCATGAGGAACTCTCCCAAAATTGGCACGTACTTTTTTAATCAGGGGTCTAACCTTGAAATAACGATCACCGTCATAAAAAATTGTCGATAAAGTGAATGTATGTATAACAGAGTAAGGAGAATCTTGAGCTAAATAATCAAAGGAAATATATTCACTAGATGATTTCATTGATACTGGAGTTATTTGGGGCACCGTCAGGTTGTTTTCATGGTCAGAGAGTATGTGAAGATTTTCTAGAGAAGAAGGAAGCGAAGGAACATGTAAAGATTCAGTAACATCACGTTTTTGAAAATCAAAATTTTCAACTTGACCACTAAAATCCGAACTTTCTTCATCATTTGATGATTGATTGTGTTTTGCTCCAATGTGGGTATTTTGCAAGCTCTTGAAAGCACATGTAACTACAACCAATAGAAAATAAGCTATTTATGCATAAACAGATAAACACTTCATTAGCTTGGCAGTGTGCACCATGAGATACATGTCAAATAAACACAAAATTGTTAGTTACTTGGCAGTGTGCACTATGAGATACATCCATCAACAAAGTCAAATGAAGCATCAACCAGACATGTATAGAAAGTCCAAATTAATTACATTAGTGCGGTATATCCTTATAATTCATAATTTTACGCACTCGTTCATAAAAAATGTAAAAACAAAAATATATTGATAAATTTTCTTACCTTCTTGCGTGGCAACATGGCAGAACTTGAAATAAAGTAAAGTTTAACAGCTCATCAGTGAGGCCAACAGAAAAAATTCAACGTTGGTTCGAAAACTATAAAATTACCTTAACATTCATACAAAAATATTAAGCTTGCGGAAAATACCAATAGCACCAGATTTTTTCAAATTTAATGTATCTTCACAGATACATTGTCAAGAAAAGGGTTAAATGTATATATTTATAAGGAAAATTCTTTTTTTTTCGCGATTTACATCAGTGTCAATGTGGTTGTCATCGCCGTAACTATTGTTTTAGTTTTTGCTTACGGTTATTTACATCCTGTAAATAAATAGATTACTTCACGTCCCTTCATAATACCAGATATATACAATTACAAAGGAAATCCAAAAATACATAAGGACAAACCAAGAAAGCCCTCAAGCTTCATCGGAGAAGGACAGATGAATAATTACTATTGAGTCGTCGCCGTGGCCGGGAGGGCTCACAAAGGACCTCTTAGTTACAATAACGCACAATGAAGACGAGTGTCCTCTTGACATCTGGAGGGCAGAGGACGCGAGAGAAGCAGACACACCATTGAGGTTGAATTCATTTTTGATGTCAAAAAACATGTTTAATTTTAATAACGTTTTTTTTTTCTTAGTTATCAGGTTGTCAGCTGAGATTTTACATTATTCCATAGTTGGATATAGGCTTCTTCTACAGTTGAGTGCTGTTAGACCCCTGTCTACTATTATCGTCTTGAGCAGGTATATATATTTCAGGGACTTTAAAAATAAATACTTTTCTATATTGTATAGGCTATAGGGTTTTAATATCGCAGATATTCACTATATTATTGACCAATGAAGTCTGACATACTCCCTGTGAAGACAAAGACTAATTGGTCAAGTTATCCGAAAAGAATCACGTTAAATCGTGGTCTCGCGGTACAAGTATGCGCCGTGCGATCTTGAGGTCCTGGGTTCGATTCCCGGGTCGGGCAACGTGTTATTGGGTTTTTCCATTAGGAAATTCTCAGTAACAGCACGGAGTCTGGAAATGTGCCCGAAAAACGGCAGTAGGCTCGCCACCTATTACGTGGGACTGATACATACCTGGCGAAATGTGGGTTCAGAAATGCACCTCTGCCTACCCCTACGGGGAATACAGGCGTCAGTTTATGTATGTATGCAATCACGTTGAAATTTGTTACTAATTGACATAACTTAAAACACGAATATTTTCTTTTGACTTGATTACTTGGTTACCTCTCTAACCAAAACAAAAGCGCCGAAATACATTCAAACAAAACTACTCCAAAAAATACATTCGCACCTGAGATGAAACCCTTCATAAAGCGTATCTTATGAAAATCTCGAGACACGCGCAATCCCTTTATGCGAAGAGTGAAAAACTCGTCTCAACTAACACGCCTGCCTGAATCGTTGAACAGGAAAAATACAAAACGTTTATATTAACACTTGTGTACTTATGTAGTCCTGGTACATTTTCAATATCGCTTTATTCGTATGCAAAAATGTTATTGTATTTTTTCTGTTTCTTTTGATAAAAAGGTCGGGGATGCCAGCGTATAAATATATCTTATTGTAGCAGTCACTTGAAAACCACCTATTTATGGATAAGCGAGTCATTTTATTTAAATAAAAACCCTTACTGACAGCTTCGTGGCGCAGTTGGCTAGACACCAGCTTGCGAAACGAGAAGCCGCGGGTTCGGTCCCCGCACAGAGATAAATGTTTGTGTCATCCACAAAAAAGACCGAAAAGTCTCTCGTAGTTTCTGATATCCACGACACATGACTCGTATCTTAATGTGGGGTCAGAACTATGTATGTTTTTTTTTTTTTTTTTTTTTTTTTTTTTTTAATTCTGGCACGGCAAAGTGACCCCATTGCACCTGATGGTAAGCGCAATGGAGTCCAGAAAAAGTGCCGACCAGCGAGAGATGATGGTCTCCCGTTGGTCGACACAATCATGCCGGCCGAATACCTCTTCACCCGCGACAAACCGGCCAAAAAAATTGCCGGCACGGTCATCCTTTCACCATGATTGAAGCCCCCCCGAAAACCGGATATACACTGGCTGATCCCGGAACGCGGCACACTTGCATGTGCCACTATGGCGGGTTTTACGCCCTGTGTACGGTGGTCGCCATCCGGGCGGATACGAATATCCTACCACCAGCAAGTATGTGACTGTTGGGTGTATTTATTATACAGGGTTAATACGAACGAAGGGCATTTTTTTAAACTGCATATACTGGGTACCATTTTCAAGCTCTGTACTAAAAATCAATTAAATAGGAGCAGTAGTTTAGTCATAAATCATATTTTAAGTTTTCGCTCCATTTGAACACGATGTAGCTTTTCTAACATCTGATTACGTCTAACGGTAAATCCTACTGAAATCTACGCGTTGTTGCCGCTCTGTACAACGACACCACGATAACACACACCGCGCGCGACGTTGCCAATTTGTACAGGTTTGTGAAATTATTTCAACTGGACTCTTATTTGTAAGCTATTTAGTTTGTTTGAAACAAAAAAAAACTCATTTTTGGTATTATTAATTTTTGCGCCGTGTCGAATTAATACTAAGGACGTATAGTATATATGGGCGCAAACTAATAAATAATGATTATATTGTTACATAAATATAATTAATATTTAAGATTAATATTTAAATAGCTATTTGTGATCACAAAACTGAGAATTTAAATAGTCTAAAAATTATCAGACACTGTATTGACTGCTTATCTGTTTTAAAAACATGAGATATTTAATTTAATGTTTAATTATTTCTATTACTCCAGAAACTTTCTAAGTAAAATCAATAAGAATTAAATAACATTATTCTGATACTTATTTTTATGTTTTATGTAATAAATAACATGTGATTATATTTACATATTGTTAATAGCGCCATTTGTAAAGTAGTGTTTGATTATTAAAATAAATTTGTAATATGTGTAAAATAAATTATTTGGATTTATGTAAAATTCATTATAATATTAATGTTGATTTTTGAACTATATTTCATAATTAATTGTACAGTAATTTCAATTACATGTTGTAAAGGAAGTTGCAGTTGTTAAATGTTAAGTGACAGTTTTATATAAAACGGCCATTGCAGCTCACATTGAGTTCAGTTCTGTACTAGAAATTGTCTGAAAATAAACCAAGCTATATTGTGTGTGTGTTTCTGTTATTATGGAGTCTGGACACGATAATTCTGGCGTATCGCCGACAGCAGCGGTGGGATCACAGCCCCATGAGACATCGGAATCCTCGAATGGCACGACCTTCACTATGGAACAAGTGATGGGTCTCTTGACCTCCATTACGAAGACTGCTGCAACAAGCGCTGTGAAAGCAACGTTATCGGCGGAAGGTGCACCCCTTCGGCGGCACCATGACTTCTACCTACCACCATTCAACCCTGATGAGAGATCGCACGACATCAGGGACTGGTGCGCTAACGTGGACGAAACTATCTCGAAGCTGATGGTCCCTCCACATGAAGCTCGAATGAAGGCCATTCTACAGTTAAGAGGACGAGCCAAGACATGGGCCGACAGCTGGTCCCTGCATTCAACCACGTGGGAACAAGTGAAGGAGGAGCTGATTCATACGTTTGGCAAGGAGTTCCGGTATGCGGATGACGTGCAGAAATGGCGCAACTACACTTCGGACCAAGCGAGCTGCTACGCAGAGTACGCTACAACGGCGTGGACGCTTTTTAAGAGGATTCGACCTGAAGCTGCCGACGCAGAGGTGGTGGAAGCGCTGATTACAGGTATTTGCCCTGAGTTTATTCGATCTGAGTTGCTGAGAAATACCCCCGATTCACTTCCTAAATTAGTATCAGTTCTTAAAACGTTTCGGAAACGTAAAATCGAGAATAGAGAGAGTAAATATAATGATGTAAAAAAATCACGTGTTACGGGACCTTCAAAAGATCAAGTAGTTTGTTTCAGTTGCAATAAACCCGGTCATTTGTCCCGGGACTGCAAAGAGAGAAATCCCTCTAAGCCTAACGATATTTCGTCACATTCCAGTAACAATAATTACAGTTCTCGTGGCACTTTCAATAATACTAAGGTTGTTGAATGTGATTACTGCCATCGTAAGGGTCATTTAGAGAAAAATTGCTACCGCCGTCAAAATGACGAACGTAACGCCCAAAATAAATCTATTAACTATTGTTCATCTGTTAAACGTAGTACAACAAATGTAATTATTGCTGACAAACAGTATAACTGTCTTTTTGATACTGGTGCGGATTGCTCCTTAATTCGAGAGAGCATTGCTGGTTCAATTCCTGGTAAACGTAAACAAGTTGAAGTGCAGTTTATGGGCATAGGGGGTCAAAAGGTTATCTCAAAACAAAGCATTATAACTGTGGTAGAAATCGATAATGTCACTTTAGAGCTAGAGTTTTACATAGTAGGTGACAATGAAACTCAATTTGATATTTTAATAGGGTTTAATCTTCTAAAAATACCCGGCCTTAGCGTTACTCTCAGCGAAAACGAAATATCTGTTAATCGTAAGTTTATTGTCAATGAGTGTTCAAAGACTCCCCCTATCGAAATAGATACCGACCTAACTGACCCAAAACAAATTAATGAAATCTATAATATTATCAATGAGTTCAAAGATAATTTTACGTCTAGAAATCATGTCTCACGGGTGACAACCGGTGAGCTAAAAATTAGATTAAAAAATCCAGATAAAATTGTACAGCGTCGACCGTATCGTTTGTCTCCTGTAGAACGCGAGAAAGTCAGGGAAATGATTCAGGATTTAAAAGAAAATGGCATAATAAGAGATAGCTCTTCCCCATTCAGCAGCCCAATTTTATTAGTCAAGAAAAAGAACGGCACGGACCGACTTTGCGTTGATTTTCGAGAGTTGAATTCAAATACGATTAGAGATAATTATCCTTTACCTTTAATAGCAGACCAAATTGATAGATTAGGCAAAGCCCGTTATTACAGTTGCCTAGATATGGCCTCTGGTTTTCACGGTATTCCTATAGCAGAAGACTCTATCGAAAAAACTGCTTTCGTGACGCCAGATGGACAGTTTGAATATTTACGCATGCCTTTCGGTCTCTGCAATGCT
The DNA here is from genome assembly GCA_907164795.1 of Hemaris fuciformis. Taxonomy (NCBI): domain Eukaryota; kingdom Metazoa; phylum Arthropoda; class Insecta; order Lepidoptera; family Sphingidae; genus Hemaris; species Hemaris fuciformis. The sequence goes on along the minus strand of OU015440.1, from coordinate 1,684,817 downwards.
CCATCTGTGTATCAACGTGCCATAAATGTTGCCTTAGGTGATTATAAAGATAATATAGCATTAGTTTATATTGATGATATTTTGGTAATATCTGAATCTGTACAGCAAGGTTTGATCAATTTAAAACTTATTTTGACTAGATTAACTCGTGCAGGATTTTCTTTGAATATTTCCAAATGTTCTTTTCTTAAGACTAAAATTGAATATCTTGGTAACCTTATAGAAAATGGTACTGTCAGACCAAGCCCAAGAAAAATCAAGGCTTTAACTGACTCCTTGGTACCTAAAAATATAAAGGAAGTTAGACAATTCAACGGCTTAGCTGGCTATTTTAGAAAATTTGTACCTAATTTTTCTAAAATCATGGCCCCTCTCTACAACTTGACTAAAACCAATATTAATTTTAATTGGACTGAAGATCATGACATTGCTCGACGGAAAGTAATTAACATACTCACATCTTCCCCTGTATTAACTATATTCGATCCCAACCTGCCGACAGAGTTGCATACAGACGCCAGCTCTATTGGGTATGGTGCTGTACTGATTCAGAGAGAAAACAGAAATCCTTTAGTTATAGCCTATTTCAGTATGAGAACTTCAAATACAGAGAGTAAATATCACTCGTATGAACTGGAGACTCTCGCTGTGGTAAAGGCTATAAAACATTTTCGGCATTTCCTTCATGGCCGGTCATTTAAAGTAGTCACAGACTGTAACTCTTTAAAAGCTTCAAGTCATAAGCGCGATTTAACTCCGAGAGTACACAGATGGTGGGCATTCTTACAGAACTTTCAATTTGAAATCGTATACCGCAAGGGCGATAAACTTGCCCATGCTGACTTTTTCAGTCGTAACCCAGTTAAAAGTTGTAATGAATGTCATTTAAACCAGTGTGCCAAAATTAATAAATCTAGCTCATTAATATGGTCCGTTAATACAGCTACCCTTGATCATAACTGGCTGCTTATCGAACAAAAACGCGATTCCACTTTGGCTAATATTGTTGAACAGTTAAAAGGCGATTCGATCCCTAAAACTATTGCAGATACTTACGTCATACTACAGGATAAATTACTTAGGCGAAAAGTACAAATAAATAACAAAACGCATAAATTAATCATAGTCCCACGTAATTATAGATGGAATCTTATTTCCCATTACCATGATAACCTCCAACACTTTGGATGGGAAAAAGTCCTTGCAAAATTACGAGAGCAGTATTGGTTTCCTAATATGACCAGATTAGTTACAAAATTTGTAGAAAACTGTGTTATGTGTAGAGTTAGAAAAGGTGTATCGGGTGCTAGACAGGTTGCCTTACATCCTATTGACAAAATAGCAATACCTTTCCATACTGTGCATGCAGATATAACTGGCAGAATGAACGGCAAACGCAATGAATCCGAATATGCTTTTGTATTTATCGATGGTTTCACTAAGTATGTCCATATGATCTATACTAACGATCGCACGAGCGATACGGCAATCAAATGTTTTTTAAATCTAATTACGATATTCGGCACTCCAACGCGATTAATTACTGATCAAGATAAAAGCATGACTTCTACAGATTTTAAAAACTTTTGCGAACAATATGGGATTCAACACCATGTTGTAGCAAAAGGAGCTAGTAGGGCCAACGGGCAGGTCGAGCGATTGATGAAAGTTATAAAGGATAACATGTCTGTTATAGAAATTAATAGGCCTTGGCACACAGCCTTACAAGAATTACAATTAGCAATAAACTGCACAGTTTCAAAAAGTACAGGTAAAAGTCCCATGGAATTATTATTAGGAAAAAGATGTTCTCCACCTGCCATTAAAATACTGCAAATTGACGATGACGAACCGACAGACGACTTGAATGAAGTTAGATTCCTTGCTAAAAAGCGGATGGACGAGCGGTCCCTTAGTGATAAATCACGTTTTAATAAAGGTAAAGCCACAATCCACCCTTTTAAGGTTGGTGATTTTGTCCTAATGCGGCGCCACGAACGCCACACTACTAAGTTAGGCTCTAAATTTGAAGGCCCAATGGAAATTTTACAAGTATTACCGAATGACCGATATCGGCTTAAGCATGTTAACCTTCGCGGCTGTTCAGAAAAGGTTGCTAGTCACGATGCCTTACGTCCCGCTCCCATAGCTCAATCAGACCCTTTGGATGAATCTAGCAACTCAGATGAATTGACCGTATGGGCACAGGATTTGTCAGAGAACGATTTACGCGGGGAGGCCTCTACCTCCTCTACTGACGTTGTTGGATCTATGTAATTGCATTGCATTGATACAACTGATCATAATGAATTAAGATGATTATTTTATGTATATGCATTGATGTGTTTATGAGACAAATTTTGTTTTTCCTATCCAATATCCTTCCCAAAACGCTGGCTGGCCACCATGCGTATCCTTGATCCTGGTCTTGTTGGCTAGAGCCCAGGATGGGTGATGCCTTGAGTGTTGGCTAGAGCCCAGGATGGGTGATGCCTTGTGTGTTGGCTAGATCTCGGAATGGGTGATGCCTTGTGGGTTGGCTAGATCTCGAAATGAGTGACGCCTTGTTAAAACAGCGCAGGGGACGCGCTGGAGTCAGTATGGCCGTATGGGCGCAAACTAATAAATAATGATTATATTGTTACATAAATATAATTAATATTTAAGATTAATATTTAAATAGCTATTTGTGATCACAAAACTGAGAATTTAAATAGTCTAAAAATTATCAGACACTGTATTGACTGCTTATCTGTTTTAAAAACATGAGATATTTAATTTAATGTTTAATTATTTCTATTACTCCAGAAACTTTCTAAGTAAAATCAATAAGAATTAAATAACATTATTCTGATACTTATTTTTATGTTTTATGTAATAAATAACATGTGATTATATTTACATATTGTTAATAGCGCCATTTGTAAAGTAGTGTTTGATTATTAAAATAAATTTGTAATATGTGTAAAATAAATTATTTGGATTTATGTAAAATTCATTATAATATTAATGTTGATTTTTGAACTATATTTCATAATTAATTGTACAGTAATTTCAATTACATGTTGTAAAGGAAGTTGCAGTTGTTAAATGTTAAGTGACAGTTTTATATAAAACGGCCATTGCAGCTCACATTGAGTTCAGTTCTGTACTAGAAATTGTCTGAAAATAAACCAAGCTATATTGTGTGTGTGTTTCTGTTATTATGGAGTCTGGACACGATAATTCTGGCGTATCGCCGACATATACGTAGTGTAATTTAATGCCCATCTGTCGTATCAACCCTGTATTATTATTATATTACTAACACTTATATTCCTATGTAGCCCTAGTAAAATTTATTTTTATTTTTTATAACGGATTCAATTTTTCAAGAGCAAACGTTTATAATAAACACTTATTTACCTATGTAGTCTTGGTACATTTTCAATATTGTTTTATTCGTATTTAACCCTAGAAAGATAACGTTATTTTTTAGTACTGAAAAGATAAACTTGCGCCTGAGAGGCGCCGCACAATACTAATATTGCCCAATTGCCAATACTACTAATAATTTCTAAAAACTATTTATTTACAAACTGAAAGTGAATTATTTTTATTATAACTTTAATGAGTTTTTAGATTAATAAGAAGTTAATTAAACACAATTTTTTATTATTATTTTTATTATTAAGAAAATTATGTAGGGTTTTATAAACCCTTAACAAAAAGTAACAAAAATCAGAAGTGTTCATATTAAAGTACAATTTTTTTTTTAAATAAGTAACATTTTTAGTTTTTATTCTTACTAACCAATAATTGCCTATATATTCAGTCTCAAATTACAAATAATACTGAAAAAAAATAAAATTATAGACAATTGTTGCAAATATCTTTTTTATGTTCACCACACACTGTCTTTTGCATTTTGTACATGTCATCTTAGACATTATTTTCTTTTTGGTTGTACATAGGCTACAGTAACGGCGAACTTTAGCAGGAAGTTCCTCTTCAGCTTCTTGTGATGCTTCTTCGTTAGTTCGTGACAGGATATTCTCAATATTTTCTCTCAAACGCCTTAACAAAGTGAAGATCCCCAATCTAGATCTCATCCATGGTATAGACAGATCAGTACTTAGTTGTTTCATATATTCTATTCGGTTTAGTGGTTTATCTTGCTTAGACAAAACATTGTGTGTGTAAATTATGTATGAGTTGACAAAAGCTATATTCAATATGCCATAAAACATTGTCATTGACCATCTGTTAGTCTTTCTAGAACAAGACATCGAAGAACACATCTGGTCAAAGGTGTCAACGCTGCCTTTTGTTTTATTGTAGAACATAATGATTTACCTAGTTTACCAGTTGTAGAATTTATAACAGCGCCTTCATCGCATGAGGACAATATATACACCAACTTTGAAGGCTTCGGCTTGTATGATAATAGGCTCAAAGGTCCATCAAACCCACTACCCACTGGTTTAGAACGGGTATTTTTCAGTTCATTGGTTTCTAAAAACAATAAAACTAATTAATAACAATAACCTAATTGTATACATACTTTATTTATGTGTAAATAAAGAAAAAGTAACAAAAACTAAATCACACACAAATACATAAAAGTTACACAGAAGATAAACATGCGCCTCTCGAGCGCAACGCGTTGTCATATCAACGAAATTACGGTACTTACCGAACAGCAGCGGTCGTCCCTCGGCAGTGTTGACCGACGACTGAGTTGTCTTGAAAGCACAAGCGCGTACACGCGTTGGATGAAAAGATACAGCGATATATATATTTCGCGGGCGCCTCTGGGGCGCACGTTATCTTTCTAGGGTTAATGTGTACTAAATTTATATTTCTCTTGGTATAAAGGCTGGTTTGGAAGTATCGGTTTGTTAAATTAATTGATTAAAGAAGTCTCTTGCGAACCCTCTAAGGATATGTGATGCATTTTTTTTTATCGTCCAATTTTCTTTCAAATATTTAACCATATCGCCTCCGCTATATAAATTTATGCTTGCACATATCTCTGAGCTCTGAGAAAACACAAGTGAATTTTTACGTTCAGTGTTCGTCAGCCGTGTTTTAAGTTCGATAGAATACTCTGGAAAACGATGTTTATTGCCGTTTTCATCTAAAAACTAATGATATCTAGTCTGACTAATGGCCGAATACTGAAATGCTACTTAATCTGAGGGCGACTTATATTTAAGTGGGTGTTACAATTTAAGCAGTATATGTAATATGTATATATACTTAAAAAATATCATGTAAAAGAACTTTTTGTGGTAATGTTGCCATTTATGGAAATTTAAGTGGACATTAATTAATTACAGTCTTAAAACCGATAAATGATGTTTCAGTATACCGCTTAAATTATAACCGCCACTTAAATATAAGTCGCCCTCAGATTAAGTAGCGTTTCAGTATTCGGCCATAAGACTATTTTATCTCAACAAAATCCAAACAAATCGTATAAAATTGCAAATTCTGTTTACTGTACAGAAAATTGGTAGCAATTTTATTAATAAAGATAGTTGATAACTCAGCGTCCCCCATGATTGGCTGCCTCATTAAAATCATCTCCCGTTCAGGATCACGAGCGGTGTCTAACGAGCTGTCGTCTTTGATTTTAATGGCATTATCTACAATACGCCATAATATAAAGTATATAATGTTTCCACTGTCAATCACTAGAGGGAGTTGAATGGAAATTTCGCGTCGTCTTCTCAACTAGAAGTCTGAGAATTTTTATCATCATAATCATCATCATCTTCAGCCCATATACGCTCCACTGTTGGGCACGAGTCTCCTCTCCAGCTGAGAGGGCTTAGGCCTTAGTCCACCAAGCTGGCCTAGTGCGGGTTGGCGGACTACACACCTAACAAATTCCTTAGAACTTTTTTAGGTGTGCAGGTTTTATACGATGTTTTCCTTCACCGTTAAAGTACGTGATAATTCATTGTGAATACACACATAACTTGGAAAAGTCAGAGGTGTATGCCTGGGGTTTGAACTCGCGATCGTCGAGATTCTCGTCTGCGTGCCTAAACCACGAGGCCATCACGACTTTTTATATTACATACGACGAATTTTATATTACATACAAATCTTCGCTCCACAAAGGAGAATGCCTATAAGCAGTATCGCATGATTTTAAGTTGTGCCACAAGTTAGTAATATCGACAATTGTTGTCTTTAATTTTAATGATTTTATTTCGTATTAGTTGACCCTACATTTGCCGGATTAAAAAAAAACAAAGATAAATAGTATTTCTATTTATTTACCTAATACCTACATTTTCTGTTGTCGTTTTATTACGCTGTGTTGCCATGATATAAAAATATATCAAATCGACTTTTAATTTATTTGATCATTTACTATTAAGCAGAAATTACAATTATATTGTTTTAAGCTGTCACTAGATCTTGTTTGTGGGTTCGCTAGCGTGAAAAGTTAATAATAAGACTTATTCAAATAAAAGTAACTTACTCTTTAGCAATGCTCGGTGGTGGTTGCTATAGGTTTCCGTTTCTACTACCAAACGCAATCATTTTCAAAGCGAGGCACTTCACAGATTTTTGCTTTGCGCACATTGCTTTTATCAAAGCACTTATTTGCAACAATCACATCAATTAATAGCTCTTTATTTATTTTCATTAACAGATTATAGCAAGTACGGCACTATTCTAATAGAGTATATTTTTCTCTGCTGTATATTTTTAGGATACGTTGCATATCCTGACAGTTCCTATGATACCTAACACGAAAATATTTTCTGTGAAAATGATAATCATGAGAAATATCGATTATAATAATAATAAATCGACTTATGCACTTGGCAACATTGAAATCGGTTGGCGGGTGGGGAAATGTCATTATTATGTTTATACAAGAACGGCCGTTATGTTTGTTTTTCGCAAAAGTAAACATACCTATTAATGTTATTCGTTTTCCAAGTATGGTTGTTAGTTATATAATAAGTAGTGATTTTGAGAAAGAGACTCCATATAGGTGCATAACTTACTTTATAATCGAGATAGACTCCTTGTACAATTTATTGTGAAAAGTGGTTGTGAGACAGAGGCTCCTAGTATTTTAGTGTGAACTGTGACAACTGACAAGTTATTAGTGATTGTGAGACAGAGCCTCCTTATATAACTGTATTATGGTAATATCAGTTTGCCGGTGTGTTAATTGTACCCTTCGGCTGCGTTATGGACCTTCGCAGGCATTCAGAGAAATCAATGGAATCATGTACAATCTCTATCTATGTGGATTTCACCCTCGCCGGTAAGTGAATTCAAAACTGTATTCTTATTCAATATTAAGTAATTTAAAAATGTTTTACTATTAGTGTTTAAACTGTTGGAACTCTGACTTCTGTCTGGAGGTGGTGGCTACAACACACTCATTGCCAATGTAGCTACATTGTATATTATATTATGTGTAAACACAGATATTTGGTTTATGCTCCAATGAGGATTTTCAGGTTTTTATTTTCAATACTTATTGTTAGGCCAGGTTTTAACTATTGCTACTGTGATGTTTATAACTATTCTAATTGCCTGCTTTAATGTGCTGTTTAAGACACAGGGATATACAATCCCAAACACTTAAACTGTTACCTATTATTACCTTTAACTTGGGAATTTCAGACATAACAAGTAATACACAATTAACTGATTCACAGAGGTAGTATATTACTAGCCTTTGAATTTAAATACAAAGTTTTATTGTAAACATATATTTTCACAGATTTCACGGGATGGCATTCTCTGCATGGAGTGTTATGCTGTTCTTCAAGTTAGCTCACTTCAAGCTTCTATATTAGGACATTGAAATGTATGTTTTGTATGTATGTCTCAAGAGCCTCATTCTTCATTTTAAATGAGAATTCCTGTTTTTAACTTTTATGAAATATTTCACATTACTAACAATTGTATCTATTTTTCAGATCTCACATCTAGAATGTGTGTGCAAAGCTTGTTGGATGGCAGCTAGGAGAACACTACAGCGACAATTACAGTATGATGCTAATCATTTAGTTCATGCTGAAGATGCTCCAATAATTAATAGAAGATGTGCCAGTTTTTCATATGTCAATACAGCCTATACACTAAGGGCGATCTCTGGTTACTATTGTAGCTGCTTAGTGGGCAAACACAGTGGGCCGTTGTGCCCACATAATGACTATTGCTTGGTACTTGAGTTGGGGATGGCATAATAATATTATTACACCAGTACCATTCCTAGACAATATTTTAGAAGAAGAGAACATGGAATAATAATGATAATAAAACTTTACTTTGACTGCCTACTTATGTGGTTTTATTATACTTTGACCCTATAGTTACCATGGAACCCTGCAAATTATGCAAGTACTATTTAGTTTTATTGATAGGGTATGTTAATTACAACACTATGCACAAGTTCTCATTGTGGCACAAAAATATTTGTGCCGATACTAAGTTCTATAGTCAGTTGGGCATTGCCCTTTACCATTATTAAAATTATACTAACCGAAACCTTTAAACGAAGTTAGCAGTATTAAAAATCGATCCATGTAGCAGATCGGACCCTATTTATAAATAAAAAAGAGACCATGTGAAGATGCTAGACAATTACCTTATTTTTAAAGTTTGCATAATTAGTAGGTACACATGTAAAATAGACACTCTGTAACCAAGTTTAGTGTAGCATGTATCTCCCCAGAATTATCTTTACCATCACGTTGCCACGCCGGAGTAAAAAACAAGCACTGAAAATACCCACCTCATCAATCATTAAAGCCCTACGTTTTCTTTACAGAGACGCTATTCAAACAGCAATCACCAATCCATGGATTTTTGAGCCCGTACGCAACAGACCGCGGTTGACAGTACAAATACAAAGAAAAGCGCAAATGAAACAAATTGTAAGGGCGCATACAGCTAGTTTTACCCTGTCTGCCACTCAGGTGGGTACATCCGGCCGAAGGACTGGTTTCCTATTTTAAGTGAAAGGTTTGAGCGATTTAATTACAGATGTGCTTGAGAATACATTAAGTTGAAACGGTAAAATGATTGGTCATTTATAACAACGGTGTTGCAGGAAGCCAAATACGTTCGCATAATACCTAATATTTACTTATCTAACGATAAATGATATTTGTAACTAAAATATGGCGCACAATTGGAAATGGCACGTTGGTGCTACCATTGTTATAAAAGAATTATAATAAAAACCTCACTATTTCACTACTTTTGCGTCGTAGATATCACACAACCTTAAGAATTTTCCTGACACATGCATTATGATAATAGTTTAAATTTAGTTATTGCATTCGCCCCGGTATGGATCGATTCCGTAACTTCTTGTTTTAAAATGTCTTGTATACTATGCTGCCTCAAACTGGGCTGGTAAAGTAATTTCTGTACAAAGGCGTCATTACATTATACCAGGGCAGCATAAACAATCAGCAATCATATATTATCAAGACTCGCTCGCCCCCATATCTCGGAACACGTCCGGCGCTCACCAAATACACTCAATCACAAGTTTAACTCGAAGCCAACCAGGAACGTGCACAATTATCTAGAAACTAAAGGAAAGTTATCTAGCACTTGGCCGGCCACTACACCGGCGGCCGTGTTTACATATCCGACGCCTATTTGTTTATGAAGCCCTGGTACATCGCTCGTGCCGGCAACGGTATACAGGTAAACATTATCGATACGGGCGCTTGTTTTCCGACAATTTGTCTACATTTCCATTCATTTATAGGGCCCTGGTACATGCAAATGTTATATAGAGTAGGAGAGATCATGGATGTCTCGTACGCTTTGTCATTATGCCGTGCCAAAAATAAAACACGAAAATATTTACATTCACCAACAATAAACGCTAGAACCAAACCAAAGCATACAGAGTTGTCATTATTTTGAACGATTCCAACATTACGTTTCCTACAAAAACAAAATAGAAAATTCGCATTGATGTCTTGCACGCCATACATCGAAATTACCGCCGCACGTTTCAAAGTAACTCGATATCGCAATTTACATTTCAATCAGCACCATCTAGGGGCGCGCGGCGATATGTAAATATACATTGCATTTAACGAGCGTGTATTATGCGCCGCTGTTTCAGGACATAGCGGTTGCGAGGCTCTCATTACTGAGTTCTCATTCACGCAGTATTGGAAATTTCCACGTCATGCCGATGCCGCTGCCAATAGCACGCTTTTCAAGCTGAAAAACTTTGCATTGGTTAATTAGCTTGTTCGATATTTCAAATACATTTTAAAATAAGAAGTGGATATTTCAATAATTGTGTCTCTCTGTTTTTAAATATACAACATTTACTTTAATGCTCGTTTTTTAAATCTAGTACTACTTATTTTAAGTTTCAAATAGTAATAATGTTAAGTGGGAGACAAGAGTCATATACGAATACATTTATGTACATATGCCGGCGTAGGATTAATGGACAGGCTTTCTTGCGCGCTGGTCTAAAATAAGGCTTTAAGGCTTTTTAAAAAAATCTTGAAGAAGCGCTCAAGGGGCTATCCTAGAATAAAAATAGCTCTGTATATACTCTGCTAACCTGGTACTTTGAAATAATTTCAGACATTACAACCAACTCATGATGTTTTCAATAATTTAGTTACGTGGACACGCATAATTAAAACGCGGCATTGTTGCCTTTAGGTGGGAACAAACGACCACCAAGATGTTTTGGTAAACCGCAGGCCTAAATTTATTTACTTTATTGTATAGAAAATGAAGTAAAAATAAAGAAAGCCGGTATCTTTTACCTCAACAATTTCGTGTTTATTTTGTTTTACGATTAGGAACCATAAATCGATGTATTACGTCGCACACCGCTACGTGCCGCAGCATACTAATAATTCAGATAAGGTTTTTAACATTACCAGCGGTTTTTGCGCTGCTTGCTAAAAATACACTCACAAGTACTGACACGAGGTTGAAACGCGCGGTCGTGAATCACGGCCGTCGCGGGTTCAAACCCCAGGCACACACCTCTGACGTTTCAAAGCTATGTGTGTATTCACAATGAATTATCACTTACTTTAACGGTGAAGGGAAACATCGTGAGGAAACCTGCACACTTAAAAGTTCTTAGGAATTTCTTAAGTGTGTTGTCCCTAAACTTGCACTAGGCTAGCGTGCTGGAACTAAGGCCTAAACCCTCTCAGTTGTAGAGGAGGCCTGTGCCCAGCAGTGGGGCGTATATGGGCTGATGATGATGAAGAATGAAATATGAATGTATATGTGATACACTCATGCCTGGATTCCCGAAGTCGTAGGTAGTTATTTTCTGCAACCACGTGTCGCCAGATAATACATCCCACGAAATAGGAGACAAGCTCAATAAAACTGCCTGATTAGCAACCCGAACCAAATACTTCTCGATCACAAGACTAGCATATAAATCATTCATTGTCAGCCCACATGCACCCACTGCTGGGTATAGGCCTCCCCCAATGCTCGCCATCTCTCTCGATCCTTAGCTACTCTCATCCACAGCCTTCTGGTTAACTGGACTATGTCATCTGACCATCTGGCCGGTGGTCTGCCCCGCTTCCTTGCACCTTCTCTAGGCCACCATTCTGTTACGGCCTTTGTTCAACGACCATCATTCCTCCTTGCTAAATGTCCTGCCCATTGCCATTTCAGCTGTGTGACTCAACATATAAATACTGATCATAAAAACTTAATAACAAAAAGACAGCGTTTTAACGCCGAGTGTGTTTTGGTCCTTAAACTGAGGACCTTTTAAGAAAACCTTTTACACAGCTGTGAATTTTTCGAAAAAAACCCTAATTGGTTTACACTGTTGCTGCTTGCTTAATTGATGGAAATTTTTGTCCATAGCATCAAAATTGCTTTAAGTGTTGTGTGTTCAATTTAATGGAATAATGTAATGGCAGGATTTATGTCGATATATTACCTGCAGCACGATGGTCCGACGACTTGAGAAAGGTGGCGGGTAGCGGATGGATGAGGGCTTCTCAAGACCGGGATGGTTGGCGCATACTTGGGGAGGCCTTCGTTCAGCAGTGGACGGCGATAGGCTGAGTATATAAGTTTAATTTTACCTGCGGAGTCTTCTGTATCGGGAGCCTAAATACATGCTCTGTTTAGACGGCACCATATTATCGAGAATCTCTGCGGTCGCGGATTCAAACCCCAGGTACACACCTCTGACTTTTCGAGGTTATGTGTGTTGTATTCGTATTCACAACGAATTATGGCGTACTTTAACGGTGAAGGAAAACATCGTGAGGAAAACTAAAAAAGATCTTAAGAATTTCTTAGGTGTGTTGACCGCCAAACTGCACTAGGCCAGCGCGGTGGACTAAGGCCTAAATCCTCTAAGTCATAGAGGAGTCCCGTGCCCTACAGTGGGATGTATATTGGCTGATGTTATTATCTGCTGCCAGGTTGTCCCTTTACCATGCCAGTATAAAAAGCCAGCTCCTGCCACATAATTACTGAGAAGCTGAATATGAAACGTAACGCTTCGGTTCCTTACCACATTTTGGTGAATTTATTTCGGCAAATGTTAGAATCTACAAATATTTGTTTCCAATTTGGGTGGATTTAAGACAACCATAGTAGCTATAACCAAGTTCTATATCGCTGTTTAGTTCAGAGCTATTTGCGTGACTTTTTAATGTTTTTACTAGTTATTTCAGAGGCGTATGTCGAATTTTTAATAAATAAATAAATAATAAATAAATACACCCATCAGTCACATACATAGCTCTGACCCCACACTAGGATACAAGTCCTGTGTCTTGGGTATCAGAAACTACGAGAGACTTTTCGGTCTCACAAACACCCAGACCCGAAACAAATATTTGTGGATCACACAAACATTTGTCTCGGTGCGGGGATCGAACCCGTGGCCTCTCGTTTCGCAAGCTGGTGTCTAGCCATCTGCGCCACGGGGCTGTCAAAAATTTTAAAAAAGTTGCAAGATATTTTACTGTGTTGGATTGAGGCTTTATTTCAATAAATATTGCATCATTCGCAGTGACGGATAGCAACTACCTCTTCAGTTAAAAGGCATTTAAGAAAAGTTAAATACGAGTAATATGTTGTTTAAAAAGTCGAACATTCTGGCAAAAGAAACAAAATTCACATCTTGCTGAAACCAAGACCGCAGAAACGTGAAGGAAGCGCACTTAATGTAAAACAAGAAAAATCCAAAAGAAGTGAAGTGGCTCAGTGATGAAACGCGCCCGTCGCCGCCTCTGATTTATGACAGCCTGGTAGCACGCTCCTTTATACACTGTAATGCACTGAGATTCTTCAGAGACCCAGCCATTTTTGCGGTGATTATTTCTTACATAAATTCCAATATATGTGAAAGAGTGTTAAAGCTACTACTTTTTCAAAGGAAATTATTTATTTTTTACTGAGCATACCATCAATGCGCTTAATGCGCTTTTGCGACCTTTGAAAGCGTCAACGGAACAAATTTGACTCTGATACTCAAATGGGGCTTCAATAGGGTCCTATTTTTTAAAGTACATCATCAGCCCATATACGTCCCACTGCTGGGCACGGGCCTCCTCTACCATTGAGAGAGTTTAGGCCTTAGTCCACCACGCTGGCCTAGTGCGGGTTGGCAGACTACACACCTAATAAATTTCTAAGAACTTTTAGGTGTGCAGGTTTCATCACGATGTTTTCCTTCACCGTTAAAGTACGTGATAATTCATTGTGAATACACACATAACTTCGAAAAGTCAGAGGTGTGTGCCTGGGGTTTGAACCCGCGACCGTCGAGATTTAAACTACGCGTGAGTAAATTAAGCCGAGGCCGCTTGTTAGTTCTTCTAAGTTCTTCTATTAGATTCATTCTACATCTGTACCCAAAGTTAGGATTAAAATTAAAAGTAATAACATTAAATATGTCTATCTATTTTAAAAAAAAAACCAATGGTGTGTATCGCCAAGGAATGTTCTTTAAATAATACTCTATCACCTTATTTACATTAAAAACAAAAATAAATCGCAAATAGATCGCAAATAGCGATAAGACCGCCCTTTGTGGCACAATAGTTTATAAGGTAGCTTTAATTTAATTTTTACTTATGTATGTGGTGCACAATAAAGCATATTAAATAAATAAATAAATATTTTGTAGGTGTTATGTATTTAATCAGACATCATATCATCATCAGCCCATAATATACGTCCCACGGCTGGGCACGGGCCTCCTCTACAACTGAGAGGGTTTAGGCCTTAGTCCACCACGCTCGCCTAGTGCGGGTTGGCGGACTACACACCTAAGAAATTCCTAAGAACTTTTAGGTATGCAGGTTTTATCACGATGTTTTCCTTCAACGTTAAAAGCAAGTGATAATTCATTGTGAATACACACATAACTTCGAAAAGTCAGAGGTCAAGGCCATAATAACATAATATGATAATGCATGCCAATTCACAAAATAATTAAGCGCCCTTGCCGAATTTATGTAGCTTAAATATTTCATACAGTCTTTTACATTACACCGTATAATATTAAATGAAAAATCTGTTAAACGCCTAGTAGCGAGCTCCGAATTGTTATTTAGCAAAATGCCCAACTGCGAGAAAAAATTACTTTACCAACCAAGTTAAATGATTTTAGCGAAACTTCTGTGGGGTTCATGTGGCTATGAAATACGCGGAATATTTAAAAGCGGAAATTTTGCCTTATGTTCAACCGTTTAGCTTACATTGCAGCTTTTGTATTACTCTGTAGTGAAATAGCTTAGCAAGGATCGGGTTGGAATGAATACCCACTTTTTTTACGTGTATGATAAATAATAATAAATAAATAAATACATCTAACAGTCACATATGTACATAGTTCTGACCCCACACTAAGATACAAGTCTTGTTTCGTGGGTATAAGAAACTACGGGTAACTTTTTGGGGGCACAAACATCTAGAACCGAAACAAATATTTGTGGTTCACAAATAAACATTCGTCTTGGTGCGAGGATCGAACCCTCAGCCTCTCTTTTCACAAGCTAGTGTTTAGCCAACTGCACCACAATAAACAAATAGAGTGAAAAAAAACTTATAAATATATACATATGTATGTACATACATACATATATATGTGTATATATATATTAATTTTCAATCAGCAAGACAAGTAATATTCCTTAAGATTTTTTTAAATATAATGAATTATTTAAATTAATATTTTATAGACACTTACAGTTCTTGTTAACGAGGGAGTGTTTTCTAGTCGTTTCTTCACCATAGCATTAACACGTTCCCAAGCAACGTGTTTTATTTTGTATTGGAGATTTTAAAGCGCTTTTTTGAGGCCCTATCCCAATTCCCACCACACTATCGTCACTGCAACTCCTGTGCTCCAGTATCAACAGCGACATGCACAGAATTGACGCCAAGCACTAAAGCTCAGCGAATCTAAGGGAACCTAATTTACCATGATCCCGCAACGAAATTAATCATAAAATATCCGTGTATATCCGGTTTTCGGGGGGGCTTCAATCATGGTGAAAGGATGACCGTGCCGGCATTTTTTGGCCGGTTTGTCGTGGTCGGTCCTTTGATCACCATGGCATTAGTCCCCCATACTTCTTCATAAGAATGGTGAAGAGGTATTCGGCCGGCATGATTGTGTCAACCAACGGGAAATCATTATCTCTCGCTGGTCGGCACTTTTTATGGACTCCATTAATCTTACCATCAGGTGCAATGGGGTCACTTTGCCGTGCCAGTAAAAAAAAAACAGTTTTTAAAGCGCTTGTAAATAGCCTGTTTGAATGAAGAATATTGCCACTTGATATGCGTTATAGAAATCTACATCCGCTGATCTCCCAGCCCGCGTACACCAGCTAATATTGAGCCTTACCACCCGGGGATAATATGATTATTAGTTTATGAGTTGGGCGCGTGACGAACGGACGGACAGCGCGGCTGTTACACGCTTTATTGGAAATTTCGCCGGCTAAATAACGTTACCTCGCGTTAATAGTTCCAGCTTTGTTGTTACACACCAGTATCATACACTGTACGTGCTTCATTATGTTCCACGATGTTCGGTACTAACTTGTTCTAGAACATTCGCGCAATCGACTTCCCCAACACGTTGAAGCTGATTGTGTTACAATTTTATTGTGCTACAGTGTTTAGACCGGGGATGGGCTGGCCTCACTATGCAATTTAGAAAATGTAAGAAACTTACATACATACACAATCTCATGCCTGTATTCCCCGAAGGGGTATGCAGAGGTGCATTCCTGCACCCACATTTCGCCAGGTATGTATTAGTCCCACGTAATAGGAGGCGAGCCTATTGCTGTTTTTCGGACACATTTCCATACTCCGTGCTACTGAGAATTTCCTAATGGAAAAACTTAATAACACTTTGCCCGATCCGGGATTCGAACCCGGGGCCTTTAGATCGCACAACACATACTTGAGGCGCGAGACCACGAAGCAGTCAAGTTAGTTAAATTAAGTTTATAAGTAAGGATGGGATTGCTTGTTGTTTGATGAGTAAAAATACTGGAGACAATTTCGGATTTGAATCTACAACTTGCGGTCAGTTTGTCGCACCCGTGGAACGACCACTATACGATAATTAGCACTCCTCCGATTCAAAACCGCAACATCTCATTATACAATGCCTTCTACTGCGCCATAAGCTCTTAGTCCATTGAAATGTAAAATTGTTTTCAAGATGGCGGCCGTGGGACAAGGGTTACAACCCCACAAACTTGGATTTAACTTTACACTGATCCCCCTTCATATCTAAAAAATAAAATTGCATCCTCAGACAAATACAACCCCAAATGTAACTTTTCAATCCATCCATCCATCCATCAGCCAATGGATCAATCGATCAATCAACTTTTCAATGAACTATTTTTTTTTTTAACTTTGAAGCAAAAGAAACACTAAAAATTGACATAAATATTTCGCCATCGTAAAAAATTTATATGAAACACGAACGACAAAGATGTAACACATCGCAACGATCCGTAACCGGATGGCGGCGCGCCGAGTCATCTGATTAAGTTGGTAAATCGAGTGGAAGACGATTGATGGATGATGCGCGCCGCTCATTAATTATATGTGATACATGGAGTTTTTTCATGATAAATATTTTGCGGGGAGTAATCTGGACTTAGCTGGTAATATCAAATAAGGATTATATTTATAAGTTAGGTATACGTAGTGTAGGACGACCTGCAGCACGATGGTCCGACGACTTGAGAAAGGTGGCGGGTAGCGGATGGATAAGGGCTGCTCAAGACCGGGATGGTTGGCGCTTTCTTGGAGGCCTTCGTTCAGCAGTGGACGGCGATAGGCTGAGAATAATATCTATAAGAGTACACTAAAAAAGTATAAAAAGTAGTGATGGCCTCGAGGCTTAGGCGCAGTTGAGAATCTCTGCGGTTGCGGTTTGACTCCCCAAGCATACACCTCTGGCTTTTTCGATGTCAAGTGTGTATTCACAATGAATTATCACTTACTTTAACAGTGAAGGCTAACATCTCAATAATTCTTAGTAATTTCTTAGGTGTATAGTTCGCTAACCCGCAATAGGCCAGCGTGGAAGACTAAGACCTCAACCATCTTAGTTAAAGAGAAGGCCCGTGCCCAGCTGTGGGACGATTATATGAGATGATGCATTCACGCCTGTATCTTCGAAGGTGCAGGGAAAATATTTATTTCCCCACCTTATTGTTAAATCCTTCCTGAAAATGACTCTAGTATTGCATTTTTGGGACAACTTTCCAGACCTCGTTTTTTTTTTTTGTAAATTATCTAGTGGAAACTTCATTAACACTAAGTCCGAAACGGGGGTCCAATCCAGGACCACTAGTTTGCACAGCGTGAGAACAAAAAGTCAGTGATTTTATCAAAAAAACATATTATGTTCAATCAACAAAAATAATAAAGAAAACTTTCGATTTAGAATAAAAATGCAGCTGGATCTTTAAAATTGGCTTTTTCACTGTGAAATGACTGAATCGTTCCATCGGCACTCTTTTTCAGTTAAAAGTTGGCGTCGGTTTTAAATTGCTTTCACCAAACCGCTGGACAAGGTTGGCAGACGGTTACGTAACTTTATTCAGTTCGAATTTACAGCTTGTGGGTTACTCAGTGTCATGTGAAATGCAAATCCTGGAAAGGATTTCTTTTATTGTTTGATGCACTGATTTAGATTAGATATTTGTATGAGCTCTGATAGTAAGCGCTTTTTACCATTATTTTGACTAAATAGTATTTTTTGTACCGTGCGACCTAGAGGTCCTGGGTTCGATTCCCGGGTCAGGCAAAGTGTTATTGGGTTTTTACATTAGGAAATTCTCAGTAACAGCACGGAGTCTGGAAATGTGCCCGAAAAACGGCAATAGGCAATTACGTGGGACTGATACATACCTGGCGAAATGTGGGTGCAGAAATGCACCTCTGCCTACCCCTTCGTGGAATACAGGCTAGAGTTTATGTATGTATGTAGTACTTTTTTATTGACATTTTGAGAGACGAATTTCAAAATCAATAACTACCATCGTCATCATCAGCCCATATACGTCCCACTGCTGGGCTCGAATGTCCTCTACAACTAAGAGGGTTTAGGCCTTAGTCAACCACGCTGGCCTAGTACCTACGGGTTGACAGACTACACACCTAAGAACTTTTAGGTGTGCAGGTTGCCTCACGATGTTTTCCTACCCCGTTAAAGTAAGTGAAAATTCATTGCGAATACACACAAACACACACGGGATGGTTGGCGCTTTCTTGGGAGGCCTACGTTTAGCAGTGGACGGCGATAGGCTTGGTATATATATATATACACACAATAACCTTGTTTGAACCTTCGACCGCCGAGATTCTCGACCGCGCACCTAAACCTCGAAGCCATCACTACTAGTTTCCAATTTATGCGTAAACCAAATGGGCTTGCTTTAAAACTATTTATTTATTTATTCTTTGATGTACACCATATAATAAAACTTACATACATAGGTAGGTATAAGTCACTCTAAATAATGGCAGCCTAATTGCTGTCGGCGTTTTCCTCCAGGTAACCGTTAGATGGACTGTCAGATCGGAAGCAAAGAGTAGGTGGTCACATTAATGTAAATGTTGAAACTATAGTTGTATTAAAATACTCTAGTTCTCCGCTTAACCAGTACATATAACAGTGTTACATAACCGCATACAAGCACCGTCATTAATATCGCAGTAAGAGAAATCCCGGGTAATTTTAACAAAGCTAATTACTGCTGTGATGCAAATAAGGGTAATTATAACAAAACCAGTCAGTAGGTACGGTTATACGGTGTAACATACTTACATATACTAAGCACATTGCACACGCTCTCATGCAGTGGCGGTACTTCCATAGAAAAACAAAAGCGTTACACGTTAATTGTGGAATATCTAGTTTTATTTGTCTATTGCTCTTGTTAAATAAACATTTAAAGCTTAAAGATATTTTTCGGAATTTTGTAAGGCAAACCGGGGGTTTTTTTTTTAATGGAAAAAGGAGGCATACGAGCAAGAGAGCCACCTGATGTTAAGTGGTCAGCACCGGCCATTTTGGGCTTCTATAGAAGTACCGCTACTGATATTATGCCTATTACCTCGATGGGATGAACAGAAGTGTATATTATCAACGTTTCCTAATGCTCCTTGCTGCATCAATGAGAAAACAAAGCCGAGCTCTTTTACGATTACCTATTCGGTTCAGACTCTGAACAGATGCCGCAAACTTCGGTAACGGTACGAGTAAACGTATTTGGGTATGGATGCGTTTTTCAAATTTATAAAATTATAATAAAAAAGGAAATAAACATAAGAACCAATTTGCTAGTCTATGGGTCCAGTCGTAAGTCCAGTCTATGGTAAGCAGTGATGGCCTCGAGGTTTAGGCGCGCGGTCGAGAATTTCGGCGGTCGCAGGTTCAAACCCCAGGCACACACCTCTGACTTTTCGAAGTTATGAGTGTATTCACAATGAATTATCACTTGCTTTAACGGTGAAGGAAAACATCGTGGTAAAACCTGCACACCTAAAAGTTCTTAGGAATTTCTTAGGTGTGTAGTCCGCCAAACCGCACTAGGCCAGCTTGGTGGACTAAGGCCTAAACCCTCTCAGTTGTAGAGGAGGCCCGTGCCCAGCAGTGGGACGTATTTGGGCTGATGATGAGGGTCCAGTCGAATGATATAGATAATGATAAACAGCACTGCAACTCTGTGCAAGCGGAATTGCAACATGTAGCTGAATGAGGGGACCATTGTTGGCTGTGTAAATTATAGTTACTATTTGTTTTTTTTTTAATTTACTTATTTTTTGTATTCTCGTGGACTGGCCAACAATAAAATATTTTTCTGTCTTTCTATATATAACCGAACTTATTCTTCACAAGAACAAGCAACCACGGGATGCCCTTTGAACCCCAAAAATCTACCCCGGACCTTAGGGGGTCGTAAATTAATATTTACGGGAAGCTTTACGTTATGTAGTGTTCCATTTGTCGAGTATGGAATTACACGATTTCATTAGGTTTCTCTAAAAAACAATGTAGTAACCCAAAACCTTGTTGAATACAGTATTTAAAATGTTTTAACAGGAATATTAAATTAATTTTTGTTCTTATATTGGTATATAAAAAGTAGTGATGGCCCCCAGGATTAGGCACGCGGTCGACTTTTCGAAATTATTATATATGTGTGTATTCACAATGAATTATCACTTACTTTGACGGTAAAGGAAAACATCGTGAGGAAACCTGCGTACCTAAAAAGTACTTAGAAATTTCTTAGGTGTGTAGTCCGCCAACCAGCACTAGGCCAACGTGGTGGACTAAGGCCTAAACCCTCTTAGTTGTAAAGGAGGCCCGTGCCCAGCAGTTGGACGTATAATGGGCTGATGATGTATGTATGTATTGGTATTTAAGATGACCAATTTTCGAACGTGTCGACGACATTGTGGACTTCACATTCCTAATAATCTCCTTAAGATAAATCTTATGCACTTTCAAAAGTGCGCCATAATCCATTAAGTATTAACATGACATTGAAAAGCCTAAGATATGTGCCCCCGTTTCGAATTAGCTACCGCCGACTTGGCGTCTCGGTAGACCGCGCGTCTTATCTTCCTCTTGGCCTTGACGCCATTACGCACTTAATCTTGGGTTTATTAAACTTGACAAGAATTTTCAGTTTAAACATAATAAATAAAGCTTCAATTAGTAAATGTTTTACTTTAAAATGTTCACTATATAAGGATGATATGTGATCGAGAATGGCAACAAATAGCCCAAGACCGAGAGAAATGGAAAACTTTGGAGGAGGCCTTTACCTGAGGGGGGTTCCAGTAGTCTAATAAAATAAACTACTAATATATACCTACTAAAAATATGTTATTAAAAATAATTTGGATTAGTTATATTTTAAAATAATTTATATTACATAGATGGTACTCAATGGTAGAGGAGGCCCGTGCCCAGCAGTGGGACGTATATGGGCTGATGATGATTATGATATTACATAGAAACTAAGGTCACTACTTTTTTTTTTTTTTTTTTTTCATATTGTTAACTAGATATTAAGATAGATATAACACTCTTTAGGTATATTCTACTATAGTTTACTGGAAATAAAAGGCTTTTAATTTTATTTATGTGATCGAGAATTTCTGGGTTCGGTTCTTGATGTTATTGCCTTTTTATTAGGAAATTCTTAATCGTCACATGGAAATATTTGAAGCGGAATTACTGCTCCAATAAGGTTGCGGAACATTGGTGTGAATGAACCTCTGCCTACCCCTTCAGGAATACAGGCATGAGTAGTTTAATTTTAATCATAAATTTTCATCTGAACAATATTCTACAGAGTAAAAAATACTCAAAAATCTTGACCATATTTGACGTTTTAAGTCGCATCATGCTTTATTTTCAAACTCTAAAGCAATGTAATGAAATGTTGTGAATGAAATCTTTAGTCTCGGTCTTTATACAGATTAAAAAATAATTAAGGTAGATCCAGCTACGTTCCTTTAAAACACAAGGAAAAGCAGATAAGCTTTTGGGGAATTTCAAAGTTATGATAATCTTAATGAAAACAAGACAAAACGTATATATACGGAGTGCAAACAGACCGTGATGGAAAACAAAGACGGGTAATAGGGTGTTACGATGGCCTAACCACAGTACCACCCTATTGCACCATCGTCACCGTCATCGCATCACCGAAATATCGTGGGAGACCACCGGAGGCGAGGCGGCCGGCTGACGAGGAACAAAGACACAATTCACATAATTGGTTCGATCGCCGAACTGATCACTTGCTCTTAGATTTATAATTTTAATTGTAATTTTAAATAGTAATAAATTAATTATAAGTACTGCCTCGTGGTCTCGCGGTACAAGTATGTGCCGTGCGATCTAGAGGTCCTGGGTTCGATTCCCGGGTCGGGCAAAGTGTTATTGGGTTTATCCATTAGGAAATTCTCAGTAACAGCACGGAGTATGGAAATGTGCCCGAAAAACGGCAATCGGCTCGCCCCCTCTTACGTGGGACTGATACATACCTGGCGAAATGTGGGTGCAGAAATGCACCTCTGCCTACCCCTTCGGGGAATACCTACAGGCATGACTTTATGTATGTATGTATGTGTAATTATAAGTTTTTTTTTTTTGAGACCTCCGCCTGCAGCCTTTATAATTAGGGTGATAACAAACATAAAAGCTAAAACAAACTGAAAACTACAACCTGTATAAGATCGATAATCGAAACAAGCTGTATTAAATTTAGTATTTTTTAATGAAATCGTGTTAACAGATCGTGATGGAAAACTAGTACAGATAATCATCATCATCATCAGCCCATATACGTCCCACTGCTGGGCACGGGCCTCCTCTACCATTGAGAGGGTTTAGGCCCTAGTCCACCACGCTGGCCTAGTGCGGGTTGGCAGACTACACACCTAATAAATTTCTAAGAACTTTTAGGTGTGCAGGTTTTATCACGATGTTTTCCTTCACCGTTAAAGTACGTGATAATTCATTGTGAATACACACATAACTTCGAAAAGTCAGAGGTGTGTGCCTGGGGTTTGAACCCGCGACCGTCGAGATACAGATAATAGTGACGGTGATGAGGAAAACGTCTTTTTTTTTCAGATTTTTTAGCGTCATTGTTTTTGTAACCACCCCAACTAATTTTTTTTACTTTTACTTTTCGATCACGTTCTGTTTACACCTTGCATATCCCAACACAGCAATGTATATATTTTTGTAATCAAACTTTAACGTTGGAGGATAATACATTTACTAAAACTGCATAACTAATGGCCGAATACTGAAACGCTACTTAATCTGAGGGCGACTTATATTTATGTGGCTGTTATAATTTAAGCGGTATATACTTAAACAATGTGATGTAAAAAAACTTTTTGTGGTAATGTTGCCATTTATCTTATATCTTTAAATGAGCAATTCTTGTATATATATAATTGGAATCTCGGAATTGGCTCCAACGATTTTCATAAAATTTAGTATATAGGGGGTTTCGGGGGCGATAAATCGATCTAGCTAGGAATCATTTTTAGAAAATGTCATTTGGAAGAAAAATAACAAAAAGGAGGCGTTTGAGTAGACTCTTCCCGACATCTATTGGCGAATTGGCGAATAATAATACTAATTACTATTTTTTGTGAGCAACTAATTGCTTTAACGACAAACCAGCAGATGGCGTTGTTAAGTAACATTATTCATATTTCATCATTTTATTAGTAATTCGTACTTAAATATAATTTCCAAAAAACACAATTTAAAAAAAATAAAAAATTCCGAGTAAAGCTCGGTCATCCAGGTATGGAAATTTAAGTGGGCATTAGTTAATCACAGTCTTAAAACCGATAAATGATGTAAGTATCATTTATTATTGTATTCAGTATACCGCTTAAATTATAACAGCCAGTTAAATATAAGTCGCTCTCAGATTCATTAGCGTTTCAGTATTCGGCCATAAGACTTGTGACAAGCGAAAATAAGTAAGTAAATAGCGTAAATATTGATAAGTTTTTACTAATAGGTAAGGTATACCCCCTACTTGCATTAGCACTACTCGTAATGTGAAAGACTAAGGCTTAACGCTCTCAATTAATGCTAAAGATGTAATTTAAGTGTTTGCAAATATTATAGATCCAAAGAAATATAATGGGTCCCGCTATTGGACTTAATTTTCAACGTTTTTTTTTTTTTTTTTAATAGCCTATACTAGATCCCACTGCTGGGCAAAGGCCTCCTTCTTCTTCTATTGATTTCTTACTTCATATTATTTTCATTCTTACCAGTCTATTTATAATATTATCAACTACACAGACAGACAGTTGACAGCAGTTGACACAATTGACAGCCCCGTGGCGCAGTTGGCTAGACACCAGCTTGCGAAACGAGAGGCCGCGGGTTCGATCCCCGCACCGAGACAAATGTTTGTGTGACCCACAAATATTTGTTTCGGGTCTGGGTGTATGTGAGACCGAAAAGTCTCTCGTAGTTTCTGATACCCACGACACAAGACATGTATCTTAGTGTGGGATCAGAACTATGTATGTGACTGTTGGGTGTATTTCATCATCAGCCCAAATACGTCCCACTGCTGGGCACGGGCCTCCTCTACAACTGAGAGGGTTTAAGCCTTAGTCCACCACGCTGGCCTAGTGCGGGTTGGCGGACTACACACCTAAGAAATTCCTAAGAACTTTTTAGGTGTGCAGGTTTTATCACGATGTTTTCCTTCACCGTTAAAGCAAGTGATAATTCATTGTGAATACACACATAACTTCGAAAAGTCAGAGGTGTGTGCCTGGGGTTTGAACCTGCGATCGTCGAAATTCTCGACCGCGCGCCTTTGTTTGTTTGGTTAGGCGCGCGGGTGATTTATTTATTATTTACTGGGTAAGGTGAATAAGGGCGGGCATAGAATATTCTGATTGCGTTTATATCTGTCTTCTTGAGTAAAACCTCTAAATTAACATTAACAGCACACACATTAGTTAATAAATGTGACGAATTGTGAAGAAATTTGCTTATTTCCAAAAATATGTACTCGGGTTGACTTCTCATTTAATATATTATATATATTCCAAAAATTATGTTCGCGTATCTGTATGTGTTAATAAAATATTGCAATAAACCAAATATATAATAAAAACAGCAGAGCTCAAACCGACGCGGAAACATACTCAATCGCGGAAAGCAATAACTTTACGAGTCGAGTCTTGCCAAGAGCATTTCATTTATTGACATGTTAAATCTGCTTGTTTTCACCCACTTATCTCCCAATATCTCTCGATAGTAAGAAACTGCAATTGAAGTATGCGTACATCTATGCTATTATAGCAAGATTTTAATTTGTTTGTTTGGTTGGACCCTCTAATCATTGGAGCAATGGAAAATGTGGCAAATCATCAGCCCATATACATCCCACTGCTGGGCACGAGCCTCCTCTACAATTGAGAGGGTTTAGGCCTTAGTCCACCACGCTGGCCTAGTGCGTGTTGGCGGACTACCCACTTAGGAAATTCCTAAGAACTTTTAGGTGTGCAGGTTTTATCACGATGTTTTCCTTCACCGTTAAAGTACGTGATAATTCTTTGTGAATACACACATAACTTCGAAAAGTCCAGAGGTGTGTGCCTGGGTTTTGAACCCGCGACCGTCGAGATTCGACCGCGTGATGTGGCAAATGGAAAAAGGCATTCCTTTCATAGTGTAAAGCTTCGTAAACGGGGTAGCAGGCAAGCCAGTACACATATCTAGTATTATATATTTACTACTATTATGACGGGGAAGAGTTTGTTTATTTGGTTGAACCCTCTGCATAACCAGATCCTGAGAGCCGGTGTATGACTACTGTGATACGAGTATAATTAATTAGCAAAATTTAAATCATCATCATCATCAGCCCATTTACGTCCCACTGCTGGGCACGGGCCTCCTCTACCACTGAGAGGGTTTTAGACCTTAGTACACCACGCCACCCTAGTGCGGGTTTGCGGACTACACACCTAAGAAATTCCTAAGAACTTTTAAGTGTACAGGTTTCATAAAATCTAAATAACAGCGAACAAAATCATTCACAAAGTTTACAATAGTTTATAACGTAGACGATATTCAAAAGAAATAAAGCTAGATGGACTTGTATCTTACTGTTTACAATACAGACCCCTAGATCCAATTCTAGTTTTCTCTTTAATGATTGATAAACCAAATTACATCGAAAAAATCCGTAAACAAAGTTTACAATAATTGATAACATAGGCGGTAATCAAAATACATAAAGCCGTCGTACGTTTTAGAAAGGAGGGTTGTTCGCACGGCTCGGCCTGTGCACATCGCCCCATGTTTCTCGCGTAGGTTTGTAAATTACCGCAGCACGTGATGTGACTCCGAGATTTCCATATCTCCACTCTATGTGTCTTTATTTTACAGACAAGCGGTTTACACCCTGGCGAAATGTATGTTCTTTTTACTTATTTTATTTTCGTGTCTATATACTCGTAGGTGGTGTACAATAAACCATATTAAATGAATAAATAAATCGCGAAAACGCACTGTAAAACCGACCATACACAGACAGAGGCAAACGTGATCGTCTCATTTCAACACTAGCCTTTGTATCTTAAAAAAACTGCATAAAGGTATGAACTAGCTGTGGAAAAAAACATCTATACACCGGCCGGATATCAACCCTAATACGTACCTTACAACCCGTCATAGTTCAACGTCCCGCAATCAGTCTGTGTATTGGCGGATAGCATACATCATCAGCCCATATACGTCCCACTGCTCTCACTGCACGGGCCTCCTCAACAACTAAGAGGGTTTAGGCCTTAGTCCACCACGCTGGCCTAGTGCAGGTTGACGGATTACACACCTAAGAAATTCCTAAAAACTTTTAGGTGTGCCGGTTTCATTACGATGCTTTCCTTCACCGTTAAAGTACTTGATAATTCTTTGTGAATACACACATAACTTCGAAAAGTCAGAGGTGTGTGCCTGGAGTTTGAACCCGCGACCGTCGAGATTCTCCACCGCGTGCCTAAACCTCGAGGCCATCACGACTTGTCGGATCGGATAGCATCAGGCCGGCGTAGTTGTGTCGACTGGTCAGAAACACTCTTATTCGTTCTTCAAATGGACTATCCTAAACACAGAACAGCTGAATAAGATTAGAAGGTAAATAGACAGTATTTTGTATAGGGACGAGTGTCTCCGTTTGTCTGTCATCCTACTACGATCACACGACCAATGTAAAAAATTTCAAACATAAAAGAAGGGCTGCTATTGGTTGTCACACATTTATAAAGGTCTTGCAACCCGAATTACTAAGAAGCAGCCGTGTCTAACAAATGATAGTCTAATCGTAGGTTCGGCTCGCTCGGCATTCTGTGCTCGCTGTTCTGTGATTCTAAATTTTCCATCAGGAAACAAAGTATTAACCTTATCATGCCGAACAGAAATAAATAATTATTTGAGTAATATTTTGATAGCGTATTTTTTACTCTGCGCGTAGCAAAAACAAATTTGCTATTTTTACTTGTTTAGGAAGGAAGTCCTTTAATTATTTCTTCGAAGTTTCCCCAAACGAGTACCGTTTTAAACATGTTTTTTTTCCCTTTGATGTTTTTAAGCTTATTAATTTCGGAGGAAAAACTCTAATTAGCAATAATTATTTAATTAGAATATTTAACTTTTTGAAGGAAATCAGTGTTTTTATTTAAGTGCAAATACTTTTTGCTGTTTGATAAAATATCATAAATAATAGTCTCGACTCTAGAGAATTAGGCACCTATAAATAATGTTTCTATAGGTCATGCTTTATACATACAATATAGGTACCTACTCTATTGTAGGGGTTATCCGAAATTTTCCTAGTTCCCGAGGCAACAGTGTTTTTGAAAGGCCAGGTAACCCTTGGGGGTTATCGGTGTTGGCATTGATACCATGAAACTGTATTAATTTTTAAAAAGTATACAATAAATATCGTATAACTAAAAACAGGCTAGACATTGCGAATATTAAATCAGTTATTTGAGGGTTCCGTGAAGTATGTGTGGCGCCGTGTCACGTACCGCAGAATTTATCATAGCTTGGGGCATTAGCGCTAAGTAGCTCCTCGCATGTACGTCTTGAATATTAACACTGCCCCGGCTTTTGGGGAAATAGTGCTTTATCATACACCAGTTTTTGCATGACGCTACGCTGACATAATTATAATAAAAGAGAATGTCACAAAGTAAAACATCTTCAAGAAACCTGCAAACTAATGAATTCTCCACGCGAAGTTTCTTAGGCATACGAAAACCACCAACACGCACTATAGGTGATGACCTATCAAATAACAATAAACGAAAACATGTATACGGGGTCACTATTATCTTTTGGTGAATTCAATTAATAAATTAATTATTTGTGTTTAAAAAAACCCTGAAATTTATACGAGTATGAAATGAAATGAAAAGAAATTGCTTTATTAGGTCACGTAGGCAATCAAATAGCACTTATGACAAGTCAATATAGAAAAGAAAATCTTTTATTATTACATTATAATTCAACTATTTGTATTTAATTTGTACAATATATTTTTTATAATTCATTTTTAGTTTTCATCAGGAAATACATAATCTCTTATTATTATTACATACATACATACATAAACTCACGCCTGTATTCCCCGAAGGGGTAGGCAGAGGTGCATTTCTGCACCCACATTTCGCCAGGTATGTATCAGTCCCACGTATTATTATTATTTTAAAGTAAATACGAGATGGACCTTGTGTATTTCCGAAACGTCACGTATTATTTTAATGCTACCACCGAATCCAAACGCGACCCTGACTGAGAAGACCCGGCGAAACAAATTCAGCGGGCTCACTTTACTACTGGAATTTAGCAGCGCGACCCACACCTGAGTGGATCCAGCGAGTCCAACTCAGTGGGCATGTATTTGGTCCAGTATTATAACATAACAGTGGCGGTACTTCCATAGAAGCCCAAAAGCGTTACACATTAATTTTGTAATATGTATACAACTGTTTATTGTGGGGTCAGGATATTCTCATTTATGTGTCAAATTGCTTTTGTTATATAAAGATTTAAAGCTTAAAGATTATTCGGATTTTTAAGGAGTTGGGCTTTTATAGAAGTACCGCCTCTGAACATAATGTATAATAAATGAAATGCGACAATAAAATCGATAACGTTAAATTCACATTTACTACCCTATCGATGATTAGCTTGATAGTACCTATGTATGTATAGTACCACAACAGTCTAAGAAGTGTTCTTAGGTAAACGAAACACAAAATTATTAATATCGTGGTAATTTATTGACTCTAAGGAAAATTAGTACGTATAAATGACGACGTTCCGAGTAACGCAAATCTGATACCTACTCTGTTTATCACGGTTGACGGTCTGTGTGGCTAAATCTTATATACTCAGCCTATCGCCGTCCACTGCTGAACGTAGGCCTCCCCAAGAAAGCGCCAACCATCCCGGTCTTGAGCAGCCCTAACGGGTAACGGATGGATGAGGGCTAAATCTTATCGTAATTTAATTTTGATAACGCTAACGTCTTTCGCGGGTTCAAACCCAGGCACACATCTCTGACTTTTCGAAGTTATGTGTGTCATCACAAAATTATCACGTACTTTAACGGTGAAGGAAAACATCGTAAGGAAACCTGCACACCTAAAAATTCTTAGGAATTTCTTAGGTGGGTAGTTCGTCTACCCGCACTAGGCCAACATGGTGGACTAAGGCCTAAACCCTATCAGTTGTAGAAGAGGCAGTGTGTGCTCTGCAGTGGGAAGTATATGGGCTGCTTATGTAATGCTAACATATTAATGCTCCTATCAGTCATGTTATACATGTTTCAAACCTACACTATATTAAGACTTGTGTTGTGAATATCAGAACCTATGAGAAGATTTTTCGGTCTCACAAACACCCAGATACAAAACAAATATTCTTAAACCGAAAACTCGTCTACAAAGCAAAAAAGGAATTTTATTTGTTTCTGTGGCCAAATTACGCCCACACAACACCAGGACAGCATAAGCTCGTTAAAGCATCGCAAACACGTTAGCTCTTCCAACAGAATTGTAACCAACGATCCAACTAAGTACCAGGACAACATAAATCCGTGGAGATTAAACATCAAAACGGCAAAATATTGGGCGTCCAAAGCCGTGAGCGATGGCGACACGGTACAATGCAAGCGGATTAAAACAATTTTGTTATTGTTACAAAACGGTACGTATTTATCGGTTGTTTGCGAGTAGATGTCGCGCGGGATCGTTCGCCATTACTCAGATGGGCTTAGCTGGCTGAATTTTAACTGGGATTTAGTTTGGAGGCTCGTTTGATGCCGAACATGGGCAAGTCATTTGCCTTGTCTACTGGCATGGCAATGCTTTTAGTAATAGACATTGAATTAGTATTTGAGAATTGAGTGTCTGCGTGACACTGTTGGGTAAAGGTTAGGAAGAGTAAAAATTAAAGATCCTCATATTCCCTAATCAGAACACGTTTTTAATTATAGGTACGAAGTATGTGTAAGTTATATTTATTTTTATCTAATACGCTAAAGTCACAACGTTAAAGCAAAAAACGGCATGTTTTTATTGATATTAAGAAATATTGATATATTTTACCCTCGATTCAATGAAGCAATTATACCATAAGGTATTAATATCATTCATAGATTTTATTCGAGGGCCTAAGCCTGTAATGACAAGTTTTTTGGTGTCAAACCGTTATCAACCCACACTATTAGTCTCCACCTTATGAGATGTGTCCAGACTTCAAACCGTATACAGAGTTAGTCTTAGGCTGAAACTTAGATTAGATTGAATTTAGCCTTATTTGTAACCCATCGTTAAACACCATAAACCATCGACAGCCCCGTGGCACAGTTGTCTGGTGAAGAGATTCCGAGACTGGGTATTTGTGAGACCGAAAAGTCTATCGTAGTTTCTGATACCCACGACAAAGGACTTGTATCCTAGTGTGGGGTCAGAAATATGTATGTAACTGTTAGGTGTATTTATTTATTTTACCCTAAAGCAATAATAAAGCAAGTACTATACTAAATCCAAACGGAGCACAAGACGGAATCCTTGCGTTCTGTATTTACGATTTGAAATAAATGGTTGGGATCGTCGGATGAGAGTTTGTACACCAACATCGTTTGCCGCCGAGCGCCGAGCGCCGATGTATACCCGCCTCGTTATATCTTTATGTACTCCGCTTTATGTGAAAGGAATTGTATGAATATTAAGTAAATTGTTTACAATTGCGTATTACTCTCTTTGGGCTCTTTGGGCGAGGCGTATGATGACAGTTAGGATGGTTACGAGTTCAAATCCAAGGCGTACAGACTTTCTAAAGATATTGATATGATTTCATAACTATATATTGCACTCTTAAACAGTAACCTATGGATAAAAGCTGTTGCAAGAATATAATAGGCATGTGGAGTAACCGAACATACAGATTTGTACCAGTGCAGCGGGATAAAACTCTGGAATTTTACTCTTAATGGGTGACTTTGTGGATTTTACTAAATTTTCACTTACATTATTATTTTACTTAAAGATTGGGTGGCCGAATCTGGTTTGACCGAATTAATCGATTTGGATGATTCAACCGACAAGAACAACTAGAAATGTTTGACCGATTTGGACCTAGTTGACGACTTTGACCGAGTTGAACACTATGACTACAATTATTAATCAACTTTGTTGACCACTTTGATCGATTTGAACAGACCAGATTGATTTATTTAACCAAGTTGACCAAGACTAGCTGCCTACCCTCCGTTGTGTTCCGAATACCTCATTTTTTTGTCAATTTTTTTTATTTTCTGTCGAGATTTTTTGAAGTTATACTTCTTTTGGCGCGTTAGGGAAAAATGATGAGAGTGATTTTTTACGATGCGCGCGCACACCGACACCAAAAAGTTATTCAGAAAAAGTTTGTTTTAAATTTTAAGAATGTAGAATAGTGACAGTAATAATTGAAGTTATTACGATGCGCGCGCACACTGTCATGAAAAACCGACACCATGAAGTTATTAAAATATTATTTTATAATATCTATATTATTATATTATTTAAGAAAAATAAAATATATATTTATGTATGAAGTATAACTTCTAACGCGTGTACATAATTTTACAACAAGGTGTTTGTAATGATGTTAGCTATTACCTGCCTTAGTTTCCGATCACGGTCTGAATACACGCTGTATATTTTCATTGTAACACATCAGCTTCATAAGTTACATCATATTAAAATGTCCGCGCACATGGCGGGTCGTTGCATACGCCACTAAAGTGAAGCATTCTCACAACTTAAGGGCAAACACTTCGCTGTACAATGACGAGCTTCATACAGCCTCTTTACACGCTAATCGTGTGTAGAGGTGCTGTAATAAACACTTGCACATTGTGGATTTTATAGGGTTAATTTACATTGTTTGTTGCGTACTTTTTGGAAGCTCGCAATTTTTGTGGGTTAGGAAAAATTGTATTCTGTAAGTGACTTAAAAGTTCTTTAAATATTCTTAGGTGTTTGTGAGACCGAAAAGGCTCTCGTAGTTTCTGATACCCACGACACAGGACTTGTATCTTAGTGTGGGGTCAGAACTAGTATGTGACATCGGGATCAAATAATGTTGTAGTGAAACTTTATCCAGTATAGGAATTAGGAATAGAAATGACATAGAAAATATCAATTAGTTTTTTAAATTGAAAAGTTTCGTACTTTTCTATGGCTTGATGTAGATTGAAATGATCAGAAGTTACTAATTAAATTTGTCCTTTAATTTATTACATTCCCTAATCAGAACTGCTATTGCAAATTTCTGACATATTCTTTAACCCATCCCAGGAATTGAACCCAAACCTCTTGTTCACACGCCGTACTTGTGCCGCAGGTTCACTGAGGTAATATGTGTCAATGTTTGAATGTACATTCGGTATATTTGAAATGATATATACATACATAAACTCATGCCTGTATTCCCCGAAGGGGTAGGCAGAGGTGCATTTCTGCACACACATTTCACCAGGTATGTATCAGTCCCACGTAATAGGGGGCGAGCCTATTGCCGTTTTTCGGGATTTCCTAATGGAAAAACCCAAAAACACTTTGGCCGACCCCGGAATCGAACCCAGGACCTCTAGATCGCTCGGCATATACTTGTACCGCGAGACCACGAGGCAGTCTATTTGAAATGAAACCATATAATTACCTTAAATAAACTCTTTATTATATACATTTTATCATACACCCTTAACAAAGCAACAATTGTTGGGTAATATCAATAAATAATTATATTTTGTCCGAACCAATTGAGACTTCAAGTACACGTTTAACGTAAAATATATTTAAAGTATTATTTTGAGTCTTATTTTCATTAAAATATTTAACTGTTTCTGTAATTATCTAGTACAAAATTAAGGAGTGTTAAAATAATTTTTCTATTACCCAATTAAACTAACAATTAACAGAGTTAATAAAATAGACACTTATTTAACTAAGAATATCACATGGAGTAGGCTTATTTTTAATCGGAATGGTTAACAGTAAGAACAAACCATATTGGCCCAATTAAATAATAGCTTTGCTAACACCGGCCAATAATATTGTAAATAAGTACACTTACATATTCAGATTCCATAAATGGTTTAAATAGCTTGAATTTTTCCTCATAACAATATATTTTTTTTAATACTTCTTTAGCGGCGCTGTGCACTTTTTTGGAATGGGTAAAATATGTTAAACTCAAGTCAAGGTCACATCACGTGACCTTGATTGAAAAAGCGTAAGACGCGTTATATTATATAAATTGTCATATTTGTGTACGATAGCACAATAAGTATTGTATTTTACCAAGTAAATTATAGTACTTTTATAATGATAAATAAAGCAATTTGTGCGAAATTATTCCCTGACCATTCCAAAATATTAAAAAATGCACAACGTTAATGTTGAAGTTTTCACTTCTGCCGGCACTACCGGAGTGCCACCAGTTTTTTACTCATGACATGAAAAATTTTAGGCCCATTTTAATGGAAATGTTGACTTTGAAAAAGTCTTGTATGCCATGAAATGACGTCAATGTGAATTTTCAATAAACCAGTAATAACATTAATTCTAAATCAACTTTTAATATTACGTCTAAAAGTGCTTCGTCTTAGCCATCAACAGGGTGTTACATTACATCAAGTATCTGAACACTAGACAAAATAAAAAACCTAAAAACTTAGTCAATTTTTCCAAACTTGGCTATTTTTTTTCACTATAAAAGTTTAAAACTGTCAGGGCTGGGCAAAATACATGCTTTGCTTTAATTGAAATACAAATTACAAAATACTGTATCGCCAGTAATTAAAATACGAAATACAAAATACATTTAAGGTATTTGAAATATAAAATACAAAATACAGTATTTTAGCTATTTTTAATTGAAATACAAAATACAAAATAATGCATATTTATTTGCTTTGGAATAGTTTTTTTTGAAGGCGGTTTTTGTTTTGTTATTGCAGGTCCTGATGAGCACAAACTTAATGGCCAATATTATAAAAGACTGTAAATTTCGAGGCCTAATCTAAAACGGAGAGAATATCAAAAAATCTGTAGGGCTGGCTACACTGCTTGACATTGACAATACGACGTACATTTTATAGCTGCTTTACCATCATTGCACTCTCGCCTCGCACTCACACTCATGATCGCTAAATGAAGGCTAAATGTATTTTAATAAATGTATTTTGAAGCCTCGAGTATTTGAAATACTAATTACAAAATACTTCGGCTTCACGTATTTGAAATACAAATTACATTTTAAGAAAGTAATTGAAATACAAATACAAAATACGTATTTGTATTTCAATTACAAGTACTTAATTCAAATATTGCCCAACCCTGAAAACTGTTTACAATATATCTACGCAGTACACAGGATATGTATTGTAGGAAATATATTTAAATAACAATTTCTTAGACTAGTTAAGTAAATTGGCTTTGTTTCTTTGTTACCTTCCACTTGCTACCGACATGGCTCCAAATCTGAAAACATATTGGGGTTTATTTTTGCGGCCGCGGCTTTAAAACTTAATTTTTTTATAATGCGAGTAAGTGGAGAAGGGTCTAAACTCTAAAGTAACATCTTAATAACTAATAACATCTTAACATCTAATCCCTCATTCATCGACATATTTATGCGATCCAGTTCGTCACTACATACAGGTGTATTCAGACCGTGATCGGAAACTAAGGCAGGTAATAGCTACGGTGATTACAATCCCATAGGCGTTAAAAAATCCCGACAAAAAATAAAAAAAACTGACGTTTTCCTAACAATCGTAGATATTAAATGGACGTGGTTTTAAGGAAAACATTTTATTTTTATTTTTTATCTGTATTTTTTTTAATTACACGGTGTTTGTAATAACCGCAGCTATTATCTGCCTTAGTTTCCGATCACGGTCTGAATCACTAATACTAAAAAATCTGAAATTATTACAGTTGCAAATATACTGAAGTTATTATATACAGGCTAATTCAGAAACGCAATGTGGTTCACTATGGCCACAGTTACGCTCTAAGTAAAATAAATAATAGATACACCCAACAGTCGCATAGTTCTGACCCCACACTAGGATACCAGTCTTGTGTCGTGGGTATCAGAAACTACTACAGACTTTTCGGCCTCACAAACACCCAGACCCGAAACAAATATTTGATGATAACACAAACATTGTCTCGTTGGGGGATCGAACCCGTGGGAAACGATAGGTTTCCCAAGCTGGTGTCTAGCCAACTGCGCCACAGAGCTGTCGAGAATTTCTTTATTCATCATTATGATGAGAAGGACCCATCCAGTCAAACATTTATGCCGTTCTACCGATCTATTATTTATCAAGACTTACTCAATATATGCTGGTCTATGCTGGGCCCGCTGACGAATCTCTTCGAGAAGCCAGGCCGGAGATCTTCGAATAGCCGCTGATGTTTAGCCTTGAAGTTCCACAATAACACTATCCTGTTGTCCATCTCAAGATCTACTATCACAGATATCAGGTTCTGAAATAAAAGTTCGGTGTTAAGTTTTAGACCGTCTAAAAATAATCTATAGATAATATTTAATGCTAGTCGGGGATATTCATCATCATCATCATCGTCATTATAGTCATCATTCATCATTATAGAGGAGTAAGAGGTAGCGGCAATGGTAATATATCCCACGAAGTTAACTCATAACAATTTTAAACTCTAAATCACATCTCAGAAGTTGTTATAACTTTTACATACATACATAAACTCACGCCTGTATTCCCCGAAAGGGTAGGCAGAGGTGCATCTCTGCACCCACATTTCGCCAGGTTTTGTATCAGTCCCACGTAATAGGGGGCGAGCCTATTGCCGTTTTTCGGGCACAATTCCAGACTCCGTGCTGCTACTCAGAATTTCCTAATTGAAAAACCCAATAACACTTTGCCCGACCCGGGAATCGAACCCAGGACCTCTAGATCGCACGGGACATACCTGTGCCGCGAGACCACGAGGCATATAACTTTTAAAAACGAAATAAACAGTTTTACGAAAAATGGTGTACGTAAAAAATCCCGCAACTTTTTTAATTTTGGCGCGTTGAATGAAACTTTAAATGATGCTAAATGTCAATTTGTCCATAGACCTGTCCTGCCATCTATTTCTCACTTGACCTTAAGTAACGCAACATCTGTAGCAGTGGCGGTACTTCCATACAAGCCTAAAAGCGTTATGTGTTAATTGTGTATTATAATTGTTTATTATGGGGTCACTATATTCTCATTTATATGTCAAATCTTTATTGTGGAGTCAGTACATACTCATGTCAAATTGCTTTTGTAAATAAAGATTTAAAGCTTAAAGAATATTATTCGGAATATCGAAAAGCAAGCTGGGCTTCTATGGAAGTACCGCTACTACAGGTCTTGTAGTTATCAAGGACATACCTCCGCGACGCCGTAGTCTATGGCGTGCAGTTGCCGCGCGTCCAACACGAGCAGCGAGGGCCTGCCTGCCCCTCCCCCCACTGCTGCGAGTTCCTCCTGTCCCTCCCCGCGCGCCCCCCCGCGCACGTTGTCGGCGAGCGCCTCGCAGCACGCGAACGACAGCGCGCCCACCAGCGACACGCACCACACGCCCGCGTGACCCACCTGCGGACATCATCATCAGCCCAAATACGTCCCACTACTGGGCACGGGCCTCCTCTACAACTGAGAGAGTTTAGGCCTTAGTCCACCACGCTGGCCTAGTGCGGGTTGGCGGACTACACACCTAAGAAATTCCTAAGAACTTTTAGGTGTGCAGGTTTCATCACGATGTTTTCCTTCACCGTTAAAGCAAGTGATAATTCATTGTGAATACACACATAACTTCGAAAAGTCAGAGGTGTGTGCCTGGGGTTTGAACCT
Source organism: Hemaris fuciformis (assembly GCA_907164795.1). Classification (NCBI taxonomy): domain Eukaryota; kingdom Metazoa; phylum Arthropoda; class Insecta; order Lepidoptera; family Sphingidae; genus Hemaris; species Hemaris fuciformis. The sequence goes on along the minus strand of OU015440.1, from coordinate 1,647,288 downwards.
ACAGCTTGCATTCACACACGTAAACAGGGTGTATGGAGACCGTCATCGAAAACTTACACAGGTAATAGATACGGCGATTACAAACACGTTGACGTGAAAAAAAAGTTACACTTCATACATAAATACAATATTTTCTCAAATAATATTATAATATGTATATTATAAAATAATATTTAAAAAATACGAGTGTGCTTTAAACCACACGACTGAAGTAAAACTTATAAATACGCCTAACAGTCACATACATATTTCTTAGTTTACACAACATATTACATTTCTGAACGCACTCATAAATATTTGACAACTAATAAATATGTCAATACCTTTTTATTACTGTCAGTATTCTACATTTTAGAAATCTAAAACATAAAAAACTTTTTTGAAAAACTAAAATTTTGACTATAGTCATGGTGTCGGTTTTTCGTGACGGTGTGCGCGCGCATCGTAAAAATTTACGCTCATCATTTTTCCTAACAACCAAAAGTATTAAATGTATGCAGTTATTAAGTAACACGGGCAATGAGGCATTCCTCATTGTGATTCCCTGGCGCCCAATCATCATCATCATCATCAGTCGTTATACGTCCCACTGCTGGGCACGAGCCTCCTCTACAACTGAGAGGGTTAAGTCTTAATCCACCACGCTGGCCTAGTGCGGATTGACGGACTACACACCTAAGAAATTCCTAAGAACTTTTAGGTTTGCAGGTTTCCTCACGATGTTTTCTTTCGCCGTCAAAGTAAGTGAAGATTTATTGTGAATGGACGCATAACTTCGAAAAATCAGAGGTGTGTGCCTGGGGTTTAAACCATTAACCGTTACACTCATTCTTGTATCTCAGAAAAACTGCAGAGATTTATTTCTGCACCAATATTTCGAAAGCTGTACTTTAGGCGTCATGTAAGGAGGGTAAATCTATTGCCGGTTTTCAAACACCTTTAAAACCTTTGCGATACTACTGAATTTTATTTAACTAGAAAATCTCAATTGCTGCTAGTTCAAAATTATTAAAGATTTGTCATTTTTTACAGACTTGTTTACTTAACATCTGGTAAACGACAAACAAAAATAGGGTTTTACTTTTTTAAATATAAATAAACACTTCTACCTTTGAACTATAACAACTATGGTACATTTTTAGCAGTAAAAAATGTGCTTCTTAGAGGTGGAATACATTTTTAAGGCATCATAGTCTATTCAATATTAAGTCGAAGGATAGTTTTTTTTTCTCGGGATTTTCATGTTTAAGTATTCCTGGTATGGGGCCATCCATAAATTACGTCACACATTAAGGGTGAGGGGGGGGGGGGCGACGGAGTGCAAGGGGGTGGGAGTGGACCTAAATATCGTGACGTCACAAAAAAACAAGACCTACTCTCGAGTATCGACTTTTCGACCATTTATCTAGCTCGGGTAACTAAAGTTCTAAAAAAAAACCTACTCTCGAGTATCGACTTTTCGACCATTTATCTAGCTGGGGTAACTAAAGTTCTAAAAAAAAAAGACCTACTCTCAAGTCTCGACTTTTAAAATATGTAAAGTTACATTAGGGAGGAGGGAGTTTTACAAATGTGACCAGCTGTGACAAGGACGGGGGAGGGGTAAAAAATGATGAATTTCATGTGACGTAATTTATGGATGGCCCTCTAACTGATGTATACGATAAAAATCTTACCTTAAACGTACTCGTGTGAAGGTTCGGCCTGGCCGCATACGCCAGAGCCCTCAGTATGTCCGCCCCAACCCCAGCCAGTATCCCGTACTCCAACCCCACGCACGCGCCCATCACCACCGTCAGCAGATACACTGATAACTCGATTTCTGAAATATATATATTCAAAGTGCAGTATTAGCATGTGTGTCATCATCATCATTATACTACTACTAAATACTAAGAAATTCCTAAGAACTTTTAGGTGTGCAGGTTTCATCACGATGTTTTCCTTCGCCGTTAAAGTACGTTATAATTCTTTGTGAATACACACATAACTTAGTAGCAAATGATCCTTAACTTATGTAAGCACTCGAACCTAAAACCGATGGTATTTAGGGGCTAAGCCATAACACACAAATACAGGGTGTAATATAGGGTGTGCAAACCTTGATCACAAACTAAGACAGTTAATAATTACGATGATAAGGAAGACGTAAAAAAAATCTTTTTTGGGACTCTTTAGCGTCAATGTCTTTGTAATCACTGTAATCACGTATCATAGGCTGTTTACACCCTGTATAGATTTAATTTTCACCTTTTTTAAACACAACGGTATTACAGAAATTTTGATTACAAACAAATAACACTTACTATTGTTCCTCCACAGAGTCCTGACAATAGTCAGTTCCATGATGGAAAACATCGCAACGATGATGATGCCTGCCAGAGTAGCTCGTGGTATGAAGTAGAACGCGTCGGCTAGGAGCGTCACCGACAGAAGAACCAAGCAAGCTGGAAATATATGGGTTAGTACAAACTTTTTATTAATTTCAGACTTCCGTATTTTACCTGCGCTAGATAAGGTGCTAAGATTTTACTGTAATTCTTAATTTATTTCATTCATAAACACAAACACAAATAGCCTCACGCCCATTTTCCCCAAATTGGTAGCCAGAGGTGCATTTCTGCACACACATTCGCCAGGTATGTATCAGTCCCACGTAATAGGGGGCGAGCCTATTGCCGTTTTTTGGGCACAATTCCAGACTCCGGGCTGCTACTGAGAATTTCCTAATGGAAAAAATACACTTTGCCCGGGAATCGAAGCCAGGACCTCTAGCTCGCACGGCACATACCTGTGTCACGAGACCACGAGATACCTTTTACCTTGATGGTCAATATTACCTAGGAGATACCTTCAGACTTGATGCCTGGGTAAGCCAGGATTTGAATAGTGTACCTTTGAAGAACGAGCCAGCAGGCGTGGTGACCCCGCTGGCGTGGTTGAGCGCGGTGCGCGTGAACGAGCCGGTGGTCGGCATGCTCTGCGCGAACGACGCCACCATGTTGCACGCGCCGATGGCTATCATCTCTTGGGTCCCGTCTACTGCTTTCGAACCCGCTGGATCGAAACAAAGTGCTCTTTAGGAATCTATATCGTATGAGCCAGTTGATCGATCGATCACATAAGCACATCCAATCCAAAAAACGCAAAAAATGATCCCCATATTTTTGGTTTCGTTGTTCAAGGTTTTTCGATTACTCAACATACACACATCAAGATGAAAAACGCAGAAAAGTGGTCCTCATATTTTGGCTTCGTAGGAAATTTGGTATGTTTTATTTATATTTTCTAGGACGTCATAAGAATTCATAGTGTATGCCTTTTCTTTACTAAATATTATGGAAATAGCAATTCTTTTTTTTTTAACTGGCGGTTTATTGATGATAAATAGGGTTCCGTAGTCATCTATAATGGCACGTGGATTTAAAAGGCGGAGTTGGTATTTATTACTATGAAAAAATTAATTGCATAAACAGTTTAACCATTATTTTCCGTAAAGTTTAATTAAAATACACAAAAAGATTTAGTCACCCATCCAATTTATGACTGCACGTAGGGTTGCTTAAACTCGATCATTGATTTCGTACCTTTCTAAAGAACGATTTTATGATTCCATCGCTAGCGTGTATAGTTTTTGGATGTTTCTGTATATGTACAGTATAAGACAGATACACCTTACCAATTTTTTTAAAATCGAAGTCTACGAGAAGTACCCAATGAATTTTAATTCCTTTGAGAATATCGAAAATAAGCTGTAGATTTGAGTATATGGTTTTAATTTCAACTCGATGTACACTTTCTCGACCTAAAGGATCTTGACAGACAAACAGACGAGTATACAAGTTACTCTTTATTACATCAGCTATCTGCCAGTGAAAGTCCCGTAAAAATTGGTTCACCCGTTTCCGAGATTAGCCGGAACAAACAGACAGACAAAACTTGTAAAAACGTTATTTTGGTATATGTACCTACCGTGTATACATCCATATACATTTATTAAAAAGCGGTTATTACAATATTACAAACAGACACTCCAATTTTATTTATTTGTAAGATAAATTATAGGCTGTTAAAATATTGTTTCTCACTGTGTCAAATACGCTACTCTTCTATATCTACGACCAACTTGACCTGGTTATCATAATGACATAATTTTCAATACATACTCCAAGATAACAGTTTACCACTCACCAAAAGCCTTGGCTATAGCAATGCTCTCGAGTATGGCGACTAGAGGCATCACGAACCCTTCAGGCCCGTACACGGAGATCATGTCCTCGAAGTCCAGGGTTTCGTTCTTGACCACGGTAGAAAATGGCGGTGGACCGAATTTCGGTAAGCCGCCATGGATTGTACCTGCAAATGTACAGGACGTATTGATAATTACTTTAGTAGAAGAAGTAAGTGTGAAATAGATTTTTGTATTGACAATCAAGTAAGTTTAGATCTCTATTTTATCAAATAGATGAGGATTTTATTTTAATTATGGATGAGATCATAAATTTGTGCAGGGTTTCCGGTTTTTTAGTCTTTAAGAGCTGACATGAGGGCCTCTCAAGCCTCGCAAAAATAATAATATAGAATTTCTTTATATCGAACATGATGCCTAAAATTTTTTTACAATTTCAAATTTAGTCACTTAGAAGCTGTTAAGTGTAATTTCATGTTTTTAACGCGGAGATTTTTTTCTACGTACAAAATTTGTGGAATGAGCCTTCTTTAGCAGTATTTCAAGACCGAGGAATCTTCACGATTAAATTTAATTTGTCATATACAGATTGTAATCAGATCGTGATCGAAAACTAAGAAGGGTAATAGGTACCGTTAATACACACACGATACAATACACACGATAAAAATCCCTAAAAGGAATAAAAAAATTGACATTTTCCTAATCGGCATAACTGTTACCTGTCTTAGTTTTCCATCAGGATCTGTTTACACTCTGTATAACATTAAAAATATAGACATAAATTTATTCCTAAAGCCTTTATAAGGGTGTAAATAGAACATAATCGAAAACTGAGGCAGCTAATATTTACGGTAATTTTGATAACTTTTTTTTTAAACTTTTTTACCGGCGCTGTACACTGTTTATTGGGATGGGTAAAAAATGTTAAACTCGCGTCAGATCACGTGATCCTGATCGAAAATGCGTAAGACGCATTATCATGTTGGGTACGATAGCGCAGTAAATATTTTATTTAACACGTAAATGTATTTTTATACTGATAAATACAGCAATTTGTGCGAAATTATATCCTCACCATACCGAAATATTCAAAAATGCACAACGTTAATGTTGAAGTTTTCACTTCGGCCGACACTCCCGGAGTGCCCCACCCGGTTTTTGTCAGGTTTTTTTGGCGTCAATGTGTTTGTAATCACCGTACCTACTACCTGTCTTAGTTTTCGATGACGGTCTGTTTACACCTTAATAATAATAAATTAATACTTGCCAGTAAGTGCGAATGGCGTGAGACCTTTCTTTTTCAGCATGTAAGCGATGAGGGCACCAACAAACACTACGAGAGCGTTCCTAGCTCGCACCACGTACTGCCAGGTCTTTGCCAGATATGTGTGGCAACTCGACGACCTCCCAGACACTGGTATCACTGCACGCTGGAGGTGAAAGCAACATACATAAAAATATATCTATACAGGGTGTATTCAGACCGTGATCGGAAACTAAGGCAGGTAATAGCTAAGGTGATCACAAACCCCCTGGCGTTAAAGAAAATTCTGACAAAAAATAAAATTTTTGACGTTTTCCATACAACCATCGGTATTAAATGTACGCGGTTTGTATGGAAAACGTCAAAAATTTTATTTTTTGTCAGAATTTTCTTTAACGCCAGGGGGTTTGTAATCACCTTAGCTATTACCTGCCTTAGTTTCCGATCACGGTCTGAATACACCCTGTATATCAGGTGTTTCATCTTAAATTAAATTGGTCCGTTCGGTAGAATTTTCTAAATAATAATTATTAGGCTTTTCGATTCATCGTTCGATCATTAATCATTATCAGTAGAGACCGGATTATATACAACATAAAAAGGTTGAATTATGCATGCAAATATGCACTTTAAATACGTGTAATATGCATGAAAATCGAAAAATTCGACAAAATATGCACGAAAATTGGTAAGATATGAAACCTTTTAAAGGTAAACATGGAAAAAGTTTTATGCTACTCTATTTTATTTAAAAAAATAATAATATGTCAATCCCTTTTTATTACTGTCACTATTCTACATTCTTAAAATTTAAAACAAACTTTTTCTGAATAACTTTTTGGTGTCGGTTTTACATTATTTTTCAAAACGAAAGTGGTGAGATTTACAAACCATGCAGCGGATAGGGGGCGGGATTTGTAATCATAAACGTCAATAAAGTATTTTATTTATACTGAAGGTATGTGGATTATATTATCGTTAATTTCACACCTGTTACTATTGGTACGTTCCGAAAAATGTAGAAATTGGGAGAAAATATGAATATTCAGCAGATTTTACCCGAAATATGCAATAACTGGGTAAATACAGCAAATGGTCTATAATTATCTTCTTCTTTCTATCTTATAGAGTGTAGAAATCCCTCCTAATAGGCAACAGGCTCAATACTACCTAATTCCGTGAAACTTAAATCACGTCTAGCAAAGTTCAGGAGTATAATTATATCTACGCATACCATGTATAGCAGTGATGGCCTCGAGGTCTAGGCGCGCGGTCGAGAATTTCGGTGGTCGCAGGTTCAAACCCCAGGCACACACCTCTGACTTTTCGAAGTTATGTGTGTATTCACAATGAATTATCACTTGCTTTAACGGTGAAGGAAAACATCGTGATAAAACCTGCACACCTAAAAGTTCTTAAGAATTTCTTAGGTGTGTAGTCCGCCAACCCGCACTAGGCCAGCGTGGTGGACTAAGGCCTAAACCCTCTCAGTTGTAGAGGAGGCCCGTGCCCAGCAGTGGGACGTATTTGGGCTGATGATGATGATACCATGTATAATTATCAATACTTAAATATTTTTTTTGTGAACTGTGTACTAAAGTTCCTTTAAGTACTTACTTTAAGCAGTAATAGAGAGATTATCGTGGATATTCCCAGCACGGAATCCCATAGATGTATCGTTGTGATGTGCTTGAAGAAATTTATTACCGCGTCGATAAACGTGTCGCCAGATGATCCTGTAAAATGTATCACGTATTCCATTAGAGCAGTAATTCCCAAAGTGGTCCAGGTGGATCCACCGCCACCGGTACGCCTCCTCCCGCCAGAAGAACACTGACGAGAGGGACTTGGCGTCCAGCTCCCAGGGCAGAGTACCCGCCAAAACGCAGGCCGCCTCGTGCGAAATCGTGCGGTACCCTCTAACGATTCGCTGCGCCACCATACGTTGCGGACGATGCAGCAAGCGGACGAAAAAAAAAAAAAAAAAAAAAAAAAAAAAAAAAAAAAAAAAAAAAAAAAAAAAAAAAAAAAAAGGGTCCACGGTGATTGGGCGGGGGTCTACGTTGGGTGTGTCAAAAAATGGGGGTCCACAATCGCAAGCGGGTCCATGAAAATTTATTTGGTTTCGATAGTGAAGAACTAAAAAGTTGGCTTGACTTCTCCTAATACTACTTATGGTGTACCTATATGTGCTTTTACATGAACTTGTTTGATTCTTGACCAATATAAATAGGAATGTCAAGGATAAATATAAATTAACTAAATATCGTAAGAAAAAGTGAATTAATATAAGTGTTAGCCAGTGACGGAATTGTTATTTTTTTCTTTATTGGAGATTTGAAAATTGTGAATTAATGTAGCTGCAGGGGGTCCACCGGATCCATCAAAATTTTGAAAGTGGTCTATGAAACAAAAGAGTTTGGGGACCTCTGCATTAGAGCTATCTATTACGCGATTTTTTTTTTATTAAAAAATATAGTTGTATTTAATTATCGTGTTAATCATCAATAAAATTAATATTATTAAAAAAATCTAACATTTTTCGGTTATATTTTAACTCTGTCTACCCAAGTTTGACTCGGAGCTTAGTCGTAAAAATAAAACAAATTAACGTTCATACGTTAATTACTGACATAGTGCTAAGAATAATGGAATAGGCATTTACCTGACACTTTAAACAGCGATTTGAGCTGTGAAGCGCTTATCTGCAGCGCTGCAGCGGTCGTGAATCCACTAATCACCGGCTTTGATATGAAATCCAGAAGAAATCCTAGAAAATAAACAACACAAATCATTCTAAATCAATCTGTAGATCTGGTGACTGATGACTGGTGCACGCTAAATGAAATGACCGTTTATTTATCATAAAATGAATAACATAGCACTTATGACACTCCAACATAAAAAAATAAGGCTAATTAAAATTTAACTAGCGCAAAATACGTATTATATGCTGTTCAATATAATGTTTTATTTTTTATTAAAACTAAACAGTTTTTCAATAATCCAAGTCCTAAGTTTTTAATAAGCTTTAAACTAGTGGTTTAAAAACAATATTCATTAAAATGGTTTAGTAACACGATATTATAAGATAGGTGTAAAAGCAGTGATGGCCTCGAGGTTTAGGCGCGCGGTCGAGAATTTCGGCGGTCGCAGGTTCAAACCCCAGGCACACACCTCTGACTTTTCCAAGTTATGTGTGTATTCACAATGAATTATCACTTGCTTTAACGGTGAAGGAAAACATCGTGATTAAACCTGCACACCTAAAACTTCTTAGGAATTTCTTAGGTGTGTAGTCCGCCAACCCGCACTAGGCCAGCGTGGTGGACTAAGGCCTAAACCCTCTCAGTTGTAGAGGAGGCCCGTGCCCAGCAGTGGGACGTTTTTGGGCTGATGATGATGATGATGATGATAAGATAGGTAACAAAACTTAATAGCAGGCGTGTGAAAAACTGCTAATGTAGTATTTCTTTCAGCAATATTACGTTTTTAAATATATTGACAAGATTTTCAAAAACGTTGTTACTTGATTATCCAATTATCCATATCGAATAGCTATTTGAATTTTTAGTAATTGGTTATAATCAATCAGTAACCAACTAACCACCACTCAAACTAAACTAATAATTTCAGCTTGGCATTTCAAAATAAGTAATAACGGATAACGGTGGCGGGTAGCGGATGGATGAGGGCTGCTCAAGACCGGGATGGTTGGCACCTACTTGGGGAGGCTTTCGTTCAGCAGTGGACGGCGATAGGCTGAGAATGAATTTCAAAATTCTCCTAGAACATTCTAGAAACTTCCAGAACTCACCAAGCTGTAGAATCCCAAGCAACATTATGACGCATCCGGACAAAAACGCGGCTAGATACGCGAAGTCGTCCGACTTGGCCACGTACTTCGCCAGCAGGGCCGCCAGGATAGCCGTGGGCCCCACTGTGACGTCCTTACAGCTCCCGAACATCGCGTACACCAGGCCGGGGAAGATGCTCGAGTAGAGGCCCACCTGGAGGTCGAAAATAAATCCGTTAGAAAACTCCAGAAAATTCTAGAATTTCATACATACATCTCAAACCCCAGGCACACACCTCTGACTTTTCAAAGTTATGTGTGTATTCACAATGAATTATCACGTACTTTAACGGTGAAGGAAAACATCGTGATGAAACCTGCACACCTAAAGTTCTTAGGAATTTTGTTAGGTGTGTAGTGCGCCAACCCACACTAGGCCAGCGTCGTGGACTAAGGCCTAAACCCTCTCAGTTGTAGAGGAGGCCCGTGCCAAGCAGTGGGACGTATATGGGCTGATGATGATGATGATGATGATGATACATACATAAACTCACGCATGTATTCCCCGAAGGGGTAGGCAGAGATGCATTTCTGCACCCGCATTTTGCCAGATATGTCCCACGTAATAGGGGGCGAGCCTATTGCCGTTTTTCGGGCACATTTCCAGATTCCGTGTTGCTACTGAATATTTCCTCATGGAAAAACCCAATAACACTTTGCCCGACCCGGGAATCGAACCCGAGACCTAGAGATCGCACGGCACATACCTGGCAGTCTAGAATTTCTTAATGGTAGAACCCTATTACACTGCACAACCAAACAGTGGCGGTACTTCCATTGAAGCCCAAAAGCGTTACACGTTAATTGTGTAATGTCTAGTTTATAATTGTTTATTGTGGGGTTATTGGTTGGGTTAAATAAAGATTTAAACATTTTAGATTATTATTCGGAATTTTGTAATAAAAACTGGGCTTTTAGGCTTCTACGGAAATACCGCCACTGCAACCAAAGTGTCGGACTTGGAACCTCTACAGAGCACGGTTTATTGTTCCACGAGACCACAAGACAGTCTTCGAAACTAGTGTTAAATTCAATGTAAATGATTTACCTGCGGCGGTAGGCCAGCGACCATGGCATAAGCGATGCCCTGTGGTATAGATGTCAAACCTACTGTGATGCCTGAAAAAAATATCAAGTTTCTTTTTTAACTTAATATCAATCATAGATATTAAATGGATGTGGTTGTGAGGAAAACGCTTTTTTTTCTTTTGGCGGGATTTTTTTAACAAATAAATAAATAAATACACCCAACAGCCACTTACATAGTTCTGACCCCACATTAAAATACGAGTCTTGTGTCGTGGGTATCAGAAACTACGAGAGACTTTTCGGTCTCACAAACGCCCAGACCCGAAACAAATATTTGTGATTCACACAAACATTTGTCTCGGTGCGGGGATCGAACCCGCGGCCTCTCGTTTCGCAAGCTGGTGTCTAGCCAACTGCGCCACGGGTCTGTTTAATGTCACGGTATTTGTAATCACCGCAGCTATTATCTGCCTTAGTTTCCGATCACGGTCTGAATACACCCTATATATGTGTATTTTCTATTTGTGTTATTGTTTTAGTTATACATGAAATAGTGTAGTTTCTTTTTAAATCAGATAATAAGCGGCATCTTCTTATTATTTTCTATAAGTTTATCGTGCACGAAAACGATAGACCCACGCTATGACATCCGTGCAATGGCACCCCTCGAAACAGGCTAACCTCTTGAGGGGACCATGTCAGAATGTTACTAGTAGGAAAATAATGAATTACAAATGTAAACATTGTATATTTAACTACCTTTAAGTTCTTGTAAGTTTGTAAATTGAGTAAATAAATTTGAAAAAAATGTTAGAAGTCGAGTGGACTAAAGTAAAGAAAAACATTGTGTCCAGTCGAAGTTGGTACGAACCGCTAGTCATAATAATGAAATATACATACATAAACTCACGCCTGTATTCCCCGAAGGGGTAGGCAGAGGTGCATTTCTGCACCCACATTTCGCCAGGTATGTATCAGTCCCACGTAATAGGGGGCGAGCCTATTGCCATTTTTCGGGCACATTTCCAGACTCCGTGCTGTTACTGAGCATTTCCTAATGGAAAAACCCAATAACACTTTGCCCGACCCGGGAATCGGACCCAAAACCTCTAGATCCCACGGCACATACTTGTACCGCGAGACCACAAGGCAGTCATAAATTAATAATGAAATATAATAACATATCATTTATTAATGAGCCATAGACATACTTTAAGAAGCAACATAGGACTTCTAAGGACTGTGAATTGTAAAAAACAAATGACCCAGTCACGAGAGACATCGTCCGTTATAAATCTCGCAAGCAAATAAGTCATACGAAACCACTTTCCATTTCTATACGATTTGCATTCATCAATAAATTTCACTTTCGTTCGCGCAGAAATTCTTTGAGCAATATCGAATTAATAGTCGACTTAATAGTATACGATTTCAGTTCTATGAAAAGGCGGTGGTCTCGTATTATTCCCCTGGAATATGTAGGGCCAAGAAGAAAATTTGAGGCCAAAATTTCGAAGGCGCAAACTTTTATCCGAATCATTCTAGGCACATCTCCCTCGCTACGAACACCTAAACTAGAAACAAGTGTTGTTTCATGAGACACTTTTTTCTCAATCACTGTTTCTCGTTGCACAAGTTGATCTCTCTTCCCTAACCAACACCGTCCAGGATTTTGATTATTCCTTTTTCGAAAAATATTTGAGATTACGTAGGTACGATGAAACTTGTTAACGTAAACATATGCAAATTCAAGTGAAAGCGTACATACGAACGGAGCGCTCTTTATCTGCTTTGAATTTTAACACGATAAGACCTTGTAAGAAAAAATACTTGACTAAAAGTAAGGTATTGTCTACATTCATTTTAGTTTAACTGCCTAGCAGTGTCATAGCATGAATGTTCGCGATCGCAAAATTCCGGATCGAGCAAATTTTAATTGGGTTTTACTATTAGAAAATTCTTAGTATCAGGACAAACTCTGGAAATTTGACCGAGAAACGTCAGAAGGCTCGCCCACTATAATGTTGGACTTCAAACACTATTGGCTAAACGAGGAGGGTGCAGAATTGCACCTCTGTCTATCCCTTCGGGATACGTGAGCATGTATGGGTGTATTCATTTTAGGAAATAAAAAAAAACAATATTTGTAAAAAAGCTATTATGTAGTTTAACGCTTTTTTGCTGCCATTGCCAAATTTTTAATATTTCTTCGTGAAAAGTTTACACAATATTCATCGAATATCACAGTTTAATTACCATGTACCATTATTTTTAATAAATAAATTTTATCTGTATCGTCACAAAAAATTACAAAAACATGCATTTTTTCTACGAGATAAACTTACCTCCCCCTTAAGATAGGAATAGGGTAATGACACTACCGACTTACTATTTTTGAATCATTTACTTTTACGACGTAACTCTCTTTAGACTCTCTGAGGAAAATCACGATGAGTGGACGAGGAGACCCAGAAATCAGCCTATACCCAGAGCTACCCATGCATACCTGCTATGACATCTCGTAGTAAGTTCTCGAAGGTGTAGTTGGGCAGCCATATTGTGACTGGCAGCCGTCTCTTCCATGACTCCACGCTGCAGAACCTCGAGGCAGTCCTTCGTACTCTGCTGTTGGGCGCATGACCTGTGTCAAATCAGAAAATGTATTTTAAATGCCTTTATGAGACATAGAATAAGTCGTGATGGCCTCGAGGTTTAGTCACATGGTCGAGAATCTTAACGGTCGCGTGTTCAAACCCCAGCCACACACATCTGACTTTTCCAAGTTATGTGTGTATTCACAAAGCATTATCACGTACTTTAACGGTGAAGTAAAACATCGTGAGGAAACCTACACACCTAAAAAGTTCTTAGGAATTTCTTAAGTGTGTAATCCGCCAACCCGCACTAGGCCAGCGTGGTGGACTAAGGCCTAAACCCTCTCAGTTGTAGAGGAGACCCGTGCCCAGCAGTGGGACGTAAATGGGCTAATGATGATGGATGAAGAAATGCACCATGTTAACTATATGAGACATAGCTATGAAAATACTGTGAAATTATTATTTTACAAAGTTTTTCTGTAACTCGACAATATACTTTCTAAGCCTGACAAGGCACCTATGATTTTAATGCCACATTAAGTTAAATCGGTCGAACCACTTTGTCAAAGCTGTTGCCCATAACTTTTCCGACAAGGAATATCATTTGAGCGCAATATGTCTGTTGCAGGACTATTTTTTTAATGAAAGCATAACTAGTCTCATTGCAACATCAGTTAGCGAAAAGCGCATCAAAATGAGCACAGCTCTTTCGGAGATTAACCAGTACAAAGAGATAGACAAAATCATAGAAAAAAAATTGTAAAATTTGTAATTAATGTTATTATACAATCAGATATTGCGGTGATAATACAAAACATTAATCATCTTTTAAAGGCATTTGTTCAGAAAAATAATAAACAATATATCACATACTATATTATCGTTGTTGTACTTAATAAATACCGTAATAAATATTCAGTTACATTCCATTGTTAAAAGAACCGTACATTATATTATGGTGATCGCGTTACAAATCAATTGGTGACCGTGATACACCTAATATTCAGAGCATATAGTAGAAATGCTACTGATATTAAAAATATTTATACTCTCGCTTCTAGCCGCTTCTAGACGGCTCAGAGTCACTCAACGAGCTATGGAGAGGGCTATGCTCGGGGTTTCCCTACGAGATCGAATCAGAAATGAGGAGATCCGTAGGAGAACTAAAGTAACCGACATAGCCCAGCGGATTGGCAAGTTGAAGTGGCAATGGGCCGGGCCCATAGCGCGGAGAACTGATGGCCGATGGGGTCAAAAATTCTCGAGTGGAGGCCACGTACCGGAAAGCGCAGCGTGGGACGTCCTCCGACAAGATGGTCAGACGACCTGGTGAAGGTCGCGGGACGTCGCTGGATGCAGGCTGCTTCCAACAGGTCCCTGTGGAAGTCATTGGGAGAGGCCTATGTCCAGCAGTGGACCTCGATTGGCTGATGGATTGGATTGGATTGGATTCTAGCCGAAAATAGGTAGACAGCAGTGGCGCTACTTCCAAAGCTAAAAGGCTTTCACGTTATTATTATTTTTTTATACTGGCACGGCAAAGTGACTCCACTGTACCTGATGGTAAGCACAGTGGAGTCCAAAAAATTAATACCGACCAGCGAGAAACGATACGGTCACCCGCTGGTCGACACAATCATGCCGGCCTGCACAAATGCTTCTTCACGCTTCGCTTAAAGCACAAATGCTTCTTCACGCTTCGCTTAAATTTAATTATCATCATCATCATCAGCCCAAATACGTCCCACTGCTGGGCACGGGCCTCCTCTACAACTGAGAGGGTTTAGGCCTTAGTCCACCACGCTGGCCTAGTGCGGGTTGGCGGACTACACACCTAAGAATTCCTAAGAACTTTTTAGGTGTCCAGGTTTTATCACGATGTTTTCCTTCACCGTTAAAGCAAGTGATAATTCATTGTGAATACACACATAACTTCGAAAAGTCAGAGGTGTGTGCCTGGGGTTTGAACCTGCGACCGCCGAAATTCTCGACCGCGCACCTAAACCTCGAGGCCATCACTGCTAAATTTAATTATGTAATGTCTAATTTATAATTGTTTACTGTGGGGTCAGGATATTCTCATTTATATGTTGCTTTTGTTAAATAAAAATTTAAAGATTAAACATAATGATTCGGAATTTTGTAAGGCAAGCTGGGCTTTTGGGCTTCTATGGAAGTACCGCTACTGGTAGACAGAGATGTAATTCTATACCAATATTTTTCTAGCTATGTATTTTTAACTCCGTGCTCATATTGAAAGTTTCCTAATGCAATAACAACGCTCGGATCTATTCGATCGCACTCACCACTTTATTCGGCGGGACTAAGGAAACAGTTAAAATACAAATCTTTCCTTATACCTTTTCTAAAGATCTAGAACGATAAACTTTGCGGATATGACTTGCACATATGTTTAAATATTGCCAGGCAATCGGCAATAGGCTCGCCCCTATTAGGTACTTGAGACGAAAACACAATTGGCGAAATGTGGATGAAGAAAAGATGCAAGTCGTGATGGCCAGATTTCGGCACGCGGTCGTGAATCTCGACGATCGCGGGTTCAAACCCCAGGCACACACCTCTGACTTTTCGAAGTTACGTGTGTATTCACAATGAATTATCACTTGCTATAACGGTGAAAACATCGTGATAAAACCTGCACACCTAAAAGTTCTTAGGAATTTCTAAGGTGTGTAGTCCGCCAACCCGCACTAGGCCAGCGTGGTGGACTAAGGCCTAAACCCTCTCAGTTGTTGAGTAAGCCCGTGCTCAGTAATGGGACGTATATGGGCTGATGATGATGGATGAAAAATGCACCTCTGCCTACCCCTACAGGGAATACACGTGTCAGTGTATGAATGAATGAATAAATATTGCCAGAGTTGCTTATACTGGCACGGCAAAGTGACGGCAATGGCATTTGATAAGTTCAATGCTTCCTAATCTTTTACAAATCGACAGAATTATGCCGGCCTATGTAACAAAAACATGAATTCAATTTTGACAGCCCCGTGGCGCAGTTGGCTAGACACCAGCTTGCGAAACGAGAGGCCGCGGGTTCGATCCCCGCACCGAGACAAATGTTTGTGTGATCCACAAATATTTGTTTCGGGTCTGGGTGTTTGTGAGACCGAAAAGTCTCTCGTAGTTTCTGATACCCACGACACAAGACTTGTATCTTAATGTGGGGTCAGAACTAAAAAAACAATGATTTTATTGGCAACAAGTCAATTGATATTCCTGTTTCAATATGATGATTATCAAAAACCGGTACAAATGTAATTGAAACATCGAATACTGGTTTCATTCGACGGTAAAAAATAAATCGACCGCAAATAAAAACTCATTTGGAAACGAACGAACTTTTGAACAAGCAATCTGAGCGAGACCTTTACATATCTGACTGAGAGGGCTCGGGTCGGTCGGTGGCACTTAGGTTTAAAAATACAATACAATAGTACAATCACACTGATTGTCTTAGTCCCATGTATCCACTGTTGGACATAGGACTATTTCCTTTAGATTATGGGCAGTCTGCATCGACTGAAGTTCCTGGGAACGTCCTGCAACCTCCATAGCAGTAATCCAAAGCAGGGAGACTCGACGGCGATCAACGCTGGGCGTGACAAAAATGAGGGCCCACAATCGTAAGCGGGGATTCATGAAAATTAATTTGGTTTCGAACTAAAATGTTGGCTTGACTTTTCCTATCAATACAGGCAGATAATATTTTAAGAAGCTCAGCGACTTGTTACTTTTAAAAACCTGCATATTTCATAATCAGTAAAACGCGTCTTGTTCTTTTTTTTTTTAGTGGTAATGTAAAAATAAGCTGCAGGGAGTCCACCGGATCCATTTTTTTAAAATGGTCTATGAAATAGAGTTTGAGAATCTTTGCTCTATAGCATCATCTTAAACCACAATATATTTAAAAAAAACGAACATACGCACCCAACACACTACTTAACTTCATATTAAACACAATACAGCATCACTGTCGTCTTCAGAAAGTGTATTTATTACAAGTGAGAGCACATCACAAAACGCGCGGTGATGCGGCGCGAAGGTTTACTTCGGAATGAACGATTCACTCGAATAAAGTGTACGTTATAGGGCAAAGCTACGCTATTATTTACTCTTCGGTGGTTGAACTTTAGAAATCCGCGAGAGAAATTGTATTAAGAGAAAGGGTTATAGAAATGGATTGAAATTAATATAAATGGGGAAAAAGATTGAAATATTGAAATTGATAATATTAAGTACTCTTAATTTGCCTTATTTTGTTTAAAGCAAGTTGCATTTAAATTACACTCTGTCGAGAACATTTTCAGACTTCACATTGTACCTTTTCAAATATGTTTTTTTTATGTTTTTGGCATGCAATATACTTGCCTCTATTACCTACATGAGACTGTAAACTTAACTGTCAAAACGGTTATGTATCAACTATCAAGCCTATATCCTCTGCTTATACAAATGTACATCTATATTAAAGTGATCAACACTAATCTTATGAATATCGTTTAGCATTGAATTTGGCCTTTTATTATTTCAACTTCAAAAATCTTCCTTTCATGCTAATAAGCAAAGATGATGCTATGCTACGTCTATGGAAGTACCGCCACTGCTACGTACATCTTATAGCATGGCTATAGTATCGCGAACCTCTTTATGTCGCAACCTACAACGGATCATTAAAAAGCCGTTTAAGATGTAATCAGAGCAGACACGAGGCTGTCATATGCGGTATCATAAGGGGTCATAAAGGGATTTGGTAGAAATCTGTCATATTTGCTAAGCGTCTAAACCGCGTATAAATACAATAATAAAGAGTTATCTCTGTACTCTACTCTTTATAATCCTTATTTTCTTAAGGATTATGTTTAATGTTCATGGTATTTTAACAACCAAGGATATTTTATGCAGATATCCGTAAATTATGGACTGGTAGACCGGCGTATTTTATTTTTAGTAAGGCCAGTTTAACCCATTCCTTCCCACTGTCCTATTTTAAGTACACTATATTCAACATTTTTTTTAGTTGTTAGGGCTCTTATTTTTATTGTTTCTGATTAAATTCGTAATTTTACACTATTTTACTAAATTTTTTTTTTCGCTGTAAAAAATGTTAAGGTGATTTTAATGTAATTTAAAAAAATCGACATATCTTGAAAATTCCAAAAAAAATTCAGAACTGGCAAAATTGAGAAAAAAACTGTATGAAGAGGCGAAATGTTATAATCTTCGTTCTGGTACGATCAACACAAAATGGTTTCTATTTTCGGTATAAATTTTCTTTCTAATATTACACAGAATATTGGGATAGCATTTTAATGTAAATACATACATAACCTCACGCCTAAAATAAACGCTTGAAAGTAAATATTTTAATTTGTTCTTAATAGATATATTATAATTGTCCTGTATGTAATAAATTCCAATGGTTTACTGATAAACTGGAACGCTTAGACACCACTTGAGTTCTATCGATGGCATCAAAGCCATTCCTGAAAGCCACAAGGGGCAATCCACTTAAGTACGTTCGTCAGGATCCTTGAGAATCTCAACAGTGTTGCGTGTTTAGGAATCTATATATGCTGATTGCTAATACATCACTTGGAAAAGACTCACGATGTTAATTACGTGAATAAACTGTTTCTAATACCACGTAGCGATAGCTGGTTAAATATTAAAAAGCCCTGGTTGTTGCGAAACATTACACTTCAAAAGGAATATTCCTTTTAAGTTTTTGACATATTTTTTATTGCTGTTCCGCACTGATTGGTCGTAGCGTGAAGATGGGCCGTCTAACACTGAAAAAAAATGCAAATGGGACCAGTAGTTCCTGAAATTTACGGGTTCAAGCAAGCAAGCATACACATATATAAACCTTCCAGCTTTATAATTTTAGTATACATAAACTAATTAAAGCATAAAAATATTTGAAACTATACATACGATAAAATAGCAAAGAAAATCTGTAATATAATACATAGGTACCAATATCACGAATAGGGGGGCAAAGGTACACGTTTCTTTGCCAGCTGTACTTTAAAAACTTTAAAACCTTTATTTATCAAAAGCGATTTGACATATAAATGAAAATATCCTGACCCCACAACTAGCGCAAGCTTGACTTAAACTTGTATTGGCTTTCTGGTATATAATTTATAATTTCTTTATGGCTAGCTGTAAAATTTCCTGAAATAAAATAGAAAGAAATATTCTGTGCATTGTTTTGTTTTCATGAATAACTAATTCTTAAAACTGACACACATATTATGTGGTTTAAATTGCACGCTAAAGTAAAGTTGCTTATCGTGCGTATCAGAAACTATTTCAAAAACCCAGAAAAGTGAGGAGGATATGAATAATATGATTATAATATGCTAGCGGTTGGACCTCGCTCCACCTGGAAGCAATTTTGTACAAAAAAACACCTATGTTCAGTAGTACAGTACCTATGTTCTTTTTCAAATTTCTATCCATGTCCATACCAAAAAATAATCGAATCGGCCTTAACGTTTATTCATAACAAACATGCAGAAATACATATTTTTCATCCTTAAAAATGTTATTAATAATTATTTATGATACATAAACAATATTAAACAATATCATATTTTGTTAATTTCGTACGTTAATTATGCTAACTCACAAGGCTTTATTTTAATATTTTGATTATTTAGCGAACAAAAACAAGATGAATTAAATTGATTCAACGATCAGTAAGAATCGATTTTTTTTATATTTTTTAGCATCAATAGGCCTGTCCAGGACCATTCAAACAGTAATCAAAATTAATAACGAAATGCCTCTACTGCATTCAAGAAACTGCCATAGGTGTCAATGCCAACGCAATAGTACATAAATATATATTTGTTTCGCTTAAAAATATGTTAAAGCTATTTGTTGTAACTACATTCATAAATAATACGCAATTTTTATGGTAATTACTATTTATTATTATTTATATCCCTTAATATTCCTAAATGTCGGAACCACTACATCCTTTTATTATACATAAATCAAGCTTCAAAACAATGCCTCGTCTGCAACTTAATTAAAACGACTGGTATTATTTTATCTCGTACTATATTTCGTTTACAACAGGCATACCTCCCATGTTTACAGTTTTAATCTGAACCGCGAAATCTTTGCACACATCTATAAAAAAAAGTACAACAAAGTATTCATTCGTAAAGAGCAACTCTAAAGACAAGGCTGTCATGACTGCTGGTACCGCGCTGTCTAACAGAAAATCAATACGAATAAATAGTTTTGGAATACAAGATGTATATAAATATAGGTACATAGGCTCCAATGAGCTAAGCATTTTTGTCGGGTTAATATTTTTATTGAAATGAAAAGAAATAATATTCTCTGAATCTATAAAATGTCTAATACATCACTTAGATTCAATCATTTCAAAATTTAGTTTGCCACCCTGTTCGGAAGCCATCACTAGAAAAGAACGGGCAAGAAACTCTAGTGGTATTCTTTTCCAATCAAGAAATAGTTTACAATGATTACATTTTCCAAATCAGAGCAACTCATTAATTCATTCATTATTAAGTCAAATTCGAAGTCCGAGTGCAGAGTTAAGAATCTTCCTTATTTACATATTTCGGAGAGAACAGAAGAGAAATAGTATCTTTTGTTATTCGTGAAACAGTCACTACCAACGTATCAAAGGTAAAGCTTACATAGTAACTATTTATTAATCCGTGCTATAGCTGCTATTGTGGTGACACAAGAAGTTCCCTCTGCCAGATCATCAATGATGACGAATTATTTAAAGACCCATTAGTATAACTTAATTAAATCTTTCCTTTAGTTAGGTACTATTTCACTCTCAAACTGCTGAACCTATTTTAATAAATTATAATAATTATCACACTGAATTATCACGTATGGTGCACACCTAAAAACAAGTTCTTGGGAATTTCAAGTATCATCATCATCATCAGCCCAAATACGTCCCACTGCTGGGCACGGGCCTCCTCTAGAACTGAGAGGGTTTAGGCCTTAGTCCACCACGCTGGCCTAGTGCGGGTTGGCGGACTACACACCTAAGAAATTCCTAAGAACTTTTAGGTGTGCAGGTTTTATCACGATTTTTTCCTTCACCGTTAAAGCAAGTGATAATTCATTGTGAATACACACATAACTTCGAAAAGTCAGAGGTGTGTGCCTTTTTTTTTTTTTTTTTTTTTTTTTTTTTGAGGGGAAAGCTGTTTATGGCTCTACTTCCCGCCAGCCCCGGGGGAGGGAGGGGCGGGAAGCGTATGTCGGGGTCACCGGTCTTCCAGCCCGGCGCGCGGCGACGTCATGTCCGCACAGGTGTTAGTGCCGAGCTGGGTCCCTAACAATATCCCTAAACCGGCATACCGACCAAAACCCCCCGGTGGCCATCTCCGCGCCAAGTGGGACGACCACGGTACGTGGGCGAGAAGCGCCCACCGTAAATCCACAGCCGCCCGTTGCGCCTCCGAGACGTTAATTGTCTCGGCCGTCTCGGAGTTTTAGGGGGCGCAGTTGCACCCCCACTAGCTTGGTTCGGGCGCCCCAGTTATGGATAGGCGCCCGCGACGGACACAGGCCACAGTGCCGCCGCCCCTCTCGGGGTCACTTTCAGTGAGGACGCGCTGCCCCCGTAGCGCGTCCAGCGACCCCAAAGGCCCCTTTTTAGTCGCCTTTTACGACAGGCAGGGGATACCGTGGTGAGATTCTAACGCCCCCTTGCCACAGGGCAGGGCGCCGGGTCTAATTGTCTCTGTTGACCCGGCGCCTCCTTCTTTGACGTCTTTGGCGGGCGGGATCAACTCTTTCGCGATCCCGCTCCGCGCTCTCCTTCTGCGACATGACGTACTCGCAGAAGGAGAGCATCGCTCGCCACGACCTCGGACTCCCGACCATCGAAGAGATGACGACCGGGAGCGAGAGGTCAGCACCAACAATCGCGCGGAGAGCGCTGCGCTGCTCCTCCCAGGCTGTACATTCCACCAGTGTGTGCTGGGCTGTGTCGTCTGGGCAGTTGTCACAATGGTGACACACGGCCGACTCCTCCTTAAGTGCCACCCGACACAGGTAGTGGCCGAAGCATCCGTGCCCCGACAACACCTGCGTCAGGCGGAACGTCGCCGCGCCGTGGCGCCTGTCCACCCACTGGTCGAGGACAGGACGCACTGCCTCGACGGTCCAAGCACCAGCACTGGGATTCTCCAGCCTGGTTCGCCATTCCTCCACGGCGGCCGCACGGAGGGAGGCTTTGAACGCCTCTACCTCTCTCGGGGCCAGTCTGTTCCCGCGACTTGACGCCTCCTCTCGCTGATGGTAAAAGCGCGAGAGGATTTTGGCGTCAAGGTCCCACGGCAGGGACCCGGCCAGAACGCAGGCCGCCTCGTGGGAGATCGTGCGGTAGCCCCTGATCAGCCGCTGCGCCAGCGCACGCTGAGGCTTGCGCAGAAGAGCAACGCAGCGCCTGTTCAAGGACTCGGCCCATACAGGGCTCCCATATAGCGCTATAGACCGCACGACTCCCATGTACATCCTTCGGCAAGGGATGCCCGGACCTTCCAGGTTGGGCAGCAGGCCAGTTAGAGCGCCTGCCACCCGCAGCAATTTCGGCTGCAACATCTCGAAATGGGCGCGGAATTCCCACCGACTGTCCAGCAGCAGCCCCAAATATTTGAGCTGCTTGCCGATGGGAATTCTCACGCCTTCAACGTCTATGTGGGCCCCATCAGGTGGTCCCATCCGAGGCCGGTGGAAACAAATGGCCTCGGATTTGTGAAGGGCCACCGTGAGGCCCAGCCGCCGAATTCTCCTCGCCACGTTGCTAGTGCCTACCGCGGCGAGGTCGGCGGCCTCCTGGAAGGTCCCGCCCGTCGCTGTGACGAGCGTGTCGTCGGCGTAACAGAATACGCCGACGCCCCGGGGGTTGGCACCACGGAGCACCCAGTCGTAGCCGATGTTCCACAGGAGGGGCCCAAGAACCGACCCCTGCGGAACACCGCACGACATTGCTCTTCGATGCCACCCATCGGCGCCCGGATACACCACGTCCCTGTTGGAGAGGTACGAGTGCACCAAGCGCCTGAGATAGGGTGGCACCACGTGGTACCGCAGTGCTTGCTCGATACAGGCCCAGGGCAAGGTATTAAACGCGTTGGCGATGTCCAGGGACACCGCCACAACGCATTTGCCCTGGGCCACCGCTTCCTTCGCTTGTGCCTTGACCCGCAGAATCGCCGTGATGGTAGATCGGCCCCTCCGGAACCCGAACTGGCAATCAGCCAGGTCCGGGCCAACCCTCTCGAGATGCTCGACGAGGCGCGCATGGACGATGCGCTCGAAAAGCTTGGCGACCTCGTCGAGCAGTACAATAGGCCGGTAGGCCGATGGCGACTCAGCGGGTCTACCTTCTTTCCTGAGCAGGACCAGCTTTCCCGTTTTCCATCTCGATGGAAACTGGCCCTGTTCTAGGCACGCGGAAAACAGGCCGCGGAGCCTCGCCCCCAGGAACTCGACTACAAGCACCCAGACACGTCCTGGAATGCCATCGAGCCCTGGAGCGGAGTTCTTGCTCCGCAGCCGAAGCACTGCTGCCTCTAACTCCCCGGGTGTCACACCCGGGGGAGGACCCTCCGGGGTCTCCCTTGCCGAAGCAGACGACGATGCCACCGGAGATGTTCCGGTCGTTTGCGACGAAGGTCTCGGCGGCATCGGTGGAGGAATGATGACGACATCGGTGGCCGGGAAGAGGGCGGCAACCACGTCCCTTAGGAGCTCCGTTCGGAGACTCTGGGTTAGAGGGGGCGCCGGCGGGCGCAACTTGTTCAGCACCAGCCGATACGGGCGCCCCCATGGATCGTGGTCCAGAGTCCCCAAGAACTCCTTTCTGGCCGCAGTCTTCGCCTCTTTGATGGCCACCCGCAGCGCTCTCCTGGCCTCTCTATAGAAGCCACGGAGCCGCCGCTCCTGATCCAAGAAGTCAACCTGCCGTATCCGTCGGCGCCTGAGTCTGGCGAGTCGGCGGCGCGCCACCTCACAATCATACCTCAGCTGCGCAAGCTCCACCGACCACCAGTAAACTTGGCGCCGCGGAGGGAGGCGCTGGACACGAGGCATTGCTGCATCGCAGATGCTTGTCATTGCTGCCCCGAACCATTCGGCCTCCTCCTCAACCCGTACCGGTGGTTCCGGCGCGGGAAGCCAGGCTTGGACCAGAGCGGCCAGCTCCAAGGCCTCTTTATCGAGGCGCTTCATAGCCCATCGCAGGCCGCCCCCAGTCGGAGCATTCAATCTGCCGCTAGACTGAATTGCGACGGACGCAGAGACGTCGAACCGGATGTAACGGTGGTCCGACAAAGTCTCCACGCCCACGAGAACCCTCCAGTTTCGGACACGGCGTGCGACGGAATCGGTGGCGAACGAGATATCCACCACCGATCCGCCGTTGTGTCTCACGCAAGTGTTGACAGATCCCCGATTAAGGACGGCCAGGCCGAGTGAGATCGCCCACCCCTCCAGGACCCTGCCACGAGCGTCAGTCACCGACGAACCCCAAGCTCGAGATTTGGCGTTGAAGTCGCCGGCTACGACGACCGGGCAAGGTTGGCATTGCGACACCAGGGCCCCCAGCCGAGTGAGAAAAGCCTCAAACTCGGCCAAAGGTCTGTTGGGAGAAAAATAAACTCCGACAATCCAAACACCTCCCAACAGAGCCGCTACGCATCCCCGATCCTTCGCTACTTTTTCAAAGGACGGGGAGCCCGCGGCACCCTGGGAGAGGTGTGTGCCTGGGGTTTGAACCTGCGACCGCCGAAATTCTCGACCACGCGCCTAAACCTCGAGGCCATGTTGGCATATACTGGACATATACTTTGTATTAAACACTCATTTATCATTTCATCTATTATGTCATTTAAAAGAAATTGCGGTAGGGGCTAGTGAATTCATAAATCATTTACGAGTATAAATTGTCCCAGCTCTCAATGCGACTCATTTGGCCTATGTCTCCGAGGTTAATAAAAGGTCAGTTAACAATATTGTATATGTTCATGAGTCAATGTTATGTTTATTAATTGTATCGATGCAAAGCACTTTATATGATAAAACAAAGTCCCTTGCCGTGTATGTCTGCGACATATTTGAAAACTACTGAACTTGTTTCCATGGCGCTTGCTAAAAGATGGCGTGATTCGTAACTTACATACGTACATAGCTTCACGTCTTTATTCCCCGAAGTGGTAGTCAAAGGTGCATTTCTGCAATCACATTTCGCCATTTGTCGTTTTTCGGGCAAAATTCCAGACTCCTTGCTGCTACTGCGATTTTCGTAATGGGAAAAACAAGATGCGGCGTCATCAGAATGTCATCAGTAAAAAAAAATATTCCGGTGACTCAATTTTTTTAATATCATGCGATAATATCTAAAAATATCTTCCGGAACCTTAGGGGCAAGGTAAACTGATAACAATCTCATGCTTCATTATTTTTTTTATTTCAAAAACCAACCTCCACTTTAAGATATAGAATTACAATCGTATAATTAATTTACTATAATATTTTTCGTCCTGAATTTATGAATATTTTTAAAAGATAATTCTGTGAGACAGTGTATATTTCGATATAGTTCTATTATAAGAAGTCGGCCTTGATCTTCTATAACTTTCGTTGTAATATGATATACATATTATAGTTGGTTGATCCCGCGGCATATACTCATATAAGTACTCACTTCTTGCGATCTAGAGGGCCTGGGTTTGATTCCGGAAATATATACTTATATTTACATACATACGTACATAACCTCACGCCTGTATTCCCCGAAGGGGTAGGCAGAGGTGCATTTCTGCACCCACATTTCGCCCGGTATGTATCAGACCCACGTAATAGGGGCGAGCCGTTTGCCGTTTGTCGGGCACAACCAACCGGACAAAACCCAACAACACTTTTTCCGAACCGGGAATTGAACCCAGGACCTCTAGATCGCACGGCAAATACTTGTGCCCAGTTAATGTCAACAAGCTAATAGTGGATGATATTACGTGGATCTTAAACAAACAGAGCAGACGATATGTGTGACACATTTCTCTGCCCACCCCTTCGCGGACACAACCACGAACTTATGTGTTTCTGTGTGTTAGTTTCTTACACACGAAAAGCCCTCTGAACGGATTTGATCGAAATGCCGCACATACATTTACAGTCTACAGCTTAAAACAATCAATTTTATAATTTGAGACTCGATAATCCAGGACCAGATGACATGAGAATGACAAATAAAACAAATGAGTAAATACACCCAACAGTCACATACATAGTTCTGACCCCACTAAGATACGATAAGATACGAGTATTGTGTCGTGGGTATCAGAAACTACGAAAAACTTTATAATCTCAGGGCTAGACATGGCTGTCTCATCTTTCAATTAACAATTGTTGGTTAATCTAGCCATGGTATTGAAATAGGCTAGTCTCCAATTCTCTTTCTACGCAAATTTAAAGCATATAGCATATGCGGTTGCAAGCCTTAGTAATAGTAGTATCCAAAAAATGGCAAGTTAATTGTACTTATTCCTATCTTGACATTGGCAAAGCCATTAACTGAGTGCCATTGAATGAGTAATAAAACACAACTTTGATATTTAAAATAAAGGTTAGATCACTTTAAAACGTTATAATGTTAGGGCTTTTTATATAGTATACGATAATAAAGTGATGGCCTCGAGGTTTACCGCGCGGTCGAGATTATCGGCGGTCGCGGGTTTAAACCCCAGGCACACCTCTGACTTTTCAAAGTTATATGTGTCCAATCCATTCCAATCCAATCCATCAGCCAATCGAAGTCCACTGCTGGACATAGGCCTCTCCCAATGACCTCTACAGGGACCTGTTGAAAGCAGCCTGCATCCAGCGACGTCCCGCGACCTTCACCAGGTCGTCCGACCATCTTGTCGGAGGACGTCCCACGCTGCGCTTTCCTGTACGCCACGCCACTCGAGAACTTTTTGGCCCCATCGGCCATCAGTTCTCCGCGCTATGTGCCCGGCCCATTGCCACTTCAACTTGCTAATCCGCTGGGCTATGTCGGTTACTTTAGTTCTCCTACGGATCTCCTCATTCCTGATTCGATCTCGTAGGGAAACCCCGAGCATAGCCCTCTCCATAGCTCGTTGAGTGACTCTGAGCCGTCTAATGAGGCCCATAGTGAGAGGCCACGTCTCAGTGCCGTATGTCATCACTGGTAACACACAACTATCGAAGACTTTCGTCTTCAGGCACTGAGGTATTTTGGACGAGAAGACGTCGCGTAGTTTCCCGAACGCTGCCCAACCGAGTTATATGTGTATTCACAATGAATTACTTTAACGGTTAAGGAAAACATCGTGAAGAAACCTGCACACCTAAACGTTCTTAGCAATTTCTTAGATGTGTAGTCCGCCAACCAGCACTAGGCCAGCGTGGTGGACTAAGGCCTAAACCCTCTCAGTTATATAGAAGGCTAGTGCCCAGCGGTGGGACGTATATGGGCTGATGATGATATGGAAAAGCAACAACACCGCTCTCGATGGTAAGCACGATTCCGTCAAAATAGAACATACACTAACGAGAGATTCTGTGAGCTGTATGTCACAGCCATTCGGTATTGATCTTCATGACCGATTAAGTAGAAAGGTAGACATATGGCCCAAACATAAATGCGTAACATTAAAAAATGGATTTTCACTATGGAAGGCACTTTTAGAGGAGCAAGCAATAAATTATAATTATAAACTGCACCATTTGATTCTCTTGTCTTTGATATGATTTATTTTAAGTGTCTAAAACAATATTTTTTCATGACATTAAAAAGAATAGTTTTTAATTTACTTAAGAAAATAAAATAAATAACTTTGGAGAGAACTCTCTCCACGCGATTTCAGCTACCGCTTATCCAAAATTTTTAACACATATTTATTACGCCGAACTTCGTTCCGCCTAACAGTCGATTCTTTTTTTTTTGCCTAAGTTATTCCTTATTACATCAGCTACCTGCCAATAAAAGTCCCGTCAAAATCGGTCCACCCGTTTCAGAGATTATCCGGAACAAACAGACAGACAGACAAAAATTGTAAAAAACGTTATCTTGGTATATGTACCGTGTATACATCCATATGAGTTTATTAAAAAGCGGTTATTTCAATATTACAAACAGACACTCCAATTTTATTTACTTGTATAAATGTATAGATTGGTAATAACTTTATTAACGCGAGTAAGGCCGGAAACTACGTTAATATTAGCACATTGAATAACAGCAGCAATCGGAAACTATTGTTGATATGATTTACATCGGAAAACCACAAACCGAATACCACCGCTCAACATTATATAAGGAACAGGTTCAAATTACATATCAAATAATGAGACGGTCCAACTTACATTGTATATACATAATTAAACTAAGGCCTGAATCCCCGAAACGACAGATAGAAGTATTTCCCGCATTTCGCTATTTTTACGAAAGGGTAGGCAGAGGAACATTTCTATACCCACGTTTCGCCAGGCTTTCGTTAGAATTCCCTAATGAAAAACCCAATAACAATCGAGGATCGAACTAGAGACATTCACATCACAAGGCAAACATCGTGAAAAAACTTTCCGTTGCCGGTCATCATAGTCGGTGCGCGGTATGAATGTTTGCTTAGCTGATTTGGGTACCTAACCAAAACCTTACGTCAGCAAACCAACTAATACCTCTCGGTGACCGTCACGTGAATTTAGGGGGGCACCACGCAGTAGCGGTACTTCCATTGAAGTCCAAAAGCGTTACACGTCAGTAACGTCTAGTTTTAATTGTTTATTGTGGGGTCAGGACATTCTCATTTATATGTTAAATTGCTTTTATTAAATAAAGATTTAAAGCTTAAGAATTATTTGGATTTTTTAAGGCAAGCTGGGCTTTTGGGCTTCTATGTAAGTGCGGTATCTCAAGGTCAGAAGCCCAATTGTGGAGTCCTCAAAATTAGAAGGGATAAATAATGTCAGCCCTGCCGCACATCTTCTACTTTCAATGGCGGTGCACCCTGGCTGTTCACACATTCACTCCCATGACCCCGGTCAGTCGCCTATTGCAACAGGGGATGTTGTAGCATAATTCTTATGCCCCCAATCCTGAGATTGGGTGGGAAAAGGTAAGTTTCCTGATTTACCTGCCTAGGAGAAGTCTTCATATACAATTAATAATTGTGCAAAGTACACTTTGTCTTGTGTAATAGGACAACACAGTAAACTAAGACCTAACCCCACTCAATTGTAGGATAGGCTTGTGCCCGGTAGTAGAATATATTTGGGCTTATTTTCAAATATTATACAAATCATAGAATATTTTTAATTTGCCAGATAATATATTTCTTTTTGCCACAATTTTCTTGACCACCTTGCACTATCATTGGTGCAATCTCAGTTTGTAGACAAATAAAAAAATAAATATGCAAATTATACTAAATTACATAAAAAAAAGTGTTAGCTGTCATATTTATAGCAGATAAAAATAGTAGATATGCAGAATAGTATTACTCATTCACAAATAAAACGAGGTCAATGGCTCATATAATTGTTTAGAATATGTTCAAGGGGAAAAGACGGCTATTTACTACATTTATATTACTAATTGACTTATTAGTGATTAAATTAGCATTAACATGCCATTATCAATAACAAATTAGAAATAAAACCAATATCAGCAATATTTTATATATCTGCATAAATTTGGAATGAATGTGTATTGTATGATGTCACTGTAATTTTTCACCAAAAAAATACTTATAGAAATTGTTCACTTATGATGAAATTACACATCTCTGCTTGGATACACAATCCAAGACAACCTTGAGTACAATTTATATACAAGCCACTAAATTTTTAACACTGTATAGTTAAACTGTTAGAAATTTTAACAAAACAAATAAGTACTTACCATTTTAGATTTTAGAAAATTTATTTTGTTTACATTTTATTAAGGGTTTTAAATAAGAAAAAAAATATGTGTAGGTGAATATTTAATTCCATGCTTAGGTACTATCACAAAATAGATTTATATACACTTATAGTATATAAAAAAGAAGCAATGCATGGAACTAAAATATAGTAAGGTTTTGACTTTATGAAGTTAATAGAAAATTTTAAAACCCCTTTATTCTAAGTAAATGTAACGCAAATTCATAAAAGAAATACTATTTCAATTTAAAACAAAAACTTTTGGCATTAATTTGTAAACTAAAAGTCGATATATTATTTAATGTTTTAATTTTAAAAAGTGCGATGTAATAATAGACCTAACAAGGTACAAAGTCCCGCATAAACACTTATTTAACTTGATTAACTAACTAGCTTTGCGAAACAATCACGACCTCTATAAATCAGCTATTAACCAGTTCAACAACCCAAACGAATAATTATTGTGTACATTTCATAACACAAAACATACATACATACATTTCACAAAACTCACTAAACATTATTTAGCAACAGAAACTTACCTAAAAGCGGCCTCCTTGGATCGTCACGGTCCATTTTTTAATAACATAATATCACATATTTGAATACGAAAAAGACTTCCGAGCACATTAGAATTATCTTATCTACTCAACAGACCCGCACAGTGATACTTCAGTTTTGTTTGTTTGTGATTGTTTTGATTGGCGAAGTATCGACAAGACAGTGTTTGACGTTAGACATCAAACTTGACATCTGATTCAACAGCTGACGTAAATGCGTTTCGGATACACGTCCGAATAACTCCGGCAGACAAAATAATCTAAAACAGAAAGAGGATTGTCTTTTAAGTAAACCTTTATTGTGGTAGACGGAAGGAAAAATCAATATTATGTTTATTACGTTAATGGACTTAATTTTGAATATATATTTATTACATTTGATATTGGTATTAAAATTTAAAAAAAAAATTTTAAACTTATACAGAAATAAAATTCTTCAAAGAATACTTATAAAGGAAGGAAGTAGTATAATAATATATGAAATATATTGAAAATACATTTCTGCAAAGAAGTAAGACTAGTATAAAGTAATCATTTCAAGTAACACTAATGAACGCCTGACTTATAATCTTAGCAAATTTACGTTTGCACAAAATTTATCAAATTCCTATATAATTTTTAACTTTGTATGAAACCTGCATGTTTAATGATTTATTTATGTTTAAACATTTAAAATTCTAGTTACTTTTTATTACTTTGAAACAACTATTTAACGCTGAAGTCCAATGAAAAGGCGCGTATTTTATATGTCCGCCATATTGCGTTAGTGTTAGCGACAGGCGAAGGAACACTGCAATTAGGTCGGACACGGTCCCAGGGACTGCAACTATTGATAACCTTTACATAACGACCAGAAATAACCGGTAATAGCTGAATACGACTGTGGTAACTTGACTTGACCGAACATCCCAGCTTTATTTATTTATCACACTTTATTGTACACCACAACACATACAGAAACATGAATTAGGAATAAAATAGGTAAGAAAAAGAGTGGAACAAATGGCGGTCTTATCGCTGAATGCGATTTCTTCCAGACAACCGTAGGATGGACTGGAAAGTATAAGAAAAACAGAGCGGGTAATAATAATATCTACTTATATATAAAATAATATATGTGACGTACAATTTTGATACGACTAAACTAAACACGAACTACATACGAATAATATAAAAAGAAAACAACAATACAAATACATATGAAATATACTACTATGTACATACATAAATACATATATCACAAAACAAATAACCATTTACAATGACTGTGACAAGTAATGTTCCTTTACAAGCTTTTTAAAAATAGGAAGTGATTTTGCTTCTCTCACTGACTCCGGTAGCTTTCATTGCTTATTGGATATTGAAATGACACATTTAATCTTTATTAGGGGATTGCAAAACCCACACGACACATTTCGTTTTTTTTTATTCCTACAAATAATAGAGGGGCGAGCCTTTTGCCGGTTTTTCCGAAAATTTCTAAACTTCGTGGGATTCGAACCCGTGGACGCCGAAATACTGTATCTAATCTATGACACAAATAAAGATATGGTTTAAGCACAATGGTGCGTCATTGTAATAAATAAATACACCATACAGTCATATATGTACATAGTTCTGACCACACACTAAAATACAAGTCTTGTGTTGTAGGTATAAGAAACTACGAGAGACTTTTCGCTCTAACAAACACTCAGACCTAAACAAATATTTGTGGATCACACAAACTTTTGTCTCCGGCGGGGATCGAATCCGTTGCCTTAAGTTTCGCAAGCTGGGTGCTAAACAACTTCGCCAAGGTACTATCATTCATTTAAAGAATTGTACAACCTTATTTAGCCCCGTCTCGTATTGAACACAAACATGCAACAAGTTCATTCACACGAGCCGATAAAACGTTTTTCTAAATTCTTATCTATTTTTAATGTTAGTCAAATTACATCATTAAGCGATTGCTTGGTTACAAATGTATAAGTATATTTTTTTGCATTTTAATCAATTGAATTCTCATTTTGCGAACCGATAAAACATGAACGTTTTAAGATAACAATATTAGTAAAGGCTATATTCTGCTATAAATGTTTGCTGAAGCCATGCAGTTTTCGGGGTTTCTTTTTTATATTCATAGCTTTTTCTATCCCTAAAAAGGAATACTCGGTACATAACTGTCATTTCTTGGAATCTCGGGCAGATTTCCAGGCTACGTGCTGAAAAACCCCAGCACCATTTTGCTCGACGCGTGAATCGAACCGTCCGGAGCGTTCTCAAACCGCACACTTGTCCCACGAGACCAACAAGATTATTATTTTATTACATAGCAGAATTTATTTGTAACTTATCCAGGTGAACATACATGCAGCTCTGAATTTTTAAATTATGCTCAAAAATTTGACAGCCCCGTGGCGCAGTTTGATAGCTACCAGCTTGCGAAACGAGAGACTGCGGGCTCGATCCCCGCACCTAGTCAAATGTTTGTGTGATCCGCAAATATTTGTTTCAGTTCTGTGTTTGTGAGACCAAATGTCTCTTGTAGGTCCTTACACCTAAGACACATGATTGGTATCTTAGTGTGGGATCAGAACTATGTACGTGACTATGGGGCGTATTTATTTTTTATTTATATTCAAAGCAAATAATAAAATAAATATGTCAATCCCTTTTTATTAGTCACTATTCTACATTTTTAAAATCTAAAACAAAGTTTTTTTGAAAAAATATTTGGTCCGAAACATTTTAAAACCTTTCTGATCCATTTGACACTTACATTCAACATAGGCAGCTTCGACCTGTGAATTTTTGCGTCACAGTGATGCACGCGCATCTTAAAATTTCACTCTCATCCTTTTTTCATAACGCGCCTAAAGAAGTACAACTTCAAAAGCGGTATAGCTCCAATAGTTTTGCAATAGAAAGACTCGGCATGTAATTGTACAGTGAGTTATTGCGGTCAAAGCGTACTACGATAAGTATATGGGTTATCAACACTCAAAATTTCGTTAGCAAGCCGTGTCTATTATCTATGTTTATTTGTTTAAATGCAAAGTTTAAGTAGACAGATGACCTTAAAGGTCGTATAGTTGTGACTGGGAGATTTTTTTACTCTTACACTTACCTGTGATTTTCAGTTACTGATTTGTTTTTTTTTTATTCGAACGGATACAAATATCCCTCCACTAGAAAATTAACTGACTGCCTCGTGATATCGCGGTACAAGTATGGTCCTGGGTTCGATTCCCGGGTCGGGTAAAGTGTTATCGGGTTTTTCCATTAGGAGATTCTCGGTAACAGCACGGAGTCTGGAAATGTGCCCGAAAAACGGCAATAGGCTCGCCCCCTATTACGTGGGACTGATACATACTTGGCGAAATGTGGGTGCAGAAATGCACCTCTGCCTACCTCTTCGAGGAATACAGGCGTTAGTTTATGTATGTATGTAGAAAATTAATCATGGGGAATCTTACCGAATTAAATATAACCGTGTCTCTTGCTTTTTTATGTGACAATAGTAGACCCCGGTCGAGTCGGCCCATTCTTAGTTCTTACAACAGTTCAACCTGACTATAGTGTTCTCTCTACCACTAATAAAGGGTTGGTTACGATCAGTTGTGGGGGTCATGATATTCTCATTTATATCTCAAATTGCTTGTGTTAAATGAAGATTTAAAGTTAAAGATTATTATTTGGAATTTTGAAAGGCAAACTGGGCTTTTGGATTTCTATGGAATAACCGCGACTGGTTACGATATATACTCAGCCTATCGCCGTCCACTGCTGAACGTAGGCCTCCCCAAGGAAGCGCCAACCATCCTACTATCGAGCAGCCCTCGTCCATCCGCTACCCGCCACCGTTTTCAAGTCGTTGGACCATCGTGCTGCAAGACGCCTTACACTACGTTTGCCTAAACGCGGTCTTCGCTCTAACACTAGCCTGCTCCACTGGCAAAGATTACGATAAGTCGAAAATAATTAATAAATACACCCAACAGTCACATACATAGTTCTGATCTCACATTAACATACAAGTCTTGTGTCGTGGGTATCAGAAACTACGAGAGACTTTTCCGTCTCACAAACACCCAGACCCGAAACAAATATTTGTGGATCACACAAACGTTTATCTCGGTGCAGGGATCGAACCCGCGGCCACTGGTTTCGCAAGCTGCTGTCTAGCCAACTTCGCCACGGGCTGTCACATACACATACACATACATAAACTCACGCCTGTATTCCCTGAAGAGGTAGGCAGAGATGCATTTCGGCACCCACATTTTTCTCCAGGTATGTATCAGTCCCACGTAATAAGGGGCGAGCCTATTGCCGTTTTTCGGGCACATTTCCAGACTCCGTGCTGCTACTAAGAATTTTCTAATGGAAAAATCCAATAACACTTTGACTCACTTTGAATAACACGGGGCTGTCAAAAATAAAATAATAGAAAAAAAAATGTTTTCGAAATCCAAATGAGCAGACATGGATATTACGTGCATCAGGTTTATTTAGTAAGGCCACATAGAAATGCAGCTGTATCTAGAAAGTTCTATTGACATTGCATCAGTCGTCACGTTGTTTATGATATACCTCATTATAACACTATGGTTTTTAACATACATAATTACATACTCTACCTTGACTGCCTTGTCGCGGTTTATGTATGTGCCGTGCGATCTAGAGGTCCTGGGTTCGATTTCTGGGTCGGGCAAAGTGTTATTGGGTTATTCCATTGGGCAATTCTCAATAGCAGCACGGAATCTGGAAAGTGGCCGAAAAACGGCAATAGGCTCGTCCCTATTACGTGGGACTGATACATACCTGGCGAAATGTGGGTGCTGAAATGCACCTCTGCCTACCCCTTCGGGCAGTTAGCATAAAGCAGGCGGAATATTTTTAAGGCATCGTTAGTGATGTTATCTGATTCTGGGCTTTTGTCAGGTTATTTTCAGGTTTTATTATCTGTAAAACTCTAATTGTCTGCTAGAAGCAATAAAGCAAGAGGACACGTGTTCCTCACAACGAGACTAATGCAAATCCCGAATAGGTGTTTGACGAAAAAATAATACTTATTTGTTATAATAGTGAGACCGAACAGTCTCTCTTAGTGAGGGGTCACAACTATGTATGTGACTGTTGGGTGTGTATATTATTTATTTCTTTATTACTATGGGGTCAACAAAAAAATCTTTTTAAATAACTCTTAAGAGTGAGATGAGTTCCGTCTTCCCCAATCTCACAACTCTTTGTTTTCCAACTCCTCCTTTATTTTGTCTTTCTGATTAACTTCGTTGCGGGATTATGACAAATTTAGGTCCCCTTAGATCCGCTGAGCTTCATTGCTCAGCGTCAATACTGTGCGTGCCGCTGTTGATCCTGGAGCACAGGAGTTACAGTGGCGGGTGTGTGGTGGGATAGGTCCCAATTCCCCAATCTCAAGAATTACATAAACATTTTACGTCACTGGCCAGTCGTTTGTCGTTTTGCCGAAGTTCTCGAAACAAAATTTCCGTTCAGTTATCATACATTCGGTTTGTGCGTAAACATCCGCGGAAAACTGCATCGAAATTGATGGATTGATTTCGAAGAGTAAACAGTGATAACACCGAATTGCCGCTGATAAATAAATGGTATTTAGATTCGACTCCCGATGGGGTCCGATTATGAATGTATATTTTAAAAATCAAATATCACGAACATTTGACTGCCCCGTGGTGCAGTTGGCTAGACACCAGCTTGCGAAACGAGAGGCCGCGGGTTCGATCCCCGCTCCGAGAAAAATGTTTGTGTGATCCACAAATATTTGTTTCGGGTCTGGGTGTTTGTGAGACCGAAAAGTCTCTCGTAGTTTCTGATACCCACGACACAAGACTTGTATCTTAGTGTGGGATCAGACCTATGTATGTGACTGTTGGGTGTATTTATTTATTTATTTTAGCATCTTTAATATAACGTCTGTATTCCCCAAAGGTAAAGTAAGTAAAGGCAGAGGTGCATTTCTGCACTCACATTTCGCGAGGTATTTATTAGTTCACAACAATTTTTATCGCCTAATGGAAAACCATTTTGTCCGTCCCGGGAATCGAACCCGGGACTTCTAGATCGCACGGCACATGCGCAAGCTGTCAGACAACGAGGCATCGATGATATTTGTGACTTAAATGCTGGTGGTAGGATATTCGTATCCGCCCGGATAGCGACCACCGTACACAGGGCGTAAAACCCGCCATAGTGGCACATGCAAGTGTGCCGCGTTCCGGGATCAGCCAGTGTATATCCGGTTTTCGGGGGGGCTTCAATCATGGTGAAAGGATGACCGTGCCGGCATTTTTTGGCCGGTTTGTCGCGGTCGGTCCTTTGATCACCATGGCATTAGTCCCCCAAACTTCTTCACAAGGTGAAGAAGTATTCGGCCGGCATGATTGTGTCGACCAACGGGAGATCATCTCTCGCTGGTCGGCACTTTTTCTGGACCCCATTACGCTTACCATCAGGTGCAATGGGGTCACTTTGCCGTGCCAGTATAAAAAATAAAAAATAAATAAAAATAAAATTGGTTTGTGATCTAAGCATAATTTTTCACGATTTGTACCCACGACACAAGTCTACGATCCGGATCGACTCTGCGTGTGTTGTGTGTCTAGTACACTTCACCTATCATTAACAATGTAAGCATCTGGTCAGCTGACGATAGCGATTCAATCTGTTGCATCAGATTAAAATAACTTAGCCGTAACATCCATGAATTATTCAAAACAACACGATAAAATGTTGGGGTGTTTCTTTTATTTAAATTCCGGTGTGTTTGTTAGTGATTTGAGACTGGGCTATGAAGCTACAGGCCATGAGTTCGCTTTCGGCTTTAAGATAAATCTTTGATCCAAAAATATTTTATATGAGACTTTGTATGACTGGAAAGTATCAATTATAATTATCATCATCAGCCTATATACGTCCCACTGCTGGGCACGGGCCACCTATACCATTGAGAGGGTTAAGGTATCTTAACCCTTAAGGTCTTCCCAAATAATTTTCATGTCTATTATATAAAAAAAAATGTAATTAAGTTGTAATATAATTATATATTTTTTTTTTATTTTTTTTTTAATTAAAAAATTATAATTATATTACAACTTAATTACATATTTTTTTATATAATAGACATGAAAATTATTTGGGAAGATATAAACAGTCATATTATTGTTTCAAATAAAATCCAGTGGTTATAAGAGAATTAACAATGGCTGCTGTAGCCTGAATAAAATGTAGGGTGATTTTTACGTTTCTCAATATTAAATAGAGAAATTCAATAAATAAAATAAATAATATTACGTTAACATAATGCATTAAAAAACGAACGTAATATAAATAAATACACCCAACAGTCACATACATAGTTCTGATCCCACACTAAGATACAAGTCTTGTGTCGTGGGTATCAGAAACTACGAGAGACTTTTTGGTCTCACATACACCCAAACCCGAAACAAATATTTGTGGATCACAAACATTTGTCTTAGTGCGGGGATCGAACCCGCGGCCTCTCGTTTCGCAAGCTGGTGTCTAGCCAACTGCGCCACGGGGCTGTATAAGTTATAACTCTACCAAGTCAGCTGACTTAGGGTCATTGACACCGCAGCAGGCAGCGTAAACTTCATTTGATTATAATTCAAACACACCTTTAATATATTCTTTGGTCATTAAACAAAACTGATACGAAAATAATTTAAAAAAATAGAATTCAAATCTACAATTTCAGTTTTTATTCAAAGCTTAAATTAAGTTACATCCATAAAGCAAGCGTAGAAAGAGACAGCAATCTCGTTTGTTTATATACCTGTCTCACTCCGGGAGATGCTCGTGCTATTGCAAGGCGCTTAGATTGTTTCATCACCAGCATCCACTTTAACTTGTCCCTTAGAACGTAAACAAACCAGTAATAAAAGTGAACGAAAATCGTGTTATAACGGTTCAAACAATGCTGGCGACCAGGCTATCAGCAATTTGTAAAGAGTTGATCTAGGGCGGTGTAACAGCTTGACCCTTTTGCGAAATTTTCTAACGTCTACCGGTTATGCTCTCCTGGTATTTCTTGAGGTATTTATAGATATTGCATGTAATGTCTTATTAATTAAATAAACAATTACCGTAGCTAATTTTGTACCTTTGACAATAAGGGTTTGTGGGATTACATTATCCCACAATATGGTTTTATTTGGAAACTGTATTACAATCGTTATATGTAGAAATGGAATTCAGCCCGTTACGATACATTGCCCATGGGCATTTCTCTAGGCGAATGAGGCGACGGTAAGCCATATTACATCATTCTACATTCTTTTGTTTTTTGTCGCGTCATTAAATTTGTTAAAACTACATTTTACTCGACGCTACTTTAAGTCGTCTTTGTTCTCATTCCCTGTCGGCCCTTCATTATGCCGGAATATATTATTTCTATTTCAGTTTTAAAAAGTTTTTTTTTTTTAAATAAAAATAAGTACCCAATAAAAAACTAAATATAAAACATACACATACATACATAAACTGACGCCTGTATTCCCCGAAGGGGTAGGCAGAGGTGCATTTCTGCACCCACATTTCGCCAAGTATGTATCAGTCCCACGTAATAGGGGGCGAGCCTATTGCCGTTTTTCGGGCACATTTCCAGACTCCGTGATGTTACCGAGAATTCCCTAATGGAAAAACCCAATAACACTTTGCCCGACCCGGGAATCGAACCCAGGACCTCTAGATCGCATGGCACATACTTGTACCGCGAGACCACGAGGCAGTCAGTTAATTTTCTAGTGGAGGGATATTTGTATC
Organism: Hemaris fuciformis; assembly: GCA_907164795.1. Classification (NCBI taxonomy): domain Eukaryota; kingdom Metazoa; phylum Arthropoda; class Insecta; order Lepidoptera; family Sphingidae; genus Hemaris; species Hemaris fuciformis. The sequence goes on along the minus strand of OU015440.1, from coordinate 1,607,987 downwards.
CGTTCGAAAAAACAAAAAAACAAAAACAAATCAGTAACTGAAAATCACAGGTAAGTGTAAGAGTAAAAAAACTCCCAGTCACAACTATACGACCTTTAAGGTCATCTGTCTACTTAAACTTTGCATTTAAACAAATAAACATAGAAAATATAAAACATCAACATTATAATATGAAATCTAGCACATATAGCTTTTTTCGTTTCTTTACTTCAATCCCTTACGAAGAATATTGATGTATATTTTTTTACTGCCACAACTAAGGCAACTAAGGATGTGTTCAGAGAGAGATTCAGAACATCTCTTACCTGTCGATACAACTATAATCTGTTTTCTCCAGCGGTATTTATTTACAGATACGATGTAGGGACCTTTAAAAAAGAGCCCTAATTTTCCTCAAAGGCCGCCAACGCAAAGATGATTCCTTTGGTATTGTGAGTGTTCATGGGCGGTGTCGACCACTTAACATCACGTGGCTCACTTGCTCTTTAACCTCCTTGCACATAACCATTTGATAGCCGTATATATTTACACAAGCACATAGTTACACCAGTGGCGGTACTTCCATAGAAGCCGAAAAACCCAGCTTGCCTTACAAAATTACGAATAAATCTTTAAGCTTTGAATTATTTAACAAAAGCAATTTGATACATAAATGATAATATCCTGATCCCAGAATAAACGATTAGAAACTAAACATTACACAATTAACGCGTAACGCTTTTGGCTTCTATGGAAGTACAGCTAGAAGTTACACATATCGCCATGCAGGTAAGGTAAAAATATCCTATAACTAGAAAGTTATCAGTCTCATTCAGCAATCCAAACGCATCATTACCGCCAGTCCAGTCCATCCCAGTTTTGTCTGGCTCTGTCGTGGCTCTACAAGAAACACTCATTAGAGAAAAAAAAGAAGTTGAACAATGTTATTTAATAGTAAATAATTGCACTTTTTACTCCCTCTTATCCGAATTATGTAATGATAAGCTTAAGTACGTAGGTGACGTCAGTTCATTTCGCCGACACTAGTCCCAGACGTGATAGCCGCTATCATCTTCATTCGACCATTGTAGAAGTTAACTGTGAACTCACTGGAGGGGCATTTCTTTTATTCCAGAATTTTGATATCGTACACTCTGAATGTCTGATCTAAAGACATATACAAAATGTTTCTTTAAGTCTAACCGAAAATTTATTTTTAGTCCATATTTATTGTGTAGGTATGTTGATTTTAATACCATAATAATAATTTAAATTTTGCAGAAAAAAATGGTGTTTGTTTAACGGTTAGTAAAGATAAAAAGTTATCACTTGGCAAAATTGGAAAGAAAATAATAAAAAATGCACATATAAAAATAAAACAAAACACTTGAATCTATTTAGATATAATAAAAATCAAAGTTAACCTGAACTAAATACTTAACATACCATAACACATATGTTTAATTACATTTCTACACAATAAAAGTATTGTAGCAAACAAAACCTATGATGAAAGGTATTATTTAAAACACCACACACCACATTCTATCAGCCTTGCCAATAAATGACTATATTATTGAAAGTATTTCATTATAGTCTGTAAGATAAAGTTAAGCCCAGACGCCTGAGTGTGTTGTGTACGTATAAAGGAGGAGTTGTTCCCTAGCCGGGCACATTCACCGCCACGCCGCAAAACTATCCACAGTGCCTATCGGATTGTGTTCAGTGATTTATCTTAACTCATCAACAAAGGTAAGGAGTGTTGCATATCCTTCTAATATATGCGTAGAACCCCATTATTGTTTTTAGCGAAGGTGAAAACTATTTGAGATTGATTAGACATAAATTGTGATACCCCAATTTGTTTCAAATAGGAGTTTAAAGTCTAAAATAATTTTGATCTCTAGTTAATCCATTAAATGTTTAATTAAAATTATAAGATTTGATTATTTTTTACCTACATAAGTATTTGAACAATGTCTCAAAATTGAACGTTTTAGGAATCAACATGATTGATTCTAGGGAAAGTTTTGTAAGACTTTCAAATTATGGTATCATGATAAAAAGTCAAGGAAATTCAATTTTTTTTATTTATAATACAAAAAATCTTTTACTAGTCAGTAAAATTAATATTATCCCTGTTTTGACATTACGTGCAATTCCGAGAACAGCAAATTTCATGCTCTCTGTTATATTATTAACTATAGAAACAATAGACTATCAATTAAGTACCTACTTCTGTCCTATGGTTAACAAAATTGAAAAACAAACCATAAAATGTATTTAAATCTGCAACCTCTATTATTTGCATTAAGATGCGATTCTAATCAATGGTGTCTCGCAGGCCGTGTAATATCAAATGATATACCTATCATAGGTACAATAAAAATACTCAAGTTGAAATTAATCAAGTAAGTGCACTGACCCTTGTAATAATGGCACAAGCGCCAGATAGGTACTGGAAACAAAAACAAACTACGAAATTTGCTTTATTTATATAATACCTACTAATTATAATAATATATAGGTATGTATGTACCTGTGAATTTAACAACCGTTTGGTCTCGAGACTAAGAAGAAGTTAGTTTTCGAGTAAAAAGATTGGAATTTTGATCCCACACGAAACGATATTTACATGTTTGGGCTTAAAATTAGTGATATCTTGACAGTCCCCGTGGCGCAGTTGGCTAGAAACCAGCTTGCGAAACGAGAGGCCGCGGGTTCGATCCCCGCACCGAGACAAATGTTTGTGTGATCCACAAATATTTGTTTCGGGTCTGGGTGTATGTGAGACCGAAAAGTTTCTCGTAGTTTCTGATACCCACGACACAAGACTTGTATCTTAGTGTGGGATCAGAACTATGTATGTGACTGTTGGGTGTATCTATTTTATTTATTAAGGACGACCAGTAAATATTCTAATTTATAACAGCAACTTTTACAACTAAATATCATTCCTTTTGGTACTTACATGGTCAATGCATTGTTTTAGGGTGTGTAAGATATGTTAAATAAAATAGGACTAAATTGGGAATTACTCACAGAATAAATTAAATTAAACTAATTAACGAAAGCCCTACATACTCTCGAAAGGCAAACTTCCTCTAAATTGCTGCTTGATTTTGCCGTCAGATATAGACAAAATTTGACTCAAAACTAAAATTAAAAAAATAATTGTCTAGATTTACTTGTATACAGTTGACAAATCTATTTATTATGTATCTACTTGTCAACCTCAATTTAATAAAAATTATAAAAAGTATTTTCGCCAATCGAACCCACTATTAACAGATGTATAACACGTATGTGCCGTGCGATCTAGAGGTCCTGGGTTCGATTCCCGGGTCGGGCAAAGTGTTATTGGGTTTTTCCATTAGGAAATTCTCGGTAACAGCACGGAGTCTGTAAATGTGCCCGAAAAACGGCAATAGGCTCGCCCCCTATTACGTGGGACTGATACATACTTGGCGAAATGTGGGTGCAGAAATGCACCTCTGCCTACCCCTTCGTGGAATACAGGCGTGAGTTTATATGAGTTTTATGTATTAACAGATCATTGCACGTTAGCACAAACCTTGGTGCAATCTAACCGAATCCATCTAGTTCTACCAGGAAATCATAAACTACAAAGTTACAAAAAGTAAGAGATTGAACTTGGAACCCGTGACTTAGATACTTGTGGCAGATAAACCTATTTATTAACGCAAGCTACGAACTGTGAATATGTGCATCAACAGATAATTCGCTCGGAAAATTTGTCGTGATAAAACATCATTTATTGGGATAGTGGTACCAAACTGTGGTGGTGACTGCCTCGTGGTCTCGCGGTACAAGTATGTGCCGTGCGATCTAGAGGTCCTGGGTTCGATTCCCGGGTCGGGTAGAGTGTTATTGGGTTTTTCTATTAGGAAATTCTCGGTAACAGCACGGAGTCTGGAATTGTGCCCGAAAAACGGCAATAGGCTCGCCCCCTATTGCGTGGGGCTGATACACACCTAGCGAAATATGGGTGCAGAAATGCACCTCTGCCTACCCCTCCGGGGATTATAGGCGTGAGGTTATGTATGTATGGTACCAAAGCACCATGTTTGGGTGTGAAATCATGGAACATTTAAATGTTTTTTGGAAGTTACATACAGACGTGCAAAATTACACGTTTACGATAATATCAAGCTGTATTTTTAAACCCATGTTCCCAGAAAATCCAATAATCATGATGTCAGTGGAAATAATGTGACAGCCCCGTGGCGCCGTTGGCTAGACACCAGCTTGCGAAACGTGAGGCTGCGGGTTCGATCCCCGCACCGAGACAAAAGTTTGTGTGATCCACAAGTATTTGTTTCGGGTCTGGGTGTTTGTGAGACCGAAAAGTCTCTCGTAGTTTCTGATACCCACGACACAAGATGTATTTTAGTTTGGGGTCAGAACTATGTATGTGACTGATGGATTTATTTATTTATATATTTACGTTAATATTGTCACAAGTAACCGAAATAAAGACTTTGTGTTGTTTCTTATTTATGAAACGGTTTTCATTTTGAATTCGATGTTTACTTCTATCATTTTAAGATTCCGATATGCCATTTATCTAAACCAAGTCCATAATCAAGTAACACATAACATTTATTTATTTATTTTATCATGGAAGCAAAGCATGGCATTATTATCTAGATGAGTGAGGGATAATCGTGGTAGTTGGCAATTTATTTGGACCGCACTGATTTTCATCATCTCATTGTGCACTGTTGTGACTTTGCATATAAAAGATTCATCAGGAAATCAACAAGAACTCTATAAAAGCCTAATGACAAAACACTCGCTTCGTATACCTTGGGACCTAGAATAGACTTCGCAAAACGTGGGTGTAAAAATGCGTATTTTTTATTTATTATTATTGTATTATTTAATTTTTATTGTATATGTACAATATTAGCAGTGATGGCCTCGAGGTTTAGGCACGCGGTTTAGAATCCCGACGGTCGCGGGTTCAAACCTCAGGCACACACCTCTGACTTTTCGAAGTTATGTGTGTATTAACAATGAATTATCACGTACTTTAACGGTGAAGGAAAACATCGTGAGGAAATCTGCACACCTAAAAGTTCGTAGGAATTTCTTAGGTGTGTAGCTCGCCAACCTGCACTAGGCCAGCGTGATGGGCTAAGGCCTAAACCCTCTCAGTTGTAGAGGAGGCCCGTGCCCAGCAGTGGGTCGTATTTGGGCTGATGATGATGATGATAATGTTGATGATGTACAATATTAAAATTCTTTACATTGCAATAACAATAAATTATTATTTACGTCATGTATATACCCCATTGTAAACAATTCGCAATAATAAAATAGAGTGTTAAGCATTTCTGGCGGCAAACGGACAGAATCTGTTATCTGCATACAACGGTGCAAGCGTTTTCAATGAACTGTTACACGTGTTTTATCATAGTTTACGTATTCACTTGTTTGCTTTACGAGTATTATTTACTAGTAACTATATAGAAAATAAACATTTATTTCAAGTAGCTATAGCTGTTTGAAGGAAAACATCGTGAGGAAATCTGCACACCTAAAAGTTCTTAGCAATTTCTTAGGTGCGTAGTCTGCCAACCCGCACTAGACCAGCGTGGTGGGCTAAGGCCTAAACCCTCTCAGTTGAGGAGGCCCGTGCCCAGCAGTGGGACGTATATGGGCTGATGATGCTTATGATGATGAAACCTATAGCTAAAATAATATTAAAGATTCATCAATTTCTATAATTAAAGAAAATTAATTCTGTAGCAACAATACATGGCGTACTTTTTAAAATAATAAATACACCCAACGGCCACATATGTATGTACATAGTACAGACACCACACTAATATACGAGTCATGTGTCTAATAATATATTGGTCTCACAAAACACCCAAACGCGAAACAAATATTTGCGAATCACACAAACATTTGTCTCAGTGTGGAGATCAAATAAAAACACAAACATTACAAAAGTGCAAGTACCTATATATACATAAGTTATCATTTAAGAGTTTAAACAAAAATTAAGGCACATTTGGTATTGGGTAAACTAATTTTACGTAGTTTCGAGAGCTGGCCAAATGTGGGTTTAAAACTATACTTTATTCTACCACTTCTTATAGAAGACGTAAGTCTACGTACATTTCATAAGTACCTTGCAAAAGACTATAGGGTAAGCCTAAGCCAGGCGCCGGGCCAACACCTAGCCCGGCGCCCAGAGGCCATATGGGGCCGCCGTCCCTACCTTGGCGGCCCCCGAGATGAAGACGCCACACGCGTCAGGTCGGTGTGCCTTTTGGCACTGCGCTGAGGCGGTCCCGGTCCAATCTATAGCTTTTGCTTAAGGGTATATCGGGGCCGTCTCGTTTGCGCCGATGGTGGCCGTCGCGGGGTTTTTAGTCGGTATTACGGCGCATTGATTTTTGGTAGGGACCCGACCCAGCGGCCGTCCGAAAACGGGCGGTAACATCCATGCTGGGTCGGAAGGCGCCGGTGAGTCCGACACACCCTCGCCCCTCGGGGGTGGGATGGTCCATAAATAGGATATTCCCCGCGGAAAAAAAACGCCTAAGCCCCAAGAGATAAAACACAGAAGATACCATGACTATAAGTCTTTTGTCACATGACCTATTTTGTTAACCGTCCATCATAACTTTGTGCACACTATACAAGGGATTTCCTACGCACATTTAATTGCTCTATACACATTTGTTTCTAAGTAAATAATTACAAAATGCATAAAAATGCGTGTCGGAAACGCATTCCGCATTTGAACGCCTTTAATGGTGTGCGAAACACGGCCTGGCGAATGGCGTCTCAGCTTGTGACCTTAGCTAATCTTCCTGGATCAGTGTTTTTCTATGTTATTATACCGTGTAAGTTAAATGTGTGTTAAGTCGTGATGGCCTCGAGGTTTAGGCACGCGGTTTAGAATCCCGACGGTCGCGGGTTCAAACCTCAGGCACTTTTCGAAGTTATGTGTGTATTCACAATGAATTATCACGTACTTTAACGGTGAAGGAAAACATCGTGATGAAACCTGCACACCTAAAAGTTCTTAGGAATTTCTTAGGTGTGTAGTCCGCCAACCCGCACTAGGCCAGCGTGGTGGACTAAGGCCTAAACCCTCTCAATGGTAGAGGAGACCCGTGCCCAGCAGTGGGACGCATATGGGCTGATAATGATGAATGATGATACCGTGTAGTATGCATAATATACTACATACATACATACATACGATTTGACAGCCCTGTGGCGTAGTTGGTAAGATACCAGCTTGCGAAACGAGAGATAGAAAATCCCCACACCGAGACAAATGTTTGTGTGATCCACAAATATTTGTTTCGAGTCTGGGTGTTTGTGAGAGTGTAAAAGTCCCTCGTAGTTTCTGATACCCACGATGCAAAACTTGTATCTTAATGCTCGAGACTGCCTCGTGGTCTCGCGGTACAAGTATGTGCCGTGCGATCTAGAGGTCCTGGGTTCGATTCCCGGGTCGGGCAAAGTGTTATTGGGTTTTTCCATTAGGAAATTCTCAGTAACAGCACGGAGTCTGGAAATGTGCCCGAAAAACGGCAATAAGCTCGCCCCCTATTACGTGGGACTGATACATACCTGGCGAAATGTGGGTGCAGTAATGCACCTCTGCCTACCCCTTCGGGGAATACAGGCGTGAGTTTATGTATGTATGTATGTATCTTAATGTGGGGTCAGAACTATGTATGTGACTGTTGGGTGTATTTATGCAAAACTTTTTTGGTTGTACCTATTTATTTATTTATACGCACTAACGCTTGTGAAATGGTAAGCAGAGATGCATTCTGGCATCTACATTTTGCCAATTGTATTTTTGTCCCACGTAACAGGTCCTAGCATAGTTGCCGCAAGACCACTAGGCAGTCATAGTTACTATTCCATATAATTTGAGAGCCCTACATTTTTTTTGTGATGTGAGAATTGTAACACAGTTAAGCCTGTTACGTTATGGAGGTTTTTTTTTTATTGACATGAAAAATGAAAAATGTGCCTCAAAGAAAAAGATACGGTGATGGTGTGGAGTCATCGATCTCTTGTTATTGCCATTTATTAGCAAAAATAAATAACTTAATAAGAAAGTAAATTAATTAATTAATTGAATCTCGTGGTCTCGCGGTACAAGTATGTGCCGCGCGATCTTGAGGTCCTGGGTTCGATTCCCGGGTCGGGCAAAGTGTTATTGGGTTTTTCCATTAGGAAATTCTCAGTAACAGCACGGAGTCTGGGAATGTGCCCGAGAAACGGCAATAGGCTCGCCCCCTTTTACGTGGGACTGATACATACCTGGCGAAATGTGGGTGCAGAAATGCACCTCTGCCTACCCCTTCGGGGAATACAGGCGTATGATTATGTATGTATGTATGTTAAATCTAATATTGTCTCTACATTCGTATAATTGTTTCTTTTCAACTACCAAAAAACCATAACCAACAAGGAACTTAGACTTAAATTTCACATCTTTTCTGGAGTAGTGTGAAGTTGTGACATCCTAGTTTTTTCCCCGCCCCAATTTAAATGTTTCTGTGACTCGCAAATTTTTGTTAAGTCTGGTGAGACCAAAACTTTTATGATAAACATAAGTGATCAGAACTATTCGTAAAACTTGTGTATAATTCTAAAAACTTCCATTAAAATTGACGTTATTTGGCCGCTATGAAAAATTCTCCTTCTAAATCTACCAGGCGATCATAATCTAAGGAGAGCTTCAATTTCCAGATGTCCCGTGTTTGCGTGATTGGAGCGGGTGCCGCGGGCCTGTGCGCAGCTCGCCACCTCCTTGTAGAGCCGGGCGTCAGCCAGGTGGACGTTCTGGAGCAAGCGGGACAGTCGGGCGGAACCTGGGTTTACACTGAGAAAGTGGGATATGACGACTTCGGTCTTCCTATACACAGCAGCATGTATAAAAGTTTAAGGTACGTTTCTCCAACAAATTCTCCTTGCACTAAACCTTGAGGGAAGTTATGTAATAGTGTGGTTTAATAATTAATTCTTACTTTCTTTGTAACAACTTTTAATTATGCCAATAATGTCTTAGGCTAATGCCAACTACAGATTCATGTGGGCTAATATAATAGATTTTGATGAATCTTTAAAGGAATAGATAAGCGATGAGGAGAAATAAATATTTAACAAGATTTGATTAAAGTGGCTCTTATTCTTTATAACCTTCGGTCTTTTGAGTGAAGTGTTGTTAAAGCAATAACGTTGAAGAATAACATCGCATGAATATTAAGTATCGTAAATTCCAATAATCCATATTACGTAAAAAGGAGACCCAGACACCATCAATAGGACGGGCATAAAAAGATATATTTGGTAGAAGCCAGAAGAAAAAGCAGTGAAAGAAAATTCTTACTACAAATCGAGTAATTATTAAAAATGACATAATCCAATTAAGAATTCAGTCAATAGGTCGCGACATGTATTACGTCAATCAAAGAGAAGTATCGGATTATAAAGATGTGTCGTTCACTAGGTCATGTAAATAACGATTAAAGTTACCGTAAAAAATCATAAATGCAACAATGTAAGAATAAAAGCTTGAGATATAGACAATTAAGATAAAAAACGCATTAATTAGTCGGCTTCATTAAGATATTAATAATGGATAAGGCCAATTTGAGTGTAGACTACAAACTCACACGACTCTATTGTAAAGAAATGTGATTTGAAAGAGAGATTTGTATGGATAAACTCGGCGTCGATAATAGTATGTGGTTATTTGCGTACCACAGCCGTATTTCTATGTCTACGTTTGAGAGCGATGTATTAAGCTCCACGTCATAGCGACTCTAATGCACAATTTCGGTCAAATTTCCAGATAATATTATTATTTTTGTAAAAATTGCCTATCCCAGAAACCGAATCCGGGACGCATCGTACACCGCAAACTTGAGCCGCAGGGCAAAGAAATAGACAAAATAGTAAATTAAATTACAAAATATCTATGAACGTCTTTTATTAGGTCAAAAAAGCGTTATCAACTTTAATATAAATGCCCTTAGTAAAATTGAATAAAAGGTAAAATATCAAACCCAATCACTTTTTTAGTCATATGGTGTACCGAGTAATTTATTTTTAACCTCCACACTTAGCAACTCGGAGTAATGCGATAGTGCGTGAGGTCGGAGGCTATCGAGCCAGCATAGCTCATTAGGAGTCATTTCGCCTGTTCTAGAAATGTTTACTGCTGTCTCTTTATGATCGCCTGGTAATTTATTGTTTTGGACTATCATTAGACACGGTTAAAAAGATTGCCAAAATAATTTTGTTGGCAGTAGAAATTAGAGAAAGAGAAAGATTATACTTTCCCAAAAGTTCATCAAAATCTTAAAGAATATTCAAAATTAACATATTTGCCTGACCCCAGAATCAAAGCCTGGGCATTCAGTATTCCTAATTCTTGTTTTGACATACACATACATAACCGCACGTCTGTATTCCCCGAAGGGGTAGGCAGAGGTGCATTTCTGCACCCACATTTCGCCAGGTATGTATCAGTCCCACGTAATAGGGAGCGAGCCTATTGCCGTTTTTCGGGCACAATTCCAGACTCCGGGCTGCTACTGAGAATTTCCGAATGGAAAAACCCAATAATACTTTGCCCGACCCGGGAATCGAACCCAGGACCCGTAGATTGCACGGCACATACCTGTGCCGCGAGACCACGAGGCAGTCAGTCTTGTTTTGTTTGTTGTCTTGTCACTTTTTCACAAAATGTCCAAGCTTTAATATAGGTACTAAAATTTTGTGGACCAATGTTATGAAATACTCAATAACCTTGAAAACTTTATTGAACCTCAAGTTATAGAATAACAGAATATGACATTGGGTGTCGGTTGTTTGTTTTTCTCTCACTTCAATTGATCTGATTTGTTATTACATTGGTTAAACTTCAAAACAAGTGTAAAATTATATTAAACAACAAGAACGATAACATACAATTTATTAATACGCGATTTAAATAAATCAATGCAAGCCACACTTACGATACTACTGATGCTTTTTGATCTCAATAACAACAAGATCCGAAGCAAATATAAGTGGCTTTAAATAAATAAATAAAACAATTATATACAAGCTGAACCATAAATGCTATTAAGAAAATAAAAAAAATAAGACTGCCTCGTGGTCCCGCGGCACAATTCCCGGGTCGGGCAAAGTGGTATTGGGTTTTTCCATTAGGAAATTCTCAGTAACAGCACGGAGTCTGGAATTGTGCCCGAAAAACGGCAATAGGCTCGCCACCTATTACGTGGGACTTATACATACCTGGCGAAATGTGGGTGCACAAATGCACCTCTGCCTACCCCTTCGGGGAATACAGGCGTGAGTTTATGTATGCATGTAAAAAAAATAAGTGTGTTTATAATTAGTTCATCTAGTTTTACATGAAGTATTGTGGAAATCATCATCATCATCATTCCAAATACGTCCCACTGCTGGGCACGGGCCTCCTCTACAACTGAGAGGGTTTAGGCCTTAGTCAACCACGCTGGCCTAGTGCGGGTTGGCGGACTACACACCTAAGAAATTCCTAAGCACTTTTTAGTTGTGCAGGTTTTATCACGATGTTTTCCTTCACCGTTAAAGCAAGTGATAATTAATTGTGAATACACACATAACTTCGAAAAGTCAGAGGTGTGTGTCTGGGGTTTGAACCTGCGACCGGCTACGTATTGAGTTTTTCCTTTAGACAATGTTTAATAGTAACACTTAATCATGAAATTTACCTTCATAACGGAAATTGGCCCATCCCCTATTACTAACAATCGCCGGCGAATCGTGGCTGTAGAAGTACACCTATTTAGTATTGTATGTAGAACCTGATTTGTAAAATCTGGAATGTAGGAAACAATAGAAGATCGCAGTGCAAGTAAATCCGTACGTGGTTCAAGGTGATGATGTTAAGCTTGTATCGAGTTAATTGGCAATTAATTGCTCGTACGAGATAAATAACTACAAACAAGCCTTGCAATCGTGCGTAAGATATTGTTTTGTAAACAGCTGTTATCTATTTATTAACTACCTGAGAGCAAAGTTTACTTCTTAGTGTACACAGATTTGTGGCAGTACATTAATGTCCTTCGAGAATAATCGATTGGCTTGCTAATCTAACTTTAATGGAGACTCTCTGCCTCCCTAGTCACAGGATTACGAAAATCCCGAGTTATGTCGGTATCTAAACCTTTAATTAATTTCTAACGGAGATTTAACATACTGGAACGAAGCTAGAAATTCAAGATTTCTAAATCATTCACCATTCACGCAGGAATTTGAATTTTGAATCTAACTCATTCCAATGTTATACTTCAAAATATTTCAACTTAAAGACAAAATACAGCAAATCTACATAACTAATACGCCTAAATATTTATCATTTTAAGATACCTGTATGGGTAATTTCGTAATGTCATTAAAATGTATTTGTTATTATTTCAGGACAAACCTGCCTAAGGAGATCATGGGCTTCCCAGATTTCCCAGTACCGGAGAGTGAAAAGTCCTACCTACCTGCTAAAGACATGCTGGCCTTCTTGCAATTGTATTCAGATAAACATGGAGTGACTCCACACATAAAGGTAATTAAGATGATAAATAAAGCCTAACTGTCTCGCATAAAATACGTTATTGCTCTAGAATTTTACGCACGGTCTACCGAAGCACTATCATTGCGGTCGTGGGCTCGACTCTGGCGTACATACATACACTTTTTAAAAGCATGTCCCTACGACAATAATTCTAATTGTGGGCAAAGCAGTCGTTTCACGTCACTTTTCTCTAAGACTGCGATACCAGCCCGATCAGTCTGGCTTCTTAATATTGTTGTACCAGTTTTTTTTACAATAATATTTTTTTTATTATTCATTGAAGTTTTAAGCTTTTTTTCTTTAAAATCTTTCTTCTTTGTGACCTGCTACCAGACTATCATCATCATCATCATCATCATCAGCTGCAGCAGCTTTTCTTACGTCCACTGTTGGACATAGGCCTCTCGTATGGCACGCCACTGGGCTATCATATACACTTAAACCAGGTTGCCTGTAAGAGATCGCCTCGTGCGATAAGGCCGCCCATTGTACTTTTATAGTTCTCTGTACTCCTTAGTTTTAATGTTGTGTGTACAATATAGTTTTAAAATAAAAAATAAAATAAAATTAAAACTATAATTCCAGTTCAACCACCACGTGCAACTAGTGAAGCCAAAAGCTGGTCCATCTGGCGAACTCTGGGACGTGACCTTCAAGAACATGACCTCTGGTGTCTCCGAGATGAGGGAATACGACTACGTGTTCGTGTGCAATGGACATTATAATACCCCTTTCATACCCAGTATACCAGGGTTGAAGGAGTTTGAAGGTATGTTGTAAAATACATGTTCATATCGAGATATATTGGTCTATTTTATTAGATCATAGAAATTATTTTAATGCTCTCACCTTGATCTTTTTAAAAATAATTTTATTAAAAAACTCTCGAGAGCGTTAAAATTTAATTATTTAATTTTAAATGCATGCAAAATAGTTTACCCTGGTCCAGTACCTATGTATTGGCATTCTCATACCTAGAGAAGAAACAATTATTTGTATATCGCACTAAAATATTGATTGCTAATACACTAACTAAAATATTGATTGCTAATACAATAACTTCTCTATTAATACACTAATTCAATCATCATTCACTTGCCCTGTTCCCAATTTTATTTAGGGTCGGCGCAGTATGTTTTATCCTTCCAAATATCCCTATCAGCCGTCATGTCTTCAGTCATCCCTTTTTCTTTCATATCTTCTCTCACGTACTCCATCCATCTTTTCTTTGGCCTTCCCCTGTTTGTCCATCCTTCGAATTTCATACTCATTACTTTTTTACCAATATATGTTTCGTCCCTTCTCATAATATGACCATACCACGACAGACGGTTTCCTTTCAGCTTATCTATCACAGGAGCCACTTTCAATAATATACACTAATTCAAATGTCATTAAATTCCAGGAGACGTGATGCACAGTCACGACTATCGCGTCCCAGAAATCTTCTCCGGGAAGAGAGTTCTCGTGGTGGGAGCGGGACCCTCTGGCATGGACATCGCCTTGGAGATCACCAGCGTCACGGAGAAAGTTATCCTGAGTCACCACCTTAAGGAGCACCCTAAGACGGTGTTCCCTGATAACTTGGTGCAGAAACCTGACGTGACGAGGATCGAAGGAAACGTAGCTTACTTCGATGATGGGACTGAGGATGCGATTGATGTGGTCTTCTTATGCACTGGTGAGTTTTATTCCATTTATTATGGTTAGAAATAGTAAGATCATGTAATTGTAAACTTTATGTGGAGTCCACAAACAAAATTATTTTTCTTTAATTTTTACCGCCACACTTAAATCCTAGCACATCAAAATATTAGGCGAAGGATTACTAAAAGAGAGAAATCGTTAAGAAATGTTCTGATGAACAATCTCTGTCTAAATCAATTATATTGCCACTCAACTAATAACCTAACATGAAATATAATTACGATTTCTTCTGTAAAAAAAAACAGTCTATTGTACTAGATCAATTTTATTGTTTTATCAAACGAGTACATATTTACGTAGAACATATATGTATATGAATATTTATTTATCGGCTGGACTAACGCCTAAACCCTACCTACAGTTGTAGAGGAGGCCCATGCCTAGACGTGGAACTATATAGGCTGATGTTGATTTATCTGCTACTTTCAGGTTACCTGTACAACTTCCCGTTCCTGCATAAGTCCTGCGGGATCGTGGTGGAGGACAACTGCGTGGAACCGCTGTACAAGCACCTCGTCAACATCCACCATCCCACAATGTGCTTTATCGGCGTCCCCTACTATGTCTGCGCATTCTCCATGTTCGATCTTCAGGTAATTGTCTAAATAATGTATAATATTTAGAGTTGCACACAATAATTTGCTATTCATACGTCATGTTTGGCAGAAGAATGCTGATGATGATGACCTATCATTAGCCTTTGATGATAAAATAGTCACTTTTATGATACATTTAACTTTTGTTATACTTCTTTCTGCTTCCATGCGTCAGTCGCCAGAATTCAGCTAGCCAGTATTGTAATTTTGTAGTCAGTTGGGGGATTTCCTAAAAATCTTAATGGAATTTACCCAGTTCCTCAGATACTGTTATATGAGTAAATGCAGCTTTAAGTTATAACTTTATATTGGGCATATATGTCTGTATGTCGGCTTCAACAGTTGGTTTACTTTATCCAATCTCTTATTTTGCCAATTGCATATCACTGAGTATCATCACTGAAAACATTGAAATACCTATATCAAAATCCCTTCCTGTATTGAAGAAACGTCATATTTCTAATACACTTTGATTACACTTTGACTGCCTCGTGGTCTCGCGGTACAAGTATGTGCCGGGCGATCTAGAGGTCCTGGGTTCGATTCCCGGGTCGGGCAAAGTGTTATTGGGTTTTTCCATTAGGAAATTCTCAGTAGCAGCCCGGAGTCTGGAATTGTGCCCGAAAAACGGCAATGGGCTCGCCCCCTATTACGTGGGACTGATACATACTTGGCGAAATGTGGGTGCAGAAATGCATCTCTGCTTACCCCTTTGGGGAATACAGGCGTAAGTTTATGTATGTATGTAAAAAAACGATGGTTATAATTCTTACCAGGTCCGCTTCTACGTCCGGTCAATGAACGGCACCTTCGACCTTCCGTCCTCTGAGGACATGACAGCCCACTGGGAGGAAGAGAAGAGGGATAGAGCGGCGCGCGGCTTCACCAAACGACAGGCGCATATGATGGGACCTGACCAGGTAAATGTAAGATGGTGATTCTATAGTATTAAGCATGATAGGTTAGATAAGAATTGGTCCAGTATTTGACGGGGAGCTTAACCAAAGTGTCAGGTTTGGTATCTCATATTGCTACAACAGTGAATTTGTAGTGCATAACTTATATCATCCCATAATTTTAAATTTTTTCATTGCTCCACAAGTGAAGAGACCGTTATCAGATGTATGATATTCAAAGAACATAGTATTTAGAAGAGAAAAACGACCATATTTCGTCACTCAACTCAATCATGTCGAAATACTGAGCTAATTGATCATGTCATAAAAGTTTCAAAATAATTCTTCTGTTTCGTCCTCAAAGATATTCAAGACCAGGAAAGATGCTTTCATATGTGGATCTATTATTAAATTATTATAACTACTTTCTATCTTCGTAACTAGTGTAGGATAGGCGCGATTAATAGGGTGCTAATAATTTAATTATTCGTCATTTTGGTAGCTTTTTGCAAGACTTCAACTGTCTTAGTAAAAAAAATTTAACTATCTGTTCTCTTAATTATTCGTTCTAATATTCTTTTTTTGCGGATAATGAGCCCAACATATTAAAAAAAATCTTATATGCTAATTTCGCGTCACCACGTTTTCCTTCAATCTTGAAATAACAAGTAGGAATAATCAGGTCATTTGAAAAAAATCGAGTCATTAAATTTGAAATAGTATTAAAATATTATTAATAAAGGCCACGGTTACATCGTATCGATTTAGGCGTTTAAGGTTATTGTCAAGATTATTTTAAAGGAAGCCGAGTCTAATGTACGGAAAAAATCGGAATTTTTATTTATAGTACAAATTTCCATCTTTAACATTGATTTTAGAAATATGATATACTATTGTTTGTTTGTAGTACAATCTTGTACTATAGACGACTATAGATAAGGAAAAAAATACGTTCAAAACAAGCAAAAGAATGTAAGAGCAAACTCAATTAAATGATCAGAGTAAAATATACCTACTAAATTCAATGACAGGACGTGATTGCATTATTTAATATTCTATGTCCACCATCGATGGCCTTGAACATGCAGTTTTTGAATAATGGTGAACAACCTTCAGAAAACTGTTCAATTATATTAATTACGTGCCGCGTCATCTATGGATCCCGGGTTCAATTCCCGGGTCGGGCAAAGTGGTATTGGGTTTTTCCATTAGGTAATTCTCAGTAGCAGCAAGGAGTCTGGAAATATGCCCAAAAAACGACAATAGGCCTGCCCCGGATACATGGAACTAATACATACCTAGCGAAATGTGAATGCAGAAATGCACCTCTGCCTACCCCTTCGGAGAATACAAGCGTTAGGTTATGTATGTGTGTCAATAACAGTTTTACAACATGAGTAAACCCGTAGGCTCGCTACTACGGATCTCTTTCCGAAGAATCTGGCACCACGCCTTTGCCGATCGTCTACACGAAGATCCACAACGACAGTAGTGACAAATTCTTGCACGATCTCTCTAACTACAGAAATGAACTGTATACTATTTTAGATGAGATGACTTTCGTCTGTCATAAAATTAGCACTTAAGCCCTTATGTATTTGCTTACCTTTATCATTGCTTTTTAAAGATTCGACATGCAAAGGACATCATTATTATGAATGAATTATTTTATTTCTAATTATTTTAATTAACTATAAAAATGCTATTACTTTTATTGCTTTTACTGTAAAATAAATACTGGCATATTAGAATCATTTATATTTTATTACTCACAAATCATGTTAATGATTTCTTTAAGTTCTTTTTTAGCCTCAAACACGAAAATATCATAAATTCGCTAGTGCATTTAGGGATGTGAAGTATAGTGTTATAAAGAAAACGAAACGAATGGTTAAAGATAATGGTATATTCGTCCAGTCTTAGCGTAGAATGGCATTACAATGGAAGGTGCTTGTAAAACAAATTTAATCTTTATTGGTATCCATTTTATATTCAAGCGACAGATTAATGGTTTTTCTTGTTGTAAAATAGTAATAAAAGTCTAGACATCAAATCATAAAAACAAGTTACAATTAAGTCTTAAAATAACATAGAATATTATTAGATTTGTAAACGATAAGTAGTATTCGATAAAAATTATCCTGTTTAATCAATACAAATATATTTATTAAAAAAAATATAGCTTTCTAATATCATCCTAAAATGTGTTTTTGGAGATCTTCTAAAACACAAACATTTGTTTCGGTGCGGGGATCGAACTCTTTCTCTTTATCCAGCTGCGCCACGGTGCTGTCAAAATATTTTTAGTTAGACTCCAGACTCCTTCACAAGTGGGAGAGAGTAAGGCCTAAGTCCAATACGTGGATTTATTAAAAACCTTGGGGCCGCTAAGCGTACTACATCATTCCTCGTACCTACTACATCAGCCATTATACGTCACGGCACGGGCCTCCTCTACAATTGAGAGGGTTTAGGCCCTAGTCCACCACGCTGGCCTAGTGCGGGTTGGCGGACTACACACCTAAGAAATTTCTAAGAACTTTTAGGTATGCAGATTTCTTCACGATGTTTTCCTTCACAGTCAAAGTTTATGATTCATTGTGAATACACACATAACTTCGAAAAGTCAGAGATGTGTGCCTGGGGTTTGAGCCTGCGACCGCCGAGATTTTCGACCGCGAGCCTTAACCTCGGGGCCATCACTATTCAAAGATACGTATACATACAAAGATACAAACGCACAAAGATCTATTGTGCCATCATCATCATCATAAACCCATATGCGTCCCACTGCTGGGCGTGGGACTCCTCTGCAACTGAGAGGCGTTAGGCCTTATCGGTTTACGCAGACCATACCTGCTCCTTAGAAATTCCTAAGAACTTTTAGGTATGCAGGATCCCTCACGACGTTTTCATTCACTGTTAAAGAACGTGATAATTATTTGCGAATACACACATAACTTCGAAAAGTCAGAGGTGTAGCCTGGGATTTGAATTGACTCGACCGCGTGCCTAAATCTCGAGGCCATCACGTCTTCTACCGTTGTATCATTTATTTTTCCCTACTTGCCTCCTCGCGTTGAACATAAATTAGTATTCCCAATTCCTTATAATAAAGTTCTCTAATTTAATATTTTCCCCAGCATTATAGCATTTATAATTTCTTCCTTGTACTTTAACTTCGGGCATAAGTATATACATGTAAAACCGGCCTGAGTCACCATAGTATAAATACTATCTCGTTACAACATACGCGTTTCAAATTAATTATGCAAACGCAATACAAAACGTGTTATTGATTGCATTTTATATACCTCCAAATTATGTATACACGATATATTGACTCGAAAATTCATAAATAAATTAAATTGCTCCATTTTATTCCTTCTTCCAGGAGTTTTCAGTCTATCATTGCTTGTCTTATTTCTGTAATTTATTGTAGTTTAGTGGAAGTAATTTAGTCGAAGCCGTTATTAATACTATAAAAACTATTAAATTGCTAAATACGCGTTAGCAGGAATCGCTACAATATTTTTTTTCAGAATTGGTTTATATTTAAATAACACAAATAAATTTGCAATATAGTTCAAAAATTATAAAATAAGGATGCAAATATTTGTGCTGATCCTACTTTTACCGTTTCGCTACAGTAACTATCGCGTACTTACAACAACAAGGCACTTATTTATTCACTAGAAATTAATAACTATTTCTAATTAAAAATGGATATGTAAATAAAACGCATAAAAAATATTGTTTAATTAAAATTGAATTAACAAATGACAATTAATTGAGTTAAGTACCAGGCACACATAACCGCCGAGCAATTATCACTAATTGTACGAGGCGCGACGAGTCTTGATACTTATCACTTAGCACTACCGCCGCTCAACACAGACTGTCTAGTGACTGTACGTTATCTGCACTAAGCGAGGTTATCTGGTTCCCTTTGCGAAGCCGTTTACCTCAATCGACTTATTTGTACATTCTGTTATTTCCATTAGAAGTGAATTTTAGCAGTAGCTGCAAACGCGACTCCGCCCACGTTTTATTTTATTATAACTCCTGTTCTATTAGAGGTATTTTTTCCTATTACATTTATAAAAACGGTTCCTAAATTGAGTCAATACATTATGCAACAGATCTATGCATATTCTAATTAATCGTTAACGACTATGGGGACATTTAAAGCCGATAAAAAGTGTGAAATGAGATCACAAAAGGTTGGGTTTGAATTAAAGGCAAATTTCTGGCAATATCACGATAATTGCTGCTTCAAATCGATTTTTTCACCCTGATAAAGCCAAATAATATTGTAGACTGAAACGATACTACATACATATAACTTTTACTAGGAACAAATAGACAAACAGATATGCTGTATATGTCTTTGCAATGAAACTTGTTTTTACATTAAAGTCATGCACCTCATTTATTTGTATTATTGCTCCAACAAGGCAAAGTGTTGTACCATTATAGTTTAAAGAATCCTATTTGTTCATAAACATTGCATTTCTTTTTTTCTATTGTTAACTATTGCATTACTAATTTATTTTCAGTATAACAGAGCCCACTGCCTCGTGGTCTCGCGGTACAATTATGTGCCGTGCGATCTAGAGGTCCTGGGTTCGATTCCCGGGTCGGGCAAAGTGTTATTAGGTTTTTCTATTAGGAAATTCTCTGTAACAGCACCGAGTCTGGAAATGTGCCCGAAAAACGGCAATAGGCTCGCCCCCTATTACGTGGGACTGATACATACTTTGCGAAATGTGGGTGCAGAAATGCACCTCTGCCTACCCCTTCGGGGAATACAGGCGTTTATGTATGTATAACAGTGCATCAAAATAATATAGAGAACTGAAATTTAACTTATATTATCATTTGATATCTAACAGCTGATATCTAGAAGTAAAAAGAAGTTAATGGTTCTCCTGTTTTGTTAACTTTCTTTTTTATTATTCAAATGTAGCAGTTTCAGTGAACATTAGCTTGAGGACATTGGATCATAAAATTACAATGATTAGGTTGATAATTGAAAACGTCCGGCTTCTTTTTGTCTTCTGGCTTCTTAATGAAAGGTGCATTTAGAATGCAATCGATAAAACTTTGAAACTATTTCCACTTTAGTTGCTTACCAAGATAGTATCATGCAAACCATATACTTACTAAATGTAATATATCTTATTACAGGAAAAGTACTACGCATCGCTGGCCTCCGAAGCAAGAACCAAGACCCTGCCATCAGTCCTGACCAAAATACGAGAGGAGAGCTCCATCAGGTTCCTCCACAACTTGAAGCACTACAGGCAGGACATCTACAAGATCATTGATGACGACACATACGAGGTTTTAAGTAATGGGAAACGGGAAATTCTTTGTTGACCCTAAAATGAAAAACAAGGAGATATAGACTTAAGTTAGCTTAAGTAGGTCTAAGTTACATATGTATTCCATCTAGCCTATTTGTTATATGGGTTCCAAGAATTGGATTCCTTTCCCTTCAATTTACAATCTACGGGCTGACTTGACCAGTGAGTCTTAAAAACATTTGGGTGATAAACATATGAGCAAAACTAACTCGTACCTGTAATGTATGCAAAACCTTATTTATTGTACCTTCTTTATTGATCATGGAGATTAAAATTTGAGATTTTTTTTTAGATTTTTTGTGAAAAATAAAATGATTTCTATTAATTTAAAAATACTGTTTATTTTACAATAAAATATAGGTATATTTTCGTATTTTGTATATCAAGTTAGTCTGTAATCTTTACTCAGCAAAACAGATTTACGTATTTATCCAATGACTACATTGTTCCCAATAGTAAAATAATCCAATCCAATCCATCAGCCAATGGAAGTCCACTGGTCATAGGCCTCTCCAATGACTTCCACAGGGACCTGTTGGGAGCAGCCTACAACCAGCGACGTCCCGCGACCTTTATAGTAAAATAAGGTTCACTTAAAAACCCAAGCTCTTCATTGGTAGATTCAACGTATTTACGAAAAGATGATTAACTGCAAATATGACAAGAAAGCGATGAATGTTTTTTTTTTTAAATAATACACAAATGTTTCAGCCAAAAATATTTTATTTAAGCGTATTTATAATCTTTATATTATCAATTATGATATATTATTAATTCTTTAAATCTAGAAATTTTATGGCTTCCCTTTAACAAGATGTGTCGCAACGGGACTTACGCATCTCGGGCCGAGCCAAAAATCTTTCAACAGTTTGTACTTCTTCACAATAACTTCAAATCTGATATTATTTTAAAAAATAAGAAAAGTACATTCTCGTGGGTAGTTACAAAAATACGTTCGCTCTAAATATTGTTACCAAATTCGCACTTTCGTTTCTCTATATATAATTGTTTGCATAATTTGTATCCAATTTTACATTTTTTTTTATCGAAGGTTATAAAAATCATAATGACACATAGTTCGCTTAAAACTTAATAACTTACCACTATAGTACAAGATAACAGAAAATATGAAGTACGCAAAAAAATGTAGACTTTAGAAATGTCGACAGACCAAATCATTCGGCCATTTCAAATTGAACATAAACTATATTAAGATTACACCGTTAAACCTAACTGTTAACATGAAGGCTTATTTTTTTTTTTGCTTAAAACGTAATCGGCCGTTTCGTAAAAAACCTACACTAGAGCCCTAACCCTTGGTCGTCCTAGCTACATCCCTGTCTTTTCAGTCCCTTTATATAATACGCGATATGATTTAGTATTACAAAAAAGGGCTCGATCATACCCTGTGAAAATCATTATAAGTAAATAATAATGTACATTAGACAACCCTTTCAGATTCTCGAGTTTTACAACATCATAGAGATGCGTTGATGTATCGACCGAGACTTTGATATTAACGCGCATTCTAATGACATTTAATTTAATCAAAATTGGCAAAATCAATAATGAAATCGACAGATCTTCTAATGTTCCTAAACCTTTTCTAGCAAATATCTAAAAATACGTTTGAAAAGCTTTTCATTTTTGTCAATAGAGCAAGGTAATCGAGGTAAAAATTGACCGAGTCATTAGAAATTGTTTGTACGCAATTATCACTTTTTAATTTGTTCACAAATAACACAAAATCTATAATGACAACCAGGGCGTAGTCATTATTGATTTGATATTTAAACAGTAAAACTCTCAATCGGAAAGGGTCGAAACAACAAATGGCAACGGTTGAAGAATACAAGCGACAGTTTAATGAAAAATCCAAAAAGAATCTACTAGTCGGCTTACTACTACCACATACTACGTGTCGAAACTTACGTATATACACCTTAACTAGGGGAAATAAACGAGCAGTATACCAAGCGTCTAGCACCATTTCGATAATAATATACAATTCAATTCAACATAAAATTATCAACCAAAAATATATATAAAAATAGAAATTATAAAAAACAATGTAACAACAGTATCCCGAGAAACGCTAGTGATACAGCCGAAATAAAACGAAGCGCTGATTAAATTTTGAATAAAAGGACTAGCTGAAACAGTATTGCAAAATGATTAAATAATAGACATTTTTTTATAATGAAAATATCTAAGTATACATAAAAATCTAATGTTAAAATACAGTTTTATACACCGAGATTATATTTATAAAAAAATAAATCACATCACATCAGCTCCGATCGTGTCCGTTCAAACGGATGCCACTGAACGTAACAAGGGTAACTGTGACAGCGCTGATGGCGCAAATCTGCACCCGGCCTGCCTAACTACACCTCGGAATATCGTGAACAAATCTACAGAAGACACTAAACATCAATTCAACTATTTTATATATACGATAAAATTGTATTTCAACGATCAAATCTGTTCGATTGCACTATAAATCATTTATTTTGTCAACAATAATAAATTCTGTTACTAGGCTGGCATAAACTGGGAAGTAGGTGTTTGTCTTGAGTCACTTACACAGATCAGAAGTTCGATGTCCCGCACACTATCAACAAGTCTGAAATGTCAAGATAAAGTTCTTCTTGCACACTATTGTCTAATTAAACTTGCACTTGAAACACAGTTTTTCATAACTTAACAACTTCAGTGTCTCCTTTCACACTATTATAGAATGGTATGATTTTCATCACTTCTTTTTCATGCTTAGATTTTTCAGCCGTTTCTTCTTGGTACTTTCTTGATACCAGGCTGTTATGAAACTTTACAAGTAGAATTTACGATTGTCCTGTTGATTATGTCAATCTAAGTTCCGGTTGGTGAAGTCGTGTTACCAGGCGAACATGGCCTTCAAGGCGTAGTTTTGTCGAGGAAGGGTATGTCTGGCTCCATGCGCAGGGTTTGCTGCGTGGGGTCGTAGTGTCCGGCGAGGTAGTACACGTCGTTGTTGTCGTACACGGAGCTGTACCGCGCGGGGTCGTCGCCCATGCGCTCCTTGTACTGCGGCAAGGGCAATACTTCGCATTTGTGCGATATTGTCTGGACGTCGTTCTCGTCCGTGTGTGGGGATTCGAACAGACCACCCTGAAGGATAATACAACATCATTGTTACTCATATATTCTGACATCGTCATCGTCTGCGTGGTTTTGTTAAATATTGCAAGGCAAAGTATAAAGTGCAACATTTAAAAACTTTATATAGTCTTTATAGTAACATCAAGATATTATTCAAATTTGGAATTATTTTTATTTATTTAATTTAAACATAATTTAATTCACTTATTTGTCATTTCTAATTAACACAATTTTAATAGGATTACTATCTAATGGACAAATTAGACAAATTATTTGCATTATAATATTATCTTATTTTTATTATGTCTGCCTCGTGGTCTCGCGGTACAAGTATGTGCCGTGCGATCTAGAGGTCCTGGGTTCGATTTCCGGGTCGGGCAAAGTGTTATTGGGTTTTTCCATTAGGAAATTCTCAGTAACAGCACGGAGTCTGGAAATGTGCCCGAAAAACGGCAATAGGCTCGCCCCCTATTACGTGGGACCGATACATACTTGGCGAAATGTGGGTGCAGAAATGCACCTCTGCCTACCCCTTCGGGGAATACAGACGTGAGTTTATGTATGTATTATCTTATTTCTCTAATAAATTGTCCATACCAACCAACTATCCTTTTGAATCCAATCAGAGTACAATAAAACATGTACAGCTTCTGAAATCTGGTCAGAGGCGCCACCATCAAGAGAAATAGCACCATAGCTTGACTAGCTACTAGGGTATGATGAGATAGTAGGAGGTGGTGGTTACCGGGTAGCGCAGCGTGTCGCGGCACGGCGCCGTCTCCTCGGGGTGGTAGAACCAGTTGACGCGCACGGCCATGGCGCCGCGCGCCTCCCACAGCGCCACGATGCGCCCGATGTAGGGCCGGTCCGGCCGCCCCGTCGACAGGAACACGGCCGCCTCGCCCACCTGCGCCAGGCCGCGCCACATCGCAACGTTACGTACTGAACATTGTACTGATTAACACTTAGTATCAATATTGCACACTATGTCTTCTTATAGTCGTGATGGCCTCGAGGTTTAGGCACGCGGTCGAGAATCTCGATGGTCGCGGGTTCAAACCCCAGGCACACACCTCTGACTTTTCCAAGTTATGTGTGTATTCACAATGAATTATCACGTACTTTAACGGTGAAGGAAAACATCGTGATGAAACCTGCACACCTAAAAGTTCTTAGGAATTTCTTAGGTGTGTAGTCCGCCAACCCGCACTAGGCCAGCGTGGTGGACTAAGGCCTAAACCCTCTCAATGGTAGAGGAGGTCCGTGCCCAGCAGTGGGACGTATATGGGCTGATGATGATGATTTCTTCATTGGAAAAAAGCAGCACTAGAGTTTCTTGCCCGTTCTCTAGCGACCACTGCCTTCCGAACAAGGAAGTAAACTAAATTTTGTAATGACTGAATCTAAATGATGTAAGTATTTGATGTTTTACAGTGGCCTAGGAAAATAATATCGAAATATCGCGAATAAACCAACTAAAATGCTAACAAAAAGTTACTACTTTACTCACACTTAAAAAACTATAAAAATCTGATAAAGGTTGTATAACCTTGAGCTAAAGCTGTATAGCTTTCAGTAAACTCTTTAAACAAAACAAAGTTGTTTGTTAACTTTGCTATTCAATTTCATTTTTGTCGTTTTTAAGTGACGCATGCCACTAGCATTGTACCAGGGGAGCATAGTGGAGCAGTACGTACGTGCAGCGTCTCCTCGCCGCGCTGTATGGCGCGGTAGAAGAGCTTGCGGTGTCGCGGGCGCGCCGTGCGCCGGTACGCGGGCCCCCGCCAGCGCCACAGCGCGCCGCCCGGCAGGAACGCCGCCATCTTGCTCACCCCCCCGCCGCCGCCGTCCGACGACGTCGACGACACCGTGCGCTTCTTGTTCTTCTGAACAATTACATCATATTCATATAAAGGTGCGTTTAAACTAAACGAACAAAGTGCTAGAGCCAGAACAAGAGCATTCTTTCTTGATCTTTGAGTGTAAACGAAATCTCGTTTTTATCGTTTACACCAAAATATCAACGAACAAAAATGAGAACCAAGAACTACAATTTTTGCACAAATGTTTAGATCAGCCGAACGAATGCTTATTCATGTCAATTCTGTGGTTGGTTAGTTATGTGCTTCGTTATGTCCGTCTCTGACCTAACCTATCTATTTTAAATTTAAGTGCTGCATTTATTATTTTGTCTCAAACACTCAAAAAGAAAAGAAGGAAGAGATGTTGGTGGGTGTCAAATCTACATCCGCAATTTCGGTATGCTTCTATCATTAATAGACATTTTTCTTGAGAACAATCCATAATTAAATCGATAAGTATGTATCGGAATCGCTAGAACACAGGAACGCTTTGAAGAGACCGCCCCGAGAAGCGAGCACATCCAAACACGTAAGAACGCTCTAAGCAACTGTTCGCACGCTCTAATGCCGTTTACATCAAGCGAGCGAGCATTCTTAGAATATTCCATAGAATATTTGCGAACGCAGGCAGAACAACGAGCGAATGCTCTACATCTGTTTACACTAAAAGAATTTGACAGACTGGGGATAGAATGAGCATTCGCTCGTCTGATGTAAATCGGCCTTAACAGTCACATTCTAGTTCTGACCCCACACTAGGATACAAGCCCGATGTCGTGAGTATCAGAAACTACGACAGACTTTTCGATGTTACAAACATCCAGACCCGAAACAAATATTTGTGGATCACACAAACATTTGTCTTACCAATTTGAATAAAATTTACGCAACTTAAATGCTTCCATTGTATTGTATTGTATGAGTCTTCTCTTTCGCGGTACCAATAATAAGTTTATATTCTCAAAAAATCTATACAAAATTATATGGATCATAACATAAGGATAATAATGAAATATGAAGTCAATAGATAAAAAATTATAATTAATTGATTATATCAGTTAATGCACCAGAAAACTATTATACTATAAAATTAAAAAACATAACTATAAAATATAGCACTTGAACATCACTCACCTTCTTAGTTCCTTCACTGGTTGAAGCGACAGGCTCCTCTTCCATTACAATCCCACTGTCTTTGAGATTATCTTTCTTTTCCTCAGCAAGCGCAATTTTGCCAATATTACTGAAATCTAACACAGCATTCTTCACCAAACTCTTCTTTGAAAGCACTGCTTTCTTAATAACCGTTTTCATTTCCTCAGGCGACTTTTCAATTGCTATCAAAGTCGACAGTCTATCATTCGAATCTACGGAGTCTTCATTGGATTTATTGGAATCGATGTAATCTGATGAGGATTTTTGTTTATGATTATCTTCTCCTGAAGAACAAGACTGTTCTTTGCAGCTAGAGTGGTGTCTCTTTCTGTGTTTTCTGTGGTGTTTCTTATGATGTCTTCTGTGCTTGCAATGCTCTTCGCAGCACTTATGCTTCTTCTTTTTCTTTTTTACGTAATCCACGTTCGGATCGTCTTCGCTCGGTTGCCGTTTGATCTTTTCCTTCCTGTGTTTCTTGAATTTCTTTCTGTCCTTATGCCTTTCCTCTTCTTGTGCTTTCTGCATCGGCTCGGTGGATGTCGAAGGCTTTACTTCTAGTGTGATTGGTGGCTTCTTCTCTTCTACGCTTACGCTTGTGTTTCGTCTTCTTTTCCCAAGTGTGAATAGTGGATTTTCGTATTCTGTAAAATATATTTCATCGCTTATTATGTATCATAATTAAAACAACACCATAATAAGTTTTTAAGGTTTTGAAATTGTATTCAAAATTAAGGCTTATACCTAAATGCTTACCAACAACAGGATAATTAGGCTCCAAGAACCTAATATCCTCGATCGCTATACGCCCAGAGTCTCCATCATCAAACTCCACCGCCACAAACTTGTCATCATGAGGATCTGGAGACGAGACTGCCACGGTTCCCGGGTAAAGGCAGCGGTACTGCTGCGACCAGTAGGCACAAATGCGCATGCCCGAAGGTAGCTCAGACACCGATGTGGGAGTTACTTCCAAGATCTGAAGATTGAAAAGGTGGGCATATATTAATAATACCAACATGACCGTCACGACCTCTATTTTGTCGCTTACAGATCCAAAGCCGAAATAATCTTTTGGAAGCTTTATTTGCATTCATAAATAATTTCTCCTTGAAATCTCATTATACATTTTTGATCTACTTTATCTTATCTTTACATTATTTTTAAATGTTCCATATAATATTATTGTTAATAAAGTCAATACTCACAGCATCCCTTAAAGTTTCCTCTCTTGATAGAATATGAGGCTTGTTTCCCCGCTCTCCATCTAGCGTTATCGCGTATACATCGGGCGCTTGCACAGCACTTAATTTTCCAGCGTAAAACAGCCCTCCCATGGCTGTAAGCACTCGCGGTGATGAGTCCAATTTGTCTTCTGTCAATGTGCATTTTGATGCGGGTTGAGGCCCTGCCTCTTTCGGCGGGTCAGCAGTTGAAGGGGTCGCCTCACTCCCTCTCTCCTTAGACTTGAGACTCTTTCGTCTCTTTTTAGCACGCCTCCTCTCTTTATCACTCTCACTGGATTCACTAGCTCGTCGTATCGCAAATTCTAGCTCCGATAAATCATCTCTCGAATGTTTTCTTGCTAGTCTGTCGACATTCTCCCGGTTTTTCTGTCGCACTTTGTTAAGACTCTCCATAGAAGAACTTGCTGATCGGTTAAGGCCCCATTCATTTTCTTCTTCCTCAGAACACACCTTCAGTATAGGCTCAGCTTTGAGCTTCGGCCTGACTTTGCTTGTTCTGTTAGTTTCTTCTCTTGACGGTTCTCCTCTTGAGCATAAAATTCCTCCCTTCAGCTTCCCTTTAGCTAGTAAATAGCCAACCAGGCTACTTTTTGATTTAGGTTTCTTGGCAACTATAGTCTCTGTAGAATCTGGACTGGACACTTTGCGTGGTCTTCCTACTTTACGTTTCTTGGATGAACCTCTGTCGGAATCTGGTGATAGTGCTGGAGTGGAAGGTGTTGTCGGAGCCGATAAGGTCGGCAATGGAGGAGTTAATGCATCTAACTGAGCCCTTTTTTCATCATATTGGCGCTGCAGCTCTTCTATCCGTTTTCTCATGTCTTTTTCTATCGCATTAACAAGTGCCTGACACGTGGGAGGCAAAGTAGGTGTGTGAGAGCAATCCGCCGCTCCACATGAGCAAGCGGTTATCCCTCTTAAGCTCGTTTCTACTTCTAATCCAGTTGGTCTGGCCTCGTCTCTTTCGCGGTCACGCTTATGGCGTCGCATCTTTTCTAACTTGTGCCGTAGTCGTTCTTCTCTATCACCACTTCTCTTACTTCTCCTCTCACTAGATGAATCTCTGTCTCTGTGCTTGTGTTTATCTTTCTTGATAGTCGATTCTGCTGACCTATCCCTTTCGCTGTCAGTGGGGCTGAGTAAAGGCTCGCTCTTTATGAACGGACGGGATGTCATGGGCAGATTCGCTTGTGGACTTTCTTCAACTTCTTCCATAAATCTTTGTTCGGCTAACGCACACAGCAAGCCTAAACCATTGAGAGAAGTTTTAGAACATTCACTGGTGCTTGGATCAGCTGGTGGGAACTCAAATCTTCTGTGGGGCTCCGCTTCTGTTCTCGGAGGAGATTTCGGTGATGTTTTTATCATGATATTAAGTTTGGTTGTGGTTCTCGTGTCTACAGTTAATGGAGCTGGTTCTAATGTAGGCATACTCGTGCCTGGTGTGGTTCTTTCAAATTGCTCGATACTGTTTGACAGAAGTTCTAAGCCACTAACGTCAACTGGTGGTCGAGGAACTTGAGCAGCTTGCGGTGGCACGGGCGTCGTCCTGGCCGTGTCTATGACGAGGTCATTTGAACCTCCACTACTTGAGTTATCTGCCATCGCCTCATCCCTTTCTATTGCATCGATAGCCTTCTCCACCGCACCTACGACAGCTGAAGTAGCCAAGCCTTCAGAAGACGACTCCTCAGCGCTGTCAATTGAAGGCACCAAAATTTGTGACCCTTGACTTGAATCGTAAGGTGAATGTGCAACTCCAACGCACGCTACGTCCCTTTCATCTTCATCTGCATGATTAGGTGAATCATCTTCATCATCAATATGGTCTGTTTGATTCGAAGCATCTCTATGTGCTGGGAGTTCTGGGGCTTCGGGCGGAGGCGTTGGGGGTGCTGCTGGCGATGTGGCCTGACTCCTGCACGCCTGCTCTGTGAAATCTGGCTGATAGTACAAATGTGTAGTTAAAATAGGCTGCTGTACTGGTTCCGGAGCAAAAGTCGGCTGAGGTTTTTCCTGAGGAGGTTCTGGTTCAATTTTTATTAAATGTGGCGTGATGATTGGCTGCATGATGGGTTTCCGTTTATCCTGGTGCGCTGGGTGTTGCTGCTGCGGCGGGGCAGGCGCTAGAGTGACCAATCTTGTTGAATGAGTATGCGTATGTTGTAGCGTTGCGGTAGAGGCTAGAAGATCTCCCGGCAAGAGTTGGAGGTGGTGTGATGGGTGCGGCGCTGGGGGGAGGAGTAGTGGCGCTGAGGAGTAGGGCATTCCTCCCCATACGACGGCGTGTTGAAGGTCTGGAGGCGCTGGTAGCAACAGCAGAGCTCCTGAAGATGGGTCTCGGACAAGTTGGAAACCACCCACAGTTGAGACGCCGCCGCCAACTGGCGTTACGCCACCGACGCCCATGCCACCAACCATCATACTCTCCATCGACACTTGAGCTGGAAGGTACAAAGAGAAATAGATCAATTTACGCTGTAGAATAAATACATTCGTCATAATACATTAGAATTACAACGAATAATATACAAATTTCATCTTTGTAGTATTTGGGGCATAAAATGATAAGAATATTACTAGAATCAATAATCTAAAAACTTGAAGAACTCAATTCTGAATAGCACGCGTGTATAAACTTACACAAATTTGGTGATTGATGGCCAGTCTATTTGATCTATGAACTTGAAATCATTATGTCTTTTTTTAAATACACAAATTGTGCATTTATCATCTAGATTCTAGACAATATAACTAAAAACCATACAGCGCCGACCCCAAATAAAAATTGGGAACACGTCAAGGGAATAATGTGTGCAATACTATTTCTTCCAGAATATTTTTTGTACACTAAATATACTGGGAGAAACCAACGAGTATTACAGTTAATGGGGATTTCTTGTCCGTGTGTTATTCACGCCACGTCAGAACAGCATTTGGCATTCAGAGGCGCAGCTCGTTCATTGTCAGCGCACATCAAAGACAAGCCTTGTCAATTTGTCGGAAATTTATTTGCATAAGCAGCTTTATAATGAATTGTTTATAACAATGTGTATTCGTGTACGAACCACGGTGAAAACTCTCCGACGTAAGGGGAATTTAAAATACCTATGGTGGATATTTTTGTATTAGACTGCCTCGTGGTCTCGCGGCTCAAGTATATGCTGTGAGATCTAGAGGTCCTTATTTTTTTTTGTTCTCGAGGGGAAAGCTGTTTATGGCTCTACTTCCCGCCACCACGGGGGAGGGCGAGAAGCGTATGTCGGGGTCACCGGTCTTCCAGCCCGGCGCGCGGCGACGTCATGTCCGCGCAGATGTTAGTGCCGGGCTGGGTCCCTAACAAAATCCCTAAAACGGCAAACCGACCAAAACCCCCAGGTGGCCATCTCCGCGCCGTGTGGGGCGACCACGGTACGTGAGCGAGAGGCGCCCACCGTAATGTCGCCTTCGAGACATTATTGTCTCGGCCGTCGCGGAGTTGTAGGTTGTACCCCCACTAGCTTAGCTAACTATTTTAGCTGTTCTTGCCATCAATGCCGCATTATGACGGATTTTTTTAAGCATTCATATGCTTTATTCTCGAAAATCCAATCGAAGCTGAGACCCCGCGATTTCACTGCGCAATCCTACGACACTTCAAATAATCGCAATAAAATGTTAGGGCGGTGCAACGAGGTCTGAATATGCAAAAATCCCGGTATTGTTAGCGACAAAAACAATTGTTTGTGTGACCTCACTGCACTTTTTGTGATTTTTAGGCAATATAAAAAATATATTGTAAATTGGAATCTGCTTTGTTACAGTATAATTAGAGTCAGTGAAATATACTTACGTTAATATTTTTAGCTTGTTTCCATGTCAAAGGGTAGGTACCTCAGAATTGGATCCAAAAAGAAATTAAATATGACCAAGTAAAACATAGAGTAATAAGCTAATCATACTAATATTATAACAGCTATAGATTAGATACAAAATATACCTATACTATGTTATATGCATGGCGGTACTTCCATAGAAGCCCAAAAGCGTTACACGTAAATTGTGTAATGTCTAGTTATTAAAAATCATATTTGGAATTTAGTAAAGATTACTATTTGCAATTTTTGAAGGCAAGCTGGGCTTTTGGGTTTATATGGAAGTACCGCCTCTGGTTATATCTCGGTTATTAAGTCACGCCAAGCCTCTGGGACGGATCGGGATTTAATGGAGCACATAGACCGAATAAATGTCTCGTGGTTTCGCGGCACAAGTATGTGCCGTGCGATCTAGAGGTCCCGGGTAGGGCAGAGCGTTACCGAGTTTTTCTACTAGGAAATGCTCCGTAGCAGCATTGTACACGAAAAACGGCAATAGGCTCGCTCCCTATTAAGTACGTGGACCGAAACCACAATTGTCAAAAAGTGGGTGCTGAAATGCACCTCTGCCTAACCTTTCAGGGAATACAGGCGTGAGTACCTACCTATATGTAATATTCCTGTTGATAGTGCCCAGGTGCAATATTTAAATAATTATAGCGCTTTTCCCATAAAACTTTAACATATACCTAGTGTTCATACACATTACTATCACTACAATAATAGTAGGTACGGAAATACGGACTATAATTAACAATCAATTTTAAAATTTACGTGTTCATAAAGAATATTGCAAAACTAATTATAAAATGTCTTCATACATTTTTTACAAAGAAAAAAACCGACGAGTGCCAAATAATGAAGCGTAAAGTGACTGGACCCACTTTCACCTAACATCGAGCGATTTGCCCGAGCGCCGATCAATCATCGCGCCCAACGACAATGTTGCTGCGAGTTTTTTCCCCTTCCGTTTAAAAAAAGCCTCGCGTGAGGTGTCAAACGGCGAGCAAACGGACCGCTCGCGAAAATAACTATTTACAACACAACTTGTTATTACCGCAAAAAACCGTAAATGCAAAAAGCAACCCACAACACTAAAAACCACGAGGCGGCGAACTTCAAGGCCCTCCTTTGAAGGCGCGCCGCGAGCTGATTGGCCGAGACGCGAAGTGGGCGGGGCGTTGTAGGCGGTGCACTTCAAATTAGGGATGTGCGCACACCCAACACCGGTTTTGTCGATAAAAGCGGTTTTTAATGGTTTTTATTGGTGATTTTTTTATAGCGTAATTTATAGGCGTGTAGCGCGAGTTCCGTTTTAGCGCGGATGCGGCCGAGACACGAACAGTTTTTGTTGCCCAAATGTTATTATTTATCGGCAAATTTGGTTTTTACAACATGAATGATACGATATTATGAGCTCGTTAGTTTTTTTCGTATTGCATGACTGATGGGTTCGATTCTTGAGAGGGTAACAACGTCCTCAATCATAATACACTTGACAGCACTGATATAACAGAATTTATTTCGGAATTCGCACCTCCATTTATTAAGAAATTTTGCCAGAGTAAATTAAAAAATTATAAGAATCGAATATTTAATTAACAAATGATCTTGAGTATTATAACCAAGATACATGCTACAGACATCACTAATTGGTAATTGCCATAGTAAATTACATGAAGTTTGGATTATAACAACGCCTTTAGACTAGTTGAAAAAGAAAAACTGAAATAACTGGTAGATAAACTCATAAGCTCGTAAGCTGGGCACCGTTTACACCATATTGCACTAACTGTCACACAAAGCAGCCAATTTAAAGGAGGCTCTACCTTATAATTAAATCTATACTAATATAAAGCTGAACAGTTGGTTTGAACGCGCTAATCTCAGGAACTACTGGTCCGATTTAAGAAATTCTTTCAGTGTTAGAAAGCCCATTTATCTAGGAAGGCTATAAGCTATATATCATCACGCTACGACGAAAAAGAGCTGAGCAGCAATGGAAAATGTGGGGAAAACGGAGAAGGTTTTTTTAAGTCTAATGTTTCGCATAGGGAGTTGAGGGTTACAACTACGAAGCAACTAATCAGGCCGGCGTAATAATAGCGACCCGTGAGA
This sequence comes from Hemaris fuciformis, assembly GCA_907164795.1. Classification (NCBI taxonomy): domain Eukaryota; kingdom Metazoa; phylum Arthropoda; class Insecta; order Lepidoptera; family Sphingidae; genus Hemaris; species Hemaris fuciformis. Next base: position 1,573,429 of record OU015440.1, on the reverse strand, counting down.
CGCTAGCGCCTCGTGTCTAAGTACTTACCATCAGGCGCCATGTAGGAATTCTCCCGAGCTTGCATTGAAAGAAAAATATCGTTACTAATTGCCATTATTTGTCATCGTAGTTATGAAGTCGCTTTTATATTTTTAGTAGATATTTAGATATATCTACAAATCTAACAATTCATAAACCTTAAATAAATATTCGTTAACTCACGCAAAGCAATGTGTCAAACAGTCTTGAGTGGGGGATGTCAGACACTATCTCGCCGCGGGGATCGAACCCACGGCCTGTCGTTTCACAATATCGTGACCAATCGTGATAATGTGTCACATATTTTTATATCTCGATTCTGGAAGTAGTATAAACGGCAAGAAAACTCGTCCTTAGTGAAGTAGATATCGAAAACTATAGGCGACTTTTCCGTTTTATTAAGTTATAAAGCTTAATCGCCTATTAAAATTGTGAAAATCTGCTTCAAACGAAACATTAAATTGCAATCAACATACATATCTACATATATCTGTAAGGAATATAGACTCAGGACTCTCTAACCCTGGCAGAGTTAGGTGTATCACTGTTTTCTTGTTTTAAAGTGTAGCTTTGGTTTAATTATAGTGTTAGTTCAACGGGAGTCGAATTTATGTGTGTGTGAGTATCTTTCTTTCGGTCTTCTTATTCGCAGTAATCATCATCATCATCATCATCATCATCATCATCATCAGCCCAAATACGTCCCACTGCTGGGCACGGGCCTCCCCTACAACTGAGAGGGTTTAGGCCTTAGTCCACCACGCTGGCCTAGTGCGGGTTGGCGGACTACACACCTAAGAAATTCCTAAGAACTTTTTTTAAGGTGTGCAGATTTCATTACAATGTTTACCTTCACCGTTAAAGCAAGTGATAATTCATTGTGAATACACACATAACTCCGAAAAGTCAGAGGTGTGTGCCTGGGGTTTGAACCCGCGACCGCCGAGATTCTCGACTGCGCGCCTAATCCTCGAGAAATGTGATTAAAAGCCTATAATTAAAACTGCAATGGCTAGGCAATTTAGTGGCCTGTCTACTCCCGTAATTGCCCGTCATTATCTTTATAAAACGGCTAAGTGAGAAATCCAACGCTCCGCGCTCAATGCGAGCAATTCATTAATTCATCGTACAATTTGTGCGCAAAAACTACCGTTTGTATGGACATAATAAACGGGATCCGGTTACGTCAGCGCTCGGAACCTATTCACCGATCAAAAGGTTTTTTCACGGCGGGGTAGTGACCGGCGTTAAGTGCCAGGTGGCGAAAAACAGTCACTAAATCTAACATATTTTTTCTTCTAATCCAATCCATCAGCCAATCGAAGTCCACTGCTGGACATAGGCCTCTCCCAATGACTTCCACAGGGACCTGTTGGAAGCAGCCTGCATCCAGCGACGTCCCGCGACCTTCACCAGGTCGTCCGACCATCTTGTCGGAGGACGTCCCACGCTGCGCTTTCCGGTACGTGGCCTCCACTCGAGAACTTATTGGCCCCATCGGCCATCATATTTTTACTTAATATATTTGAAATGTCGTTTTTATGCTCAAGTAGGTGCCTACCTACCGTGCCGTGCGATCTAGAGGTCCTGGGTTCGATTGCCGAGCGAAAAGTTATTGTTTTTTGGAGTCTGGAAATGTGCCCGAAAAACGACAAAAAAAGCTAAACACCAACCAGTGACACTTTGATTGCAGATTTGATGAGACCAAAAGAGATATTTTTGAGGAACCGATATTTGCTTATGGACCGAAAACTCTTAAATTTTCAGATAGCCACGACGTAAATCTACTCTAACCCTGGGTAAGAATTTAGTACCTATACCTAGGTATGCTTTTTGAACTTAGTTATGACTGTTGGTTGTATAAGAAACTAAATTAAGCCCACCTTTATAAGTGTAAATTAAATAAAACCGACATAAATAAATAAAAACTATTTTAGAACATTACAGAAATTTTATATCTAGTAGCATGTATGACTCCTCAGTAACAAAAGAAGTAGGTAGGTACTGATGACCTCGAGGTTTGAGAATCTCGGCGGTCGCGGGCTCAAACCCCAGGCACACAACTCTGGCTCTTCAATGTTATATGTGTATTCACAATTTTTGATTTTTGACAGCCTCGTGGCGCAGTTGGCTAGATACCAGCTTGCGAAACGAGAGGCCGCGGGTTCGATCCCCGCACCGAGACAAATGTTTGTGTGGTCCACAAATATTTGTTTCGGGTCTGGGTGTTTGTGAGACCGAAAAGTCTCTCGTAGTTTCTGATAGGTACCCACGACACAAGACTTGTATCTTAGTGTGGGGTCAGAAATATGTATGTGACTGTTGGGTGTATTTATTTATTTATTTAATGAATTACCACTTCCTTTAACGGTGAAAGAAAACATCGTGAGGAAAATTGTAGGTACACCTTAAAGTTCTTAGGAATTTCTCAGGTGTGTAGTCCGCCAACCCGCACTAGGCCAGCGTGGTGGACTAAGGCCTAAACCCTCTCAGTTGTAGATAAGGCTGATGATTCAAACTGATACGTTTCGTCGGCTGTTTGGAGTGGCACGTCATAGAAGACGAGCGTAATGAAATTATTTCCTTAAAGGCAATATCTAGGGGTAGGGACCTCAGGATAGCACGGCCTACACTTTTGCTCTAATATCAACGAGACAGCCGTAAATATAGGTAAACATTTTATAAATTTTGCTAACTCATGTTTTGTCAATTCCCCTTTAGACTTAGAGGCAAATATTTAATTGTGTGTATTCACAATGAATTATCACTTACTTTAACGGTGAAGGAAAACATCGTGATGAAACCTGCACACCTAAAAAGTTCTTAGGAATTTCTTAGGTGTGTAGTCCGCCAACCCGCACTAGGCCAGCGTGGTGGACTAAGGCCTAAACCCTCTCAGTTGTAGAGGAGGCCCGTGCCCAGCAGTGGGACGTATTTGGGCTGATGATGATGATGATGAGAGGCAAATATTCGCCGAATAATTTCTTTCTTTTTGTATTTTTTCAGCAACGTGTTTTTGGGTCCTTGAAAAGGTTTAAATAATAGTTTGTTTTAATTTTAAATAATTAAACCTCTATTAAATTAAATTGCTTTCAAACTTTATACTAGAACATAATTATGAAATATTGCAGCTATTATTTTTGTAATTCATAAAAAAACGTTGTTGTTGTTGTATTAGGTACCTACGTTATAATTTCTGGGAATTAAAAAATATGCATTGTTTTAGATTTTTAGATAGTAATTTTTTGAGAGGATATTGCTTAACAGGATGAAAGAACATCTAAGTACAGTATTACCGAACCACCAATTTGGCTTCCGGGAAAAACACGGGACAATTGAGCAGGTACACCGTATAGTTGACACCATTAGCAGATGCCTTGAAAACAAACTATATTGCTCCGCAGTCTTTTTGGATATCAGCCAAGCGTTTGATAAGGTATGGCATGACGGCCTCCTGTTCAAGCTAAAGAAGCATCTCCCGCATTGTTTATTCCGAATACTTAAATCCTACTTAGATAAAAGATGCTACCAAGTGAAGTACAACGATGATCTCTCAGAAGTACCTACACGAAATACAATCAGGTGTCCCTCAGGGCAGTATCTTGGGCCCTATACTGTATCTGATTTTTACAGCAGATATCCCAACAACTACTAACCTGCACCACGACTGCGACATACGCTGATGATACGGCGCTACTATCGGCTCATAGCAACCCAGAAACGGCATCATCACAGTTGCAAAACCACCTGACAGCAGTTGAGATGTGGCTGAACCGTTGGAGAATAAAAGCCAATGAGAGCAAATCGGTACATGTAACATTTACACTTAGGAGAGAAACATGTCCACCGGTAACGCTAAACGGCAAAGTTATCCCTCAAGATAATAACGCAAAATACTTGGGAATGCACCTAGACAGGAGACTTACATGGCAGAAACATATTTGGACAAAGCGCAAACAACTAGATGGAAAACTGCGGTCACTGAACTGGTTATTGGGACGCCAATCACAACTGAATCCTAACAGCAAGATGCTAGTGTACAAAACTACCATAAAGCCAATCTGGACTTACGGAATACAACTGTGGGGAACAGCCAGCAACAGCAATATAGACATCCTGGAGAGATTCCAGACTAAAGCTCTGAGAACAATGTTTGGCATCCCTCATTGTATAAGTAATAGATACATATACCTCGACCTTGGTCTAAAAACAGTTCGGCAGGAAATAGCTCAAAACAGCCTGAAATACCAGGAAAAACTATCCATCCATGTAAACAAACTGGCACATGCATTGAGTAGAGAAGGCGCTCTTCAGCATACCCGACTAAAAAGAAGTGACATACCGAGCCTACATAAAAGATTTACCACTTGACATCAAAAGGGTCGTGTGAAAAGAATTTTCATACAAATATGACTCTTGAAGAAAACATAAACTGAGTAATCAAACAAAGAAGTGGCTTATTGTTGGAAAACAGATTGCCATGAAGCAGACACATCAAAAAAAAAAAAAAAGATAGTAATAAAACGAATACAAATATGTAGAAGTCTACATACCTAATTATACTCACTCAAATTGTAATCAATGTGTAACTGTAGAAAGCAATTTAATTTTTCACATAAAGTATTGCCATATTTAAATTATACCATAAAACAAAGTTTTAATCAAGCTACAGTTCACGAGAACCAATTAAATCGTTCAAAGATTTGCCCGATATAAGTTTGTTCCAACATAACTGCGAAGAAACGACGAAACAAAAAACTAATAGAGGCGCCAAAGTAGCGCGCAAACTCGGCGACGTACTACCCGTCCGAGTACAACAGGCCCATTCATAACGACACTGGTAGTAAAACAGTAGTAGCTTTTCAATTTAGTAGTATTATACCCGCCGGTCATCGCATCCGCGACTATTGACCGGACGAGTAAAGTTGCAATGTCGCTACCAAAGCAACATGAACGATAGGCGGTGTTCACAAACAGGCGGCGTAAACTACGCGCCAACTGCTTCATACAAACATCTTCCTACTCTTTCTAACGTGTATACGAGAGAAAGGGACAAAACACGCATACAATCTACAGAGAGCGCTCGCTAAAACTGGCGGTCTCGCAATGCAGTTGGCGCGTAGCTACCAGGCGAGCAGAACTAACGAGGAGGTGTGTCACTCACCGGTCGGGTACTGCCAGAGCGGTGCGGGGGGTGCGGGTGCGGGCGGTGCAGGCCACGCCAGAGGGGCGGAGCGATCGTCGCACAGCACGTTGGCCACGCCCACCGTCATGGCCGCCTGCGTCGCGTCTGCGGGATGACAACACAATGACGTGGCGCCTGCAAAGCGCAACACGTGTCACGCACACATACACACACACGCACACGTACACACTCTGTGAACGATTGTTCACAATTAATTATACAATTTTAGAATTCCTGGTCGTTTCTGATACCCCAGTGGAATCTTATATTATGGATGACTTATAGTGCAGATTACATTCAATTTCTTAATATTCGCTTATGCCAGACAATATGTCTCTCATACTAGGTATTGAAAATATTGGTAAAGAGAGTCCTGGTACCGAACAATTACTTATTCACTATGTGCGCTTTTCATACTAATTTCTTCAAAGTTCAAGGAATAAAATCCTTTAATTGCTAAGAAATACAAGCGGAATTCGAAGAATGTCCTTACTTTGATTCTAAATTTGATCGGCGAATTATCATCTATTGAATACGTGATAGATATTATAATATTTTACGAATTTTAGGACATGTCGGCGTTGACTCAATATGCCCAATGATAGACAAGCTTTTGTAATGTACGAGTACGTTGCATAAAAAAAAACAGTCAGCAGTCAAATTTTTTATGCCGATAAATAAAAAAGTGTCATACAAAACCATAGTTCTATTCGTATTTATTGTCAGAATATTCGTCACTAATCTATCTTGCTATCCCCAGTAGGTCCCATTTTGAGCTCGAGCCTCTACAACTGAGTGTGATAAAGCCTAAGTCTACACGTTGGCCTAACGAGGGTTGTCGGACACAACAAAATCCAAAATGCAGTAAAGCGCGTATGAATAGTGAATGCAAAACGGACACGTTTCGAAATATATATGTCAAAAATATACAAAATCTTTTGAGTATTTACACTTCAGACTGTATTTTCTTCTAATATAGGAATCTATTGTATAAAGATTTCAATAAAAGCAACGGATGGCACTCCGGTAGTGTCGGCAGAAGTGAAAACTTCAACATTAACGTGCATTTTTGAATATTTCGGTATGGTTAGGGAATAATTTCGCACGAATTGCTTTATTTACGCTTAAAGTAGGTACTATCATTACGTGGTAAAATACAATATTTACCGCGCTATCGGTTTTCGTTTCATCGACTTTCAGATCACAACGATGCTAAAGAAGTTTTCACTTAAAATATCAAAATTTTCAAGAGTAGCGAGGCAAAGTGACACAAACTGATTGTAAGTATGGCGGTGTCTAAATATAGTATTAATTAGCAATGGCGGCACTACCATAGAAGCCCAAAAGCCCGGCTTGCCTTACAAAATTCCGAATAATAAACTTTAAGCTTTAAAACTTTATTTAACAAAAGCAATTTGACATATAAATGAGAATATACTGGCCCTGCAATAAATAATTATAAACTAGACATTACACAATTAACGTGTAACACTTTTGGGCTTCTATGGAAGTACCGCAACTGTTAATTAGTGAGAGACGATCTCTCGTCACTCGAGATAATAATGGCTTGCTGAGATATATTTTACGTTTAAACAACCCAAATTTATATGAAAAATATTTAAACTATCATTCATTCATCATCAGCCCATATACGTCCTACTGCGACGATCCTCCTCTACAACTGAGAGGGTTTAGGCCTTAGTCCACCACGCTGGCCTAGTGCGAGTTGGCGGATTATACACCTAAGAAATTCCTAAGATTTTTTAGGCGTGCAAATGCCTCACGATGTTTCTCTTCATTTAAAATACGAAATGCGTCATATTCCGGAATCAGTGCATCCGATAAGCGTTATTATTAGGAATTTCTTAGGCGTGTAGTCTGCCAATCCGTACTAGGCCAGCGTGGTAGACTAAGGCCTACCTAACCCTCCCAGATGTAGAGGAGGCCCGTGCCCAGCAGTGGGACGTATATGGGCCGATGATGGATGGACATATTAAATTATAGCGGGTATTACACTTAAGACATTAAGGTTTTCAATTAGAATTGGAAATGTTCAGTAACAGCACGGAGTAATAATAGACTAGCCTCTTATTTAAAGCCTAACTTTTTATAAGTTCCCCGCAAGGTGCCTTTTCCGGTAATCGAACCTGTTACGTTTATAATCCACAAGACACACTTTATTCTGTAATTATCGGTAATAACCCTGCACTAAAGGGCACGGTTTAATTTATGATACGAGCAGTTTGCCTTTGTACCTATCTAATGCTTCCAATAACTGGTTTGCGTCAGCTGTCGGACTAAGTTCTACCTGCGACTTCGCCTGTAAAATAGTATTTAACTAGTATTCTTTCCTATTTGAGACTCCATGTCATAATCATTATAAGAAAGAAAGATTTTTTTAAATCGATTGAGTAGTTAGAAAGTTATAAAAGTTTTAAGTTATCTGGGATAATTCTTTAGTGACTAAAGAAGGATGCATGATGTGAATATTGACGTCATCGCATTAGAGTGCGTGAGTATAAAAGAGATAGCAAGATGTCTCGCTACGCACTTACTCTTTTCTTAAAAAACAACTTATTATAGCTTCAATTTTCTACTTAATCTCCGTGTTTGTTTTAATACAGATATATAGCAGGGAAACATGAAAATTAATATATATTCTCCTATATCCTCCCAATGCTGGGCGCTAGATGGGACTTTTAACTGGCCAAACTTGGTTGTAGAAGTACATTTCTGCTTACCCCTCAGCGAATGCAGGCGTGTATCAGATCAAGCACCTGCCTAATGGTTAAATTACACATATTTTTTTTTTGATGTTTTTCAGTATGAATCAACGTACCAACTACTAATACTAACAGTTCATTATTGGGCATTAGACTCCCTCTAAGTAAAAGATTCTATCATGTTTTGTTACCATTTTTAATTGATATTTTAATCATCGAATCCTGATGCTGCCTATTATTTATTAGTAAAGTGTATCAATAACGAACTAATATAAATAAATCAGTTATAATAGTAAATACTCCCAGTTAAATACATAGTAACAGTAACACACACTCTTGCTCCGTGGGTATCAGAAAGTAGGAGACGTTTCAGTCTCACAAACAATCAGACCAAAAAGAAATTTTAATATTTATTTATTTATCCTGTTGCATATGCTGGTCTCTAAAAAATTGTACTGCGCTAATTAACAAGCTTTTTAATCTTCTACAAATTTTAAATGACAATTGATTGCGTTATGTTATGCCTTCCATCATCATTTTACGAAAGTTAATTGTGTCTATCATAAAGTATAAAAATAAAAGTCGGAACAATTTCCCTAAAAACCTAAATCGTCCATATTGTAATATTCTTATAACTTACAAGTATAAATTAAGTTAGAAGACTTGTACTAAAAGTGAGCGAGTACCTAAATTATCTCCAGGCCAAGAAAATGACCTAAACAATCGATGATATCTCTCATCAATATTGATCGATAAACATGAACATTTTATCGACCGACTCGTCCGATAAACTACATTACACTTTTAATACAATTAATTCACGTTCAGTTTCGTTTATTTTAACTTCTATTTGCATACAAATAACCGAACGATAAAAAAAAAACTGCCATTTCTCACGAAACAAATTCTTACAATGACTCGCGATACCGGAGCGGCAGCGGTGCGAGGAGCCAACACGTCATCAAAGGAAGCACGTGCTGGTATCGCTATTTCATTCACGCGCCACGCGCTATCTCTTTCATATGCTCGTAAATATACAGAGTAAATGCAGGCTCAGAGCGAGCCCAATTATTTCCATGAGTACTCGTAATTTTTAATATCAATTTAAGAAGAAACATTAACACATTTAGCGACAGAATTGCACATTATGTAATTATTTTTATATTTCATTAAATTTTTATTTACTTTTCGTCCGCAATTCATAATAATCGTCGTATCCGTCCGATCTCTGCATTGTACACTACACTGTGCTCGCTATCGGTTGACCTTCACCGTGCTGTCTCGCTCTAACGCCTGCATTCCATACGTAAGCGTGTCTCGCTCGCTCTTGGAACTTGTTTGTTCGCCGTCCACATCGTACACCTCCTCGTACGTTCTGCGATCCTAGTATCACGCGCGCTGAAGAAAAGGGTTTATCCGACGCTGAGTGACCCGGATGCACCAACTAGGATTTTCCGACCAAGAACTATTTCATTTTTCATGAAGATCGTCGAGTTTTGTATCAAAAAATACGTGAAAATGCAGCGGCAGCTTGACACAAAAATAATATTGGAAACACTCGTTTTTTACGATTCAAAATAGGGTGTTTTTCGTCCGGCAGGTTGTTTTTTCTGCGCAAATATTGGCTCGTCAGTTAGTATTTTTCACGGCGCTCGTCGCTAGGAAATCTAGGCCAGTTAATAGCGTCCCTATTCTAGAATTAAAATAGCTGCACGTCTCGTTGCGTGGTCAGCGTAGTGAAGCGTAGCGTAAATAGAATGGACGCAAAGTCGCGCCGAGTCGGCACTCGCCACGCCGCGCCGCGCTCGCTGCAAGGCCGACTGGATTCGATAATAACGGCCCATAATCACCGAATGAAATCGAACACTCGCTCAATGTGATTTTTTATACTCCGTTATTACTCAATGCAACCAAATAAGCAAAGAAAATCGTAAAAAGTATGTATCAGCGCAGAAACCATTCTATAGCTATTCTATTACAAAAAATGCATGAAGCTTAAAAGCTCCGAAACACCAATTAATTTAAAAAGGAAGTCCCTTGTCACCGCGACGAATGTATGCGAAATTAAACATTAAAACGACACGCAAAAAGTTCTAAAACAGTTTGACAAAAAAATCTGTTTTCAGTTCAAAAGCAAAGCGAGGACGTAGTTACACAAAAATGTACCAGGGCAACATAAACGCTAGCGGTTGCACGGTGCGAGCGAACGCGCAACAGTATATTTGCAGTCGAATCAAAATGCCGCGCGTGGAATTGTAAGGGGCGGGCGTCGCGCCGAGCTGCATCCGTAAAGTTGTCGAATTAGAGAGCCGCTGGTTGTGCATAATGGGGACATGCCATACAATCAAAGGGAGAGAACAAATATTAAAGTTGACATTTTCAATCAAACAAAATCGGTGGGTACAAGTGAAAATTTTACTATTCACCGACTGAGAATGATTTTTCATTCGCGAGTAGAAAAAGACAGAAACCTTTCCGGGCGCGCGGTGAAAGAATATTAAAACAACAATAAAAAAAATACCGACAGAGCCAATTTGCAACTCTAAAAACGTGATTCGATATTATCGAAAGGTAGTGCACATGTAGAATTTCACCATTTATTACAGTAATGTAGGTAATAAAGCAATTGGCAGCACTAACGAGCACCGACAAATTGAATCGTTGTACATTCCCGCAAAAGGAAATTCCAACAATTTTTTTCCGTGTTTATATTTGCAACTGAACTGCAATGGCGTGGTCATTTTATTTATTAATACTCGCTAATAATTGCTTGCAATATTGGATATTATTGGCGAGTTAAGCCTGCATTATCGAAAATATTTTACAAAGCCTGCAATACCTTTGGCAGATTTCACGCTCGCATTTTATGTTCATTGTAATATTAATTTTAAAATTTGAATACATTTTTAAAGTATGGATTATTTCAACGTTTTGTATTACACACGTATATATTAACCAATCAGTAAATATACGCACCACGAAATGAAACCGATAACAGAAACGATCAAAATGTACCTATCATCATCAGCCCATATACGTCCCACTGCTGGGCACGGGCCTCCTCTACAACTGAGAAGGTTTAGACCTTAGTCCACCACGCTGGTCTAGTGCGGGTTGGCGGACTACACACCTAAGAAATTCCTAAGAACTTTTAGGTGTGCAGGTTTTACTACGATGTTTTCCTTCAGCGTTAAAGCAAGTGATAATTCATTGTGAATACACAAATAACTTCGAAAAGTCAGAGGGTTTGAACCTGCGACCGCCGAAATTCTCGACCGCGCGCCTAAACCTCGAGGCCATCACTGCTTACTTGTACCTACCTATGTAATGACAAAAATTATTTGCTTATTTACACTTTATATACATCAAGTATAGAGGCGGACTAAATGCCAAAGGCATTCTCTGACAGTCAACCTCTAGGTGATGCAGAGATAAAAAGTACAAAGAGAAAATTATCACGTGCCTTAAGGAATTATCATGTGAATTCCTTAAAAATGTGAATTTTTTAGGTTCTATTTTGTTGTACTAGAATATAACATTGTCCAGGCCGTATCTACGTGTGAGAGGGGTTAAAGCTTTCTTTTACTATGACTTCAGAGGACATAAATAGATAGATAGATAGATAGATAACTCTTTATTGACACCCACATTTATACCTACAAGTAATTTACATAGATTTTACAAATAAAAAATAAAAATGGAACAATAGGCGGTCTTATCGCTGAGAGCGATCTCTTCCAGACAACCTTTGGATGGAATGTAAGAAGGCAAAGTATGTTTAGGGGTATACATAAGAAAATGAAATATAAATTAAATAATAATAAAACAGCAAGATAATAATAAGATACTATATGTTTATAAATATACATGTACACACACACACACACACAAACACACAAACATACACACACCCACGCACACACACAGAGGGAGAGACATACATAATGTACTAGTACATAAAGTATTTATTAATTAGTATTCGACCAATAATAAATATATAAGTAAAATATAATAAAGCCTAGATAAGCTCTTGAGTGGAATTCACAAAAACAGAAATGTTTCAAGTTAAAGACATCATAATCTAAATCTGTTATGTTCCGGAGCAGACGATCAGGTTAGTCACCCTCGCCCCCCGCCCCTGCCGGTCGCCCCACCCCGCATGCCATTAAGTCACCAAGTTGGGGCTAAGATTAACTTGCCTATAGGAACGTGACAAGACGTGATGGCCTCGAGAGGTTTAGGCACGCGGTCGAGAATCTCGACGGTCGCGGGATCAAACCCCAGGCAGACACCTCTGACTTTTCGAAGTTATGTGTGTATTCACAATGAATTATCACGTACTTTAACGGTGAAGGAAAACATCGTGATGAAACCTGCACACCAAAAAGTTCTTAGGAATTTCTTAGGTGTGTAGTCCGCCAACTCGCATTAGGCCAGCTTGGTAGACTAAGGCCCGAACCCAATCAGTTGTAGAGGAGGCCCGTGCCCAGCAGTGGGACGTATATGGGCTGATGATGCTGATGATACTGAGAACATCCTAAACATAGTTGACAGACCGTGATCAAAAAACATAGACAGGTTCTAGTTATGGCGATTAGGAAAATGTCAAAACGTTTATTTCTTTTTTGGGTTATTTTAGTATGAATGTGTTTGTAGTCGCCGTAGCTATTACCTGTCTTAGTTTCCGATCACGGTATGTTTACTGCCTGTATAGGTACTCATAGGATAGAAATTATTTTAGTGTAATAACCTTTTATATTTTCTTAACATAATAAGAGTGTTTCATAGTTGACAATACGTATAATCATCATCATCATCAGACCATATACGTCCCACTGCTGGGCACGGGCCTCCTCTATAACTGAGAGGGTTTAGACCTTAGTCCACCACGCTGGCCTAGTGCGGGTTGGCGGACTACACACCTAAGAAGTTCCTAAAAACTGTTAGGTGTGCAGGTTTCATCACGATGTTTTCCTTCACCGTTAAAGTACGTGATAATTTTGTGAATACACACATAACTTCGAAAAGTCAGAGGTGTGTGCCTGGGGTTTGAACACGTATAATATGTATCAAGAATGATGATGATAACTTCCATAACTTGTGATAAAAAATCGTTTTAGACATCACTGTTATAAAGGATTTGTAAATAAAAAAAGAATTGGTTTAAAGAATCGTTACTTATATAGTACTTAGTTGTTACTACATACATACATAAACTCACGCCTGTATTCCCCGAAGAGGTAGGCAGAGGTGCATTTCTGCACCCACATTTCGCCAGGTATGTATCAGTCCCACGTAATAGGGGGCGAGCCTATTGCCGTTTTTCGGGCACATTTCCAGACTCCGTGCTGTTATTGAGAATTTCCTAATAGAAAATCCCAATAACACTTTGCCCGACCCGGGAATCGAACCCAGGACCTCTAGATCGCACGGCACATACTTGTACCGCGAGACCACGAGGCTGTTACTGTATCAAGTATAGGTCATTTAGTGTGATATTATTGTTAAAATGACAACCTCGGTGCTGCAGTACCTAACTTAATACTAAATACCAGCTTAATAAAGAGAATAGCTGCAGTTTCGATCCCCAAACTGCGATTAATCGTTGTGTTATCCAAAAAGATACTACGGAACTAGGTTTTAATGGGATTGATAAATTCTCCTGTTCATACGACACAATAATTTATATGTGTGAAACACAAACACACAAACTTAAAACGCCAAATCTTACTCCTCTATTTTGGTCCATTTCTAACAAGGGATCCACAGTTTAGGCATAGCGTAGGTTATATAGAAGGTACACTAGGTACCGATGCAAGAGCGACCTGTATAAATAATTGAAAAGGCCAGTTTGTGAAGAGAACTGGGCCATACGGCGAAGCGCTATCGATCGGGCTTATTTTCGGACAAACCCCGATAATATTGAATGTCAATTCGTGCAGGCTTCGGCCGCAATCTGACGCGATAATTGCATTTCATTCTCTCGAAACATATTCGGTAATGCAAAGCTCGCATCACTGAATAGGTAGGCAGGAGTGCATTTAGTGAGCTGACCCGTGGCGCAGTTGGCTAGACACCAGCTTGCGAAACGAGAAGTCGCGTGTTCGATTCCCGCACCGAGGCTAATGTTTGTACACATACATACATACATAAACTCACGCCTGTATTCCCCGAAGGGGTAGGCAGAGGTGCATTTCTGCACCCACATTTGGCCAGGTATGTATCAGTCCCACGTAATAGGGGGCGAGCCTATTGCCGTTTTTCGGGCACATTTCCAGACTCCGTGCTGTTACTGAGAATTTCCTAATGGAAAAACCCAATAACACTTTGCCCGACCCGGGAATCGAACCCAGGACCTCTAGATCGCACGGCACATACTTGTACCGCGAAACCACGAGGCAGCTAATGTTTGTGTGATCCACAAATATATGTTACGGGTCTGGGTGTTTGTGGAGGCGAAAAATCTCTTGTAGATTCTGATACCCACGACACAAGACTTGTATCTTAGTATGGGGTCAGAACAGTGTATGTGACTGTTGGGTGTATTTATTATTTGTATATCTACTATTTAACGGGCATATTAATTCTATATTCCCTTTTGAGAATTTTGTAAGGGTAAAATGTAATTTTGTTTGATCCGTAAAACACGGAATATGACAACGAGAAAGCTGATTAAGTTATTAGTAAAGAAAATTATTCACTTTCCTTTTTTAATAAGATTTACTTAATTTGTTTTCACTAGTCAAAAATCCCGTTTAATTTCATACATCACAAAGGATTATACAATAAAAACGTGATTAAATATTTAACAAACCAAATTGTCCATAAGAGTATTAAATGTACCAGTGGCGATACTTCCATAGAAGCCCAAAAGCCCAGTTTGCCTTTCAAAAGTCCAAATAATAATCTTTAAGCTTTACATCTTTATTTAACAGAAGCAATTTGACATATAAATGAGAATATCCTGACCCCACAATAAACAATTGTAAACTAGATGTTACAAATTAACGTGTATAACGCTTTTGGGCTTCTATGGAAGTACCGCCACTGAAATGTACCTCGTTTATTTCCGCATAAGCATAGATAATTGGTGCGAGTCAAGCACCGTCAATTAAACGTTGTTTAACAATCACTTGCGGCCGGCATTATCTACAATTACTATTATAATGCAAATATATGCCCTGCACTTTGTAATGGCAGAGTCAACAGTTTTTTTACTCGCAACGAGTGGAGGGTGCACGACCCCATCCGTTCCTCCCCTCGTTATAACCAATACGATTGAAAATAGACTTTATTTTGTGGGTGTTTCGGTTTAGTATCAATTGACAAATGTCAGGAAGTAGCAAATTTGTTCGAATATTTTCGGAAAGCATTTACGGAATTGAAAAGTTTATGCTTTTGCAAATTCACGCCGGTGACGAAACTAAACGTTCAATTATAATTATGTTTTGCTCTTGGTGCTGTCTGTACTAAGGTACGGTGGGCAGAGAATTAAAAACATGATCAAAATGCATCTATCCGTGAAATATTGGACATACCTTCTTTTAGTCATTTTTATGGAGAAAAATAGGTGATTAAATTGAATACGAATATATCATGACGCCTCGCTTTCCAATAACTAGAATACATTACAAAACATTCTTTAATTTTTTTTTTATAATATTGTAATTTTATTGTAGAAAACATAGTATTTTACAGAAAACATATCACTATTTATTTACCTACATACGCCGTCTACCTAATTAAATTCAAATGACTTAGACTTATTAATGAACTTAGCTTTAGTTATACAACATTTTAATATGTTTTTTCATTTTTTGTTATTTTCACATCCGGTTAAGAACGCAGATTCACTAAGGAGAACATGCAAGAAACTCTTGGAATTTTAAATATTTGTTCTTGTGTTGGTTTTCTCGAAGAGATCGTAGCTATTTCTTTTCTCATAGTTGCTTATGTCATTTATGTTGTATATTTGTATTATGTATAAGAAAGAATATATAATAAAAAAATATATAGTCAAAGTTCAAAGGTGATTACTGACTCACTACCGCGTCGATTCCGAGTAACGCTGTAAACTAGGTTTATTCAGTTAGTGCAACCCTGACCCGACGTATCTGACCTGATTCCCGATATCAACTCGGACTTTAAACCGATAAACTTATTACCGGAGCAAATATGCTTAATTAAATTATTTTTAATGCTGAATGCGCGCTTGAGTCTACGAGGAGTTTAGGAAAAATATTGGTCAGTATAATGGAAGATAACGTGTCTTGCTTAATGTTAAGAGATTTTTGGGTTTTTTGCTATTACAATTTTTTGATTATATTCTTGCGTGGACAAGGAAAATCTATGTTATTGTAGGTAATAAACGAATTAATATTATGAAACCTGTTTGATGGATTAATATAATGAGAAATATACGTAATTTGTATCAATCATAGTTCAAATATTTTTGTTTGACATTTAAGACAGTCTGTTAGACTGCCGCGTAGTCTCTCGATACAAGCATGTTACCATCTGGATGGAGGTCCTGGATTCTAGTCTCGCGTCGGGCAAAATGTTATTAGGTTTTTCCACTGGTAAATTCTCAATAGCAGTACGGAGTTTGGAAATATGCCCCAAAAACGGCAATAAGCTCGCCTCCTAATACGTGGGACTGACGCATACCTGCCGAAATATGAAATGCACTTCTGCCTACCACTTCGGGGAATACAGACGTGAGTTTTTATGTAGGTGTGTATATGTATGTACAATCCGTTAAATTTGAATCAGTTGAAGTAAAAAAATACTCCATATATGATGTATGTGATGAATACTTTTTTGGCAACTAGTAAGTTTGGTGTGCAATAACATGAGGGAATGTACCAGGGGAGCAAAGACGCGCAGGCGGTATGCGCCGGCGACCGGCCGACCCTCGCGCCAGATAGCGAGGGTCGCCTCGACCTGCGGGGAGACTGTCTTTGTAGGTCTTGCACGATACAGGGCTGTACAACACTTATAACAAATATTTAAAAAAATATATAAAAAATAATTATAATTTTCCTATGTAATTGACGCATCAGATAACGTTTCTAGAACATAAATTTAATAATTTTTTACAATAAAAAAAAATAAGCAACATTATTTGGACACAAGAAAGCATTAAAAGCAGCTGCACCACACTTTCGACATACAATATGTCCAATGTATATTAAATATGTACATGTTTTAGTGCAACATGATTGTGTAACATGCGCAGATGTTGAGTTCAATGATTAAAATCTTAATTATTTGTATATGTAGCAACTAACAAAAAATCGCGAATGTAAAGTGTTTGTATAAAATTATATAAAGTGAAGACCATAAGTCAGGTTTTAGAATGTAGATAATTAAGTTAAATGATTTAAAATCTGACGTCACTAAAAGACGTCTAGATTACCTCTATATCCTAAAATCCTTAAGTTTAGCCGACGTAATTCAAGTTAAGTACCACCATCAGTGTTAAGTGCGAGTCAGTAATCTATATCGTGAATTTTATCACTAATTTATATTACTCAATGCAAACAAATACGTCCATACTATAGGCGAAGTACAGAATAATAAACTTGCTAGTGTTTTTTTTATCTAAATAAAGTAAAAACTTATATACTTATATAAAAGCAGTGATGGCCTCGAGGTTTAGGCGCGCGGTCGAGAATTTCGGCGGTCGCAGGTTCAAACCCCAGGCACACACCTCTGACTTTTCGAAGTTATGTGTGTATTCACAATGAATTATCACTTGCTTTAACGGTGAAGGAAAACATCGTGATAAAACCTGCACACCTAGAAGTTCTTACGAATTTCTTAGGTGTGTAGTCCGCCAACCCGCACTAGGCCAGCGTGGTGGACTAAGGCCTAAACCCTCTCAGTTGTAGAGGAGGCCCGTGCCCAGCAGTGGGACGTATTTAGCCTGATGACGACGACACTTGATATAGAGATAAAGTTTATTAAAAGGGCAAGCGATGATCTAGGCCAACCCTAAACACGAGCGGGAAACACGCCAAATGTTTGTGACGGGGCGCTGCGGCACGGCGGGGGCGGCGAGCTTCGGACAGAATTGGTCCGGCATGATTAGAAATATTCCACTAGCAAACCTATCCACATAACTGACAGCCGTTATCGCAAAGGCCATTCATGACTGAGGAACGATTGATAAAAAATAATCGCACCACCGATGACGCATCGTGAATCATAACTGTTGTATATGTTTTAAGTCAAGGCCAACAAATGACTACGATATAATTTCCTAAAAAGAATGTCCGCCTTTTTTATTAGCATATCTTTCGATTGTACTTATAATAATCAGTACCTACCCAACAAAAAAAAAACATTGTTACCAAACGAACTTTCAAGTTCCTATTAATAACATGTCTCGTCTAAAGTCTACACAAATAGACACTGTTAAATATTGATCCCTTAACCCGAATAACCAATAATGACCAGTAATCAGATGCGCCTATCCTGTCTAGTTCGCCGCTCGATGTTTACTCACACATCTCGAAACTATCTTCGCAGGCCTTGCCCGACATTAACATATGCACCGGTAAACAAGCAATTAACTCACTCGAATGTTTGTCGTCGACCCGACGGAATGTACGGCCGGACCGTTTAAACGTTATGACGCAATAAATATTGTTTCACGACTGATATTTTTTTTAATTACATCGACTTGCATAATGAGAAGCAATAAACATAAAATACGAAGTGTAACAGAATGAATGAAATGTATATTGCCGGAGCGGTTGAGGAAATGCAGTTATATCTGGATAATATTGCTATAAATGTTACAGTTTTTTTAAGTGCACGTAATAAATCCGCGGGGGCGTAATAAAGCTGCGCTGGCCCAACATGTGAGTGCTAATGAGGACTGAAAAAGCCAATCATAGATAATCTCCACGTAAAGCGAGGAGATTCCCAATAAGTAGCTGTCTATGCTTCATCACTTTTATTGTTAATCGAGAATAACGCATATGTTACTAATTCATTCAGATCAAATTAAAACTTATATAATTCTAAAAACGTGAAAATATTTTTTTTATAAAATTAACCTTGACGTTCAAACTTTAATTTCAAATAAGTAATTAAATCATTCATAGCGGACCCTAATCGGCAACCCTACGCATTGTTTGCCCGAGCATTTCCAAGTATTGCGTTGAACAAACACCTTGTACTTCTGCGGGCCTAGTAGCAAATAAATCAAACGTATATGAAATAATATTTCGTCATAGCCCCTACTCAGCCGTCCCGACCACTCGCTGTGTGGCAATGGCATTTAATGTTATCAATCTTATCACATTCATTTACTCTGTACTATTTCACTGGCACATTCGAAAATAAATCTTACTGCCCAAACAACAAGTAGTATTACTGACTGCATATAATTTATCAATACTGCATGACGAAATTTCACGAATGGCTCTTTTGTATCATGGCAGCCTGGTACATAAAAGTCAATGATTTTTCATGTATAAAATGGCATTTTTGATATTCTGTCTACTTGATAGGTAAAATAAAATATAGGTGGGTAGGAAATGGATTTATTTTGTTTGCAGTTGCTAACATGAATACGATTAATAAACTAATGTAATACTTTGCAAAATTAAAATTTAATAAGATTTTAAATTAGTAGTAAAATAAAATGAAATCTGTCGGTAGAGCGTACAGTTCGCATGTCGGGCCGGCATTAACCGCCACGCACACACACCGTGTTGCCAACAAAAACACCGACATTGTATATTTTTAGTGGCGCAGTGAAAATTCATAATGTCATAAAAGCGAACAACCAAATAAGGTAATGTTAACAAACGCTCTTAGTTTGTGCGTTTTTTAAATAATTAACAGACATTAATAGGTGGCAGAAGCAATTTCAATGACTTTGATCGTTTCTGTTTCAGAAAATAGTAGGTATTTTTTTAATAGAGACCCAAGCTCCTCATTAAAGTCTCAATGGTAATTAAAACATGATTACCATATACTATGAGCAATAAAAGTCAAGTAAAATGTTCACACCTACTCATAAACTTCAACCAAGAGGTTAGTATATATCAATATGATTCGCAAACCGGCATGTCTCAATGAAACCCTTAAAAATAAAGAAAATATAAGAAAAACATTAGGTATATGTTAAGTGATTTTTAAAGCTTTTTGAAATCTATTTAATTTCTTTCATTTAACACAATTAAAATGATTACTGTGACGGTCTAAGATGTTTTCGTTTTAGGTTTGTAAAATATACAGTTGGACCAGAACAAAATAGGCAGACATTTAGCATTTATTTAAGTTTTGCTATCTCTCGAGAATGCTCAATTTAGTTGAATTTAGTGAGGCTATTTGTAAGCTGCATGGCAGTGTCAGCTCAGAATAACTGGCCTATATGTCGTTCTATATTCAAATCGCTGTATGCTTTATATATTCCGGGTAACCTCCATTAAGATTTGTACTAAATTTATTTTCAGAATTGCTTATCAATTTTTAACTAAAATTTTAATGATAAAAGCGGGTGTACCTAAACGAAAGACCGCAAGTTCAATTTAGTTCCAATCCACAAATATTTTTCTATGAGTCATGAGACTTAAAGTTCTCATGGCTAATGGCTGGTAAGGTCAATTAATTCATGTAAAATAATAACTTTATTATATATAGGTAGGTACTGGCATCAAATCGAAAGATTAGTCACAATCCTGCAAATTCTCTGTTGGGTTATCTTTGGATTATTTTATATAGTATCTTATTGAGTCCTGTATTTTTATTGGGGCTACAAGGCAAACTCGCAAAGTATTTTGGGTGCGTGTGGCGCTTGATACTGCGTTTTCGCGATGTTATCTACGCGACGCGACTCTTGGACAAGCCGTTAAATTTTACCCCCCGAGTAACTGAGCGAGATGATGGAAATAATAGAAATATACATTAAAGAATTGATGAAGAGTTTACTATACTTTTAGAGAGCATAGAAACATTTTTTATCAAATAGAGAAACATTCAACGAACGCGATCAAAACTATTGTACAAGGCTGCTTGGGTACTTTTTCTTGTTACGCTTAAATGATCAAGGAAAAAAGGATCGCTGATTTCAGTGGAATATTCTTCAGCTAATCATACAAATATGCAGGTATGTAGTTGAAAATAATTTACTGTTTTTTTTTACTGTACTGGCAAATGCTGTTTTCCATCTGGCATTTGCTAATGCACTTATAATGTACTTAAGATTAGTTTGTATTAATTACTTCTTAATTTTTAATTATTTCTTCAATTTATCAACGTGTAATTAAATAAATGAAATACAATCGAGACAGACGAGAATTACTTATTTTTTTATGAAAAAAAGGTTACTAACGGTTTTGTTATTAGAAACGATTCGTTTTATTTCGATTTTAATGTCTAAACACAAAACAAATATTTGTTTACAATAAACACTGGCCTTTTCGTGGAAACCGCGCTGGCAGTCACTTCTATCAAGAACTAATCAACTTAATCTACTTATATTTAATGAATAATACACAGCCTTCTCAACGACCAGCTTATCCAATGGAGTTTTGCAACTTTTATAATATCATTTGTCTACTTTTTTTATGGGTAACCAACGCTGCATTCCTGGCACACTATGTCAAGAAAATTATGCTTTAGACATCAAATCTATTAACTATGCCAAGGCCGCTATCATTTTCACTTGCCAGTATTAAGGGTTCTCAAATTGCGTTTCTGGTTCAATATCATAGTTAGCTTCTTCTATGAAAGCTTCCTAATCAAGCCCATACTTCGATATCCCGTACAGCTTTGCATTTCTTATTACTAAAATTAATATAGTTATCAGTAAATTAGCGAGTGGTTATTTTATATGGACGTAAAAAGAGTGTCACATGCTGGTATGTTAATTGGGCAAAATTGTAGTGGTGAAATTAAAATTCAACGATTGTAACATGCAAACATGGGCACCTGCGCTCCGATTAATTGGTTTTATAATGACTATCGATTAATTGATTCCCTGGTACATAAGGGTTTATTTTAATATCTTTACATAATATGCCTAATACATTAATTGTATAAGTAGACATGGCATATGGCATATAATAGCCAACCTTTCATGGCTTAGTTCGTTAGATAAATGGCCGAATACTGAAACGCTACTTAATCTGAGGGTGACTTATATTTAAGTGGCTTTTATAATTTAAGCGGTAAACTGAAACATCATTTATCGGTTTTAAGACTGTGATTAACTAATGCCCACTTAAATTTCCATAAATGGCAACATTACCACAAAAAGATTTTTTTAAATGACATTTTTTAATTTATTACTGTCATCATCATCATCATCATCATCATCAGCCCATATACGTCCCACTGCTGAGCACGGGCCTCCTCTACAACTGAGAGGGTTTAGGCCTTAGTCCACCACGCTGGCCTAGTGCGGGTTGGCGGAATATACACCTAAGAAATTCCTAAGAACTCTTAGGTGTGCAGGTTTCATCACGATGTTTTCCTTCACCGTTAAAGTACGTGATAATTCATTGTGAATACACACATAACTTCGAAAAGTCAGAGGTGTGTGCCTGGGGTTTGAACCCGCGACCGTCGAGATTCTCGACCGCATGCCCAAACCTCAAGGCTATCACGACTTCTTACTGTACAGTATATTATTAATTAGCTCATCTAGGGATGGAACTTCTCACATAGTTATCGGTTATGTATACAGTATGCGTAATGCGTTCATTTACATTGCAGTAAATATTTCATGTTACATAGTGAAGACCTACGTATGCATTTAAATTATACATGAAGCAAAATTGCCTATGTTTTCAGGTTTTTATTTGCTACTGAATATTGAAGAGTTACTGGTGCATCGCGTATGATAAAGGGGGCTGAAAACACGTTGAAAGCAAAAAAATATAATTATTGTGATGCTTTGTTTTATGCTGCCCTAGTAACAGCACCTGATGGTGAGGTGTTACTTGCCTGTTTACTTGTGTGTTACTCTTCTGGATAGAAATTCGTCAAACAAAATGGCGAAAAACATATTGCTTTTACGCGAGTATGGTGGAGCAAACACAGTCATTGAATTCAAAGTACCATCCAAATAGAATATCGAAACGTCAATCCAAATTATTACCAAACTTTAAAAGCAGCTGGTTCTCAATTTGGTTGTATTTTAAAATGTTTATTACCTGTAGCCTACACAACTTTAAAAATATAGGTACTATGGGCAATTTTTTAAAGAAAACCAATAAACTACGTTAGTTTCTTACATCCAATGCAAATATCCTAAGCAACTCGTGTAAGGCATGGTACTCGCATCGTTCCAACGCTAGTGATTAGCATGTAATTGTCGGATAGAGACGCGGCAGGAGGCAATAAATCCACCTCATCTACTTCACAAAGGGCAGCGGGTTACACACACACTTATACGGTATAAATTAAATATCTACTACTTTAAGTTTCACTACACCTGCTGTAGTTAACTTTGATTATTATTATATGTTCGTTCGACAGTTTTAAAGGTGTTTTTTTATACAAAAAATATTTCTTTTAGGAAGAACTTCTTGGCCAGTAGTGAGTATTTAAGTCTTTTTGCTTCTGTGAATGTTTCAAAGAATCTTAATAATTCTTTGTCAGACCAAATTGGATTCGGGACTCGTGGAAGCCAAGGTCATACGCGTTAGCTTATAAGTTGTAAAAGCCGCCATAATGATGTCGTCTACGATAGTCATGGTTGTACCTTACCACTTAGTTTAGACGGCACTGCATTGACAGTCAACTGCAGTATTTTTCCATGGAAGTATATTTAAATATAAAATATGGATATCAAAAGTCAATAACCTTAGGCACACAAAATAAGCACAATTATGAACATTAGGCAACAACTGTTGTACAAACATATAACCAGCTAGAACAAATCATTAGTTTATTCAGTTAGTGTTAACACAGCTGGTTTTCATCAGGTCGTTGACCTTTCACTTAGCATAATAAACTTTAGTTTATCAAGTCATGATGGCCTCGGGGATTAGGCGCGTGGTCGAGTAAAAAACCCGGCGGTTGCGGGTTCGAATCAAGTTTACTTATTCTACGCACTTAAGAGTTCTTCCAAAGGTGTTTACTTCTGAAGTATCATCAATAATCCCCGAAAAGGTAGCCAGAGGTGCATTTCTACGTATAGACACATATTCCTCTAGTTGTGTTGTAAAGTCTTACGTAATATGGCACATTTCTGGACTCCATAACTAATTATAACATTGCTGGTGGTAGGATATTCGTATCCGCCCGGATGGCGACCACCGTACACAGGGCGTAAAACCCGCCATAGTGGCACATGCAAGTGTGCCGCGTTCCGGGATCAGCCAGTGTATATCCGGTTTTCGGGGGGGCTTCAATCATGGTGAAAGGATGACCGTGCCGGCAATTTTTTTGGCCGGTTTGTCGCGGTCGGTCCTTTGATCGCCATGATTGATAGTCCCCCAAACTTCTTCACAATAAGGTGAAGAGGTATTCGGCCGGCATGATTGTGTCGACCAACGGGAGACCATCATCTCTCGCTGGTCGGCACTTTTTCTGGACTCCATTGCGCTTACCATCAGGTGCAATGGGGTCACTTTGCCGTGCCAGAATAAAAAAAAAAATAAAAAAAAAAAAAAATTCCTAATGGAAAAACCGGGTATCACTTTTCCCACCCAGGAACAGAATCACAAGTCCGCATAACACTTGTGCCGTAGGGCCAACGAGGCAATGAAGACAGATAGACTAAAATTCAACATTTTTTAAGTCACATAAGTACTATTGATTTAACTACCTACTTTATTACATCAATTACAATCTCTCAATAACATACGTCATCGGAGCATTTCCTTCAAACAAACTGATAAAGACTTATCGCCTCCGATAGTTACAAAGAAACAGTCGAGCTAATAGTACCGCCAGTTAATATGTTTCGCGGAACGACAGCGAGGTAAATAACTATTTCTTAGTACATAAATTATGTATTTAACTTGACCCGAGCGTAGGATAAACGTAAGTTATGATACGAGGAAAACCTTTGATAATTGTCTTCACCGCTTGGATATTAACTAGGTTTCAGCTTTAATATAATCGACTCGGTTGCTGAAAATTTACTAAATCATTATCTGCTGTACAGGATTTTTGGTTATTATTAATCAATTTGAGATAATTGAATCGTTGAAAGTTTGGCAGCTCCTTTTCCCTGCTTTCTAATCTATGATAGTCTACATACAACCCACTGCTGGGTACAGGATTTCAAGGGTCCAGGCCTTAGTCCACCTAGTTTATGTCTCGACCTTAGCGCCACATCCTCGAAGCGGAGCAGCAAAATTTGATTGTGATGATAGATATGGCCAAGAGTAGGTACCTACTGACTGACTAAGGCCTAAGCCCTCAGTTGCAGAGGAGGCCCGTGCCCAACAGTGGGACGTACATGGGCTGATGATGACTGAGTACTGACGCATTGTGGTAAAAGAAATGTGGTTTAAACAGAGTACCAATTGGAAAAAAGTGTATCTCTTTTCATTCCAATTTTGCTGACATATCCCTATTTAGGAACTAAGTAATAAATAATCTTACATACCAAATATCACGACAATTTAAGCTCAAAATTAATGCCTCATTTCAACCATATCCATAATTTTAAGCCAGCGTGATTTCTCCGTAATCAGATTTGTAGTCCAATTAATACCCACAACACGCAAAATTTGAATTAAAAGTCATGGAACGAAGAAT
This sequence comes from Hemaris fuciformis, assembly GCA_907164795.1. Classification (NCBI taxonomy): domain Eukaryota; kingdom Metazoa; phylum Arthropoda; class Insecta; order Lepidoptera; family Sphingidae; genus Hemaris; species Hemaris fuciformis. The sequence continues at coordinate 1,547,766 of OU015440.1, read as the reverse complement.
TATGGTAATTATTTTAATTGCAACCATTATTACGCACATATCTCAAAAGCTTTAAAATTCGCGACGTTTTACCGGTGTTTGCCGGTAATTATAACACAAGAACAGATAGATTATATGGCTATTTCACCGTTAAATTCAGATAAAACATATTTAAGCTTACTCCTATTCTACTCCTTAAAAAAAATCAGATAGAAATGCTTTACGTTGCATCTAGATGAAATAGGTGCGTACTAATGTTACTTACATAAAGTAACGCTTCTATACCTTTTGTCTATCACAATGATGTATTTCAACACCCATGTTTCGCCACTATGAAATTTCAGCTAGTAAGGGTCAGGCCTATTGCCATTTTTTGAAAACATATCCAAAAACTGTGCTAATATTTTCGCAACATCCCAATAACACATTGTCCAAACCCAGTAACAACTCCACGACCTTACGATCATACTACATATATATGTATATCATTCGCCAAACCAAACCAGTCAACCTATCACTAATCCAACAAATTATTTCTAAGGCGTGAAAATTCTATGGTTTTGAACCCGCATCCACCATGATTTTCAACGATTACAATTGACTGTATAATATATCTAACACTACCCTTATTGTTACCATTCTGAAATGGAACATTCAGAATAGTAAGAAAGTGCCAAATTGGAACAATTTACCCGCACTGAGAATTATTCAAATGACGCGCAAAATTGCAGGCGCGGTGTCTTTAACCATTATGCATAAACATGAACCGTGCTAGGAAGCCAATAGCGACTGGGTCCATACATGCTCGGTTATACGAAGTCCCAGCAGTGGGATATGAGCTATAGATAGATGGTTTAAGTGTGCTGATGTAAAAAAAATGTGGTAAACCCACCCCGTAGATTAATACTGCGATATGAATGGAACCACCGGAATGTAACTAGAGTAGTACCACTGTCTCATATAAATCGACGTGAAGCAATTCTGCTGGGTTTCGTTCAGTGAGTGATATTTCCTATACAGGCTGTAAATAGATCGTGGTCGGAAACTAAGACGGGTAATAGTTTCGGCGATTGAGGCAATAAAAAGTCCCCAAAAAAAATACGTTTTCCTAATCACCATAACTATTAACATCATAACTAAGATAATACTCGTAGTGATGGTTTAGACATGCAGGTCTCAGTGCATTCTGGGATCAGTCTATAGGTATGCAGTTTACATTAGGAGTGCATAATTGTGTGACAAGTGAGGAATGATCAAATATTCTTGTGCCTAAACTGACTCGCTTAGCTGTACCAATAACAAAACTTAAAAAATACACCCGAAGTCATCGATCTACATAAAAAAATCAAGATATTCCTAACAAACACATTAATTTCGTGTAACGGAACTACTGGCCGAAAGACGTAGCCGAGAAGCGAACCGGTAGCAATTCGCGCCGAATTTCACATCATTTTAATAAAATCGATCGATTACCGTCCGAATATAAATTGCCAATGGCGATATTCGAATCGGCCCGAAGTGTTTTATAAAAAATTGAATTCAAAATGAACCAGTTTTATTGTGAGAAATATCTAAATCGAAGCGCCGATAATGGTTTCACGATGTTGATTCGGTTTTTACAATGAACTGGTCTTTTTTCGATCGGGTTACAGATTTTATCAATAGTTGATAAAAAAAATATTTTGATAAATAAAAGGTTTTTTTAACGTTATAAATAAAACATACATACATAAACTCACGCCTGTATTCCCCGAAGGGGTAGGCAGAGGCGCATTTCTGCACCCACATTTCGCCAAGTATGTATCAGTCCCACGTAATAGGGGGCGAGCCTATTGCCGTTTTTCGGGCACATTTCCAGACTCCGTGCTGTTACCGAGAATTTCCTAATGGAAAAACCCAATAACACTTTGCCCGACCCGGGAATCGAACCCAGGACCTCTAGATCGCTCGGCACATACTCACACATAGGGTGTTATCTATCTTTGTACTTAAATTTTAAAAAATCGGTTCAGTAATTTAAGACCTAAATGAAAAACGATAATTTTTCCAGTGTACCTACCTATATCTCAAATTACTCAATATTTTTTTAAATACCTATATGCATGTTAACTTATGTTTAATCATCAATGGGACGCATATGAACTGACATTCCTATTTCTACATCTAATACATGGATATTCGGAGTGTCAAGTCTATAGTAAAAAAAAGTTGGCACTATTCCGGCCCCACGCACCAACCAAATGCCACTCAGTCTACTGGATCACTGCCAAGCCACCTCCCATTCAAATTGATAATACACTTTTTAAACAAATCGTTTTAATTACGTTTCTCTGGATAAAAACCTTAATTAAACCCACTAAAAGTGTATTTGAAATGTTAATATAAGCCGCAATTAACGAACAGTTAAAGCTGTGATAACAATCGCACAGTTTTATACAGTAACAATGACTTTTAAAGAGCAGTAAATAATTTCTAGCCGTCTTGTACATATCGCGTGTCCGCCAACATTCAAGTTTGTATGGAACTAGTGGTTTGTATCGCGATTTGTATCCGTCGTAGTGTTGTGAAGTTAACTTCATACATCTTAACCAATACCTAAGCGCCAATGAAATAAAGTGGAGCAACCTGTAAAGCCAAGTTAAACGATTTTTTATCTTAGCACTATGTCGATACGAACTATTCTCGCATGTATACCTTATCGTTCAGCCTTCACTAGTTAATTTACTTTTTTTTTTCATTACCAAGCGCATCATAGTAAATACATAGTGGTACCAGGCTCGCATAAATGGCTGGAGGTAGCCGATCGCCAGTGGCGCAACTATCGAGCGGTATCGATAGCCGAGCGGCAAGATAGAGGCCGCTTCCAACGCGTAGGCACGCGACTTGAGTGCCTGATATGAATTCAATGAGTTTTTTGTTTACCACTACAGTTTGAATAATATGTTGAATATTTTTATACTTAACATAACATATCATCGTATAAGTCACAATGTTTTATTGTATTAAATATTGTGTAATATTTCATAAGGGACATCGAACACACAAAACAGCGTGTCTGTAGTTGGAAATCGTTGTAGACGTTTTAAAACATAGGTCACTTACCGATATCGTGTAGTCGTTGCTGGTTGTCTTTCTGTGACAACGCGGCTAGCAAGCCTGCGTCGCCTACCCGTTGCCTCGCAACCGCTATACCGACGGGGATCGAACCTAAGAACGTCTTTCATTGAAATATTGGTAACCAATCAATATTGGGACATCAAAGAAAAATATTGCTTTAGAAATATTAATATTTTCGATTATACGTAATAGCAATTTTCCTGGATCCACAAATGTTCCCGTGGGAAATAATGTCAAAAGAAGTCGCGAGCAATCATTTCTATATAAATTTTATCGTTAAACTTAAGACGACATTCTGTCTCAAATATTATCGATATTTTTGTACTAGGAGCGCATAACGCTGTGAGAGCTCTAACAAACGAGATTTGCTTTCGGCCGACTTTGTAGTGACAAGAAACGAGTTTTACGGAGAATATTTTCTAATCTTTTATTTTCTGAATTAATTTTATTAACCAATAAATTCCTTAGATATTCTAGGTCCTTATTAAATTATTATTTTTTAAATATAACCATAGTTTACGTTTAAGCTAAATAAGTTTCATTGCAGCAATTAATAAAATGTATGTAGACCCAAATACAGCTTGCATAGTAATTTTTATAGCTCTAAATTACGCAGAAACTGTGTTTTTAATGATGTCAATCAACGTTTACTTTTCATCAAGTCAATTAAAATTTATCACATTAGTGCGTTTAATTACCGTTGTTGAGCGACGCGGGTATGGGCGGGTGATCGGGTTTGTTCCCGGGCGAGGCCTGCTCCAGCTTGACAGCGACCAGCTCGGAAACGTGCAGCTGTTGTGGCTCTCGCTTCACTTGCACCTGTACGTTCTGACCAGCCACGCCTAACCACGTCACTGGGTTGGTTCTACTGCATCCGCCATCGGTGTGCAGCACCTGGGAGGAATCAACTTGAAGTGCCGGCGCAGGAATCGAATCTGTGGCCCCTAATTTGCAAAGAACTTCGCATCGACCCACAGAGGAATATAATAAATAATTAAAAAAACTTTATTTATTTATTGTATGAAACTAAGAGGTATGTACCTACTAGGATATCAGAAGTGTCAAGTAATTGTGACGATTTGTCATAATCAAATGTAATGGTGTATCTCATAAACATTATCGTCACATAAAGAACATTGAATATAATTTAATAGTAAAAGTAATTTGGAAAACGAATAAACAGCGTTCTAAATTACAAAATGTTAATTCTACGACGTATGGTTACTGCCGACCAAAAATATAAACGTGTAACACAGCCCGTATCAAAGTCCGGAAACAATTCTACAATATCAAGTGACGCGGTTGGCGGTTGGACCGCGAGTTTAGGACAAACTGGTTGTATCTAGTGTGAACCGGTTCTGGTTGCGCGCACGCAGATGTAACCGGTATGGTCTAGACTTGTCCTGTTACTATGAAAGCATTAGCAGCCGCTGAATGTGGAAAATTGCCTCAAAGATATGATTTATGATAATGGAAAATATTGGTATCTACACAAAATCTACGCAAATTATGGTACAGTTGCATTTGCCTATAAACTTTTGATACTTTCATAATATCTGAAGTTTTACCCATGCATTCTTACAGCAATTAGATATGCCTTAACTATAAGATAGTATTTATCAGGACACCAACACTGATTCAGATGTTTAAACCAGCTGCAAATAGACTTACTCGTACAACAACAACTTAACAACCTGGGTTACTGGTTAATGGGCTAAGGCTTAGGCCTTTTACATAAAGATGATCCTCGTCCAAAAGGGGGATATCCTACCTTCTTAGGTGAGTTAGTGAGGCAGGTGTTGCAAGACCGTTTAGCCTGCTCGGTCTTGATGGTGAGGGGCTGCATGACGCCGAGGCCGTCGATGACCTGCCGAGGCTCGCCCGGGCAGCACATCTCCGGCATGCACTTGCCCAGCTTGCCCTCCTCCATTTTGGTATTGTCTCTGCAAGGAGGGAATGGTAAATAACACAGCTCTATGAAATTAACAACTGTATGATTAACGCTAACGATTCGATATGTTGGAAATAAAGGTGTATGTTAGATAAAGCCGAATACGTTGGAAATAAAGATGTACCTATGTTAGAATGATGTAAATTTCGAAACTTAAGTCTTCGTTTTGCTATCTCATTCATTAAAAATATTAGATTGCATGCCTTTCTAAGGTCGAGCAAAAAAGTTTAAATTCGCTTTTAGTAATTTACTTACTTAGTATCGAAATTACTAAACATTACTCTAATAATTTGCATAGGACTTAGAACATGGCTGCCGAAAGGTGGGTGTTAGATCTCCGCCTACAGAAATATAAGCATGGAAATATGCAATTTGGAAACTCAAGTTTTACCGATAGTTAAATTTACAAGTAATATTGGTTCGACTGAGTCTGAGACTAAATACTTGTAACCTGTTTAAAATAAAACGATAAACGAGTAACAAGTTGGTTTACGATTCGTCCAAATTATCCTTTCACAAATCGACGGGACGCGCCATTACGAGCACCTCAAATTTAATAACAAGCCAGACATGCGGACGTATTTCGAATAACTCAATATTTTTACAATTTTCTTGCCTTTCTGCTCTTAAATCAACACGTTTCCTTAGAAAGCTTCCTTTCTGATCAGTCTTCATTTAAAGCGGATACTTTGAGTTTACAAGCATTTTTATAAATGGGAAATGAAAAAGATGAAGTCTATTTTACTTCCCATTGTCACTTTATTATTAAGGAAACAAGGTTTTAATATTATAAGGATAAATAAAGTCTTGAGAGTAGAAATGATGCTGTTTAATGCACCACAAATCAATATTTAGGTTTTATTTATTTCTTTACACTTAATAACATAGAATAATGGTAAAAGTTGACTTAATGCCTAAGACATTCTCTGCCAGTCGAACCCAATCTTCGATCAATCAATTTTAAGACACTTCCACATCAAGAGATATTTAAGTATAAGATAGCGTTAATTAAAACAAAAAAATATATGCCAAGAGTAATTATATCTCATAGAATAAGAAAAACTTGTATGAAAATTTATTGTAAAAGACTGATTTGAGTCAATTTTTAACACGCTTTCAGATCAGCTTACAAAAATTAAAGCAAGTCGCTATAGCTCCTTCTAACATGTCTTCTAAGTCTTTGGGGCTACGATTACCGTAACCGTATTTCTTCTCATGACTTTAAACCTTATTTTGTCTTTACTTACTTGTCGTGCAGCAGAACCCTTTGCGAGCAGTTGAGCAGCTCCAGCTGCAGTGGGGAGTAGGGGGAGTTGGGCGGCGGCGTCGGCACCCCGAACGTCGACAGCGATGACGAGAACAGGCTCTCTGTCACTGACGGAAACACACGCATCAATACCTTATATACATCATCATCATCATCATCAGCCCAAATACGTCCCACTGCTGGGCACGGGACTCCTCTACAACAACTGAGAGGGTTTAGGCCTTACTCCACCACGCTGGCCTAGTGCGGGTTGGCGGACTACACACCTAAGAAATTCCTAAGAATTTTTAGGTGTGCAGGTTTTATCACGATGTTTTCCTTCACCGTTAAAGCAAGTGATAATTCATTGTGAATACACACATAACTTCGAAAAGTCAGAGGTGTGTGCCTGGGGTTTGAACCTGCGACCGCCGAAATTCTCGACCGCGCGCCTAAACCTCGAGGCCATCACTGCTTTTATATACATACATAGTACATACATACACATACATAACCTCACGCCTGTATTCCCTGAAGTAGTAGACAGGGGTGCATTTCTGCACCCACATTTCGCCAGGTATGTACCAGTCCCACGTAATAGGGGGCGAGTCTATTGCCGCTTTCGGGCACATATCCAAACTCCGGACTGTTACTGAGAATTTGCTAATGGAAAAACCTAATAACACTTTGCCCGACTCGGGAATCGAACCCGTGACCTCTAGATCACACGGCACATACTTGTGCCGCCAGACCACGAACATATGTATAACTTTTACGTAAATACATAACGTAAGTACATTAACCTGATTAAGTTTTCAAAATTATTTATGGAGGGGCTTTAATACCATTGAGGAGTTTCTTGAATACATTATTCATAAACGTTTCGCCAATAGACGTCTTTCTACTTATCAGGACTAACTTCTCACAGTTGTAGAGGAGGCACAAGCCCAGCAGTAAATCCTATATGGGTGATGTAGAATAATAATAGAATTGTGCTTTGTCCACGTAATACGGAGCGCGCCTATTGCCGTTTAATGAACACATTTCCGAACCCCATAACATAATAAGTAGAAAATATTGACTAAGTATTCCATTGAGTCGCTGCCTCTATCATAGATTAACATAAAAAAATAACACAGGCGTAATCAACGTTTAAAAATAGGACCCACATATTCTCACAAATGCTCCCACATTCACAAAATGTCATTAGGTCTACCATTCGCCAACAGCTTAATTATTATACGTCACTCAGCGCGGCGCACATGCGGCCCTCTGGGAAGCGGCTGGCATGACGTCACACACTATGACGTCACGGGCTAATAGACAAAATTCGGCCGACGCCACTTGGTATCAATTGCTGTGGAATGTCAAGGATAATGTACGTAATGACTATGATTGAGGGTTTTTTGTTTGAACAGAAATAGCTGTAAATTACAGACATATAATAGCTATAATTGTGATATTTTGCTCCGCTTTGCTGTGGGGGGAACTGGACAACTCTTTGTTTTCCAACTCCTTCTCTTTATATCTATTTTTCTGATTAACTTCGTTGTGGGATGACAAATTAGGTTCCCTTAGATTCGCTTCAGTGCTCGGTGTCAATACTGTGCGTGCCGCTGTTGATCCTAGAGCACAGGAGTTACAGTGGCGGGTGTGTGGTTGGATAGGGCCTTGCCTCGTAGGTCTTATACCACAAGCGCCGTGCGATCTAGGTCCTAATTTTGTTCAAGGCCGGACCATTCAGTTTTTTATTAGGAAATTGTCGGTACCAGGAATAGGCTCGTCTCCTATTACGTGGGACTCAAAAATACCTCAGCTGGTGTAGTAATAGAACTTTGTCTAAGTGTGTCTGTCAGTGTATGTAAGTAATAAAATTATTAAGATAAATTAAAGTTATTAGGATTAGAAGAATAGGTATAACTCATAATTTGTTATTAATATAAATTACTATACCTATATTTATTTTTTGAGTGCTGTTCAAGTAGAATATCACATAATGAGGGACTTCCAACTCATCACTCTGAACTAAAGTTGGTCTAGTTATACCTATTATGTTTCTTCACAGCTAGCCTTAACGAACTTAAGATCGATCGCGTGTACTGGCAAAATTTACCGATAGTAAATGCAACTATTACTATTAAACCGATAACTTATCGCAATTCAATGCAATTAAAAGCTTTATATTTTTGTAAAGATATGAAAGTACACAGTGTGTTTATAATTCTTAGTGAAACAACGACACGCGATTGCCGTATAGTGAGATAATTCATACAATTAGTTCACGATAATTGCCATAACATTATCAGCTGAAAGTTCGCTATAAAAACATATAATGGAATATATTATTATGCCGGCAAAGTGACAAAACCGCACCAGATAGTAATCCTATTTTAATGTCGATAGTTTATTGACATCCAAGGCTAAGAAGTAATAGATTGCAAGACATAAAATTACCGATTCAATCGCGGCATTGACAAATATTAGTATCGCTTTCAAATACTAGCAATGCCCCAGAATATTTTTACGAAATTTGTGTTTCTAAATACACCCACAAGATAGAAGAAGACTTAGTATAGGAAACAATTATAAAATTCAAATATATTTTACGCATATACACAGGTGGATCTGTAACTAAATTTCGCAAACAGTGTTTCATCGCATTTATATCAGTGATGTTATGGAGCTCCGTAACCGTAACCGAAACTATCGGATATCCGAAATAAAAATATATCCGTAACCGTAACCGTATCCGTTTTAGAAGTTTCGAATAGTTTCGGATAGTTTTGTATGAGGGTGGAGTCTAAAAAAAACGACATGTTTCGACTTTCGACAGGTTTTTGTTTCACCGTTCACGCGCCACGTAAATCTTGCACTTTGTTTGTTATTTCTAGTCATAATATAACCTCTTTCATAACTAATTAGTTTCTTATTTAAGAGTCGATACTTAATTTAAGAAAGTCTTGTGTTAAGTAGCACTACTTCACTGAAACTTCATCTTAAATAAAAACACTGTGATAAGTACAAAAAACAGTTATTGTTGAAACAAAATATACAACAAAACCAAAAACATCCAAACAGCTGACACCTTTATAAACCAGTTATATTTTACTTTAATCTAATATCCGTAACCGAAACTATCCGAAAATTACGGATAATCCGAAATAATTACATATCCGTAACCGTATCCAAAACCGATATAATTTAATTCCTATATCCATATCCGTATCCAGATCCGAAATATCATATCCATAACATCCCTAATTTATATTAACAGGGGGCGAGACATCGCCTTTTTTGTCAAATTTCCAGACTGAGTATTTCTACTAAACTGAATAATGTTGTAAATCTCATCGTTCAATATTTTGTCTCCTGCTTTGCTGTGGAGGGAAGTGTTTGTGTGAACTCTGTGTTTTCTTATTCCTCCTGTATATTATTTCTGATTAATTTCGTTGCGGGATCATGACTAATTAGGTTTCCTTAGATCCGCTGAGCTTCAGTGCTCAGTGTCAATACTGTGCGTGCCGCTATTGATCCTGGAGCACAGGAATTACAGTGGCGGGTGTGTGGTGGGAAAGGGACAAATTAAAAACTTAATAATGTTATGGAAAGACCCAAGATTCGAATACCGCACATTAATGCTTCTGTCCAATGAGGCAGATTCAAAAGTGGCAAATGATTAATATCTATAGGTAGGGGAGCGTGGGGCTAGTTGTAACAAGGGTAAGTAGTAACAAGCATTTTTTACCTACATAATAGAAGAAAATTCGTTTGGTTTTCAACCTAACCTACTACGTTATACCCATTCTATCATATACGCACGATCAGTACCCTGCCGAACGGCGCAGGAAGCAGTTATGTGCAGGCGCTCTGAAAAAGCCAGGTCATGTATTTTTTACTCCTTATACAAAATGGATTATCATAGATTTCAAATTGTTTAGCATTTGTTGATTTATACATATACATTTAGCATTTGTTTAGTTTGATTATATTAAGTGTAATTTCACACCAAGTAAGCGCCTTTTTTTTTAGTAGAAGTTATTTCAAAAAAACTCGCAGCTGGGTATGTTGTAACACTTTTACGGGGCAAGTTGTAACATGTTACAACTTGCCCCTTATTTATTTAAAAGTTATATGAAATTACGCGGGACGTATTTAAATACCTTCTTTTCATGTTTTGAATACTTTTTTAGCTTCACCTGGAGGTCAACCTGACTTAGAGCCTACCTTCTGGTATTCAAAATCAATTTGATTTCTCTCCATCTAAAATAAGACCTTACCCAAAAGCTCCACCACGAAAATGACTAAGCACCCTCAACGTAAAAGAAAATGCTGTGTCCTCACAGATACGCCAGAGAAGAACGGGTTCCATAAAGATCATGAAGAAAAGTTATAGAAGACAAAGAAAACACAAGAGACTAGGAAAGGCAAAGGAAAGGCAAAAGAACGATGACAAAAAGATTGAGAGGAAAAAGATAAGATAAAGATAGTCAAAAGATAGAAGAAGTAAAATATGGTGTTTTAAATTCTGATTCGGAATCTGAACCCATGGAATGGTTTTGTTTAGCTTGTGGGGAAACTTATGAAAATTAAAACGAGCAGTCAATACAATACATCATGTGCAAGATGTGGGCACATGTAAAATGTGCAACAGGAAATAAGATCTCATTTGTGTGTCTCAATTGTGATTCCGATGAAGACTGATTTCATATTTTACCTACGTCCATCAAAAGGCTGATTACTTAAAAAATTGAGATTTTGTTATTATAAATGGCTGTGAGTCTAAAGTTCCTTTATAGTTTAAGGAAGACCATGTTTTTGTTAATATTTGATTATTTTTCTATTAGATTAAGAATAAAACTTAAAAGTCAACGTTTTTTATACCGTGCCTAAGGTTTATAATGCTAAATGAATCAAGTCTGATTACTGAAGAAGTTAAGATTATAAATGGCTGTGAGCTCAAATTTAATTAATAGTTTAAGTAAAGAAAGAACATGTTAATTGTTTATTTTTGAATATTTCCTGTTAGATTAAATATTTAACTTAAAAGTCTAAACCTGTTTTAGCGTTTGTAAAGTTTCTTATGCTAAATATGCCAAATAAATCTTTATAAAATATAAAACTGGTTTTCAATTCCTAATGTTACAATGTGCCCTAAGCCTGTTACAACTAGCCCCAATCACGGGGTAAGTTGTAACACTCGTCAATTTTTTTTCAAAGCCGTTTCTACAAAAAACCGTTACAGGTTTGATCAAAAGTTTATTTGGAATCGATAGTTGAATAGTTGTTAATTGGAATAGTACTGCTAGATTTCATAAATACCAAAGAATTAAGCTTTCATAGCCAAGAAACGAAAAATTGTTACAACAAGCCCCCCTCTCCCCTACTAATATTTTAAAGCTGAAGAGATTGTTTGCTTGAACGCGCTAATCTCAGGAACTACTAGTCCGATTTGAAAAAAACTTTCAGATATATATAGCCTATTTATCGAGGAAGGCTATGGGCTATAATTCATCACGCTACGACCAATAGGAGCGGAGCAGCAATGAAAAATCCTAAGTCTAAATTTTCGCTTAAAATATGGAGATATGATGAATAGTATAGCGTTATATCTCATAATACAATCAAAGTTATCAGGACCTGCAAAATGAATCCAGTGAACCGTTGCAGCCTAACGGTTGTGCAGTGAACCGTGTCGAAAATCCAACCGAAACCCCGTGACTAAAGTTGGCGAAATATGACACACGTACAAATATACAATGCAGCCGCTGGAGTAGCGCTCTGTGCGAATTTCACGCACGTCAATCACAAGCAAGGGAATTAATAATTCTTGTATTTATTAACAAGTAATGTGCGGCCGCGGGTTCAAATCACGGGCACAACATTTTTGATGTTATATGTACATTTATAATTAAGCTCTATTATCATTTTTACTTAGACTACTATACTTGTTTGACCATTAAGATTATTATTGTTTAGTGTTTTTTTTTCTTTTTCTTTTTTTTAACTGCCTGTACGCCAACCTAGAGTCCGTTTTGTCGCTTGATCCCTTCATTGAAAATGAGCGCTGCAATACCGAGCACGCGAAGGCGAAGGAATCATTGTTGGCTGTGTAAATTATAGCAACTAATTGTTTTTTTTTTGTATTTTCGTGGATTGGCCAACAATAAAATCTTTTTCTTTCTTCTTTCTTATTTATTGGTGTTCGAACAGGCCCCGGATTCTTTATCGGGTCGCACAGTGATTCTAGTTATTTTCGTGACAACTTTTTCAACAGCACTCGGAATCTGGGAATGTGCCCGGCAAAAGGTTAAAGGCTCAAAATAGTCCTCCTCCTCCTCCTCGCGTCGATTTCCTCATTGCTGAGGGTCGTGATCCCCTGCACCAACAGTAGTCGTCCTTCCCAAAACAGTAGACCGGTATAAAAATAAGTCTGCCTATCGGGAATAAAGAATATGCATAATATCTATAACAGCCCATACAAGTCCAACTGCTAGGTATCTACGGTTCTCTTTTACAATTGGTATTTGAACCTTCGACTGGGTAATTCTCGATTGGCATCGGCATGTTATTAAACTTACTCCTGCATCATACATGCTATACATGCGATATAATCAGATGTCTGAAGGATGGTAGACGCGGGGGTGTAGTGCGGGTTGGAGAGGAGGGGGAGGGTAGTGTGCCCGGCGGGGTGCACGCGTCGGACACGCGTGGTGCCGCTGTCGGGCCCGTCACGTCGCGTCTTCACGGCTGTCGCTCGGGGCCGCGGCGTGGGGCGACCGGCTCTCATGTCAGGCTTAGATGTGAGCCATCTCGGGTGTCTATATCATTATGTTTGTGGCCAAATAATACGTATATATTATTTATACAACAAAGTAACTGATGGAAGGCACGAGGCCATCCATAGACCGTCTAATGGCGTTTATAATTGCTGTCAATTAATTATTTTTTTTAAATCACGATCGAAATTCATCCAGGAATTTATTTTTATACTGGCACGACAAAGTGACTTCGTACTTGATCAAAGGCACGGTGATTTCCAAATAGAGGATCAAGTGGTGTTTGTGTGTGTGTTTTTCATTAATATGCTATTTCGTACTCAAAATCAATACGAATGCATACAATACATGACACGCGCCAAAAACATAATGCTATCTTGGCAGTTGGGTGAAAAGGAATCAATAAATCAACTACGATGTATGGTATGTTATTTGTTAGGAAATTCTTATTAGCAGAAAGTGTAGAAATATGCGCGAAAAACGGCAGTAAGTCCACCTCATATTACGTGGGACGCAAACAGCTGGCGAAACGCGGGCTTAGAAGGACTCCTTTTTCTATCTCCCAGGCGATACAGCAGTTGCCAGGATTAAAAGACCCCGGATTTGTCAAGAATCGCACACACTAAAAATAATATCGATCCACTAACAATTTAATTCGGCATTCATTCGTATTAGGATTTTTTATGTTAACATATTTCGAGTTTCGACTGCAATAGTCTCACGGCACAAGTATGTTCCGTGTGGTCTGGGGGTCCCGATTTCAATTCTCAGGTCAGGTAAAGTGTTATTGTGTTTTTCTATTAGGAAATTCTCGGTAGCAGCTTGAAAGGGTGCCCGAAAAACGGCAAAAGGCTCGCCCCCTATTACGTGGTACTGATACACACTTGGCAAAATGTGGGTGCAGAAATGCACCTATGCCAACCCCTTTGGGGAATACAGGCATGAGGTTATGTAAGTACTCCATATTTCGAATAGATTTGTTCAAACACCAATCAAAACAGTACCAAAATTAATAAACAAGTTTTAATGGAAGCGCAACCGCATCCGGCGTTATCGTGATTAGTGGAATGATCATATTGTGCAAACATTAATGAAAACTGTTTGTTTAACAATAGATATACCAACCTTTGTGTATTGTGGGCCGCGCGGCGCCCTGCGTGGGAAACAGCGAGTACAGGGGAAACCTGTTCAGACCTGCGACAAAACACGGAATTCATACTAAATACTATGGAAATATCATTAGAAATTACTGCGGCTTCTTCAAAGCATACTTTGACTAATGTGGGGAAATACAAACAAAGAGTCTTAGCATGCAAAATTAGAAATTATTAGATTCACTCTTATAATCTGCATATTTAAACATTCGAGAATCGAACTCGAAGCCTTTTTGCCTCACAATTAGTTTTAAACCAAACTGCGCCTCGGAGGTTGTCATAAAACTTCAATGTAAGAGATGAAAAAACCTTTCTTTATTGGACAGTTCTTGACTGTCTTGCTAAAACCGCGATGCAAATGGGTTTGATTTTCTGGTCGAGCAGTGTTATCGGGTTTATAATGACAGCATGGTGTCTTGGATTGAGTCCGGCAAGTGGAACATAGGCTTGCACTCTATAATGTGCAGATAAAAATTCCTTAACAGTGAATTTAGAACACCTCTACCAGTCTGCCTATCCCTTAAGGAACACATGTATTGAGTATTTATTAATCACCAGTTCCACCACTTTTACTATTTTAAAATTTAAATATATTTTTAAAAACCTGCAGACAGAAGCGAAAATTCGTAACATTTGTATGAAAAAAATATTTTTTTTACAACGCAACAAAGAGCATGAAAAGAGAATGTACCAGGAACGCATACCTTGATGAAGGTCAGAGGGCGGGCGGGAGCGGGCGCCCCCCGCCGCCCCGCCCAGCATCGCCTCTCGCGTTGGACCACCTCAGCAGCTGCGAACAACGCACGCACATTACACCACGCACACACACACCGTAGAATTAATTAAGCCGTGTATCCATTAAAACGTAGCGATAGCATCGGTCACGCTCGCGCCGTACATTTGCAAATTATGTACAATGTAAATTGGAATCATTTATCATTAGTATTTTACAATTGTGCGTTGAGAACGCCGCAATTATTTACATGGAACATTGTGACCGGTAACCAGGAACAATTGGCTTGTTATTCAGTTGGTAACACACGCGGTGACGCCGGTTCGAATGCGGGCTGGGAATTTGATATGTAGGTACTATAGTCGTATGCAACATTGTATTTTGTATTAATTTATTATGGCAATCCTGACTAGACTGAAAATTGATGCTGATAAAAATCTTTCACGGTCTTGCAGGCATTATTGCAGAATGTAGGCAATTTGTATGAAGAACAATGTAATAAACATCACAATGTAGAAATGATATTCAATTTTTAAAGCAAATAAAAATATGCCTGTTTCTAATAATATGATGATAGATATTAACAGTAATTATAATCCTTAATGTATAGACCTATTCCGCAATTAACAATTGTCTATTTTAAGCCACAATGCTGGCCACTTATTTCGGAGTAACTCGCACACCCACGAACTGCAAAGAAATCATGGACATATGGGTTACCTTCACCGTTTATTATCCATTCGACATATAGACTCAACGTTACTTCATTCAAGCTAACACTCTTTGTAATTCTGTAACGATAGCAAGAATTGCACGAATAAAAATAACATAAATAAACAAATCTATGAACAATAACACGCGTGACGCGATGATCAACGAGCCAACGGGCGAAAATATCATAATACGCCATTAATCATTTTCAAACGCATAACACACAATTAGTTCTTGGTGTTTTAGCGAGTGCGAGGAACGCGTGATTTTTAAACTTATTTTAGGCGTAATGAAGCCACTTAAGAGAGCCAGCCTCTTTGACTGTACAATTTCAAGGTACAGCTTTAACTTTCAAAGATGTATTTGCTGGATTTGAAGGTGATAAGTTAAAATTATTTACATCAATAATACAATAATTGAAATCGCTCCTGATTGTCCCAATAGCGAACTTTCATGGTAATAAATACTGCACTAAGCGCCTCCTATTGTCTAAGTTTTACAGTATTTTTTTTTTGTTTACACTTTAACGTAATATTTTATTCTGGTGACGAAATTTCTATGTTAGACAGTTTCAATGATTATATCATTAGTCATTAATGAGGAGGTTTTCATATTAATTCTGCAATTCTAAAAGGTATCTATAAAAAAACATTTGTGGAAGATACCAACTCGAAATAAGCTAGTGTAGCTGTAGGATTCACTAATTGGCAATGCAGGTAGGCGTCGACAGAGCAGCTACCGTAAAATACGGTCTGCAAATCAGTCTGTAAAATATCTTTTCATTATCATTATCGTAATTTATATAATCATAAGACCAACTTAAAATATACTAAAGATAGAAGATAAATGAATATAAATAACAGTAAAATTTTCGTAACGAAACAACGTACATTCAAACTAAAAATAACATAAAAAATTCAATACAGAAAGTAGGACGATGTTGTGTATTTTGTCGAAGCTAAAGAAAACGAGTGCAACACCGGCCTTATAATAGGCGTGGACGATTAGATTTGACTGCGCAACGCGCCGGTGCCTACATCTTAGCTTTCATGCCGCCCTGGTACTCGGCCGCGCCATTCACTTTCAAATTTTCAACACACATACATTAAAAACAAAACACGCCAACTCTGCACGATTTCTTACAACTTGATAACATTTTGTTTACGATGTCGTCATCACAGAGCGGTGAAGGAAAACATCGTCACGAAATCATGTGTAAGTAAAGTAAGTACTTGTGTATAAGTTTGATACAGTGGACTAAGGCCTGCACTCAAACGTAATAGAAGCCTATGCCCAGGTTTGGGACGTCCATTTAATGGCTGATGCTTCACAAATAACGCAAATGTATACAGTGGCGACTTGTACTACACTACAACTACACCTCCACAATACCATCAACCATCAAATTGACTTGTAAATTGCACGAAAACTCTCACGATACAGAGGTCTTACAATGAAAATTTAAAAGTGAACATTTTAAAAACGCTGTCAGGAGCTTGTCGGTTTGCGAGGCGTCGGGAGAGAGCGGTCGCGGCGAAGTTCATTTGTTTACATTCAACATTCCCAGCGTCGCGTTACTTTTCGCAGACGACACCGACGCGACGCCTCGACCACACCGCGATACACAAACAATTACAAAACAGCACAAATAGGTACTTTTAACAATAAATGAAGATTTCATTTAAAGTGTTCTTTTTTTGTTACGTATTATTTAATCTACGTGACTAGAATGTCACGGCCCTGTACCAATATTGAAACGGGTAGACAGATTTCGGCAGTCGCAGGTTCAAACCCCAGGCACACACCTCTGACTTTTCGAAGTTATGTGTGTATTCACAATGAATTATCACTTGCTTTAACGCTGAAGAAAAACATCGTGATAAAACCTGCACACCTAAAAGTTCTTAGGAATTTCTTAGGTGTGTAGTCCGCCAACCCGCACTAGGCCAGCGTGGTGGACTAAGGCCTAAACCCTCTCAGTTGTAGAGGAGGCCCGTGCCCAGCAGTGGGACGTATATGGGCTGATGATGAGACAGATGTGCATTTGTGCACCCAATATTCGTCAATATATTTTTTTTGATAAAATCCGAGCTATTAATGATTTTTTTCTAATGTAAGACCCCAATGACACTGCCCGAATGGAGACCTTCAATTCTCATAATAAATACAACATTCTGGAGTTCTTACATATCATTTGTTTACTTCTAATCAGATTCCGATAAAGATAAATATTGTACCTCTAGAATTATATTTAACACAAATTTGTCAGTCAAGGACCACACACTACGAAGCAACAAGTCTACTGAATACAAAGCAGAACGCAAAATGAAGCATCATTTAATAAGCCCTGTTGTTGTGGGAGCTTCAAAATACATTTAATAAAGGTTATCCGGTGGTCGGTGTGCACAAACGTACTTACCCCAAATAGGCAGAAAGACTAGAAATCCTTACATTATTCTTCATTTAAGTAAATCTATGTTTCGAACCTTCAAACCCAAGTAATAATATCGACTATCTACCTGGCTATATATTATTGCGTATACTCCAGTTTGTAGATCGATATATAGTTCTGTGGAACCCTTACAAAGAGGAGAGAACACGCATGTATGCCGATTCTAGAGTCAGTGTCTATACCTACTCTGTTACGATCAGACGGCAAAACTATGTCGATTGGAGGGTGAAAATCGCAGTTGTTTCTCGACATTCGAGGCTTCGTTTAGACAGTTTTATTAGACACCATTCCGGCCCGCATGAATGTAGAAGACAAATAAATAAATATGTATTGACTTCACTGATATTTTTCCACTTCAGATTAATAGCCCCGGTTTCAAATCGAATTTCCAACAGATATTCTACGCGATTATTATTTTCTTACGCATTATAAGTGAGATATTTCGCAATATATTAACATAGTAGCAATTATAATGTCACAAACTCGCATATCCACGAGGAAGCGCGATAACATCTACGGCAGAAAAACACGCATTTATAACATAGAGTTTATTAGTAAGTACAGCACGCTAGTTTTATTCATAATTTTGTTCTTCATAACGCAGTAAAAAACGTTCGATAAAAAGACTTCAATTTTAATGCTGTCATGCAAAAAAAAAACGTAAAACTTAAATGAGGGTCGTGGTTTTATAAATAAAAAATAGGATAGTTAAAATTATTTGCAAATAAGTCCTGTATAACTTCTATATTAAGTAATATTTCCGCACCCACGTTTCGCCATTAGTAGATATTTTAAGTATAACTTAGTATGAGTCGAGCTTATTGTCAATTTTTGGACACATTTCCAGTTGAGAATTTCCAAATAGAAAAACTCAATTAGACATTCTTCATCATCATCAGCCCATATACGTCCCACTGCTGGGCACGGGCCTCCTCTAAACTGAGAGGGCTTAGGCCTTAGTTCACCACACGCTGGCCTAGTGCGGGTTGGCGGACTACACACCTAAGTAATTCCTTAGAACTTTTTAGGTGTACAGGTTTCATCACGATGTTTTCCTTCAACGTTAAAGTCCGTTATAATTCTTTGCGAATACACACATAACTTCGAAAAGTCAGAGGTGTGTGCCTGGAATTTGAAGCCGCGACCGTCCAGATTCTCGACCGCGTGTCTAATCTCGACTATGGTTATTAGACTGTTATTAGACACTACAGACCCATGAATCGAACCGAGAATCTAGATCTAGCACATACTTTTGCCGCGAGACCACGAGGCATGGTGTTTGGAGAAATAAAACTCAAATATCCCGCGTTAGCTCTGCGTCTATGCAGGTACATCATGGTCCCCAAAAGCACGCGGGTCGCAGGTACCACACCGAGCCCAAGGGCGAGCCATAAACACACGGCCCTTCCCGGAATCCCAGCGGTCAATCTCGCACAATCCCCGCGCTTTATGTCGCGTTTTACTGTCCCGTGCCGTGTGCTTTCATTTTTATTTTAATTAGAATTCTTTGTGTGTAAAATTATTTTGGGAATTTCATATAATTAGACGAAGAGTTTGGGTATTAAAACTTCTCCTAATATGTACGGTGTTACTATTAATTTGTACATTGAAATTAGTAGATCACAATTATTACATATCCCTCTCCATTAAATGTAAATTAAGTTAGTTAAAATAAGATTGTGTGAACAATAAGTAGTATAGGTACAGATTAAATAAATACACTCAACAGTCATATACATAAGATACGAGTCTTTTGTCGTGGGTATCAAAAACTACGAGAGATTTTTCGGCCTCACAAACACCCAGACCCGAAACAAATGCTTGTGGATCACACAAACATTTGTCTCGGTGCGGGGATCGAACCCGCGACCTGTGGTTTCGCAAGCTGGTGTCTAGCTATGCCACAGGGCTGTCTACAAAGATTGGTACAAATAAAGTATTTAAAGTAGAGATAGTAATCCATTTTGCATCACAAAATCAATCACAAATAAATCGTTGCCAAATGGTCTTGAATTAAATAATTCAAACAACAAAAATATTTATACATTTTCACCAAACGAATTCAAACACTTGGTTTTCGAATTTAACTTAATTACCTATGTTTCCTCTATTCTTAGTAAAAACTCATTACCAACTAAAACAATAAGTAGCTACTTCATTCAATGCCACCAATACACAAACCATTCACTCTTCCTCTTCAATTTCATTCACGATGTGCATTTTAACACACAGGGCAAAAAGTACAGGTCATAATCCAGAATTGCGCCTTAAAGAATGGTCGGTTTTACGAGGGTCCCTGGGACCTCTGCAATTCCGAATGGCTCCTGTACACCGTCAGTCGACACTTTAGCCAGTGATGGATTGTGCTTCAGACGATTGTCATTCAAAACGGGCGTCTGCGGACCTCACAATATGTAAGACGTGATATAACTTGCAATTCAGTTTTGTTTTATGGATGCTGCTTAGGTTCGAATTCTGGTTTGAAAATTGCAGAAAATAAATGAAATAAACGGTGTAATGCCTGCATTGAGGGACGTAGTGATTGCATGTATCATAGGTTTTTTTTTAACATAAGTCTCCAATATAAGTAGGTATGTGTACATCTAATAATACGAGAAATTAAATGTGAAAAGTACGTTGAAATAAGTCTTTTTTTTAACTCTGACCGCACTGCATATCACAATAAGTACTTCTTGAAGCCGTGCTATATTTTTTTACCATTTATGGCAACTCAACACTCCTTAGAGACGGTGTTGCAATTTAATTACGTTCTGTGCAGTCACGGTAGGTATTATGAATCATAAAAAGTATTTGATATTAAACTTAGAAAAGACATGGTACAACCCAAACGTTCATGCATTTGTTGATGGAATGTGTTCGGTTCAAACACACTAGGAAGGATTTAATGGCAAATCTACAAGTCAACGAATTGAATGTAGGATGTTTTCACCACATCTTGTCCGAGCCATTATCTGACCAGGCCTTTTTAGGTACTATTTAAATTTGTATATGATAGTTTAGTTAAAATAGTTTAGTTATAGTTTTTAG
Source organism: Hemaris fuciformis (assembly GCA_907164795.1). Taxonomy (NCBI): domain Eukaryota; kingdom Metazoa; phylum Arthropoda; class Insecta; order Lepidoptera; family Sphingidae; genus Hemaris; species Hemaris fuciformis. The sequence continues at coordinate 1,526,599 of OU015440.1, read as the reverse complement.
TATAAGGTGCGATGGTACTGACATGTATGTTGTCATATAAAAGTCCCCCTTTTTTTATAGAAAAAAAAAACCCAAACGTAATAATTACGAGTTAAATCTTTAAGAAAACTATTAACATTTGAGTTATCCGAAAAAAATCCTTCTTAAGTCTTTGTACCATTGACAATCTCGTTGGTTCGTGTGACCTTAATGTAACTGGTTCAATTGCCATGTCGGCCAAAATGTTATTGAGTATTAGTTTTTTATTGCCACGTACTGAGAGTGGCATTGGATTTTTCCGTTAGCAAAACCTCATTATTTTGAACCCAAAACAGCTACCGAACGTATATAAATGCTCTGCCTAACCTTTCGGGAATACAAGCGTGTAAGTATGTATCATTACAAGCTATAGGCTAATGCGCGGATAATAATTCAACATTTAATGTGACACGTTACCTAGTAGGCACTCAAACCCACAATATACCAGCTGTTATTACCAACTGATTAAAATCCGCCTCGAGCCGCTATCAGCCAATCAACCTAGATAGTAATAAATGTAATAAATAAATAATTACTACCAATCATTATTCATAGCAATTTAATTGATATAATTATGATACGAGCAAGCAGGAGTAGGTACTTGTTCCTAATGTATGAATTGGTTTTACGTAGGTTTCCATGAAGAGATAGGCAGATATGTTTGTACCCCCAGCCTGTGAAAGCTGTGGTTTAGGTTACACATATATAATTGTGAGGATGAGGGGGGCCGAAGATCGAGCCCAGTGGCGTGCCAAAGGAAAGGCCTATGTCCAGCAGTGGACGTAAGAAAGGCTGCTGATGATGATGATATAATTAGAAATCGATTATGAAATTCCAGGCTCATTTTCAGAGTTCGTGGTGCTCCTCAGATTTTACTAATCGTCATTTAATAACAATTATCTTAACGTTGTATCGAACCCGGGACCTCGCGATAGCATGCCTCGTACATATGCCGAGGTCCAACACAACAATCGGAGGTCAGAATCAAATAGTAGAAACAGTTCCTTAATGATAAGATCTTTGTCATCAGTTTACTGTGACTTGGCTTCATTTTTATGTCCTTTAACAACGCGACAGTTAAAAATAACCAAAACATCATAAACGGTTAGCAATTAACGTTTCCGCGTCCGTTTCCTTTATGGCTCACTCGGCCTCTCCATCGTTACTGCCATAATATACACGTTAATTTTATATCTCTCATTTTACACATATGCCTTGAATAGACCTGTATGAATTTGTATTTGTAAACCTACATTTCACCCAGCAATTACCTGGATGGTAAGCACAATGCACTCCAAATATAGTTTAGCAAAAAAGCATAAACGAAAATCTCTCACCTATTGACATGATAAAGCTTACAATCAAATTGTACAGCTATAATCCACACTAAGCATTTCTTTGCTGTCATCATCAGCTTATATATGTACGTCCCATTGCTTAGAACGTGCCTCCTCTACAAATGAGAGGGTTTAGGCCTTAGTCCACCACACAGGCCTGGTGCGTCTTGGCAGACTACAAACCTAAAAAAATCCGGAAAATACATATTTAGGCATGTATCTTCATGATGTTTTCCTTCACGAACGTAATAATTCAATATGAATACACTCATTACTTCAAAAAGTCAGAGTTGTGTGCCTGGGGTTTGAACTTGCGATCGGTGAGATTTTCTCCTCGACTGCGCGCCTAAAACTCAAGGCCATCGCTATTGTATGTTCATTCAGTTAACCACTCACAAAGAAAATGGCAAAGTTTTAGGGTAGTTTTTTATCCTCATGCAGCGCTAACTAAGCAGACTTGATTAATCTGTCGATCTCTAGTTATTAAGCGATAGTTATCACAATATTCCGCGATAACAAGCATCCACTAATCCAAAAATTCTCCGATTTCGAGAGATTAATACGAAATACCAAATTGGTGCAATAATATTTTGTCTCCGGGCGTTGCTTGGCAGCGCCCCTCGTCGCCGACCCTAACCTGTTATGTATGTATGTATACTGCGTTGGTTCCGGCTGTAGTCACACAAAACTATTCGAAATAATCGTGTTTGTCAGGCCTTGATCAAATGGTTGGCTACCAGGAGAACAGACACACACTTTGCACATCCTTAATGCGCATAACGGCTCCGGTTTTAGTCAATACGCCGGCGTAGGTTATTCGTTAGAGTCCCTGAAAGGTTCGAGATGCTAACATACTCCTATCAGTTATCTCTGTGTAAAATAAGCATGACAGTTCCTAATCTCCTGTGCAAAAAAAGGACGTACCAAGAAAACAGACGTCATAAGTATATTTTTTTTTATTTTGTTCAGCATTCTCCTACTTTATTGAAGACCTATTTTGAATATCAAGAACATGAAGCACTATTTTATTACCTAATCATTATTACGTTACGACTTACGACGTTCACTGCTGCACATATCCTATATCTTAACCCCTCCCTAATTTTGACGATATTAAATGAGAAATCTATAAAAACTTGTACTCGTATATAGATGCTCTTATAGAACCATCGCACATACATAGATATTAGAAATAGTCAGCTGCAAGTTTTATGTTATTGGTTGATACGCATTCATACGATTACATAGTCACATTCGCTCACATCTGTTATCTCTAGGGGGTAGGCAAAGTTGTATTTATACACGCTCGTTACGGCGGCTGTATTTTAATTTCCATATAAAGTGAGGTGAGGCTATTTTCCCGATTCTGCCCTATTACTAACAAGTGCCTTATGTAAAAGCTAAATTAATTTTTGATTACCGGCGACATTATGAAGATTCAAACCACTGACTTTTCGATGTTACGTGTGTATTCATAAATGAATTATCACGTACTTTAACGGTAAAGGAAAACATGGTGAGGAAACCTGCACACCTAAAAGTTCTTAGGAATTTCTTAGGTTTGTAGTTCGCCAATCCGCACTAGAACGCGTGGTGTACTAAGCCTAAACCCTCTCAGTTGTAGAGGAGGCCCGTGCCCAGCAGTGGGACGTACGCGTATACGGCTGATGATCAAATATAGTGTGGCGAAAGCCTAACAATTTCCTCTCGTCGCGCTCTATATTTTCTTTATTAAAACAATACTAATCTGTAAGCGGGCCTTTCTATGAACAGACAGTTTAATAGCCTTGTGCGATTTTCGTTTGTTTTACAGTTTTCTTTACTGTCAGGTAAATTGTGATAGTAATTTGATGTGACCTCTTACATTACAATTGATACAAGCCGGGTATTCAAGAGGCAAATGAATATTTAAAGGTAATACGCACAACTAGTCTATACAGTTTATTTGACCTGTGAAAGAAAATGACGGACCATACATTGTTAATAAGATACAGTTTATAAAATGCGATCTAGACAGAAGAAGATTTACACAATAAAAATACTAGGAACAAATGTAATCTAGTTCAACACGTAACTCGTCTCCGGAAAGTTCATAACTCTTTTATGGGGCAATGTATACGCTTCTATAACAAACTTCCGAAGGCTATTAAGGAGCTTCCCTTGAATAAGTTTAAGGAATTAATTAAAGATAAACTTTACCAAAAAGCATACTATAAAATATGAGATTTTATTGAAGATAGCAAGCCCTGGGAGTAAGTAAATTGATCGGAGTTTTATTGTGTTGCTACAGTTTGTATCGTTATGAAATGTATCATTATGACATGTATCGTTATGACATTTAACGTTATGACATTTATCATGTAAAATTGAAACTGTTTATTGAAAAAAAAATGCGATTTTTCTTGCCGTTTCTTCTCCACAGCGATAACACGTTTCGAAGCGGCAATAGTTTAGTTTAAAATAGCTTAAAATTGACGATTCAAAAGAACTTGTAAAAGTCTATTTGAATAAAGATATGACTTTGACTTTGATCTCCTAGCCGAGATTTTTCTTATGATTCACAAATATTTGTTTCGAGTCTGAGTGTTTGTGAGACCGATAAGTGTCTCGTATTATACCTATTGCAAAAATACTAATACTAATGCAGTTTATTTTATTTTTACTTCCTAGTTTGTCCTAAGCTCAATTAAGTTACACTACAAGTGGATGGTGTGTTCTTTCAATTCTATTTACAATTTTATTTTAGTAGTATCACGTAGCAAATAACACGCAGATATTTGATCAGCGCCCAATATCGTGAGGAAATCCCTGAATATTGGAATTTAGCCGCTCTAAGCTCGGAGATAGGAGGAAAGCTATAAGCACACATACCTATATACATATTATTAGACTTTTTAGCAATGCTCAAAGATCCAATCGTAATCTAATTGGGAGCGGTTCAAGTATCAAGACTTTTTTGTGGCTATTAATCTCGCCGCAGATGTGTTTACAGTAGGAGCTAGAAGTCCTGGGTTCGATTCTCAGATCTAGGTAAGTATTATTAGCTTTTTTCAATTAGTAAATTCTTGTTGGTGGCACGAAGACTCCTATTACGTGAGACTACATATTTTCGTGTACCTACCTATGTAAAACAGATGACGCGGCAATTTCTTCGTAAAGCTACACAAAGAACGGCAAAGGATTGCTAACATTAAACATTTGCAACATAAATAGTGGTATGTAGGTACTAGGCTCGCAGTTCCGCGAAAGAGAACTCGAGCGAAAGTCCCTGCTAACTCTAACGCAACGTTATAATTTCACTGTCTACCCACTTTACTACTCATGTACCCACTGCAAAAAAATTGTAGGCATTAGACATAAAACAAAACTAGTTTTTATTTTTTTAAACCTTCTTGTTTAAAGGTGTTGACACGTTTAAATCCGTTGAACTTGACAAAATAATTGTCGTCTACATACAATAGTTAAAAATTAACACTAATATCGCCAGTTCACTTAAGTTAAAGTTACTTTCACATCAAAAGGGGATCAGAGGAAGTGTCAATTATAATTGAACGTTTGACTGATGCAACCACGTTCGTTAAATTAATGCACTCAATGTAATTGTCAATCTTTGTTAAGGGCTGTGAAATTAGAACATTATTCTGAAGGATATACATAGAATTGTATTGAATATGTAATTGAATGTTTTTTTTTTGCTAACGCTATGTCTCGACGTAGTTTTTCAGCGCGGCGCAACGAGAGTGAAGTAGAATTATACATAATTGCGTGTTTATTTAGGGTTTCCTGCCAGACGGCGCGCGCCTCCTGTGCGCCCTGCCGCCCTGGTACGCGCCGCGTAATTATATCTGGTGGGGGACACGCAGGGAGCTCGCGGGATACCGGGAGGATCCCCCCCCTCTCCCCTCCTCCCTCGCACGTCCTCCTCCGCACAACACCTGACAAGTTTCGAGTACATCGGCAGCTTTCAACTATTTATTATATTAATGAGGAGCGACGCCATTTTATGTGCTCTTTAAAAGATTATTGCGGTGGTAGCTATGCGTGGAACTCAAAATGAAGTGAAATGTTGGGACGCAGTATTTTAACGTTCCATAAAACTATGTGGCCCTGGTACTCGAGCTTCAATATTCAAAAACTTTTAGAACAAAAAAGGTTTATTATATAATCTTTTTTGTGTTCTGTTATCATAGTGGCGGTAACACAAAGCATTTTTTAACTTCAATTTAGGAACCGGTTTCATAAAATGAGTAAAAATTAAACTGAAATGAAAAATATTATACGCTAAAAGTAAAAAAAAATTTAGTTATCAAGTACATTAATGTTAATTCTTAAAACTAATTTTTTTGATGTCGGCGCCGAATACATTCGGATTAACTGTTTCAAATGCCAACTATGTTAATCCAGTTTACGTAGAAGTTGAATTAAATCTACAGTAATAACCTTACCGTTTTTTGAAGTCTAATCTTGCAAGGAAAATAGGATAGTTTAGTTACTTTAGCAACTAAAGACATCGTGAATACGAGCCTTACTTTAACTGACTGACTTCTAGTATTTTGGTATTTGGTACAGCCCAATTATGTCCCACTGCTGGGCACGGGCCTCCTCTACAACTGAGAGGGTTTAAATTTTACATAGATTAAATATATAGGACTATATTTCATGACATTTATAACTGCCTCGTGGTCTCGCGGCACAAGTATGTGCCGTGCAATCTAGAGGTCCCGGGTTCGATTCCCGAGTCGGGCAAAGTGTTATTAGGTTTTTCCATAAGGGAATTCTCAGTAACAGCCGGGAGTCTGAAAATGTGCCCGGAAAGCGGCAATAGGCTCGCCCCCTATTACGTGGGACTGATACATACTGGCGAAATGTGAGTGAAGAAATGCACCTCTGCCTACCCCTTCGGGGAATACAGGCGTGAGTTTATGTATGTATGTATGTGACTATATTTGAAAAATATCATGAATATTAGAAGTAATTTTATGAAGTATTTTATCCAATATTTACTTCAACACTCACATCATATTTATTTCGTTTAATAACGCTTCCATTTGCTAATGCGGTTGTTTTACAACTTCCCGCGAATATTTTACGTCGCGTCGTGACATCAACGAAACGAATTGCGACTACTGTATTTTGTTTTTTACACGCATTTACCTACATCCTACTGGTGGTCATAGACCTTCTGTAATTTAAAATAGATAAGAAATAAGCCTGACTGCCTCGTGGTCTCGCGGTACAAGTATGTGCCGTGCGATCTAGAGGTCCTGGGTTCGATTCCCGGGTCGGGCAAAGTGTTTTTGGGTTTTTCCCATTAGGAAATTCTCAGTAACAGCACGGAGTCTGGATTTGTGCCCGATAAACAGCAATAGGCTCGCCCCCTGTTACGTGGGACTGATACATACCTGGCAAAATGTGGGTGCAGAAATGCACCTCTGCCTACCTCTTCGGGGAATACAGGCGTGAGTTTATGTACCTACTTATGTATGTATGTAAGAAATAAGCCTAGCACCTAAATTCATCTACATTCAGCTCCATACTGCGTCGAATTTATCCTATCAGCGAACCTAAAGAAATCACCTTAATTGTTTTGACACCTTCCGTAAAATTAAACATTACAAATTCGGATTATACATCTAATTTTTTTCCACAAAACACTCAGCAATTAGTGAAAAACGTACGCAAATCTGTTTTTGTATTTATCTCAATCCTCATGCAGACAGATAGGACGGAGGAATTAGGTAGCTTTATAACACAGTAACCTGAGTCCTTATCCAAAATTCCATCTATATCCACATCAAACATACTATAATTTCGTCTAGCGGTTTAGGCATTGAACAGACACGATGGCCTATGATATCAGACGAAGAAGTTTAATGTGTAATCACAGTTTAAAAGTAACGCCACATTTGTGTCATTTGAGTGGTTTTGATCATTCTTTTGTTATCCAACAGTCTCATCGAAGTCCTAATGGAGCTTAGTTTAGTTTTCTAAAGCATAAAAGACTACACTTAATAGGATTCGTAACAAGGTGGATGTACCTAGTTAAACATTTAACCTGTCAACAATTCTGATCCCACATCAACTTTAGACCTATCTTATTATTATTATCATCAATGATACGCTCAATCCTTTTATGTTACATCGTCTGGGACGCTATGTGTAAAAAAGCCTACAGCCTACTTCATCAAAATCGGTCCAGTAGTTTCGCCTCAAACAGCCAATACATACGCATTTATATTACTACTCTTGTATACTCTGTGCTCTTAGCAACACAGTAGACAACAGCGTGAGCCGGACCGTGGCATGCGTTTTAAATCCCAGTTGTTTTCCCCTCGTGTCCGGCGGGGTGCGGGGGTGGGAAGTGGTTTGAGGGGGGGAGATTACCCGCAGCGGCTAATGAAGCGATCTGCCTACCCGCGTCATTATTCATTAAATTGTGTGCGCGCTGTCGGGACACTCGTCCACAACACACGTCACATCCGACCTCATTTGTTTTACTTTTTATTCATCGATGTTGACGGTTGCACGGAAATTTGAATTTCGAAGCTATGTTTTTTATAATATACCCTCACTTTATATTGGTTTTGAGGGTGATACCTACTCAAGCAATTTGTATGTATGTTGCTGTCCAAGTAAAGTATGATGTAAGGAAATTTAGACCTCTCGTCAATCAATCATGCCGGTTTGTGAAATGTTTTTACTGGGACGGTATAAATTTGTTAGACATGTCATACTAAATTTTTGCAATGAATGAACACACACATATCAGATGTTCGGAACGGATCAATAAATCAGCTCTAGTTTTCAGATCGTATCTCATCAAAAACCCTTATTTAATGAGCATATTTAGATTTAAACTTAATCGTGCGTGAATAACGGAACCATAACTCGAATTATGAATTTAGTGCAAGTGTATGCAATCATTCATACAGAAATCGATATGTTACTAGACAAGTACCTAATATGCACTTTTATTTACGATTCATATGCAATATGTTCACAATTTCTAATACAAGCTACATATAGGTACCTACAACAGAATTTGATACCAAGCGAAGAATTTACAAAAATAGACATTTTTTTAAAAGTCAACACTTCTCCTTTCGGTTGTACGTCGGCAAAGGGGCTTAATCATCCTCCTACTGCCTTTTACACGATGAAAAATTAAAAGGAATTCTGATAACACACGACCCTGGGTGCAACGAGTTTTGACAAGTTCGGAATCACTTGAGCGCGCATGGTATGTCGATTGTGTGGACTATAAATTTAATCTAATTTCATATGTGCCTTAATGTTAGTGAGACACGCGATCGAATTGTCCCGGGTTCGATTCCCTTAAGTACGCAACAGGGGAGCTTTTGCCTTTTCTTGGGGATCCTGGCAGACTACATTTTTCTGCAACATCCATTTATCTAGCGGCATATGTACCTACCTATGTGCCGTGCGATCTAAATGTCCCGGTCGAGCCAAGTGTTATTGAGTTTTTCTATTGGGAAAAACGGCAATAGTCTCACTCCCTTTAAATTAGGATAAATAGACAATTGGCGAAATGCGAGTGCAGAAATGTACCTCTGCCTACCTCTACAGAGAATACAGGGGTGACTTTATGTATGTGATAAAATCTAATCACATTTCTCGACCGGGAATCGAACCCAGAATCTCTCGATCGCACACAACACACATATGACACATCAACAACGAAGCAGCCAAACGACTCTTAGCTCTTGTACTAATTCAAAACCCAAACAAGGTCGCGAGCACAATCTACTATTTATCTAAAGCTCAAAGCTTTCGTAATCACAAGGATTCAGTTAGGATAGGACCAACGATAACGCAAACTTCGGTTGTGGTTAAAAAAAACACAATGCTATTATACGTGGGACGCGTGAAAAAAACTTATCAGCTCGGCGGGAAGTGACACTAGAGATGGGGTATCGATTAAAATAAATATCGATGGTATAAAAATGTGCTTTGTACTCTACTCTACTTTCGTACCCTGGAGTATGTCAGCAACATAATACAGCTAACGCCATCTATGATCAATTACGAACAATATAAAAAATAGCAAAATATTAGGATAATATCAAGAATCCTTTTTGTTCTACGAATGACTATCACCGCATCTTTAATTTCTGTCATGTAGTTTTTAATTAAATGCACTAACACATAAATAGAGTCAGAATATACCTACATAATGGTTTTAAATACTTCTCGAATAAGTTTATCTTTTTTTAGCCCATGTTAATTAAAATATTTTTCCTCTGAATTATTTTATCCTTGTGCGTAAGTAAATAAGATAAAATAAAAAGGCAGTTTATTACAATTATGTAGTTTAAAACAGAACAGACAGTCCATTCACAATCTATTGAAATTATTATATTGCGTATAAAAAATACATCAAAGAAGAAATAAAGAATACTAAGAAATTAGCATCAACACATTTTTAATAAAAGTTACCGATATCTTTTTGCCCAAAACACTCAAACAAATCATTGAATTAGATACAATTTCGCATCTCTACGGCATATTTCAAATTCATTATTAACGTTTTTAATTATAAAAAATCGTGAGAATGAAGAAAAAAATACTAGTGGTGATCTCACGCCTGAGAAACCGGTTTTCAGAATACAGTCTCATTAGAAGAAATAACGTACGGCGTCGCATCGAATCATTATTGGATCACGTTCTAGTGTTATAAATTTGATTAATAAAGTTGCAATTATATTGATGCCAGTGATTTAATCACTGAAAATAGATAAAAATTTTTCTAAATAAAGCAAAATATTGAGCAATACATGACTTTTCGAAGTTATACACACATCATGGAAATCATCGTGAGAAAACCTACACACCTAAAATTCTTAGGATTTTCTTAGTTGTGTAGTCCGATAACCCACGCTAGGCCAGCGTGGTGGACTAAGGCCTAAACTCTCTCAGTTGTGCCCAGCAGTAGGACGTATATGGGCTGATGATGATGATGACGAAATATATACTTATTAAGCCCACATTCACTCCTGTAGCCCCGAGGGATATATAGAAGTGTATGTTTACATCCTCGTGTTTTGACTCCCACATTATTTATAGCGAGCCTATTGCCGTTTTCCGCACCCTTTTCCAGACTCCGAGTTGCTAATGATATTTTTTTACTGTCTATGTAGACAAATGAGAGGTTTACTGCTGCCTTCAGTAAACTCCTAATGTAAACACAATATGAAACTTTGTGGGACCTGTCAATAGCACTGCACCATCACATTGGATCACCAAACATTATTTCTGTTGGAACTTTATCAAAATATCATGATAAAATAACCCTTTTGTGTAAATATCACAGAGTAATGTCTACATAAAAGATATTTTATTAATTCCCAAACATCGATAGCCTCGCCCAGTCGCATCCCTAATATTTTTTGTGTGTAGGGCGCTACCTGGCCCGGCCGTAGGTAACCGATTCGGAGAAACGCCTCGACAACCAACACTCGGCCCGCCGACCCGCTGCAACTGCGCTGTGTTAGCGATGCCAAGCGATACACGATTTATATTCAAATATAATATGAAGAGAGCCTAGTTTCTTGCCTGAGGCTTCGTCTCTGTTGACTCCTGAATTAGCTCTAAAGAGAAGAGAATGTTTACAAACTACTTTGTAATATTTTATTTTTCTAAATTGGTAAGCATAAATTTGTCGTTAATAACTAGGGCCGTGTTCCAGCAAATGACGTAGGTAATGACTGTATATGTACTGTATTCTAGACGAGATATGCAGAATTATACAGAATTATATAGAAATACATTCTTCAATACCACTAATTATGTTCCAAGTAATAGGTGGAGTCTATTTCTGCGTACCCAGCGCATTTTAAGCTACATACATGCTGCTAATGATATTTGCTAACAAAAACCCCATGACAGAGCTCAGAAATCACCCGAGACGAACGCTCTATAAAATTCCACAGCACATACAATGATATACTAAGGAATCACAAGCCGTATAATATCAAAAAAACCTTTGAACCTCTAACAATTCTTCGCTAATGAACCAGTCAATAAATCTGTAAAGCTATTAATCTTCGGTTGCGGGTAACCTAGGTCTCTGTTAGGTTACAAGCGGAGCACTAGGGCCGAAGGTTGCGTCTGGCCCTAGCCATTCGATTTAAGTCGTGAGACGCGGCTAATTGCATAATATTTCAATTGCCTTCATAGTGTGTGCTTTAATGAAAAAGTGATAGATAGCCTTGGGAACCGAACTGGATACAAGAAAAGGTTTGAAGTTCGGTTCTCACAGGTAATAGCTTGTTTGTTTTTATATAGTTTCTTCATAGTTATAAATAAATATACCCAGCAGTTACATAGGTACATTGTTCTGACCGTACACTAAGATACGAGTCTCGTGTCGTGGTTATCAGAAACTACGAGAGACTTTTCAGTCTCACAAATATTCAGACTCGTAACAAATATTTGTGGATCACACAAACTCTTGTTTCGAAAGCTGGTGTCTAGCCAACTGCGCCATAGGGCTGTCACTGTTACGAAGAATAAAATATAATTTGTTATCCGCACTGTAATCACACAAATATGATGCGTTTCGGGACCGGATCATACGTTATGAATGAACCGGTATAGCTGTGAGATATATGTGATTATAAACAAGCTTTCATAATCGTGTCGACTTGAGAGCGTCAGTCGGATAAGTTTTCGCTAGTCCACATTATATTTAAACCGCCTTGTACTCATCTTTTTATAACAATACTTTGCCGTGACGTATTTTAGAAATAAGTTTCCGAACTGGGAACTTGGAAATAAAATTTTCCATTAGGAAATTCTCAGCACGGAGTCTGGATTTGTGCCCGATAAACGGCAATAGGCTCGCCCCCATTACGTGGGACTGTACAGAGCTGGCGAAATGTGGGTGCAGAAATGCATCTCTGCCTACCCCTTCGGAGAATACAGACGTGAGGTTATGTATGTATGTAGGTATGTTTTCGAACTGGTAAAATCAGTGTTGTTCAATACATTGTGAATGGTCAAAATAATATGTTTTTCATGTAAGGCAAAGCGCGGTTTTGCATCCGCCAGTGTCAAGTTGTTGTGAATAACGTTAACGATAGTCTATCAACATACATACAACATATAGAGACTATAAGACACGTATAACACCAGTCGGCAAAATGACGTCAACGTTATGTTTAGATGAAAAATATTTGACGTAATTTTCAAGATAACTCAGATACATCATTCCGCGTCAGGATGGATGACACAAACCCATATCAATGGTGAAGGAAGCCCGTGTCTAATAGCTAGTCGGACAATATAATTATAGGGCGGATGTAATCACTATGCCTCTAGTTATCTACGGTTATCTTAAGCGCTATCCTTACTAATATTATAAATGTGAATGTAGGGTTGTTTGTTACGCTTTCACGCAAAAACTACTCAACCGATCGTCATGACACAAGCAGTGATGGCCTCGAGGTTTAGGCGCGCGGTCGAGAATTTCGGCGGTCGCAGGTTCAAACCCCAGGCACACACCTCTGACTTTTCGAAGTTATGTGTGTATTCACAATGAATTATCACTTGCTTTAACGGTGAAGGAAAACATCGTGATAAAACCTGCACACCTAAAAGTTCTTAGGAATTTCTGAGATGTGTAGTCCGCCAACCCGCACTAGGCCAGCGTGGTGGACTAAGGCCTAAACCCTCTCAGTTGTAGAGGAGGCCCGTTCTCAGCAGTGGGATATATTTGGGCTGATGACGACGATCGTCATGAAACTTTGTACCTACACATATTCTTGAATAACTTTTTAGTATGTATTTTACGCCTAAATCATTTGAGCGATGTGAACGATTTTTACTATGGACATAAAAGGGACTCTGTGAAGTAGAATAGATTACAACTTATTTTCTTCCTGAACCCAACCCTGTAGTCTACGCGGACAAAGTCGCGGGCAAAGCTAGTATGTATATTATAAAACATTATCCCTAGCCGCGTCTATCTGCCTATGTTTGCGATAAACTCAAAAGCTACTTAAAATTCACGTGAGTTTCATGTAGGTATGGAAAAATCACAACTATGCTTTGAGTATGTAATTTGTGATGAAATTGATCATATATTTTTTTATTAATGCTCCTTACATTTGATTTGACTTGAAAATGTTCCCTTATTATCTACCAAGATAACATACGAAAAAAATCCCTACCCGGGATAAGATCTCAATCGTATGCGCTCATTTAACAGCCCATATAATAAATAGTGTTCTGCAATGGTGTTCTTTCAAGTTGGTACGGGCGCAATGCGGGTGGTTTAATTTCACACACTTAACATTATATGTGGTTAAACTTTATGAGCAATTCAGTCCATGGTTTTATTGTTATCAATGCTGATGGCTTTGAGAATTACAAGCGCGGTCGAGACAAAATCTCTCCGATCGCGGGCTCGAATCCCAGACACACACGCCTTTTAGTATAGTTACGAATATAGTTGTGTATTCAAATTGAGTTATCACGTACTTACATAAGTCGTGATGGCCTCGAGGTTTACACACGCGGTCGAGAATCTCGACGGTCGTGGGTTCAAACCCCAGACACACACCTCTGACTTTTCGAAGTTATATGTGTATTCACTAAGAGTTATCACGTACTTTAACGGTGAAGAAAAACATCGTTAAGAAACCTGCACACGTAAAAGTTCTTAGGAATTTCTTAGGTGTATAGTCCGCCAACCCGCACTACGCCAGCGTGGTGGACTAAGGCCTAAACCCTCTCGATAGTAGAGGAGGTCTGTGCCCAGTAGTGGGACGTATATGGACTGATGATGATGTACTAACATTAATGGATTGCAAGTACACTAGCAAAACCTAAGAGTTCGGGTCTGGAATGTGAGACCGAAAAGTCTCTCATAGTTTCTGATACTCACGACACAAGACTTGAATCTTAATATATGACTTGGTCGTAATATTTCCATATTTGTGATTACACACCTGAGCGTTCACGAGAAAATATTTAAAATATTATATAAACAACGTCAGCGTATTGTAACATGTTAAAGCGGGCGCTCCGAAGTGAAATACCTTGCGTCGCCTACTTACCATAATGTTAAGAGTTAAATGCTCGAAATTCTTTGAACTTTTTACATTAGATATTTATCAGCGTGGTTTGGAGGCCTCTCACGGCGTTTTCAACTCCCACGAATTAAAATGCGATGTGAAGAGACCGGAGTAATCGCAGCCATTTGATTTACATCTCAAATAGCAGTGATTACATTGAGATTATAATAATCATTAATCACAACCACATTGTTTGTTTTTCTATCCATTTCAATCTTTAATCATGATTACAGATTAATTATTGTAATCGTTAATCTTTTATTAGGAAAGTTTATCAAGAAAAATTTGTAAACTTTATAAAGGAAGAAAGAAAAAGATGTTTATCGTCACGGTGTAAATATAAAACGGTGTACATTATAAAGTAGGTATATTATAATATGAGTGTTGATGAGGTAAAAAATGTGCTTTCCTGTTGCGATACCCATAGTTTGGTAGTTCTCACTTCGAAATAGTCATTAATATCTACATATATGTGAGCTAAAAAAAAAATTCTTGCTCTGAATCAGCAATCAACTTAGTAACTTCTAAGTTAAAGACTAGTAGATAATATAAAATGTAACATTTAGTTTAACCTCACAGTTCACAGTTAACTCGTAACGTGAATTATAAATTATGAGAGACTTTTCCATCTTACAAACATCTAGAGACGAGGCAAATATTTGTAGTTCCAAGAAACAAATGTTTCGAATCAGGAATCGAAACCATCACTTCTTGTTTTTCAACCTTGTGTCTAACCGCGCCACTGAAACCTTCAATATTCGAGGAGTCAATACAAAAAACACCACGAAAATCGATGAAAAATCAACTTAATTGTCTTCTAATCAACATAAAATTGATTTAATTGTTGCCTGTTAATAATTAATCAGAGATTTAAAGTGACAGAAGGGCGCGAGTCGGAGTGTCTTCACAGCCGAATCCTCTCACTCGCGAAGGTTACAGCGCAGCGGGAGTTCCAATCATTGTAGGAAACCTCACGACAACGCGGTAAGAAATATTCTACAATTTTTTTCGATTGGGTTTTTCAAATCAATTTGTGGGCGTTTGGATCATCATCATTTCATCATCAGCCCATATACGTCCCACTGCTGGGCACGGGCCTCCTCTACCATTGAGAGGGTTTAGGCCTTAGTCCGCCACGCTGGCCTAGTGCGGGTTGGCGGACTACACACCTAAGAAATTCCTAAGAACGTTTTAGGTGTGCAGGTTTCATCACGATGTTTTCCTTCACCGTTAAAGTACGTGATAATTCATTGTGAATACACACATAACTTCGAAAAGTCAGAGGTGTGTGCCTGGGGTTTGAACCCGCGACCGTCGAAATTCTCGACCGCGTACCTAAACCTCAAGGCCATCACGACTTGTTTGGGCGTTTGGAATGTAAGGTAAATATATGGAAAAAAGTTGTGGAGGTAATCGGTGAAATGGTCTGTCGTGTTGCCACTACACTACCACTGACCTTATTATTTTTGAATGTGACTTAACTCAAGTATTAGTAGGTAATTAAACTACATCCATATCAACCCGTTTACATCCCACAGATAGGCATCCATGTGAAAAGAGAATGATAGAAAGACTCATTAATATCAGAATATATGCCCTAACAAAGTTTTTTCTATAGATACGACAAAGTAAATAATATAGGTCTTATAAGACCCTTGTCATAATAATAATAAATAAATAATAAATACACCCAACAGTCACATACATAGTTCTGACCGCACATTAACATATTCCTCTCCACTGTCCTACTTTTAGGACACTATGTTCAAAACTTTTTTAGTTGTTATTGCTATTATTTCTGATGAAATTCGTAATTTCACATTATTTTTTTAATAACATATTTTTATTGCTGTAAAAACCTGTGATTTTAATGTTTTTTTTTAAATTGTAAATTTTTGTTGACCAATAAAGAGCATTATGATCCGATTATGATTTTTCTCATATTTTTCTTAATGTACTAAGAACTTAATTTATATGTACATTTCATCGAATTGCAATGTTTTCGATGCTTGAGAAGTAGGTAATGGATTAAAATACGAGTCTTGTGTCGTGGGCAGCAGAGACTACGAGAGACTTTTAGGTCTCACAAACACCCAGACCCGAAACAAATACTCGTATTTGTGGATCACACAAACATTTGTCTCGGTGCGGGGATCGAACCCGCGGCCTCTCGTTTCGCAAGCTGGTGTCTAGCCAACTGCGCCGCGGGGCGGTCAAATATGCAATAAAATCTTGAAATTGAAGTGAATAGACTACAGCCATACGCAGGCTAAGCCTATGAATTCGTAATAAGGGATAATATGACGTCACGCAGCACAATTACCAAACTAACAACTTAAAGTAGTATTACCAACACAAGACACCTGTCGCCGCCTGGGACCTCCGAGCTTGAAAATTGCTCTCCTGATGTAATAGACATATTATGCATGTCTTACAAGCAATAATTGCCAAGTAGGGGATAAATAATAAGGACAGGTTTCAGGAATCCGCATCTTATGGGACTTTAATACTAAACTATATAAGGATTTGTATACTATTGGCAAGTGTTTGAAGTTGTTATCATAGATTCTTAAACTAAAATTCAGGTGTATCATGGGAATCGAAAACTACACGATTTTGGGGATTCACAAACATTTGTCGCGTGTTTGTGATTGTGGGACTGAAAAGTCTCTCGTATTTCTAATACCTCGACTTAGACTGTTAATCCACCAATCAATGAATCATTAGCAAGGGACTGAAGTTTACGTCTGAAAAGAAAACTTGATAAAAACGAATATACGAAAGTACCTACCTACTGACTAAAACCGCCAAATATGTCAACAGTCGTAACACAAAAATATGTTTAAATGTCTCGCTAGGTTATTACACAAAAAATTGCGGCAAAATACTGAATGACACGTAGTTTTTACACGAAATACGTACAAGCGCAACGTTGAGTTAAGAGAGCGGAAGGCCGTACCCCGCGGCGCACTCTGTGCATGCAACATGGATTTTGCAAGCTCACTGTATGGTTAAAACTAAGTACAGGTTTTGCTTTATAGAACTGCTGAGAGCCTAGGTGCCTTAGGTTGCCGTGGGTTCGATGCGCCACAAGACAACGATATGATCTATAAATATATTAATTTGTTTTGCGTTTTTGCAAAAACAAACAAACCTTTGACATTTCTTTTTTCGACAGCCCCGTGGCGCAGTTGGCTAGACACCAGCTTGCGAAACGAGAGGCTGCGGGTTCGATCCCCGCACCGAGACAAATGTTTGTGTGATCCACAAATATTTGTTTCGGGTCTGGGTGTTTGTGAGACCGAAAAGTCTCTCGTAGTTTCTGATACCCACGACACAGGACTTGTATCCTAGTGTGGGGTCAGAACTATGTATGTGACTGTTGGGTGTATTTATTTATTTATTTTTCGAAACCTATGATACCAGACTTTTGTCTTAGTGTAAGGTCAGAGCTATGTATGTGAATGTTGGATGTAATTCTTTAACTTGATATAACTTACCCATATATACTATTATTATTATTACTACACCTACACTATTATTACAAAGAGGAAAGATTTGATTCAATGTATTTCTTGTCACTAATAAACTCAAAAATACTTGATCTATTTGGATGTTTTTTGCTAAGAACTAATATAGGACCATGGAGAAGAACATCGACTAATATTAGGGCGAAGCCAGGACTTGTATAATATAAGGAGCATTTTTAATTCCATGGGAACCTTGAAACTGCGTAACAGTACAAAATGTACTCGCAAAGTTACATTGAAAGCTGTTGAAACTCCACCGCCCCTGGTAGCGCCTGTAATTATTTGGAGTAAAAACCCGACATTTTGCCAGTCTTGTGCATAATAGTTGTTCTCGAGAACTTGAAGATGGGAAAAATGAAATAAAACCTTAAAAATTGTCGGTTATTTATTTCTTTCTGGCACGGTAATGTAAAACCATGCCTTGTAAGTGTAGAGCATTCTAAATAGAATTTTAACCGCCAAGAAGCTACTCTAATTCACTAGTCCTGATGTTTTATTCACAAAAAAAAAATGCTAGTGTAGTTTTATGGCAAAGCGACCTACGTTGGCATGTGCAAGAAGTGCAAACGACACCAACAGACTTAAATTGTAACGAGAATAAAGAGCAATACGCTCCTAAAGTTTTAATACTTTAATGAAAGTCCATAGCTTTATTTTCCATGTAACTAAATTGTCAAATATCCAACGATATTCTAGTAACATTCACTTGTGTGGGGTAACACGGATTGACAGAGTGAGGAATGAATACGTTAGAGGAAGTTTGAAAGTGGCTCCTGTCATAGATAAGCTGAAAGGAAACCGTCTGTCGTGGTATGGTCATATTATGAGAAGGGGCGAAACATATGTTGGTAAAAAAGTAATGAGTATGAAAGTCGAAGGATGGACAAACAGAGGAAGGCCTAAGAAAAGATGGATGGAGTGCGTGAGAGAAGATATGAAAGAAAAAGGGGTGACTGAAGACATGACGGCTGATAGGGATGTTTGGAAGGATAAAACATACTGCGCCGACCCCAAATAAAATTGGGAACAGGGCAAGTGAATGATGATTCTAGTAACATTCACAAATATTAACATTAAAAGCTGAATTATTTAACCAATTCCGACATTTTTACTGATAGCTATAACATCCGTTCACTTACGAATCCCCTTATCCCCGAAAATACTTCATTTCCCATGGGATTTTAACAAGCGGTCCTATCGAGGACTAATGAACACCATTATCGAACTAAAAGACACCGTGTCACAGTACAGTAAGGTTGAAATTCAAATGAAATGAGGAAAATAAAAATTTTGCCTACTCTGAGCCAAGTGAATCACAATGTCATGAAGACAAATGTGTCATAGTGTGAGTTGTGAATGGAAAAGGCATGTTTTCCACACTCTGTATGCACTGGAATATTTCACTGAACAAGTATTTTTAATGACGTTAGAGTGAGACGGCGATATACGGCGTTTGTGACACGGAAAGAGACGACCGATGCAGTATAATGAAAATAAAAAATATGCATCCTGCGTCCTTTCCTCAATGTGATGCCAAGGTTTTATGTTTCTTTCAAAGATTATTAAGCTTAGTGTTATTACTGCTTTTAGAATAAAGAGAACTCGGAGAAAAATAAAGTCTCCGAAATATTATAGATGTTATGGTAAATTATTTTTTGTGGTTAAATTTTGATACATTTTGGTATAAATAAAGAACCCAGGCCATTAAAAAAATGGATAATTATTGTTTTTTTTTTTTTTCAAAACTTGAATTTAAATGGCAAATAAAATCAAAGGAAATATCCAGAAGAGGTTGTTATAAGTATTCGCGTGTCACCAACCAAATAAACAATCCTCTTAAAGTAAATAAAAGCTAACAAACTTACACACTGATTTTATGAACAGGAAAATTTTGTACCTGGAACACAAAAATATCAATTAGAACATTGGTTTTAATAATAAAAATATCTTATAATTCACACACGCAAAACACTCAGAGAAAGAACAAAAAATAATAGATGACACAAGAATTTCCCCACGGGGCCAAACCCTCTAGTTTCACAAGCCGGTCTATCAACTAAGCCACAGAGGCCACCTAAATTAAGAAAACACGTAACGCTGATTGGACTAATCCACACAAACACAGCATGAGTTATGTTTATAATTAGGGACACGGCACATCTGCGTCTTCCTATTGTGGGAGTGTCGACAGATATGTGTTATAATCATCCCAAAATAATAGGGATGTTGACATAAATAGCGAATGTATGAAAAGTTATTTTTTTGCCATAGCAGGGAATATTAGAATGCTGAAAATCATATTTTGTAAATGTAAATATGAGTAATAAATTAATTAAAAATAATTAAAAATGTTTAAAATAATTCCAAATATCACGTGACTGCAAACGCCAATCGGAGCGCGTTACGTCACAATGTATAGACAAGTTGTCTAACCTAGGGATGTCCACTGTCCACTTTGAAAAAACATCGATGTTTTTTTTCGATTCGATAAATCGGAACTTTACACTTTTTACAAGTACTTTTTACAAGCTTTTATTTAACTTGCAATGTATGTATGTATGTTTGTTTGGATGAAATCTTGCAACTTAATTTTGAAGCAGCAGATATTTTTAACCGATTTGTGTCGTGGGTATAAGAAACTACGAGAGACTTTTCGGTCTCCCAAACAACCCGACCCGAATCAAATATTTGCGAATCACACAAACATTTGTCTCGGTGCGGGGATCGAACCCGCGGCTTCTCGTTTCGCAAGCTGGTGTCTAGCCAACTGCGCCACGGGAATGAAAATCCTATAATTTTGTACTTATTGATAAAAAATACTATTATATTTTTTTATATAAGATTTTTATTCTAAATTTTCCAAAAACGATTTGATACGAGTAAGTATCGATATTTGCCGACCGATACCGAGTAAGTATCGATACTTGACGACCGATACGGTATTGAGTAGAAGTATCGATACCTTAATGGTATTGTTTCATCCCTAGTTTAACAGCAGTTTGTTGTATTTAATACACTGTTACGTCATCAAGCCCAGGTGACAGCTTGGAGCGTTTAGGCGCGAAATTTAAATACTAAACTAATTAAAGTCGTTTTTTTATTTAAAATTTATGAATAAAAAATTTAAGTATATTTTTTCGTAATATTTACGTTCTTATCTATAAAATGAAAACAGTTCCAATTTTTTGTCAACATCCCTATTGCTAACAGTTTGATTACCAATACAATGGATTGGGGAATAAATGTAGACTATCTTTACTATAAATGCTAAAGTAACTCTTTGTGCCTATCAATTTCATGCCTAAATCTATATAATTTTTTCGTATATTTTTTTTGGGTAAAACAAATTTTTAATGTAATATTCAATAAGAAGCAAGTAAATTAGTAAGATAATAAGTGATTAATTTATTTTTTGGAAACGTTAATTTGTATTAACGTTTTTTTTTACTCATATAGAAAAAATCCTTTACATGAATATGTGTGTACTAGGTATTTAAAACTGTTTGTATTTGTAAAATAAGTCGTTTCTACTATGAATTTTAACCGTTCATATTGGACAGCGTACACTAGTGCCTCAAAAACAAATGAACGGATGTAAAAAATCAATATTAAAATAATGAAGAAAACATGAGTCAGATACCTTACTGCGCAGTTACATTGCGATTAACAACCAAGCGGTTACATTATTTGGAAGTAGTCGCGAGTAGATAACACACAATTAACAAAACAAAACGCCGCAACACATGTGCTACACTAATACTAGTTATTTATTGGAGAGATCCGCGGCGCCGACGTCGCCCGCTCCACTTTCCTTGGCGGTTTATGACCGACCGACTAATATTTTATGAGTCCAGACTATGAGTGCTTACGAGGACGCTCAGCTTTGCTCCCGACTGGCGGTCTAAATAAGAGTATCGAAAAGAGCGATTACAATTGCCTTTTGCTAATAGCGCCATCTAGCTTAACTTGTTTATTTTTTGGTTTTGTAGCTTAAAAGAAAAAAAATTGTGTGTCTATCCGTCTGTCCCAGTATATTTGTTGTACATAGGACTGTTAAAGCAGACACTCATATTTAAAACATGTCTCGAGAGATCTTCGCAAATGCCTAGAGATCTGAGAAGTATTAAAAACTTAACCGTCAGTCCTTTCTTTCCATTCGATATGTCTATTTTAAACATAATGTACACAGATTAATTTCGGAACTTTGTGTAGATCACTACTAGAATTACGTCTTTGTCAGGTTTTGCACCTAAGGGTTTTACTCCTTACATCACCAGCAAATAGAAACGCTATGGGTTTGCGTTGTTTTTTTTTTATCATCCGGCCCAGCTGCCTCATTTATCATTATCTGAGTTTCTGCTACTCACGAGATTTTATTTTCAATCTGACTTAATATTGATATATTAGACTCCTTTACAGTTAAGGACCACAAATTCTAAACAGGCTGGGTATATTTAAGGGAGAAGTATAAGGAATGTAAGTTTCCTAACGATGTTGGAATTTAAATAGGTAATTATAAAATAAGCGTTGTAAGTAAAGTCCTATTTTTATGTAATCCTCGTGTTTATAGCAAACAATATCGATTAATATTATTTTAAATGAGAAATCATAGGTATGTGTAAGCGGTCAAGTTAACTTTAAGTATTTTGTCTATGACGAATTCGAATCTATTTTATTGATCTCTTCAATAACAACACAACCATAAGCCCCTCCAAAATCGATGAGAAATAATACCAATTTATACGATAAGATTGTTTTAATAGCAGTCTTCTAAAATGCTAAACTCTACGTATTTTAATAGGGTAATAATTTAAACATTGTATGGAAACGTGAGAAAAATTAGAGACGATTCAATGTATTACTCAATGTAAGATGATTCAGAATCATCATCAGCATGGGCTGATGGATATGTCCCACTACTGGGCACGAACCTACTCTACGATGGAGATGAACTAGATCTTAGTCAACCGGCATGGCCCATTGCTTAACAAACTTCAAAAGATCATCACTACGTTTTCATTTCCTTAATCATTATTTAACCCGTGTCAACCGTAGGTTATTCCGGACTAAAATATGTCCTGTGTAGCATTTTATTCTAGTTATATCTATGTGCCAAATTTTATTCATATCCCCCATTCTGGTGTTATTTGATAACGTGCATCTGTGGCGGTACTTCCATAGAAGCCCAAAAGCCCAATTTGCCTCACAAAATTCCGTAAAATTATCTTTAAGCTTTAAATCTTTATTTAACAGAAGCAATTTGACATATAACTGAGAATATTCTGACTCTACAATAAACAGTTATAAACTAGGCATTAAACAAATAACCTGTAACGCTTTTGGGCTTCTAAGGAAGTACCGCCACTGACGTGCATGTATACAAGCTTTAGTAGGTAATTATAATATCAGTAAGATTAAAAAATCAAGTGCATCATAATTTATTGTATAACATAATACTTTTTGGTATATTTAATCCACGATCACTGCGATAATGTCTTACAGACCGCGCGCCTAAAACGTCACACATTCTAAATTAACCTATAAGTACTCTTCACTCTTGTAACTTGTCCCATCCTTAAACATCTCCGATCGTTCATAGCCTACACCACACGATCGGTCTCTAGGCGCATTGTGTCGCGGGACACATTACTCACTGGTCAAGTGCGCCTCCGGGAGTAGCCGCCCTCTTCCCTCCTCACCTCTTACCCCTCGGCCGTCACCTAACGAGTTTCAAATGTGGATTACGCACTCCGGGTGAATTAAGCGATTGTTTCACGCGCAATGCATGCTAGTAGCCCGCGCACATGTCCGGCCTATCAATGTGTTGCGATGTTATGTTTGCCTGGTAGTTCGACTTTTGTGTTGACGGTCAAATTTTTTAACTTAGAACTAAGTTCACATTTTTTTGTCGAAATATCTATGAAGTTATGTGTATAAGTTGGGCATAAACATAATGATGAAAGTTCCATTTTTGCTCAGACCAACAAATATTTTCATTCAGGATTTTGTATCAAAAGAAAAGCTTTTGACGTGCCATAAAACCCAGGTTTGGATTCTAGTGTCGGCCAGTGTTTTTGAGTTTTGCCAAAATAGGAAATTTTCATTAGCAGCACGTAGTCTCTTACGTGCGGTTTGAAACAATATTAGCGAAACGAAAGTGCTGAAAAGGCTTTATCAACTCTTCAGATATTAAGGACTTACATAAGTGTCTGTGTGTGTGTGTATTTCAAGATTATTTAAAATAGCGGTGATAGCAATCAAAATAAGTTTAAGAGGTAAAATAAAATTAATACACGGTAAATCAAGATGTAATTTATGGTTCAGTGACAAGTCTATGGCTGGGCTAACGAATAGTGTAAGCCAACATGTCGAGGTGTCCGGAACAATAAATAATTTTAATGTATATTTAAATTCAGTTTATTGGGATAGTAAAAGTAGCCTCGGAAGCTGTATACTAAACGGAATGGTTCAAACTAAAATCATTGGGGTTTTTAATGATTAATAAATCTAATTTTTATCTTCCGTCTTATATTATATTAATTGCGGGTTTATTTAGAAACGAACAGTCAACCAACCGTCGCACTGTTGGTAAGTGTTCTTAGAAGGGCCTGGGTATTTGGAAAACTTTATAAATTGTAACTTCAAATGTACATTAATGCGAACGAATAAATAAATACACCCAACAGTCACATACATAGTTCTGACCCCACATTAAGATACGAGTCTTGTGTCGTGGGTATCAGAAACTACGAGAGACTTTTCGGTCTCACAAACACCCAGACCCTAAACAAATATTTGTGGATCACACAAACATTTGTCTCGGTGCGGGGATCGAACCCGTGGCCTCTCGTTTCGCAAGCTGGTGTCTAGCCAACTGCGCCACGGGGCTGTCAAATAGCATAGATGATCCCGTTGTATTACTATGCAATATTTTATTACTCTGTGCTAGGTGTTCCGAGTTCAATTCTCGCCTTGCGTAGTATAACTAAGTTTTCTGCAAGTATAATTTCAGTAGCAGCACGCTGTCTTCCATCGTGGTTCGAAAACGGCAACAAGCTTGCCTCATTAGCGAACCATCGGTGTCGGAAAAATGAGTATAATGTTGGTACGTATTATTGTGAGCGAAGCCACAACAAAACGACAATTTTATAATAATTATTATTGGATTTTGCATTTGTTTATGAATCACTTGTCTCCATAGACTGGTCTAGTGACGTTAGTGGCGCCCACGTTGGCACGTGTTTCACTGATCTCCGACGTTATTCTTTTAGCTTCAAACAACGGATTGTATTGACGACGAACTTGTATTGTTCAAAGCAGATTTCTAAGTAGTTCGTGTTTTGACTGGTATTTTAGTGAATCATTGGTGTAGAAATAATAAATATTGTTGCACAGAATCGTGGAACAGTGTAGCCTTTGCAGGCTCTACCAAGAAATCAAAGTTTTATGAAACAACAAAAAAGTATAATTTCAAAACTGATTTGAAAGTTATTTTGGATTTTTAAACTTCAATTTTTAAGATTAGTTCGTGCTTGAAAATGATACAAAACCGTTTTAAGATGAGACTTACATAGGCAACGTTGTTAAGTAAGGACTCATATCTTAGGAAGTTATGTAGGTTGATCATTCTTAATTTCATTTATCTGTAATGAATAACGTATTTTCCATTTCAATGTTATAGTTGTACACGATATATTTACTTCAGTCGAATTCCAGTATTTTTAAAATTATATTTGCGAGGTAATTGAAAATAGAATCTATTGCTCAAGGTTATAAAATAGCTTTATATACCAGAACCACTATCTGAAACGACAATATCAAACACCAAAGCCTTGTTTTTCAGTTAGTAGATCCAATTTTCTCAATCCTCCTATACACAGGAGACCAGGGCGGAGGGCGACCACATATGTCAACAAAATTATCGAGCCCCTCCGTGATTAGAAAAGCATGTTAACGGGTTGTTGTTACTCCGTCCAAATCCTTCGCCGGACTGAGATTCAAATCCACTTATGGCGAGTGCGAAAGCCAGCTGTCGAATATGAGCTAGTATAGTTAGATGAGTTACTAGCGAGGTAAAAAATGCCAAGAAAGTCCCACTAGTTAGCAATGACCAAGGAACCAAAAAAAAAATTCAATAATTATCATCTGAAATACTAAAAGATGAAGAGATTATTATTTTGAACGGTGGTGCCAGAAACTGCTATACCTACAGATTTGAAAAACTCTCTTCACACGCTTTTACGTATTTAATAACTTAAAATCCAGGCTCCTTTACATAATGATATGAACTTAGAAGGGGAAAAGTTATTTTTTAATATGCTTTATTGTGCACCACATACATAAGTAAAAATTAATTTAAGTTACCTTATAAACTATTGTGCCACAAAGGGCGGTCTTATCGCTATTTGCGATCTCTTCCAGACTACCCAGAGAAAAAAAAGTATATAAAAGGGGTGGTCGTGGAAATTAATTAAAAAAATATAGGTATATATTAAAAATACACAAAAAACAAAAACAAAAAGCATTGATAAAAAAAAATTAAATTAAAACTAAATACACAAATATATTTTTAAATTAAGAAGATTATGAGTAGGTAGTGTGCTTTAAGTCTACTCTTAAAAGTAGACAAGGATTTTGCTTGCCTTATAGATAGAGGAAGTTCGTTCCACAAGCGAGCAGCATGGACTGAAAACGAATTGCCAAGAAAAGAGGAATTATGCTTGGGAATCTCTAATGACAAATTCTCTAGTGATCTAAGCGGTCGTGCATGGGTATCGCTTAGGAAATGGAATCGTTCGTAAAGTTACTTTAAAATTAACTAGAAACCAGTTAATGAATGCGTATGGAGGGGTTAGAAAGATCAAAACATTTAAAACATACCCAGGCGCATTATTTCATAAATACTTCAGGTAGACAGCTTGACTTTGATATAGTAATCAACTAGAGATAAGCTGTGACATCTTATTGGCTCTTATTGTAATCAGATGTATTTTATTGGTGGATATTCGTCGTAACGAATGTTTATTGGCCACTTCGCCAGCAGACCTTGTGTGCTCGTGCCAATAACCGATTGGCATCGTGAGGATGACACCTTTGAAATTGGAAAATCACGATGTCTGATATACGAAGACAGATGCTCTAATGTGTAAAACGAAGATTTAGGCATATGTACCTACTTCTAACATTTCGATACGAGATGTTAAGTCTCTAATATGAACCTAACAGCTGACTGATTACCAGTTTCTAAAAAGGTTTACCTATTTATGTATGTTTAGTTACATTCATTTTATAGTTTTCTCTCACTTTCTTTAACGCCTTAGTTAATTCAATAGAAGAATAGACGTGAGTAAACAGTGCTGCTTCCTCGTTTAGAAAATTAAATATAATAAAAGTCTTTTCTATATCAGCCCACATAAGGCCCGCTGCCGGGATCGGGACTTAGTCCATCGCGCTGACCTTTTAGGTGTGCAAGTTTCCTCACGATGTTATTCTTCGCCGATAAAGAGCATTTTTTGTTTTTTTGCAAATACACCCAACAGTCACATACATAGTTCTGACCCCACACTAAGATACAGTTCCTGTGTCGTGGGTATCAGAAACTACGAGAGACTTTTCGGTCTCACAAACACCCAGACCCGAAACAAATATTATATGTGGATCACACAAACATTTGTCTCGGTGCGGGGATCGAACCCGCTGCCTCTCGTTTCGCAAGCTGGTGTCTAGCCAACTGCGCCACGGGGCTGCATGATAATTGATTGTGAATACACATCAAAAGTTAACAAAGATTTTGGGCCTTATTCTCGAGGCCATCACTTCATACTTCATAAGTCCTTTAAATAATAACCCCGATGTATTCTGCAGTCACCTACATGTAACTATCTGACGCGACCGCCATTGGACTCGACACATATAAATACAGGGCTGAAAATAAATTGCTTTTTGGGGTCTAGGATTTGTGGGCGCACGTTTCAACGATATCACATAACTGTATTTACCGTTGAGCTTCACACAAATTGGACGCCACACAGTGCTTTTTGAAATGTCCCAAGTTAGGAGCTATCATTTCATGTCAAACTGTTGAAAACTTAATGGCTTCTAACCAGCATTTTTGTAGATCTATGAAATGAATGATCAATATTATAGTAATTTTATAGTTAATCTTTGATTTAAAGAGTTTTTTTTAACGATACCTTTTAATTTTATGCGAATCTCATTACACCATACATATAATTTTCATTATCTAAATTTCGAATTTTGTTAAAAAAAATAAACAATATATGTGATTATAACTACAATAGGTCCTATTTAAAGTATAATAATTTTAAATTCATAATTGTATTTTCCAAATATCGCCAACGCCATATATGAAAAATTATTATGGACATGCCAAAACCGAATGACACAAAAAATCTAACAGATACTCGAAAAATCACCCTCGGTACGTACACAAACAATATGCCTTCAAATAACAGCGACAGGGCGTAAGTCCAAACCATAAAAACCACGAAGATAAATAACAGTGGAAGTGAGTCACATTGGTTGCTGAGTTCAATTATCGCGCACACGAACGATGATACTCACCGCACCTTCTCACTAGTGATGGAATTTGTACACACGAATACGATTAATTTTAAAACGAATACCTGATTCTAGTAAATCTATGAATGAAATAAATAAATAAAACAACAACTGACTACATAAGATCGGGGTTGGGATATTCTAATAAGTACCTATGTCGTGATGGCCTCGAGGTTAGGCGCGCAGTCGAGAATCTCGGCAGTCGCAGGTTCAAACCCCAGGCACACACCTCTGACTTTTCGAAGTTATATGTGTATTCACAAAGAATTATCAAGTACTTTAACGGTGAAGGAAAACATCGTGATTAAACCTGCACACCTAAAAGTTCTTAGGAATTTATTAGGTGTGTAGTCCGCCAAACGCACTGGGCCAGCGTGTTGGGCTAAGGCATTAACCCTCTCAATGGTAGAGGAGGCCCGTGCTTAGCAGTTTGACGTATATAATATAGTATTAAATACTCGTTCCAGAAGGCTTCGCTCTTCAATATCCCAAAGTAACAAGAGTGTAGTACTTTAGAAAAGGTTTTAAAAATAATAGTTTCATCCATGATGAAAGACAATTAATGGAAATTACGAGAATTACACCGTCTTAGTTCTTTCGACTAGTGGAAGATGACGCTAGTAATTTGTTGTCAGTTGTTACTATATTTTGACATCACTGCACTTACCATCAGCATCTGCCACTTTGCCAGGATAGACAAAAAAAAAATTTATACTATAAATGAGAAAATTATTGTAATAATAATTGTAATGCTGTCACCGTAATGTTTTTTTTAAAGCACTTTAATACCGCAAGTGAAGTTACAAGCTGAGTCTATTAGTAGTCAATAATTATGAAAAATAACTAGTAAAATATGACTTTAACATTTATGAAAGCGTTCTATTTTTACGCAAAAGAATGTAATTACGGGACGGACATTCGGTATTTTCGCAATATTCGTACAAAAAATCGTATTGGTTACACCACTAGTTGTGACTCAGCCTGTCCGCTATGAAAATAGTGATTCCATAATACAATCGCCGCGTAACGTCTGTATAAATGAAAATTATCGACATTCAACGGTTCTCAACGCGACAATCGTTAAATTAAAATAAAACATGCATTTACCGCGTTTATTTTGCATTTTATTTGTTTTAATCCGTGGATTATCGATCCATTTGCGTCTGTTCACGGCCATTGAGAAGGATTAGAAAGGTCGGGATTAAAATTAATTTGAAATACACGCGATAAAATCTGGCATTTACAATTAATATATTTAATTTTATTGCACTTTACGTTCGAATAAATAAATGCGAACGTTTATTTGTGTTTTCATTTATTTAACAACGTAGTAGGTATTGCGTTTACACTTGCGACTGGCTCGCAGAATAGTGACGAGATTCTTTCGATTAGTAATATAAGGGTTAGGATTTATATATTTGCTTATTATGGGGTCTTTATTTAACAAATTGATTTAGTTAAATAAAAATTTCAAGCCGAAAAAATATTATTTGTAATTTTAAAAGGCAAACTGGGCTTTTGGGCTACTATGGAAGTACCGCCACTGGAAAGAGCACTAGGTATATGTTTAACCTGCTATAGTATGTAGTTCAGATTCAGAATAAACTCGAACATCGCATCAAACGGACCATTGAATTTGTAACTACTGGGCACATTAACTGTGTTTTTATGTAGTTAAACTTTTTGGAAATTTTGGACTTACAGTTAAATGTCTACGATAATACATGCTGTAATAAAGGAAGCAGAGCATTCATTCTCCGGAACAAATATGTGCAATTCTTAATAATCTACATATACTTAATCGTTTTAGATCTAGGAATTTATGACATCAAAGCTACTTACGTTTCTGATACATACTCAAGACTTGTATTATAGTAAAACGCAGGAACTATGTATTTGCCTCTTGTTTTTATTTATTGCTCTAATGTGTATATCCAACATTCGATTCCTAAGTTATAAAATTAGTTATTTTCATTAGAAAATCTTGAGTTGCTGTATAAATCGAAAACGACAGTATGAGCTAGAGTACCTAGCGAGACATAGGTATTTAAATACACGTCAGCTTACCCATATAGGCACAAGCGTGAGTATACATTACTCAAATATTGAGTTACATTACTGTTCTGTAGCCCCACGTGTCCCAAGCCCCAGTGACAAAACCCATAAACATATTGAACTGGGTATTGGTCAACGCATTGTTTATATTGATAGGAGCATAACTTACGTTTAGGACGGCCATACGTTCGTGTTTAGCTCGGACAGGCAGACACGTATTGTATGCCTTCTGGGCGGGCTGGTGGAAACGAGTTCGGAATCGCGGCCGCGACATTATGGTAGCGTTAACAGTATTTGGGATTGATCGGTGCATTATCATAGTAATACTAAACAAGAAAAAATTACAAAACAGTTTATAAACACACACGTTTAAGATAAAGGTGTTAGTTTTATAATGACACATATTACAGGGTCGTAGATATACGGCATAGGTATATATATGGCAAAGTCGAGGGCAAACGTCTAAGAGGCCGATGTCCCATCAGATGGTCGGACCAAATCTGCACGGCCTTTAACATGAAACTTCATGTTGCGCTCCACGATGCCAAAGACAGAAACAGGTGGCGCAGCATAGTCAAAACGAAGATCACTCCATGTACAGGGGATCACGACCCTCAGCAATGAGGAATACGATGCGAAGAGAGAGAAATATATACTAAATGCATGCGAGTGAAGATAAAACCGTATCAAATAGCGTATTTACCTTCCTCTTGCGGTCACATCTAAACACTGCAGCACACACACAGACAACCTAACCTATAGACTCCGCTTCTATTAATTTTAATATGAAAACAAAATCGCTAAATCGTGGCGGGGTACGGGGGCAGTCGGCTAGTTTTCAT
Organism: Hemaris fuciformis; assembly: GCA_907164795.1. NCBI lineage: Eukaryota > Metazoa > Arthropoda > Insecta > Lepidoptera > Sphingidae > Hemaris > Hemaris fuciformis. The sequence continues at coordinate 1,495,139 of OU015440.1, read as the reverse complement.
TGGACGCTTCAAGACACTGATAACATTCTAGTGCGCACTAGAGATGGGATAAACTAATAATTATCGATAATCTACGAAGTTTATAGTATAAAGGAAAAATAAAAAAACATATTAATTTTCATATAAATTTTTAATACTTATAAGTTAAACAATCATCAAAGTCAAAGTCAAATTATCTTTATTCAAATAGACTTTTACAAGTTCTTTAGAATCGTCAATTTTACACTTTTTTTAAACTATTGCCGCTTCGCAACGTGTTATCGCTGTGGAGAAGAAACGGCAAGAAACTCTCTCAGCAACACGACATGTCGGTTTTTCTTTAAAAAATAGCAATATATGTTTTTTTCATTACAGTATTTCAATATTACATTATAAATGTCATAATGATGCAAACTGTAGCAACAAAACAAAACTCCAATCAATTTACTTACTCCCAAGGCTTATTATCTTCAATAAACTCTGAAATTTTATAGTATGCTTTTTTATAAAGCTTATTTTTAATTGATTTCTTAAATTTTGTCAAGGGAAGCTCCCTAAAAGCCTTCGGAAGTTTGTTATAGAAGCGTATACATTTCCCCATAAAAGAGTTATTAACTTTCCGGAGACGAGAAAATAAATATTCGTTACGAAAGTAAATATTCATCAATCAAAAGTAAATATTATTTATCAACTATTGACTTCTAAAATGTATTAATTTTGTATAAACTCTCCTTATTGATTTTGATTCAGTTTTTTTTGTTAAATAAGCCAAACGTATGTCGATATATTTATTAATTACGCATTTTATTAAATCAATCAAATGATTGACGTTTTCAAAGTCAAACTGATGGTGCAGTAAGTCGGGGAATAATTCTAGGTTTGCTAAAGAATTCAATGTTTTACAAGAAATATACATTGGATAGCTCTTTGGTTTATTAAATTTCAAATTATTATTATTTATTCAGTTTCAAATAGAAAACGTCGAGATCTACCAACAATTCGGAAACAATCTCCAGTAAAATGTCGCGAACAAATAACGTGATTTTTTCCAGGAAACCAATTATCATCTCGTTTGGTAGCGTCAATCCATTTTTTTTTCACTTCAGGGCACTTGGGAAACCTTTTGAACAACAGACAAACAACGATATACAGTCTATAAAAATATCGATCTCAATATTATTTGTCGATAAAACAATAATTATATTGTGTCTCATTACTAGTCTGCGTGTCAAAGAGAGAGCGAGATAATGTTATATGAATTCAAATAAGAAAGAAAGAGATGCAAATACGACTTAAACGCGAGAATTTTTAATATTTTATTTTTAGTATATAGTTATTTTAGTGATTAATGAAAGAATAATAACTTACCTGTGAAATGTAATACCATCTTTTGCAAGACTAGATGTTGTGCTGCTCTTTCCACAAAATTTCACTGAACAATACGGCATTATGACAGTTAATATTTTTAAAACAGGGACTATATGTCACTGCGACACTCGGCGGCGGAATGAGTCACGTTAAGGGGCGGGGCCGGCGGTTATGTCGTGTCAGAGCATAACGTCGGCGAAAGCATGTCCCCAGTAATGCGTCGTCTATAGGTTAGGTTGTCTGTGAGCACACATCACGAAATCACAACCACACAAAAGTAATGAAGAAATAAAAAAACACACATTTTATAGGAGCAGTAGGCGGAGGTGCATTTCTGCACCGACGTTATGCTAACTGTATTTTAAGTCCCATGTGTTAGAGGGTGATTTTCTGGTATATTTCTTGACTTCGCGCTGTGACAGAAAATTTACTAAGGGAAATATTACATAACACCACAAATTGGAGTGTCTGTTTGTAATATTGAAATAACCGCTTTTTAATAAATGCATATGGATGTATACACGGTACATATACCAAAATAACGTTTTTTTACAATTTTTGTCTGTCTGTCTGTCTGTTTGTTCCGGCTAATCTGTGAAACGGGTGAACCAATTTTAACGGGACTTTCACTGGCAGATAGCTGATGTAATAAGGAGTAACTTAGGCTACGTTTATTTTAGAAAAAAACTTTTATATAAAAAATAATTAAGTAGGTATCATAATAAAAAAAAAAGAAATTAAAGAATCGGCTGTTAGGCGGAACGAAGTTCGCCGGGTCAGCTAGTATGTAATATAATTCTTAAACTAATTTCGTTAAATTTAAGATCAAAGACAAAGACTATTACAGAATGGCATAAACTACTTTTTATACCATTACGCCACGCCATCACAATCTCTCAAAATCCATTTAGACCGCATGCCAGCATGTGAAAATTTCCCAAGTTATTTAAAATTATGGCGATCTACCGATTGTGTAATATGAGCAATAAAACGCGATAACAGTAGTGAGCCCGCGTGACGTGGCAGATAGCACTGTTTACTCGGCCTATATAAATCAGCAAAGTGAGGAAACACGTCATTGTTATCTGTTTCCGTTGTTTATTTATGCGTACTCTCACGCCGTGTCAAGGATCAATCATCAGCACATACATGTCCCACTGCTGGACACTGTCCTCCTATATAGCTGAGAGGGTTTAGGTCATACTCCACCACGCTGGCCTAATGCGGGTTGGCGAACTACATACCTATGAAATTGCGAAGAACTTTTTAGGTATGTCGATTACATACACACACACATATTTCGGGTACCTCAAAACCACGCATGAGGTACAGAGTTATTGATAAGAGCCCAAATAACATTTCATTTCTGTCTAAGGTATCAGCCTCTAGTTTATGAAATAACCTTTAATCGACTAAACAACGGGGCCTCATATAAAAAACAATAAAAGGTAAGCGAGATACTGAAAATTCCATGAAATTGCAAATAAAATATGAATTCAAAATATCAGGTTTAATACGAGCCATTTCAGGGAAACTCCGTTTGCGCGGCAATAAAAAATTCTCGGAAATAAAATCGCCATAAATTTTTTTCCAATACGGCCTTATCGTATTACGCATCCCTGGCAACCTAGTTTCCCATCCCTCCCTGGATAGACATGCGTGCGTCCTCCCTCACACCACGTCGTCTACTGAACTCATCCAAGCATCCAAACGGCGAGGTGCTTCTGGGTTCAACGCGCATGCGCAGAAACATCCAGGTCTACCAAATTACCTTTGCTGTTGTTTGCCTATCTTTCTTTACGATTTTCGCCCTTATTTCTTGAAGAATAAAAGCACTGAGTAGTTTGGAGTGGCTGTAGGCACAGTTGGTGCATTTTACAACCCTTTGTGGATGTTATGCAAAACAGGGGATGGGTAAGTGTGATCAGATGATAGAAACGGGGTGATAAGCGCCGTGCTGATGTGAGATCTGATCTGTCGACTAGTAAAAGTGCAATCCGACTGATTTCGAAATCCTCTTCGGTATTGAGAAAACTTGTGTAAGTAGAACAACGATGATCACATTGTATTTGGCCAGGTAATACTTTGAAGTCGTTTTGATTTCTTAGATCTACTGCCTTTATTTGTTTTACCTCTAACATGAAGAGTAAAACCTCTTCGTCCGCCACCTTAAAATATTGTAAGACAGTACGCATTCTTGTCGAGTACCTACTTAAAATGTTGGTTTTCTCAGTATATTAACCATTCAGTTTCTCTTGTCTTTATGTTCAATTTATGTTTTATTTCTTTAAAATCTTTCATTTTTATTGATATTTATGGAACTCTATAAGTATCGAGCCAAAAATCTCTATTGATCTAACGAATGTGTTTGAGAGGCAATGACAAAGCATCTTAAGAAGGCTCGGTTAGATCCGGAATTATACTCGTATGTACTTAGGTAAGTTTTAAGTTCTAAACAAGCGAACATTAATCTTTGAAATACGAGTATAGCATGTGATCTGGGCAAAAGCATCTAATTCAACTATTTTGAACCCATAATACTCAGAGAAATATAAAACGATCATACGCTGCGAGTTACAGTCCGCTTGAAAATGTGGCGATAAAAAAGAGGCTCAAATACCTATATATATTTTTTTAAAATACAAGGTCTTCTCTCATTCAAATAGTGAATTCTATCAACACGTTTAACATATTTAGCTACGATTCTGTACTTCCATTTAGCGAACGCCACGTATAATGAGAAACGCAGCGGGGTATGACATACTCTCTTAAGTAAAAATCTTTATTACAATCGCGTGCATACAGAAATGAGAAACCAAAGGAATTTCATTACAAAATTATCTAGTTACAAATTCTATGAAGCTGTACTGGGTAAAAAATTGTCAGTTGGTTATCGCATGTTATATACTCGTAGATGCTAAAATATTGTTAATGTGTTCCTTTACCAAGTTGGTGGATGGATGCTGATTACAGTTTTTACCATATTTATTCTACTATCTTAACTTCATCATCATCATCATCAGCCCATATAGGTACGTCCCACTGCTGGGCACGGGCCTCCTCTACCATTGAGAGGGTTTAAGCCTTAGTCCACCACGCTGGCCTAGTGCGGGTTGGCAGACTACACACCTAATAAATTTCTAAGAACTTTTAGGTGTGCAGGTTTCATCACGATGTTTTCCTTCACCGTTAAAGTACGTGATAATTCATTGTGAATACACACAATATAACTTGGAAAAGTCAGAGGTGTGTGCCTGGGGTTTGAACCCGGGACCGTCGAGATTCTCGACCGCGTGCCCAAACCTCGAGGCCATCACGACTATCTTAACTTAATAAATTCATAGTTATAAAATTAAGTAAGCACAGTGCAGTCGATATGTTTATATCGAGTTGTAAAGTGACGACTAAATAAAATCCAGAAGATTTTTTGTGAATGTTAATTCGCATAAAGTCTAGCGCCGAAGACTTGTGAAGCGACAGGCCGAGAGTTTGATACCTGCACCGGAAGTTCGAGTTCGCAAATATTTGTGTTGGATCTAAGTGTCTGTGAGATCAAAAGGCTCTCGTAGTTTCTAGTTCCAAGTTCACAAGATTTGCGTCTTAGTTTGGATTCAGGACTATGTATGCTTTTGGGTGGAAAAAAGCCCTATGGGGAAGCTGTTATGAACTTAATAATTATGGTCGAAATATAGCCTGTTTCCCTTTAATTCTCAAAGTTTAATATAGATAGTAATCTTCCCTAAATGCGCTAGTTAATGATTTATTACACAAAAGTTTAGAAATACATAACGGCGTCTCGGTCCGCTGGCGAGTCTACTTTATTAAATCCTTACAATGTTGCTGCTATTTAAAGCTCAATAAGAAAAAGCAATATTAATAATGATGAATAACTTCTGCCGAGTATGGGTTTAAACAATTCATACGCGTTAGTAGGTAGTTAGGTACTACGTTCGAGTCACTTACTACAAAGGTAGTTAGCTTAATTGTTTTAAGGTCTTTGCACTTTCATTTTAATAATATAAATACCAGCTAGTCTTTAATAAACTTTAGCTATTTTAAAAACAAAAATTTCCTATATTTCGATGTCATTATCAATTGGATTATAAAGTTCCCCATTATTTACATGGTCAAGGCGAAAAAAGGGGCGTTACCATAATTCTCGTGTTAGTATCTTGTACTGTCAGCATCTAAAGTCACAAGAGATGGCCTACGCAGTTGCTGATTCAGACGTCACCTTGACAACATAAGAATATAGGAAGAAGGGCATAGAGTTACTGTACGTCTTTCTTCACGACAAAGTGATAGAAGTCCTACGTGTCCCATTGCCTTCTAATTAGGCTATACTGTCCCAGTATTAGTCCTACTTTCATGATGTAGAATAATTCGCATAAACACAAAATTACATTCAAGCACGCGAGCCTCGCGCCCTAATCCGCGGCCCTAATCATGTTTTACAGTAATGATTAGTTTGCCGCCCCAACCCCTAACTGACTGTCAACTATTTGTCATAATAACCGGCCATTGGGCGCGCAAATAACTGCTTTAAACGGAAAAATGCGTGAGCAAACTCCCTCGCGCTATTGGAAAGTGCAGCGATTTGAGAAATCGAACGCTTTTGAAATGTTCCTTTCTAAGCGGATTGTTGTCGTCTGTATACCTAATGTTATATAAACCTAGTTGCATTGAAACAATATTAACATAGACTGTAATTATATGTAGGAAATATTTCCTAATTCCTTATTGTATATCGGTGAAATGTATATACATTATAAATTATAATATACCTAAGTACATGGTATGTTCGATCAAACAATATTCCGTAAACGCTTAGATCGTTATTCCACACCATTAAGTTTCGTCGTGTTCCTGGGATTAATTGCTGAGTCAAACATTGTTATTAGAGTTTTGCGGTAAAAAAATTTCATTACATTTACATACATACATAAACTCACGCCTGTATTCCCTGAAGGGGTAGGCAGAGGTGCATTTCTGCACCCACATTTCGCCAGGTATGTATCATTCCCACGTAACAGGGGACGAGCCTATTGCCGTTTTTCGGGCACATTTCCAGACTCCGTGCTGCTACTGAGAATTTCCTAATGGAAAAATCCAATAACACTTTGCCCGACCCGGGAATCGAACCCAGGACCTCTAGATCGCACGGCACATACTTGTACCGCGAGACCACGAGGCAGTCATTGCATTTAATAACTAACGAAACATGGATGTGAAGATAAACTTATGATCCTTTCAGGCATACCATTTGGGATTGATCTTCAGTACAGTTAGATGCAAAATGAAATACAGTACAAAGTAATGAAAACTATTACCAGTTTTCACAATTATCCCCGCCGATTGAGCTATCGTACAACTTTTTTTAAACTGGCTACAGATACATCGACAATACAAGAAAACAAAGTAAAAAAAAGCGTAAGAGGGAAAATGAACGACGTTGGAATTAAGTGGACTGTCCGCAATCGGAATTGCCCGTATCAGATAGCATGACTATTACTTGGAAATAAAAATCTGATTTTATGATTGTTACTCCATCGATTTGTATTCAGAAACAGCGCGTACATAGCTACTGAATACATGCTCAGAATTGTAACTCTTTGTTTAATGAATCATATACTATGGCGAATAATGGTGTAGCATTCTAAGTATTTTTTTCTTATTTTGAGTAATTTATTTATTTATAATAGTTTAGTTTATGTATTAATTACGTATACCTACGTAAGTACGTAATGTTTAGGCGAATAGGATTAACTCGGCAGTCGCAAGTTAGCCACTCCTCTGACTTTTACCAAGCAACGTTAAACGGTAAAAATTGTATACTTAAAAATCACAAATAGTTTGCAATAGGTTCGTCCCCTATTACGTGCGACTGATACATACTTGGCGAAATGTGGGTGCAGAAATGCCCCTCTGCCTACCCTTTCAGGGAATGCAGGCGTGAGTGTATGTATGTATGTAGTTTGCTTTTTATATTTCATACGGAACCTTATATTTTACCTTTATTAAATATAACACTAATCTTCTCCAGGCTCCCGCTTATCTGTTTACCAAAAATCATTACAATCGATACAGCGGTTTATCCATGAAACCGAAACAAACAATTCACGTTCCCATTTACATAGTAAGGACTAGTAAGAATACATACATAAGGTAGGCAGAGGTGAATTAAAATACCAAGCACCCACATTTCGCCCGGTATGTATCAGTCCCACGTAAAAGGGGGCGAGCCTATTGCCGATTTTCGGGCAAATTTCCAGGCTCTGTGCTGCTACTGAGAATCCCCTAATGGAAAACCCAATAACAATGTCCGACCCGGGAATCAAACCCAGGATCTCTAAATCGCACGGCACATACTTGTGCCGCGAGACCACGAGGCAGTCAAAGATTAGTAAGAAGAATATCATATATTTATTGATGACAACAAAATATCTAACGAGCCGTCACAGTGGTGATTGCTTAAACAAATTACTTCCTGGCACAGCACTCAATGGTTCACACCTGGTCCATAAAGTCACGGCGCGCCATTCAGACAGAACACTTGCTAATTCGTCTAAACGGGTGACAAACAGGAAAACGCGCCGACCTTGCGCTCTTCACGCTTTTAGCCCGTACTTTAAATATTATATTTCCGGGACTGGGATGACAATGTAAGCGGGGATATGATGGCTTATATCGACTGGCGATAGATGGCAACGCTTAGTTTGAAGAGACGTTTAATTTTCTATATTGGATTTGCAAACTGCCTCGTGGTCTCGCGGCAAAAGTATGTGCCGTGCGATCTAAAGATCTGCACCGAGCAAAGTTTTATTGAGTTTTTCCATAATCAAATCCTCAGTAGCAGCACTAAGTCTGGAAATGTGCTCGAAAAACGGCAAAAGGGTCGTCCTAGTAAGTGGGATTAATACATACCTGGCGAAATGTAGGTGCAGAAATGCATTTCTGCCTACCCCTTTGGGAAATACAGGCGTGCAAAGTAACAACGAAACACCTAATGGTATGTGTCAGCTGGAAACATTATGCCGGCCCGACGATATTTGGATATTCTATGACTCCACTGGCACCTAGGTAAATGGAGTCTACTAGCAAAAATCGATACGGCTGTTTTTCGCCAGCGAATACTGAAGAGTAGACAGAGTTGCATTTCTGCAACCAACTGTCGCCAGTTGTGTCTGAATTCCGCGCCTTATAGGCGAGCTTCTTGACGTTTTTCGGGCACATTACCGTAGCACATAGAAAATTCCAGTAATATTCAGATCTTTAGATCGTAGCATTAATGCGTCGCGAGACCAACAAAGTACAATAATTTTGGGACACTCCAATAAAATTGTAAATAGTTGTGAACCTCTGTTAAGTAAGGAATGCGTTGTTTACTCACGACACATGTCAATGAAGCGACTTTCACCTTTCAACGTTTTACTGCACTTGGAAATATGGTAATGTGAATGATGCGTCAATGAATGAACTTGTTGGACGAGACGTGAGCGGTGCGTTCATTGTCTGGTATATTTTTAACGACTGTTTTTTTCTTTTTTTGTACTTATAAATACACCCAACAGTCACATACATAGTTCTGACCCCACACTAGGATACAAGTCCTGTGTCGTGGGTATCAGAAACTACGAGAGACTTTTCGGTCTCACAAACACCCAGACCCGAAACAAATATTTGTGGATCACACAAACATTTGTCTCGGTGCGGGGATCGAACCCGCAGCCTCTCGTTTCGCAAACTGGTGTCTAGCCAACTGCGCCACGGGGCTGTCTTATGATAGGTTTGATTGAGGATGGCTGATTGATACAGATTATTAATTGGCCTTTCAATAATACACTTCTGCCTACTCTATTGGGCGGTACAGTCGTGAGTTTGTTAATTTACCTATACGGTGTTATAGTTGCCATCTATATGTATATGCCAATTGTTTACGTCGAAGCGAAACACCTTTTATTGATAAAGAAGAAAGATTTTCAAAGTATTACAGAAATTAAAAAGACAATTATACTTTCGAAAATCGAATGAATATACATCTATACAATTGTAAGACTCCATTAAAACTGGGCGTAGTCAATGAAACTCCGTCTGGACTTTGTTAAGTTTATTATACACATTTTATGTACAATTACACTGTGTCCATCTGACTTACTCTGCCTCGTCCTTATCCAACGTCTTTACTGTTGCTCGTCCCAATGGCCAAATCCTCTCACTTGTAATTTTTTCGACTTTTTATTGATTCTCAACTACCCCACTATTCTAATGACAGTGTTGCCATAATAATTACATTTTAAAACTAACTAAAATATTGTTTTCTTTTTATTTCTAATTCAAAGAAATATGTATATTTTTGTAAAACCTTACACTCGACCATCCTGACGACGTGTATGTCCTCATACACGCATCAAGTGATAACCTTACACAACGGCCGTCAACTAATGCCGAAAAACTAATTTTGTAATTTAATAAAATCAATCAAATTGAAATGTATCTTAAAAAAATAAAACCCCATTCAAAATATGGAATTACCTTGCATATTAAAGCTATAACTTTCAAAAGATCTGCGTATGCTATGTACATTTTAAATATATATTCATGGTTCAAACGCCCATTAGTTTGCCCTGAACCAATCACTTCTTACCAAACCAATCAATTCTTGGTAGCTATGCTGCTTGCTATTGTATTGAACCGAATCAATCACTTCTCGGTTATCATGTTGTTGCCTTGAACCAATCATTTCTCAAGGACTTTTCCATAACAACTGAACCAATCACTTCTCAGTTGTCATGTTGTTGCCTTGAACCAATCAATTCTCAAGGACTTTTCCATAACAACTGAACCAATCACTTCTCAGTTGTCATGTTGTTGCCTTGAACCAATCACTTCTCAAGGACTTTTCCACAACAACTGAACCAATCACTTCTCAGTTGTCATGTTGTTGCCTTGAACCAATCACTTCTCAAGGACTCATATCATCATATTATATCATTATATCATATCATCACATCATTATACAATTACATCATTATATCATTACATCATTACATCATTACATCATTATATCATTACATCATTATATCATCATATCATCATATCATCATATCATCGTATCATCGCATCATCATATAATCATATCATCACGTTCCACTGCTTTGCACGGGCCCCCTCCACAAATGAGAAGGTTTAAGCCTTAGTCACGCTGGCCCAGTGCGGGTTGGACATATAACACCTCATATTCACATAATATCAATTGATTTTCAACCATTTACAATTATCAGGTATTAGTTAAAATAACAGGTATAAAAAAGGTTCAATCTTGAATCACATTTTTATTTTAACTATCATTTATTGGCATTGTATCACTTAACTTGTCCATTTGATTTTGGTGGTATTGCCACTGTATTTAAATCTCTAATCTAATTTATCATGCAACCTTTATTAAGGCAAAATATTCTAAAGAGATGGGAAGTAAAACAACTATCTCTGTGACTAATCAGCCTACCAAGACCACTGAAGGTATAAAGTATGTCTTACAATGCACCGTTTTAGGCATTAGTGTTCCTTACGAATTTAATTTCACGGAAGGTGACCAATATGGAATATATGAAACAGCAAATCTGCTTTTTGTTTAGGAATTTATTTCTCAACAAAACGATTCACCCCTAAGAGTATTTTCTAGCCCTAAATACTTCTCGACACATTCTATTTGCCAGTGCGCGCCATTTGCGACTACCCACCGCATGGCATCATTGTTTTCCAAATACAATTATTGAACAATCTTATCGCGTATGATATAATTATTTCTTGCAATTCAATTTAGTCTCTTATCATTATAGGAAGAATAGTGCGACCCCTACATAACTCTCCCAATTTGTCAGTGTCAAAAGCCAAACGTCATAAGTAATACCTAGGTACTTATCTCGGCTGATATTTATTTCACATGATTCTCAGTTATCTTTAAGGAAATAGATTACGCGAGTAGGTCACAATAAAGTTCATAAAATAAGAGCAAATAGCGCTTAGCGATTCGAGTAATCAAGGGACTTATGAAAATTTAGAAGGTAGTCTCTTACATTCTGCACGCCATTAAATAATTCCTCAACAAGTACACTAAATTAATTTATTGAGTATGCTACCGGTTAAAAGACTTTACTGCCTTATTATTACCTCTTCTATATAAAATCCTCTTTTGTATGTCGCTAATACTCGGTCTCTGCGTTCTACTAACTCCTAACAAATAAGGACTCCTATCCATTCCTCTTCCTTCTATGATATATAATTCTTTTTCTATACCAGCTGTAAGACTTTGGAATGCATTGCCAATTTATATAAAGCGTGCCTTTTTCTTTCATATATATATATATATATATATATATTTTTTATACTTATAAATAAACATTTATCTTTAACATAATGTATATTGCTGCTTATTGCTTATTATTATTTCTTGTAGTTTAACTATAATTTTCAAATACTTGTATGTATATAATTATTAGAACTTATTATTTATTTTATTGTATTTACGTATATACAAAATTATTTATGCACCAAAAAAAATCTGCTATGTTCACCTTATGGTTGTCTGAAAAAGATCGCTTAAAGTGATAAGACCGACATTTGTACGTGCATTCTGTTTTATTAACAACTTATTAATTTACTGTCTATTTTAAAAACTTTATCAAAGCTAAACACTGTTAAAGCATTCTTTCATTCACGTGGAAATTCTATTACACTATACTAGACTTTGGCGTAACCCGGCTTAACTCCTCCACAGCTTACTTCATATCAGAGATAATCAATTTTATTTTATAAAAATTGAACACATAAATAAAGTAACTGTAATAATATGTATAATACAAATAAAGTAATAATACGCATTTTCGGTCAACATTATCACATCTTCAAATGTGCAGTAATATTCAGTAAATAACCTAACGCTAATAGAACTCTATAGGTGTAACTAACGCAATTCAGTAACTATATTCAAAACTAAGCTACACGCGTTTTTTTTTTTGTAAACTTATGACGTGTGGTTGTTCCGTGAAAGACTGTCCTATTAGCATAGACTAACCTAACATCTACAACTCTACACAAAACTGGCATTTACGCAGTCAGTTGAGTCAAGAGTACATCTACCCCATGATCGTATTGCATGCATCAAATTTTACCAAGAGTTTTAGGAACCAGAAATAAGGATGTCCCTACTTACAGTTAAAACAGAAATACCTTGAGTAAGATACTTCCTGTCATGTACTCCTAGACACATTGAATGCTGGTTTCTCATAGTAATTAGTCTAATAGGTTCATTCAGTCTATCATATCCTCTGAGTATTGGCCATTCCTATAGAAAAGCGCTAATATATTTATTAGACTATTGCCTTTACTGCCACTCTTGCCACGTGAACACAATTAAATTTAACTCGCGGCTTTGGCCAATCCTAGGAGTATCTGTACTGATATATGAAACATAGTCGTATCTCAACCATATACAGAAGCGCATTCATTTACTTTCTTCAACAATATATCTAATTGTTATTTTTATTAGTTATAGGGTCAAAATATAAAATAATGTTCTTGTGAAATTTAAAATTCAATTGATATTATGCATTCCGTGATAGCGACTGATAATCTTGACCACGCTTCAAGAATTGTAATAATCTTAGCAAATCATTAGCGGAAAAAGAGGGATTACGTGACCTGCTATGATCCGTGCGATGCTTGCGTTCTCGTTCCTCGTGTAGTCGTTCGCGACGAGACGCCGACCTCGCGATGCTCCTCTGACGAAGATAGTTCGCATTCTCAAAGAATCCCATACTTTCGCGGCAGCTCTTGTTCCAACCTTTCGACTAGTTGCCGCTCCGGTTCTAGCCGTTTTGCTCGGCTCTGGTCCTGGCGGCAGCGGCTGCGAGCACGGCTTCATTTCGGCGGCTCATACGGTTTTGTCAAGGCATTTTTATCCTGCTCGTTTTACCGTTCGCTCTGGAAGACTCGAAACAAGACATTATGGCTTAGTAGGTATACACCTGTTCAACTAAACTTGTTACATATACATTCATGAAGCAAACAAAATGAACCCACGAGCACATGTGAGATAAGGGTATATGTATATTTTTATTTTTATAAAATTTCTCTAACTGATTGTTAATTCATACAATATAAGATGCAATATATTCTAAAATATAAAAAATATCGATAGTCCTAATCATCACTACATATTATAAAACAAAGTCGCTGTCGCTGTCTGTCCCTATGTATGCTTAAATCTTTAAAAGTACGCAACGGATTTTGAAGCAGTTTTTTTTTTTTTTTTTTTTTAATAGATAGAGTGATTCAAGAGGAAGGTTTATATGTATAATACATGCATAATATTTTAGAGAAACATTGATAAATTTAGAGGTTTCTAATGTGATGTCGTAGATAAACATTTTTACGCTAACATTGCAAACGTTGGCTGAATCCCACGAGATAAATCAAAATAATGTACTACAGTATTGTACACCTTAAAAAGGTCAATAAAAAGGTCCGCGATGGTATATGTCTATCTCTTAAGGATAACCCACAATAACCAGTTTTTTATCCTTTACATTTTACAGGAAAAAATGGCTTCTTTACAAAGTGATTTTAAGCAATACAGTATTAATCCTTATCCAATTAAGTACCTTAAATACATTGTCCATTTAATATAAATCAATATGGTCCCTTACAGCATGTAATTCAAATAAATATTTCCGAAGATATTACAGATTTAAAATGCATGGACATAGCGGTTGCGGCGGTACCAGTAGTATATTTAGCATCAACATTGCACCGCTAGTATAGAAATATAACAGAAATTAGTATTAGTTATTACTTACGTTGGGTATCGGCACTTCTGAGATGTAAGACTCCATTAAAACTGGGCGTAGTCAATGAAACTCCGTCTGGACTTTGTTAAGTTTATTATACACATTTTATGTACAATTACACTGTGTCCATCTGACTTACTCTGCCTCGTCCTTATCCAACGTCTTTACTGTTGCTCGTCCCAATGGCCAAATCCTCTCACTTGTAATTTTTTCGACTTTTTATTGATTCTCAACTACCCCACTATTCTAATGACAGTGTTGCCATAATAATTACATTTTAAAACTAACTAAAATATTGTTTTCTTTTTATTTCTAATTCAAAGAAATATGTATATTTTTGTAAAACCTTACACAATTATTGTAGAAAACTGATAAGTATCAAATATGATAGTGTAATCCTTAAAATATTACATACAGGTTTTAGTACGTAAATCTTTGTCAGTACTATGTAATTGAACACTTCTCCCGGCATGCAGTGAGTAACGAGCTTCGCATTTCGCCGCCGGTGGTGACCAGCGTTACGTCACCGCACCTGCATGCCTGATCGTTGACACAAACCATTTGTCAACTATTTGTCAAGCAAGTCCTAGCATTACTCCTTGTTTAGACTGGGGTTAGATTGGGTCATGGTCTACCGCAGGTATTAAGGATTTACATGGTAGAGAATGTAATGATTGCCGCATTCGTCCCGCGGCATGGGTGGACATGAGTTTGATTCTCGAGTTGTGCAGTGTTTCTTTTTATGCGTAAAGAAATACTCAGTGACAACGTGGAGTCTCGACATTGGACGGATAAAGAGCAATAGATTCGTCCCTTTTTGCACGAGACTTAATAACTATCGAATTGACGGTAAAGAATTAAGAATACTCACGTGTGTATCCGTTTAGGTAAACAGCATAAGGATATATACTCTATGTAGGTATATGTATATAGATTGTTACGTACAATATTTGAGACAGCAGGTTTTAATGCAGTGTAGGAACTTAAACAGGATTCAAACCCTCGTTTCTAGACAACCACTACACAAGTTATTAACATAATTTCATCGATATCAGATGGTATCAGAAACTAAAAACTTTTTGATCATACCTACACTCAAAACCGCGATACAGTGTGGCTAGGTGAGGTAATTAAAATTTTGCCTCGTTGGTCGCGCGGCGTTAATTTGCGCATGCGTTGGAGGCCTCAGGTTCGCCTCAAAATATTAGTAACAGCACATAATAGCTATTACGCATGACTATCAATTACCTAATACGCGAGGACTTAAAAAACCAAGCCTATTCCTTGAGGCATTTCTATTCTGTTCTTTAACCCATACATGTAAAACGTCCCACTGCTTGGCACGGGCCTCCTCTACAACTAGTATCAGTTGCGGTACTTCCATAGAAGCCCAAAAGCCCAGCTTGCCTTACCAAATTCCAAATCTTTAAGCTTCAAATCTTTATTTAACAAAAGCAATTTGACATCCAAATCCGAATATACTGACCTCACAATAAACAATCATAAACTAGACATTACGCAAATAACGTGTACCTAATGCTTTTTTTCTATTGAAGTATCGCCACAGTATGTAAGTATATCACCACCACTGCAGGTTTCCATAAGCCCGTAGTGAAATTTCATCAATTACAGCTCGTCAGTGCTAAAATCAGTGCTCGGATTCCAGCGTGACGTCATCTCGGTTCTGTGCGGGGGCGAGGTCGTGGCGGTGTTGAGGTGCGGGAGGTGCGGGGCGTTGGCGCGAAACATTTGTGACCTCACCGCTATCGCCGGCGCATATCTAACGCACATGCATCACCACACAGAGTGTACGAAGTGTCGTATACTCATCTCTAGCCAACAGATGGATTTCTGCCTAAATAGATCAGGATTCTGAGAGGATTGTTGAGAAATGTTTTACGAGTTCGAATTACTGGCCAAGCAAAAGTAAATAAAAAAATAGGTGTATTTTACACAACAACAGTCACATACATAGTTCTGACTTAACACTAGGATACGCGTCCTGTGTCGTCGTGTGCATCAAAAACTACGAGAGACTTTTCGGTCTCACAAACACCCAGACTCGAAACAAATATTTGTGGATCACACAAACGTTTGTCTCGGGTGCGGGGATCGAACCCGCGACCTCTCCGTTTAGCAAGCTAGTATCTAGCCAACTATGCCTTGTGGCTGGCCCTGTATTATGGGTTTTTACGTTAAGCGATTCTCACTAGTTTCTTTCAGAACTTAAATTCAGCGATAGTCAGATGTTATATCATTATTTTTGGCATTAATACCCTAACAAACAGATACCTAAAAGTCAAACAAATAAACAAGCTTGAGATCTCAAAGAAGTGTCTTATCGTCAAGGAGTGTAATCTATGCCGAGTCGATCTCCATACAATGGGTTTTGTCGGCGCGCCAGCACCGCGCATTACTGCCAGCGGCTAGCGATGGACTGCGTCGGAACTATCCAAACCAAGTTACGTAATAAAATAATACCAACACATGGAGATGCCTCACGCAATTCTTATCACCAGTAAGACGGGAGACCATCATCTCTCGCTGGTCGGCACTTTTTCTGGACTCCATTGCGCTTACCATCAGGTGCAATGGGGTCACTTTGCCGTGCCAGAATAAAAAAAAAAAAAAAAAAAAAAAAAAAAGACAAAGAGCTTAGTCTGATCAAAGTCAAAATAATATTTATACAAATAGACTTTTACGAGTACTTTTGATTCGTCGGTTTAAAGCTACCGCTGCGTCGGAAAGTGGCAATTGAACTTGGATCATGGTAACGTAAAAGTATTAGTCACCTTAATATCAAGCATCAAAACCATACGACGTTATGGAAAGATTTAAATAATTGTTTGGAAGTTTATCAAAAATGTCATAAACTGTCTTTATGCCAAATATCAAACTACCCGCCCAGATATATTTTTATGGAGTAACAAATAGGCTCGCCCCCTATCACGTGGAACGAAAACAAAATAGGCGAAATGTGAGTGCAGAAGTGCACCTCTGCCTTCTTCGAGGAATACAGGCGTGAGGTTATGTATATCTGTAGTAATAAACTACACTTTAAACACTCAACATTAAGAATAGCACTATCGTCATTTCATCACTATAATTTTCATCAATCCTTCCCTTCCTGGGTACACGTTGAACACACTGAAGTCTCGTGCCAAATGCACTCGGGAACTGCAAAAATTATTTTCAAACTTCCTTAATTAATTAAATATAGGGAAACTTGAACCAGAATTAACAAGTATACTCGTGTATTGAAAGGTATTATCTAGTCGAGATATAAAAATACAGACGGCAACTTTTACAATATGTTTTTGTTGATTGCTCAAAATAAGAGACCATACAATTAAAACACTCGAAAGTTACATGCATAGTTCTGACCCCATGCTAAAATGGTTTTGTATCGTTGGTATCAGAAACTAAGAACTTTTTGGTCTCACAAACATCCAGACAGATTTGCGTCAGTGCGGTGTTCGAAATCGCAGCCTCTCTTTTCATTAAGCTGGTGTCTAGCCAATTACGGCACGGAGGTTGTCAATAAGTTGTCGAAACCAGCAAGAAATATACAAAATATACACGGGTTTATTAATTTCACCGGCTTACAAGCCCACGTCGGACGTATCTAAAGGTTTCGTACTAAGACCCTGCTCGAGTGGGAGGTGGCCTTTTGCGTGAAGTAAAACTTATTGAAAATAGACTCTTTACATTCATCTCTCAGACGTCTATAAAATAATATTAAACGGCAAAGTAATTTTGTCTGTCTTTGATGTTTTGCATTTGATGAACTAAAGGCAAAGGTGCATTCCTACAGCCTCTATTCGCCAATTATGTTGGATATAACAATTTAGATGATTTTAAGTATGAAGATAGATGGATCTTTGGGGAACTTTTTCATAAAATTGTGCTTGAGCATAACCTAACTTAAAGTTCTGAACAAACAAACTTTAAAATTATATATCCTTTCATAATTATTCTAAATCATATTTTATAATATTATAGTTTTTGTTTTGGTTAAACATAGTCTATTTAAAAAAAGCAAAAAAAAATGTAAAAACCTGAATATTCTTCTGACTAATACGTGTTGGAAAGTAAATACGATTGTTGCGAATCACGCTACTTAATTGATCACAGTATGCAAAAGAACTGAAAATGAAATTTACCTTTAACAGTAAATATTTGAGTAAATTAACAATATTATAGAAAGTACGTGAAAAAAACCCTTTCGGGGCGCAGAGACTGAGAAAGCTGCGTGATTGATCCCCTTAAATAGATATTCATATGCCAATTTGTGACTAATAGTGCTTATCAAATATGTAAAACAGATTTTTTTTATTTCTAATTTAAACTAAATTACCATAATGCTATGTCAAGTTCCAACCTATATCAAGTCTCATTGTCTAGATTCTAGACACATCTCGAAAGCGCACAGGGTAATACGCAATTATAATGGTAGTTCTGACATAAAGCCTGTTGTAACTCACACAAGCCAGTTGGACTATAGGTGTAAGCCAATGTGCCTGCGTGAGTAAAAGACCCTAGTTGGCTCTGACTCTTGCACCAAGTTGAGACCGTCATAATCAACTGTTCCTTCGAAAAAAGAAGAGATAATTGTGCGACAGAAATCTTTCGTGGCTTTTTTTTTTTTTTATACTGGCACGGCAAAGTGACCCCATTGCACCTGATGGTAAGCGCAATGGAGTCCATAAAATTATTTCTTGATTTATAGACAGTAGTACTTACCATTTAGTATGGTGAGTATTTTGTACCAATATACATAAAAAAACTAGTTTCGCAACTACAAAATCCTATTAATACGAACATCAAAGCTTCGCTTGAAAACGTGAGCAGCTCTGTAGTTCCCAGCAAACCAGTCTATGGGAAAAAATGGCAACACGCGACCAACTGGTTGAGAAAAGCACTGATAAGGCGCACATATGTGGACGCCGGGACATATATAGCGCGTTCTCACGATAGTGCGGATAGTGGATGCTAGTATGGCAAGGTACAAACATACATACGCTTTTTCCACATTTCACCGAATATGTTTTTAAGTGTCGTTTTGAGAATATATGAATAAGATTCTAGACTCCCTGCTGCTTAGGAATCAGCACAGGTTCTCGGTTCCACGCCATACACTTACCGCGGAACCAATAATGCAGTCATGGTTGAATAGCATAGTTATACATTTATATCTAGAAAGACATGATCGTAATGTAAAAGCAATAGCAGATAAGTTTTGCTTAATATACAACGAAAAGTTGTCATTTTCATTTTCAAATAGTAGATTACCAAATAGAAAAGATGAGAAGCAACACTACCTTATCTAGACGCTTCATCTTACCGACAAATGAATTTATGGTACATACTAAAGCAGAGATATATTAACACCGTACAAGGCTTGTTTACACGATCAAAGCGGTGGCACATTGTGCATCTTGTGTTCCAACCATTATTTAAAGGTGTTAGACCGAAGCAATGCATTATGGTGTAACGAGTGACGTAATCATTCGCGTCGAGAACTGTCGTACTCAGGTAGAAACAGACTGTCTATGGTGTGATGCAATGATTAGAATTATTATGAGTGCTAGTTGTATAACCGATAACAATACTGTTGATTTTTATGCTTTGGGTAGAAGTAGTGTATTTTAGTAAATAAGTAGGTATATGTACCTAATGTATGGCTACTCAAGACCGGGATGTTTGGCGCATACTTGATATGAATGATAGAGGCCTGTAGTAATTGAGTAAAAATCCCATAATACATACTCAAAATACATGTTTCCATTAGACTCTAAAACAGCTCATCAAATTAAGGGGATTGAACAAGAATCTTAACTTATGTTTTCAGTTATGTTCATCCTCAATTTTGCATTTTTCGGAGGTTATGCAATCTGGCAGATGAAGTTCAGCAATGGAACTCACACTTAAATTAGTCCCACACATGCAAATATTGCGTCTTCTAAATAAATGTACGAAACATGAATGTACCCGTATGGCCTTACTAAATTGAATACACAGATTGGTTTACTATGTACTGTGAAGTACATACTAATACTTTCAGCGGAGTGGGGTTAGTTTGGCGAGAGCCCAACTCAACCACTCCCTAGAAACTTTGTAGGGAATTTACTTACGCGGGTAACTAATAGTCATGTGTCTTGAGACAAGGCGTTAGGATATTTCAACTTAGTGTTGAGTTTTTTTTTTTTGGTATGTTGGTGATGAGCCTGCAGATTGGGATGATTTAGATGTTAATAAGGTAAGGATTAATAAGTTTCTACTATGTACTGTCAGGAAATAAGTAAGGCAAAGTGTCGACGATGGTAAATAACAGGTAAATGCAGTGTGGTACATATGACTGTCTCGTGGTCTCGCGGTACATGTGCCGTGCGATCTAGAGGTCCTGGGTTCGATTCCCGGGTCGGGCAAAATGTTATTGGGTTTTTCCATTAGGAAATTCTCGGTAACAGCACGGAGTCTGGAAATGTGCCCGAAAAAAGGCAATAGGCTCGCCCCCTATTACGTGGGACTGATACATACTTGGCGAAATGTGGGTGCAGAAATGCACCTCTGCCTACCCCTTCGGGGAATACAGGCGTGAATTTATGTATGTATGGTACATATGTATAGCGTCTCGATGGACGAGAAACCTGAGTCACTGATTTGTATAGCAGTCACCAATAGAGGATAAAGATATCCTTCCTAATAACTAATCGTGTCTTTAGTATTACAAGAATGAAAAAGTGCAGTTTGTTTGTAAGTTCATATCCATGGTGAAACAGAAATGCTACTCAGGCAAAGGTGACGCATTCGTCCCTCGATCTAAACTACGTTAGTTATCTCTTATCTATCACTACAAAACTAATTCCCCCATCCTTCCTTGGTACTATTTATATTTCTTTAAGAAAGTTTTGAAGAATCATTTGAACTATAACTCTGTACGTTGTCATTTGTACGGCCAGCCGTTCTATAAGTAATATTATTATAATAATGTTTCCATTTCTATGATGGATTAAGATCATTATTATCATGATGAATAATGACAAACAAATTAACTTTCTCCTTTCTTTGTCAAGTGATTTTCTTTACTTTCATTTATATTATTGCATATTAAAAAGCTGTACCTACTGTTATTAACAGAAATATTTTCAATTTTCAATAACTATAATGGATTTCGACCGCTACGGAACAAAATATCGCCTTGGAAATGAGCAGTTCCTTTAAAACTCCTTTTAGATCTTCCCTCGTCCAATTCATCGAGGCAACATTACTGATAAATACAAGCGGCAAACGCTCGCAATATACGCTATAATTCAAGGGGAGACGCGCTCGGGGTTGCCTGCTTCAATCATTTATTTCCTCGATTGATCGAGAATATATATCTCGATTATGGCGGCTTCTCTTTTCAAAAATTACTTCCATTTATGTTTCATGAAAATAAATAAACAATAAATTAATGTTACTTAAAGAAACTTTTAAACAAAATTCTGGAAGGTAAAACTTTAAGTAAAGCCCTAATTATTACATATTTACGTGAAATTGTTTATAAGCAATGTTATTGATTAACATATTCTATGACTCAATTTCGAAAGTGATGATAAAATATTTACAAGAGATAAGTTTTATTAACTCTTGTTGATAGAAGACGGTTCCGTTTGAAGCCAATCTAACCACTTAATAATTAATAATTTAAAGAGTGTTAAAGATAAGACCCCAAGGTATACAAAACAAAATCTATCGTCCGTATAATAATGCTGTAACTTCTAAGATATGCGTTATTATTTAATGGCATCCAAGTAGTGGTATTTTTATTAATAAAACACCTGTTTTACTAATTTTATTTTATTACCTCGGACTTAAAAAACAAGTGGATATTTTATAAAATTCGATGTATATGCCCAAAAATCCTTATTTTACTAATAAGGATAATCTAACTCCATAATTAGTAGAACCGGGTACTATTCAAACCGCGAAAATAATAGTCCTCGACATTTTTCGAAATCCCGTTGGCAACTCCGCTTGAGCCCCGTAACGAGCGCACCAGATGTGTATCTTAGAGGGCATTGGGAACACGTGTCGAGCGAATTCAACGCTCATGGCGAAATTTGTACAGTTACAACCAATACACGCTTCTACAGTAAAAATGCAGATCATGTGTGTGAATGAGCCGGCTAGACCGAGGTGGTACCACTGTCTCATAGAAAGTCGTTGTTAAGTAATTATTTTGTGATTGGTTCGGTGAAAGAGATTGCCGGAGGTCTTTTTTGCTGATGGTAGTATATTTACATTCGTCCGGAGAGAACGAAATATTGAAATACGTAAATGTGTCGCATTTCGAGATGAGTCTTTTCAAATACTGTAAGACCGGCTTAATTTTGTCAGTGAAGTATGATCTGAGTGGCTTTTTTCCAGATGGACGACATTATACTTATTTTGGCCTCCAAATGCCATTAGTTAAAACTGGCAGTAACTTAAAAGTCTAGTGATCGATGGTGGTAGATCAAAAATTTGTGTGATCCATAAATATTTTGTTCGGGGCTAGTTTTAAACATAGGGCCTCTCTTAGTTTTCGATGCCCAGAAAACAATACTTAAGTTTTGTTTATGCTCCCAACCCAAACTCGACCATAATCGTCAGTCATACCTGATCATAAATCTTGATAGTACCAAACAATTCGCCGCAACATGGCAAACACGAGGAATCTTATCAGTGCAATATTTTTATCATAGTAAACACTAAATACTTGGAACTACTTAATGTATTTGTGTACATTGCTCTTGTGCGCGCAGTCTGAGTGGCTGCCTACTGGTAACATTCTCAACATCCTGTACTTAAGACTTTAATGTTTTTTTTAAACTTGTCTTCTATTTTTTAAACGGAAGGTTTTATTTCTTGACGGTTGCCATGGAGTTTTGACTTTCGACTGATAATTTCATACTGTTTTCAGATATCTGGATTTTTTTATAGGTCGCCTGTGTTATATTAGGTAGCTGCTATGTTGTTACGTGGAACATGCCTTCATTGTGCAATGGAGTCATCAGAACGGGTTCAACTTCTATTTTGTGTACATTGTTAAAACTAAAAACAACAAACAGGTACCAAATAACCTTTTAGATAACCCTACTTACTCCTATACAAAACTGTCCCTAATTGTCTTCAGTTCTCGCCTGGCGTCTACCGGGATGACGATCGTAGGAATCACTAATTGGAGCTCAAGGACCAGACAGCGTGGGTGGCAATTAGTGATTTCGGCATAATTGACGAATCCATACTTAAATCCGAAACTAAATTAGTTACGCCCCTTTCGGCAGCTCGGGGGAGGCCGAAAGGGGTATGTCGGTGACTCTGACCTTCCATCTCGGATGCTTTTACGGCTGAACCGCTTTTGATAAGTTTCGTTTACTGATAAATGTTTCTAGAAGGGGTTCTAGGTAACATTTTTTTCTCGATTAATTTGTGAGGTCACTGTAAGTTTCAAGGATATCAAAATACGAATACCTATGTAAAAGGTTTTATAGTTCACACTTTTTTCTGGACTAAAACCTAAAGTTCACGCATTATCGATTGACTAGAAATGACGGCGGTTATTCATTCCATATGCCTACCTAATGTCTAGAAAAGGTATCTGCCATCGATACAAATATTTTTCTGTGTGGGGTATAAACATTTAGGGCTCAGTTTGTTAAAGTAGAACGGAATCCTCGGATAAGCACTAATATAGCAAAATACCGGTATACAAGGATATTCTTCCCTTTCACAAGACCCGTTCTTTAAGTACAAAAAATAGAATTTAAGTCTTCGCCAAGTAGGTACAATGCTTGCGCGATGCTCCTAACATAAAGCGATTACTTGAACAGTTCTCCAAGCTTGAATATTTATCATACGCGTGTCGTTGTTATCGTCGAAATGTCAATTATTTGTATGATGAGTTCCGCGCACGTTCGCTAGGGGCGCTGTTTGCTAAGGCCAACTAATTTATGATATTATGACGTAAGGTAATTCTCGTTTATGACTACAATTCCTGCCGGCACGATAGAATTTCCAGAATGAAGATTACTGTACATTCTAAGCTGAATTTTGAGAAAACATACAAACCGGCAATGTTAATATAATGAAGATCCTGATCGACATTGTAGTTTTATATTTTACTCACTTTTTGTACTTCCCCCCGGGGTAACTAGTTGTTGAGAGCTGATATGAAATGATATGAAACAAGAGAAAAATATCTTCACCCAACATTCGTGAAAATGCAATGTTTTAGTACCAGGTATGCTCAAATGGTTTTAGCTTATGAAAAGGATGAATGATTGACAAAAAAGATACATGTAGGTAGTCCGTTTGGTTGGGCGAATGTGCGAGTCAAAGTCATAACATGTCATTGTATTTGAATCATTGTTGAGATTAGGTGATGAAAGCATAGGCCTAACAACAAACAGAAAAAACGTTATAATTATTCTATGCCCGTATAAAAACTACTAAATAACAAAATTATCTAATGCGTATGACATGCGTCTTTTGATTTATAGCTTTAAGAATACGCAAAAACAACTCTATCTGTATTTACCTGTTTAACTTCGCTGCGGGAAAACCTTACACCATATTTATGAACTATTCATTTTTATACCTATTCAGGTGACTTACGCAGAAACTGTATGTCATAAATCAACCTCTATGTCATCTCATACTAGAATCTCTTCTAAATGGGGAGCGCTTAAATAAGCTTTAGAATTTTATGTTCAGAAACTCCCAGACCCCAGTAAATAATGAGGCCGTATAAATATTGCTGCAAGCGGAATTAGAACCAGTAGGCCGGGTCTGATTCAGTCAACAGAAACAGTAAAATTCTAGCTTTAATCTAAGCTTATAATCCTAGAAGTGCAATATTTCAAACTTTCTCTAAAACATGACAGAAACTGCGACACATCGCGGCAGTCGGGACCAATGACGTCATACTGTCACAATTTATAAAACTTTACTTGCACAGATGCGAAAAGTCGTACGTACGCAATGATTCACGCCACTATACTAGTATACTATAACTATACTACGGGCCGTAGTATCAGCGCAACGCAGTGGTGTGGAGGATATTTTGGCTTATACTGGTTTCTATAGGCGCATATGAAAATCTCGATATTAGTGATGTTTGCATGTAATAAAAAACATTGTCCACACGGCGCGGCGTGCGTTTCCTGCGCGATAACCCTGATGGATCACTTCCTATGGATTAGACCGCGTCACGCGCCGCTCCTAGCTGTGTGAACAGCCTGTATTTGTCTGTCAGAATAAACTGCTAGACTTATTTCGATGAGGTTTACACACAAATATAAAAACCTCTATTTTTCTCTACTCTAATCTAAATCTACTTTGCTTCCTTACTTTTCCTTCTTTCTTTTGTATCCTCGAAGGAGTACGAAAATACTGCTGCTTTTCCGGCACGTTTCTAAACTCATTGCTTTTACTGAAAATTTCACACACACAACTTCGAGACCACGAGGCATTCAAAACGCACGGCCCAAATACCGCAAGAGTACATACATAGGAGTACATACATGAGTATAAATTATGCTTATCGCCCTTATGTATCGCGCTAGCAATGAACCGTTTCTTTGTATATTCTCGTTTTAATCGTCGTGACGCACATACGATCACATTTATCTTCAAAATAGAATACGACGAAGTTGTCAGATCTTCAATTTGTCCTAAACTATCCTGTTGATTTGAAGACAGTTTTATGTTACTGTGGATACTTTCTTCCAGAAGATTTTTTTCATCGAAGTTTTAATTTGTACGTGTATTTTATATATTTGCATATTAAACGGCAAAGTAGTTGGAGACGACTTCTACTTTCTTTCAAATAGCCTTACAACTTCTTATTAAGCTAATAAGATTTTACAGAAAGATCTTTAAAGTTTCATCGCCTGTTGTTGCGAATTGTTAGTAACTTGTAACTTACTTACTTCGATTCTCATGAATACACCAAGGAGGTGAGATATTTAATAAAACTTGTCACTTTCAATGAGCGTTCAGTGAGAGGGAAAGGCGTAGGGCGTACAATTCAGAACCGAGATATCGAACTTTTAATAATTTCTGCTACAAGTTGCTCGTAGTTCCGTTGGCAAGACATTTTATTGATACTTCTATTGGAAACTACAGTTCGTATTGAAAAACGAAATGCTAGTAAAGTCGAAGCAACAGTCTTATCTATAAATCGTCCTGAATTTATATACATAGGTAATAATCATGCTTAATATGTGCTTATAAGGGATTCGTTTTTCCTTTTTGGTACGGAACACTTAAAAGACAGAGATTCAAGACTCCGATTCCCAACTTTGTAGCAGACGATGAAGTTAACAACTTATCTCGCATTAGTCATTCACTTCGTCGAATCCCTCCCGCAACGAAACATTCAAATATTTACCCTACCCTCCGTAATTATATTGTACACTAATAACCAATTCCATCATTTCACAACTCGTTATTTTCGTTTGATAGCTAGCATGGGTTGCATGTCGCGATGACCACGGAAGCATTGCGATCCATAATCTTGGCTGAAGTTTTAAAACCGGTATGTGTTGCCTACCGCAACTGCGGATGATAAATTCAAAGCATGCACACGTACTGAATAAAGTATTTTACACAATGTTTGCACTCGGATTCCCAACGAATATTGTACGTTTTTATAGCTTACTAGAGGTACTAGCTTACTGGTGGTAGGATATTCGTATCTGCCCGGATAGCGACCACCGTACACAGGGCGTAAAACCCGCCATAGTGGCACATGCAAGTGTGCCGCGTTCCGGGATCAGCCAGTGTCTATCCGGTTTTCGGGGGGCTTCAATCATCACAATGGTGAAAGGATGACCGTGCCGGCATTTTTTGGCCGGTTTGTCGCGGTCGGTCCCTTGATCACCATGGCATTAGTCCCCCAAACTTCTTCACAAGAAAGGTGAAAAGGTATTCGGCCGGCATGATTGTGTCGACCAACGGGAGATCATCATCTCTCGTCTCTCTTAGCCGTGCCAGTACAAATATAAAAAAACGAGGTAATTACTCCGAAGTATGGATAATCGTAATTTACTGTTTTTTTTAAGTAGCAGGTCAGAGGGAAAGGGAATAAGAACAAAGCGGTTGTTGTTCTAGTGAAGCTGCTATTGATTTTCGTTGCTAATTTATTCATTCTGTAGTTAAAACATGCTCCCACGTGACGCTTCTAATTATATTATCTCTCAAAGACATCTTGTCAAATGAAGTAGGTAATGACGTTATAAAACATACCGCAGTCTGATAAAACTCGTCAGCCGTTTAAAACGCGTGGATCCTATCCTCGTACTGAGGAAATATTTGTCTAAACTAAAAAAGTTTGTTTCAGTAAGGCCAAACGGTGGTTTAAAAAGAGACCATATTATTTTTCCCGAATTTTCCAATATAAAATTTTTACCGTTTTTTTTTCATTACGATGCAATGTTTCTGAAATAAAATAACATTCATGGATTGTTTTATCTATCCTATATTCGAATAAAATAAGTTCCGATTCTTAGTAACTCTCAAGTATCTAGAAAAGGATGCACAATATGAGCATTGACGGCATCTGTATTAAAGTACTTGCGCGTGAGAGAGATAGCAACATGTTCCATCTACCAACCAATTTTGATAGTGTGTTCACAGATTTTAACTATTCTTGTCGTTGACACCTTGAACATCAATGAATGCTAACATGTACCTTATTATGAATACAAAATGTTAATAGAATTTTTAATGACCATTATTACATCCACGAGGCTAGTCATAGGAAGTAATAATCATAACTAAGTTAATTCAGCAGCACCTTGTCTTTGCTATTGGCATGCCCAGCTGCAAAAAGTCATAAGAATGTTTGATTCCTGCGCAAGACATAGTCCCGTTGGTCACGGCATGTAATAATACCAATCGGGAGTTAGATAATCATCGTTTTTATGGCTCTGTTGAGTTTTTAATTATTAACGTCTTTTTCTATGCTTTCCTGGTGCCCAATCATGATCAATGATTCTTTTCGAATCGTTTTTTTTTAGTTTCCTATTTTATCTTATCAATTTTTAAAAGACAAATGGACGCGTCTATGTAGGTAGTCTATAAAAATGATTTTGATAAAATATTCGAGCAATCTTCCGCTGATCCCTTGCCCTATGGTAGCGACCGGATCAACAGTTCTTTTTTGTTTTTATTAAGTCCTACAAATGAACGATTAATAAATCGAATAAATAATCTAATTAATTACAGCAGTATTGCCACGTACAATGCAGTCCAAGTAGATTATAACGATTATATCGATTGCCGATAAATTATTATTGATACCACAAATACAATTGCAATGTCTCGATATACACCATCGGTTACTATAGCGTGTTTAGCGGTACTATCTGCGAAGGTTTAGGATAGGCTCCGAGAATCGATTGCTAACACCAGTCTTAGGAGGTAAGACAGTCTTAATATATGCAAGCCTCGTACCAAATCCCAGCTTACCTAGCCCGAGTACACACAGATCAGCTCTCAATAGTTCATGATATTGGACAAACACACAGCCAAGATACCGTGAACGGGGATATAAGAAGAGGCCATGGGAGCGATATGTACCTATATTTTAGTTTCGTGTCTGACGGTCTACAAAATTCCCGTAAAATAAGATTAGTATACTAAAATGAATTTAAAAACTGCAAGTTTCTTCACATTGTTTTAGGAAATATTGTAGCAAGTGAATAAAAACTAAAAGTTGACTCCATTGGGTATGAACGGAGGTATTCAAGCTCGCAGCCCGCTAAGTAATCCATAATTTATAACTACCACGATGGCTATCGAAATGCCGCATCGGCGCAGCAGTTTTTTACCATTCACATTCTGATTGCCGGATCAATTTCAACTTTGTTTATTGTCGACTAGTGTTTCCTGCTATTTCGTCGAAACATAAATTTTTGATTGAATTTTAGAAATATAATGATAGCTTTAGCACTTAAAACCTGTTCAAAATGCCGGCAACAATTTTTAATTTTTACGTAGAGAAATAAAGTATACTTATAAAGTATAATTTTAATTAATGTCAAATTCACGACAAAATCTCTCTTTTAATTTTCTATCAGCTAGAGATTAAATTTATAATTCATGAAGTAAATAAATTCAACCAAAAAAACTAACAAAAGTATAAGTTATATCGTAAATCATAGTCTCACTATCATGCAAAGATCGCTGCAATGCCATATTCCCATCAGTTTAATCTCCTACTTATTTTAGGGACGAATGAAATAATCAAGTATGATTGGTATTTTATAAGAGTAGACACCGGACACATAAATAAACACTAAGCGTCACATATTTAGTTCTAACTCACACTAAGATAGCTGGTGTCCTTGTTATCAGAAACAACGAGACTCTTGAATAGCCATATAAATGACCTACTCATTAAATACATTGAGAATAGGGTATCCCACAAATATACCACGTTCCGATAAAACTATTGTATCTTTATACATATATTACGCCGGCATATTTATGTCTATAAGTATATATTTTTTCAATCGACACATTATATGCCCCGGACTGCACTAACTATCGAGTATCGTGAATCGTGATCCTTACCTAGCCTACTAACTAAATTAGATGTTACAGAATACGGTTTTTTTCATCATCCTCATCAGCCCATACACGTCCCACTGCTGGGCACGGGGCCTTCTCTACCATGGAGAGGGTTAAGGCCTTAGTCCACAACGCTGGCCTAGTGCGGGTTGGCGGACTTCACACCTAAGTAATTTCTAAAAACTTTTAGGTGTGCAGTTGTCATTACGATGTTTTCCTTCACCGTTAAAGTAAGTGATAATTCATTGTGAATACACACATAACTTAGAAAAGTCAGAGGTGTGTGCCTGGGGTTTGAACTCACGACCGCCGAGATTTTCGACCACGTGCCTAAACCTTTAATAGAACCCTCCCCCCGTACCCCAGAATGCACATGGATCACAGTGCACTTGCTATCAGGTACTAGTCACAAAGCCGTGCCAATGTAAAAATACTTTCCACTACACACATGATAAAGAACAATAGATCCGGTATTATTTCGGCGACAGATAACTCAGTTATCTCTTATCACTGATTGGTTTTGCGTGCTTTAAGTATCCGTTTATGAGTAGGCATATACTTTATCAAAGTAATCTAAAATGTTTACTTACACGTGGGATTCTATTTGGCTTTATTCAGATTGCGATGTAGATATATTTGATGGTGGAATATTCAATTTCGTTTAAGGTGCAAGTACATATTATATGCGAGTGATTCGCGATTCAAAATGAGCCTGGGTAAATTTCATTATAAGAAGACGTTCAATCATAACACCGACCAACCACGGAAGCGAAATCCTTAAATCTCGGACCTCCTCTACAACTGAGAGGGTTTAGGCCTTAGTCCACCACGCTGGCCTAATGCTGGTTGGCGGACTACACGCCTAACAAATTCTTAAGAACTTTAAGGTGTGCAGGTTTCCTCAGGATGTTTTCCTTCACCGTTAATGTACGTGATAATTCATAATGAAAACACACTTAACTTTGAAAGGTCAGCGGTGTGTCTTGGGTTTGAACCCTGAGATTAACCGACTTTTCTCCTTAAAATTGGTGACGGTGACGGTTAGAAATCATTCTAGTAGGTACACGATATTCAATCAATAACTGTGTGTAAATCATTCACGCAACTAGCAAGAATTATTATCGTAATTAATGAAATTATTCATGTATGATTTCATAAATAACTAACACGCAATACAAATATTTGTAGTTTTTGTACAACCAATACAATGTATCATACATACCTACATATATTGAATTTTTGCCTTTATACCTGAAAGGGGTACCTACTCATTTCTGGGTCAGAACACGACAAATCGTTCTCCCTAAGGTATCAACACAACACCAAAGGTTATTTTTCTAACTTCCAAATGCATGAAAGCCTCCAGCATTACTACGAAACATTTAAGAGCAGTCGCAGGTTTCAAGCCCAGCTAATTTAAAATTATACATACATTTAGCAGTGATGGCCTCGAGGTTTAGGCGCGTGGTCGAGAATTTCGACGGTCGCAGGTTCAAACCCCAGGCACACACCTCTGACTTTTCGAGGTTATGTGTGTATTCACAAAGAATTATCACTTGCTTTTAACGGTGAAGGAAAACATCGTGATGAAACCTGCACACCTAAAGTTCGTAGGAATTTCTTAGGTGTGTAGTCCGCCAACCCGCACTAGGCCAGCGTGGTGGACTAAGGCCTAAACCCTCTCAGTTGTAGAGGAGGCCCGTGCCCAGCAGTGGGACGTATATGGGCTGATGATGATGATGATACATTTAGCTGTATCTTAGCGAGTTACGATGTGTCGTATTTAATTTGTATGTCTGCAAGTTCCTACGAAATTTGAATATTATACTCATATCCTCATATATATATATTACACATATATGTAATAAATCGTTGTTTCCATACTTGAAACTTGCATAGTTTTATCGCTTAGGCATGTACCTATATCGCATTACATCGTTGCCGACAATTTATAATCAGCTGACTCAGTTTGCTTATTTGGCTATATAACATGGCATATTGGATATTTCTATTCATATTTAGAAGCGATAAGTCTTATCTTATAATAGGTATCCTTAGAATAGAACGGGGGGGAAATGCTAGAACTAGGAAAGAGGAAACATACAGAGCGGCGGTACTTCCATAGATGCCCAAAAACACGTTAATTGTGTAATGTCTAGTTTATAATTATTGTGTATTGTGGGATCAATATATTCTCATTTATATGTCAAATTGCTTTTGTTAAATAAAGATTTAAAGCTTAAAGATTATGTATTCGGAATTTTGTAAGGCAAGTTGGGCTTTTGGGCTTCTATGGATGTACCGCCACTGACTTACACAAGAACATCTTTCGGAGCATAGTAGATGGGGAGAAATCTATAGTACAATGCAGGACTTTGCGTTTGGTATTAATCTTAAGGGGATCAGTACATATTTGGTTCTAGTCTGAGTACTGGGTGTAAGCTTCTTAGTCCTTTTAGCTGTTGCACTAGAAGTGTTAATAGTTTATAAATATATACTAAAACACGCGTTTGTTCCCGAGGGAGTAGGTGAATGTAATTTTACATCCACTTTGCCTGAACTATGTTTGAAGTGCCACAAAATCTATTTTAATTTCTGTATAAAGGAAATGGCTAACCTCCATTTCATAACAAAAATTAACATATTATGTATAATCGAAATATAAAATAATGTATGATTTTTGAGTCAAATATACTTTGTTATACAGAACATTTGTTTTTTTTTTAGTTTCGCCAAAGAATCGAGCGTCATCATCACAGCAAATACGATTTTAGAAATCTCGATACCAAGCAGCAACGGATGTTACTTTTAGATCGAATAATATCGAACATTATCCCCCAAAACGGGTTAGTGGAGCAATCTTTTAACACCCAATTATAAAAGCATTTTTCTCTTTGTGTTTCCAGCCGACCTACCGTACCGGTCCGTAGGCCTTAGATAAGGCGGTGCACAAACACTGCGATAATAAAAACGCGCCAGCTCGTCAAACAAGCAGCCGCCGCGCTCTCCTCCAGCCCTTCTCGGAAACCAATGTTTGATAAAGAGATTGCCTATTTCGGTACGTTTTCGTCGTCGCCGTAATATGCGAAAAGTACTGGTAGGTTTTGTATTAAATTATTTTCTAATAAAATAATAAAAAGCCTTTTTTGTTAATAATATTGTACATTGAGAATTTAAGATTAAAAACTTTTTTTAATTATTAATGACTTGTCTTCTTCTAGCTCCACCAAAATTTCAAGCACAAATAAAAAAACAAAAAGCTTCTATTGGTTGTCACATATTTATAAAAATCTTGTGATTAAACTCGACCCAAATTACTAAGAAGCGGCCGTGTCAAACATAGTCTAATCGTAGGTTCGGCAAGCTCGGCATACTGACATTTCGGTTCTAGTCTTATTCAACTGTTCTGTGCACCACAAGCATTTGACAATTTCACTTGCCGGTAAAATAGCCACAACTTTACCGGCAACAACAAACAGTAACCATAACTAAGATTTGAATAATTAAGCGTACATTAAACGTTCTCAGTACACACATACATACGTTCCCATTGAAGAGGCATCAGAGCTGTTCACTTGTTATGTAAATTACATGTGCATTACAAGTTTCCAAAAGAGTAATTGCCGTACGCTTTATGAATGGTACAGAGACCAAAACCGGAGTTACACATATACATAAATATAAACATGCTTAGTTCTACAACGTTGGTACCGCGACACAAGTGTTTAATATTTTCTTTGGCGATATTAACAATAATGTCACGTAACTCTTGCAATATTACAAAGTATATTTTACTAAAAAGGTCTTAATATACTTTTTTGCATGTATTCGATCGAGAATTATCTATTGGGAAACTCTCAGTTACGGAGTCTTTAATAGACTCAGTATTACGTGTGATTTAAGACAAGCAGCGAAACCTGGTAGTAATACAGTTATGCCAACTCTTTCATGAATACAATAAGTATGAATGTATAGAACATAGTATAGTAGGATTTCTTGAATATGGTTAGTGGTTACTCAATGCACTTTAAGCGAACATGGTAAAGGATTAGCGATATTCCATCTTAGAAGAGCTCCGTAAACAGCAGTTGAGACTGTAGGCTCACACACATAGATCTGAACTGCCTTGTGGCCTCGCGGCTCAAGTATGCGCCGTGAAATCTGGAGGTCCCGATTTCGATTCCCAGGTCTGGCAAAGTGTTATTTTGTTCTATTACAAAATTCTTAGTAGCAGTAGGTACGGAGTCTGGAATTATACCCGGAAAACGGAAATAGGCTCGCTCCCTATTACTTGGGACCACTGCCTACCGCTCCCGGGAATAAAGGCGTGAGGTTATGTACCTACGCATGTAGATACGAGAGAGCTAAAAATTACTTAAATAGTTGGATACCAAGTAGGTATCTACGAATTCTGTGCTCAAAATGTTTAAGCATTTTTATGTGTACATATAACTATTCTCTTTAGAGTTGAAATTATGTACCTATCTTTGTCTAAGGACGTTATTGAAGTCAGTTATAACGTCTAACATTCATGTTGACTACATATACATAAAGGTATTGGCTTGTATAATACAATTGATTTCTTGCAGCGTAGGCTGAGAAACACCACTGTTTCTATATTTTCTAAGCGCGACTTAAAATAAATAAATACACCCAACAGTCACATACATAGTTCTGATCCCACACTAAGATACAAGTCTTGTGTCGTGGGTATCAGAAACTACGAGAGACTTTTCGGTCTCACATACACCCAGACGCGAAACAAATATTTGTGGGTCACACAAACATATGTCTCGGTGCGGGGATCGAACCCGCGGCCTCTCGTTTCGCAAGCTGGTGTCTAGCCAACTGCGCCACGGGGCTGTCAAAAACTGTAGTCTAAAGCGATTGCGTACTTGCGTTTATACATGCTCTACAAAAAATAATGTGTTTTTATTGTTACGATCTTACATGACACTTAAGTACCAAACATGTACTAAAAACGACATTAAACCTTTAAGAAACCTCCCGCATATTCCAGCAAATGAAATTCGGTTTGTAATTTTACAAAAATGTAATAGAAACATCGTATGCGACGGCGCTGGCGGGCTGACATCATCCCGCTCCTAGGACCGCCAGCGCGTGCCCAAACAGCTGACTGCCGGCAGACCACCATAAAAAATCTTATAATACACCTCCCAACCCAAAATATACCTTACGCCATTGCCTGACGCTCGCATTCCCGTTGCCACCGCCGCTCCGACCCTTGATAAAAGTGGACGCAAACGACACTCGACTTTAAAGCTTCAGATATATAGTAGAAAACCTCTTGCCCGCCTCTTTCCCTGTACACATCATCTAAAGAGGGAAAGGTATCGTTGGAGATATTTTCAGCCATACGTGCAAGAGGTTAAGGTGTATTTTTGCTGGTAGGCGTATATTTAACGAGATAAAACCGAATGGATTTTGTGCATTTCACTTGGTCGGAGGCCGATGCGTGGCCGCGGCGCCCGGAGCGCTGCGATCGGGTTTTGCTGCATTCGCTCGGCCGTATTATAAACGACTAGCTTATGGCCCCCGGCAACGCCCGCGTTAAAATCCAATACTTTTGACACAACTAAACTATTTTCGGATGAAATATATACCACTACTGAGAAAGCGTTAGTTGGTAGCGGTAACAAATTACTCGGCATTAGATTTAAGTGCAGTCTGGAGTTCACTAGTAAATACTTTAAGGTGTGTAGAATGTCATTGATGCCATGCCATGAATTGTATTTAATGAACACAAGTGGCTGAATTTTCTATTATTTCTAAGAAATCTGGAAACGCTGGCACGACTGTATTGACTAAAGAAAGAAAGTTAAAATCGTTTTTCGCTTGTCGACAATGTGTTTCGATCGCATGAAATTCATTATCAGTCGATGGTCAATTTGGCATTAATGAAACATACTTACTATCCACAATCCCCGACGCGGAGTTCAATTCCAGGACCTCCCAATCGTAAAGATAAAATGAACATACTAGCTAGCTATCACAATCATGTCAAAACAAAAACGTATTACAACAAGTTCTCACAAGAAACAAAAAAACTTTCGCACTCGGCCTCGCCAGTTTATTACGTTCACAAGCCAATAGTAGTTTATGTGCCGAAAGTGTATTACATTTAATTGTTTGAGAACACCGAACAGGAAATATTAATGGATTTACGATCCATAACTTTATAACATATTTGACGTTACGCATAACCGACCATTGTGGGTTAATATGAACATAGTTTTTATAGCCTTCGCCAGAGAGTTTTGTTGCAGAAAGGGGACGTAGATCGTCAGTTTGTTTCTTCGGTATAGAACTCAAATTATTTTAAGAAAAAGATGGGTAATTACTGATAGATAACGTGCTTTTTGCTTATCACCAGGCTATTAAACTAAAGGTTTGGAAATCAATCGCACCAACAGAAACATCGAAATCTGAATGGTTGTGCACAAGACCTGTATAAATATACTTAGGATATAGGTATACATATGTACATACATGTGAAAATTTGAATGAATAGGCTATTTATTAAGAACGACGACATATAAAAGAAGCCTATTATATACCGAATAAGACGTCACCTAAGCAAAGGTGAGATATACAGCTATTTGTTTCAATAATTGTTTAACTACCGTACAATGTCAATTGATACTAACTTCTAAAGCCTTTCAATGCAGTGTAGTTTCTATCGTATGGTTTCCATTAAATTGTATTTAGCAGTGTTATCTAGGACACAGTTTAAAGATAACTATGTGGCAGAAGCCATGGGTAGGTAAGGGGGAAAAGATCAGGAAAGAAAGGAAAACAAAAGTCTTTGGTTCTAAATACTCAAAAATTCAAGTGATCGACAAATACACCAAGTGTTACGCTGTGATATCTATTATGTGTGAAACTGTGGTATTGTACAGATCATGCCCATACATTGGTACAACAGAACTCGAACAGAAATTTATTTTGGTGCGGCGATCGAAACAATGGCTTTGTTTCTAATGAACGAACGAAGACTATCAAGAAGCACTTTCATTACTTCCTACATTACCAAGTGCATCCACACGATCAGTTCTACAGTAGGAAATAGAATAGATGGCGACGTGTTTGGCGCGTCCGTGAGAACGTTCCCAGCACAGGATGCAGTGACGTCATCGCACTCTTGGAGCGGAGGTTGTGTACGCATGTACTCGCCTCGCCGACAGAATTCGTAACGAGCACTATACAAATTAATGTGTAAACTGTGCCATAATCATAAATCATTGATCAATTTGTGTAGCGTTGCGCATGGTAAGTGCTGTCTTGGTGAAACATCTGAAAGTGTCAAGATTTTTTTAAGCAAAACTTAGTCAGTATATGTTTAATGGTGGGTCCACACGATACCAACTTCACACAGACTTCCATAGAATTTTGTCTGCGCAACAAATCGGTGCATACAAAAGTCTGTATAATAAAAAAGTCTGAGTGAAAAAAGTCCGAGTACCAAAGTCTGAGCACAGAAGTTGGAAGTTTGTACATAGGTATGTCTGCGGATTATGAAAATGACAAATTTATAAATAAAAAAATCAGCAAATTCGCGAAATAGCAAAACTTATAGGTAATAAGTCTGCACAAAGATATTGTCATCATATTTTTACGCAGACTTTAGATTTTCACTCAGACTTTGAATTTTTATTTGTATCGTGTGAACCTACCATAAGGTTGATTTATGCGCAGACTTCTCCCCAATTATATTTTAATTTCACGTTTAGTTCCAGGACGGACCTATTGCCGTTCCACTTTGAGCTATTGATAATTTTCTAATTGATTACTTAATAACGCTTTTCGATCAGGTATCCGAATCCGTGAGCTTATGACCGCACATTCATGCAGCAAAACAAACGAGACAGTCCTATTAACGTAGTTATTAATACAAGTCCATAAGTTGTTAATCAATAAATCACGGTCGGTAAGTGCGAGTTTCCTAGCAAATAATAGGTACGCCTACACTTCTTGTACCGCTAGACATAAAAGGAAAAATAGAAGACCTACACGATCGAATTTCCAGGCCGGACGGTTCCGAGAAAAACGTGAAAGACGACTCAATAGAAAACGAAGATCAACAATGGATCGATGGCGAGCACTTTTAACATAAGTGAATAGGAAGGAGATATATCGAGATAGAAAGGCGAAGTTTGGATGTATACAATGATCTATATTGTATACTTTTCTAAGCGCCTTCTCATTACACAACGAGACCGTTAGTTAAAATTATAACAACCAAAATATGACATACCTATAATGCGATATAAAAATGTCAAAAAAATAAAATAAACAAACACAGAGTTGTGTTTTTAAACGATTTTATATCAGCTACATACATATACGTACTACCTACTGCTGGAAACGAGCCTCCTAAATATCTGAAAAGGGCTACGCTGGACTAGTGCTGGATTCACAAAAGATCACCCAAAAGATGCAATAATGAGATCATAAACATTATATTCTGTTATATTTCGGTGGTAATTCTGAGCCTGAGAGTAGCCCCAAACAGATTTCGCAGATCAGCCATGGATTTTATATACAGCAAGTTTTACTGGCAAATGCAGTTTCAAATTTTAAACTAATCCGCAGCAAAACTCTCGATTATCCGAAAGTGTAGACTAATGGAGTTCAACTTTTACGTTGTGGGTTTTCGTGGTCTATACTCCACAGCCAGTCTTAATTTTAGAAGTACTATTTACTGTTCATTTGAATGTGTATCAGGCTATTTACATAGCATTAGACTAAACATTAAATTTGAAGTTAACATGCCTCTTTTTTTAGAAAAGCTTTCATAGTGACATGTTTTTCATAATGTTGTTTTCGGTTGATTATCACACACATAGTTCTGACCCCACACTAGGATACAAGTCCTGTGTCGTGGGTATCAGAAACTACGAGAGATATTTGTCTCGGTGCGCGGATCGAACCTGTAGAATCTCGGTTCGCAAGCTGGTATCTAGCCAATTGCGCCACGGGGCTGTCAACAAACAAGCATATCTTTAAGCCAAAGATATACTATGGTTAGAAGGGCCTTATCGACACGACAGTAATTTGTTAGCTTCTTCATCGCAAAATTCCTCAATTCAAATTACGCACGCACGAATGTACAAAACAAAGCTGTAATTACAAATTCATAGACGGCGTAGAAAACGGTCAGGCAAGGCGTAACGGGTAGTAATGCATTTTTTGTAACAAGTTTTTAGACACAAGCAGTACAATCGATTAGACGACCTCGCGGCGTGGCGGTTCGGTACCCGACCGTGACACGGGACGTCGCCGACACGGCTCCGACAGGTTTTTGCCTCTACAGACGCTGGAAGGTTGTGGAATCGTAACGGTTGTTGATTAATCATATTGTAATTGTTTTGGAATAATTGCATTAACTGTTTTTATTTTTACTTTTTAAACTTGACAGCCCCGGTGCGCAGATGGTTAGACACCAGCTTGCGAAACGAGAGGCTGCGGGTTCGATCCCCGCACCGAGACAAATGTTTGTGTGATCCACAAATATTTGTTTCGGGTCTGGGTGTTTGTGAGACCGAAAAGTCTCTCGTAGTCTCTGATACCCACGACACAGGACTTGTATCCTAGTGTGGGGTCAGAACTATGTATGTGACTGTTGGGTGTATTTATTTATTATTATTTATTATTATAGGGATCGTTTGTAGTGAGCTTTTAACTATGCAGAAGTTACTTGTTGTCTTTGCTATATATTAACATAAAAAATATGCAAATATAATTAACTGATTTCAAATGCATTACAAAAAATACCCGACTTGAAATAGAACCTGCGACAACACTCACTGACCAATACACCAAGAAGCTTCTAATGTGTGTGGCCCAGAATCCGCTACGCTGGCCCACCATGCTTTTATACCATTGCAATTATTTTTGATGGACGATAACGGCACTGCAAGCGTTATGAAACTAGTTATTTTGTTTAAAAATTATAAAATAATTGTGTTGCGATGTATTATTTTTTAAGTACACAATTACGACCATCATTGGTATAAAATGGTTAAATTTTCATTACACTTAATGTCCGCTTGCGCTAACAATGTGTTATAACTGTTAATCGCTAATATTTTATCTTTTAATGGTTTCGGCTGAAGATTAAATGTTCCTGATAATATGTACTTTTATTAATATCTTTAATCTTAAAGTCAGAGTGATAGAAACGAATAGAACATAAAAATAACTTATCAAAGTATTTTTTTACATCGCACAATCTACGATTTAGTCAAAAGCCTTAGTCTAGCTGGCCTAATACGGTATACTAGACTTCGAACTTATTTTTAGAAAACTCTCAGCCATATCCCGAATAATAGTAACTTAATAAGTTGGGCAAGCGCAGCGTTGGACATCCACCCACACGGTGGACCGACAATTTGGTGAAAATCGCGGGAAGCCGCTGGATGCAGGCCGATTCCGACAGAACACTTTGGAAGAAGATGATGATGATAAATCAGTTTCACGAAATTTTCCTACCCTATTTATATGAGCAAATCTTATTCATTCCTAGTACACACGGCATGCTCACGGATTGCCCTGTTGGTCCTGCTGTAGGTATTAGTGCGTACAACCAAAAAGGTCCGGGTTCGATTTTTGAATCAGGCCCAGTAGTTTGTCCAGTCTGTGACTAAAAAAAGGCAATAGTCTCGCGCCCTATTATATGGTATTAAAAACACAGTACGCGAAACATGGGTTTAAGGACAGTTTAAAGAAAAGCACAAAAGCGTTACACGTTAATTTGCAAGTCTAGTTTATAATTGTTTATTGTGAGTGAGAGTGTGAATCCTGATTCGGCATTTATACGTCAAATTGCTTTTGTAACATAAAGATTTAAAATTTAAAGAGTTTTATTCGGAATTTTGAAAGGAAAACTGGACTTTTGGGCTTCTATAGATATCTTCAGATACAGATCTAAGCTATGTATATTGGTGTATCTTTAGAATATGACTAGACTTAGACGAAACATGGAGCCTTGTATGAGTAACACTTTTAATAACAATACGAGACGTTGCTAACAAAATGGCAAACACGCCAAGCTGAAAACTGTACAACTGATTTCAATACTTCATAACGAAAGAAGGATTTTTTTTTCACCCACGTCTGTGTCCCCTAACCTACTCCTTAAGTAAAAGTATTTCAATATCGTAAATTCGCCAGCTGTGTTTTTTTATGTATTATCGCAAGTTAGTTCCATAGTCTACGATGAAACTGTCACTTGATATTAAACTCATCATCATCATTAGCCCATATAAGTCCCTAGTTTTTAGGGTTCCGTACCTATAGAGTCATTCGGGGCAAGTGTGCGCATTTTTGGATTCAAACTCGTGTTAAAATTAAATAATAACATATAAGGACAAAAGAAACTATACATACGATAAAGTATTTATTGAACTTAAAATCAAATCGACCAACAGTACATAAAACTTTGACACTTAGAAAAAAAAAACGCTTAAAGAGAAAAATCCAGAATGCGCACACTTGACCCGACTTGCGGGTAAGTGTGCGCATTCGTGCGGGTAAGTGTGCGCATTTGGGGAAAGTGTACGCATTATATTTTTATAGTTATAAACTTCTTAATAACAAGTTATATAGAAGACTAGATAAATGAATAATAAGAGATCGACTTATAAATATAAAATAACATGAAATCCAAAAACTAAAATTGTGTTTAAAAGAAATATTAGAACTTTAAAATTAGTTAATAACTTTATGAAGAATTTTTTGGCAGCTTTCACATTCAAAAGTACCTCTTTCATAAAAGGTACATTCTTCATGCCACCATTCCATGCATTTGATACATTGAATCCATTCTTCGGTAGGAGGTTCAGTATATTGTTCCCGACAAAGGGGGCAAAAGATTTTTTTTGAGTTGGAGGTGGAAACCTTAGGATTTTTTCTCAACTCTTTTTTTGTCAATGCATTTTTTTTGTTTTTACGCTTTAAAGGATAATTATAAACTGAAATAGAAAAAAATATTCATCAATTTTTTGAAACAACTTCATTGCTTTCTAATATAAAAACAACGGGGGTAAGTGTACGCGTGCGCACACTTACCCGCGCACACTTGCCCCAGCCGGACTTTTTTGATAAATATTAATATAACTTCTTACATACTAAATATAACCTTAAATAAAATAGAGAATAATTTACTCAAATAAATAACTGACATAAAAAAAATTGGTTTACCTTGGTGGTTATATTTGCTTGGATGTGACAATGTTTGTTAAAATCACAAAAATAACAGTTTAGACGCTCAATTCCTTTTATTTTTATTAAAAAACAAATGGATGACACAATGTCGCGATCTTGCAGATAAATTAGGTCCTTGTTATTGTATGTTCAAGTCCCATATGCAAATCGCGAATTTCCTTTATACCTTTTGCAGATAACCAGGGTGCGCACACTTACCCGCTGCGCACACTTACCCCGAATGACTCTACTAATATTATAAAGCTGAATAGTTTATTTGCTCGAACGCGCTATCTCAGGAACTATTTGTCCGATTTGAGAAATTCTTTCAGTGTTAGATAGCCCATTTATCGAGGAACTCTATAGGCTACATATCTTCACGCTATGGACAATAGGAGCGGAATAGCAATGGAAACTGTGGCAAAAACGGAGAAAGAAAATTCCTTTTGAAGTCTAATAACTAGTTTATTATACTGCGTCCGGGCAAAACGCAGCCCAACTGCTATTTTTAACAAAACAACGTTGCAAATAATAACACCAACCAACCAATTATGCACACTAGTTTTTTCTCGCGTATTTGCTTCCGACGTTCGATCATACAAGAACTAGAACGGCTCATAAACTCCGCCTGAAGAACACTAAGTATGCACATTTTACAATTCCACCTTCACTATTGAAGTGTGTGATAATTAATTATAGCACACAGTTCATACATTATTTATACATTACTTGGAAAAGTCAGGGGCGAGTAAAGAATATCTTTCGGTACATATATGCCCCACCACTCCACTGATTGCCCTAATATTGAAAATGGTTAGAACTTTATCCATCACAATGGCCTAACGCAGATTGAAACTTTTTTAATACCAGAAAAGTTCCTTTGAAAGACCTCTTAAATAAGTAAGGCCCAATTTACCTACTGTGGAATGCTGGAATCGATCACTGTTACACTTCAACAGTCATATATTATATTTTATATACTTCAACTGGCATTTCGGCCGTGTGCTATCCGAATATACACAGATCACTGAAGGCACACTTGCGTGTCAGATAATATGTCAGTTTTAAGTAGTCACTTTTTGGTAGTCATCATCTGTGGGGAATGAAATAAATAATCTCATTTACGAACAGCAACAGTTCTTCAAGTCGATTTTCTGTGACGCAGCTGAAACACCCTATACAAGCCAGCAAGTTCGTACCGCAATAAGCTGACTACAGCGTGGCTCTACCACAAAACACACACAGAATATAGTAAGGAATCTTATATTGCGCCGTGGTCGCGGCACGAAGGTGACTATGCCATGCGATCTAGAGGGGCCGGTTCAATTCTAGATTGCGCATATTCTTCGTAAAATCACGAAGTCAGTAAAAATACTTCTCATACCGGAAAAATTTTAAAAACAAAACACAAAACGTAGATTCAGAATTTCGCCTCTGCATAACTTTTCTGGATTTTGGGCGTGAGTGTGTGTAGGTAGTTGTTATTGTTAATGTTTTGTTATAGTAGATAATAACACGGATAAGCGGCTGATAACAGTGTATATATCTCGGCAAATGGAAAGTGATTCTCACTTTCGTTGCCTGTATCTAAGAACAGGTTTCCCAGATCTCTATAGTTAAAAGTCAAAGGTTGTGTTGAACCAGAAAATAGGTCCATCAGTTGTGTAATATCGCTTCGCCAATAACAGCGGAACGTGAGGTCGCGTGTTCGATTCTCGGGTCAATTAGGTTCGTGTAAATATCTTGATTCTGAGTACTTTATGATTCTCTTATACATAGGTGCGTGTTATTGCGTATAAGTATCTTGTACTTATAATATTGATAGCGTCAGAGGCTTATAAACTTTAGGGTGTTGGGAACACACTTGATTTGCGGCCTGTGAAGTGTGAGGTTCGATGTCCGCACACACAAAAATATTTGTAAGATTCTCAAATATTTGCCACATCAGTATGGTCTACAGTTAATGACAAGTTATTGCAGTTTGTGATATTCACAACACAAACGTTGAAACTCAGTGGATGATCGGGACTACGATAATATGAGTGACTGACTTTTAGTTGTAAAGTATAAGTAACCGAATCTAATAATATAATAATCAATAAATAATAGCAAGCGGTATTTTAGTAAACTCTAGTAAATCATCAACTATACAATATACTCAGCCTATCGTTGTCCACTGCTTAATGTAGGCCTTTCCAAGGAGCGTATCATAAAATTTTAAAGTTAACCAAATGAGTTTTATAGTCACTGCTGCGCACCTTCGGGCTGTATCGTAGTTATTAGTCTTACAATGGATAGACTACATATCTAATTAAAAATGTTTTGGCAAATAGGACTTGTATCACCTGACTCCTGAGATCAAAGAGCTTTACGTTTTAGATGTACTCTGACATTAATTAATACAAATAATTCAAGCTGTAGTATTCCCATAAAAAATCTCTCGAGGTTTGTCTAGGGCGCCAAAATTGTGTTTAGTGTAGCGTAGTGGT
The DNA here is from genome assembly GCA_907164795.1 of Hemaris fuciformis. Classification (NCBI taxonomy): domain Eukaryota; kingdom Metazoa; phylum Arthropoda; class Insecta; order Lepidoptera; family Sphingidae; genus Hemaris; species Hemaris fuciformis. The sequence goes on along the minus strand of OU015440.1, from coordinate 1,450,627 downwards.
AATATTAATTATAAATAAATAAATACACCCAACAGTCACATACATAGTTCTGATCCCACACTAAGATACAAGTCTTGTGTCGTGGGTATCAGAAACTACGAGAGACTTTTTTGGTCTCACATACACCCAGACCCGAAACAAATATTTGTGGATCACACAAACATTTGTCTCGTGCGGGGATCGAACCCGCGGCCTCTCGTTTCGCAAGCTGGTGTCTAGCCAACTGCGCCACGGGGCTGTCAATTATAAATAATAAGGTAGACGTTAAAATAAATTATAAGCGCTGTTCTCCACTCAAACCGGTTGACTACTACCTCTGACATCGGACCGAGTGGACGTGCCAGACGCTATTAAAACTAAGCTTTAGTAGTTTTATTTATAAAAACCAAACCTGAAACATCTGGACATAACACTTAGTGACAATAGTCATCTCGTATTTGGACATCACCGTACTAACCATCAGGTGCTGCCTCACTAATGCCAGTGCAAAACAAGTCAGATTCCGCTACCGGTCAGCCAATTAAAAATTCACCCTACGTTTGCATGGCGGATTACCCGATACTGGCCAGGGAATGAATCGTCCCGGGGAATGACATCACGCGCGGCAGGAACAATGGCTCGTAACTCGCATCTACTTACGTGGGACGTGGCCAGTGGGCGAGGGTGAGAACTCCCGGATTCGCGAGAATTGTCCCGCTATCCCGGTGAGGGTGTTTAAGGATATTGGGCAACAATGTCAAAATATATGGATAATCCTATAATATAGTGCTGGAGATTTACAACAGTGGTCGCAGGATGATTTATAGCGACAAGATATTCTTTATGCAATTTTTATTTATATTTGATGCCTACAGCACAATAACATGATTGCCACATTGTAGGATAAGACTTTGTGTGAGATTGCTGACGAAGTTTGTAACTAGGACAATCTTACAATATGTCTTAAGAAAGTGTAGCAAATGACATAGTCTTAAGCTAGAGTAAGCTCTTTAAATAAAGAAAAAAAAAGTGTAGCAAATGAAAATTTTACATTGGCTACTAATGCTATACCTACCTAGTGCGGTACAAATATATTATTGCTATTGCTAAGTATCAGATAGTGCTAAAAATTTTATGCAACTTGTGAACTGACGCACCTTTACATTTCTCTGTTTCTCCTGGGTGTAATTATTGGTGTAGGTGTAATTATTGGTGTAGGCGTAAAGATTTAACTAAATGTATGATTCTCTTTCGCATTCATAATATGAGTTATTATCTAAGTCATAATCATCATCAGCCTATATACGACCCACTACTGGGCACGGGCCTCCTCTACAGCTGAGAGGGGTTAGTCCTCAGTTCATCACTAGCCTAGTGCGAGTTGGCGGACTACACACCAAAGTAGGTATATATTATCTAAGTATTTTGGATATTATCACAACAACTTGATCTATATGCGATGGCGCAGTGGAGAACATTGAATGATACATAAAAATTAAGGTACATATTTCCTAGTTCCCAATGCCCAAACGTATTGTAATCTTAAAGATAGTTCAAAGTTATTATCAAATATGTTTTATTAATTAATTATTTAACTTGCCTATGCCTTTCCAGTACCTACTCCTGACTACATACATACTCGAACGAAAAAACTAGCTAACATTCGCATTAATTATGTATATTGGTTATAAATAGAAACATACTAGAGGTATATCTACACCATAAAGTAATGAACGATATTTTTGCAATAAGTAATTGTTGATTGGTCAGCGAGCGAATCCATTACTTAAATTGAACATCAGATGAAAGTACCGTAGGACAGTTATGTGAGGACATTTATCTAGAGAGGGGATGAGAGAGGGAAACCAGGGGACAAATACATTACGTTTGAAAGAGTGGCAGTACCTACTTCCATAGAAGCCCAAAACCGTTACCCGTTAATTATGTAATGTCTTGTTTATAATTATTTATTAATAGTGGGGTCAGGATATTCTCATTTATGTTTGAGATTGTTTTTGTTATTATAAAGATATAAAGATTAAAGACTGTTATTCAGAATTTTGTAAGGCAAGCTGGGCATTGGGACTTCTATGGAAGTACTACCACTACACTGTACTGGTCTGAAAGACATGTAGTGTTTCCCTAAACTTTGTGTAACATCTAACTTGATTAAATTGATTTGCATGTGCTTTAGAATTGAAACAAAAGACTGACTAATTGGTCCCTCGGCATAAGCAAGTGGCGTGCGAGATCTCGGGTTCGGTTGCCGTGTCAACCAAATGGTTTTTATATCTTTCCATTGAGCAATTCTTAGTAGCAATAAGGAGACTGGAAATGTGCCCGACACACAGCAAAAAGTGGTACTTAAACCTAGCGAGTGGAACATGAGAACATTCTTTATTCTTTAATAAATTTGGTGTAAACCAAAATAAATCAGTAAATATAGATAACGTAAAACTGTAACCGGTAAAGAGACCAACAGAGAAACTTAGTAGAACAAAAATCTATTATTGACAAATAACAATGATTAATAATACAACTGAGGTGAATGTCGACAACGTGCATGGCGCAGTTGCCTAACAGTGACCACAGGTTTGATACCCATAACCGAAAAAAGTATTACTGCGCCTGACTATTTTGGGGTCCATAAATAAATAAATACACCCAACAGTCACATACATAGTTCCGGCCCCACATTAAGATACAAGTCTTGGGTCGTGGATATCAGAAACTACGAGAGACTTTTCCGTCTCACAAACACCCAGACCCGAAACAAATACTTGTGGATCTCACAAACATTTGTCTCGGTGCGGGGATCGAACCCGCGGCCTCTCGTTTTGCAAGCTGGTATCTAGCCAACTGCACCACGGGGCTGTCGAAACTGGTACATTTGTAATACACGATACAAAACTTGCATCCTATTGTGGGGTTAAACCTGATAGTTTTACTTTTATAGTTACTAGATCATCATCATCAACCCATATAAGTCTCACTTTTGGGCACGGGTCTCCTCTACTACTGATAGGGTTTAGGCCTTAGTCCACCACGCTGGCCTATTGTGGGCTGCCGGACTACACACCTAAGAAATTCCTAGGAACTTTTAGGTATACAGGTTTCCTCACGATGTTTTCCGTCATAGTTAGAGTAGGTGATAATTGATTGTGAATACACATATAACTTCGAAAAGTAAGAGGTGTGTGCCAGGGGTTGAACCCGCGACCGCCGAGATTCTCGACCGTGTGCCTAAACCTCGAAGCCATCAATACTTTCTAGTTACTAATTACACCAGAGATAAACAGTGTAAATCTCAAGATAAAACAGATTTTAATGTTATACAAAACAATTGTCATCCATTGGCATTATTAGCGTTAATTTAAAGTAATTAATATCCAATTTGTTATCAATATAGTATTAATTATTGTTTGTCTGTGAGAAATATCGTAACTTTTGCTTCTTCTCTTTGTAATAAAGTTTTGCTTAAGCTTTTATTGGATACATTAATTTCTTTCAATGTTACTGGAATGTTCTACAAACCTCTTTAATACTATTTTTCTATCTTGTAAATGCATAGGTATTACTACTACTAATTAGAAATGTTTCATGAACATGGCAGTAAATGTGTTGATTGGATCCTAATAACATTTTTTCTTACACTATAAATAATATCTCAAACAATTTATATCCAGGACTTGTTTGTTTATAATAAGCAGTAATTTATTGAAGACTTAGATTTAGTCTAAAAATATACACTCGTATTGAAAATTGAAATAATCTTTGTCTTACGTCAAATAACGAACCTGAAGTTTTAGCAAGTGATCTTTTTGAATCAACTTCGTCTTTAATGTCAAGGGAACATGTTGTAAACAATACGTTGATGATTTCGGTTTTAAATGATAGTAGCCGATTGACAAAAATCAACCAATGTATAAAATCTTTGTAACAGTTTCAAGGCAACAGTCTCAATATGAATATGTAGGCAGACAAACGCGGACCCCGCACTATGGTAGTAGACTAACACTGCTTATGGGGTTTTTCGATTCTGAGGGGTCTATGAGCTACGAGTTAAGCTACAGACTATTTAGAATTCATAGAGCATTTAAACCTGACTATCAGAGAGATCAGTCACAGCAATAATCGGTCAGCCCGAAACACGAAAGCCCGTGGGTCCGAGCCGTCCGAGATTTAGATTGTTATTTGTATGATCGATAATTCGATTGTTAGTGGTCTATTTAATACTGTTTCTGTTTACATTGTTTTCACCATACCTATTGTAATTTATTCACCATTTTTTTTCGTCTCTGCATCAACCTAAGCCTGACTGTAAAAGAACGCCTTAGGCATTAAGTGTGCCTTTATACGTAATTGTATAGAAAGCATAAAATAAATGAATATATTGATAAATCGGTTTTGGTTCTGGGTGTTAGTGAGACCGAAAATCCTTTCCTTGTGGTCTGTATCACATACCCAAGACCTGTTCCATTGCATTGGCTCAAAATTGTGTGAGCAACTTACGGAAGTTTTACAGTCAAGCCAGAAACTGGTAATTTAGCTCCTTCAATAAAGTAATGAACACTTTTTATCCTAAATAAATAACCAATTTCGTTTAATATTAGGTTCGTTATCTAAAACTTCCAACAGTTCTCACAAATTTACTTAATTCTAAAAAATAATTGAAATTATTATCTGCGATTACATACTGTGGTTATTTAAGACTCCAATTTGAACATATTCCTAGTTTATATGAGCGTTTTCATGGCAACACCCTAAAATCCTTTAAGTTGTATTCAAAATAACGGATATTGTCTATTAACAATTTCTTTGGCGGAAAAACAAATGGCAACAAATAACATCGCCATGAACCTGAGAATTTCATTCGAATAAAGAGAGCTTTTATAATTATGTTAATTGAAAGCTATAAAAAGACAATAAGACATATTCGATCGAGTCCGCCTTTTTATGCTAAATCGAAATCTATGGTTTGTAGTAAAATGATAAAAGAAGCAATCATAACAATTTATTAAAAATATAGACTGTTTAAAATCTTATGGACAAAACTACACATAATTATGTTAGATAATAATAATCATTTTATAATCAATTTCTGAGTCATGTATAAAATTAAAGTTATGTTTAAGATTTCCGTAAGGGGCAAAAACTAACAAAGAAGTATTTTTTCGTGTTCATTATTTTTTTATGCCTAAAAATGTGTTCGGATATTTTCTAGTTTCAATTTTAGGTAAGGCGGTTTTGTACGGGAAATGATATTATTCAAAACTTTATTTAATGTGGCAACACTGACGAAGATTTCATTTTAACTGATTTATTTTAAATATGTAACATTATTATTAGATAGGCTTGCTAATACCGAAATTTACAAATCTAGTTTTTGGCATCTATTTAGGACGTGAAATAAAATATTTATAATGTTCACAATTTCAGTAATAATAAAATTCTAGGTTTAAGTACGGATTTTGCGACTTTTATTCAATGATAATTTGAGATAATAAATTTATTTTCGTTTTAACATGGACATGTGAGTAATGCATAAAAATATATTGGATGAGAACTTTTTTATAACTTTAACTAAATTTCATTATGCACAATAGAAACAAATTTTTATGTGTCAGATTTTTTTCTATGGTGTTTAGTACAAAAAGATTTAAGTATTTTAAACATGTTACAGTGCAAAGGAACGCATAGTAGCAGCGGTCGTTTACCGATTAGGCCTACGCCATGAGTCGGCAGCTGTGTGTGCCGGCAAATGCAACTCTGACGTGAATTTACCTTAGTAATCAAGCAAATATTAAAAAAAAAAGTTCCTACCTTAATTTCAGATTGTAATCCAAGTATCCCATATAAATCCAAATCCAGAAACACAAAATTAACACACAATTTCCAACCGGAGAATCTTGCACTCGGCGGCCACTGTTGCAATTCAACTGTTGTGAGTTTCACTTATTTTTTATTTTTTTTATAACACACACTAGTCAACACAGCATAGAGCCATATCACTTAAATCACTATTTTCAAATATTCATACGATCTGGTCACGAAAATATATCTATTTTTTTATTATTAACAGATTCAATCGCAATGCATTTCAAATGTTTTCACGACACAAATAGAACTCTAGTTTTGGCAAATTTATTGAAATAATAACTCGAAAGAACGGCCTAGTGCGTTCCGCTTCCGCATCCCCAAAACAGCTGTTTGGGATTAGTGACGTCAAAAAATCGATAACAACCGGATCGGGACAACAGTAAATTGCACACCACACTTTTTCACAACACAGAATAGATACCGGTTTCACAATTCAATGCATCCCATGAGTTATATTCGGTTATGCAAAAACAAAATAATGTGACAGTATAATATTAATGAAAATCAAAGTGACAGTTTGCGATTTACATTTTGGTGTTCTAATTAGTTGTTGAACGATCACAGTGATTGTTTTGTTTATGGTGTATTATGTTCGGTGAGCACATTGTATTGTAGTGCAGTCGCACGCGGTCGCGCTCGGTCGCGGACTGGCGGCGGCGGAGGCGCGGCGTGCGGGGCTCGGGGTCGGGGGCGCGCGGCCGGGGGGTCGCGGGGCGGCGGCGGGGGGCGGGTCGCGGGCGGTCCCGCCGCGCGGAATGCTATTGTAGGCGAACTTGCCCGCCACTTTTTTTCTCGATTCTGGTCAAACAAGTTTCGTATACAACCTGCATTGTAAGGATTCCGCCACTCTCGAACGAGCCAACGGTCTTTCTAACTTTGTGAAGTGTAAGGTTTCACTGAAATTTGAAAACCTAGGTGAAAGCGTGAATAAATTTAGCCAAGGATAAAGGAAGGACCTGTATTTCGCTTTTGTTTCTGGCACTTTCAAAGATTTCCTTGTAAGAAATTTTAATAAGAAGGAACGATTAAAATTTCTTACAAGGAAAAAGATTTTCGGGAATGAAAGAATGAATTCCGAAAGAATTGCAACAAAATAACATAAGTTTATCTAAATAAACTAAATATGATCATTAGAACCCAACATCACGACAAACTTATTGGAATCCTATTCCTCGAAACATCGTGCATAAATAAACTTCGTGGAATTGCCTTATTGTTAAGTCATAACACTGAACGTTACGAAACGCTGTTGTTTACAAAATATATATTTTTTATAACAACAATTTTTTTGTCGATAAATGCAATAACTGCTGTCACATTTAAAAAGTTCGAAATTTAAATTGACGTAGGTCAATTGGGACAGGCTTAGGAATTAATGAAATGAATCCGTTTAATTTTTTATCTGTATATTTAAATTTTAAATTCTGAAAGCAGGTAGGCACTCCTTGACACGACCTGAGTAGAATTCCAACATTCAAGGTTAGAAGGGAACTTCTGAACTAAGTATTTGAAGAGCGATAAACGAACTTCCAAGAGGTCGGATAGACTCGGCAAAGTGCGGGACGGAGATATGACACGTCCCACGGGAGGGAGCGAAAAGGCGCGATATATTTTATTTATTGCCATATCAAGTTTCGTCGCGGGTTGTGTATCACGTATGTGGGAGAGAGACGAATATATATTGTTCCCCTTGACCTCGGCGGGAAATGTTGATCTGCTTTTTTTTGGAAATTGAACTTTTTTAATTAGTTAACAAACTGGTTTTACCAAAGAATATTCATTAATACTACGGGAGTTAGTCGCGGGATTGTGTCTTTTGGTGTAACATAATATTCTCATTTACGTATTCAAAATGTTAAGCTTGAAGCTGATCGACTGATAACAATTATGTAGGCAGGTTCTCAGTTTCATACGTAATAAGCGATAATTAGTAAAGGTTGTAGGTATTGGACAAATATCACATATCGTCCTTGTTGTTTCAAGGAATTGTAGAGTGCTTTGTGTTTATTTTCCTTATAATGAAATCGAACATTGGATATCATACTTCCTGGTTTTAAGACATTCTTAAGTAAATTCTAAGTTTAAAAAAAAAACCGTCATAGCATTAAATAAACATCTAAATAATACACAGTAGTCTTTAATTTACTGAAATTAAATTAGTTAAAAAACTATATTTTTTCTATCCTTTTTTATATCACTTTAAGAACATGGCTACCAGGGCTACATAAAGGTAAAGAAAGCTGAACAAAGGCCCGGTCCAATATGGGTTGGAAGACAATGCACTTCACGCCGGATATTAGTTTTCCTTGAATTGGAACAAAAGAAATAGATATCTCTCTGAAACTTTCCATTGTGTTATGAGTTGTTAGAAACGAGAAGTAAGTAGGTACCTATAGGATGAACGCCATCGTTTTTCCTATAAACGAGGTTCAGAAATAATTTTTACCTCGACATTATTAGTTTCTAAGAATTGTTCGTACTTAAGATGAAACAATAGTAAACACGATTAGCTTCCAAAATTCCCTTTTCCTAGATTCGCTCCCAAAATATCTAAATACAGATAAATACATCAGCGCCCTGGCCCAGATCGCGAAGAAACATGGGATAAAAAATTAATGAATGTGCTTATGTGAAACGTGTAAGTTAATAAACAGCAAAGAAATCCTCTGTCTCCCTACAGGCATAATAAAACGCTTTTGTGTCCACATTTCGCTAGGTGCATACGGTCAGTTAGTCAGTTTACGTCACATTTTCAGACGTGCTGCTACCGACTGCTTGACCCGGGAATAGAACTCAGGACCGCTCAGCCGCACGTTTTACCCTTATATCGAGAGAGAGGCTCGTCAATACTTGGATGTACAAATATCGCTGTCTCTTCTTTAAGATACTAATGTAAATATGTAAAGTGGGGATGGTCTCGAGGTTTCGGTGCGCGGTTGAGGCAAAATCTCGATCGCGGGTTCAAACCTCAAGCACACACTACTGACTTTACGAAGCTATGTGTTTTCACAATGAATCGTCACGTACTTTAACGATGAAGTAAAACATCGTGCGGAAACTTGCACACCTAAAAATTCTTAGGAATTTCTTACGTGGGTAGTCCGCTAACTCACACTAGGCCAGCGTGGGGAACTAAGGCATAGCCCGTCTCAGTTCTAGAGGAAGTCCATGCCAATCACTGGGTTGAACTTGAGGTTCCGGGTTCCGCGGTCGGGCAAAGAGTCAAAATGCCAATAAGGCATTTTCCACTAGCGAAGCAATCTTCTCAGTAGCAGCACGGAGTCTAGAAATGTGCCCGAAAAACGGCAATAGGCGCGCCCCATATTTCGTGGGACTGATATATACCTGGCGAAATGTGGGTGCAGAAATGCACCTCTGCCTACCCCTTCAGAGAATACAGGCGTAATGTTACGTATGTACATATGTACAATACAACGTATGTCTAACAACAGAACAACTCTATCGGTAATGTAAACCGCCTCGCGTTTTTGCCCCATTTCAGTAATTAACGTTAAACTTTTCAAACTAATTATTCAATTAAGTGGTCCCGGACGACACCCTTTTTGTGAGTCCCTCGGATGCATCGGGACAAATCGGGAACTCCGACTGCAAGGAGTTACGACTACCTGGACGTAATTGCGCTTGACTGATTTTGAGCTATTTGGGTACGCCAGACCCTGGAGAGAGTTATAATTGAGAGTTCAATCCTTAGGTCTTGAAAGCGTTAATGTATCTTTCCATTAGGGATCCATAACACGGGGTCTGGAAGTATCATCATCATCAGCCCTGACTCACTCATCACTGAGAGGTTTAGGGCTTAGTCCATCACGCTGGCCTAGTGCGGGATGGCGGACTACACACTTATGAAATTCCTAAGAACTTTTAGGTGTGCAGGTTTCATCACGATGTTTTCCTTCACCGTTAATCCAATCAATCAAATCCATCAGCCAATGGACTTCAACAGGGACCTATTGGAAGCAGCCTGCAACCAGCGACGACCCACGACCTTTACTAGGTCGTCTGACCACCTTGTCGGAGGACGTCCTACGCTAAAGTCACTGTTAAAGTACGTGATAATTCATTGCGAATACACACAAAACTCCTAAAAGTCAGAGGTGTGTGCCTGGGGTTTGAACCCGCGACCGGCGAGATTCTCGACCGCGTGCCTAAACCTCGAGGCCATTGATGGCAATAGTTCCGGCTGTTATAAAGTATCACAAAAAAACTGACGTTTATCCCTTAGACATTTTTATTTCTCTCTAGACCAATATCCTCACAGTCCAAGTTATGGAACGAGGTATTTTTAATATATTAAATACCGTTCACAAGTATGAGCCCAGTAGGAAACTAGCAAAAAATATTCCGAATAGCACTTATGGACTATGGAGTGTCAAGTGGGGACGAGCCCTCCGTATCGAGAATACAAAGGGGCAGTCCCTCTTGCGAGATAATTTAATTACTTACAGAGTTCGGATTCTTTTATTCTGGTTAAAATCTATACCAGGATGTGTCTGCTACTAAGGGGGATAGTAGACAGCATTTTATGTAACGACATTTTCTTCGCCTTTAATTAAAAATCATAATAAAATTAGTCTGTAGTGATATACAAGTTATACAAGTCAAAGTGAAAATATTTTTTATTCAAAAAGACACATACATACATTACCTCACGCCTGTATACCCTGAATGGGTAGGCAGAGGTGCATCCTGCACCCAAATTTCGCCAGGTATATATCAGTTCCAGTATGCAAAAAGACTTATCCTCTTTTCATCATTAGCCCTATACGTCCCACTGCTGGGCACGGGCCTGAGAAGAATTAGGCCTTAGGTCACCACGCTGGCCAAGTGCGGGTTGTCGGACTACACACCTAAGAAATTCCTAGAAACTTTTAAATGTACAGGCTTTTTCACGATGTTTTCTTCACCGTTACAGTGTGGGATAATTCATTGTGAATTAGATGTATGCCTGGGGTTTGAAATCGTGACCTCAGAGATTCTCTACCGCGTGCCTAAACCTCGAGGCCATTACTACGTTATACTCTTTTGTATCGAACAAAAGAAGAATACAACTGTTTCGGAACGTGTTATCGCAATGGAGAAGAAGCGATATAAGAAGCTCCCTCAGCAATACCAAATGTCATTTTGGTATCACTCGGTTGAGTTGTTTTCGTAATTCTCATAATTATACACACGAGCTGTCAATACAAACATTTAAATTATATTCCGTATCAAAATTATGGCGCAGATTGATGAAATCAACAGATGAAAGGAAAAAAGCAATAAAAAAATAAGCCCTATAAATGCTGTAGACATAGAGAACGCGTGATGCACAGTTATTCTGCCATAATAATTCAAATATTATACTAATATATTACACCACAAGCTCTGAGACCTTTGCTTATTATTGCCTACATCAAAAAACACGTATACAATCTTTACCAACACCTTATCACAATCAAACGTATTTAAACCGTTGGCTACAAAACACAAAATGTAGCTTCACACACCCAACACAAAATCAAACCCTACAAATGTACAACCAAAGAATTCCAATATACGGAATGGTCAATATCAATTAAGGCCGAAGACGGGCCCTCGTAAAAAGTACAGTTAAGCGCCCTGGACAAAGGGCTACCCGTTCGGAAATCTAATTAGACGTATGACCAACATTTTAAACGAACTATTTCAACTATTTCCGCCCGCCCTTTATTACCATTTATTGTTTTAACAATCCATTTCGTGTCAGACATACTGATTAGGTTTTAGATGTGGTTGGACTTGAAAAGGACGTAGGACAAAAGTGACCGATTCTAAACATAGTTGCATGCACTCATAAATAAATACACCCAACAGTCACATACATAGTTCTGGCCTCACATTAAGATACGAGTCTTGTGTCGTGGGTATCAGAAACTACGAGACTTTTCGGCCTCACAAACACTCAGACCCAAAACAAATATTTGTGGATCACACAAACATTTGTCTCGGTGCGGGATCGAACTCGCGGCCTCTCGTTTCGCAAGCTGGTGTCTAGCCAACTGCGCAAGATGACTCATGCCTTTGTCACTGAAAGATTAAACAGTGCTGTAATTTTAAAACAATGTTTTGCCTTAAATTTTTAGGTTTTATAGAAGCATATTGTAGTATACTGGCCACTGGGCCCATTTGCATACTCTTCAAACCCCGGTAACTTTAAATCAAACCACTAATATTTTCCGTAGGACTACTGAGATAACCTAACTTTTCGCTTGCTCTTGTTCATCGCTCACATATTTTATTTCATAATCTATAACGTAAAAACCACATGAACTTCGAGAGACTTTTTAATACAGGATAAAGATTTCTGTACCATATTTATACATTTTTCGAAATTGATATCAAACCCCTCCTTTTCTGTGCCTATACTGTGATCAAATACGCCGTATACGAGTAGATACTCAATAGTTCAATACTCATATTAATAAAAGTATCCTCTGTAGTTATGGAACACAACTATGTATCGGGGAATTTGCCTTGTATTCGTGAAAAGACAAATAATACGAGGGCAGTCCGATAAGTACTTAGCCTCACCGCCCGATGGCACCACTATCGTAAGATAAATTTACCATCATGTAGCACATCTTCGTAGACGGCTATTGTCAAAATTTCAGCCGAATTGGATTTGTAGTTTTGTTTTGACCGCGTGTGTAAGCGGACGTGTCCGCGGATTTTCGAAAAATGGAAAAAGAGCAATATCGGCCGGTGATTTGATTCTTGTTTTTGGAAGGGAAATCGCGCAGCGATATCAAAAAGCGCTTGGATGCTGTTTACGGTGACTCTTCTCCTTCAATGGCGACCGTCAAAAATTGGTTTAACGAGTTTCAACGTGGTCGCACGTCAGTTTTTGATGAGCCACGCCCAGGTGCCCCAAAAACGGCTACCACGGAGGATAACGTGAGAAAAGTCCCGATCTTGTATTGGCAGACCGCCGATTGAAGGTGCGCGAGATAGCTGAGACAGTAGGCATCTTAAAAGACCGCGTGGGTCATATCCTGCATGAAATATTGGGCATGAGAAAGCTGTCGGCTCGATGGCTGCCGCGTTTGCTCACTTCGGACGACAAGCGCATCAGTGACACAACTTCAGAGCAGTGTTTGACACTGTTTAGGTGCAATCCGAAGGGGTTTCTGCGTCGTTTCGTGACCGTCGACGAAACATGGATTCACTGGTACACACCAGAGACCAATAAACAGTCGAAACAGTGGACTTTACCCGGCGAATGTGCTCCGAAGAAGGCGAACACTGTCCCATCGGCCGAAAAGGTGATGGCCACCGTTTTCTAGGTTTCACAAGGTGTGATTTACATCGACTACCTGGAGAAGGGCAAAACGGTCACAGGGCTCTACTATGCCGAACTATTGGGCCGATTCAACGCTGAATTGTAGAAAAAACGGCTCCATTTGGCGAAGAAAAAAGTGCTCTTCCACCATGACAACGCACCGGCTCACACCTCCGCCGTCGCAACGGCCAAATTGGTCACATTAGGCTACGAACAGCTGCTCCATCTACCGTATTCTCCAGATTAGGCCCCGTGTGACTTCTTTTTGTTTCCAAACTTGAAAAAGTCCGTCGCCGGACAGAAATTTGAGTCGAATGAGGAGGTTATCGCCGCCACGGAGGCCTACTTTGTAGACCTCCAGAAAACGTTCTTTTCAGACAGCTTAAAGAAGTTGGAGCATCGCTGGGTCAAGTGAATCGAGTTGAAAGAAGACTGTGATGAGAAATAAATCGCCACTTTTCCAAAATTTTCGTTTTTCTTTTGTAGGCTAAGTACTTATCGGACTGCCCTCGTATATACCCTGCTATTAACAGCTAATTAAATATGGTAACCATGGACCCAAAACAAGTTATAGAATAATAATAACCGTTTCTCGGGAACGTTTTTTGACTCCATGCTGCGACTGAACCGTGACTCGAACTCGAGACCTCTAGATTGCAGCGCAAACACTTATGCCGCACTATCGAGGCAAAAGAATAAAAGACAAATAATTATGATCAAAAAATCTTTTAACGACATTTACGTTTTGTTAGTCTTAAGCACATATTTTATAGTACAATGTAAATTGTATTTGCTTCCTTTAGCAAACTCCAAACAGGTAACGGATATCTCGATAACTAATCGCTTCACGTGAAGTATCGATCGACTGTTCCAGAACATTGGGGATAACGTGAGAAAAATTCCGAACACACAGGCCCGATCGAAAAAAAAACATTATTGTTAAACCTCCTTAATATTTTTTGTGGCGTTTAAAACTTTAATTCGTGTTTGGATTTTCACATAGTATTTATGCTTTCACTGTCTTCTACCTGCTTTATCCCACATTCTTGCGAGCTTATCAAATGAATTGTGTTGGTTTGAGAGTGTTAGCATAGTACCTATCCATCCGAGTAGTGACCACTATAATCAATCGTGTTTTATGGTTAGTTTGTGTACCTAAATTACTGTTTTAAACTTCTAACTAGTCGGCATAATTTTAAGCAGTGATGGCCTCGAGGTTTAGGCGCGCGGTCGAGAATTTCGGCGGTCGCAGGTTCAAACCCCAGGCACACCCCTCTGACTTTTCGAAGTTATGTGTATTCACAATGAATTATCACTTGCTTTAACGGTGAAGGAAAACATCGTGATAAAACCTGCACACCTAAAAAAAGTTCTTAGGAATTTCTTAGGTGTGTAGTCCGCCAACCCCCACTAGGCCAGCGTGGTGGACTAAGGCCTAAACCTTCTCAGTTGTAGAGGAGGCCCGAGCCCAGCAGTGGACGTATTTGGGCTGATGATGATGATAATTTTGCCAATTACATACATATATGGTATGTATGGTTAATACCATACATACACACCTGTGGCGGTACTTCCATAGAAGCCCAAAAGCCCAGTTTGCCTTACAAATTGCCGAATAATAATATATCTGATATCTGAATGAGAATTGTCTGAGCCCACAATAAACAATTATAAACCAGACACTACATAATTGACGTGTAACGCTTTTGGGCTTCTGGAAGTATCACCTCTGCTTTAGATATACAGGCGTGTGATAATACACAAACCTTTTCTTGAATTTTAATGCCCTCTCTAAAATTAGATATCCAATTATCGGAGAAGAAAAAAAACAGTAATGTACGGTAATTAAGCTCTCCGTTCGTCACTATTTCGAGATGCGCCGTCGCTTCTGCAATCATAAATCAGCCGGCTTTTATGAGATTAAACTTCAAAATGTCAGTCCTTGGAAACCGTTTTTGTTTCCGATTTTAGGCAGTTAGAATTCTTTCTGTTTTAATGGCTGTTCTTGTATCGGGAATTAATGAGGGATTTCTTTGTTGGCGATGCAGTAAGCGGCAGTAGCTTCGCCCCCTAGTACATGGGACTAAAACGGTAGCTGTAGATGTGTGGTATAGAAATGCACCTCTGCCTTCCTCTTTGGCAATATGGTCATGGGTATATAATGAAGGCTCTGTCGAGTAGAGTCCCTACAACCAACACAACTACAAGCATAAACTCACGTCTGTCTCCGGTTGGGTTGGGCAGAGACTATCTATACAGCGCCAAATGCTACGGTGCAAATTACGCTTGTTTCGCTTCTTCAACTGACATTATCCTCTTTATGCATGCACGTCGGTTTCGAGAACTCTTTATATTAATCAAACACGCACACATCACTCATATTCAAATAAAAGAAAATTTCATTCGTACAAGAAAATACTAGAACATCTTTCTCACAACTATGATATCTTAAATTTATAAACGTTGATCACAAAAACATTAGTGAAGACGGAGATCGAACCAACGTCCTTTCATTACGTATCCTTATGTCTCTATGCACTAAAAAGGAAATAAAGCAGATTACAATCCCATAAAATACTTCTCGACCCGAAACGAACCTACGACCTAACAGTACTGATCGCCGATGATACACCAATGACCTAGTAACGTTCAATAGCGATATGGAAATCGATAAACCTTTCATCTCTTTCCGAAACCTGTTGGCGCCCGGTTTTGATATTTATAGCACGGAGTTATGCCTCCATTCCCGTTGCGGGTAATAGATCCACTGTTGGGCAAGTTTATCCCCACGTTTGGGATGCTCAACCTTAAGCCTTTAAAAAAAAAACTCATGTATCACCGAAGTTGTAGTCTTATAGATAGTGTTTAGTTTATTAGTATAAAATAAATACACCCAACAGTCACATACATAGTTCTGACCCCACATAGATACGAGTCTTGTGTCGTGAATGTCAGAAACTACGAGAGACTTTTTCGGTCTCACAGACACCCAGGCCCGAAACAAATATTTGTGGATCACACAAACATTTGTCTCAGTGTGGGGATCGAACCCGCAGCTTCACGTTTCGCAAGCTGGTGTCTAGCCAACTGCGCCACGGGCCTGCCAAGTATGTCTCGATTGTTGTGTTAATTCCCACGTATAAAGTGACGAGCTTGTTGCTGCGTACATTTCCAAACACAGATATCAACTCCGTTCTGATAACCAGGTCCTCTATTACACATCGCATTCTGCTGCAGGTCTATCAATGCAGTATACGAGAGAAAAACATCACAAAAATTCTCGTAATTTTTCTGTAAAACAGTGGTAATTCTCTGGTCGTGTAGACTCATTCATTCTGCAGACCCAGATCAACTCTTTCCAACTCCTCTTTGTTGTCCAACTCCTCCTAAAAAAATTTTTGTCTTTCTGATTAACTTCGTTGCTGGATTATGACAAATTTAGGTCCCCTTGGATTCGCTGAGCACAGTATTGGCGCCGAGCAGTGAAGCTCAGCGGATCTAAGGGGACCTAAATTTGTCATAATCCCGCAACTAAGTTAATCAAAAAGACAAATAAAGGAGGAGTTGGAAAACAAAGAATTGTCCACTATATTTGACTGTTGTGTGTTTATTTATTTAAATATTTCTCTGGCGCAGTTGATTTATCAATCGCCTTTGAAACTACAGGTCTCTAATATGTCTGCATACATTTCTCTGCGCTTGGGATTGTTGTGTGGAAGTGTGAAGTCTACTAGGTTCTGATACAATACATGCACTTAGTGTGAAGTTAGACTATGTGTATAAGATTTTCCTGAACTTAATGTATTACTTTAAGTCAGTCTTTGGACATCCACAAGTGCGTGTTGAGTGACCGAGAGACGCCGGTTTCGATTTTCAAATCGCGTAAAGTGTTATTGGGTTTTTCATTAAGAAATTCTCAGTAGCAACCCGGAGTCTATTATAACTTGAATGAATCATTATAAAGATATTTTTCACTCATTATTTCAATTAATTATTGAGATAAATTACGCCATTCTTTTCAATACTAAAACTTACAGTGGATATGATATCTACTTATATAAAAAGAACCGCCATTTACGAGTATAACTGAGGCCACAATTTCGTCATTTCATGGGTCGTGTAGTTTTTACGAGCGTAATTCATTTTTAATTTCATACAACATTAAATATTAATCGTGTCGTCTAGTTACGGTTATTATATCTTTACAAAATCGGTAATTTATGGTAATTACCGTTTCATCTCATCACTATACCGAAAGCCGTCGGGTAATGCTTTTATCGTTGGAACACGCCCGCAATTATTTTAATAAAACAGTATGTTACAGAACGTGGCTTACTATTCTTAAAGTGTAATAATTGAGTCTTTGATTTCAAGCAGTTTTCAGTTAAGCTAGAAAAAAATAGTTTTTGTGCTCAAAAACTTAAAAAATAATGTCGATTTACGAGTTAGAAAGGTTGTCAGGTGGCTATAACAATATCCTGTAGCCATAATTGGTTATAATACCAATGATTTAATCATTTAAATACGTAATTTATTCTTTATTTGTTATTAATATTAAAAAAAACGGTAATATCCGGCAATTAAACCGTAGCCTTTTGTTACTCCGGATGCATTCAAATGTTAAGCATTACCATTCACGTATTTCTATACACCATGATGTTATTGCTGGCGTAATGTTCTGTTTCTCTTATTTACAGCAAACATGTAAAAATAAAGCCATAAAATTGCAAATATAGCGTTACATTTCGAACACTCACTTCCATGGCGTGTTTCGTCGCATTTAAATCGTTAAGTACACACACTACATTGCAAGCAAGGAGTTGGCCATCTCTATTTACGGTTTGTTCATAAAAAAATCGGTAATATAGTGTAATTAAGCTCAGGCTCGTCACTACGAGAGCCGTCGGGTGTCGCGCGGCGGGAGTCAATCGATTGTGGCCGTGCGACGTTGCCGCTCCACACCGTGTTTTGTTTGGGTTGTACAGAGCGGCAACGCCGCCCAGCCCGCGCATAGCCCGCAAACTTTGGCTTTTAGGAACTTTACTTGCATTATTTGTAGTGTCTTAATAGTTGCTTATCTTCCGATAAACTATTTAATACTTCTATATTAATATAAACCCAAAGTTGATGCAGTTTCAAAGTGAAAATTGGATAATTAAATTCAGTTGTATATACCTGATTCAGACAAATTTCATCTTTTGAGCACATTCATCATCATCAGCTCATATACGTCCCACTGCTGGGCACGGAGATCTACACACTTAAGAAATGTCTAAGAACTTTTAGGTGTGCCGGTTTCTTCACGATATTTTCCTTCACCGTTAAAGTACGTGATAATTCATTGTGAATACAGCTCATTACTTTTCTTGAATGTGTTTTCAGATTAATATACAGAATATACACTGCATTGGACATCTAATAATTGCAGTGTGACCTAAATATCGTGTTACAAAACATTAATATTATGATGCCGGCTCGAAAAACGTTTTAGATATCATTTCTGAAGCTTTAAACAATGAACAATTACTAATTTACTACGGAACTTACTTCAGGGCTCTGTGAAATGTCCGTCCAACTTACAGTTGTTTCATAGGATAGTCTAATTAATGTCTTAACATCAGCCACGGGGAAATTTAAGGACACAGGGCGTAGTTGTATGCAGGTCACGTTTAACAGGTCGATCTAAAAGGTTTTAAGAAAAGCCTACACGTAACTGATTCTAAATGCATCTTTGGTTCAGCGGCATAAGTGTATGTAACGTGAGATCAGTACCTCCCACTGGGGACAGTACTTCCATTGAAGCCCAAAAGCCCACCATGCCTTACAAAATTCCGAAAAATGCTCTCTTAGCTTTAAATTTTTATTTAACATGAGCAATATGAGAATATCCTGATCCCACAATTAACAGTTATAACCTAGACGTTACACAATTAACGTGTAGCCTTTTAGGCTTCTATGGAAGTACCGCCACAGAATTCTACAATTATTATTTCCGGTCTTTCTGGCGCATTTCCAGACTCCCCGCTACTTATAATTTTTGTAATAGAAAATTCAATGACACTTTTCCCTGGAATACAGGGTTCGTAGTCATATATTATAAATATATACGACTATATTTTTACTAATTAAGGACTTTTTTAAAAATGAAATAGACTTGCGTTGCTTTGAACCCAAAGAAACGACTTTTAAAGTTTATTTCTCAATCCTTCTAAATAATTTTACATCAAACGTCATAAATCGAAAAATCATTACTTTTTAAATTACCAGACAGTACAAATCAAAATAAGTATAGATTACAAAACTACATGAATAAATTCTATAAAAATATAATTTAAAAGAAAGTATTTTCTTTACAAATATATCTATAATAAAATTGTTTAACCCTATTTGTCCTAATTCAGATTTAGAGACGAGATCTTTTCTATTCATATCTCAGACATTACCAATGTAAAGTTCTCAGCGATAACAAGAAGTCTAGGAATGTATCCTAAAACAAGAGTAGGCTTACCTCACCGTGACGTTGGGCCTAAGAATTAACTCGAAACGGGTATAGAAATGTACCTCCGCCCATCTCTTTAAGGATATATAATAATATTGCAGATTTTTTTTTATAAAAGCACAATAGAGACTGCATAGACGCTGAAAGGAAAGACAATACATAAAGTATCGAATGGCCAAAAATATCATGATAATAATCTACAGATTCTTAGATTAAACTGTATCAAGTAGCAAATTTCCCTTCGTCGACACACCTGAACACCTCCGCACGCTATGCAGAAACACGACAACGGAGGAAAAAATGAAGTTTAAAAAAAATCAGCGTTGATTTAAAAACCTCTAAGTGTATATAAAACACGTAATTTTAGATGTTTCATTAAATTTTCTACAAAAATATATTTATAATATTTCTCATAACATACATACATAAACTCACGCCTGTATTCCCCGAAAGGGTAGGCAGAGGTGCATTTCTGCACCCACATTTCGCCAGGTTTTGTATCAGTCCTACGTAATAGGGGGCGAGCCTATTGGCGTTTTTCGGGCACAATTCCAGACTCCGTGCTGCTACTGAGAATTTCCTAATTGAAAAACCCAATAACACTTTGCCCGACCAGGGAATCGCACCCAGGA
Source organism: Hemaris fuciformis (assembly GCA_907164795.1). Lineage (NCBI taxonomy): Eukaryota > Metazoa > Arthropoda > Insecta > Lepidoptera > Sphingidae > Hemaris > Hemaris fuciformis. Next base: position 1,430,319 of record OU015440.1, on the reverse strand, counting down.
CCTCTAGATCGCACGGCACATACTTGTGCCGCGAGACCACGAGGCAGTCAATATTTTTAAAAATGCTTAAAATTTATTATTATTATTATACTTGATGTTGTTAATCGGAGTAAAATAAAACCATGTTTTTACCACACTTGATCACAAAAAAAAATCTACAGATTACACACCGCAATAACGCTATTAAATAAACGCTTCTGAATTAACGTTTGCTATATTTAAAAAATATACTATTCTATAACAACAAATGCAAGTGCATTATCAATTCAAATACATGTCGAGTCTGTGCGCCGCAGACGCCGTCGCCTCGCGTTTCCTTGGAATAAAAAACGAATAGAAAAGGTTAAAAAGGGCACTCGGGCTAGTGTTGTAACACCGGCTTTACTCGGTCGTTTCTAATGAAATGTCAAATCATTCAGCCGTGCATCCATTAGATGTGGGCTTAGCTTTTTTTCGTACGGCAAAGCGACCTGGTACATAAATCGTCTACTGGAAAAATGGAGTGTAAAGAAGACTCAGCTGGTTGGCGTGAGAGGACCGAGTACTGAGAAATGGCAGTCTCTTGCAACATAACGCTCTGATTGGATTTTAACAATTACGTCACAACATACTTATATTATTTTTAATGGTAGGTATACTAAATACAATAATGATTTAAAATATTTATACTTTATTTTTCGCTTTATTTTATATGCTACGCAAGAAGTACCTATACAAGTCCGTATTTGCTACTTTGATTGTATGTATTTTTCAGCCCCGTGGCGCAGATGGCTAGACACCAGCTTGCGAAACGAGAGGCCGCGGGTTCGATCCCCGCACCGAGACAAATGTTTATGTGATCCACAAATATTTGTTTCGGGTCTGGGTGTTTGTGAGACCGAAAAGTCTCTCGTAGTCTCTGATACCCACGACACAGGACTTGTATCCTAGTGTGGGCCAGAACTATGTATGTGACTGTTGGGTGTATTTATTTATTTATAAATCTTTAATGTCAATTCAAATTATCAATATTGTTCCACAAGATAAGCATGCCTTTTTTGCCTTTTCCTGGCGCTGTGCTTGTGTCCCGGAGTTCATCGTTGACTGGCTTTCCTACATTCTCTGTTCTTTCTGCTTTGTCAAATTCATCTCCTGTGATTTTGCTGTTTTTACTGGCAACTGCCTTGATGGCAAAACCATGATAATTTTTTCCGCGTCCAAGTATTTCTGATCTCTTTTCATGGAGGCTTTACGGTTCTCCATCTGGCTTTCAGGGCCGCAACTGTGTGAAAAATAAAGCATTAGGTACATGACCAATTTTTGTTTTTGTTCGCGACAAACTGGTAAAATCAGTTGCTTTTTTATTAGTACAGCAAATTGATTACAGCTTATCGTAAGTATAGTAAGTTCCAAAAAGAGTTTTGACCGGCAACAAAACGACTACATCATGCCAGTGGCGGTACTTCCATACAACCTCAAAAGCCCAGTTTGCGTTACAAAATTCTGAATAATATGAAGTATAGATACCAGCAACCCTTCAGGATCATAGCTAGGTATATTCAATTGTCTAAAATGCAAAACTATGAGTTTTGATCGCCGTGACATAGGACTTTACTTCACCAGTTGACAAAACCAGTCATCAATTTATTAACGCCACATTATATTTTTCAGTCTATTGGGTTGACTGTTGGACTTAACATAGATCCTCATGAACCACGTATAGAAAAGTAACTGCAATAATTGGAAGGTATGCTTGGAATTGAAATTGACTGCCGAGATGTTTGGGCATGCGGCACAGCATAAGCAACAAAGTAATTTTGGTATTATAAAATCTTTTGTATTAATAAAATATTTATTGTTGAATATTTATGCATAGAATGCTATAACTAGATTTTATTGGGGGTTTATATGATGAGCAGTTATTTTTCGAACAGGTTACTACTATTTTATCTAAAAAAAAAATCATCGCTAGTGATATTAAATTAGTTTTACAATATTTTTTGTAGCATAACATCCTTAAAATCAGTAGTCATGTGCAAGCTATCTATAATTATTTTCAATTACGGCAGATGATTCAAAGAAACATAATTCAAAAACAATTAATATCGTAGACATTAAAAAATATATATTTTGTAAACGAATATGCTAACTAACGCTATCTAGTTATAAAATAATGTACTGACTGACGCCATCTAGTGATTTAACACGCAACTATCTGTTCGCGAGACATTGCACGAGAGCGACGCGGCAGCCGGCAATAACAAAAACAACTTACCTGCCAAATCCAAAGCGAATTATACGGGTCCAAGCGTTTTACGGCTTGATTAAAATAGTATTTTTCATCACTATGATTCCATGAATAGGGACTTGTCTTAACCTTATTTTTAAATTTAATAGTCCTTTTTTTGTTGGTATAAGTTCTTTGAAACATTTTGGTAATGGCAGGCGATCGAGCCTCTCGCCACAACTGTTTACAAACTTCAAGCAGCGCGCGATCGGTCGGCGCAGGACAACTGACAAGCATTGCCACGCGACAAGCTGGACGGAAATGTGATGCGAACAGATTTAGGGCCGAGACGTGAAATGATCGATATTATGCATTTTAATTTTACGGCTTAATGTAGAATTAATAAAAAAAAATATACAGAAAAACTATACAGTTGTGAGTGACTGTAGTTTGCAGTCGTAAAAAAGAAATTAAGTGAATTGAAGATTGGTTATTCAATAAAAAATATCCTTGTTGTCATTAGTGTTATTAATCTGTAGTCTCAACGATTTTATCAATCTAATATACTTATGTTAAATTGTGTCCAACTAAGTATATGTATAAGAAAACAATTTATATAAATTTTCGATACGATAAGAAACATTTAGTAACTGCATAGTGAAATAGAATAGAGTTAAAAATAATTTTATACAACTCACCCACATTAACGAACATTTATATCATTGACTGTAGTCTCTCGATAAAACGCAAGTATGAGTTGTGCCTTTATATTATTATGGGTGCGAGCAATCATTAATATTGCCCCTCTCTAGAGGAGCGCGCGTCGCGCGGCATTGCAATTTGCAGTTTCAGCGCTCTGTAGTTTAGCGCCATTTTTTAATTGGCATTAGCGTTAGGAAGGAGGCGCGCTTTTTGATAAAGCCATATTAATTTTTACTGCCTCATTGGTCTTGTGGGAGCATCGTCAGCATAGTCGATGAACTCGAATTATGTCAATATTTTGGTATATAAAGCAATAAAGTTTTTATATGCACTGAGTCATATATTAGCACGCATCAAGACCGGTCGTTTCATTTACGTCGCTGCTCTTACCCTACTCACGCAACAATACACGTGTATCACAGGTTCACGTACATCGGTGACTCCACGTGAACAGATACACTTACAACTGGTGACCCCGACGAAAAAAAATACCCGACGAAGAAAAAAAATACCATCGCAAAACCGACGTTCAAAGCAAACTTCATTAAATTGTGATAACTGCACGGCACAGCCTTATCAGCCTTCCACCAGCGGATCTCCCTGATTTGGCTTTCAAGAGGCATATAGTTATCCAGAAAATGAACCCAAACGCAGGTTGTGAGTACGCTAAATCCAGTAGTCATCCACAGCTCATGATACAGCTAATGAACCAAATGAGTAAGCTCACCATGGAAGTCGCAGCACTGAAATCAAGCTCAGTCAGAAACGGACATCATCACCATAGACGCAATCGAAGCCTAACGCGTCAAAGATCCCGATCGCGAACGAGAATCACGCCGGAAAGTCCTCAATGGTTATGTAAATATCACTTGCGCTATAAGGATCGAGCTTGGAATTGTGAACAACCGTGCAATTGGAGAAAGCCGTCGGAAAACTAGAATCAGCGTTGACAGAGGCGGTCGTCAGCGCTATTGTACCATCAAACCGCCTATGCGTTACCGACCGAAAAAGTGGGTATCGCTTTTTGGTTGATACTGGCGCTAACATCTCAGCAATACCGAGAAGAGGTAATAAATTAAAAACCGACGGCACTTACAAAATATATGCCGCAAACGGCACTCCAATAAAAACATACGGCGACAAAACGCTGACGTTAAATCTGAATTTGAGACGACCGTACCGTTGGACTTTTATCGTCGCTGATATTACACAACCAATACTTGGAGCCGATTTTTTGGAAAAACACAACATTTTGGTCGACATTAGAAACAAGCGTTTGATAGATGGTACGACTGGACTTCAAAGAAACGCAAAGTTGATGAAGTCAAGCACACCAACACTTCGGACCGTTGATTTAACCGAAGATTACGCAGATATTTTAGCAGAATATCCAAATATTTTAAGGCCGCTCGACACTCTGTCACCACCAAAACACAACGTGGTTCACCACATTATCACGGAGGGACATCCTGTGTACTCCAAGTCAAGACCTTTGCCGGCCGACAAGTACCTAAAGGTGAAAAAAGAAATAGAGGACATGTTACAGACAGGCATATGTAGGCCTTCCAAGAGTCCCTGGGCTAGTCCACTACTGGTGACAAAGAAGAAAAACGGCGAATTACGACTATGTGGCGACTACAGAAAATTAAACGCCATCACTGTACCGGATAGATATCCGATCCCGAGGGTATTAGATTTCACATACCTGTTGCCTGGAGCTACTATATACTCAAAAATTGATCTAAAAAGAGCGTACAACCAAATACCCGTCAAAGATGTTGAAAAAACCGCAGTAATTACCCCGTTCGGTCTATTCGAATTCACTAGAATGCCGTTCGGTTTACGAAACGCGGGCCAAACCTTTGTCCGATTCCTGAACACAGTACTAGCAGGATTAGACTTCATTTTTGTATATATCGATGACATATTAGTGAGGTCATCGTCACCCAGTGAACATAGACAGCATCTACATGAAGTGTTTAAACGACTCAACGAGCACGGCATCACAATAAATCGCGCCAAATGTGTATTTGGACAACCCCAAATAGAATTCCTCGGATATTTAATTACTCCAGAGGGTATCAAACCATTACCTGAAAAGGTTGAAGCAATCAAAAAATACCCGACTCCAACAACGGTGCAAGAGCTACGCAGATTTTTGGGCATGATCAATTTTTACCGCAATAACATACCACAAGCAGCCCGACATCAAGCTCTTTTGAACAAATATCTCATAGGCTCAAAGAAAAACGACAAAACTAAAATACAATGGACTTCCGAAGCACTAGAAGCATTCGATCAATGTAAAGAAAGTCTAAGCGACGCTGTTACATTGACGTCTCCAGATCCGCATTCTCCATTATCACTCATGACAGATGCTTCGCAAACTTGTATTGGCGCCGTTTTACAACAGTACGAAAACGACACGTGGAAGCCACTTGCATTTTTTTCAAAGGCACTGAGTGAAACACAAACTAAATACAGTACATATGATCGAGAATTGCTGGCAGTTTACATGGCTGTAACGCATTTTCAACCTTACATCGAGGGACGAGAATTGATAATATACACCGATCATAAGCCATTATGTCACGCCTTTACTACTAAACAAGACAGTTCAAGTAAAAGAATATCCCCAAGACGACTACGTCATCTAGAGTTCATTGCACAATTCACGACAGACATACGCCACCTCGCCGGTAATATGAACTCAGTGGCCGATGCACTATCACGAGTCGGACAAATAGATTGCCCCACACCTGTGGATTGGAATGACATAGCAGATTTGCAACGCAGTGACAATGAACTCCCTCAGCTGTTAAATAAAAACAACCTCAGCTGGAAAAGCATCCAGTTACCGGGAACGAGACAATTATGGTGCGAAAATTCAAGAACAAATTCACGACCGTACATACCGAAGTCGCTTCGAAAACAAATATTTGACTCTATGCACAACGTTACGCATCCTGGTGTAAGATCATCAAAGAAAATGATCTCTGAACACTACTTCTGGCCAGGCATGAATACAGACGTAGGCACATGGGCGAAAACATGCGAGTCATGCCAGACAAGTAAAACATACAGGCACAACTCAGCCCCAATTGGAAGTTTCACGCCAACAGCACGTTTAGACCACGTGCACATAGATATCGTGGGTCCATTGCCAGAATCCAATGGAAACAGATACATCGTGTCAATGATCGACAGAGCAACAAGATGGCCTGAAGCCGTACCAGTACCAGAAATAACAGCAAAAGTTGTAGCAGAAGTTCTCCTGAATACCTGGATAGCAAGATTTGGATGCCCAACTACCATTACATCAGACCAAGGACGACAGTTTGAGTCAGACTTATTTACCGCCTTAACCAAAGCACTCGGTATCAAGAAAACTAGAACTACCAGCTATCACCCACAATCAAATGGATTAGTTGAGCGCTGGCATAGATCAATGAAAACCGCACTAATTGCGCGTGGTAACACAACTAACTGGTCAAATGAGTTACCCCTAGTCCTATTAGGGTTGCGAGGCGCCTTACGACTGAAAGAAAACATCAGCCCAGCACAAATGTTATACGGAGCAAATATACGTCTACCTGGTATGTTTATCGAGCCGAAAAAGCAAAATACATCACCAGAAATTTTTACACGGACACTACAAAGGACAATGGCCAATCTAAGCCCGTTTAACAACAGTCACCACGCTACAAACCATAAACCATATATACACCCGGACATGAAAGATTGTGAATACGTATTCGTCAGAACAGATGCTGTAAAGAAGCCCCTAACACCATCATACAAAGGACCCTACAAAGTGTTAGAGAAATATGAAAAATATTTCAAAATACAAATGCCAGAAAAAACATCCATAGTAACAGTGGACAGATTGAAACCTGCTTACATGGTAAATGAAGAAAAGGCGAACGAACCTTTGGCACACTTAAAAAGCACATGCAGCAACAACGTCAACGACCACAAGAATGCTGAGCTCGCGGAAAACAACAAGGCCACGCTGACGACAACACGATCGGGTCGCGTCATACGCCCTGTTGTACGATTCGCTATAGAGCCTGATCAGCGGAAAAGCAAGAACCTATAATTAGTTTATTTATGTCATATACATTTACATTTACTTATTTTTTGTTATTATCGTTATACATTATTTTTTTTAAAAAGGGGGGAACTAATGTGGGAGCGTCGTCAGCATAGTCGATGAACTCGAATTATGTCAATATTTTGGTATATAAAGCAATAAAGTTTTTAAATGCACTGAGTCATATATTAGCACGCATCAAGACCGGTCGTTTCATTTACGTCGCTGCTCTTACCCTACTCACGCAACAATACACGTGTATCACAGGTTCACGTACATCGGTGACTCCACGTGAACAGATACACTTACAGTCTCGCGGCATGAATGATGAATATAAACCGTGCGATCTAAACATTTTGAGTCTAGCCATAGAACAGTTGGATAAGACTAGAAAGGAAATATCAGCATGCCGAGTGTGCCTAACCTACGATTACACAACCATATGTTTGACACGGCTGCTTTTTAGTAATTCGGGTTGCGTGTAATATCAAGACTTTTAAAATGTGTGACAAACAACCAACAGCAGCCCTTCACTTTTGTTTGAAATTTTAATCATTGGAAGTGATATATTCAATCTCATTTGGCAGAATCAACAGGAATCAACAGACAAGGAACGACACTCGTCCCGATACAAAATACTGTCTATTTCCCTTCAAATATTATTCAGCTGTTCTGTGACTTTATCAATGTGCTCAAAAATGACAATAGAGATTAAATTAAGTTATAATTTAACAATTTTATATAGTAATAGGTACATGTACCTATTGTGTTAGCACGAGAAAATAACAATGTAGGTAATGATGGAAAATTCGATGCGGTAGAAAATTGCCAAGTAATAATCGACAACAGTCTCTCGTTAGTATAACTCAAACAATTGTGGCAGCTCCCTGGGACCATTTTGCACGCTTCACTTAAAGATTTTAGGAAAACGTTAAACAACAAATAAAACAATAAGACTGAGTACATCCATTTATTTAGGAATAAAAGACGAGATCTACGAAAATATCTTCAGAATAGTTAATTATGTGATAATATTACAATTGTTATATAACGTTCATATATAACGAATAAGGACATTGATTAAAATGGTTACATACTACTATTTTTTTAATTTAACAGGAAAAACATCACATTGAAATGTTTCAATTTTAATTGTTTGGCAAAGTGAAAACCAGGTGTGGTGACTCCTGGTGGTAAGCTTGTATCAATTGTGTCAACGCGTAATCTAACTTACATTTTGCCTAACTCTGTCTATGACAATGTACCTCAACTCGTGGATCTTGACCCCAAAATGCTCGCGCAAAACTAAAGGAAATCGAGAGGTTTTGTAATATTATCATTTATAAACTAAACTTTACTATTTTAAAATAAATATAAAAAGGGGAAAAATGTTTTGTTTATAAATTTAGTAGTCTTAGTCTTTGGCTTAGGGATTGAATTTCATTCGGAGATATATGAATGATCCACAATTCCTGTTTCGAGTCTACATGTTTTTAATCTTTGGTTTTGATACGTCACCAAGCTTCCATTTTAATCTAGAATCAGAAAAATGTGAGAAAAGTCTTTAGGTATTACACGTTTGGCCACAATTTCTTAACTAGGTAAATAGACACATATTCATAAAACATTGAAAAACACTGATCTACGGTATTGATAAAACTTGATTAGTTTAAAATTCACAGTAAAGCTATCTTACAATGGCGTGACTGGAAATATTATATTTTTATTCTGGCTATAGTGGCTTTATTAATATATTTTCAAAATGGAGTTTAGCAGCTCATCATATTCAGCATCAGACATTTCGTAAAATTCGATCTCATGTACAAGTAACTGCATTTTCTATAATAAGCTAGACTTCTTTAATTAAAATATTTGATAAGCTGAGACAGATATGTGTTTTCTTTCACCTTCAGCCGAAATATCTTATAGAGGTCCGGATGATATGAATGCAATCGACACTGGAATAGCCTTATTTATCCATTATTTACTAGTTCTCTCCCCAATGTGAGTGACAACCAACTTGATCAAGTGTTCTGAAGTAGGTTCTACGAAGAGCCTAGCTTAATATTAACAGCCGTTTGATTGCCAGACTTGGAGCTCTGGAATTACAGCTTAGTACCATTCCTTCCGTAAAAATATCACCATTACCCTTGGCTTAGCCATTCCTGTACATAATTCCAACTTTGGCATTACGAATAATTTAAAACAGTGCCTCTGAGCTTGTCATTACCAAAAAATATTTTGGTTAGAGCCACTAGAACCTAGCGTTAACATTCGAAAAAATAACTATTTTAAGAACGTTTTACAACACCAAATGTTCTATAGATATATGGCCGATTGGCGTATTCGTATCTTTGATGGCTCCATGTCCATTTTAAGAGCTTAGAATTGCATCTTCAAGAATGTACATTATGGCCATTTTGGTAAATAACTTAAATTCTTTCGGCACCTCCTTGAGCTTGCACAAAAAAGACCTAAGGCTCATTTTGTCTTCCTCCTTCTTCCTGCTTTCAGCGTCCAGCTCCATGAGGTTCGCTGGTGGATCTGCAAATATCTCATTAATAGTATATACTGGCAAGTTTTTCCTAGCTTCCTTCCTCAGTGCCCTACGTTCAACTTCCAGGTCGCTAGCGGTTTTCTTCGCTTCTTTAATAACGATAACCTTTTTCAAAAAGTTCAAATGCTTGAAATGAACGTATTCTGTTTGATATCCAGCTAAGCTACCGGCCTTTTTGAATTTCTGCCTCTTCAATTCGCGTGAGTAGCACCCGCGGATGCTCTTCCATCTCTGCTTTAAAGCATCCTCTGGAAAATAAAAATGTTTCTATAAAATTCAGGTATGAAACATACATATAATAATAACTTCATCTAAACTTATATCATTATACTTATATTGAAATCGAGGCAAATGCAAATACTAATGTACGGTGTTATCATTTTCCGCCGCCAATATAACAATATTTTAATTATATTCAATTCTCGTAAAAGTCGTCTTTACATTAAATTAAAATTTCTGAAAAATCCTTTTAAGACTAGTTAGGTTTTTTTACGTTCTTCCTTTCTTTCTAAATGTAATGAGTTTAGGCCTAGGGCAGTTTGACCGACTATAGATACCTGAAAAAATTAATGTGGAGAGTTCTTAAATAGACAGGTGACCACAGGATATTTCCGTGTTAAATTGCGTGATTATTCGTAGTAAATATATACATAAAAAAAAAACAGATTTTGTTTATACTTGGTTCAATTGTAGCTTCATAATATCTAAATAAATGTACCTATACGTTTTTTCTTGGCTATTTTATGCGTATTCAAAAAATTATGAAACTCAAGGAACCTTTTTTTTCATCGCTATTAATGAGGCTATCCAAAAGAATTGTGTGAGTTAACGGGGTTTATTGGAGTATTTTACTTGCTTTTTTGGAAAATATTTATAAATTTGAAAAAAATAAACGTATAGTCAACCGGAAGTTGAAATTTAAAATAGTTTTTTACCAACCTCGCATTTTTTTTTCCTGCAAACTAACCTTGTGTTATAGAAATATTATACAATTCTAGAATGGTATCTCAATTCGTTTAGAACTTAGAATATAGTTTAGCTAAAGTACTACTTCCAGCACCATAAAGTCAGAAATGAATAAATAGTTACTATGTAAGTAAAGTGACCGCAGCAAAAGGCTGATGATAAAATGAGGATCAAATCGAGTGTCGAAACAACTATCTCTTATCAGTATTATCGATATTCTTATTGCAGCTGATTCAATACTTTATATTAGGAAGGCTAATCACAGCCATACTCTGGCAAAATTACTTTTAAAGGGCTACGAAAACATATAAAACCAGGACTTATTGATTGTCGCGCGCTGTAATATTGCCCAACATGGCGCCTCGACAAGTCTATACGTCGCTAATGAAAGAGATAGATACGATTGTAGAATTCATTTCTCTGATAGCAATTTGGAATACAAATCATATTAATCAGAGCCTTTCAAGTTGTGATATTGACTAAAATTGTTTTGTTAAATTACAACAGGTTATTTTTTTATGTATATTGGCTTTGAGGCTATGAGCCTCCTAATTAATGTATTGTCATCAGTCCATACACGTCCCACTGCTGGAAACGTGCCTTTTCTACAACCTTCTTAATTAACAACAGTTAAAAGATTTTTCTGTTCGGTTTATCGCGTTAAAAGCAGGAGCTGCCTTTTCAAGATGGAAAATCAATTTTGTGTATTTATAAAAGTTTTTTTTTTTATATAAGTATATCATCAACTTACAAACTAATATTATACTTAAAGCTGAACGGTTCGTTTGTGTTTGGTTGAACGCTCTAACGTCGGGAATTGCCGGATCAAATTGAAAAATTTTGTGTCAAATAGTCCATTTTCCAAGGAAGGCTACCAAAAAGATCGAAGCAGCAATAAAAAATTGTCAAAAACAGGGAATTAAATTTGAAGTGTAAAGTTTCTCATACCCTCTCAGTAGTAGAGGAGGCCCGTGCCCAGCAATGGGACGTATATGGGCTGATGCTAGCTGGCATACGGAATTGCGGGTTAGCACTATTACTATATCTGTATATAGTAGCTCGTAGGTACGGATATCGTTCCTAGATGTCAGGACATGGGGGTGGGCGGGAGCTCTTATTGATCCGTCTCCTATTGCGCGTCCAGAGATTAAATACTAATATATGAATATTCATACAGCATATTAATTGCTTGCTATTACCTACAATGTGTTATTAAGCTTTACTCGCAAGTTGCAAATTCGCCTTAAATGCTAAAAGTGAAATTATTTGATTTAGGTATTTATCTAAGTTTAAAAACAAGATTTTAATTATGCATACTTATCACTTAGCTCAATCTATTGAATGTTTAAACCATCAACAAAATAATCACCAGCATAAATAATAAAAAAATACACTCACCAAGAATCTTCCTACTTTCCGGATTCTTGTGTTCCGGCTCACTGAAAATTTCAATAATTTCATCCCAACATTTCCTCTTCAGCTTGCGGTCATCGTATTCTTTGCAATAAAAGTTCCAAAGTGCAGGTCTTTTTTCTATTTCCTCAATAAATTTGTATGTGTCAAAGGCAGCCATTATTGGTTCGTTTACAGGAGAGTATGACAACCGTTCGTCTCCGCGTCCGCGAGCTGAATAAGGGAGCTGGCAATTGGCATCAGGATTCATTGCGCGCGTTTCGCGACGTTGCCAAACCGTCCCCAGGTGGGATATTCAATATTTTAATGCGATGCAAAGATTGCCGACCATTCGGCAACGTCGCAATCGCATCCTACAGGAATAATGGGTAAATGCATTTATAAATGGTTTTTTAGGACGAAATATGGGTTGATGCCAGAATAGTGTATCTTAGAATACTTTGTACTAGAGTGAATTAATTGAAAGTGATACTTCAAAGTAATTAATTAGGACATCGACAGTTCAATACAATAATTTGTTTCAGATCTTAATGCTATCTCGTTCGCACTCGTTGCGAAGCTTCGACGGCGCATGTGCCTACACCTACAGCCTCCTTGGTACAGGGTAGATTTCAGCTTCGCAAACCGATGGCGGCGGGCACGATTCCTACATCAAAACAAATCCACAACTCAAAGCAATTTGTTTTGAGTGTGGATGCTCGTGAGACGGAAAAGTCTCTCGTAGTTTCTGATACCTATGACCCAAGAATTGTATCCTAGTGTGGAATCAGGTTTATGTGTGGGTATATATCGAGCCCTTACCGCCAAATTATCGTAAGCGACACTTTTGTCGAAAATGCGTTTTTTATCTGAACTACTACTTTAAGCCGTAACGGACCCATCCCTGTCGAAATTTCCCAAAAAAAAAAAACGTTATAAAGTTATAGCAAGTACCAAAATTATCGTGAACACATATTTTCTTAAAGCTTTATCGTAAGCGACACAATCATTTTCTTCTTACGTGCCTTGCGATAGATTTTTTGTAGCGCAAACGATCCTACTTGTTTACTGAAGATGATCAAATTCATATTTTTTTTAAAGTATTGGGGATTACTTAGGGTGTGATAAAAAACAAAAGGATTTCCTTCTGTCAGCTACTAAAGAGAAAAAAACTTCATTTTATGTAAGTACGTGCTCTGATCTGGTACTCAGACCGACATGGTGGCGTTGCTGTATATACCTATACATTTCAACACCTCGATTTACCGATAGTCGATGTGGCACATCCCAGGTTTCGATCGTATCAAAGGCTTTCTCATAGTCCACAAACGCTAAACAAAGCGTAACAAAAGTATCTGCCGTGGCATCTAGACGGCCCGGGTTCGAATCCCAGGCCGGGCAAAATGTTATTGAGTTTTCCATTGGTGAAATTTTCAGAACAATTGGCGAAACATGGATGCTGAAATGAACCTACACCTCAGGGGTTACAGGCGTGAGTGTGTATGTATGTTTAATACCTATAATAAAATGTGTAATGTTGTTCTAAAGCTGGTAATTATATGGTTATCTCTTAAGTCGATTCCTCCATCGTGATCTTAATAATTAAAATGAAATCTTAAACAAATTTAACACAAAAATAAACTGTCTGCGATTTATTTAACACTTGAACGATCAATAAAGAAACTATGTCAGGGATATTATCCTAATTGGATCAATATTAATGAAAGTAACGCCATCTATGTAACATAAACGGAAGTAGCCACACAAGGCGCCAATCGCGGAACAAACGACGCGCGATTCATGCAAACAGCGGATCGCAAGAACAATAAAGGTTTAAATTATTTGGCCGACTCATAGTCGTTAAAAATTCCCATCCACGCTGCAATTATGGCGAACTTTACATTGCTTTCTTTATGCACTAAATTCTATAAGCAGAGTTGATTTTTTTACTTCACTTATAAGTTAAGTTGTTTGTGAATAAAGATTCGCTAGATGTCGTGACGAACAGAATGTTCTTAGCGACAAACAGCATACGACCAAACTAAAGACTATTTACATAGGCTAGAGTAAACGATACTACCTACTCTAGGTAATGTCGAGACGAGAAGGGCACTAACAATATGATGATATTGGTAAAAACTTTAAATCTATACAAATAAATAAAATTAGAGTGTCTGTTTGTAATATTGAAATAACCGCTTTTTAATAAATGCATATGGATGTATACACGGTACATATACCAAAATAGCGTTTTTTATAATTTTTGTCTGTCTGTCTGTTTGTTCCGGCTAATCTCTGAAACGGGTGGACCAATTTCAACGGGACTTTCACTGGCAGATAGCTGATGTACTAAGGAATAACTTAGGCTAAAAAATTTTTTTTTTAAGGAATCGGCTGTTAGGCGGAATGAAGTTCGCTGGGTCAGCTAGTTATAAATAAAAGTGTATGGAAATTATGATGTTTAAAATCTTTGTAAGCGTAATGCACACGTATTTTCTGTCAGAAAATCAAGGTATAGGAAATGATAAAACAATGTTGTTTATGTCTTTTATATTAAGGCACATTTTAAAATGAAAAATTTATTCACCACGGCTCGGTTTAAAATATAAAATTGGTTTCAAGTGCCATCTGTCTATTCGATTCAGAACTATTCGCTATTTAGTCAACTTCTTTTATTGAGATGCTTATGGTTTGCATAAAATAACACAGATGACGCCACAAGTTTTGTTTAAATTAGTTTTTAGATGGACTAATGGTTAAATTTGATTTAATTGTCAAATTATTAGTATGATTTTAGATTTTGTCTAAAACATTTGACTAAATAATATTATTAACATTTCCAAACATTATGACAATAAAGTACACATGACTGAATCAAATTCTTAGAAGTAAATTATCGTTTTATTTTCTTCTAGAAATCCCTTTTAGTTGGAAAAGCTTTTGTTGACCGCGTATTTATGATTTTGTACTTGATGACTGCTGACTGACCCGCGTTCGATTCCCATGTTCATTCCCAAAAATACTCAGAAGCAGCACGGCGTCTTGTGTGGTACGCCAAATAAGGAAAAATTCACATTTAGTTTAGGGACTTTGAATTTAGCCTGATGTAACGCTGTTAGATTTTATACACATCTTTTTCGCTCGAATTTAGTATTTTTGCGGATAAATTAAAAAATAAAGAACACATCTCGTTCACATTTTATTTAGAGACCTCGGTATAAAATATATGAGATATAAAACAGCACAGTCGTAATTAAAAATTAAAATATATCGATATACGAATATAAAACACTTTAATATTATAAAATAAAACATTACCAACTGTCAGAATGGGTCTCCCGAGGTCAGATCCGGTGAACTTAAACTTTTAAAAAATGAAAAATCTAATTGTCTGGGGCTGGCCTCGGAACACTAACAAATTAATGTAACTAAGTGCTACAATCAAAATGCTAACGGTCGTTTCGAGAATAACCCGCATTTTTTATGGCTTTGTTGATGTCAAAATATTCTTTATACTTTTTTCCATAATATCTTTTCATTGCTTAATTAGATGTTCGTGGTAATTTAATCTTTTTTTAATCATCAAAGTGAGACTATCTTCCATTTTTTTTATAAAATCAAAATGGCAGCTATTTGACGCCATTTTTAAACGTGGATTTTTAAAAGTTCGCATTCATTAATCGTGTTTCGAAATGACCGTCCACTTTGACAGTGACACATTAAAAAAATCTCAAAACGGTACATGGGGTTAAAAAGTAATAGAGTTAGGTACAAATATATTCACTGTGATATCCATTTCTCCTCATTACACATTCTCCTGTTCTTAATCCGAAATAAAATCTCATTTAGCAGCATGCAAACATTTTGTTTAAATTTTTCCACAATATATATTATTTTTAATCTTACAATTATTTTTATCACAGTGAATAGAGCTTAGGTATGGGATTAGGGGTGGAGGTATTCAGGAATAAGTCCCACAGAGACGGGAATCACTCCCGAACGAGATGATAACCATATATAATATATAAGCATTAACTGATATGGCTCCAACATCGAATACGTGATTATGATAATATAACCTAATTCTAACTAATACGTTTCACATATTACGTACATGTTAGCGAATGATTTACTGGTACTGCGGCGGATCCGAGGTGCGAAGATAACTCGGTAGCTCAGTAGCTACCGATAGCACAGGTGCTATGTGGTTCTTAACACATTAAAGGCGGGAGTCGTAGTACTACGATTTATAGCTTAACCAGTTAATTGTGATTGACGAGTATACTCGTCATGGAGAATGGGCGGTCGCCGCTTTACCTAGCATGCTTTCGTCAAGATCTATCGCAAGATGACTGTGGCATCTAAATCACCTTGGAGCCGCCGCTAGCCTACCATAATTGTAGGAATACAATCATGACAGCGAAACTCTAAATACACAAAGCTTTACGGAATGTTTGACGCGTTACGTTGTCAAAGGAAAACAATATCATATGAGTCGCACAACACTAAAGAAGTAACTGAGCATTGCAACTGTTCAATATATATGAATGAAATAAAACTGTCATGCGTTTTTAGAAGACTTGATTCTGCTGAAGTGGTCACACCACGTATTTGGCACGGAAATTCATAGAAAAAGCTATAAATTTTGCTACAATAATAATAATTCGGCTTTATATCAATGCATATGCTCCCTGAATAATGTTTGGCTGGTTGTGTCGGGAGCGGTCGAAGCGCAAAAACCTATATCGTGAAGCGAATAAATTCTTACTATAAATACTACACACAAGCGACTGAAGTAAAGTAATCTTTGGCAACGTTCTCAAGCTATTGGACTTACGCTTAAAATTACAAGAAGAAACAATATCTAACAATTATCGGATAACATTCATAATTACTAATATGAGCTTATGCTACACACGAACGTATCGTATTTGGAATACTTAAATAAACATTAAAACACTGATACCAGCACAACATACAATGTCTTCTTTACTACAATCTTATAAATTAACGTACGAATTCATTTCGAAAGTATTTTATTCGATGTTCAATTTGCTAAGTCTGTCAATCTTTAGAGGTTCCACATTGACTAGATAGAAAGTAATTTGACTAGCAATTGTTGACTTTAGTAGCATATTTGAAATCCCTATTGCATATGAATATTTTTAATAAAGACAATATTATCCTAGAATAGCTTACAAATCGACTTTAATATTTCCCATATGTTGAATAAAGTAGCAATTTTCAAGATTGGTTTACGCAAATGATACGGTGGACCAGATTTTGGACCCCAAATGTAGATGTCAGCATCAATCCGTACATGTGTGATAAAATTATCAAACAGTACACAAGAAATAGACAAAACATAATGGAGTGTTTACCGTAACCAAAATATTGTGAAATTATTTTCTCAGAAAATTTTAGAACACTCTTTCAGTCTCATAGGATGAAAAATTCCAACATTTCAATTATATACAGATTTTTATGATGCGAGACAAAACAATACCGGAAATTAAAAAGGATATTTGGACAAATTGATCGGTTAATTAAGTTGACGAAAATAATTTTCAATGAGAGTCGTGGTTAATCTATTATTTTTCGACAAAACACTAGAATTATTCGTACGTAATCGTTACACTTGGTCTATATGTATTAAGTACTTTATAATTATCATAAAACATCGAATTACAACATCAAATATACAAATTTATATCTATTGTTAATGATATATCATCTAAATTACTTTTAAAATCTATAAAGTGTAAGAAAACTAACAGAAAATACAAAATCATATACCAAAATCGAAAGTATCTAAAGTTTTAATTTAATATTCATTTTTAGATTTAAAATTATGAGAAGAATTGTCAGTTATAGAGGGACTCGATTTAATGAAATCTGTGAGGTGCAAACTTAAATTATGTATTATGTAAGTAAATATAATATAAGTTAAGTGCGTTGAGTAACATCAAATACAGCTTTTGCAATACCTGACTAGTGCGAAACATTTTTAATACTAATCATCATCATCATCAGCTTATACGTCCCACTGCTGGGCACGGGCCTCCTCTACAACTGAAAGGGTTTAGGCCTTAGACCACCACGCTGGCCTAATGCTAATACTAATGACTAGTGTTGTCATTATTGAATGTTGTAATATAAATAGAACATCGTCGAGTATTATTCTGAGATACATCGCCTGCGTTTGATGTTTATCAACATTTACTTCAAAAAAATCAGATAAATTGTTTAAACATCAATTCATGTCTAAAACAATAATGAATTTCTTTCCAATTTTAAAATATTGCCACTTTGTAGATATTATATTTTATGAGTAGGTTGAGGGTAACTAAATCTCAGTTTTTGACGGACGGTAACATGAAATGATCCTTTTAAATATTTCGTTACAATTTTTAATCTGTTTCACCATTTAGTGTGGACATTTTAAAATTCATAATATATGAAAAAAATAATTACGGGTAGCTAATTGTAAATTTTTCAAAAATATTTAAAACTATAATATATTACAGACTTAATGTTTCCAAATGATGAATATTAGCGAATTGATGGAGATTACAAAAATGATATGTGAAAATTGTTGAATATTTTGAAATATATACATCGTAACAAGTAAGATATTATTGAATATGGAGTATTACATGAGAAAGAATAAGTCCCTATGAGTAGACATCAAGAAACATTAAATACGTCCTTTGCTCGAAACATTCAGATACAAAATGGCGGCTGATCGACGTGTTTAGTCATTTTTATTATTGGAATTCAATATGTTATACCTATAGGCAATACTTCAGGGACACGTCTTGTAACAAGCGAAATAATATATAAGAAAGAAGAATGCACTTAGCAATTATGGATGTTTTAGGGCCAAGTTGTCTATCAAAGATTTTAGGTGGGTTCATGCTTGTCAATTGTTAAACTTTTTATGTGATTTAATGCATGGTAGTATTAATTTGTGCCAAATTTTTTTTTCAGAGATTGTGATTATGAACTTAGATAGACAATTTTTATGGATTTCCTACTGATAATTTGTTTTTGGGAGAGATAGGAGGACCGATGTTACCCTAACGTGGGTTAAAAAAGTTTTTTTCTATTTATAAAATATCAGAATTAAACATTTGGAGATTATATATTCTACGTTAATATCAAATCTGTTTTAACAAAAAGTCTCAAACTTCGAAGATATAAACATTCGTTTTTATATTTTGAAATGGTTTAACTGCGTTTTATTATTGCACATGCAAGCGGTTCACAGATAAAAAATCTTGGAATGTCTTTAAAAAGTTTTACTCACTTTTAAATAGGTGTAATAAAACAGGGAGGAAGTTATTCAACCGCTTTGATGCACAAGGTGGAATATAAGACGTAATTTACGCAACAATGACGCAAGAGCCTGCATAATGCACGTGTGCTGCCCAGTTAGCAAACAATATAAACTTGTTTTGCTTTTAACTCCGAGATATAAACAAATTGACCCAATTTTCTGTATACATACGTAAATTCGTACTGATGTGCCCTCGACTTTTGAATATCAGTACGTCGTTGATTCATAATTATTTTGTTGAATCCGTTTCTTCAATTAGGACCTATTATACAGCGAGATTATTAGATATTTAAATTTGCTTAAAAGGAGTTTTATCAGTAAGTTGTGTAACAAATGCCTTTGATTATTATGTCCACAAGAACGATCAGCCACCAAACTCAACACTAAATAAATATACAAACTAAGTGACTAATGGTCTGTTGTGAAATTAAGTGTCGCTGGTAGCAGACGACTGCTTCATCAGGTCCACATCACGGCCAACACTGGACTGCGACTTTAGCTTAGGATTTTGCGCCGACTTGTCTTGAGCTTTGTCGTGCTTTTCCGGCTTGTCGTGGCCTGTTTTATCGGCTTTGTCGTGTCCTGCTTTGTCATGACCAGCCTTGTCGTGTCCTGTTTTGTCAGCTTTGTCATGTCCAGCCTTGTCGTGTCCTGCTTTGTCAGCTTTGTCATGTCCAGCCTTGTCGTGTCCTGCTTTGTCAGCTTTGTCATGTCCAGCCTTGTCGTGTCCTGTTTTGTCAGCTTTGTCATGTCCAGCCTTGTCGTGTCCTGCTTTGTCAGCTTTGTCATGTCCAGCCTTGTCGTGTCCTGCTTTGTCAGCTTTGTCATGTCCAGCCTTGTCGTGTCCTGTTTTGTCAGCTTTGTCATGTCCAGCCTTGTCGTGTCCTGCTTTGTCAGCTTTGTCATGTCCAGCCTTGTCGTGCGCAGCTTTATCTTGTCCACCTTTCTCGTGTCCAGCCTTGTCATGTCCGTGGCCGCTCTCAACGGCATTCACTCCGTTCTTGTGGGTGCTGGGCTCCTGCTCTTCAGTGTCACCCTCGCGGAATTTCCTGTTGTACCAGTGAAGGCATATGCATCTGAAATCAATGATATATTAGGTTCTATGAAGCTTTATTAACCGTTTAAGAGGTGGACTCAAACTCAAGGTTGGAATTATGGTTGGAACATATAGGCCGGCTCACCATATCATTCAGTCCGTGAGATTGTTGGCCTCCTGTTAGTAAGATATTATTATCCAAATCAAGAAGAAAAGAACAAAATGCTTCTTAAAACTAGTACAGAATAAATTTGAATCACTAAATCAATAGAGTTTTAGAGTCGGTTAAGTTAAAAAATAACTCTAAACCATGTATACCTTAAAGAATCAACAGAATATTTTAATTCCATTTCCAACGTTGTAGGGATATTTGAATATGGCTTCACAATGCTAACTGGCCAACAAAACACGGTCGTTAGTAAAATAACGCACCAGCGATATACAAACAACGCTTTTGTAGTTTCACCCTTTCCAAATAGCGCCCACACGTTTAATGGTATTAAACGTATTGTTTTGACGTACAAATCGCTTTGAACATTTGCAAAGCCGACGAAACTAGTACATACAATACAACTAGTACAATTATTAACGTTTGAATGTTTATCTAGTATGTTAATTATATTTTTTAGTTCAGCGATACTCTCTATCTCAATAGCGCGATCAAATCCTATGCCTAGGACTTTTCGAGTTTACCATTATTCTTATACTCTGACAATTTCAATTTCAAACCCAGTGTATGATATTGGCATTTTAGATGGATTATGCAGGATTGCGTAGTTGGTTAGTCCAAGGCGTACACATCTAGAAAAAACTTGAATAAAAAAGCTTCGGGCGATCGACATCCGTCGAATTGCATAAATTGTATCTATAATTACCCATACCTTCTGCGAATGGGATGTTTAAGATTTGAAATATACGTTTTCAGCGTTGCACAAAGCGTCAATACAATGGTTTAATTCTGCGAATTTCCGTTTGATGCATTAAGGACGCAGCCCGGTTGAAAGGTTTCCTAGGAAATTAGCTTTCATTGAAATATTTAATACCGTGGGTGTAATACATTTATAGGTATCAGCTTGTAGTTCAGTTATAATTTACAGTCTATTTGTAATATTCTAGAAAAATTATACAGCGCTCTGTACAAAAGGTATATTTTGAAGTACTGAATGTCAAAATTCTGAAAATTAACTCATTGAAATTAATGATTTCACAGATTTTTTCGTGTCTTGATATAATTTGTTTTGACACCCTAGTTGCTTTCTCACTATGTATTTGCGTGTCATTTAGAAATCCCTGGTAAACCTAGGCTGAAAAAAGCTTCAGGGGGTTTACCTTAAGGGAATTCTTAGTAAAAGCGTGGAAATATGCCCGAAAAAAGGTAATGGTTTTTAACGTGGATCTTGAAAATACGATGGCGAAATGTGGGTACAGAACTTCTGCCCACCCGTTTGGGGGCACTGGCGTGAGTGTACGTAACATAAATGTAACTATCGATATATACTCAGAGCCACAAATGTTATGTTCTTACCCCCAGCTGGGAATACTTAGTACGTACATATGTACATACATAACCTCACGCCTGTATTCCCCGAAGGGGTAGGCAGAGGTCCATTTCTGCACCCACATTTCGCCAGGTATGTATCAGTTGCACGTAATAAGGGGCGAGCCTATTGCCGTTTTTCGGGCACAATCCCAGACTCCGTGCTGCTACTGAGAATTTCCTAATGGAAAAACCCAATAACACTTTGCTCAACCCGGGAATCGAACCCAGGACCTCTAGATCGCACGGCACATACTTGTGCGGCGAGACCACGAGGCAGTCTTCACTAAATAGAATACTCAGTCTTCACGAAATATTTATTTATTTATTCTTTATTGTACACCATAATATAATAAGAAAACAACATAGCAACTCAACTCTAAATAAGGTAGTGTCACAAATGGCGGCCTTATCGCTGTCGGCGATTTCTTCCAGGCAACCGTTAGATGGACTGGAGATTGGAAGCATATAGTGGGTGGTCACAACTTACGTAAATGCTTGAAAAAAAAAAAACGTAACTAAACCAAGACCTATTCGTATGAATTACTAATTGTTTGGAGTGATTTATTTATCTTTTATCGGTGAATCGGTGAATCGTTCTCACACATAAACTATAGCAACGGTTTTGATTTTTGATAAAGATGGAATCATAGGAATCAGAGCATATCTACCATAAAATGTTTGGAGACATAAGGTAAATTTTATCCTAAAATAATAGGTAGTTATTTTTTTAATGATTACAAACTCGAAATACTTATTCCAAAAGACTCTTAACCCGCTGGTATCTGAAGGGTCAGTAATCAGCAAAAATATAGAATGTGAAAGGATTTATATAGAATTTAGTACCTAAGCACAGCGCCAAGGACTCCTGCGCCCACGAGCGCGGCGCCCGCCCCCATCAAGTAGTATCTGTGCTGGGCTGCCTCAGCGCCGGGGGAGAGCTGCACCAGTCCCACCACCAGCACCACGATCCCCAGCAGCAGTGATCCCACCACGGCATGCAGGGCGGCAACCTGGAAGTAATAATATAAATGAATCGGCTGAGGTAACTGTATTGATTAGTAAGATAGGTAAAGGATTTGTTTCTTGTCAGTCGGCAATATTGAGACAACAGCCGTGTGGTGCAGTTGACTAGATACCAGCTTGCGAAACGAGAGGCCGTGGGTTCGATCCCCGCACCGAGACAAATGTTTGTGTGATCCACAAATATTTGTTGCGGGTCTGGGTGTTTGTGAAACCGAAAAGTCTCTCGTAGTTTCTGATACCCACGACACAGGACTTGTATCCTAGTGTGGGGTCAGAACTATGTATGTGACTGTTGGGTGTATTTATTTATTTTATTTATTTATGATGCACAGCATCAGGTGCCTATTATCGCTTTGGTGTGCCAGCCAAAATAAGTCAACGGAGTGAGGTCAAAATGGAGGTCATCGACAATTAGGTAAAAAATATTATAAGTAGTGATGGCCTCGAGGCTTAGGCACGCGGTCGAGAATCTAGGCGGTCGCGGGTTCAAACACAGGCACTCACAATTAATGATCACTCACTTTAACGGTAAAGGAAAACATCGTGAGGAAACTTGCATACCTAAAAATTCTTAGCTTACCAAATCAAACCCAGGACCTCTAGATCGCACAGCACAAACTTGTGCCGCGAGACCATAAGGCAGTTTATTGATTCAATATTGTTATAACACGCCTTGCTATAAAAAAGACGTGGTTTAGTGACGTACCTTGCCGCAGACATACAGCTCGTTGCGGAATCGGTGGTGTACGGGCGAGGGCGTGGGCTCCGCGTCTGGGGCGCGGCCCAGCTGCAGGGGCAGCTGCGAAGGCCTGCGCCCCACTACGCCGCCGCCGCGCTTCTCATTGCGCCGCCGCTCGTGCCGGACAGCAACTGCTGGCATTGCGCCGATCATCTTCGCTATAGGGATTACTCGCTATTAGTTCTCTCTGTTTATGATAGCCTAGTACCTACAAAATTAGGTACAGCCTAACTCCTCCCATTTATTATTACAGAGGCTATTCTTTTTGATATTATAATTTGATTGTTTAATCATTGCGTTTAAATGACTGTTAAAAGACAAAGACTGTTGAACCGAATTTGAATTTTTTTACAACAAATATAATTTGCACCCTCGAGACCAGAAAGTTGTAATGTTTTTGTAGGATTCTTTATTTTGTTTACAATTAAGTATTATTGATAACTAAAATTGTATTGTTGTAAGCGAAATGACATTTTATGACATTTTAAGCCTACACATAGTGCCAAGCAAACATCAAGCGCTTTATTTGCTGCTTTAGTTCGTATACAAACCGCTTTATATAAAATTTATCTGCATTTTATTGGACTGAAAGTTTTTCTTTTGCTTTGGCAAAGCGAAATAAAAATGCCTCTAAATTAGGACTAAGTTTATCCTATACGTGATAAGCGCTTATTTTATGAAACGAATTTCTTTTTTTGTGGGAAAGGAGGCAAACGAGCTGGTGGGCCACCTGATGTTAAGTGGTCAACACCGCCAAGAACAACCACAATACCAGAGGAATCATCGGTGTGTTGCCGGCCTCTGAGGAAAATATAGGCTCTTTTCTTGAAGGTCCCTAAGTTTTATTCATTTGGAAATACCGCCGAGGAAAGCTGATTACATAAAGATGTTGTGCGAGGAAGGAAACACCGTTTGAATCGCACAGTTGAGGAACACCAATCATCCAGATGATAGGGATGGAATTTTCATTTTCTACCGTGTAGTGAAATTCAGCAGCAGGTATAAAGCCAAAAAGTTCTAGTCACTCTACCTGCTTTCGATTTGCATTCATCTCTTTAAAATATTACAAGGAACTATTCGGGGTAGAGACCTTTATATGTCGAAATTAATTTATCGGGAAAACTTGAAGGTTCCTGGCAATTCCGTGTTGAGACGTAATTCCTGTTTTTTGTTTGTTTTATGCAAATTGATTGATGTGAGCCAAAAGTAGAAATACGAGTGCCAATTGGGTGATAGCATTGTAAGTTTTGTGTGTAAGCGTGCTGAGAGAGTGGTAGGGAATTGATTTTTTTTTGTTAAATAATATAAAAATATTAATCTCTTTAGAGATTGAAGAAAGAACCGAGTACTTTCATATTATCGAGATAAAAATTGCAAAGTGTTCTCAGTTGAGAAGTCTACTCTTTTGTACGTGATTTTTGTTTTGAACTAATGTTAATTACACAATAATTGAATCCGAGGAAGCGAACAATTCCATTAAATTGTATTTTATTTATAAGGCATCAAAAATTACGAACAGTCTACCAATAAGTGTAAAATTTTATTTCGCCGTAAGTTTTTAAAGTTAATATCTTTTGGAACAGGATATTTATTTTCATTAAATTAAAAAGGTTAGTAGGTATGTTTATTGACAGCTAAAACAACTATCTAATCGTAAGCGGCATAGTTAAATGCCAAGTTAGTTGGTTATTCTTAAATAACTTCCTATGTCATTAAGCGTCGAGTGCATTAATATTTTTGTAAAAAGCATATACTTATGTTTCCCTTATATATCATAACAGAAAGTTTGAAATAATAGCAGTAATCTCCTAAATTCGTAAGCGTTAAACACATATATAGATGCTTAGATGTATCCACCATTCAGCAAAATGGATCAAGATATTTTAATCTTAAAATCTCGAGAATTGAAAATAATCTAAACATCTATGTTTTATACACATTAAATCAAATACATACATAAATTATAACATTTTTGCGTGAACAATATTATTTTATTTCTTTGTTTAGGTATGTTAGCAACCAGGTCGGAAACATTGTAACATGGTTTAATAATTTCGTTGTTCTGGTCGCAGTTTCCATCCATTTTTGTTATTACTATTATGATGAATTTGCAAATAAATTGTTGTTATTATTTAATTTCTCGTGAATAAAATAACAACAATATTCTTTGTCAATCCTGATGTTATTGTTAAAAATTGTAAGCTCTTAACGGATTAATAAGTGAATGCTACTTTATGCAATATTGTTTACGCAAAAGCGTTTTGCAAAGAAAAATTGAACAGGCTGGCGTAGTTGTGTTGATTGATTTAGTGATCGTACTGCACTTCCTATCTGGTGGCAGTGCGGTCACTTCGCCATGCCGCATAAGGAAAATTTATTTCTTAAACAAAAACTCTTAAGCAACTTACACCTCTGATTTTCTCTTGGTTGAAGCAAAGATTGGAGCATATCTGTAAAAAAAAGAAGTCTTATTAATTGCTGTTATTGGCATCAAATAAATTATGGACCTTTCCCTTGTATGTATGTCTTTTTCACTACACAAACGAGGAAACACATCGTGAAGACCTACTTACTTACTGAGGTGAAGCTATGTAATTGAAAATTTTGGATGTAACTTTAACCATTGGTTTGTCTCTTCAACAATGATGCCGAGAAGTGGCTAGTTAAGCGTCAATCTTGTGAAAAGTTACTGCTTAGACTGCTCTGACCGTCATGGAAAACCCCGTGCACCAATCTTTCTTATGCTTTAGTTGTAATTTTAAATCTTTTCTTTTATGGATAATCTTTAAATTTGCATACTATTCTCCGTTCTTAATGTATCAATTTTGCTTATTCGCATGAAATGTAGCCCGATGAAATTGAGTAAATATTGCATTTGTTTAGAAAACATACGTGCTCGTTTGTAAGAGAATATTTGTGTTGTTCTGAATATATCAATGTTGTAATTATTGTACTGTAAACTAGTTTTAAACAATTACATTTCTAGCTCGTTCTACTGCAAATGAATCTACTCGATGAACTAGGTAGAAAAGTAAATTACAATGAGAATCATATAGTAACTGTATTATCATTTAGTATCTTTGATCACTCTAAATAGGAAAATGAAAGACAGGGATAGCCTCATGAAGTTTAGTTAGTTTAAAACATATTAGTATGGCTTCAATCGAATTACGCTGTGTTATATGAACAGTAAGCTATTAGCTATCCACAGAATGCTGATGTAGGCACATAAGCTAATTTCTTCCCTTTCGCACTATCGCCGAAGTGTTAACAACACAACTGATGACAAGTCTACTGAACATCTTCAGCTGTATTATGTTCAATTA
This sequence comes from Hemaris fuciformis, assembly GCA_907164795.1. Classification (NCBI taxonomy): domain Eukaryota; kingdom Metazoa; phylum Arthropoda; class Insecta; order Lepidoptera; family Sphingidae; genus Hemaris; species Hemaris fuciformis. The sequence goes on along the minus strand of OU015440.1, from coordinate 1,403,400 downwards.
ACTGAACAACGAAGAACTGAAGTCGTGATAGCCTCGAGGTTTAGGCACGCGGTCGAGAATCTCGACGGTCGCAGGTTCAAGCCCCAGGCACACACGTCTGACTTTTCGAAGTTATGTGTGTATTCATAAAAAATATCACGTACTTTAACGGTGAAGGAAAACATCGTGATGAAACCTGCACGCCTAAAATCTGCCAACCCGCACTAGGCCAGCGTGGTGGACTAAGGCCTAAACCCTCTCAGTTGCAGAGGAGGCCTGTGCCTAGAAGTGGGACGTATATGGGCTGATGATGATGATGAACTGAACAACAATAGCAATGTAACACTACACCAATACAAGGACCAAGATATAGTGGTTATACCAGTAATTATTAAACTCAAAAGGCGAAACGTTTAAATACAAAAGTACCCGAGCCAGCATTCCTTGAATAGGTTTCCAGAATATTGCTCGCTATAAGGATTTCTAAAATAGATTTCTGAGAACACAAGCATACCTTTGAAGAGGGAAGGAAGTTAATACTTAGAAGTTGCCCTTTTGTGCTTCCTTTGTATATATTAAAATCGTAGAAATTCTAAGTCTGAAGATAAGTTATTAATAGGAATTTTAAGGCGCATTACATAAATGTAAAAAAAATAGTCGCTGACCGATGTAAGGTTTTATTTATTAACATTTTTTATAACTTGGTATAACTTATATAATGAGCCCAGTGGCGTGCCATAGGAGAGGCCTATGTCCAGCAGTGGACGTAAGAGAGGCTGATGATGATGATTTTTTATAAGTTTAAAGTGAATTCACAGAGTCAAACGATATTTCATCTTTAAAGTCAGCAAGAAATCTCATAACACGATTTTTCCGTTTTAGTCGCGGACCCCAAGTAAATACACCCAACAGTCACATACATAGTTCTGATCCCACACTAGGATACAAGTCCTGTGTCGTGAGTATCAGAAACTACGAGAGACTTTTCGGTCTCACAAACACCCAGACCCGGAACAAATATTTGTGGATCACACAAACATTTGTCTCGGTGCGGGGATCGAACCCGCGGCCTCTCGTTTCGCAAGCTGGTGTCTAGCCAACTGCGCCACGGGGCTGTCAGTATATATAATAATAAGTTATGACTCATTACTAAATCTTCGCTGTTTCTGACACGGGGAAATGATAGGAATTGAGAAGAGATGAAGCAACTGCGTCTTGAGGTTACATGGCCTCTAAGTACCTAACTTACCGCTTATTTAAATTTCTAATACACGCATTAAATTTAATCCTTGGAAGTAAATCCTCTTAAGTTATATGTGTCTAATTATACCTTTTTAGTGGACAAAAAAGTAGAATCCTATAGACTTACTAAGGTTCGGTTTTCGGTATTAATTTTGCACTCGATACAGCTTGAGATTTAGAAGTTGCAGTTGGGACTCTTTAACCATTCAAAGGGTATAAAAATGAAATAAATGTAAAAGGCAAAAATGTATTTATTTACTTTATTATTATTAAGTGTGTTATAAATTGAGTGAAATTAAATATTCATCTAACGTGGAACGTTTTGTGATTTGAGACAAAAATATTCGCGCTGCGAGGACAGACCGCTAAATCTCTCAAAAAAATTTGGCCACTCGTTGTTTTCTCAATTGTCTCTTTCATTTTCATGAGTAATGACAAAAATCCAACATTTAATATCAGATACAAATTACTAAACAGCTTTCAACTGAGATTGCTCTTAAAATATTCACGTTAGCAATTTGTTCTCGCTGCGGTTTACCTTAAAATAGCCAAGATTACAAAAATCTTCTTAATTAGTGGAAAGTCAGACGGGCAGGGCGTTGCGAGATTTATCTTTAGAATTCATTTGACACTCCTATTTTATGTATTTTTTTAATTATGGACGCTGGAATAACTTAAAAGGAAATCGTAATAACAGCATTGAAAACAATTTAATTTAATTAGTTTATTTCCCAGATTAGGTTTCTGTGCAATTTGATACTTCGTTTTTCAGTACCATATCTTAGAAGATCGTATTAAATCACTATTTATACATGCCTCATTATAGCAATTTATATTAACTTCTTTTTTAACTTTTCTCGCTCAGAATATCAATCAATGTTAATGAAATATTATCTCATTTATATTCAATGCCATTTTTTATGTGTTGGCAATTACATACATAAATTCGTGGAAAGTTTCGTGAATTAAAATTATGTTGTTAATTAATCTGAAGTTTTTATTATTCAGTTTTGCGCAAGATTTTACTAATTTAATTGCGATTTAGATTAAATAATGTAATGTATCATTGAAATACGATCTCGCAACTGCGTTACCCGTCTGTTTGCATATCCGTTCACTATCTATTAGATAATTTAATATGTACTACTAAATAGAAATCTTTTACATCAATATATTGTAAAACGGAAGGTTATAGTAAAATGGCTAGTTATTATGACAAATTCGCCGTACAGTGAAAAACCCTGATTCATAAAGCGATCAAGAGATATACATAATATTACTCCAATTTTAAAACAAAGGTTTATTTAAGATTTAAAACTAAACGACAATATAATGACTAAGTGCCTTAAACTTTGTATATTTTGTCTCTATTCCTCCGCGCCTTAAATCCTAAAACATCAAAAAAAAAATAAGAAGTTAGCTAGGCATATGAAACGTTTATTGATAAGGCCCCAAATAATACTAATTTAAAAGATATTATCACTGCACGGGAATATTTTACAGAGTTTAATATATTTCATTTATGTTGAGAATGAAATGGATGGATTGTAATCAATTATTGGATTATAAACAATTCCATCCGGTTTACCCGGATTTAAAAGGAGTTTTTTTTAATAAATGATGACTTTTCAGATTTGATTACCAAAAATAAAATATATGTAACATATAGTAATATGTTATAGCTAAGATTATTTGGATATTGATTTCATAGGATAATCAGATATCTAAGATGTAAATCTAGGGGTGAAAAGAGACGTCACTTAAAACATAAAAATAAATAAACACTGGAAGTTAAAATATTATATATTATATTAACATCAAATATGGCAAATCATTTTCCAAATTTATAATAATTTAATACAGATATATTATGACATAAATGCAATTTTAATGCAACAAATTCGTCAACTTGGTTCTAGTCACCCCGTAGATTACTGTTCATCCCATTTGACATAAGGCTGAAAGTTACTCATCGATTAAAATAGTAAAAATGTCTTTGTGTCGTGAGAATAAAACAAATTATTCAATTTTAAACTTTAAACTCCATACTTGCGTATGAACCATTATGAAATATTTGATATAAATATATTTTGAGACAATAAACAAAAGTACAGTGCATGAAATCCTCAGTGGCTTTATTACGTCATCACAACTCAATGTATAAAAAATTTGACGGGTGTTTTTTTTTTAAATAAATTTAACATTGGTTTATTACCCCTGCTAAAACCAATGATGTGAGTCAGAGCGAAATAGCAATACGTAATGGCACGATGTGAAAACAGGACCGCTGTAGTTTTGTCGTGGGTATGCTTTTTAATAAGTAGTTAAAATGCTGCTTTAAATAACATTTTTTCTACATGTATTTTTATTTTGTATTATATTATAAAATAAACTATAGGCGTTAGTTTTTACTTCGAATTTTGAAAGTATTTCACGTCGATGGACTATGAGCCAATTAATAATGAAGTTCTATTTCGTTTCGTGGGTAAAATATGAAACTATAAGAGCAAGGCCTTTATGCTAAGAGATGATTAACTTTGAAATAACAAGGATCCGTTCATAGTTTACCAAACTCAAAACAGCCACTGGGGATTTCCACACATTGTACAACGATATACTTAATCACCTACTAAAATATTTAGAATGTTTCACTCCTGTCATGCCACGTAGGTGTTTATGGCACCGTAGTTACGTAAAATATTAGTATATATTTTGTTATCAGTAACATGATTGTAGGCTGTGCATTGTGCAACATATTTTATGGAATTTACTAGACACCGCAGTTACTGAAATTTGTCATAAAATATGATCCTGAAGACTGTTTCAAAATAATTCTTTATAATGAAACACTATTTTTATACAGTGTTATAATTCAAAATACATTTTGGATCAATAATAGAAACACCTTAAAAGTCTATATTCAGAAATAAATCATGAATAAAAAATTGCGTGTATTTATTAACACTTGTATACTCAAAAACCTATACTCAGATATAGGTGTATGTGTTATAAAAATAGGGTAAAGATTAACCCTAACAAAATGATTTCACCTGATGTGACGCCGCACAGCCTACACCGTCACCACAATAATTACAATAAAGTGCATTACAAATGTATAGATAAAAAATGCGCAAAAGCGTTCATAAAATTGTACACGACACCGAAATAGCGTGAAAACAAAGTTGAGCTGGCACATCAAACTCCAAATGAAACGCTACAAACCAATACACGAGTCACAATGGTGGGTAAATTCAGTTTTGAACAGCTCTCGGCGATATGCGCTTCAAACTGCTGCGCCAGAACCGAAACAGGCCATCGGGAATACGATCGGGATTAATATAACCTAGTTTTGACGTGATCGACGTATCTTAAGATCAGCAGGTCGCAACTTAATCGGTAATAGTTTCAATTCCAATCTCAAACGTAGATTATCTGAAATGGGGTTGGCATTGCATTTAAATTGAAGCAAATATAAAGAAGATAAAATGTATAGAGCGGTAGTCTGGAAAATATAGTGTTATGATGTCATGATCAGCATTTCTAGAGTTCGTGATTGTATTCTGAACAGCAAAGTGACAATACCGCACATGATGTTATTAAGAATGTTTTCACGACAATGACTAACAAACAGTTATGTTAGATTGTGATGAAGTTCTGTTCTGAAGACCGAAATAATGCTGAGAGACTGGGTATAACCTAATCATAACTTATCCACATCTTGCGTACAGCATTACTGCGAAGCTTTCATGAAATGCATTCTCCTGCATTCAAATAACAAAGACTTCCAAGAACAAATGCAATCATTCCTTGTACGTGCTCTTCTGAAATGGCATTTATGTTGACACAAAATATATTTAATTTTTGTTGCAGTTTTTGTTCCAGCTTGTACTAGGAATTTATAGAATAAACATTGTGAGGATTTTCCCGATGACCCGCCAAAGTTCTGTTTATGCAATATCAAGAAGTGTTAAAGAATGTTGTCGGGCGCACAGACTGACCCATGATTTATGTATATATACAAGTGAAAGCGAATATTATCCTATGTTAAAAAATATCTAAATATAAAATTCATATAGGCACGAGAAACGTCATAATCATGTGCATCGGCTAGTTACAGACGAATAACTCTGCATATTGCTGTCACCAAGATGTGAGATTTTTTGCCAAAACATCTCGCATGTTTTGTGTAATGAAATCTTCTCCAAAATATTTACAATTCAAAATAGGCAAAGCAAGGTCTTCTAAAGTTTAGTATTTTAATTTACTTTTAACTACAAAAATATACATAATAACTGAATTTGAGGGACGTCAACAAATTTTGATCTAAAGTAAATATTAAATAAATTTAAGAATTCTGAGCATGTTGAGATTGTATGATCGCTTGCCCTGTATTATTAAAACAATCATTAAAATAATAGAATTAACCAAGAATACTGTCATAAACATGAATATCGACAATACTGACTGTTTTAAATTCAATTCTTCTCCTAGTAGGTTATCAATGAAATTCGTAACATTTGAGTCAAGTTCACTACTGTACACTAAGCTAAATATTACACATATACGTACTATATACGTGCTTGTGTGTTATTATATATAGCACCTCAATTTGTGTTTATGTTTTTTTGTGTTATCCTGATTCTATGTCAGTAATTTGAATTGATACAACTAACGCTTCCTATTCCGCACCATTTTAATCTAGTATTTTCTATTCTATCTCGCTGACGTCAGCAACCTTCAAACCCCATAAGGAAATATATATTCTTGAATATGCAGAATTATTTCCTCTGCTCTTAACTCCTATATTGTGCTTTAATAATTTTATCGAGAAATAAGGAATATATTTTACCTATACTTTAGTCTGACATTACTTATAATATTACATTGTGCTTAAAGAAAGTTAAGATTTTACAGATTTGTACAAACAACACCGTAAATATGACCACGTTTACATTCAAACTCCTCAATTCTTCTAAAAGAATTTAATTTTTTTAACCGTTACTTTAATTTTGATGTATATATTCAAATATAAGTAACGGTCATTTTTAAAGAATGTAATTAGTCAATATGTAATTTGTCTATTAAAATTATTCCCAGAACATTCCAGATTTTTTTAAAGAACTATTTAATCATTATATATTTTAAAGTATTACCATTAATTAATGAATTCATATTAAATGTCGTTAATTAATGGTTAACATTGCCGAGACATATTTACGTTGCTGGATTTACCATCACAGAGACAGTACAGAAATCCACAGATTTGTATTAATTCCTTGAATATACATTATACGATATACAAGCTAGCATTTTCTAGACGACCTGGTGATAGAATAGACACTACCTATTGTTAGAAAAATATCTCAAATTCAGTATAATTTTACGTATTATTTTTATACGTGTGTTTTCAACATTTAGGAGACTTATTAACGTCTTTTACTTGAATGTTTAACGTGTCTCATATTTTTTATCCATAAGAATTTTAATCTCATTCTCAGTTTGAATTAAAATACAATGTAAATTAGTTTTTTTCCTTTGTAATGTCCACGAGATTTCCTATTTTAATAGCAAAAGTATTTTTTGCATATGACAAGAAATATAATTTAAAATCACATTTTACAATATATTTTTTCTTTATTTTTTAGTTTCGAATAGGTTCCTATATGATAGATTACATATCGTTTGCATAGTCACTTATGTAACATTATACGATTGTGAGATAATTTTCTAGCACATATTCTTACAATAGAAAATTGTGCTATGTTACAATAACTGTGAAGAGTTACATTAATAAGGCAATATTTTATAAACAGCACTTACGATAGACCGTGGAATCGAACCTTATACCATCAGTCCAAAGCTAGACTAGAAGGTACTTAAATCTTATAGTTTGTTTGGACTAATGGTTACAGGTTCCATTAGAAGTTAATAATAGGAAGATGAGAGAAAGTTTTGATGTGATGTACTTTGTTATTTGCGAATATCAAATGACCTTCAGAAAATCTGACTTCATAATCGGAGATTGTTGAATTAAAAAAGGCATTTGAAATGACATTTAATAATGTATTTATATATCTTTATTTTAAGCAAGAAATAAGAGAAGATTTTCTTCAAATGAAAAAAATAAATAAAGATTTGTAAATTTCAAATACCGGCATTAACTCTTCCATAGAAAACGCTCTTATTTCTCATTGCAATAATATTTGTAGTCTTCTAAAAAGCAGACTACAAAATCACGATGACGAGATGTACTTATTACGTAGTTCCTTTACACGAGCTACAAAGTACACCACACCCCAGCAGAAAATGTAGGAGACACATAAAGAAGACTAGGAAAAACTGATGTGGAAATTGTAAAAACTAAGTAATCAAAATTTGAGCATTGTGAAGCTAAGCTCATTTCGTGTAAGCTTACATTAATATCATTAAGAATACACATAATTTGACTCGTATGTCTAGGCCAAGCGCCGGAGCAAAAAAAGTAGGTAAGTTAAGCATCGTTCGGGACCTGGTATTTTTTTTTGGAATACGTTCAAGGGTGTCCCCTGAATGTAAATCCAAGTTGGCGCGGCGGGTGGGGGGGGGGGGGGGGGGGTTCCACTTCAGCCGCCATCTTGAAAAACACGTTTTATCGAATATCTCGCGAACCGCGCATCGTACGACAACGCATAGGTTTAGGTACGTTGCAAAAAAAAAACCCCCGGCGTTTGGCCTAGTCGGCCGGAGTCGGGCACACAGTACTTTTGCCAAACACTCATGACCCCGACTGTACCACAGGTATTCACAGCCTCAAATAAATAAACCTAGGAAACGGTGGGATGTATTCAACAATAAATGAACCGTTATACGAGAAATAACTCAATCTTCAAATACAATATGGTGAATTTAAAAATTCAACTATTAATGGATTATTTCAATCGATTAATGATGTTATATCGATACTTTAAAATTTCTACTTACACTAAATCAAAGTATTTTGAGTTATTCCTCAAATATGGATTAGTAGCTGTTATTTTAACATAATATTAAGAAGAAAGGCCAACTTGTAACTTTGGCACAACTTTTTGAAATAAAAAACAATCGTCCCTTCGTTTGATAAGCAGTTTTACATCTTTAGATATTATTATATCGGAATGTGATTTATCACTGATTTATAGGACATGAATTAGTTTAAATATCATATAAAATCGTACGTATTAAGGACAGTATATCACAATCAGTCTCAAGCCAATACATACTGTGGCGACCGACGATTGTGTCTGCGCTATAAAAGTTAATCGATTATAATTAAATCGATTGTCATCTGACAGCTACGAGAATAATATCGCTATAAAAATGTAGAAGATACGTCAAAAATGTAAGATTACAATTAAAATAAATGAAATGATAAATAGTTAACAATATCAACTAATTTTTCCTTATTCAATTAGTCTAATCATTTCAACTTTACGATTGTTATCAGACACAATCGATCGTCGCTGTGAAGGAATTCCATTCAATTAATTAAATATAAAACATCGGCCCTTTTATAACTGCAATGAAAAACTTTAATAGCACAACGCAACTATCGTAAGTCACGCGACTCTGTATCGTGGTGCGTTCACTTTACGAGGGCAGTTATAAACTGGGCTGATTACTGTTACTCTGTAAACAGTTGGTCCGTATGGTAAATACATACAAATAGTAAAGCATATTCAACGCAAAAACCACTAGAAAGATGGCGAAGCTTCGAAGCCCATTCACAGATAATTCAAAGCGGGAATGTCGCGTAATGCGCGATGCACGAGTCCAACATAGTGGCCGCACTCAGTTACACTTTAATCACAAGACATACGGGTCCCATCCACTTCGTCGGTTAAGTGCCCGTCTCGTAAGTTGAGCGGCCAATCTTTGCCAATTTCCTGATTCCGAACGGCGAATTGAGGTTAAATTGCTTGCGGGGCGACATCACAGCTTGCTAGATACGAAATGCGATAGAAAATCTGGCGAAGAAATTTACGAAGAAACGAAATGCTTATAATGTGTTCGGAATCAGGGTATGGACAGACGCGACCGCCTTACATCCGCGACATGACCATATAGCGTCCGTCGGCGAGCAGCTCCCGCGTGTCGGACGGCGAGCCCGGGCTCAGGCTCGCGGCCACCGACGGCGTCGAGTACGTGTCCTTGTTGAACCGGCCCAGCCGCCTGTCCGTCTCTGACGTCACGGAGATCTCTTCCTCTACGATCTGTTCTAGCGGCGACTCCCGCATCGCGTCTCCGTTCAAAGCGAGTGCATTGACGAACCCGTGGGCCCGTTCGGGCGACGGCTGCGTGTAAGTCTCGGTGATGGTCTCCGGCAACACTTCCGTGGCCCTGGCTCGCCGCGCGTGCTTCGTGTGCATGCCGCCAGTCTCCGCGTCCCTCTCGAGCCTATGTCCAGATCGCGAACGAGTAAGCTGCCTCTGAACGTAGTCCTCTAACGCATCCTCCTCGGTTTTGGTCAAATACTTATGGAGCACAATCAGGAAGATGCCGATCCCTAGCGCGAACAGGCCCGAGCAGACCAATTCGTTGAACCAGCTCACCGAGCCGATGCTGCTCCATGACGTGACGTCGTCGGGGAGCCAGCCGCTGGCGATGAGAAACACTCCGAGCACCAGGAACACGACCCCGAGGTGGAGCATGCCCACGGAGGAGACGACCTCATTGTCGGTGGTTCTGTTTTTGCGGTAGCGTCGTCTCTCCAAGCTGCCCGTTGAGCAGTGCGGGGAGGTGACTCCCGACTCTGAGGACTGGAGCGAGTAGCGGCGCTCGCGGGCGCGCTGCTGCTCGGCGCGGCGCTTGCGCTCGCGACGGATGGCGAGCGCCGAGTGCAGGCCCACCGCGTGCATCCTGCAAGCACGGGCACGGGTGAGTGGCGTGAGCGCCGCGAGCGCACGAGTCGCCCCGAGCCGTGCGCTCGTGCGCTCGCGGCGGACGAGCGGTCTGGCCGCAGGCGCGGGGTGCCGCACGCCTGGCGGAGCGACCGCCGACCCGTGCCCGTGCCGTGCCGCCCCCACATAGCACAGGAACAGACTTCACATTAATACCACAAAATCGAAGTCCGTTCCTTTATGCACTTATAACACGTCAACTTATTTTTTAGGTAAATCAGAGAGGGATGACAAACGCGTTTCGCTCTTAATTAGACAATTGTAAGCATAAATGAAGCGTTAAGTGTATGCTTTGAGAATGTAATTTGTCGTTTCGAGCAGTCGCGCTCCGGAACGATGGCGCGCCATTAATTATTCAGGTGGCGCTCTCGGCTCCCGCGAGTCGAGCAAAAGGACCTTCGTAATGGAGGTCAAAGTGAACTCGGCAGTACTTGACATACGAGTATAAAACGTAATGCGATAAATGTATATAAAAACAAACTGCTGGCCGTAAATATATATGCGTTTTATGGAAAAAGCATGATAGTTTATTCATTTCGTTTTAATGATGCTAACTGTGCGTGAAAATTGAAAATTCATGTCGTTTTTTCCATTATAGGTACTTCGTAGAAATGTTTATAAAATGATTTTTTCCTACTGTGGATTTTTAAACAAACACAATACACGTGTGTTTTTATATTACATTTAAAACGATATCCATGAATATGAACTAAAAAACTATATACTACTTTTATATATTACTTTTTTGTGCGATTTTGGAAGAATTTTAATATTGCTTGTAAAATCATTTCAACGGAAATATATAAAATCTACCTAACAGCGTGTTCAATACGTACAAATAAGCATACTTTTCAGAAATTTTATACATCGAAGATAGCCCCTAAATGGGTTTCTAAACGAAAAGACAGGTTAATATCAAGCCCAGGTACCAGGTAAACATAAATTACGTAAAGGTCACGTCAATGTCTCGTCGGCGTTCCTTCGAAATTTGAAAATCAAACCGGCGTTATCTAATATCTGCAGGGAGCACCGAGCGACAATTTGTAGTCAAGTGGAGGCCTCTGATGGCACTCATTAACCGTTAACGGTACTTAATTTTGACACCACTCACTGTCGAGTTTGCAAACAGTATCGGATGGTGGACCTGTTGAGTTTTATGATGTCCTGCTATCGAGTATCTTTTTAAGTGGATGTTATGGCTATTGAGGTTTTACGAGGGTTTGTTTATTATAAAGGGAAACAATAAATTATTTTCTTTAAAGAATTGAGAATCGTTAATTGTACGTTTGCTAAATGTTTGTTCAAAGTAAATATGTTGAGAGAAACGTATGTAATTCATTAGTTCTTGAGAGTGTTAAATTATTTACTAGGAGATCATAGTTTATTTTGAACTAGATTTCGGTGATTTTAAACTGAACATAAACAGTTTTAGATTGATGTTGAGTAATCTATGGATGGGTATATAATTTATTCCTTTTTTTTTTTTTTTTTTTTTTTTTTATTCTGGCGCGGCAAAGTGACTCCACTGTACCTGATGGTAAGCACAGTGGAGTCCAAAAAATAATATCGACCAGCGAGAAACGATATGGTCACCCGCTGGTCGACACAATCATGCCGGCCCGCACAAATGCTTCTTCACGCTTCATTTCCTTTATTTGAATTATAGTGGTCTATTTCGACTTTTCTTGTGTAAATAATAGTCCTTCTGCGCGGGCCACGTCTCAGGATAACGAGAGACATATCTTTTTTACACGTTACGGTAAAGTGACAGCATCGTATCGGATGACAAGTGCAGCTCAGATAAAATGGATTATGGAGTATGATTGCCAATAAACGACAACGATAGCCTATCAATCTATGGGAAAAAACATGACTCCAAAGTTTTGATAAAGAAAGGTTGACAAGATCTAGGTTAAAGTTATATATATATACAACGCATACTAATGGTTAAAAAGCACCAAGATTAGCGTAGCCTAGTTTCCAAACAAAAGAATGTTTCCTAACAAAGAAGCTAGAAGCCAGCAGGTGTCGTTCGCCAGGTGATCGACAAGTCTTCGCTGGGATATTGGACGGGTTTGGCTCCCGGCCAGATGGCACACAGGGTTGGTACGGCCATGTTTTAGTTCTCAAGTCTTATTACATCTTTTACATTGGGAGGCTTTTGTGAGAAGTTCAACGTGCCTTTTTAAATCGAATAGTATTAGAAAAGTGGTCAAAATTCTACAAAAAATTAAAAACAGTTAAAAAAATATTCACAGATAAAACATGGACAAATTTTTTGGCACATAAAATAATTAACGTAAATGAAATAAAGCAAAACATCTGTACAATATGCGTTGTAATCGCTTAGAGTTATGTAATTAATATACAGGTTGTATTCAGACCGTGATCGGAAACTAAGGCAGGTAATAGCTTTCAACCACAACATTATTGTTGTTAGGAAAACTTCAAAATTTTTGTTTTTTGTCGGGATTTTCTTTAACGCTAGGGGGTTTGTAATCACCGTAGCTATTACCTGCCTTAGTTTCCGATCACGGTCTGAATACACCCTGTATACTCGTGGCTGTATCACTGATGGAATAAGCTGAGGTTTAAAGATTTCTTACACAAAACCCAATAAGTCTATAACTAATTTTTGGTATTTTAATCAAAGGCACTAATATCTCTTATATTATGTTTTGTATCAAAAACCAATGAACATCCTTTACAACTGCGGCAGCCCTATGCTAGGTCAATAATCAAAATGACTCATACATATGTCGGGACATAAATTAGACACGCCGATGGGGCCGGTACGCGCAGTTCTGTTTGTTTATTTGTATCAAACGTGGGATATACACGTTAATATATCCAACGCTCGACCCGCCGCTCGCCACGTCACTACTACGCTCTTATGAACTCCTAGTACCAATTTCCTATACAAACAAATAAATTTACATACGTATAAAGAAAGGAGTGTTTTTGTGAATGTAATTGGGTTTTTCCATTTGGAAATTCTTAGGAGCAGTACTTTATTGCGTGGGATACAATATCTTGTATTTTGTTAGTGGTCTACTTATTATTGTTTCTGTTTGAACTTCCACATATCGTTGTTTATGCAACATTTTTATCTCTGTATGACCCATGGCCGAATACTGAAACGCTACTTAATCTGAGGGCGACTTATATTTAAGTGGCTGTTATAATTTAAGCTGTATATACTTATAAAATGTCATGTAAAAGAACTTTTGGTGGTAATGCCATTTTTTTTTTTACGAGAGGAAAGCTCTTGTTGCCATTTATGAAAATTTAAGTGGGCATTAGTTAATCACAGTCTTAAAACCGATAAATTATGTTTCAGTATACCGCTTAAATTATAACAGCCACTTAAATATAAGTCGCCCTCATATTAAGTAGCGTTTCAGTATTCGGCCACCAAAGTTTTACTTTTAGAGAATGCCTTAGGTATTAAGTCCTCCTTTATACCTAATTATATACAAAGCATAAAATAAATAAATATCTGGGAAACACTGTGTCAATCTACCCCTTCAGAAGTACGATTGCGTTGGAATCTTATGTGGATCTGTCTGAGTATGTCTAGTAAGCCTCGGGCCGACATAAATATGACGTGAAATATAATCGTAGATGTTTCTTGCTATCTGACATACTATTTGGACCCCACTGTCTTAATCATCACGTAAGGTGTGCTTTGACGTAACAGTACATAAGAAATATTGTTTACAATTAATTTTGTTAGATAACTATCACATTAAATATATTATAATATAATAAGATTTATGGGAGACTTACAGAAAATTGTATAAAGGGTTTTCGGGCTAAAACTAAGACGGTTTTGCCCTAACATCGGGCATTAAGCCAAAGTACTTCTTTACAAGTGTTTTGTTTGTATCGATATGTTACGAATAATGCAAGCATAATTGACAATAAGCAGGAATTCTATAGCAATAGGAATAGAATAGGTGACTCACAGTTTTCTATTCTTATGAAGTGACTAGGCGTGTGAATAAGGCCCAAAGTGAAATGAAAAAGTAGGTACTCGTTGATAGTTAATGTGTAATCCCTCAATAACTTAATGTATTTCCCTAATAAAATACCTTTAACATTATACCTATGTGCCAATATTCATTTTAACCGGTTCAGTAGGACAAACACACAAACAGTTTAGCTCGTTTGCCTCCCCAAGATTAACTGCTTCTACATATTCCAGCAATTTCAATTCTGTTTTCACAGAATACATGATTTTTTCACAACAAAGAAGACTTCCTACTCCAACATCGTAACCTAGATTTTGAGAACAAATCCTGCCGCAAACCCTTCAATATTCTCCGTAACACGATCTGAATAACAAAACGGAATTCGACCTGTGACGGCTCTTACATCCGCGTAGATACTGCTCGGAATATTCCCGATCTAATTCCGCCCATGTGGCCTGGATAGGTGTACTGTTTATGGGAGTGTTATTTGTATTATTAACTCTAGATCTTTAGTTCCTAGTTGATGGTTAAAGAAGAAATTTGGTTTGAAATAACTGATTTTGTCAAACAATATTATATACTAAATAATTATTCGGGAGCTTAATTTATGTCTTGGGTAGTTTTTTTATCTATAATATAATTCTTAAAATCGCGTCGTCATATTGAAGAGAAAGCGTAACAAAAAAATAGACTTTATTTCGCCTTAAAATACAAATAATTTTTCATCTAACGACTGGGTAGATGTGGATGCTGGTTTGTGGATCAATAAAGTTCATAAATGCAGTTTCACGAATTTATAATTCATATATTGTAATTCTTTTTTATTTCACCAACCATTTTACAACAATCTTAAAACATACGAGTACTAATCCGTTTTCCATCAAATATTTGGACGAGTTGTTTACGTCCACAAAATGTTACGAAAAGATGGTAAAAATACACCACGTCAAGTTTGTGTGATCGTCGTGTCTGTAATCAGGGTGTTTCGTCAGACTCGGGAACAAGATGTCATCCAATGACATGTTTTTATTATGGAAACGAATTTATGTACCAAATTTACTGTAATTGGGTCATGCGAAACGTTACTAAGGCATATTCAGAATTGAGTTTTCTGTTATCACTGCTTTGGTTCTGCTTGCAAGCACATTTGTGCGGCGATCAAGCGGAAGCGAGTACGATTTCAGTCGAGAAAATTACTATTTAGGTTGTATAGCTGGTAAGCCATCATCAGACGAAACGTATCTATTTGGTAATGGAGCTTAAGGAGACATGTTTTGGTTAAAATGTTTTCAATCACGACTTCAAATGCACCCGTAATTTCGTAAAACATCACAAGGACTGTCGTTTTTAGAATTCTATTGATACATCGTTTCTGAAGCAGTTAGCGTCACAAAGGCAGTACTTCTTTCAACCGGCCCTGACGTGTATCGCCTGACAATCGACACGACAGCTTAACGATCTTGCAGAGTAACAACAGTCTTCGCCGCGATCGGTGACTCATTTACAGTTAAAATTGTATTTTAAAATCTATATTACTGAGATGTTCCTGTTGCTATGTGATTGGGACTATCATACTCACCCAAATGCAACTCCTGTTTACCAGGGTTCAGGGTGACTAGACAAAGTATCAGCTTACTTACAAGCATTATGTATAATAAAAAATAAACACACAGTCACATATGTTAATAGTTCTGGCCCCACACATAGAAAGATACAAGTATTGTGTTGTGGTTATCAAAAACTACAAGAGACTTTTCGGTCCCATAAACACCTAGACCCGAAACAAATATTTGTGGATCACACAAACATTTGTGTCGGTGCGGGGATCAAGCCCGCGGCCTCTCGTTTTGCAAGGTACCTAATTTCGCCATGGGCTTTTAAAAGTATAGTTACAAGTATTTGAAAATCATTTAGCATCGTATTTTCAAGTTTAAATTAACTAATTCAGTAAAAGTCAGGCTTTTATCTGCTTTATTGTAGATACTAAAGTACCCACAAATATTACTAAAGTACGCTCTGGAATATCGCTTAGGTCAACTAGGACATGATATTCCACGTAAATCTAATGCCCCGTCGTTTATCGCTAATGGGTTGGAAAACAAAGGCCCCTCCCATCCTCTCCTTGCGCTCAAGTTGCAAATCCGACGGTGTTATCTGCGATCTAAGTTTACTTTGCAGCGTAACTTGGCGCTTGAAGTTGTTCCAGCACTTAACTAAGGCATTTGTGTTAACGGAATGTGGTGAATTCATTATTACTTGGAATTTAAATCAAACTTAAAAAGGCGCCTACAAGTTAAAAGTAGTATTCTTATTGCGCTAGCAGAAACGTGTGTTAGGAAAGTACTAGGGTATAATAAAACATATATAATGCTTATTGCGTGTCATTATTTCATCTAGTTTTATGATGTTTATTTCAAAATACATCATAATTAGAGAAATGGTAAAATTTCAAACTTCGGTAAACAAAGTGACTCTTCAAAAAGTAGTGACTTCTGATTTTCATTAAATAAAGTACCAGGACGTCATAGAACAGAAAAGCTGTTGGTGTTTCGTCCGGGTTGTCGACCCCAATTCCGATGCGATCGCCGGATTTGTCGGATTTGCTTTACGATCGTATTTGCAAAGAACGTGCCCGACCTTTTAGCATTATTTGTTTTCGTTTAACGTATTGATTGTTTACGTATCAGAACGGACGGCGGTGAATTACGAGTTTTATTAAAACATTTAAGTAAAATGTTTTTGGTGTCAGGAATAACAATTTAGTTACAAAAAAAAAAACAATATTCGGTAAAAAAATATATGGAGTTCCCTGGCTATTTAAAATTCGAAATCAACAAACATGCACCTTTTTGAACACTGTTCAAATAAAATTAATCAGGATTGTATCGATAATGGAATCACGTGCTGAAAATACAGTTGCAAAAATCGAGTCAAATCAACGTTCAAATATCAGATACTCTGCAATTTAGAAAAATAAAATAAAATAAATACACCCAACAGTCACATATATAGTTCTGACCCCACATTAAGATACGAGTCAGAAACTACGAGAGACTTTACGGTCTCACAAACACACAGACCCGAAACAAAAATTTGTGGATCACACAAACATTTGTCTCGGTGCGGGGATCGAACCCGCGGCCTCTCGTTTCGCATGCTGGTGTCTAACCAACTGCGCCACGGGGCTGTCAAAAGAAAAGATATTTGTTTAAAGAATTCAGTTTGGTGTGCATTCGTGTATGTTGCATAAACTTAAAAAAAATAGTTTACACATAAAATAACTTTTATTCTTAAAGGTATTTGCAATAGAGTATAATAATTAGATGACACACGAATTCTAGGTCCTCGCTAAAAATATTTTACCTCTTAATATTTTGCACGGAATGAAAATTTGATCATTGGCGTTATTGGCAGTTGTAATAACAACAATTACAGAGTTACTGTTCTAAAAATAATTTGTTAAACAAAATATTTATTATTGATAAACAAAATGGCAACTTTCGTAGCTATAATCGTTTATTTTAGATTTTGAGAAAACTTGCTGAGGCAAGTTAAGTCCAGCACAGAATATTAGGCCAACGTGATGGACTTAGACCTGAATCTCCCATTTTTACATAAATTTTCGATATTCCACGAAGAAACATATTACTTGACGGGAGTCAAGCATTCACAACAAAATGCATTAAATATTGATATATTTAGCTAATCGTAAATAACTTTATTATTAATGGTATCAGTGGTCCATATGTTCGTCGCTGAGCTAAATATCACCAGGTCAACATAAAATCGCGGCAGATCGCGCATCGAGGATGCTCCAGTTCACTTTAAAGCATATCTGGGACAGCTCTTTGAATACCTTTCATAGTTTCTGAGTTCCTGGTACTTTGCAGTGAATAAAATGTGGTTTAAAGTGATTGAATAGGGTAAAACTAATAATGAACTCTTTGAATATGTCTTTCGTGACATTGCCGTATTGATTAAGTAAAAGTTTCTTTAATACGAGTAGTTCTGACAATTATTTTTTATTCTTGTATCGATTCTTACAATGTACGATATATTTTGAGAAATTATAACAGGACTGAAAGAAATATGACTGTGTTCTCGTGGCAAAAGTCTACGTTATTGGATTTTTCCATCAAAAAGTTCTCAGTAGCAGCACGGAGTCAGGAAAAGTGCCGGAAAAAACGACAATAGGCTTAACCCCATTACATAGGACTTCGGGAATTATAGACGTGAAACTATAAAAGTACATTATCTCATGATAATACAACTTGTTAACATCTCCTGATAATTTTCTATAGAGTTTCGAACCTAAAACCATTAAACCCAGTGTTTTAAGACAAGTAAATTATTACAACACGTCAATAAATATTTTATTCCATAATTTCTTATAACAATGCTTTATTTTTAACTTGTTATTTATTAGGCGCTAATTTGATAATCGCGTTATTAATTGGCCAGCGCTCGGTATTTTGTCTATTTTTAAGATAAAATAAACAATATGTCTGCACAAAACAGTAGTGACGTCAGAGTTAATAATGTTTGGCCAAAAATATGGAAGAGATTGCATTCATTACTCAATATGTAAAAGCCGTTTGTTGTAAGAACTTCTAGACATATCGGCGCCATAGTCTTTTAGGCTCAAGGCGACTATAAATTTGGGGATGTCTCAGTCCGTTTTCAGTTCTCTTAAAATTGGCTCGTTGGTAGATGTGGGCTTAAGACGAATTATATACTAATTTTTAAGCAAGATTATCTAACAAAGGTTTTGCCATCGTTATTTTTAGTTTAAATATTTTAACAGCAGATTTATAACGGCCATTTGCAATATATAAACGGTCACATTCATTTTAGGCCTTAATACAAGCGACAGAAGATTCAGGACTCTAGGCGAAATTCTTTATAAAGTACTATCGGCTATTATAGCAGCGTATTTTTTTCTTATTGGGATCCAGGTGGATATACATACTTACATATACTGAGATTACATTATCGAAGAAGTAGGCACTTTGTATTAAATTAAGTGATCGCACAAATACCTATGCCTCAGGATTGTTGAGACAGTCATTGCGCTATACATCATGTGTTGTTTTCAACAAACAAGACTGCGTAAATTATACATTACGTTTCAACGTTCAAGACATACGAGTATCTGCACATGTCCTCCAAAAAGCGTTTCAATGTCTGTCTACCGCGTCCTTGGAAGTCTGTTGTATCGTGCAAGAATTCCGAAGTACCGTCATGTACGAGTAACACAACGAGTAGGCAATGTACTCGAGCCCAACTATTTATTGTTCGTCCGAGCTAAAATTACCGCGGTACTAAACGTGGTGTTTTAACACGGTAATATGTAATTCAACGTGAAGGGTTCTCGTGTATACATTCCATGATTTGTCAGTAGTTATTGTATCGGTCGGTCCGTGTTTTAGGTCTCGCGCATCATCTTTGTAGTGATGTTTTGAAAGATCATCATCAGCCCATATACGTCCCACTGAGAGGGCTTAGGCTAAGGCCTAAACCACTGGTGGACTAAGGTCCACAATGCTGGCCTAGTGCGGATTGGCGGACTACACACTTAAGACATTCCTAAGAACATTTTGAAAGATCAGGTGTGGTCAATTTGCTGCGACAATATCCAATAAACTGTCAGTAACAGGAAGGCTAGCAGTTGTGGAACATCAAATTAATGACATTGTTTATATGTTTATGATTTATAAAACGAAATATGTAATTAAATTCTCGTAATTGACATAGATCGGAATAGTGAGATTGGAGAGAAGTAATAACTGCAATAGCGTCATGCCGATTACTGTCACGATACAAGCCGGTTTTACTGCCAGCGAATAGACATTCATAAAACAGTCAATTGACTCTAAGATATTAGTATAACAAGTAGTTTGTACGAATGTGCGAGTACTGCGTATTGTGCGACGCCATGTCGGCTGCCGACAATACGCCGTGACGCACTGCGTTGCGAGCCAAATGTAAACTGATTCACACATCTTTTGTAAATGCGGGAATATTTTAACCAGGTAAAACATTTGAACTAACAGAACATAACATATTGTAATGGTGTTTTTGTGCGCAAATATGATCGTTTATAAGATATATTCAGTAAATGCACTACAACAAGTACGTGATAATTCTTTGTGAATACACACATAACTTCGAAAAGTCAGAGGTGTGTGCCTGGGGTTTGAACCCGCGACCGTCGTGATTCTAGATCGCGTGCCGAAAGCTGGAGGCCATCACGACTTCACAAAGAATTATCACGTACTTTAACGGTGAAGGAAAACATCGTGATAAAACATGCACATCTAAAAGTTCATAGGAATTTCTTAGGTGTGTAGTCCGCCAACTCGCACTAGGCCAGCGGTGTGGTGGACTAAGGCCTTACCCCTCTCAGCTGTACAAAAGGCCCGTATACTGCGGACTGCGGTGCGAATCCGCTGGCTTTTCATCCTGATATCCTAAGAGTTCTCCAGCGTATTGAACTAAGGCCTCATCCTCCCAATAGCAGACAAGGTCCGTGCTCGGCACTTGGACACATACATATATAGGCTTACATATATAAGCATGTCTATACCTCCTTGCAATGCATATTGAAACTGCAATATTATTCATATCACGTGGAAAGGTTTAAATATCCATATCGGAGTCATAAAGTTGTGCATAATTGTTGCGATAACCCGGACAGTGTCCAAGCGATGTTCCGGACACTATCCGGACGTCCGACCGTCCGGCTGGACGCAGGAAATAAAACCATTGTTCCGATAGTGCATACCTTGTTTAACGTTATTTATTCTACGGATAGTGTTATCTGCATCAGAGAATACATATCATCATCAGCCCATATATAGGTAATACGTCCCACTGCTGGGCACGGGCCTCCCCTACAACTTTCACCAACCTTCACCACGCTGGCCTAGTGCGGGTTGGCGGACTACACACCTAAGAAATTCCTAACAACTTTTAGGTGTGCAGGTTTCATCACGATGTTTTCTTTCGCCCTTAAAGCAAGTAATAATTCATTGTGAATACACACATAACTTCAAAAAGTCAGAGGTATGTGCCTGGGGTTTGAACCCGCGACCGCCGAGATTCTCGACCGCGCGCCTTAACCTCGAGGCCATCACTACTTTTACATGTAACAGAGCCAAAGTCTATACCAAGCGTATAGACTGAATACCAGTTCCGACAGGTATTTTATAGAGATTTTTTTCACGGTTAAAAACTTTCACTAACCCAAATAATCGAACCCAGGACTTTTGACCCCCCACATTAATTCATGCTACGAGACCTACGAGGCTCTCATAAATGGAGAATACCAACCTTTTTTTCTCAATTTAAAATAAATTTACGTAAAAAGTGTAACATTTTATGTTGTTTACATTTGTAATAAAATTGTTGATATTAAAAATGCCACAGCAAGGATGACGCAACGCGAATCGGTCTCATCACCACTGAGCCTAAGCTATATTATCGCGAACACCGCTACGGCACGTTAATTAGCTGTGGCTTTCCACCCCAAACATAAACCAGAGCAATTTGTACACACTCCAACATACCCACACTTCATAAAAACGCATGAGAATATTTTGGAATGAAAAAATCGCACAAATAGGACTTACACACGCATCATTCCGTACCACTTCAATATATTAACTGCCTCGTGGTCTCACGGCACAAGTATGTGCCATGCTATCTAGAGGACATGAATTTGGATCCCGATTTAGGGAGTGTTATTTGATTTTTCCATAAGGAAATAGTTAGTAGCAGCATGGAGTCTGGAAATGTGCCCGAAAATCGGCAAAAAGACTAATACATACCTGGCGAAATGTGGTTTCGAATTTTCCTAAAGGAAAACCAAAAACTTTGCACGACTCGCGAATTGAACTGGGGACCTAACTATCGCACTCGATCTTGTTGGTCTCGCAGTTTAAATTAATAATGTAGTAGCTGCACTGATCCTGTTCTTCATGCACGACAAGTTGCATTTTCTGAGAAAATATTAGGCAATGAATGCAATTGAACCAGAGTGTCAGTTATTTCCAAATGTCATCAACATAAGCCCAATCGTTTGAACGTGAAAAAGCAGCTAGCACAAGCTTGTCTTTATATTAATATGGAGTTGGTTCGAAATCGGTTTTATCTCAACATTTGTTCTACTTCCAACTCCACAAAAAGCCATTATCGCCTTTAAAATGTATGAAATGGAGTGTGTCCTCGTTTAGTTTGAACCCAGCTCTCTGTGTGGCCCGCGCTATCGATTTGTATATAGGTCAGTGCACTCCACACGCCTCTGGTTTCCTGTTCCAATCTAGTGCACGTCTGGAGGGGAACTCTGAGGGGAAATAATTGAAAAACATTGGATATTTCATGTCAGATATTGGATGTTCGAATGTGTGCAATGTAAGAAGGAAAGGAAATGTGGCACTCGATTTTCTCAATGTAGAATTTTTGTATTTATTCCATAACAGAGGGCGAGCTTATTCTAAACAAGCAGCTTAGTAACACTGTCCCGCCGGGACCCGAACACCGTACCTTTTGATTGCGTGCCTCATTTTAAGCCAACAAGGCAGTCAGGGTAACGATTTTAATTTAAATGATAAACATCTCGAATGTGTTCCGACGATCGAACGTAAATAAATTTACGAACAACGGAATAATTTATTTTGACGCGAGAGTAATTGTGCCAACTTTCATTAAAACCAGTTAATTACTTTTCAAATTACCTGCAACGCGATCGCCTCCACATAAATAAACTACAGATACATGTGTGGTTCAACCCAACAAACATATACTGGCTGTACTAACGCAGAAGCTCAAAAGCGTTACACATTGTCTAATACATCATCATACATCATCAGCCCAAATACGTCCCACTGCTGAGCACGGGCCTCCTCTACAACTGAGAGGGTTTTAGTCCACCACGCTGGCCTAGTGCGGGTTGGCGGACTACACACCTAAGAAATTCCTAAGAACTTTAAGGTGTGCAGGTTTTATCACGATGTTTTCCTTCACCGTTAAAGCAAGTGATAATTCATTGTGAATACACACATAGCTTCGAAAAGTCAGAGGTTTGAACTTGCGACCGCCAAAATTCTCGACCGCGCGCCTAAACCTCGAGGCCATCACTGTTTTTTTTTATTGTCTAATGTCTTGTTTATAATTGTTTATTGTGGGGTCAGTTTATTTTCATTTACATGTCAAACTGCTTTTGTTAAAAAAATATTTAAAGCTTACATACATACATAACCTCACGCCTGTTTTCCCCGAAATTTAAAGCGTAAAGATTAATATTCGGAAATTGTCAGGCAAGCTGGGCTTTTGGGCTTCTATGGAAGTACCGTCACTGATATACATACATACATATTTACTTACGTAGTTCATACATATTTAGGGTCCTATGCTAAGAAATGAATCTTGTGTCGTGGGTATCTGAAACCACGTGAAACTTTTCAACGTCAAAATATCTACAAATATTTGTGAATCATACACTGGTTTTGGTGCAGGGATCGAACCAGCAGCGGCCTGTCGTTTTGCAGTATTTAACTAACTGCACTACAAAGTATATTGTTCAAAACCCATAAATATTGTTTTTAACCGACAGCCCCGTGGCGCAGTTGGCTAGACACCAGCTTGCGAAACGAGAGGCCGCGGGTTCTATTACCGCACCGAGACAAATGTTTTTATTATGTATTTAATTATGACAAGTCTCTATTGTTGTCTTGTTTTCTTTTTGTTATAATTAACTACATAGATTTAGTTGATGTTAAGTTAGTATTACTTCTCGTACTTTTTACGTACCTCTAGTTTCCATTTTATAATGTAATTCTAGATAAACAGGCCTTTAACTGTGTTAAACAAACATGTGAATGGCGGCCAAGACACATGCTTAGCTTAGTTACGGCACCATTGTGTGCGCTGTGTTTTTTTGTAATTTTTAATTTGTTCAAAAAAAGGTTGTCAGCTCTTAAG
Source organism: Hemaris fuciformis (assembly GCA_907164795.1). NCBI lineage: Eukaryota > Metazoa > Arthropoda > Insecta > Lepidoptera > Sphingidae > Hemaris > Hemaris fuciformis. The sequence continues at coordinate 1,379,309 of OU015440.1, read as the reverse complement.
TTCTCTATCAAAAGTAGTGATGGCCTCGAGGCTTAGGCGCGCGGTCGAGAATCACGGCGGCCGCAGGTAAAAAGGCACACACCTCTGACTTTTCGATGTATTCACAATGAATCATCACTTACTTTAACGGCGAAGTAAAACATTTTGAAGAAACCTGCCCACTTAAAAGATCTATGGATTATTTTAGGTGTGTACTCTGCCAACCCGCACTAGGCCAGCGTGGTGGACTAAGGCCTAAACCCTCACAGTTGTAGAGGAGGCTCGTGCCGAGCAGTGGGACGGGCTGATGATGAAGTTCTTGATAAAAAAAATAGCCAAGTAAAATCGGGTACGAAATCCATTTCATGAACACTCACTCGACGCTATGATAATGTAAGGCAACCTTGGCAGTGTCCGCCCGCCCAATAAAGCCGCCGAGACGCGACGAAACAACAAACATACATACATATATGTATATAAAGATGTCAGTCCACTACGAATCGTCTATTGAAATATTTTACACAAGGTTAAATCGACCCGATTGTACACTTATGCATAATATGTTTTGAATTATAACTGTCTTTATAACATGTTTTCATATTTGCTCCAGCTTGACATGAATACTTGGTTTCATAGACAGCCCCGTGGCGCAGTTGGATAGACACCAGCTTGCGAAACGAGAGGCCGCGGGTTCGATCCCCGCACCGAGACAAATGTTTGTGTGATCCACAAATATTTGTATCGGGTCTGGGTGTATGTGAGACCAAAAAAGGCTCTCGTAGTTTTATTCATACGAGATTTTCAAAGATTTTCCAAGACTGCCTCGTGGTCTCGCGGTACAAGTATGTGCCGAGCGATCTAGAGGTCCTGGGTTCGATTACCGGGTCGGGCAAAGTGTTATAGGGTTTTTCTATTAGGAAATTCTCAGTAGCAGCACGGAGTCTGGAATTGTGCCCGAAAAACGGCAATAGGCTCGCCCACTATTACGTGGGACTGATACATACCTGGCGAAAGTGGGTGCAGTAATGCACCTCTGCCCTTCGGGGAATACAGGCGTGAGTTTATGTATATGTATGTTTTCATATTTGCTCCAGCTTGACATGAATACTTGGTTTCATACGAGATTTTCAAAGAGTTGTCCACTTTCCTCCACAGCAAAGCGGGAAACAAAATATTGAACTATGAGGTTTCACCCTCACATAAAAGATGTTCAATGGAACCTTAACCCGGTCTAGTGACGCATCGTTAGCTCCAATCCCGATTGGATGTCGATCGGTTTTACTCAGCCGGCTCATGCGGCTAGAACCTAGTGTTAAAGTTTTAGATAAGATTTTTTAACTTTGGTGGATTTGGTGGATTGGAAAAAGTCGTGGTATCCTCTAGGTTTAGGCACGCGGTCGAGAATCACGATGTTACATGTGTATTCACAAAGAATTATCACCTACTTTAACGGTGAAGGAAAACATCGTGAAGAAACCTGCTCACTCAAAAATTCTTAGGAATTTCTTAGGTGTATAGTCCGCCAACCCGGACTAAGCGTGGTGGACTAAGGCCTAAACCCTCTCAGTTGTAGAGGAGGCCCGTGTCCAGCAGTGGGACGTATATGGGATGATGATGGTGGATTAGTTCCACAGATAAGAAAACAGTTTTTCAAGATGTTATGGCTTAATGGCAATGACAACTCTTACGACTCTCACTCTCGCCAGTGTCCTCTAGTTGTGGGCAGGGAAGCATATCAGTGGCGGTACTTCCATAGAAGCCCAAAAGCCCAGTTTCCCTTACAAAATTCCGAAAAATCATCTTTAAGCTTTAAATTTTTCTTCAGAAGCAAATTGCCTTATACCTAAATGAAAATATCCTGACACCACAATAAACAATTATAAAACAGACATTATAAAATTAACGTTTAGTGCTTTTGGGCTTCTATGGAAGTACCGCCACTGAAGCATATGTACACCGACGCTTTGTTAGTTGTAATGTCGAAGTATGTAACTTATATTGTCGTCTTTCGGGAACATTTTTAGCCTCCGTTCTGGTAAAGGTTTACTTAAAAGCAAATCTAATAATTTCTTGCCCGACCCAATAATCATTTCTATAACTTATCTATCGTATATTGCACATTTACGAAATATCATGCATAAGCGTGAAGAAGCATTTGTGCAGGCCGGCATGATTGTGTCGACCAGCGGGTGACCATATCGTTTCTCGCTGGTCGGTATTATTTTTTGGACTCCACTGTGCTTACCATCAGGTACAGTGGAGTCACTTTGCCGTGCCAGTATATAAAAAAAAAAAATTAAAACCGATTTTTAAGTATTATAATTAGGAACCTATTGAAAGTAACATAATCCATTTTATTACAAAAAAAAATTTAATTTGAAAACCGAACGAGTTTATTGTTTTTCACTCACACATAATACCCAGACTTAGCTTTAAACCTGGCTAGGAAGGCAGTATCAAAGACGTAGTTTCGATTTGTCCTCACTGGATATTTAAAGTCTAAACAAATCTATCACGCGCTGTAATGCGGGCTCGTATAAACAAAGTAACCGTTTTACAGTCATTTTATTATATAGCTTTGGTGTAAATCTAGCAAATGTATTGCTGTCAAAACACAGGCTAATTCGATACAAAACACACGCACACATACATACTAAACATTGGCGGTACTTCCATAGAAGCCCAAAAGCGTTACACGTTAATTGTGTAATGTCTTGTTTATAATTGTTTATTGTGGGATCAGAATAATCTCATTTATATGTCAAACTAGCTGACCCGGCGAACTTCGTTCCGCCTAACAGCCGATTTTTAAAAATAATTTTTAGCCTATGTTACTTCTTATTACATCATCAGCAGTGAAAGTCCCGTTAAAATTGGTCCACCCGTTTCAAAGATTAGCCGGAACAAACAGACAGACAGACAGACAAAAATTGTAAAAAACGTTATTTTGGTATATGTACCGTGTATACATCCATATGCATTTATTAAAAGCGGTTATTTCAATATTACAAACAGACACTCCAATTTTATTTATTTGTATCTAGATTGATTTTGTTAAATAAAGATTTAAAGTTGAAAGATTATTATTCGGCCTTTTCTCAGGCAAGCTGGGCTTTTGGGCTTCTATGGAAGTAGCAATATTACAAACAGACACTCCAATTTTATTTATTTGTATCTAGATTGCTTTTGTTAAATAAAGATTTAAAGTTTAAAGATTATTATTCGGCATTTTCTCAGGCAAGCTGGGCTTTTGGGCTTCTATGGAAGTACCGCCACTGATACTAAAGTCCCCTTCTGGAATCACTAAGCAATTGACAGAGGTGAATTTCTGCACCCATATTTTGCCAGCAGAGTTTTAAGGTAACGTATTATTATTGTTTTTGTACACATTTTTCAATGTCGTACTGCTACTGAGCATTTCATAGATACTCAACATAATGATGACCTAGTGCGGGTTGGCGGACTACACACTTTTACTTTCCTAAGAACTTTCATAGATGTGCAGGTTTCGTCACGACGTTTTCCTTCACCGTTAAAGTAAGTGATAATTCATTCGTGTGCCTGGAGTATGAACCCGCGACCGCCGTGATTCTCGGCGACGCGACTAAACCTCGAGGCCATCTCTACTTTATACATACTCATACATACATACATATATATGTATATAAACTCACATCCGTCTCCTATTAGAGTAGGCAGACTATAGAACGCCAAATACTACGGCTCTAACATATTTCTTTCGCTGCCTCAACTCCTGAAAATTTCTTAATAGAAAAACCCGAACTGAGAACCGAACTTGGGACCTGAACATCATTGCATTAGTTTCGCACGACCAACAAGACACTCAGTATATTCCAGTGGCGGTACTTCCATACAAGCCCAAAAGCGTTACACGTTAATCTTCTAATGTTTCATCATCATCATCATCAGCAGCCTTTCTCACGTCCACTGCTGGACATAGGCCTCTCCTATGGCACGCCAATGGGCTCGATCTTCGGCCCTCCTCATCCAACCGCTGCCAGCCACCCTGCGAATATCGTCACCCCACCTAGCCAGAGGGCGCCCTACACTACGTTTGCCGAGTCGCGGTCTCCACTCCAGAACTCGTTTCCCCCAACGGTTGTCGGTTCTGCGACAGATGTGACCTGCCCACTGCCACTTCAGCTCGCTAATCCTTTGGGCTATGTCTACAACTTTGGTTCTCTGACGGATGGCATCATTTCTGATCCTATCTTTCAGAGAAACCCCCAACATAGCCCTCTCCATAGCGCGCTGAGCAACCTTAAATTGGTGGATTAGTCGCACCGTCAGTGTCCACGTCTCGGCTCCGTATGTCATGACAGGAAGGACGCACTCGTTAAAGACTTTTGTCTTTAGGCTTTGCGGTAGGGGTGACGAAAAGACTCGACGAAGTTTTTTAATTTTTTTTATTCTGGGGTCAGTCTTTCTCATTTATATGTCAAATTGCTTCTTTTAAATAATTATTAAAATCTTAAATACTATTATTCGGAAATTTGTAAGGCAAACTGGGTTTTTGGGCTTCTATGGAAGTACCGCCACTGGTATATTCCCAAATACTACATAACATGTTTTTTCTCAACTTTTACTTACGCAACGGTCTTTACCCGATGTTTCTTTTCACCGTTTCACTGATATGAAGTGTAAAGATGCAATAAATATTGAAAGCGTGGTTGCCACGCACAATTGGCCGCAAATAGTGCAGAACATTCTGGAATGCGACCAATACGTCCGATGGTTGTTGCGAGAGTAAACATCAGCGGCATTGAACGCACCTGGATTACTTCACAACATAACCGAAGCTACAGTTAGTCATTACGTATATTTCCTGGTTATTCATGGTATTATCATGACTGCCTCGTGGTCTCGCGGTACAAGTATGTGCCGAGCGATCTAGAGGTCCTGGGTTCGATTCCCGGGTCGGGCAAAGTGTTATTGGTTTTTCCATTAGGAAATTCTCGGTAACAGCACGGAGTCTGGAAATGTGCCCGAAAAACGGCAACAGGCTCGCCCCCTATTACGTGGGACTGATACATACTTGGCGAAATGTGGGTGCAGAAATGCGCCTCTGCCTACCCCTTCGGGTGAGAACAGGCGTGAGTTTATGTATGTCATGGTATTATCGTCATCATAATCATCAGCCTATATACGTCCCACTGCTGAGCACGCGCCTCCTATACAACTGAGAGGGTTTAGGCCTTGGTCCGGCACGCGGGCCTAGTGCGAAAACCTGATTTTCTAACGTATTATAGTCGGCGAAAGCAGTACTCTTTATTTTTCGCCTCGTTATTGTTCTAGAACCTGTTCACGAGCGATTTTAATGTCACGGGTTCACTTCCTGGCCTTTTTATAAGGAATTTTTCAATGGTAGTACAAAATCAGAAAATATGTCCGAAAATCGCTTACAAGCAGTCATTGTTTTTATCTACCATTCGGTTCGAAAAGCAGATTTCACCAGAAGAGTACGTGCTAGAAACTCCAGTGTTGCTCTTTTTGAAGCAGTTTACAAATAAATGATATCATATGGTACGTACCTCCGTGGTGCAATTCAGTGGCGGTACTTCCATAGAAGCCCAAAAGCGCAGGTTGCCTTACAAAATTTTTAATAATAAACTTTAAGTATTAAATCTTTATTTAACAAAAGTAATTGAGCATAGAAATGGGAATATACTGATCCCACAATAAACAATTATAAACTAGTCTTTACGAATTAACGTGTAACGCTTTTGGGCTTCTATGGAAGTACCGCCACTGGTGCAATTGATTAGATACCAGGATGAGAATACGGATGCTGTGGGCTTTTATTTTGTAGACAATTTATCTATCCACAACACAGAACAGCTGAATAAGATTAGAAGGGAAATAGACAGTATTATGTATGGGGACGAGCGTCGCCGCTTGTCTGCCACCTATTCATTCTACTACGACCACACGAACAATGATAAAAATTTCAAACAAAAATGAAAGTCACACATTTATAAAAGTATTGATATTATACGTAATTACTAAGAAGCGGCCGTGTCAAACATATGATAGTCTAATCGTAGGTTCGGCACGCTCGACATGCTGACATTTCCTTTCTACATACATACAAAATAAACTCACGCCTGTATTCCCCGAAGGGGTAGGCAGAGGTGCATTTCTGCACCCACATTTCGCCATTATGTATCAGTCCCACGTAATAGGAGGCGAGCTTATTGCCGTTTTTCGGGCACATTTCCAGACTCCGTGCTGTTACTGAGAATTTCCTAATGGAAAAACCCAATAACACTTTGCCCGACCCGGGAATCGAACCCAGGACCTCTAGATCGCACGGCACATACTTGTACCGCGAGACCACGAGGGAGACATTTCCTTTCTAGTCTTATTCAACTGTTCTGTGAAACACAAGCATTTGTTTCAGGTCTGGATGTTTGTGAAAGCATAAAGTTTGTGGTTTCAGACATTTGTAACTTAGAATATATGTATGATGTTGGGTTTATTTTAGTCGTATTCTTATTACAAGCATGCCTGTCTTCTTAAATATTAATTCCAGCTAAATACAAACTGTACAAAAAGCCATAATACTGTTACAACTACGTGTATTCAAGGCACAAAGCCAAGCACAAAGTCTGATTAGAATAAGACCATATCGTTAGGTTGAGTCAGTACTTCATTCAATAATGTTGAACTTAAAATTTATAAAAAATGATTTTCATTCATAAAAATAAACTTCTTACATCACGTTTAATTTATAAATACGAGCGGAAGATATGAAAATATACGCACGTGGCCGCACCGGAACACACTGAAGAGTTGTAAAAATAGCTCTGACGGACATACATATAACTGGGGATAATAAATCTCTTTATAAATTGGCGTCATATCGTTCAACTGACACACTAGTTGCGACACGCGGTTTCTGTTGCAGTTTGTCTTTTAAATATGGATTTTTTTCTATTTGTCTATTACGCGCGAATATGATCCAACCATAAGATGACAATCACTACAAGTCTTTACTCACGGATACCCGATCTTAAAAAAAAAAATGGATCTCGCAGAATTCGAAGCGAATTGAGAACTTATTTTCAAGACTATTATAAGACTATTACTAGCAATCACCAAATGCCAAAGTCCTCATATCTGTGAAACAATCGTAAAGAAATGAATAAAACCGCGAACGATTGGCGTCAAACTGTTTTATGATAAATTCATTTAGGTTTTTATATGCGTGATTCTCAGTTTTATATATAAACATGTATTGAGATTGACGGGTCATAACTGCTACATTGTAAATAAACGATCTTTATATTTCATTTCTCAAGTACCTAATTTTCTCTTTTCTATGCTAGCACGATAAAATTACAAGCTATTAATGGTCAGATTAAGCACTGAAGTATACAATATTCAGATAAATAAGAAATACAATTGCTAAAGCTGTAATTGGGATATTTATTTTACCTAACATTAGGTTATAATACTGGGCCGGAGGTAAATAACATTTAAAAGAAAAACTCAACGCTAAAACTTTAAATAATGATTATTTATTATCATCAGCCCATATACGTCCCACTGCTGGGCACGGGCCTCCTCTACAACTGAGATTATCGTCATCATTCTCTAGCCCTGTTCCCAATTTTATTCGGGGGGTGTTTTATCCTTCCTAACATCCCTATCAGCCGTCATGTCTTCATGCGTCCCTTTTTCTTTTGTATATTCTCTTACGCATTCTATCGTTTCTGATACCCACGACTTGTATCTTAATGTGGGGTCATAACTATGTATGTGTTTATTGAGGGTATTTTTTCATTATCAGCCCATATACGTCCCACTGCTGGGCACGGGCCTCCTCTACCATTGAGAGGGTTTAGGCCTTAGACCACCACGCTGGCCTAGTGCGGGTTGGCGGACTACACACCTAAGAAATTCCTAATAACTTTTAGGTGTGCAGGTTTCATCACGATGTTTTCCTTCACCGTTAAAGTACGTGATAATTCATTGTGAATACACACATAACTTCGAAAAGTCAGAGGTGTGTGCCTGGGGTTTGAACCCACGACCGTCGAGATTCTCGACCACGTGCCTAAACCTCGAGGCTGTCACGACTTCCAGGGTATTTATTATATTATTATTATTATCCATCGCGGGTCGTCGCTGGATGCGGGCTGCCTCCAACAGGTCACTATGGAAGTCATTGGCCTATGTTCAGCAGTGGACATCCTTAGGCTGATGGATTGGATTGGATCCATCTTTTCAAACAATACTTCAAATGTTACTTTAATAATACGGCACGGACACGACATTCGTCCAAGTATTTGTGTCTGCGTCGCATTGAGCCCGCGCGGCGGCCCCCTGTCTGCTAATACGCCGACGCAACAAATTTATACACTTCGCAGAAACATAATCGATAAACTTTCCGTGCTAATCTTTATGCCACTATCAGTGCTATTAAACTAATCTCCGGTTGAAACAGTGAACGAAAAGCAAGGGAACCTCGATATTGAAATCCAAAGCAAGAATGTGAATATTTTAAGTAACGTGTCGCCGAGTTGTCATCTTTTGTATTGAAATAATTGATATAAATGTTGTATTGGGTGTACAAATTAGTTCGGTCCGTTTTAAAAAAATGGCTCTGGCTGTCATGAATGTTTTATTGTGACCGTTGATCTCGGTGGTTTCAGAGAGGTTAGACATCTGTCAATAACATTCCATTCCCATTACTTCGAATTTCGTAAAAGAACTTGTTTTTAATTTTTTTGAATATGTCAAATTTTGTGTTAACTAAGCAGCATCTGCGGGAGGTTTCAATTTTTTGCTTCAATTGGAAGAAAAGTGCAGCGGAAGCGCATCGAATGCTTGTGGAAGTTTATGGTGATAATGCTCCAACTGATAAATCATGTAGGGAATGGTTCCGATGTTTTAAGGATGGTGATTTCAGCTTTGAAGATAAGCCTAGACAAGAACAACCAAAAAAATTCGAGGACGAAGAATTGGAGGCATTACTCGATGAAGATCGAAGTCAAACACAAGAGGAGCTTGCAGATAGTTTAGGAGTGACTCAACAAGCAGTTTCTGTATGATTAAAGTCCATAGGAATGATTCAAAAACAGGGATACTGGGTTCCTCATGAATTGAAACCAAGAGACGTTGAAAGGCGATTTTTCACTTGCGAGCAGTTGATTCAAAGGCAAAAAAGAAATGGTTTTTTACATCTAATTGTTACTGGAGATGAGAAATGGATATTCTACGATAATCCCAAGAAGAAAAAATACTACGCTAAGCCTTGTGAATCGTTACCATCGATCTCAACATCAACAGCAAAGCAAAATTTGAGTTCAAAAGTCATGCTGTGTATTTGGTAGGACCAAAACGGTGTTGTGTACTATGAGTTGCTACAGCCTGGCGAATCTATAACGGGCGATCGGTATAGGTTACAATTAATTCGATTGAGCCGTGCATTACGTGAAAAGCGGCCGGAATACGAACAAAGACATGATAAAGTTATTCTTTTGCTCGACAACGTTCGACCTCATGTCGCAAACGTCGTCAAAAAATATTTAGAAACACTCAAGTGGGATATTTTACCACACCCGCCGTATTCTCCGGACCTTGCTCCTTCGGATTACTGGTTATTCCGACGGATGCAGCACGACTTGGCAGGTCACCAGTTCACTTCTTTTGCAGAAATAGAAAATTGGATCGGAAGTTGGATTGCCTCGAAAGACGAATCATTTTTTCGAGATGGAATTCGAAAATTGCCTGAGAGATGGGATAAAGTAGTAATAAACGCTGGACAATACTTTGATTAATCTATTTTCTGTTTTGATTTAAAATTAGATATATTTTTAACAACAAAAAACGGACCGAATTAATTTGTACACCCAATATTACTTAGCTGTTTACAATTCTAGAAGTATTTTTTTAATTTAAAATTGTTGGAAGAATGTTAAACACAACATAAACAGATTAGGATTGTAGGATATTCGTATCCGCCCGGATAGCGACCACCGTACACAGGGCGTAAAACCCGCCATAGTGGCACATGCAAGTGTGCCGCGTTCCGGGATCAGCCAGTGTATATCCGGTTTTCGGGGGGGCTTCAATCATGGTGAAAGGATGACCGTGCCGGCATTCTTTGGCCGGTTTGTCGCGGTCGGTCCTTTGTTCACCATGGCATTAGTCCCCCAAACTTCTTCACAAAAAAGGTGAAGAGGTATTCGGCCGGCATGATTGTGTCGACCAACGGGAGATCATCATCTCTCGCTGGTCGGCACCTTTTCTGGACCCCATTACGCTTACCATCTGGTGCAATTGGGTCACTTTGCCGTGCCAGGATAAAAAAAAAAAATAACTAATTGTTAATTGCATTTTTGTAATCTGTGGCGCTTATGCCTACTCTGTACGCATCTACTTGTCTTTGTATCCGTTTCCATCTTTGTCCAATATACGTTAGTTAGTTATTTTCGGTGTTTCATTAAGTTTCCCACAAAAATTATTTAAGAGACGATGTTTACGTAAGAGCGCTAAATTGTAACTTTTTTATGATGTTTTTTTTATGATTGCCTGAGAATATTAAAGTGTGTAACTAAATAATGTACACAATTTAAGGCAATCCAAATAAATAAATAAAAAATGTCTGTTGTTACTTCGGGTTTAAATTTAACGAAAAGTGATGTAAAGTTTTTACGATTCAATTTAATGCTTAGTGCAATATTCATTGTTTATTTGAAGCAAAAAAAAATAACTCAATTGCTGGTATGTAATGTTTTCTGAAATAAATCAAACTTAGAACAAATATTCAATCGGCTAGTCGCCGTAATTAAAGCATAACAACCAAAATTACTGTCATTTCCACGACAACCAATTCCGTAGAACTTACGTGACATAACTAAATTATAGGAAAAATAATATAACAAAATAATTTCACTTATCAGCATAATGTAAACATGAATTATTATCGGAATATATATATATTATTAGCACATGGTTTATTTAAGGGCTATGAATAAGTCGAATAAATATAGTGTTCAAGGTTGGACATAACAGCCGGCGATGTAGTGTAAAATACCTCTGCGTACCCATTTTCTGTAACAGTCGTGAGTGTATGTACTATATATTTCTCTAAATGCCGTTGGATAATTGTAATACTTTGTCAAGTAAGTACTGTTTAACAATAAATTTGACTGTTGATACATACATACATACATAAACTCACGCCTGTATTCCCCGAAGGGGTAGGCAGAGATGCATTTGCATGCACCCACATTTCGCCAGGTATGTATCAGTCCCACGTAATAGGGGGCGAGCCTATTGCCGTTTTTCGGGTACATTCCAGACTCCGTGCTGTTACTGAGAATTTCCTAATGGAAAAACCCAATAACACTTTGCCCGACCCGGGAATCGAATCCAGGACCTCTAGATCGCAGGGCATATACTTGTACCGCGAGACCACGAGGCAGTCGATACATATTTATATGTATATTAGGTTCATTCAGAAATTTGCGCAAGAGGTTTGGATGGGTGACTCAATTAATTTTCCTCATTAAACTAAACTCTTCTGAACCAATTTTCCAATCATATATCAATCGTCAGGATGTTCGTAATGTCGTCGGGAAAATATTTATTCGCAACGAAACGAAAATAAATGTCATTTGAATAATATCGTAGACCATTGAAACTAAATGAATGATACTATATGATAATAATCATTAAACGCTCTTATATCTACAGTGTTTAATACCAATTCGTTACAAGACTGTTTTATATCAAAATTTTTTGGTCAATCATAATCATAACCCGCGGTTTTACTTAGATATCCCGGTTATAAAGCATTGTATGTATGTTGGTTAATATTTCATAAATAATCTCTCAAATTATCATCCGTTCAGACATTCAGGCGTGGCTGTGTAACCGAAATCGAAAAATCTTTTCCATATATTATTACATTAGGATGTGAAAACTGTCGTGTGCCATAAAATAAGGCATGCAAATGAAAGTAAGCAGATTTGATTTCCGGGTGGAATACTGTTTGGTTTCATAGCTGCGAAATTCTTAGTAGTACTCGTAATATGAAATCTGTTAAAGTGTGATTAATAAATGCTGAAAAATCTAGCTGTACACATCACCTAACTTACCCTGCCCTTTAGAAGATAAATTGAGAAATAGTGAGTCCTAAAAGCGCTAATATCATCATCATCAGCCCAAATACGTCCCACTGCTGGGCACGGGCCTCCTCTACAACTGAGAGGGTTTAAGCCTTAGTCCACCACGCTGGCCTAGTGCGGGTTGGCGGACTACACATCTAAGAAATTCCTAAGAACTTTTTAGGTGTGCAGGTTGTATCACGTTTTCCTTCACCGTTAAAGCAAGTGATAATTCATTGTGAATACACACATAACTTCGAAAAGTCAGAGGTGTGTGCCTGGGGTTTGAACCTGCGACCGTCGAAATTCTCGACCGCGCGCCTAAACCTCGAGGCCATCACTGCTTATGCAGCTGTACTTAAAGCGCTAATATAGACACGTCCAAAAGGATCGCTGACTACAATCATAACTTATGTTTATGGCGCATTAGGAACCTCGAAAATATCGATATATCGCTTTTTTTTTACATAACGGTACGATATAATATATCGTCTTCTTTTTTTGGATTTCCGACATCCCTATGTCGGGGTCTTTATTCCCTAAGAGTACTCGATACCTTGAAGTATCGATACTTTTTTTTCGAAACTATTCATGAGTACAGTATCGATACTTTTTATTCGATATCGTGTCCCTAATCATAAGCAGAATCATATCAATCTGTTTCACATCATGACTTCTTAACTTCTAATAAATTGTTTGACTTTTATAAAAGTCAATAGCGAAATAAAATAAAATATAAAATGTTTATGTTTGAACTGAAAGATTGACAAGTGAAAAGTAATGCTCCCATCATTTATATGTTACATAACAACGTTTACGGACTTATAAACTGCCTCGTGGTCTCGCGGTACAAGTATGTGCCGAGCGATCTAGAGGTCCTGGCTTCGATTCCCGGGTCGGGCAAAGTGTTATTGGGTTTTTCCATTAGGAAATTCTCGGTAACAGCACGGAGTCTGGAAATGTGTCCGAAAAACGGCAATAGGCTCGCCCCCTATTACGTGGGACTGATACATACTTGGCGAAATGTGGGTGCAGAAATGCACCTCTGCCTACTCCTTCGGGGAATACAGGCGTGAGTTTATGTATGTACGGACTTATAAATGTTATGGATATTTCTGATGCTACTTAATACGAGTATATTTTTAGTGCATATGTATTTAATCCTCACTAACCAATGCCAACCGGCACTAGGCCAGCGTGGTGGTCTAAGGCCTAAACCCCCTCAGATGTAGAGGAGGCCCGTGCCCAGTAGTGGGACGTATATGGGCTGATGATGATTATGTAGAACCAATGTTAAGCTGAGAGTAAACGAATCCTGACCTACTAATATTTTAAATGCGAAAATAACTCTGTCTGTCTTTTAGGCATTCATGTCTTAAACGCTGGGCCTATTTCAATGATTTGGTATGGAGATAGATACCTTGGACCTTGGGATAGAACATAAGATACTTTTATCCCGGGAAAATGCAGTGTTCCCCGGGAATGAGCCCTTAATTCAAATTTGCCCTTGGCCAGTGCCGTACCTAACAGCTTGTTGTCTATATCTCTAGACATACATGATGACTAATATATCTACACCTACGCCAGAATATCAAAGACTATTTCATCATTATTCCCATCCAAGTGAGGCGATCGAGGTGGTTATTTTAATCATTACTAACAGCAGAGTCTTTTAGATTTTTCTATTTTAAAAGAAGAGGCGGAGAGAATTTCATGGAGAATTCTTGACGCATTAATTATAGAGAAAGTAATTACAACAGTTAATTTTACTTCAAGACAGTTTTTACTGTATTACAATACAGTCTATCTTACATCTCCATCCATAGTATGGCAAATGTTGTCTCTTCTTCAAAATTCCCGAAATCAACATTAAAAAAAAGGAGCTAACCATAACTTTGCACTTTTTCTCTTTATTGAAAATTGATTGAAATATAAACGGTCTGGCAAAATAATGGGATTGAATGAAAGCTAATACACGCGAACGTGAAGTACACACTACTTGATACACGACACCCCGCTATTTCCCACTTATGAAATGGATATGTGCCCGCGCCTCGATCACAATAGTCCATTGTTTTGTAACCAGCGCTGTAGCTAAAATATCTGATAGTATTCTGCTGAACCTAATTGTCAAGCTAAAACCTTGAGCTTCGTGAAATAAGATGTCTATATTCATCATGCATCTCAGTTATGCATACGATGTTTCCTGGATATGTGATTTTACCAAGTTTAGCTATTACCGACGGCGCCCATTTCCGACTCATAGTTTTATTCTAAATTGAATTTGAGATCGAAAATCTGTCAATTGGCATTTTAATGTCTTGAATGTCTAAATGAGTTTATACTCTTAAAAAAAATATTTTTGTCCCGTTTACTTTCATAGCACAGTTTCTTTAAGAGTAATTGTATTTTAGGTGGGACCTATTCAGAAAATAATTTTCAACTCAGTTGTTCATCACCAGTCCATATACGTCCCACTGCTGGGCACGGGCCGGGTTTTAGGCATTAGTCCACCACGCTGGCTTAGTGCGGGTTGGCCGACTACACACCTAAGAAATTTCTAAGAACTTTTAGGTGTGCAGATTTCCTCAAGATGTTTTCCTTCACCGTTAAAGCAAGTGGTAATTCATTGTAAATGCACACATAACTTTGAAAAGTCAGAGGTTTGAAACCGCGACCGCTGAGATTCTCGACCACGTGCCTAAACCTCTAGGCCATCACTGTTTGCATTGTAATGTGGGTTGGTCCCATTCAGAATTTCATTTTCAACTCAGTTGTTCAAATCAACAAAATTCTTCATAAAAACTGGTCATATGATCGAGAAATTCTTCTCATCGATATTTAAAAGTTTGTTTATTCCGGCAAATATCTCCGATCATCAATGTCATCGTACCGAGGCGATGTACCTCGACAACAAAGTCCGAGCTTCCTTCGACATTGATCTCTCTTCGTGAAGTCGTAAACATTTAACGAGCGACCACAGCGATCACAATGCTGTTGTTTATATTATTGTTACGTCGGAACACGATGCAGAGCGTTGTAAAAATACACACACGCTTGTCACTGCCCACGGTGAACGTTCGCGTTTTGATCTAATGCTACGTGGATTCTCGGTGGAGGTAAATTTATGTCGGTTTTCATTTAATTGAAAGTGTTTAGATATGCGAATATTTGTTTAGGGTTTGGGTGTTAATGAGCCCTTAAAAGCGTGTTTTCTACCCAATTTATTTCTTGTAACATGTAACAAAAGACATAATATTTAGGTCTTAGAGTGAGGTCATCATCAGCCCAAATACGTCCCACTGCTGGGCACGGGCCTCCTCTACAGCTGAGTGGGTTTAGGCCTTAGTCCACCACGTTGGCCTAGTACGGGTTGGCGGACTACACACCTAAGAAATTCCTAAGAACTTTTAGGTGTGCAGGTTTTATCACGATGTATTCCTTCACCGTTAAAGCAAGTGATAATTCATTGTGAATACACACATAACTTCGAAAAGTCAGAGGTGTGTGTCTGGGGTTTGAACCTGCGACCGCCGAAATGCTCGACCGCGCGGCTAAACCTCGAGGCCTCGAGTGTGAGGTCACGATATATTTTTTAAAACTAATGTTAAAATAGCTTGTTAACACAATTGCAACAAACTAGAATGATTTTTGCACATTTTTCTGCACATAAAACATTTTGTAAGTTTGTTTCGTCACTCAATCGCACAAAAATAACTAGGTGTAGACATTTTTTATTACGACAAAGTCGGGGACAGAAGATAGTAAGTCTATACTAACAGAAAAACAACTGAAGAAACTGCAGAAAAACAACTATAAAAATTCTATACAATTTCGATCGCGTTCCTTTGTTTACCAATACCATCAATAAAGACGTGAAATAGAATACGCTGAAACGTGTGCAGGTAATTAATCCGAGCAAATATTTGTTGATTCTCTGTACACTGTTAGCATCTCCGTCGACCTCCCTCAATAATTGGTTTCGGGAGGGAGATGGTTTAATTATACGTTGGAATACAACGCGCTGGTGAAGCTGTGCCAAAGGCTTGTTTGGATGGAACACGAGATGTAAACACTAACGATTTGGTAATTAGTGATGCAAACACTGCTAATCCGTACTAGGCCAGCGTGGTGGACTAAGGCCTAAACCCTCTCAGTTGTAGAGGAGGCCCGTGCCCAGCTGTGGGACGTATATGGGCTGATGATGTTGATAGTGATTGAACTTAAAAAACAATTTTACTATCAAATCCTAAGAGAATAAAGAAGTCTTATGTCTCTGAAATAAATGTAATAATTACAGGGATGAAGGTTTGGGATTGGAAAGTACATAAAATCCACTATTTTAAGCCTACTTTAATCCAGAATGAAAAATCCACTGATTTACATTCAAAAAACTTGTACAATGAATGTTTGCTTATAGAAAAAGCGTATCCTTCAATATAAATTTCACTTCTCAATACTGTAAATTTTAATAAAATAAATATGGTAATTTTCAGTGGAAGCTGATTTGGATTGTGAACTATTTATAACTCCATGTTTTCGTCTGTAATTGCTTAGTTTGTTTCCCAAATAAATTTAAAATTTAATACAAAGTAGGCAGTAGCACAAAGTTAACAGGATTGACGAACGAAACAAATCGATGCCCAAATCACTCGGATTAAAATTGATTATCTCTGTTCATCGTCAGTTATTGTAGATGCACCAATACAAATGGTATTAGGGGTATACGAGTATTTGCATACTAATATCGTAAATAAGCGAGTTCGGTTGGTTTATCACTCGCCCACGTTCGAATAATAAAATTAACGTGAAATTTGCTTCGGAAACGGATTTTGATACTGTCTATTAAATGCTAGTGAGCGTTCATCACGAGAGATAATGTTTCAGTTATAGTTCATACTTCGTCATTGTTCTACAATATTTTATGTTAGTGTCTCACCACGATTTCATATGTCTAGACTTAAAAGGTTGAGCCATTCTGATTTATTTATTTATACATACATTTCTCCATCTGAGCATTTCTGCCTACACTGATTTTATGTAATGTAATGTAACATACTGCCTCTTCGAGACAAGCTCAGCTTAGTGTAGAGTCAGTAGGTAAATTCTAAGTTGAAACCATTTGTATTGATTAGGACTACCTGTAAATGTAATTGTGAAATGTGAATTGTGGAATAAATAAATGAATAAATTTATAAGGGTAATTAATATTTAAATTTATATAACTTTTACATTAATGATAAGGCTCTGGAGAAAATATAAAATTTATTGAAATTAAAAAGTAAATATTTTAATAAATAGCCTTAATAAAATAAAAGACAGTGAGGGCTTTATCATCACTGTTGGACGCTCAGGATTGACGATGAGATTTTTAATGCAAACTTGGACGTCCATAGCCCAATGAAGGAGTCGGTCTGGAAGTCATTAGATCTATACCAGTACATGTTTGACATATTTATTTAGTACTAGCTTTTGCTCGCGACTCCGTCCGCGTAGACTACAGGGTTGAGTTCAGAAAGAAAATAAGTTGTAGCCTTTGATTGAAGAAATTCGTATATTTTAAACTGAAAAGTTACTAATCTTATATAGCTTGCATCTCAAAATCTTTTCTTAGGGGATGCCTACGTCATAGTAGCTGTATGCATGCAAAGTCTCGGCCCGACCGGTTTAAATTTGACAAAGTTTCATACAAACTTTCATCCCCTATTTTATCCCCTTGGGGGTAGAATTAATGCATGCCAAATTTCAGCCCCATCCGTCCAGTGGTTTGGGCTGTGCGTTGATAGATCACTATGTCAGTCAGTCACCTTTGAGTTATATATATTTAGATATTAACCGCTTAAATCGACATCATCCCATGGCAGGGGATTAGACAGGGATTAGAGAGATCCCCCCACCAACACCGGCTTACGTAGTAGCTACGGACCTCCCAGTACATATTGCAATTGACAATGCTACAAACAACTCTCGACCCATTCAGTAAACTCGTGATCGAGTAGAATTCAAGGACCCGCCGTCGCCGCATCAAGTGATGTTGTTGTTACATTTATCCCCGTCCATTCCCACAGTGAATACATCGAACACAATCCAATACAAACAATCCGCGTGTCTGTTTGTTTTCACCATACGATTCGTGACGTAATACCCGCGGTTCCCGGGCGCGCAGTCGACTATCCCAAGTACTTTCCTGAGTGGCGTCGTCGAGTGCTCGCGTTCGATTCTCATTCATAAACAATATTTTTTATTAACCCTTAATTGGACACCGTGCAGTATATAGTTACTTCTCGTCAAAATAACAAGATTTTATTTGAAAAGGTCCATTATAATGGATGTAGATTTTTCAGGATACTGGAATAGGTAATTTTTTTCAATTACATTGTGCAATTAAAAGCAGTGATGGCCTCGAGGTTTAGGCGCGCGGTCGAGAATTTCGGCGGTCGCAGGTTCAAACCCCAGGCACACACCTCTGACTTTTCGAAGTTATGTGTGTATTCACAATGAATTATCACTTGCTTTAACGGTGAAGGAATACATCGTGATAAAACCTGCACACATAAAAGTTCTTAGGAATTTCTTAGGTGTGTAGTCCGCCAACCCGCACTAGGCCAGCGTGGTGGACTAAGGCCTAAACCCTCTCAGTTGTAGAGGAGGCCCGTGCCCAGCAGTGGGACGTATATGGGCTGATGATGTACATTGTCTAGGAACCCTTACAAGCTATGTAACATTTGTGATGATCGAACAAATAAAAAAATAGACTGTCGAAGGTTAACCACATCATTGGAATGTTGGAACGTTACCGTACCATATAACCGACAGCCCCGTGGTGCAGTTGGCTAAATACCAGCTTGCGAAAGGAGAGGCCGCGGGTTCGATCCCCGCACCGAGACAAATGTTTGTGTGATCCAAAAGTGTTTGTTTCGGGTCTGGGTGTATGTGAGACCGAAAAGTCTCTCGTAGTTTCTGATACCCACGACACAAGACTTGTATCTTAATGTGGGGTCAGACCTATTTATGTGACTGTTTATTTATCATTTATTTATTTAGTCTCTATGTCTAAAGAAACGAATATGAAGATCGTCATCTCTCAACAGCCGACGCGATTATCATGATTTGAATGGCTGATAACTTCACGCATAGTCAAGGGATAGACAGAATATATATTTAGGATTCGCCAACTGTTTCAAGCTCAAACTTAGTGGCTATAGCCTATTACCGTTCACCAGTCTCATTCCCAAGCTGTATGATGCTTCTGAGAATTTCCTGACGTAATAACTCTTAGAATATTAGGTATTATTGTAAACTCATTTCATATCCGCTACATCCGATAGAGGGCGTGGCTGGACGCTATTCAACGTGTTTCTGCACTAATGGATAAGCTTGTCGATAAGTAATTATAGAGTTATCTAGGTCAACATGCATGCACTGTTAGGAGTAGAACATAATTAACTTGATGACCTAGTAGTAGAATATTCCAGAGGTCGGGTTTAAGTAAAGTAAACATAATAGACTCACTATAACTCACAACATAATAATAACGAATTGGGATAGGTGAAATAAGAAGAAAAATTGTACACCATTGTAATTTTTGAAGTTATACTTCTTTTGGCGCGTTAGAAAAAAAATATGAGAGTAAATTTTTATGCGATGCGCGAGCACACCGTCACAAAAAACCGACACCGTAACCGCGACTATCAACATGACAGTCTGACTTTGTTACTTCAGCGACGTCAACAGTGGGTGAATTTTGTATTGCGGAGTGTAAGAGTTATCATCTTCTGGAAGGTAAAATTGTTGGTAATTGTAAATACATACATACATAAACTCACGCCTGTATTCCCCGAAGGGGTAGGCAGAGGTGCATTTCTGCACCCACATTTCGCCAAGTATGTATCAGTCCCACGTAATAGAGGGCGAGCCTATTGCCGTTTTTCGGGCACATTTTCCAGACTCCGTGCTGTTACCGAGAATTTCCTAATGGAAAAACCCAATAACACTTTGCCCGACCCGGGAATCGAACCCGGGACCTCTAGATCGCACGGCACATACTTGTACCGCGAGACCACGAGGCAATTGTATTGATCGCAATGTATTTTTTTTTTACATTGTGTTCCGACTGACGCAATTGATAAAGATTCGAGACCCGTCCTTTCCATTCCCTATCATATTGATGCTGTTTTAAGGTTGAAAGTTATGCACATAGACAGATATGGCCAAGATAGCGACTACTCTGATTTAAATATATATATATATATATATATATAGCCCTCCTCACCGATTTCGGTGAGGAGACTCTGATTTACAGGATGTATTCAGACCGTGATCGGAAACTAAGGCAGGTAATAGCGACGGTGATTACAAACTCATTGGCGTTAAAGAAAATCACGACAAAAAATAAAAAATTTGTCGTTTTCCTAACAATCATAGATATTAAGTGGATGTGGTTGTACGGAAAATGTATTTATTTTTATTTTTTATCGGGATTTTTTTTATGTCACGGTGTTTGTAATCACCGCAGCTATTATCTGCCTTAGTTTCCGATCACGGTCTGAGTACACCCTGAATAATATGTAAGAGTCATCATCGTGACTCTTGTTACTGTAGGTCGCGTTGTGAGATCTGACTGTTTATAACTAGATCAAGTGTAGTCCATTGGAGGCCCATCCTCCCGCAATAAATTCTAGAGCGATCCGTTAGAAGCGACCTCCATCAGGTCATCGATCCATTTTGTCGATAGACGTCATCATGACACAATGATACCGACCTATCTACCTTTTTTTTTTTTTTTTTTAACTGGCACGGCAAAGTGACTCCACTGTACCTGATACCTGTGCCATTTCTAGTGAATATTTCTAATATATATATTTTTTAGATTATTATATATACTTTAATATACATAGATTTTATTTATATATAATTATAATGCATAAAATAAGTAGATATGAATACATATGTGTGAGGAAGTATTTATTATGTATGGTCTATTTGTAAATACAGTAATTTCTCTTTTACATCAACCATGCTTCATCTCTCCAACACCCTTAGGTAGACTGTCTGTACTGTGTCTGTACAATTATATGCCGTGCGATCTAGAGGTCCTGTGTTCGATTCCCGGGTCGGGAAAAGTGTTATTGGGTTTTTCCATTAGGAAATTCTCAGTAGCAACACGGAGTCCGGAAATGTGCCCGAAAAACGGCGATAGGCTCGCTTCCTATTACGTGGGACTGATACCTGGCGAAATGTGGGTGTAGAAATGCTTCCTGCCTACCCCTTCGGGGAATACAGGCGTGAGGTAATGCATGTATGTTTGCATTACCGACGAAAATTCTTCACATTAATGAATAGCTCTCAAATTAGTTTCATGGCTCAATTAAACCAATCTAGAAATATTAGACGTTACAAATTAAATATAATGATGTTAATAACGTTAAAACTCGTTGGAAATATTTATTTAGAGCGCGAGACGCCGCACATCTCGCGCGAGTAAACAAACAGAATATGATGAATTGAGACGATCAAACACATCAAATGATCTTCAAATTATTTATTTACTGTACAAATAAATGATGAAGTTGATGTATCGCTGTATTGGGTAGTTTATAACGTCGGAGTTGCAGGTTTGATACCCGCAAAGACAAATATTTGTGTGATCCGCAAACACTTGTTTCGTGTCTGGATGTTTGTTAAATTGAAAAAGTTTCGCAAAGCTTCTTGGTATTCAAGACTTCATCTCAGAATTCTTAAGTGCGTGTATGAATGTTGGGTGAATTTATTAATTTTATCACAGAACTACTAATTCCTGCAGCTTCACTCGGTTGATACAGATATTGTCAACTTTTCTTCATAAGAGCTTTGAAAAATTATTTCTTATGGAGTTCTTTACCTAATCGTTCAATGGGTGGAGCTGAGTGTTAAGAAATCAGTTAGTAACGACTATCTATATATATATATATATATATATTCTTCTTTTTTTTTCTATATAGATATATATAGGTATATATATATATTATATATATATATATATTCTCTTTTTTTTTCTCTTTGTACACACTGCCCTCCAAATTAAATCCCTTCAGTTTGTCCATCCTATGGTTGCCTTGAAAAGATCGCCATGTGCGATAAGGCCGCCATTTGTACCTTTCAATGTATGTTTTTTTATGTTTTTTTTTGTGTTTAGTGTACAATAAACTGTTAAATAAATAAATAAATATCTAAACAGATACTAACAGTCAAAAACTAGTGACGTCAAAGACGATGCAGACAGTGGATTAATGGCCTCCCAGCCAATTCATCATCAGCCCAAATACGTCCCACTGCTGGGCACTGGCCTCCTCTACAACTGAGAGGGTTTAGGCCTTAGACCACCACGCTGGCCTAGTGCGAGTTGGCGGACTACACACCTAAGAAATTCCTAAGAACTTTTTAGGTGTACAGGTTTTATCACGATGTTTTCCTTCACCGTTAAATGATGATGATGAACGATGAATGATGATGAACTGACTCAAACGACGTCAAAGACGACGCAGACAGTGGATTCATAGCCTCCCAGGCAATTCAGTTGCTAATAATATCCTTTTGTAGATTACAATTGTTTGATGGCGAAATGAAATGTTGCAATTGAAAACACGGCCGAGCATGAAGCCCAGTGTAACATCAAAGATATTATGTGTTTCGATACAAAACAACGCGATGGAATTGTGTCAGCAGAACAAATGGTGTAGCTGAATGTACTGGCATTGAGGTTTACGAGATTGTAAACGCAACAAACATAAGTAGAATGGAGACGGTCATGTTATTAGCTAGTTGAGCGCGTCTTCGTCTGCCTCGAGTGATTTTTTTTGTTATAGGGTACTTATTCCGAGTTTTTATTTTCCAAATTACTTAGTCTAGCTGCTTCGTCGGTTTACAGCGAGCGATAGTCGGATTTTTGGTTTTAATTATTGGGTCAAACAAAGTTCGAAACGAGGAAATTTTCAAAAACGGCACGGATTTTGGAAACGTGTCTGAAAAAGGAGAATAGGTTAATACCCTAATTAAAGAAATGTACCTATTCTTACGGGTATTTAGGCCTATGTGTATGTAGTATTTATATGCATAATACATATATACATAACCTCACGCCTGTATTCTCCAAACGGGTAGGCAGAGGTGCACCTCAGCCATTTTATTACCAGATTCCTAAACCCATATTTCGTCAGGTTTGTATGAGTCCCACGTAATATGGGGCAAGCCTATTGCCGTTTTTCGGGCACATTTCCTAACTCCGTACAGTTACTGATAATTTCTTAATGGAAAAACCCCAATAACACTTTACCCGTATCGAACTCGAGACCTCTAGATCGCACGGCACATACTTGTACATCGAGGCAGTAGTATTAATATGGCAATATTAATAAGACTTAGCAAACTATTTCTTCAAAGCGATTATCTACGATACAATGACGTATTATTCCTTTTGTCCTTCCCTCTGGTATGACATCAGACATTAGTTATTCATGACGCCTCATTTTACTGCCGTATTCACTCGAACAGTTTAATTGTCGGGAATTGTACGAGCGTAATGATACGCCTCGAGTGACCTGACATTAATAGTACAGAAAGAATATTTAATATTTTAATGTTTGAATTTTATTCCGTCTTCACAAACTAAAGCTTTATTTAAAAAGTCAGGTCTGCATTCCCGAAAGGGTAGGTAGAAGTGTAAGTCTGCACTTTTGTATCATTAACTGAATTTTGTTCGTTATAAACGCGCCTATAAACTTAGGACTCCCATTTATACCCTTTTTTTTTTACGAGAGGAAAGCGCAATAAGCTCCCTGTTCGGTACCTCGGGCCTTCCAACCCAACGCGTGGAACTATTGTTCGAGTTGGGTCCCTAACCAAAAGAGTTAGAGCAATATTAGCGTAAACCCTTCAGTGGTTTCATCATCAGTCCATATACGTCCAGTGGGACGTACGTGGACGCAGTGGCTGGGCACGGGCTTCCTCTACAACTGAGAGGGTTTAGGCCTTAGTCCACTACGCTGGCCTAATGCGGGTCGGCGGACTACACACCTAAGAAATTCCTAAGAACTTTTAGTTGTGCAGGTTTCATCACGATGTTTTCCTTCACCGTTAAAGTACGTGATAATTCTGTATTCATACACATAACTTCGAAAAGTCAGAGGTGTTTGCCTGGGGTTTGAACCCGCGACCGTCGAGATTCTCGACCGCGTGCCTAAACCTCGAGGCCGTCACGACTTCTCTCGAGTGGTTTCAACTAAGTGGTAATGGATCAGTTAGTAAAGATTGCCTCTAATATATCCAATCCAATCCAATCCATCAGCCAATCGAAATCCACTGCTGGACATAGGCCTCTCCCAATGACTTCCACAGGGACCTGTTGGAAGCAGCCTGCATCCAGCGACGTCCCGCGACCTTCACCAGGTCGTCTGACCATCTTGTCGGAGGACGTCCCACGCTGCGCTTTCCGGTACGTGGCCTCCACTCGAGAACTTTTTGGCCCCATCGGCCATCAGTTCTCCGCGCTATGTGCCCGGCCCATTGCCACTTCAACTTGCTAATCCGCTGGGCTATGTCGGTTACTTTAGTTCTCCTACGGATCTCCTCATTTCTGATTCGATCTCGTAGGGAAACCCCGAGCATAGCCCTCTCCATAGCTCGTTGAGTGACTCTGAGCCGTCTAATGAGGCCCATAGTGAGAGGCCACGTCTCAGTGCCGTATGTCATCACTGGTAACACACAACTATCGAAGACTTTTGTCTTCAGGCACTGAGGTATTTTGGACGAGACGACGTCGCGTAGTTTCCCGAACGCTGCCCAACCGAGTTGGATTCGACGATTGACCTCTCTCTCGAAGTTGGACCTGCCTAACCGGACCACTTGTCCCAAATAGACATATTCGTCTACAACTTCGAGAGTCGAGCCCCCAACTGCGATCGGGGTGGGCACAACATGGACATTCGACATGATCTTCGTCTTGTCCATGTTCATTTTAAGACCCACCTGTTGAGAGACTCGATTGAGGTCTTCGAGCATAGTGCTAAGGTCTTCCAGCGATTCTGCCAAGACTACAATATCGTCGGCAAACCGAAGGTGTGTGATATACTCGCCGTTGATGTTGATGCCGAATCCTTTCCACTGCAAGAGCTTGAAGGCGTTTTCCAGCGCGGCAGTGAACAGTTTCGGAGATATGACATCTCCCTGTCTCACGCCTCTCTGTAGTGGAATAGCCTTCGTGCTCTGATATTGTACTCGGACCGACATGGTGGCGTTGCTGTATATGCTTTTCAACACCTCGATGTACCGACAGTCAATGTGGCACCGCTGGAGAGACTCTAGCACAGCCACACGTCATAGTCCACAAACGCTAAACAAAGCGGCAAGTTATATTCCTCGGTTTTTTGTATAACTTGCCGAAGCGTATGGATGTGGTCTATGGTGCTAAAGCCTTTTCGAAAACCGGCTTGTTCGGGAGGCTGGAAGTCATCAAACCTGCGTTCGAGACGATTGGTGATGACCCTCGAAAACAACTTATAGACATGGCTCAGGAGCGAGATGGGCCTGTAATTCTTCAGCAAAGTGTTATCACCATTTTTGAAGAACAGTACCACCACGCTCCTGCTCCATGCCTCTGGCGTTGAGCCCTCGAGGAGAACGGAATTGAAGAGCCTCTGAAGGACTTTAAGTACCGGCGTTCCGCCCGCTTTCAGAAGCTCTGAAGTGATTCCGTCCTCACCTGGCGCCTTGTTGTTCTTAAGTTGCTTCAGGGCCATCTCAATCTCACACAGGCTGATGTCCGGGATATCATCACTGAAGTGGCGGATCAACTCGGCTCTCGGGTCTTCGGCCGAGCTAACAGTCGGTTCGGCAACCGAGGTGTAAAGCTGTCCGTAGAACCTCTCGATCTCCCTTAACACCTCTGCCCTCGTCGACACTACGCTGCCGCCCTCCGTCTTCAGCCTAGACAACTGTCTTTGCCCAATAGACAAGTCTCTTGCAAACACTTTGGAGCCTCCGTTCCGCTCAATTGTCTCTTTAATGCTCACAGTATTGTGAGCACGGACATCGTGTCGCAAGGACTTCCAGATCCGTCTATTGAGCTGACGATATGCTTCGGCGTCCTCGGAAGACTGCAGCGCCATAGATCGACGTTCGGCCATAAGGTCAAGAGTGTGGATCGAGAGTTTTTGAGGTCTATCTCTACGGCGAGGTCTAAAATGCTTAGATCCCACCGTATGGACAGCTTCTACCAAACCGCTGTTTAACTCGTCCACTGCAAGGTTTTCTTCTAGACAATCAAAGCGATTTCGAAGCTCGAGTTGAAAGCTCTCGGGGTTTTGGATATGAGCGCGAGTAGGTCGGAGCGTAGACTTCATCATGCGACGCCTTTCTAGCTGGACGTTGATATTCAATGAGCCTCTAACCATTCGGTGATCACTGCCGGTTTTCACCCTGTTGATCACAGAGACATCACTGAATATCCGTCTATTCGTCGTCAAGATGAAATCTATCTCATTTCTCGTAGAACCGTCAGGACTCAGCCAGGTCCATTTCCTGTGAGGCGGCTTCTGGAAAAAAGAGTTCATCGCGAAGAGTCCCTCTTTCTCCAGAAAGTCGGCCAGCCTCTGACCCCTGAGGTTCCGTTGCCCATGTCCAAATTGCCCCACTTTCAACTCTGCATCGCTTCTCTTGCCCAACTTTGCGTTGAAGTCCCCCATAACAACATTGAAGTAGGTTTTGGAAGTATGTATGGCCCGACTTATGTCCTCATACATCTCCTCTACTTCTTCATCTGGGTGTGTCGAGGTCGGCGCGTATACCTGTATGACCTTCAACGAATATCTTTTCGATATTCTGAGTATAAGGTACACTACCCTGCTCGACACACTTTCGATGGATACGATGTTGTTGATGAGAGACCTGTGGACGAGAAATCCGACACCTCCTCGGGACTGTTGGTCGTCCCCCCGGTAGAAGAGCAGGTTACCGGACTTCAGGGTTATCGTGTCCTCCCCGATTCTTCGGACTTCCGACAACCCCAGAATGTCCCAGTGTAACCCGCTCAATTCTTCTTCCAGTTCGACAATCTTCTCGTCTGTCCTCAACGTGCGTATGTTGTGTGTTACCAGGGCCAGTCGTCGTCGGGGGTGGTAGCCGGGGCCAACCCGGGGATTCTTAGCACCCCCTGCCCCGCCGTAACCATGGCCGCTACCGTAGCCAGGAATAGCGGGGCTGCCGGGGACTGGGGGCCTGGTCCTGGTTGTACTCATTGTGAGGTAATTGCCAATACTCGCCACGCTTGGCAGGCGGGTTGGCGAGCGCAGGAGGGGACTCGCGTTGATGACGCTGCTGCCCGTCATCAACCGGGGAAAGGGAATGGGGTGTGTGGGTAGAGCATGATATGGGAAAGGAAAGTATGGCCTGTAGGAGTGGATACTGCAGTCACGGAAGGGGAGGTTGGTAGTGACTGCAGTAGCTCGGGGAGGTCGAGGTCGCGTACTCGAAGCACCTATTCTAGGGTAGGCCATGACCACTAGATAGGAGCATCCCTGACCATAAGTAATATAGTATACAGATAAAAATCTGGAAGTAAGCGGCGGTCACCACAACTTAACAGATGACCCGACCATCTGTTGTATGGCAATGATGAAAATTGAAAAACTGATGATACTAATTCATCACCATCAACTCTTATACCGTGGGCCACTGGTGCAATACGGATTGATTGACTTCACACAACTAAATATTGGAGAAGATATTTTAGATCTAACCTACATAACTTCGAAAACTCAGAGGTGTGTGCCTGGGGTTTGAACCTGCGACCACCGAAATTCTCGACCGCGCGCCTAAACCTCGAGGCCATCACTGCTAGTAGATCTAACTTCCTCTAGATTTATTCACCCTTTTTTTTTTTTTTGTTCTCGAGGGGAAAGCTGTTTATGGCTCTACTTCCCGCCAGCCCCGGGGGAGGGGGGGGCGGGAAGCGTATGTCGGGGTCACCGGTCTTCCAGCCCGGCGCGCGGCGACGTCATGTCCGCGCAGATGTTAGTGCCGGGCTGGGTCCCTAACAAAATTCCCTAAACCGGCATACCGACCAAAACCCCCCGGTGGCCATCTCCGCGCCGAGTGGGGCGACCACGGTACGTGAGCGAGAAGCGCCCACCGTAATGCCGCAGCCGCCCGGTGAGATTTATTCACCCTAACTATATGAAATAAACAACGTTCATTTTTTACAGAAAATTGTATCAAGATAATAGCTTTAAAGCGTTATACTCATATGTTCACGCCCCACATCTCACGAGGGTGTCTTGACCCAGATCGCCATTTGCCGCCGCATTTAGATGGAATACAGTCTATTTGAGTGGATTATATCGATCTGTGATACGTCCTGGATAAATTCTATCCTTTTAAGCTCACGATTTTCTCAGTGTCTCTCGTCTTTGTTTTTTTTTTTACATATTTACTCGATAAAAAATTTTTATTTTATTTTAATAACTAATTTAAATGCAATAGTTATTTTTTTAAGCAGCATTTGGAAATTGCTCCGTGCGGGCGCGATTTTATAAAAAAAAATATGTAAAGTTGTCTTTCTCTTCTCCCAAAGTCCTATAATCTATACCAAAAACTATCCGAATGATTCACGTAATTTTTGGATTTAATAAAAAAAAACAACATACCTATATATTTTATTTTTAAAATTAGTTTAACGGCTTAAAAGAGCTTATAAAGTACTGTATCAACAAAGATTATTTTTAAATTTGATCCGTATATACATGAACATATATACATAACATGAATTTGGGTACCCCTAGATCCTCAGCTAAATTTAACAAATAGTCACAAAGTTCGTATACTGTATTCACGCTATATATATTTGAATAAACTACACTTCAATTTTATTTATACATATTTTATTCAATACACAGAAATGGACTTCAAGTGGATGTATGGACGTACCATATCTTGTTCAGGATCGCATTATTGAATTGCGAATATTAACTGCTCGTAAAAGACTACATATTGCTATTGGTATCATTTTCATGTGAGTGATCTATTTCTGTCCCGCTTTCTCTTTATATGCTATTTCATATTTTGTATTTTACTATGATAGCCTTCACAGAACAGTTAAATAAGACTAGAAAGGAAATGTCAGCATGCCGAGCGAGCCGAACCTACGATTAGACTATCATATGTTTGACACGGTCACTTCTTAGTAATTCGGGTTGAGCTTAATATCTTGATAATAAAAATCTTAACTTTTCTAAGTGTGTGACAACCAATAGCAGCCCTACATTATTGTTTAAATTTTTTATCGTTGATCGCGTGATCGTAGTAGAATGAACAGGTGACAGACAAGCGGTGACACTCGTCCCCATACAAAATACTTTCTATTTCCCTTCTAATCTTATTCAGCTGATCTGTGATAACCTTTTTTTTTTTTTTTTTTTTTTCCTATCCCACCACACACCCGCCACTGTAACTCCTGTGCTCCAGGATCAACAGCGGCACGCACAGTAATGACACCGAGCAATGAAGCTCAGCGGATCTAAGGGGACCTAAATTTGTCATAATCCCGCAACGAAGTTAATCAGAAAGACAATATAAGGAGGAGTTGAAAAACAAAGAGTTGTTCACTTCCCTCCACAGCAAAGCGGGTGACAAAACATTGAGCTATGAGGTTTTACCCTCACATAAAAAAAAAAAGACAATTACATTTAGTGATATTAGACGCAAGTAACGCACCACGGGTAAAAACTGTATGAGTTTTATTGACTAAATTGGACCTAAAGTGCGAGCTGTTATGTAGACTTCCAATAATAGGCATGGCAAAAACGCTGGAAAGCACGGAAATTCTTCCTGGATTCAACAAGGTCTGTATAATAGACAACACCAGACGTTACATGCATACTATTGAGCATACAGTTACGCTCATCCGACCAAAGATTGCACTCCCAAAGGATATGATGCGCGGACTGTTCATATTCGCAATTATGTGTTGAGCATTGGCACATAGGAGAATCAACCAACTTAAATGAGAATAATTTGCTACGAAAATTACCGTGACCCGTCAGAAATTGCGACACGTAATGATCGATCTCAAGCCAAGTTTTTGCCAAACGATCGCTCACCGAAGGAAAATATTGATAAAGATGACGCCCCTTTATAGAGAGACTCCATCGATTTTGCCATTCTTCTATTAATTCCGAGTAAGTCTCGGGGTATGGTTTAAATAACCGACTAATTTTCAAAAGGTCGCGCGAGGAAAGAAAATCTTTATCAATATTTTGCTTGTTGGAAAAATATAACGCGGCGCGACGTTGCACTTCCAGGTCGACTGGAAGTACTCCCGCCAGAACAGGTAAAGCTTCAGTACTAACAGTTCTGTACGCCTTACACAAAAATATCAACGCCAAACGTTGACTCTGGAGCAATTTCCTTCTGACGGCACCGACAGTTGCCCTGTCGGCCCACACAGGGGAAGCGTAACAAATGCAACCCAAATATGTAGCTCCATAAATTACTTTTAAGGTGTTAAACGACAGACCCCAAGTTGACGCTGATATCCTTGTCAAGGCATAAAAGTTGTTTTTTGATTTTTCACCGACGCATTTTATATGTTCTATAAAAGAGAAATTACGTTCTAGAACAAGCCCTAGGTAAGAAACAGACTGTTTATTTTTGATCGAGACGTTATTAAATTTTATACGCGGCGGGGTTTTCAGAGAGCCTTTCAGCAGCAAATGAAATGATTTTTGGGGTGCGAACGAGAGACGGTTTCTTTCACCCCAGTGAGTAATTAAACTAAGACACGCGTCTGCTAACTTTTCTAGACCTGATCTGCTATTTGACTGTATGAGCAAGAGTCCGTCATCCGCATATCCTATTAAAGAGCAACATGGAGGTAAAGGAATCGCGAGAAAGTCGTCAAAGCCTAGATTCCATAAGTAAGGGCCGACTACGGAACCCTGGGGACAACCCATTGTCAGTGTCTTCGACACTGCGTGGTGACCTAAGCGCAACTTGGTTGTGCCATGGATAAAATACGAATAAATCATAGAAAATATATTCCTTGGGCAACCGCGAGACTTTAATTTCAGAAGTAACATAGGCCACCAAGCATTGTCGAATGCACCAGAGATATCTAAAAATATCCCCAACACGTACTTATGGTCCGATTTGTTAACTGTTCTCCTAACCGATAAAGCTGCGTCCACGGTTGATTTACCAATCGTAAAACCGAATTGATTTTCGTGAAATTTCGGTCCGCCCGGTAGTAAGCGAGGCACGATAAGACGTTCAAGTAACTTGCCTAACGACGGTAACAACGTTATTGGACGATACGATTTTGGGTCTTCAGGGGGCTTATTCCCTCCTTTAGGTACGAGTTTAATAAGACCGCACCGCCAAATTCGCGGAAAGACGCCCTCAGCTATACATCGATTATAAACGCACATTATAGCGACACTAGACAACTTACACGCCTCCTTTATCATTTTATTGGAAATTTTATCATCCCCAGAAGCCTTATTAAGAGGCAGGGAGCTAACTACTTCAAGAAATTCGTTAAGAGATGGGCTATCCGAATCGGGAGTAGATGGTGAAACGGAGGCCCATAGCCTTACTTGACTATGATATGCGGAATCGTTATCAAGGCTATCGTCCGGGATAAGTGAGTTTAATAAAGTTTCCGTGGTCTCCTCAATACCAGTAGTGTATGTGTCATTAACCTTTATATTTTCAATATATGCTGAATCAATTGATTTATTAGCTTTAAACTCATGGTAAAGAGGGGACCAAGGACCCTCAGCGTTCAGACGGTCAACAACTCTTCGTAATAAATCGCCTTTTGCTTTAATAATCGCGGCTCTATAACGCGACCTGGCTGTTTTTAGAGTGTTAAAAGCACTTTCAAGTAAATTACTATTGTTACACCGTTTTTTAAGCGAATTGAACCTCCTACGCGCTCGACGAAATAGTTGACGAAGGTGGACTAAGGTATTATTCCACCAATCACATCTACGAGTACCAGTTACAAATGAACGACCGAATGTTATATCCGCACAGTACGTAAAGGTATCTGTCATTATTTCAGCGCAAGCTTCAGCTGAAAGTTCATTGCGAGTGAAATCCTTAGTATGATGCGCAAAAAGCGAGCCAAAAGACTCCCAATTAGCCCCTCTTAATTTATATTTAAAGTTGTAATAATTATTATGATGTCCTCGTGTAAATCCAGGTAAAAACTCGTACACTATCAGGCGATGATCACTACAAGACGCGTCTGGTATAACACGCCATTTATCGATATGGACGTCTCCACATGAAAGTGTGACATCGATTGAAGATTCGCCCATAGGGCTGGAATATGTTGGTGGTGCGTCAGATGTATTATGTATTACAAGATTTAATTCCGCAATAAAATCTTCGACGGCACAGCGTCGCTCTGAATCGGTGGATCTAAATTTGCCATACCAAAGAGGGGAAGACGCATTGACATCTGCGCCAACAACAATTTTGTTTCCCGAAAGAGACCTCAGAACATGTCGCAAATGGTGTAAATGTGGACCCACAGGGTCCGAGTATTGAAAATAACAGCTCACAACGTATAATTTAGTTGAGGGTGTTGTAACCTCCGCGACCGCACAGTGTGACGTCATAAGATTACGCACTGATGTGACTGTAAATACAGAACTCGACACGTAAATGCCTGCTCGTGAACTGTTATCTAGTTGTATTAGTCTAGTACGTAACCGAGCGTGTTGGTACTGCTCTTGGACGAGAACAATGTCAAGCTTATATTCATTAATTAAAATATTTAACTCCGACGTTGCCGCCCTATCATTATGTAAATTCAGCTGTCCGATCGTGAGATTATCCATTATATAATCAATAATTTGTTGAAAGGATTAGCATTTGCAGTTTATGCTTATAAGATGGGCACTCCTGAGACCCACAGCGGTGGTCATGTGGTTTTTTAAATTTTTTACACGTCGCGCAAATTGGTTTAAATGTGGCATCGGCCTTATGGGGACAAGATTTAGTTTCGTGTTCGCCGGCGCACAAAGCGCAAGTTGGGGATTTTGTAGTGCAGAATTTATGAACATGTCCGTATTGTTGACAATTAAGGCACCGGACAATCTCGACGTCATCAACAAATCGGCACGTCGCCCAATCAATGAACAACTTGTCTTTGGTGGTCACAAGATGTTTACGCACGTCCGCGTCTAATTCGATGCCTATCCATTTCCGACCGTTATCTAAGACGCGCCTACGGACAATTCTAACGGATTTAACAAAATCGTCCTCTTTAATCGGCAACTCGCTCTTAATATTTTGTTTGTAGAGAGCATTAATGAAAACGCGATCTTCCATTGAGGCCGGGACGTCTTTAACTAAAAGACGGGGTCGACGGCCTTTTGGTTTTTCTAATCGCAAACCGGCGGATTTTATTGCGTCTACAGATTGCAATTTTTTAATTTGTGACTCGTTCGCGACACGAAGTACGACTCCAGATTTCGCGGTTTTTTTAACGCCAACAATTTGGAAACCGTCATCACTCGGCTTAATCGCTTTCATTAGCGCCTGCTTCGTTGCAGATGATGACGCATACTCAGCTGATCGCTCAGCTGTGGGGTATGCTACAACACACGGCAGCGGCGCGCGCGACTCCATTGCCGGTGTCGGTTTAGATAATCTCAACTTTAGGCGGTCCGCATAAGTGCCATTTACCGGTGCAGGTTCGCGCACATTTTTATTCTTATCTATCTCTCTTTGTAAGTTTGCAAGTTTTGTTTCGTTGCAAGACGATTTTATCGCGAGTAAAGAAATAATGCCTGTGACCCGTTGAGTGAGGTCCATAATTGCAGATTTGTTCGCTATGTTTATTCGCGACCCCTGATCGTTGACTAGGTCATTTATCTTACTCAAGTATGTCGACGCGTCGGACACCAAATCGCAATAATTATTTCGACCCGCATCGCAGCTGTCCTCGAAAGAAAGAGGAGAAGTGCTTCCCGACCCGGACGGTTTCGATCTTTTATCGCCAGGAGAAATATTTGTAGGTGACATGTCACCAAAAAGCCGTTTCGGTCGGGAGTTATTCGGTGACCTAGGGGTCAACAAACTTTTGCCGAAGGGATCCCTGCCTCGGTCAGGGGGATCGTCATTACAAACCGACATTGTTTGAATAAAATGAGCCAAAATCTAATGCGCAAATTTAAAAAAGATTAAAATTTATCGGACTTTGCCTACCCTCACAACAAAATAAAACGACTTACCGGTAAACACGAACAAAAAAGTATTAAATCCAACGTAAAACACTTAAATAACTTACGAACTGTAGAGCACAAACCAACACAACACAACTGAAAACACTCACAAGCCGGCAATCAAACCCGAGACACGAAAAAACACAATTTTAAAGCACAGTGTCAAACCGTGTCCGCACAGTACGCGTGCGCGGAGGGAAAAAAAAATAATGTGATAACCTTTGTGCGCTATTGTTTACATCTATTTTGGTAATTTGTGAGCCCCATGACATAAAATTTGTGTCTTTAAGTGCCAGGACTAGGAGTTATCGCAAAACATGTAAATATTTTTAAAGAAAGATATTAAAGCCTTGTCGTATTCAGATCAGACGGCATAGGTCGGCTTCATGGGGTGGTAAAGTAAAATTGACAAACACTACATACACTACTACATACATACATAAACTCACGCCTATATTCCCCGAAGGGGTAGGCAGAGGTGCATTTCTGCACCCACATTTCGCCAGGTATGTATCAGTCCCACGCAATAGGGGGCGAGCCTATTGCCGCTTTTCGGGCACATTTCCAGACTCCGTGCTGTTACTGTGAATTTCCTAATAGAAAAACACTGCCCGATCCGGGAATCGAACCCAGGACCTCTAGATCGCACGGCACATACTTGTACCGCGGGACCACGAGGCAGTTACTGGTGCAGGATATTCATATCTGTTAGGATATCTGTCACCGCACGTAAGGTGTTGGATCCATCACTCAGACCTACGTAAATATTTGCGTTCTGGGATCAGTCTTGTATGCATGTATGTTATATCCTGCGTTGGTATGGCCGTCATAATTTTCTTTAAGATTATATTGATTGCAATCATTTCCGACATTCTGCATTTTGAACCGAACTGTCCTTATCAAGTGTAGTCTACATTACCATACTATCGTTTTCTTGGCATGTTTGACGTATTTATTTTGTTCATTAAACCGCTTAAATCGACATCTTCCTATGACAAGGTTTCCCTGCTAAGACCAGCCTACGTAGTAGCTACGGCCCCAAAAAAAGAACTAAAAAAAGAACCGTAGAACTACTGAAATGGTACAAAGCGTATTTAAATGTTAGAACAGTAGGTGTGGTATTCTATTTGCCAACAAGCCAAAGGTCGAGGGCGCCGTTTACGTTTAGACATTATTTATTCATCACAATGCTTTTACTTTTTTACTGTCTGCTGTTTCTAATCGATTAGTGGATAATTTATGTATATACTGGCATGGCAATGTTACTAAATGGCTATTACTAGATATAGGGCAATCTAAGGCCTAACCGTTTTCAGTTATAGAGTGCCCGAGCCCAGCAGTGGGAGGTGTATGGACTGAAATAGTGGTAGAAGTGAAATTGAAATAGATGAATAATCAAATATTATATAATACACCTAATCTAAATATTGTTTCAATTAGTTCTAACCCCAAAGTAAGATACAAGCCTTGTGTCGATCAAAAATCACACAAACATTTCTCTCGGAGCATCGAATCTGTGGCCTCTCATTTCACCGGCTGTTGTCTAGCCTAATGAGCCACAGAGCCTTGGCAATAGAGTATAAAGATAGTCAAAGTCAAAGTCATATTATCTTTATTCAAATAGACTTTTACAAGTTCTTTTGAATCGTCAATTTTACACTTTTTAATATTTTTTTAAACTATTGCCGCTTCGAAACGTGTTACAGCTGTGGAAAAGAAACGGCAAGAAACTCCCTCAGCAACACGAAATGCCAATTTAATTTTTTTTTTGAAAATCGCATATATTTTTTCAATACACAGTTTCAATTTTACATGATAAATGTCATAACGTTAAATGTCATAACGATACATGTCATGATAGATGAGCCGTTTGGCCAATTGGCTCTATTTATTTATGGAAATCAAAAACGTACGGGCAGTATAAGTGATTATCCAAATAAAACATCGAGAAGCCTTCATCTCTCTTCAAGAAATTGATTCGTTAGCAATACATGCCGAGTAGAAAAAAAGTTGTTTTATAATAGTTCACTTTGACTTTCAGTCATCAAAGGTTTCCTTTCAAGGTGACCGCGCGGATAGACTTACTTTAACAGCTGACATTTCATCGATAAAATGATCGAGTTTGTAATAGGTTATCGGTTAGTCCATTAGTGCTATAGCTTAATTAAACACTACAGACCTTAAGCTATGTCACTTTAGGGGTAGGCAATTATATACATATTTCATGTCAGTGGATTAGCAAGTTGAAGTGGCAATGGGCCGGGCACATAGCGCGGAGAACTGATGGCCGATGGGGCCAAAAAGTTCTCGAGTGGAGGCCACGTACCGGAAAGCGCAGCGTAGGACGTCCTCCGACAAGATGGTCGTACGACCTAGTAAAGGTCGCGGGACGTCGCCGGTTGCATGCTGCTTCCAACAGGTCCCTGTGGAAGTCATTGGGAGAGGCCTATGTCCAGCAGTGGACTTCCATTGGCTGAAGGATTGGATTGGAATAATGTATGTATTTCTTCAACAAAATAACACACGGTATTAAACTTTAAGGAGTATAACGTTACTACAAAAAAATCGATAAAAATATCCTATATCAGAATGGAATACTAGACCTCTTGCAAAAATATCGTCAACGAACTGACGATTGCAGTAGTACAGTATACTAAAAACAATCAAACTAATTTGCAAACAAAAAACAAGACGCCTGGCGGCGGACACTTAAATCTACTTTACTGAGTTTTACGAGCGGAGGCTTCGTAGCAACTGCGTAGTCGGCCAGCTAAAGCCGTAGCCGCCTACGGGCTGGGCGTAGCAGGGGTGGCGAAAATCGAAGTTATTTAAAGAAATTTTGTTAAGTGTACGTTTATGTTTTATATTCGTATATTAACGCGTTGAAATAAAAATAAAGGGTAGTAATAAAATGTTCCCTCTCAATGGTAGAGGAGGCCCGTGCCCATATGGGCTGATGATGATGATGATGATGATGAATAAAATGTTATTATAGACGAAATGATCCCATGAAAAAAGAATGAAAAAATCTAGTACATTAATGCGGCCGAAAACCTAAGTAATGCTCAACTTAGTTCACCAATTTTATGTTGTCTTAGTATCATTATAGATTATTTTGGGCATATAACTAAATAAAATTATGTCCAAAAATAAAAATAAAGTTTTGTTAATTCTATGCTACAATGAAAAAGCCTAGTCTGGCACTTAGCCTAGAACTTTCGGGAGTCCTCGATAAATTATATATCACCTAAAATATGGTTTTGCTATCAACAATATGCTCGTGTTTTTTCTAAATGGATTTTTCCTGTACTTTAAGACCGTATTTTGGCAAGTGCTTTTAACACCCTTGTTAAAAAAAATTGGCAACGATAAGCTATAAGCTTGACGGGGACAACGGGGACTTGAGTAATATTTACAGAATATTTAAGTTGCTGCCAAATTAAGATTTCTTAAAGTATTTTCTATTGCCTTCTTTATCCTTCAGCCAAATTGTGTATTTGTCAGTATTTTCTTGTTTGAAAATTAGTAAGTCGGTTGTCAGGAAAAAATCGCATACAGCGGTAAGACTGCCTTCTTTTTTGTAATTATATTTTAATCATATCTTTGTTTATGTAGATTTATATAGACATATGTGCTGTATAGGACAGCGTAAATAATAAATGTAAATAAATAACTCTTTATATTTGATACAATTTTTCCTGGCATACTTCGAAGCGTGTGTGTTAGAAACCGAGTTTTAAAATGTTAGGCTTTTGATTATTTCGTGTAACTGAGACAACTTTTATATTCAGAAGTGTGTTTGGAAGATTGTTCGTTTACCAGAGGGACAAAGAGCAGTGGCACAGGCTTACTATTTAGGAGGATTTTCCACGCTGGACACGTTGTTGGTAAGTTGTACATGCCAAGCCGCACTGGTGGAATAAGGCTTAAAACCTCTCAGTTGTAAAGAAGGCCCGTGCCCAGCAGTGGGATGTATATGGGCTGATGATGATGATGATGTACGCTCATAATAACATAGTATCAAAATTAACAATGAAGTATTGTTAACTGCCTCGTGGTCTCGCGGTACAAGTATGTGCCGTGCGATCTAGAGGTCCTGGGTTCGATTCCCGGGTCGGGCAAAGTGTTATTGGGTTTTTCCATTAGGAAATTCTCGGTAACAGCACGGAGTCTAGAAATGTGCCCGAAAAACGGCAATAGGCTCGCCCCCTATTACGTGGGACTGATACATACTTGGCGAAATGTGGGTGCAGAAATGCATCTCTGCCTATCTCTTCGGGGAATACAGGCGCGAGTTTATGTATGTATGTGTAACAATGAAGTTACTTGAACAAATACCCGTCCTTCATGACCTAATGTTATGGCTGCGGCTCATTCGTCACACCAAGTTCAAACAATTGTTATCAGTTAAAACACTGCGGGCTTTGCGATACGTTATCACATACATACAAGTGCTGGCCGACAAACCTCTATGCGTGTGATAATCTAATAAAAAGCTGGATTACCTTGTTCAATGCAATCAGTGTTATCGCCTGATAAGCGACTGGATTGATTGTCATACACACATGCAATTAATCACCCGGGAAAATATGTATACGAATTAATAACCTTAGTTGAAGATTTAATTGGTCTTAGAACTAAGATCATAATTTTTTGGGGCTAAAGTTTGTGAGCAAGATTTGTAAAATTTACAAATGTGTCAACGCAGCCAGGGTGCGATAGAATTCCTATTAAAAAGCAACGTTTAATAAAACAAAGAAGAATGGTTCTTATTATTTAATAAATAAAAATTAAATTGATCCTAAATTGTATCTCGACTGTTTAAATCTATGTTCGATGAATAGGGACTACAGCTTTTTATTTCCCTTCTTATCCAGACATTTCCACATATTGCAACGCGTAGTACTACTTTTCTACCAAAAAGACACATACTAGTACAGAAATATTAAATAGGTATGACATTCATCATCATCAGCCCTTATACGTCCCACTGCTGGGCACGGGCCTCCTCTACCATTGAGAGGGTTTAGGCCTTAGTCTACCACGCTGGCCTAGTGCGGGTTGGCGGACTACACACCTAAGAAATTCCTAAGAAGTTTTAGGTGAGCAGGTTTCATCACGATGTTTTCCTTCGCCGTTAAAGTACGTGATAATTCATTGTGAATACACACATAACTTCGAAAAGTCAGAGGTGTGTGCCTGGGGTTTGAACCCGCGACTGTCGAGATTCTCGACCGCGTGCCTAAACCTCGAGGCCATCACGACTTAGGTATGACATTAAACACCTCTATTTAATTCATCTCGCGACCTTCCTATGCTAATTCTTGAATCGGGCCGTGCTAATTCTAATTAAGCAACTTCCGCCCGCCTACAAGCGCGAGCGTTGAAAAAGGTTTCCTTCCCGGTAATAATCGCGGCTTAAGATACCATCTACCTTCGCCTTTTGGCTCAACCCATTGAAGTTGAGTCACCCACTTGTATTTAAGGTACGTTCA
Source organism: Hemaris fuciformis (assembly GCA_907164795.1). Lineage (NCBI taxonomy): Eukaryota > Metazoa > Arthropoda > Insecta > Lepidoptera > Sphingidae > Hemaris > Hemaris fuciformis. The sequence continues at coordinate 1,339,430 of OU015440.1, read as the reverse complement.
GAAAAAAATGGTACTCGAGATAAGACGGCGACTGGGGGCGCTAATTTTGATTTTGTTACTATTCTATGAATTTTTGCTGTGAATGGAAGATTTGGAAAAGGTCGCCCGCAGAGAATATATAAAGATCAGATTAGTGATTTTCACCGCTAAGGTCAAGTCAGGAGTACTCATAACCGACGCAATGTCTGGATCGTAGCTTGTGGCACTCAATAGTCTCTGCCTATCCGTGTGGAATGAGAATATTATTTTACGCAATGAAGCTGAAACATCGAACCCGCACTACCGCTGAGCTCTCGTTGCCGGCAACATATTAATCTTGGATTAAATTGAACATAAACAAGGAAGTCATGGCGGATAGGAACGACTACTTATCTGATCTTGTTACGGACATTTTCCTTATGGCTTCCGTTTAACAATATCACCAAGAATACGTACAAAAGTCTACATATATGTATACACTTCCGTTTATATCTCCCAAGGGTTGGTTGGTGGATAATATTAGCCGTAACCAGCTGTCAGTTAGGTCACAAGATTTCATTCTCTTCACATCGTCTCGGTATGAAACTAACAACTATAACACTAAGTGATGAATGTTTTTAAATAACCTAAATTGCCGCCTTTTTAGTCGAGGAGAAAGTTGATTATGGCTCTACTTCCCACCAGTCCTGGGAGAGAGGAGCAGGAAGCGTATGTCGGGGTCACTTTCAGTGAGGCCAGCGACCCGAAACGTCCCTTTGAGTCGCCTTTTACGACAGGCAGGAGATACCATGGTGGGATTCTAACCCCCATGCCACAGTGCAAAACCTAAATTGGCGCTTGCCATTGAGAAGTTCTGATTAAGCCGCTGAATTTAAATTATTTCTTTGGTAATGATATAAAATGGAAATTTTCCAGTAGCAGTGTAGTCAGTGGTAAACGACAATAGACTTGTCAAAAAGATGGCAAAACGTGATTGCAGAAATACATCGCTGTATACCCCATATATACTTTAACGGTGAAGGAAAACATCGCGAGGAAACCTACACACCTAAAAAGTTCTTAGTAATTTCATGGTGTGTAATCCGCCATATAGGCCAGCGTGGTGGACTAAGGCTTAAACCCTCTCAGTTGTAGAGGAGGCCCGTGCCCAGCAGTATGTATATGGGCTGATGATGATGATGATGATACCCCATATAGCCGTCAGTGTAATATACGTAATTGTCCTAGGTCAACAATAGACTGTAACAGCGCGAGAAACAGCTTTCATCATCCATTACGTCATCAGAAGTAATGCATTGCCCAATAACCCTATTTACATCAGTCTAAGAATGATCACTCATTTATATTCTTCATTTGACAGCCCCGTGGCGCAGATGGCTAGACTCCAGCTTGCGAAACGAGAGGCCGCGGGTTCGATCCTCGCACCGAGACAAATGTTTGTGTGATCCACAAATATTTGTTTCGGGTCTGGGTGGTTGTGAGACCGGTCGTAGATTCTGATACCCACGACACAGGACTTGTATCCTAGTGTGGGGTCAGAACTATGTATGTGACTGTTGGGTGTATTTATAAAAAAAAAAAAAAACTCGAAGCTAGGCATTGAATACTGCCAATCATTTATCAATCATGGGTTTTTTATGAACACAAAAATGGCGTAGGTTTCTATATTTCGGGAATACCGAGAAATGACGATGAAATTTCAGCAAAATGAACAGCTTTATTCCATAAAGGTCAAATAAATATTTGTTCAAAAGTAGATGTAATGCCTACGCGCCTTATTAATATTTCTCATTTGTAAAGGTTACTGTAATATCAACACCAACTTGACAGCCCCGTGGCGCAGTTGGCTAGATACCAGCTTGCGAAACGAGAGGCCGGGGGTCGATCCCCGCACCGAGACAAATGTTTCTGTGATCTATAAGTATTTGTTTCGGGTCTGGGTATATGTAAGACCAAAAAGTCTCTCGTAGTTTCCGATATCCACGACACAAGACTTGTATCTTAATTCAGATCTACATATGTATGTGATTGTTGGGTGTATTTATTTATTATTTATTTAATAGCTTGTAAAATGAGAAAAATATTAGTATGTTTCACAAGTATTGGCTTTGGATGTCTGTGAGACGAAAAATCTCGTAGTTTTAAATACCAAAGATGAAAGATTTGTGTCACGTTGTGCAACCAGAACCACATATCGTCGCTGAAGTTCTAAAACCGCGGAAGTAAAAAATGACAACTTTTCAAGAGAGCAAAAAAACCGTGCCTTTTAATACATCGCAATCATAGGACAAATATTTTTTTATAAAAATATATATATCGCGATCATAGTTTATATATTTTTATAAAGAAATATATGTACTATTACATCGATATACTCGTATAAAAAGGCACAGTGTTTTTGCTCTCCTGAAAAGTAGTAATTTTTTACTTCCGCGGTGTTAGAACTTAAGCGGCGATATGTCACATACTATCACATATGCGACACAGCACAAAAAGGAAGGGTTTTTGTTGTACTTTTTACGAGAGGAACACGCCTTAAGCCCCCGCCCCATGATCCTGAGGGAGGCCATTATTAAAGTTAGTTGAGGTCTAAGCATTTTTGCGGCTGAGCTGAGTTCGATCTTACGTGGTAACATCATTAGATCTGATGATATTAGTATTAGATAGAATATTGACGAAGTACGATCTTTATCCTTGCTTAAAGGGCATAAGTTATTTTTCTCCATCCATATCGGCCCACAAACATCCCACTGCTGGGCGCGGGTCTCCTCTACAACTGCGTGGGGTTGAGTTTCTGTATTTTCAATCGATACCAGACTAGTCTGAAATACTTTCAGACAACAAAAGAATTTGCGGCGCGAAATGGATGTTTCAAAGACTTGAAAGAAAAATATTTATTTTACTTTTCTCAATTAAAAGGACAGTCAAATCATGTCATGTAGTCCATAAAATGTATCATATGATAGATATAATTAGTAGAAGATGGCTGCCGTAATAATGTATTAAAAAAGAAAGATATATTAAAATGTTCTAATTATTATCTTTCTTAAAACATCAATATGTTATTAACGAAGGTTATTGAAATAACGGTGATTGTTTTTCTAATATTCTGATGCCTCATTCGTATAATGATAAAAATGTAGGTAGTTTCATATTTACACCGGTACTTTGTTGCCACGGTTATACCGATCGCCGATTCAGCTAAACTAGACTCGCAAACTATTGAATAAATGAGCATGACGCATATACGCACAGGTCTTTTAATCTCGATTTGGGATTGACTGCCTTCTACGCAGCATAACGGGGTACCAAAATGGTGGAATTTTAAAAAGAACAACTAAAAACTGAGCGAATATAACATACGTAAAAAGCCTCGCGATGTAATACAAAAAAAAATCGATTGAATGAGTCAACGGCTTAGAAATGTTTAGCATTCGATATTTAAATAAAATCGATTAATCGATATCGAACAGCCCATAATAAAAACATGGACGTTCTCCAGGAAATACAGTAGCCGGTGCAATAAACCTCGATACACAAAATAAAACTCCACAATGCGGCCGAGCGTACGATCGGTAATCATTGGGCATTATCTCAAAATAGAATTGGAATTATTGAAATCCCGCACTATTAATCGATTTTAAACGATGAGAAAGCGCAGATTTGTAAACAAATGTAAAATTTACCTGAAGTTGTTTCACTGCGGCCGACTGAGTGTCGGTAACTGCATTTCGGGTACGGACACTGACACAGGGCACGGAGCGCGGTTCAGGACACTACAGTCTACACACCACGGGAGGCGGGAACAGACGAGTGCCGGCGGGCTAGCTCTCAGCGCGACTGCCTCGCCCCGGTCGATATCCCCTCCGCCCAACAGGTTAGCATGCGTGCGCCGAAGTGTAAACATCGAGTCTCCGTTGCATGAACTGTTCTTAATCAAAGGAGACCGTTTTTAGGTTAAGCATTAGACTGTACAGTTCAGCCCTTGAGATTTAATCTGAAATTATTGGCTTTATTTAATCTATCGATATACGAGGGATAATTCTTGTCTTGAGGCTCTGTATGTACTGCGCCGTAGTTACAATGTGCGCGGAATAGTCACTTTGCTGTGGCCGAATAGAAGAAGTCATATGTTATCCATTTATCATCATCATCAGCCCAAATTCGTCCCACTGCTGGGCACGGGCCTCCTGTACAACTGAGAGGGTTGAGGCCTTAGTCCACCACGCTGGCCTAGTACGGGTTGGCGGACTAAACACCTAAGAAATTCCTAAGAACTTTTTTTAGGGGTGCAGGTTTTATCACGATGTTTTCCTTCACCGTTAAAGCAAGTGATAATTCATTGTGAATACACACATAACTTCGAAAAGTCAGAGGTGTGTGCCTGGGGTTTGAACCTGCGACCGCCGAAATTCTCGACCGCGCGCCTAAACCTCGAGGCCATCACTGCTTGCTTATCCATTTATACGAAACTAATAACTGTATGTTCGATTTTAGTACCAGGACACATTTTTATTTAAATTGTTAATACACCCGTTGGTCATACAAATTGGTCATAAAAATGTGTTAAATTAAAGGCTCGTGTCGTAGATATAAGAAACTACGAGAAATTTTGTGGTCTATAAAACATTCAGATACGAAGCAAATATCAATGTATGACGCTAACATCTGTGTCGGATTAGGAAACGAACTTCAGACGTCCTGATTCACAGCCTTTGAACATCGTCACGCTTCATACATAAACGTCACTATTTGTTGTTGTGTAAAGATATCTATATATCTTTACATAACACTGTTTTGTCTAGCTTTGTTATATGATTAATAACGTGGGAGAAAGCTAGTCAAAACATAATATAGTTATGACAGATATAACCAGTAGAAATAAATAATTCTGGTCCTTGAAATATTTCAAAATATCTACTAGGTTATACAAATTAAATAAAGAGGAAAGGTTTGTATTTTTTTATGTTTGTAACGAACAAACGCAGAAAACACTTTAAATTATTTTGGTATGGATATAGATGGTAATTTCCGAAGTAATCTAGACTTACATTTTTTTTAATTAGGTACGCCCGGGCGAAGCGAGGCACAAATATTATGAAACGCAATTACGAAACATATTGCTCAGAATGTTATGACAGGCGTTTTGTATTTTTATATTTTTAATTGTGGAGCTGGGCTCCGCCGCTATTTCTTAATGATATTAGGTGAGGTGCATTTCTGCACCCACATTTCGCCAGGTATGTATCAGTCCCACAGAATAGGTGGCGAGCCTATTGCCGTTTTTACGGGCACATTTCAAGACTCCGTATTGGTACTAGGAATTTCCTAATGGAACTATCCAATAATACTGCCCCAATCGAACCCAGGACCTCCAGATCACACGGCACATACTTGTGCCGCGAGACCACGAGACAGTCAGAGCAAATTATATTGTAGTTATTAAAGTGAGTTTGCTATTTACACTTTGATGCCGTAGATAAGTTTAATATATTTTTTTATAAATTTTAATATAAAACATGTAATATGTTTTAACGATAAAAGGCTATTTTTATGCTTAAAGTATATTATTAGTTCAGAGAGAGATTTCTCTATTTTAACCCAAGGACAGCAACGCACAAATCCTCGGTCACAATATTTCCAAGTAGCCATGTTATTCAATTGCTAACAGAATAAAATGCGTCATGTTTTCTAAATGTCCATGATAGTTTGTCTATTTGACTAATATTAATAAAACTATCTTTGTATCTAGGTCGTCCGCATTTTCATGACGTCATTAGTGACGAAACTCGTCTGGATTATTCTTGAATTGTCTAGATATTTATGACTCTGTAGGTACTGCTCTTTATGTGATCTAGGTTATATAAGCTATTTGCTTAAAATCTTTCTTATTCATCTCGCAAAATGCAAAATAATATATCAATTGCGTAAATATGTTACCTTTTATCTATCTGTTTTTTTTCTCTTATTATAATTTGGAGGTTTGTGTTAAGCTAGGTTTTCGCCTGTTTTATGCCAGTCCTTGTCACCTATAATTGCAAGAAAAATTAGAATAAAATAATTGTAATGTACATTGTAAACTATTGTAATTGATTTAGTGATGTGAATATGTAAAAACGACGTTTATATGCAAATGCAAGACATCATTTTAAAGAAATTATTTCATTCTATGTGTAGGTACTGTATTTACAATCATCATCAGCCCAAATACGTCCGACTGCTGGGCACGGGCCTCCTCTACAACTGAGAGGGTTTAAGCCTTAGTCCACCACGCTGGCCTAGTGCGGGTTGGCGGACTACACACCTAAGAAATTCCTAAGAACTTTTTAGGTGTGCAGGTTTTATCACGATGTTTTCCTTCACCGTTAAAGCAAGTGATAATTCATTGTGAATACACACATAACTTCGAAAAGTCAGAGGTGTGTGCCTGGGGTTTGAACCTGCGACCGTCGAAATTCTCGACCGCGCGCCTAAACCTCGAGGCCATCACTGCTTATTACAAATCACTGCTTATTGCAGTATTTACAAACACAATTTCTAAGCTAACTAAGCCTCGAGGCCAATTAGCTTGTCCTCAATGTTCTGGCAAAGTTCTGGTGTAATTAACCAGTATGTAGGTTCTGAAATTGCGTCGTACCTATCAAGGATTTTCTGCACACACCAACTTTTCATTTTCTTCAGAAAATTCTTGCTTACAGAATTATTGCCGATCTAAACCACCCTTCAGATTGCAGTACTCACGACTGTGTCCCTGTAGGGGTAGACCAATTTGAATTACTACATCCAATTTTCGCCCGCCATTCTACTGCCTCGTGGTCTCGCGGCACAAATATGTGCCGTGCATTTTATCCGTGTCTTTGAAAAAGTTTGTTTCTGAATCTTTTCACATTTCAAGACTGAAATAATGAATTTCATTATCATCATCAGCCCATATACGCTGGGCACGGGCCTCCTCTACCATTAAGAGGGTTTAGGACTTAGTCCACCACACTGGCCTAGTGCGGTTTGGCGGACTACACGCCTAAGCAATTTCTTTGAACTTTTAGGTGTGCAGGTTTCATCACGATCTTTTCCTTCACCGTTAAAGTACGTGATAATTCATTGTGAATACACACATAACTTCGAAATGTCAGAGGTGTGTGCCTGGGGTTTGAACCCGCGACCGTCGAGATTCTCGACCGCGCGCCTAAACCTCGAGGCCATACTAAACTAAAGAATTTATCCTTTCGTTTTCTCCAACGTCTCAGGTAACACAACAGAGCAGGACAAAAAATATCTAAGTAATTAAAGGTCTTGCAACATTTAGTAAGGCGATGAGTAATACCTACATATGTACAATGTACATATATTGACAACTAACTAACTGTATTGCAATTTGCAGTGCGGTCGATATATTAGTATCGATTTGATAGAAAATGTTACAGTTGTCTTGAATCAGTTACTTTGTACTTTTATAAAGGCTAAAGATGTTATAAATAACTAATAGAAAAACTTTAAAAATGTATCAGCAAATTAATAAGATAGAGATACATGATAGATATTATCTATAACTTATATGGCGGTAAAACGTACGCTTCTCGTAGGATAAATTGTTTTAAGCAAGCATATTAAAGTTGTTTCCCCTTATATTTCAATCGCATGGTAATTCTGTGTGAATACACATGCTCAAAAAGGTATGTGACTGGAATTCGAACTTACTACCAGCTAGAAAGCAAACTGAGCCCTCAATCCTCTGACAGTCATCAACATTAATAACCTTTCGTGATTTACTTTCCTCTAAAGATAACAATTGTCTTGTTTATTTGTTCCGTATTTTACATTTAACAGTATTCATGTAATAACAAGTGGTGTTTCTTGTGGGTTTGTCTGTGGACGGCAGGTGACGTCACGCGATCCGGCAATTGAGGAAGTTAGATTGTCTGTCAACCCCCCGTCTTTATGGTCCTGCGTGTAGATAGCTGGGGTCGTTAAAAGACAGACGCAACGATACTAAAGTTTTGGTTTGTAAGTTGGTTCAGATGTAGATTAGTTTTGTAATAAGTTGTTTATGAGAAAATTATGTGATGAAAATGTCTAGAAGTGGATTAATGTGAACGGCTATCTAAAATAACTATTGATTCGTTGATATCGCGGCATCAATATGTGCGTTCTAGATATCCTGGGCTTGTTTCAAGAGTCGGGAAAAGTGTAATTGAGTTTTCTGTTAAGAAATTATCAGTAGCAGCAAGGAATTAAAAAAAAAATACAGAAAAATGTTATTAACTTCGCACCCTATTACGTAGTAGTTAGAAGAACTGGTAAAACACAATGAAGCAATTTTGCAGTACACATGTCAATTGTCAATGTACATTTACTAAAAGAACTGTGAAAATTGGTTAAAAAGTGGACACAAGGTACCATTTTAAAGGTTGCTTGCGTATCTCAACGGAGTTGACTTCAATTTGGTAGTTGTGTACCTACTCATTTCAGCTGCTAGGAATTCCCGACGAATAATTATCCTTATCAGCAGATTCGAAACTTAAGCATCGTATTCATTTCTAAATATAATTGTGATAGCTGTGCCCTGCGGGTTTACCCGACAAAAATAGGTATAGGTACTTTTTTCTGGAAAAAATATCATTTTTTGCTATGTATTCTGACATAGTATAAATTAAATTTTATCTAAATCTATTCATCATCATCAGCCCATATACGTCCCACTGCTGGACACGGGCCTTCTCTACAACTGAGAGGGTTTAGGCCTTAGTCCACCACGCTGGCCTAGTGGCGGACTACACACCTAAGAAATTCCTAAGTACTTTTAGGTGTGCAGGTTTCATCACGATGTTTACCTTCACCGTTAAAGTACGTGATAATTATTTGTGAATACTCACATAACTTCGAAAAGTCAGAGGTGTGTGCCTGGGGTTTGAACCCGCGACCGTAGAGATTCTCGACCGCGTGCCTAAACCTCGAGGCGATCACGACTTGAATATAAAATGTAACATCATTAGCAAACTCAGCTTAAAGTATATTTTTCCTGTTAATCTCAAATCCCATTTCACAAGCGATAAAAACCAAATGAGTTACAAAGAAATTTCTTGAAATATGTTTACAATCGTGATTCACTCATTACGAAGTTTTATTAAAGAATACACTCGAAGCGTCACAACAGAATGTTCAATCATTATATTCATAATCTCAAATAAGAATACATTTCATTGAAGTATTTTAAAACGAGTGACTGTATTTTAGTCATGGAAGCATTTTCGTTTTGCTGTATCGGGCAGGTCCGCTACCCGCACTGGGCCATTTATAATTGGATTTAAACCCTCTCAGTTGTAGAGGAGGCCTGTTCCCAGCAGTGGGACGAATATGGGCCGATATAGAGATATCAGGCGAGCTCCATAAGAGTGGTATGATAAATAGTAATTTTTTAATTTATTTTATTGCTTTGTAAAACATACAGAATAATAAGTCAAAAATATAAAGTAAATATATAAAACATACATAGATAGGTAGGTCTATCTGTAGACTGCCTCGTGGTCTCGCGGTACAAGTATGTGCCGTGCGATCTAGAGGTCCTGGATTCGATTCCCGGGTCGGGCAAAGTGCTGTTGGGTTTTTCCATTAGGAAATTCTCAGTAGCAGCACGGAGTCTGGAAATGCGCCCGAAAAACGGCAATAGGCTCGCCCCCTATTACGTTGGGACTGATACATATTTGGCGAAATGTGGGTGCAGAAATACACCTCTGCCTCCCCCGTCGGGGAATACAGGCGTAAATTTAAGTATGTATGTATGTATCTATCTGTACCTGTAGTAGAAGACGGGGATTTTCCGTTATAAAATATAAATTTTTATCTCATCTCTTACAGTTACAATAGTATGAATAATATTTACACTTTCTAATCTAAAATACTTCCGGACATCATAATTATTACCTTACGTTTCACATAATGTGCTAAATAAAATAAAACAAATTGAAAATCAACAAGTTTATTACAAACATACATAAATGCAAATCGTATACAACACAAATCCCACACTCAACTACTTTCTATGATACTTAAGTCTAGCTTCGAGAACTGCTTGGATCTGGGTTCCATCATCAGCTCTGCTTCTTGGTGAAGAGAGCCGTGAACTTCCCGGCTTCGTATGTCGGCATGAACGGAAGGTATGATGTCCAGGTCCACCTGTCAGTGTTATATATACCCTTATACTTTTTGGTCCGATGAAGGGAGATGGGAGTCTCTCTATATAGAACGTTGTCAGTTTGTCATGCCAGTAATGAAAGGAAATAATATTTATTGAATCTATAAAATGTCAAATACATCACTTAGATTAAGTCATTTCAAAATTTAGTTTACCACCCTGTTCGAAGGGCAGTCATCACTAGAGAAGAACGGGTAAGAAGCTCTAGTGTTACTCTTTGCCAATCAAGAGATAGTTTACAATATTTATACAAAGACTAAATTTCCCAAATTAGAGCAGCTCATTAATATAATCTCAGACTGTTGTATTGAATATGAGAATAGCAAATAAGAAAGTACCTCAACTTCGTGGTCACTACTACACCGGTTCGAGGTGAACCTTGTGTTCACAAATTTGTGTTGTTACCGTATTAGGATATTTATAATTTTGGAATATTTTGCCGGGCCTACATTCTTTTCTTATAACCCAAATCCTTTAAGCTTAGCGTGTTGAATATGTCTGGTAATGAGAGTCCAATCTCTATTTATACTGTATAGTTTAAAATTGTAGATTAAAAAGAACTTGCTAAAGTCTATTTGAATAGAGTATTTTGACTTTGACTTTGACTGTGTTTTCACAGAACAGCTGCTGCCATCAGGGTCGATGTTGTCATGCAGTAAAATAGTGGATTACTCCACTTGGTATCATGATCCCATCTTAACGTACAAATGGTCAAAAAGTAATAGATTTTAACCCTAAATTTTTAAATTTGACAGCCCCGTGGCGCAGTTGATTTGATACCAGCTTGCGAAACGCGAGGCCCCGGGTTCGATCCTCGCACCGAGACAAATGTTTGTGTGATCCACAAATATTTGTTTCGGGTCTGGGTGTATGTGAGACCGAAAAGTCTCTCGTAGTTTCTGATACCCACGACACAAGACTTGTATCCTAGTGTGGGGGCAGAACTATAGAACTAACGTAAGTAAAAAAGAAAGGCTTAAAATGAAATGAAGCCTTTGGTTCCTGTCTAAGTCTTTAGTGACCATACAAAAAATAATCTAGAACAAGTGAAGTTACCTTCTAATAGTCTACTACTAATTGTGATAGAAGAACAGTGGACATACCGTCTGATGTAGGACATGCCGATGGGGAAGTCGTAAGTGTCTCCGTGCGAATCTCCCGCAGCCTCCAGCGACATCTCCTTGGCCCACGCGGACAAACCGCGCTCCTCATCCGTGCCTGCGGAAATCAATAAGACAGGTCATACATGAAGAATGTTATAGAAGTTATAGCCCAGTTTGAGTCATACATAAAAAAATGGTAAAAGAACACTTTAATACGGTGAAATAAAGAATGCTTAACCCATAACTTCCCAACTATCGAAAACATTGGACTTTTGTGATGAAAATATGTATAAATTAAGTTCTTAGTACATAAAGAAAAAATAATATGAGATTTTATTTTTTTTCTACGATATATGAAGTTGGGTCATAATGCTCTTTCATTATTACAAAAATAGTGTGAAACAAAAGAAATAAAAGCCCTAACAACTAGGAAAAAATGAATATAGTGTCCTATAAATAGGACAGTGGGAAGGAAAGGGTTAATCGAAATTCTTGAAAGTGCAGATGTAATAGGAGTTTTCCAAATATACGCACGCACGCACACACGCACGAACGCACGTACGCACACGTTACTTTCCATATAGGTGTCACCAGCGTTTTTTTTTAATAGTTTAAATGGAATAGGCGTTTGTCTTCCATCTCACCTGATGGAAAGTGTAGATGAAGATTAAAGCGTTGTTTTAAAGGTCCTTGTAAATAGGGGGCGATTGCTGTTGACAATTTTCAAGCACGTTTCCAAAGTCCGCTAATAATGCCAATAACAATACCAAAAAACACTGCTCAAACAAACAAACTAAGACCACACGGCCCAATAATCCGGTAGACCAATATGCAGTCAGTTTTACAAAAAATCTGTCTATACATTACCGTAGCTATATGTACTTCAAGATATCTCTTCATTACGGTGATGTAATGAAGTCGTGATGGCCTCGAGTTTAGGGCACGCGGCCGCGAATCTCGACGGTCGCGGGTTGAAAACCCAGGCACACTCCTCTGACTTTTCGAAGTTATGTGTGAATTCACAAACAATTATCACGTACTTTAACGGTGAAGGATAATATCGTGATGAAACCTACAGACCTAAAAGTTCTTAGTAATTTCTTAGGTGTGTAGTCCGCCAACCCGCACTAAGTCAGCGTGGTGGACTAAGGCCTAAAACCCTCTCAGTTGTAGAGGAGGCCCGTGCCCAGCAGTGGGACATATATGGGCTGATGATGATGATGATAATGAAGACGGTGATGTTACCTGGTATAACATTGTCCAGCAGGCAGCCCACGATTCCTCCCACGAGGATGGACGTGGAGAGGAGCACCTGCAGCACAGCATCCAGGGCCTCGACTCCCGTGTTGATGACGCCCACGTGCGCCGACATCCAGCGCGTCAGCACCAGCGGGAAGAACAGGCTGAACCCGATGATGTACAGGTTCCGGGAGCTGTTCAGGTTCACGTACTGCAGCGCGGATAGACCTGGTGGAACACGCGGAAATTCTTGTGGTCCATTTGTACCCCTTATATTATAATGTTAAATAGAACTTTTTCTGAACAAAAATAAAATTAAAAACAATAGTTTAAATAAAAATAAAACATAATATTGACAAGTGTATCATACGCATAACTTCACGCCTGTATTCCCCGAAGGGGTAGGCAGAGGTGCATTTCTGCACCCACATTTCGCCAGGTATTCAGTCCTAAGTAATAGAAGGCGAGCCTATTGCCGTTTTTCGGGCACATTTCCAGACTCCGTGCTGCTACTGAGAATTTCCTAATGGAAAATCCCAATAACAATTTGCCCGGCCCGGGAATCGAACCGATATTTTTATATAAACATGTATTGACGTGACATAAGTGCTATTGCCTACATGATAAATAAACTATCATTTCATTTCTTCAGTAGGAAATACCTGGCAAGTGCCTCACAAAACACTTCGTCTTATCTATACAAATAAATAAAATTGCAGTGTCTGTTTGTGATATTGAAATAACCGCTTTTTAATAAATGTATATGGATGTATACACGGTATATACATATACCAAAATAACGTTTTTTACAATTTTTGTCTGTCTGTCTGTCTGTTTGTTCCCGCTAATCTCTGAAACGGGTGGACCGATTTTAACGGGACTTTCACTGGCAGATAGCTGATGTAATAAGGAGTAACTTAAGCTACGTACATATAAATAAAATTTGATTGTCTGTTTGTAATATTGAAATAACCATTTTTTACTACATGTATATATGAATATTATATGTATATACGGTACATGCACCAAAATAACATTTTTTACAATTTTTGTCTGTCTGTCTGTTTGTTTCGGCTAATCACTGAAATGGCTGGACCGATTTTGACAGGACTTTTATTGGCAGGTAGCTGATGTAATTAAAAATAAATTTACCGCGCGAACGAAGTCGCGGGTACAGCTAGTACAAAAATAAGATTAAAAGAATTTCTTATCATTACAAATAGAACAATAGTTTTAATAATAGCCCTTCTAATTTGAGAAACGTTAACAAAGAGTTTGTTATATTTTCACGCCCAACTCGCGGAAACAATGTTGGCAAAGATTCGAGCAATGATTATAGGTAACTTTTGGCCCCAGAATAATGTTTCCCGGCATTTGTTTATATTCATCATCAGCCCATATACGTCCCACTGCTGGGCACGGGCCTCCTCCTCAACTGAGAGGGTTTAGGCCTTAGTCCACCACGCTGGCCTGGTGCGGGTTGGCTGTTTATATTAATTGACATAAATGCGAACAGAACCGCGTTGACATCAAGTATTTTTACGCGCTTCATCAAGTTAAAAAGACGGTCTAGGGTTCAAACCCCACTCCCCTCCGACTTTTCGAGGTTATGTGTGTATTCATTATGACTTATCGCATACTTTAACGGTGAAAGAAAACATTGTGTTGAAACCTGCACATCTAAAAAATTCTTAGGAATTCCTTTGGTATGTAGTCCGCCAACCCGCACTAGGCCAGCGTGGTGGTTAAGGCCTAACCCCTTATAACTTTAGAAAAGGCCCGTGCCCAGCAGTGGGAAGTATGTCAAAACCGGTATGGATAAACAGACATTTATTACACACTTAGGAGTCTTATGTTGTGTGAAATTATTCATCATCACACCTAAAAAGTTATACCTGTTGTAGCTATATATTTTTATTTCCCCTCAAACTTGTGTATAATTTATGTTGTATTTACTTTTATAGTGTACAAAAAAGTATATATTAAATAAAATAGTAAAGTTCCTAATAAATAGGTGAACAGGTTTCCTCACGATTTTTTTTGTAGAACATACAAATACCAAACCTTTAAACAACTACCATCATCTATCCTGAAATTTTGATCAACTCTTTAAGCACTTACCAAAAGCGGAGATCATTCCGAACATGACGCAGAACAGTCCGCCGACGATGGGCTGCGGGATGATGATGAAGACGGCGCACAGCTTGCCCACCACGCCCTGCACCACCATCAGCGCCGCCGCCCACTGCACCACGCGCCGGGACCCCACCTGACCTCAACACTTTACTAACTAACACATGTACAAAGAACTCACATACGAAGTCGTGATGGCCTCGAGGTTTAGCCACGCGGTCGAGAATCTCGACGGTCGCAGGTTCAAACCCTAGGCACACACCTCTGACTTTTCGAAGTTATGTGTGTATTTACAAAGAATTATCACGTAATTTAACGATGAAGGAAAACATCGTGAGGAAAACCTGCACACCTAAAAGTTCTTAGGGATTTCTTAAGTGTGTAGTCCGCCAACCCGCACTAGGCCAGCGTGGTGGAATAAGGCCTAAACCCTCTCAGTTGTAGAGGAGGCCCGTGTCAGTAGTGGGACATATATGGGCTGATGATGATGATACAAACATTCTATTTAAATTGAAGAAAACATCATCCACGATGGTCCCACGCCTATATTCCCCGAAGGGCCTACCCGCACCTTTCATTTCTGCACCCAAATTTCGTTAGGTATGTGTCATTCTCACGCAGTAGGGGGCGAGCCTATAGCCGTTGTTCTTCACAATTTCTGTCTCCATGCTATTTAGAATTTTCTATTGAAAAAATCCTTTGCTCAACCCAGGAATCGAACCCGGGACCTCTAGATCGCACGGCACGTACTTGTGCCGCGAGACCACGAAGCAGACTTTTATTCATTATTTAAATAAAAGTGATTGTTCGTTTATTCAATCACATTCAATTGCTTTTCCTGTTATTATAACTGCTCGCGCGTTAGTATTTATTAATGCTCTCTAGGACATTAAGATTTTTTCTTATTCCATTAGTAGTTCATGAGATCTAAGCGTTTAAACAAACTAACTCTTCTGATTGATCAAACAAGTTCATATCGTTACCGATCAAAACACTTAGATAGACGGTGTTGATAGAAACCCTTTATTAGGCTTGGAACTTTCTAATGCAGCTTGGTACATATTTTTTTTTACGTCCAACAGTCACATACATAGTTCTGACCCCACATTAAGATACGAGTCGAGTGTGTGTATCAGAAACTACGAGAGACTTTTCGGTCTCACAAACACCCAGACCCGAAACAAATGTTTGTAGATCACACAAACATTTTGTCAAGGTGCGGGGATCGAACCCGCGCCCTCTCGTTTCGCAAGCTGGTGTGTAGCCAACTGTGCCACGGGGCTGTCAATATTTTTATACCAATATATAAAAGCAGAGAAAACCTAATAAATGTTTTTAAAAACACAAGGAGAAAATAATAAAGGAAAACTAATTAGCTGCGGAGAGGAAATTGAAAAACATGGAAAATTATCAGCTAATACCTCCCACGGCAGAAAGCACTGCACGGGCCTTGTTGATAGCTTAAAGCTTTTAGTGTTTATATTTAGCTTGCTTTTGTATTCATCGATTCGATTGCCTCCGTGACGTAGTTAGACCAAGCTGGGAAATATGAGGCTACGATGTCCGTACTAAGTTTTTTTTTGTGACCCTCAAATATTTGTTACAGTACTTAGTGTTATTAGATCGAAATGTCTCTATGGTCGTGGTAACAAAACACAAGAGTTGTATACAAGTATTTGGTTGATCTAAGTATGTGACATCTACAACTTGGTTCGTTCATTATTATCATCAGCCCATATACGATCCACTGCTGGGCACGGGCCTCCTCTACAATTCAGAGGGTTTAGGCCTTAGTCCACCGTGCTGGCCTAGTGCGGATTGGTGGACTACATACCTGAGAAATTCCTAAGAACCAGGTGTGCAGGTTTCCTCATGATGATTTCCTTCACCGTAAAACTATATGATAATTCATTATGAATACACACATTACTTCGAAAAGTCAGAGGTATGTTTGGTTCGTTGTAAAATTATTTAATCACAAAGCAAATGAAAAATCTAACACGTACTTAGAGCCATACTTTCGTAGACTTTCATTACCTTAATTAAACGAATCGTGGTTAGTTATTAAGTGAAGCAAATTAACAAAGAACAAAATTTAAAAACCTGCAATCCGTCTACAGATCTACGAATATGACGGAGCTGTTAATTTTTTATAAGGTAAAGGCAAATGCGATTGGATACGTCTATCTTTTCAAGCCGGGTGAACTACATACGCGACGTTCATATTGTTTCTCTTCATTAAAATCTGTTACATTCTCACTACAAAATTGCTAAAATTCTCATATAGTTGATACACGTACCTTAGTGACGCCGATGGCCCCAACATTCTCTCCGAAGGTATTGGTCCCGTTTCCAGATCCCCAAAGTCCTGCCAGAACTGTGCCTAGACCCTCTGTGCCGAGACCTCTGTTGATCGCGTGCAGTGGGGGTGGAGGGGCGGCTGTGATAAAGTAAATAAATACATCCAATCTATATAGATCTGACTCTATAGTAATACACAAAATTTATACATATGCATAGTGGGTCTCAATAATCAAATATAGTCAAGGGAAGGAAAATCGTGAATTTCTATATATTGTAGACCAGTGGTCGGCAACTTTTTGGCAGGCACGGGCCGCAATGTGGCAAAATAAACTAAAGGCGGGCCCGCACTTGTGATATTAACCCTAGATTTTACCTAATACCTATGTATAATTGATTACATCCCATAGAAAAAATGAAAATGCTAACTAATGCCAACATTCACGGGCCGCGCGTTGCCGGCGGCCGTTGTAGATGAACATAAGACAATTTACGATATAAATGCACCTAAACACATGCTTGGAATACCATACTAAGTTATCCGATAACTTATAATGATGGAAACAAAAGATTTTTCAAAACAACCAAATCCGAAAACAAAACAGGTCCCTGTGGAAGTCATTAGGAGAGGCCTATGTCCAGCAGTGGACTTCCATTGGCTGATGGATGGATGGAAATTCGAAAAAGAACTCATATAATTAATACAGTTGAGGTAATTTCCAATCGAGAATTAAAAAGAAGTTTTTCAAATGATAAATATTAAACATAACTTAAAGAAATGAAAAAGGAGGCTAATAAGAAGATAGAAGTGAAACGTGCGATATTAAGTCATATAGAAATTTAATAAAAAATAACAAAAAATAACTACGTACTCAAAAACAGCGTGGGGAAGCAAAATGTATTTATAAATTTCGATCAATTGAAATGCTATAACCGGGACTGCAGTAGACAGAGAGGAAATAACTGACCCTAGGCAAAACTAGATCAGATGACCAACAGTATAAATAAACAATGCAGTAATACGAGTATTTCTATCGCAACTCCGGATGGACACACAACTAGCGATACAAGCGGAGATATTTCACATCCGACATGTTTGTGTGCAAATATAAACGTTCCCCTTTTGTAGGACCAATAGCGCTGTGTTCCCGTCCGTTACCACGGGTTACTAAAATAATACTGCAGTACATTATCTGCATTACCTTTGCTTATGAATATTTATTAAATTGTCTCTTTGTAGGGATTTTGTGCGGCAATATATTAATATGAGATTGCAGCTTTCTTCAGAAGCTAATCTTTATTGAGATATAATTATTTGTTTGGTGAATTCCATTTGGCATTACTAAGAGGCATTCATGAAAAATAGGTACTGCTAGATTGAGGAAAATGCAACTTTTTTGAAGTTTACAATTTCATCATCATCATCAGCCCTTATACGTCCCACTGCTGGACACGGGCCTTATCTACAACTGAGAGGGTTTAGGCATTAGTCCTCTACGCTGGCCTAGTGCGGGTTGGCGAACTAAACTCCTAAGAATTTTTAGGTGCACAGCTTATTTAACGATGTTTATATCACTTCTAAAGTACATGACAATACATTGTGAATACACACATAACTTTAAAAAATCAGAGGTGTAGATTTTGAACCCGCAACCGTCAATATTCCCGACCGCGCGCCTAAACCTCGAGATCATCGCTACTTTTTATGAGTAACTAACAATTACTTGGAGAGGCCTACATTCAGCAGTGGACGGCGATAGACTAAATACGAGTATAAACTCTTTTGACTGCATTTTATTGCGTTACAGAGAGTTGTTAAATGGAGAGAAGAAAATCATTGTATGGAAGGCAAGCTAAACCAACCGTAGGCAAATAATTTCGACGCTTTAGTGAGTTTGCCGTTAAATCGAGTGACGTGACATGGAGTTTACACTGTAGTTACAATACTGACCGCACATCCGTGCCGTGGTGGGGTAGTAACTGATGGACTCCACGGTGCAGGCGAGCACTCCGGCCAGCATGCCCAGCGCGCCGGCCACGCTCACCGTCGGCGCGCCCCACTGGCCTGACAACCATACACACACCGTGATCCACACTGAGACAGGTAATAGCTACGGTGATTACAAGCACATTGACGATAAAAAAATCGAAAAAGAATAAAAAAACATTACATACGTACATACCAGTGGCGGTACTTCCATAGAAGCCCAAAAGCTTGCCTTACAAAATTCCGAATAATAAAATCTTTAAATCTTTATTTAACAAAGCAATTTGACATATAAATGAGAATATCCCGACCCCACAATAAACAATTCTAAACTAGACATAACACAATTAATGTAACGCTTTTGGGCTTCTATGGAAGTACCGCCAGTGGTACATACATAACCTCACGCCTGTATTCCCTGAAGGGGTAAGCAGAGGTGCATTTCTGCACCCACATCTCGCCATTTAGTTACACGGAATTGGGAAGTATGACTGTAAAACGTCACTAGGCTTACATGTAAAGGCCTAATTACGTGGCCCTTTTACACTGAACACTAAACCCAGCTGGCGAACCACGGGTGCAGAAATTCTATGCTACGTTTCAGAATTTTCCAACAAAAAAAATAAATTACAATTTTCCCAACCTGGTAATCGAACCCAGGATATCTCGATCACGCGCCCTTTACAACCTATAATTTAATTTCTCACTGAAAATCGTCAGTGTAAGTACATTTTATATGTGTTCTGTATGTGTGTATCTATTTACTTTTCTCTGTAAATATGTTAATATATATGTATGTAGCAGTTTACTTAATTATTTTTTTGCCATAACAATATGCATGTACCTACTTTTTTTTATCTCGGCATCACCGTAAGGTCGACTGTTAGAGAATGCTTAAAGCATTAAGTCCGCCTTTACCCAAATTTTATATTAAGCATAATAAATAAATAATAATAAATTCTATCCCTATTTTACCTGGATAAGGTACGCGAAACCAGGGCGCGTCCTCTATAATGTTGACCTTGAGGTCAGTCCTGGCGGGATGTCCCGGGGGAAACACTCCCGTCACAGTGAGGATTCCGCACACCGCCCACATTATCACTATTGTCAGCAGCACCTACAAACAACCTCAATTTACTTCCAACATCTACAATCTACATATTAAATTTTATTTTAACCAAATTTCTGACAAAAACAATGAACTATCTTATAGACAAAAAATTGAGCGCCGGTGCTTAAAAAAGGTAACCCTGAACTTTAAGCACCAGCAACCTTCCATTTGTACAGGTTGAGTATAGGTAAAAGTTTATAAACAGTTAAACTAAAAATGAAAAACAATATCAAAGAAAATTAAGTTTACAAACAATAAAAGGTGGCAAGCAAAGAATTTCGAAAAATGGATATTTTTATTTTGAACCTGTTATACGCCGTCGTTTCTCAGTATAGCACATGTTGAAATGGTGATAATAAACCGACTGACAACTGGCAAGGATTGGTCACGATTATTCCTTACTACATATTTGCAACATTCATCTTCAGCCCATATACGTCCCACTACTGGGCACGGGCCTCCTCTACAACTGAGAGGGTTAAGGCTTTATTCCACCACGCTGGCCTAGTGCGGGTTGGCGGACTATACACCTAAGAACTTTTTAGATGTGCAGGTTTCATCACGATGTTTTCCTTCACCGTTAAAATACGTGATAATTCAATGTGAATACACACATAACTTCGGAAAGTCAGAGGTGTGTGCCTGGGGTTTGAACCCGCGACCGTCGAGATTCTGGACCACGTGCCTAAACCGCGAGGCCATCACGACTTCAACTTTTGCAACATCACGACTTTTGCAACATTAATGCCGGCCTATTGGAAACTGTATGGCATTTATGTCATAGAGTTAGCACAATTGCGTGAGTTTGTGTTATATTTATTTTATTTTATTACTATTGTAATAAACTCTAATCTTTGAGAGTATTACATTTTACATACACATTTTTTATGTTTTTGTTCAAGTACATGATCCTTGTGATGCCCGATGCTTAATGAGCACTTTTCGTCTCGGAAAAATATTTGGATCCAGAAATCTATATACAGTAAATGCTTGCATAGGCTCAGAAAAAGGCAGCCAAGTACCCATTTATTCTTGAAAAATGATGAAATCAACTCACCGGGAACAGTTTGAAAAGAGGAAACCATATAATAGTGAACCCTCTATCCTTCTTGTACGCCAGCGTCGGTATTGTCACGTTGGTCATACACTGCGAGAATATCGTCAACAAGATGAAGGTCCTGAAACAATTATCTTCTTTTATTTATACACACTTCAAAACATCGTGTGGAAGCCTGCACACCTAAAAAGTTCTTAGAAATTTCTTACAACCCCTATTAGGCCAGCGTGGTGCACTAAGCCTAAACTCTCTTAGATGCAGAGGAGGCCGTTTCCAGCAGTGGAACGTTTATGGGCTGATTATGATGATTTTCACACACCAAATAAGTACCTTAAACGTGGTACAAACCACGGATATATCATCGATTCAAGGAAAAACGTTATTCTGATCCACAAAAAAGTTTCTGAGCTCCAAAAATCTCTCGTAATTCTCAATACTCACAAATAAATAAATACACTCAATAGTCACATACGTACATAGTTCTGACCCCACACTAAGATGTTAGTCTTGTGGGGTAGGTATCAGCAACTACGTGAGACTTTTTCGGTCCCACAAATACCCAACTCATGACGCAAGAAATTACCATGGCTAAATCGAGTGTAATAAAATACACTATAATGATTCAAAGTTAGAGGAGGTAGGAGAATGGTCAACTACGATAACTTTATTATAATCAGTTAATCAGTATCTAGGCATAAGAACCCAATATAACCTCATCATCATCATCACCAGCCTCTCTCACGTTCGGCCATCCTCAACCAAGTAATATAACCGCACGTTCGTAATATTATTAACAAATCACTTCTATTGGACTAATAAAAAAATCCGTCACAAAACCGCTGATGACATTCAAATTACATTCATGGTTATTGAGTTACAAGCTTCATGCAAATTCGCTCGATTTGCATGGGTCCAATCGGAAGACACGCGTCAATAGCAAACCGGTAGCCAATATGCACACAATGACGGGATTAAGCGCGAGCAAAATTGCGTCTAACTCAAAATAGACGTTACAAGGATTATGTTGCAATGTTGGAGTTATATACTTTTTATACTAGCTCTTTAAAGTTACTAGTTGGTGCTTGATAATAAGTGCAATATATATGACTTCTATAGAAGCCCAAAGGTGTTACACGTTAATTGTGTAATGTCTAGTTTATAATTATTTATTGTACATAAATAAATAAATAAATACACCAACAGTCACATACATAGTTCTGATCCCAAACTAAGATACAAGTCTTGTGTCGTGGGTATCAGAAACTACGAGAGACTTTGCGGTCTCACAAACACCCAGACCCGAAACAAATATTTGTGGATCACACAAACATTTGTCTCGGTGCGGGGATCGAACCCACAGCCTCTCGTTTCGCAAGCTGGTGTCTAGCCAACTGCGCCACGGGGCTGTCAAATTGTGTCAAGATATTCTCATTTATATCGTCAAATTTATTTATTTATTTATCACACTTTATTGTACACCACAACACATACAGAAACATGAATTAGGAATAAAAAAGGTAAGAAAAAGAGTGGAACAAATGGCGGTCTTATCGCTGAATGCGATTTCTTCCAGACAACCGTAGGATGGACTGGAAAGTATAAGAAAAACAGAGCGGGTAATAATAATATCTACTTATATATAAAATAATATATGTGACGTACAATTTTAATACGAATAAACTAAACACGAACTACATACGAATAATATAAAAAGAAAACAACAATTTATTTTGTTAAATAAAGATTTAAAGCTTAAAGATTATTATTCGGATTTTTTTAAGGCAATCTGGGCTTATGGACTTCTATGGGAGTACGGCCATGCTAGCGTGATGCAAGGACACAGTATTCTTTTATCCCGAAAACAATGTAAGGCTACTTTTAAATGATCTAGAAAATAACTACCAGAATATCCAAATGATTAGTTTGCCGGTTTGTACTGACTTTAAACCCGTTTGGGAAAACCAGGAAGACGAAGTCGCAGGCTAGTTAATTTTGTTTTAAATAGTACATACATACATACATACATACATACATAAACTCACGCCTGTAGTCCCCGAAGGGGTAGGCAGAGGTGCATTTCTGCACCCACATTTCGCCAGGTATGTATCAGTCCCACGTAATAGGGGGCGAGCCTATTGCCGTTTTTCGGGCACATTTCCAGACTCCGTGCTGTTACTGAGAATTCCTTAATGGAAAAACTCAATAACACTTTGCCCGACCCGGGAATCGAACCCAGGACCTCTAGATCGCCCGGCACATACTTGTACCGCGAGACCACGAGGCAGTCAGTTTTAAATAGTTTAACAAATTTTAATTTATTTAGAGACAATTTTAGATAAGATCTTAGAAACAGTTATTATAACAATTCTTATATTCCTAGTTCCTACTAGCTGTGTCCGCGACTTCATCCGCGCGGAAAATTATTTTTTAATAAGAAAATTTATAAACTAAAATTAGCCTAAATTACTCCTTATTACATCAGCTACCTGCCAATGAGTCCCGTCAAAATCGGTCCAGCCATTTCAGAGATAAGCCTGAACAAACAGACAGATAGACAGACAAAAATCGTAAAAATATTATTTTGGTGTATGTACCGTATATACATATATATTCATATATACATGTAGTAAAAAAATGGTTATGTTAATATTACAAACAGACAATCCAATTTTATTTATATGTACGTAGCCTAAGTTAATCCTTATTACATCAGCTATCTGCCAGTGAAAGTCCCGTTAAAATCGGTCCACCCGTTTCAGAGATTAGCGGGAACAAACAGACAGACAAAAAATTTAAAAATTGTTATTTTGGTATATGTACCGTGTATACATCCATATACATTTATTGAAAAGCGGTTATTTCACTATTACAAACAGACACTCCAATTTTATTTATTTGTATAGATAAATGTTAGGTTTATGAGTAACTAATTACTATTCTATAATATTACTAGACGAAACAGTATCATCGCGAACAAAATATAAACGTAGATTTCTCTTTAAATCATTTGCGAGAACCAAAAATTTTGGATCATATTTCCTATGAAATATACTGTAAAAATTCTCCAACATGATAAACTTGCCTTCATCGATACGAAATACAGAAAACTTTTGGCTCAGCAAAATTTTTTACCGTCCAGTATTTTCAGCTGGGTAAAAACCTTTTATCCGGCTTAACTACTCGACCTGGTTCGTATTTTTTAATACTTCACGTAAATGCAATTTACGATTCTTAAAAATATTATTATGTTGAATAAATTTAAAAAAAGGTCATTATACCCTAACACAGTATTATTACGTACTTTAACATTAATTATGATCTAATAATGTTTAATGTCTCCCCTGTAATGAACGAATATACGTGCAAGAAACTAGCGGTTAATAATTAAAATGCATATACCTATGTATATGTTTAATTTTTCTACATACATAAACTCACGCCTGTATTCCCCGAAGGGGTAGGCAGAGGTGTATTTCTGCACCCACATTTCGCCAAGTATGTATCAGTCCCACATAATAGGGGGCGAGCCTATTGCCGTTTTTCGGGCACATTTCCAGACTCCGTGCTGTTACTAAGAATTTCCTAATGAAAAAACCCAATAACACTTCGTCCGACCCGGGAATCGAACCCAGGACCTCTAGATCGCACGACACATACTTGTACCGCGAGACCACGAGGCAGCTTATTTCTTGTTATCTGGTGGTAATAATATATCATTTAAAAATAATGGCGGGTGGCTTGGTAGAGAAATTCACTGTGGAGGACTCTCAGAAATAAAGATTTCCTCACGACGTTTTCTTTCACCGCTTAAATCCTTATTGAAGTACACTATACAATCTCAGTGAAAAGATTGAACGTCGTCCCTCAGCAGAATAAATAATCGAGTTTAATATATCGAGATTGTATCGGTTGTATCGAAGGGCACATAATAAGCTTGTTATAAAGATAAGGCGCTATGCAAATAGACTATCATGATTTATGTTTGGTGCCATCTAGCGTCATAATTATGATGTTAAATATACGAAAAACAATACTCGATATCGCTCTAAAACTTTCGAGCTGTTTTGAGTCTTAAAAGAACTGAAACTAATCGTATTGTTTTTAAAAATCGTATAACTCTGCCATAACCATGAATATATTGATTTCTATGAAACGAGAGAAAACGAGATGAAACCTCATCATTTCGGTCATATACCTAGTCTTTATTAGAATGTCTAGGCGTGTCACTGAAGCTATAGGTAGACTATATTTCTATACACACGTTTCGCTGTGAAAGGAGCACATTTCCAAATTAAATTTAGAATTTGGTATATTAGCGACTGCCTCGTGGTCTCGCGACACAAGTATGTGCCGTGCGATCTTGAGGTCTTGGGTTCGATTCCCGGGTCAGGCAAAGCGTTATTGGGTTTTTCCATTGGGAAATTCTCAGTAGCAGCACGGAGTCTGGAAATGTGCCCATAAAACGGCAAAAGGTTCGCCGCCTATTACGTGGGACTGATACATACCTGGCGAAACGTGGGTGCAGAAACGCACCTCTGCCTATCCCTTCGGGGATTACAGGCGTGAGGTTATGATCATCAGCCCAAATACGTCCCACTGCTGGGCACGGGCCTGCTCTACAACTGAGAGGGTTTAGGCCTTAGTCCACCACGCTGGCCTAGTGCGGGTTGGCGGATTACACACCTAAGTCCTCTTTTAGGTGTGCAGGTTTTATCACGATGATTTCCTTCACCGTTAAAGCAAGTGATAATTCATTGTGAATACACACATAACTTCGAAAAGTCAGATTTGTGTGCCTGAGGTTTGAACCCGCGACCGTCGAGATTCTCGACCGCGTGCCTAAACCTCGAGGCCATCGCTCCTTATTATTATCACTGCTGTGAGGTTATGTATGTATGTATATTAGCAACTTTTTATCGTTTCGGAACCTTCAGCTCGATATACACTCCCGTCCCCTTTACGTTGCCTGAGTAACCCGGTACCTTTTATTCGAAACGAGGGCGCGGCCATCTTTGATGTAATTATTCTTGAGATAGGTTATAGTTTATTTAATGTTACTAGCTTTCACCCGCGGTTTTGTCTACATAGACTCGAGGATTAAGTCTTAAGTAATGAATGAAATGAAATGAAATTGCTTTATTTGGTCTCGTAGGCAATCAAATAGCACTTATGACAAGTCAATACAGAAAAGAAAAATCTTTTATTATTACATTATAATTCAACTATGGTTTATTTTATATAATTTGTACAAAAATATTTACAGTTTTTTTTATAATTTATTTTTAGTTTTCATCAGGAAATACATAATATCTTATTATTTTTATTTTAAAGTAAATAACGAGATGGACCTTGTGTATTTCCGAAACGTCACGTATTATTTTAATGCTACCACCGGATCCAAACGCGACCCTTACTGAGAAGACCCGGCGAAACAAACAAATTAAAAATAATATAATTAAACATTGAATACATGGTAATGATAATACAGTGTATGAACATTGGTTAATAATCGTGGAATCATCAGGAAATCTTAAAAGAGCAGACATTTTCTATACTTCTAAGTTTTCTATACAATTATTTAGGTTACAAACTATCTATGTACCGAGTTGCAAATCTTGATCAGCGATTTCGCCCGTAGAATCTTATTATGTCTAGCCCCCCTAGAACCATTATACGAATCCTGTGTTTCCTTTGCTACAAATCTCATAGTACATTCGCACAAAGATGTTGCATAATGTAGTTCGCTGCTACGATCTAGCCACTTCACTTAGACCGAGTACAAGTTGGGGGATAAAGCGATCATTATTGTCACGTCATTTTTTTTTTATTATTTAAAACTTAACTCACAAATATGCATAAGTACAAATAAAAACACACATACATACGACCCTTATACGTGATGGCCTCGAGGTTTAGTTACGTGGTCGAGAATCTCGACGGTCGATTTTCACGATGTTTTCCTTCACCGTTAAAGTACGTGATAACTAATTTATTGCGAATACACACATAACTTGAAAAAGTCTGCAGTATGTGCTTGGGGTTTGAATCCGCGTCCGCCGAGATTCTCGACCGCGCGCCTAAACCTCGAGGCCATCACTACTCTTGTTGTTGTTCTAATACGTATAAACTCAATCATTTTATGACTTAAACACGCCCAATACAATTTCAATGTAGCTCGCGAAAAAGAGAAATTATAGAACAGCTTTCTGCGTCTCGGGTCACGTTTATGTTTCAGCGACATCGCCTTGTCGCCATGTCGCTGCTACGTTAATGACGGTTTTGCTCTTTATAATGAACTCTAGACGTAATTCACTTGGCCCTTATGAGAGAAGAGAAACAGTTAGTAATTATGTTTACTGCCAACGTGATATTGTGCTGTTGGTCGTGTGGCATACGTGTGCGACCGAGAGGGCATACGTAGGGCAAAGTGTTATTCGGTAATAGTAAATTCTTGGAATCTGGGAATTTGCACGTGGGATTGAAAACAGCTGGTGAAATGTGGGTGAAGAATAGACTAGTACTTGCGAAAACTAGGATAACAGTTACGATAATTTTATAGGCAATTGCTTAAAACATATTTCAGAGTTATTACTACTCCATATTAAATTAGTAAAGATTGTGGAGGCTCATTAATTGTTTTAACATGATTCTTTAACTTCCGTAACAATTTTTTTATTTTAGTTTGATAAAAAGTAGCCTAAGTCACCCCCTATTTCATTAGCTATCTGCCAGTGAAAGTCCTGTCAAAATCAGTCCAGCCGTTTCGGATATTATCCGGAACAAATAAACAGCCATACAGACAAAAATTGTAAAAAATATTACTTTGGTATATGTACCGTGCATTAATTAAAAAGCGGTTATTTCAATATTAAACAGACACTTCAATTTTATTTGTTTTTATATACTCATATGAGAATCAATGTAATTAATTATTAATTAAGCCTGAAGCAACGTTGTTAAACTATACAAAATATCAATACCACACGCCAAAACCATACAATTAGATACAAACAGATACCGATTAAGCGATAGAATTTCAAACAACCGCAAATCTCATTTGCAAGTGCACAATATTCTTCTTTACGTCCATCCTATGGTTGTTTCTAAAAGACCGCCTTGAGCGGTAAGACCGCCAATTATACTATTTATTTATTTATTTACGCTTTTTATACATTAAGTATAGAGGCGGACTTAATGCCAAAGGCATTCTCTAACAGTCAACCTCTGGGTGATGCAGATATAAAAAAGATAGGTGCATAAATAGTTAAATGGTTAAATAAATACATATAAATAGAATAACTAACATATATACACAGATAAATAAATAATTATAGAAACATATATATATATATTTTATATATATGTATATACAATATATATATACATACATACATACATAAAAGAGAGATAATAATCAGATATCACACATATCATACAGTAATTTCATTAAAGAATAACTGCCGGACTTTCATTTTGAATGCCAAGCGAGTTGTAACCGACCTGATTTCGAGGGGGAGTGCATTCCATAGGAGAATAGATTGTATGGAAAAGGAAGAATGGACAAAATCGGAGGTGTGGGGAAGGCATTTAAGGAGAAGATTGCTTGAAGAGCGGAGATTTCTAGAATTATCTCTCTGTGTCTTTGTTGTGTAGGTACAATAAAGTGTTAATAAATAAATATTCTCCAAGTCGGCGCAGTGTGTGTTTCAGACAGCTTCGTTTCAGCTCGCTTTGATCTCGCACAATCGGCCATTTTGTAATCAAACGCCATTTCGCGGGACACCGGCGAGATGGTAAATAAACGTAAACCACTGTTAATTAGTCCGGCAGTTAATGTCGGAAAGTTAAAAGGTTTTCGCGGGTTTGAATTTTTGAAAGAATTCGTTCCTTTGTACTCGTAATGCTTCTCTGAAATTTTTGCTTTGTTCCGAGTTTTTTGTTTTGCAGAAAATGAAATGAAATGAAAAATGAAATGAAATGAAATTTATTTCATAAGACATATTACATTTTTGAGTATCGACAGGTCCCAATATAGGCAAGCCCGTGTCTTGGGTCCCTGTTTATTTACATTACCAAAATTACATAATACATTAGCTTATGACAAATCAATTAAAAGTGACACAGTTAAATCATCTTAAAAATATGTTAACAAAAACATGAAATAGAATAATAAAATAAAAAAATCAACAAAACAAAACACAACAAACAGGTAATTTAAATATGTATCTATATTATATGTGTGTGTGTGTGTGTGTGCGTGTGTGTGTTTGTGTGTGTGCATGTGTGAGTGTGTGTTAATTTATTATATTCAATGAATAATTTTAAACATATCTTCAGTTTGGTCATACGTCATTTTAGTTAGCAAGCTTTGCAGTTTGGATTTTGTTTCATACTGAGTGCAATTTAGAAAATTATATATTTTTAGCATAATATTATAAATTCGGGGCTGAATACTGTATGGATGTCGTTGTGCAAAAACAGATTTTGTTGCAGGAAAGGGAATCTTTGGTATACGCATTTTATGTAGTGCGGGCACATTACTGCGATTTTGAGCATTAATTTTTATATAGAAACAGCGATATTAGTACCCATTTTGTGAGTGCGTTACCCAAAAGTAACTTGTAATGTCTAGTTTATAATTGTTTATTATGAGGTCAGGATTTATATGTAAAATTAATTTTGTCAAATAAAGGTTTAAAACTTAAATACAATTTTTTGGATTTTGGTAAGGCTAACCGGGCTTTTGGGCTTCTATGGAAGTGTCGCCACTGGTGTAACCGTATACACGTTGGATTAACCGTATTTTTCTTGCCTTTAGATCTGGGGATTAATTGTTTCGCGTAACCAAGAGGGCCTGAGGTCGTTTCTAGGATTATGGAAAGTGTTACTATATTTCTTTTTCTCCATAAGAAAATTCTCAGTAGAGGCACCGGATCAGAAAATGTTCCTAAAGAAAGAAGGTCGCTGTTCTCGCTCCATATTACGCGCGACTGCTGGCAAAAAGTGGTTGCAAATTTACATCTCTTCCTAACCTTTCAATGATACAATACTTTTGGTATCGCATCATATTTGACAGCCCCGTGGCGCAGATGGCTAGACACCAGCTTGCAAAACGAGAGGCCGCGGGTTCGATCGCCGCACCGAGACAAATGTTTGTGTGATCCACAAAAATCTGTTTCGGGTCTGGGTGTTTGTGAGACCGAAAAGTCTTTCGTAGTTTCTGATATCCACGACACAGGACTTGTATCCTAGTGTGGGGTCAGAACTATGTATGTGACTGTTGGGTGTATTTATTTATTTATATCACGGCTCGGGATTAATTATAACTTCCTGATGATTCAAAGAAGAAAGGTTTTAGTCATCCACAAGGTTAGTGTTACAATATGATTCTATGCGATATATTTTATTTTATTTTTAAATTGTAGGTATATTGTTATTTGTGTATTGTATATAGATGTTTTAGAGTTCTTCGATATGTGTAAATGGTATTAACTGTATATATTGATGTAAAATAAATAAATAAATACCAATCTTTATATTCAATCGCACATATTCTTTTAATAACTTCAATGCAAAACTGTATACATGGTTTTTTCTACTTTGAATCACGTTACATAGAAGTTGATACCTCCTCCGCTTTGTCTTGGCATACGATACTATCACGAGCTGGATGCAAATTTAATCAATATGGCATACTTGTTGCTCGTTATAGGGCGGTGGCCCCACCTGACCCCCCTCCCCACCCGGGCAGAGGCGAGTTTATAGCATCCCGGGAGACGGCACTCGAACATATAACTTGAACTTTACAACTGGCGCAAATATGAATAAATTATTTTGGCCGAAACGACACGTGAATTTGTGTTTTAATGTGAAAAATAATTTAAATATCAGTATTTTTATGTATGTTAATATACATAACATACATACATAACCTCACGCCTGTATTCCCCGAAGGGGTAGGCAGAGGTGCATTTCATTCATTATAATCAGTCCCACGTAATAGGGGGCGAGCCTATTGCCGTTTTTCGGGCACATTTTCAGATTCCGTGCTGCTACTGAGAATTTCTTAATGGAAAAACCCAATAATACTTTGCGCGACCCGGGAATCGAACCTGGGACCTTCAAATCGCACGGCACATACGAGTACTTCTACCGCGAGATCACAAGGTAGGCAGTATTTTAATATTTTTTGTATATTGTTAAATTAGCCCACGACTTTGTGTGAAATGAAGATTTTTATCCTAACAATTTCTAAATATCACAATTAATATAGTATATAGTTATTATAAGTAGCAACAGGAGTCTGGAAATATACCGCAAAAGCGTTAATATATTATGTGTTTTATTTTATTTCTAGCGAAACATGGATGGCTGAGATACATCTTTGCCCAATCCTAAATGAGATTTTTAGTCATTGTCTAACTTAATTTATATCACCTCTACAAATCCCACTTTTTGACACATGTCTACTGTTAGAGGCTCGCAGTCTAATCATCGCTGTGGCTTAGTGCCGCTCTAGTATAGTCATAACAGTCATAAGTTACACTTTACATAAAAAAATCCTCTTAGACACACAGATTTCCTTACTATGTTATTTTGCGATTAAAGTGCGTGGTAATAAAACAAAAAACAAAAACACTATACATACATAACATAGAGGTGCATTTCTGCACCCACATTTCGCCAAGTATTACAAATATAACATCGGCTATTCGATCGCTGAAAGTCAGACGTCAACCATAAATATAGCAAATAAGACTGAAAGCAACATTATTCTGTTAGAAAGTGTCCATTCAATGGAGTATCAACAGGTCCTATTAATCATGGCGAGTGGCCGCGCGACTTTACAGCTTTATTGTTCACTTTATGCCTTTATGGATATTATCGATACCATATCAATGTTTTTCGATGTCCGTATCATCTGGGACATGTTGAAAGCTGTAGATTATTGCATAGCTGAGTTCGTCATTCTGGCAGCTAGAATGATCGATATAGGCAAAAATAATAAAAAAAATGTAGCGGGTTTTATTATTGATGAGAATTAAATAAAATTGCGAGGGTAATGACCTCGAGGTATATACGGACGGTCTCAAGAATCACTCTTCGGCTCAAAAACCAGACACATACAAACACTGTTCAAAGTATTGTATTCAAAATTATTATCACATATTCTAACGTTAAAGAAAATATCGTGAAGAAACCCAGATATAAATAAGTCAGTTAACTACAATCAATTTTTTAGGTCCTTCGTCTTAAAAGTAAAGAAACAACGTGTATTTCATGTTAATAGCATTGAGCATAATCTTTGTTGGCAGGTGCCAGCGGCAAACACAGATTTATGTATCAAATTGTTTTCCTCCCTTCATCCAGATCAGTGCCGATGTCAGGCCTACGCGACCTGAATACAGCAGCTTAAAATTGTAGCTAATGTAGACTTGAATTCAAAAGCCTTGATTTGGTCTGCGTTAGATGAACTGGGTTCTATATTAGTCTAGTTAGAATCCATCCATCAGCCAATGGAGGTCCACTGCTGGACATAGGCCTCCCCCAATAACTTCCACAGGGACCTGTTGGAAGCAGCCTGCAACCAGCGACGACCCGCGACCTTTACCAGGTTTAAGCGAGATTAAACTCGTTTAAACTTCTATAGGAATAATATAGAAGAATATGCACAAAATATTAGTAGTATTTAGTAGTAAAGACTGCCTTGCGCTCTGGCGGCACGAGTAGGTGCCGTGCGATCTAGAGATCCTGGGTTCGATTCCCGAGTCAGGCAAAGTATTATTGGGCATTTCCATTATGAAATTCTCAGTAGCAGCTCGGAGTCTGAATATGTCCCCGAAAAACGGTAATAGGCTCGTCCGCTATTTCGTGGCACTGTTACATACCTGGCGAAATGTGGGTGCAGAAATAGCCTCTGCCTACCCCTTCGGGGAATACAGGCGTGGTATGTGGAATTTAATATGTATAAATTTAGTAATAAAGAAATATATCCCACTCCGCCCCTGCTGTCGGTATTGCTTACGTATTTGTAATAATATTATGATGCCTCCATCATACGCGAAATTAATGGCTCCTAAATTGCTTAATACATAGATAATATGAAGAATAAAGGTCGTACTAAATAGGCCCTGAAATATTTCGTTTAGGATTGTGTTAAAGACTAAATAAATAAATAATTAAAATAAATACACCCAACAGTCACATACATAGTTCTGATCCCACACTAAGATACAAGTCTTGTGTCGTGGGTATCAGAAACTACGAGAGACTTTTCGGTCTCACATACACCCAGACCCGAAACAAATATTTGTGGATCACACAAACATTTGTCTCGGTGCGGGGATCGAACCCACGGCCTCTCGTTTCGCAAGCTGGTGTCTAGCCAACTGCGCCACGGGGCTGTCAAATGATTGGAAGGTAATTAATTTCCTTTTATTGTGATATACATGTCCTCATAAATACATATTTACGCGACAAACTGATTCGACTTATAAAATAGAGGTCCTAGAAATTCCAGATTTCCCGGTCGGGTAAAAAATTATTGGATTTTATCTATAAGTAAATTTTCCAAAACGTTTAAAAAAACGAGCTACAAAAGCGCCCATTTTCTGACACCGTAGTCGTACTGATCAGTGGCGGTACTTCCATAGAATTCCAAAACCGTTACACGTCATTGTGTAATATCTAGTTTTTTATTGTGAGGTAGCGATATTCTCATTTAAATGTCAAATTGCTTTTGTTAAATAAAGATTTAAAGCTTGAAGATTACTGTTCGGAATTTTGTAAGGCAAATTGGGTGTTTGTGCTTCTATGAAAGTACCGCCACTAATCATACTTATCATAATTTAATTATTACTTATTTACATCGGCCTATCCGAAAATTGCACTAGGCCAGCATGATGGACTAAGGCCTAAACCCTCTCAATGGTAGAGGAGGCCCGTGCCCAGCAGTGGGACGTATATGGGCTGATGATGAATCCGAAAATTGAGACCTCTAGATCTCACGGCACCGACAAGGCTACGATATAACTGAATATTATTGAGGCTCTTAAAAAAAAATTGAACTCTTTTAAATATTCCCCACAGCATTTTCTAATTGAGCCATGATGTTAAATCGTAAACAACAGCTCTCATTTCAATTTAACTTGCACACATTCAAAACCTGAAATTCAAAACATTCAGTGGATAGTAACAAATATGTATTTCGGTGCACATTACGTACGTCAAAACTGCGATACGAATCGATATCGCCAGGGCTCCGAGCGTTTACCTCTGACCTTCCTAGTTTGAGCTGCATCTGCACCCCACACCACAACTCCACCCCATTCCACCCCCAATAACTCTCGCGTCGGATTGGACGGGAAATGTTCGTCAATGTGGGTGTTTTTAATTAGCTAGTGGGCTGTGCATCGGTTCGTTTGTGTGAGCTGAAAGTGCGTTCGAATATTAACTCGCTTTTCATAATGGCAGTGGAGCTAATTAGCCCGCTTTGAGCTATTCATGTCCATTTAAATGTAGTGGAATTACTGTTAATGTGTAATACCGTATATTTTAAATTCTGCACATTTTCGTGTAGTAAATTTTGTTATTAAAATGTTCAATGACGATGCTATGGCTGTGTACCGTAATACGAGTACATCACGACCACTGTACAGTGCTCATACAACTGATATGACAGTCATCATCAGCCCGTTCACGGGCCCACTGCTGGGCATAGGCCTCTTATACAACTGAGAGGGTTTGGGCCTTAGTCCACCACGCTGGCCTAGTGCGGGTTGGCGGACTACACACCTAAGATAACTTTTAGGTGTGCAGGTTTCATCACGATGTTTTCCTTCGCCGTTAAAGTACGTGATAATTCTTTGTCTTGTACTGTTTTCGTCATTTCCTAGGCAAATATTGTATATGACGTCATTAATCGTCGCCATTTTGTGCTGGTGATCAAATCGTAGTGCCCTCAGTGCTTTGATCATATCACGTGATCAAATGCCTCCAGAAATGACATGAGTTACGTAGATGTCAGACGACAGTACACTGGACTGCGTTCCATTTTAAACAGTCACCAGTATAGCTTGCTATAAAAGAACAGTTTCGCAATATACTATATTAACATCAGACCTTACAGTGGTCGCATTGTGTCACGGTACACAGCTTTTAATGTCAAATTGCGGTAGAGAGAAAATCTCGATCATCGAAAATGATAATTTTTGTTTTATTCTTTTGTTAACTTCATCCTGGATAATGACCGCATTAGCACATGGTAGTAGGTGCAGTAAATCCGCACAGAGTGTAATAAATGAGCAGTTTTTAAGACCCATGCGCCCTACGCATCCTCAAGAAAGGTTTTCTTCTTTGCCGTCTACTGTAAAAACGTCGATTTTTTTTTGGTGACCATATTCATCAGACGGTCTTTGTAGGCCTTCTTTGTCACAAAAAGACAGTGACAGATTGACGGAAAAGGCTGAGTAGACTGCAGCCAAGGACAGATATAGTCCTCGCTTTTTCGATATTACGAAAATATCAAGTTCACGGAGAAAAATATGTCTTCTACATGATTGTGGAATAGAGTTTTGAATTAGATAAATACAGTTAGTAGGGCGGCAAAATTTTGTTTAATCTAATGCCACGCAAAAAAGACCCTGAACAAATTGTGTTTCACACAAATATTTTATTCAACTCAAAGTTCCTTTCTTAAGGACAGTGGCAGTCAATACAAGAGTTATGATTTATGAAAAATACCCATGTTCCTTAAGAGTCTCTATTGTCTAGATTTATAGAACTTTTCAGTGACGCCTACAACGTGTGCAGGTCACGATAGCACAATCTCCAAAATTTTCCATCCGGCCTGTTTTAACTTCATCTCCTATTCATTTAACTGAACTAGAAACTGTATGAGGCTTAAAGTTACTTATTTTTTTATGTCAACAAATCTATTTAAAAACAATTTAATGTCCAACTTAAGTTAGCGGGTGAAAAGCGTCACTGACTTTTTTTCTTCTAAAAATTCTAAGTAACACGAATTCTAAAAAAGTGCCAGAAATACAGTAATTGGCTCGCCTCCTATTGAGCTTAAAAAATCCCGCGAACCTGGGCTTAGAAATAACCTCTGCCTATCTATTCTTAGAAACAGCAATAGGTGTGTGTACAAAAGAGTACAATCCTTACAAGTCTGTATGAAAAAATCATTCTCAACATCAACCAGAAACTTTTTGGACTAATTGATATTCACAACCGATACAAATACGAGTATTCCCAAGAACAAAAATCTCGACCTCTCGTTTCACGAAATATTTCTATATATATCATCATCATCATCATCAGCCCACATACGTCCCACTGCTGGGCACGGCTTCCTCTACAACTGAGAGGGTTTAGGCCTTAGTCCACCTTGTGCCTAGGCCTAGTGCGGGTTGGCGGACTACACACCTAAGAAACTCCTAAGAAATTATAGGTGTGCAGGTTTCATCACGATGTTTTCCTTCACCGTTAAAGTGCGTCATAATTCATTGTGAATACACACATAACTTGGAAAAGTCAGAGGTGTGTGCCTGGGGTTTGAACCCACGACAGTCGAGTTTCTCGACCGCCTGCCTAAACCTCGAGGCCATCACGACTTATGATATTGAAAAAAGGATGATATTCACAAACGATACAAATATTCGCAAGGACAAAAATTTCGACCTCTCGTTTCACTGAATATTTCTCTATATATAACATCGACACATATTTGCTATTAAAAGGTATACATGAAATGCGTCATCAAAATTCCCCCTTTCCCTGTATACAAATGTAATGAAAACTTAACACCCCCCAGTTTTAGGTCACGCGCCCTTCCCTCGCTAACCGCCCACAATGACCTAAAAGTTACATGAAAACTAGAATCATTTGCATAGATTATATCCACGACGTTTGTGGTGAATAGAATTAAAATTAAAGCGATGGTAGCGTGGGTAAAAAAATTATAAACAAAGGTAAATAAGTAGTAATACGACAGCTTGGTTTTTTTTTTCTCTCAGACTAGGGGTCGAATTTGTAGCTTATAAAAAACAAAACATTTTTGAAAAAAAAACTTACTCAACATCTTGATTTGGAAATGATCATAATTGCTAATTCATTCATTTTTTTGCAACCAAACAGACTAGTAATTAATTTTAAAAATTAATGGGCCGCCTCAAGATGTTGAGTAAGAGTTTTTTTTAATGTTTTGTTTTTGATAAGCTACAAATTGGACCCACAAGCTAACCAAAAAAAAGTTTTTCACTCCACCCTACTATGTATGTTTTAAACAGATTGGACCCTCGCAACAAGACCTGTACGTGATACACAATACTATTCGTTGTTACTTTATATATAAATTTAAAACAATGTGAATAAAAACTAGGCATACTAATTGTGCACCTTGGACGATTGATCGGTGAAGTAACACTACAACATATTTAAGTAGGTTTCATTATTACCTATCTATATTATTTTTACAAGTATCTTAGTTAAGCTTGTGAAGTTAAGACTGCCTTGTGGTCTCGCGGCTTAAGTAATAACAAGATTCCCGGGTCGGGCAGTCTTATTGGGTTTTTCTATTTGGAAATTCTCAGTATTAGCACGGAGTAGTAGACTCTCCCCCTATCACTTGGGACTGATACATACTTTGCGAAATGTGGGTGCAGAAATGCATCTCAGCCTACCTCTTCGTGGAATACAGGCGTGAGGTTATGTATGTATGTATGTATGTGTCTTAGTTAAGCTTCATATTAATTATGTGTTCAACGTTTAGAGTGTAACTTATCAACTTTATTTAATAACTACTGTTTATTCTTTAGTCTGTTCAATTGATTGACCTGGGAAGTTACATAAAACCAGACGAATCTTTAATTAGTAAATTGACTAACTTTTATAATAAGGGATTTATACTAACAAAAATGATGATTTATACATACATACATACATACATAAACCCACGCCTGTATTCCCCGAAGGGGTAAGCAGAGGTGCATTTCTGCACCCACATTTCGCCAGGTATGTATCAGTCCCACGTAATAGGGGGCGAGCCTATTGCCGTTTTTCGGGCACATTCCCAGACTCCGTGCTGTTCCTGAGAATTTCCTAATGGGAAAACCCAATAACACTTTGCCCGACCCGGGAATCGAACCCAGGACCTCAAGATCGCGCGGCACATACTTGTACCGCGAGACCACGAGGCAGTCTATATGATATGATGATTTATATTGGTATAAAATCGAACCGTATACCGTTCATTACATCGTCTTTTATATTGTAGCTCACCACGTCTAAAAACAGATTAATGATAATAATAATAATAACTCTTTATATATTTCACACCACATGTGTATAAGCATATAAGACTAAGCATATAAAACAAAGTATAGTTGGTGACATAAAATGGCGGCCTTATTGCTTAAAGCTCGAAGCGCTTAATGATAATGATGATTTTTCGTTGTTTTCCTAAGATAGATATAATTTTTGTGCTAATATATATTTATAGCATTTTACAGCACACTTAGATCCAGTTTTTTATTATAAGCCTTTTCTTAGGACACATTCATGGTTCCATAATCATTCGTATATCTACACTTTTTTCCACTTCTGTGTGTCCGCTTGCCACGTGGCAAGTCCTCCAGTCGTCTCCCATTCCGGCCTCTCTATGGCCACTCTTCCCCATGCCACGGGTTGCAGGTGTGGCATGGGGTAGAGTTACATACAGTTATAAATCATAAAATATATATTATTCGCTCGCTAACATTCGCTCGTCTAACAATCTTCTCCTTTCATGTCCTTCTCACAGCTCAGACTTTCTACATACTTCTTTCTTCATTCAGTGTATCCTTCTATGGAACGCACTCCCCCTAGAAATCAGGATGTTGACAAACCGCTTTTCCTTTAAAGTAAGGGTTCGGCAACTATTTTTGAATCGACTGTCAGAAGCATCTTAGTTTGTATATGTATGTATATATATTTATATATTTATGTGTTTATGTATAATATATATTTATATAAGTAGGTTTTACAAATATACTATTTATGTTTATAGTTTATATATTTATAATAGTACGTATATATTCTGTATCAACAATATTTATGCACCTACCATGTATCTCTGCACCACCTTAAGGTTGACTGGTAGATAATGCCATAGGCATTAAGTCCGCCTTTATCCGCTATTATGTATAAAAAGCATAAATAAATATTAAATAAAAAGCGGTACAAATGACGGCTGCCTGGAAGCTGGGACTTAAGCATCCAGGCGAATCTGCGTCAAACATCTAGTAGACATTAAACGTTTCTAGCACAGTTAACAAATTGGAAACCCCGAAAGTGCAAATATTTACAAAGTGTTTATTTAGTCGCTGGTAATCCTACAGAGCTGTGGACGCCAAATAGCGTTCGTAGCCAGAGGGCTCAGTACCCGTCTACAAAGTTCGCTCCCAAATACAGACATTTGTGTTTAGAAATTTGTAAGCAAAATCGTGGGGTTATTGAAGATGAATAAGACAAAGTGTCAACGCCTGATGATAAGCATGTTGTTGCTCATAGAATAAATACACCCAATAGTCACATACATATTTCTGACCCCACATTAAGATATGAGTCTTGTGTCGTGGGTATCAGAAACTACGAGAGACTTTTCGGTCTCACAAACACCCAGACCCGGAACAAATATTTGTGGATCACACAAACATTTATCTCGGTGCGGGGATCAAACCCGCGGCCTCTCGTTTCGCAAGCTGGTGTCATGCCAACTGCGCGACGGGGCTGCCAAAAACACAACAAAG
This sequence comes from Hemaris fuciformis, assembly GCA_907164795.1. Taxonomy (NCBI): domain Eukaryota; kingdom Metazoa; phylum Arthropoda; class Insecta; order Lepidoptera; family Sphingidae; genus Hemaris; species Hemaris fuciformis. The sequence continues at coordinate 1,299,537 of OU015440.1, read as the reverse complement.
AATAATATAACACTTTACTATGGCATAATTCTTGATTTTTATTTTCATCATGAGCCCATATTCGTCCCACTGCTGGGCACGGGTCTCCTCTACAAATGAGAGGGTTTTGGCCTTAGTCCACCACGCTGTTCTGGCTGGACTACACACCTAAGCAATTCCTAAGAAATTTTAGGTGTGCAGGTTTCCTCACGATGTTTTCCTTGACAGTTAAAGTAAGTGATTATATATTGTGAATACATAAGTAATTTCGAAAACTCAGAAGTGTGTGCCTGGTGTTTAAACCCGCGAGCGTGGGGATTTTCGACCGCGCGCCCAAACCTCGAGGCCATCACTACTTACGATACGTTTATAATGCATCATTTCATATTTTTTATTTTAATAAGCATGAAAGTTCCTCATAAGCACATTTGTATGCCCCCTTTAGTCTTTACTTAAAGGTTTTTGCTTATTTTTCCGTCCCTTTTTTGTCATACAACTTAGTTTTATACTAGGAAATTATTATTATCACGGAAGCAAAAAGCAGATTAATAGGCAACCTGAATCTCAGCAGTCAAAGCCGCTCATGATAACCCAAAACATCAAAGAATCTGTTGAAATAATACCACAATTTGAGTAAAACTATAGGTTTTAAGTGTGATTGACTCACCCGGCGGCGATGCCCCACTGCTGCGAGGCGGCGCTGGCGGCGTGGTCGAACAGCGTGAGTCCCACCAGCGCCACCGTCGGCGCGATCGTCAGCGGAGTCACCCACCGCAGCAACGAACCGATCACGCCGAAGTACCCTGCACAATGACACTCATCATCAGCCCATATACGTCCCACTGCTGGACACGGGCCTCCTCTACCATTGTGAGGGTTTAGGCCTTAGTCCACCACGCTGGCCTAGTGCGGGTTGGCGGACTACACACCTAAGAAATTCCAAAGAACTTTTTAGGTGTGCAGGTTTCATCACGATGTTTTCCTTCGCCGTTAAAGTACGTGATAATTCATTGTGAATACACACATAACTTCGAAAAGTCAGAGGTGTGTGCCTGGGGTTTGAACCCGCGACCGTCGAAATTCTCGACCGCGTACCTAAACCTCAAGACCATCACGACTTGACAATGACAACGCAATGACACTACTGTTCGCCAATGGATACCTACCACGGCTACTACCCCTTTATTGAGAGTTATAAGGAGCAAAACCGACATCGTGGAATTTAAACCCCGACTAAAAACTGCTTGGTAGATTGGATAAAACTCGCGATTAAAGAGTCTAAGGTTCTCGCTCTGATATCATACCCCGGGGCACTCAGTTTCATCATCATCATCAGCAGCAGCCTTTCTTACGTCCACGGCTGGACATAGGCCTTTCCTATGGCACGCCACTGGAATGGCCCTCTCAGATGTAGAGGAGACCCGTATATGGGCTGATGATGACGATGACGACGGTGTTGTCACTTTGTCGTGCCAGTACGACAAAATCATACATGATTCCCACTATTATTTAGGATACACTACACTTAACATTAGGGTCAATAACGCTCACTTCTATTGCAATGAGAAACTAGTATTTCCTATAATGAATAAATGGCTTATATAGTAATTACCTAAGAAGACTTGAAAGAGAGCGGAAACAGCGATAGCTCCAGACAGCTCCCGCATCCTACTGGTCCAGACTTCCCTTCGCTGGTCGTCATCCATGGCTGCCAGCACATCAGACGCCGGGCACCGCCACGCCGGCAAACCCAAGATCGCAAGTGTTGGAACCAGGAAGGAAATGGTCCCGCCCTGGACGATCGGTAAACGACAACCGAACGTAGCTTGCAACCACGTTATCAACCCTGAGAACAAATAAGATATTTTGACGTATACCGTGGCCAAGTAGGATAGGCAGCTTATGAAATAAAAAGTCGCGATTCCTGCTCCGAGATCTACGTTTTTGTTATTCGGAAATATTTATTCTATATGTTTGTCAGGTCGAAAAATCTTTCGTATTTAAATGAATTGTAGACAAACGCCGTTAATTTGATTGTGTGTACATGATACGTAATAATAAATTATTTGTTTAAAAAAATATTATATAAATTTGGGATTGAACAACTATCGACACTGTTACAGTTTAAATACCTAATTTTAAATCTAAAATAATAGCAAAGTTAATAATAGTAAAATCAGAAATATAATAATAGGTACCTATGTTTGTATGGAGCATGAACTGACTAGAAATTTGATTTTAAAAATTAAATAAGGAATAACACTATTTAATGAGCTTAATGAACGAGAAGTTAAAATCTTTATATTCATGACTCATAGTACTAAGTCAAGAAAACAGTTGTTCAAGGCTTAGTCCAGGCGCTAAAGGTAAGCGAGTTGACCTTTTCTTCACTTAAATCCGTTGGTGAAATTCGGCACTCACATTATACATACATACCCACTTACCTCTACCGCCCGGTCTAGCATTCAATATGAATACAAAGTATAAAGTATCGTGCGTATGTAAACCACATTCCGTAATTTCGCTTCGACAACCAATCGGGGGTGTAACTCAGTGGTAGAGTGTCTGCTTCGCATGCTGAAAGTCCTGGGTTCAAATCCCAGCACCTCCACATAACATCTATTTTTGTTTTTTAAATGTTATTTTTCATATTATTATACTAGTTGCAAATTAATGGATGAATAACGCAGGTTATTTTGATCCATTTAAGATTACTCGTACGTACTAGTGAAAATTTATAACAAGCTTTAAGTTTTACGTTTCCCTTATGAAAAATTAGTAAAAGTATATTGTTGTAATACATTTCATACATTTTACAGAAACACTCATAAAATTTTAACAATTATTCTTCGATTTTTTTTACAAATGAAACTGTATTAAAACTGATACAACTTGCGCCACCTATCGATCATATTAGGAACTTATATATGGAGAAGTAGTGATAGTAGTAGCTCGCTCTATATGTAGATGGCGCTAACGTCAATTTATATTCGTAAATTTAGTACCGCTTTTACTGTTACGAAATATTGTAGAAATTTTATACCATCCAGTACACTGCAGATTTTCCACAAATCATTTTATGGGAATATTAACGAAATAATAAGAAATTAAACTGTAACAATGACTTTTGCAATACGAACAAAGTTTATGTCGCACTACCTAATTTTTGCTCACAGTCTTACAAGAAATAGGTACCAAGTCTCGCAATGATGTGTAATGTTTTTTATTTATTTATTTAAAACTTTATTGTACACATAAAAATACAATGAACTTAGGAGTACAGTAAACAAATCAAGTACAATGGGCGGCCTTATCGCACAAGGCGATCTCTTCCAGGCAACCGAGGATGGAGATGAATGAAGAGTAATGAGAGGTAGTTGTGAGTGTACAAAATTACGTAGGAAAAGTTATACATACATAAACACATACATAGACACATAGACAATACATGCATACATACATACATTTATACATACATACATACAAACAAATCAACATTCATAAATACACATATGTTCAATCAGCGTGACAAGTAATAGTCTATCATCATTTTTTTAAAAGACAGCAATGAGTTTAATTACGTTTTTCTTCCTTTAATTACTTTAACCCAGTTATTTTAAAAATAAATAGTGTAACAAGTACTGGGATGCTTAGTAAGAATTTTAGTAAGTTGTTTGACAACAATATTTTGTAATGATGGAAAATGATTACTCATTATCAGCCCAAATACGTCTCACTGCTGGGCACGGGCCTCCTCTACAGCTGAGAGGGTTTAGGCCTTAGTCCACCACGCTGGCCTAGTGCGGGTTGGCGGACTACACTCCTAAGAAATTCCTAAGAACTTTTAGGTGTGCAGGTTTTATCACGATGTTTTCCTTCACCGTTAAAGCAAGTGATAATTAATTGTGAATACACTGAGTGAAAATTGAATCAAAAATCTTTTGTTTTTCTACCAGGAATACATAAATTGAAAGCGTCGCTCATTAGATCAAAAACATACTTACTTACCGGTGACAAAAATCATCGTGGAGATTATGTTGGACCTGTCGGGGTCCGTGTCCTGCATGCACAGCGCCGGGCACAGGATGAACGGGATAGCCACTATGGCGCCGATCATTGTCAGGTAGTGCTGGAGGGAAAAAACAAATATAGGTACTAGGAACTCATGAATCAGTAGACACAAAATCGTCTTAAACCGTTACATTGCCTCGTTTCACACAATATAATATATGCATAGACTTGTTGTAGAATAGATGATTCTCAGACGAAAATAGCACATATCCTTTTCTTGGAGTTAAAACAGCTTAGGAGCATGATTGTAGAAATACCCCTACCACTCGCAGGCGCGGTCTGAAGGGGAGGGGGGGGGGGGTGTTACACACGGGGAAATGACCCTCTCCCCATTCGTACAAGTCAAATTGTTTTTTTTTAAATTTACCAACTAAAAAAATGACATGTAACAATGCTTAGTGTGCTATGTATGCAATTAATTGCATTGAAATTAACAAACCTGTAGAGCCATGAAGATGCAGAGGTACCAAGGCGGCGTGTCATCGATGCCATATGTGACATTTCCTTTCCTTTCTTCCTCTCTCCCGTCACCTGGTACATCTTCTGATCTCTGAAACAAAACAATATACATGATCCTTAATAGTAACTAACACAAAAAATGCTAATATGGGTTTATTTTAAATTTTGGCACAAAAACAAATGAAATCCCAGATTTGGTTATACTCGTAGGCTATGTTTATTCCTAGAAAAGTTGTAAGAAGGTGGACAAATTCTATATTAACTTGAGAAAACCGTGCGCATAATCTAATATGTATTATAGTATAAACGGGTTGTATTTTATGATCATGGTAGGACTGGACACACCAAAGAAAATTCATAAAAATGTCAAAGTAATGATGTTATTCATCATCATCAGCCCATATACGTCTCACTGCTGGGCACGGGCCTCCTCTACCATTGAGAGCGTTTAGGCCTTAGTCCACTACGCTGGCCTAATGCGGGTTGGCGGACAGATGGTATTATTTTAAAAAAATGTATGCACTTTAGTTCCCACTTAAGAGTTGTGAATCCGCAAAGTCAATTTTTGGTTTTAATACAACATAAGACTTGTATCAATCTAAATCACAGACTTAGGCATGAAGATACAAAAAAGGCCTTATTATTTAATATTTTATACCAATAGCAGGACAAAATACTACACAGTGTAAAGCCTATACACAGTAAATTTGCAAAAATAAACACGCCTACATTTGTATTATGGATTTTGATGATGGCTAGGACCGAAATTTGGAGAGATACAAGGAATGTCTATTTACAATATTTTATTCCGATAACACCGTTCTGATATAGAAAAAAAAACATAACATAACACGCCAAGCTAAGCCGTCATATTGCAAATACCCAAAACAAGATAAGAGAAAAGTAAGGATTTTCATTTCATTCCATAAAGTTATTCTTATAAAGCCTAAAAGGAATGCATTACGAGGCTATGGTATTAGTAATAGATTTCTACTTCAACCTTATCGAAAATTTATACTATATTTTTCTGCCTTCTGCCCGTGATTTCATAATATATGTAAATATGCTTTAGGATTAGGTCTATTAAATCAGTGGCGGTACTTCCATAGAAGCCCAAAAGCGTAACACGTTAATTTGTTATGTCTACTTTATAATTGTTTATTGCGGGGTCAGTATATTCTCATTTATATGTCAAATTGCTTCTGTTAAATAAAGATTCAAAGCTTAAAGATTATTATTCGGAATTTGAAAGACAAGCTGGGCTTTTGGGCTTCTATGGAAATACCGCCACTGCATTAAATGTATATAGAAAATAAAAAGTGTGGTCTTGTGGTTCCAAACATCTCTGAGAAATTTGTAATTTTTTCGGCATTAAAATATCCTGCATAAAGTGCCTACAAACCATACTTCATCTAAATCTGTTAATGTGTTAAATGTGTAAATTTTATACGTTATATAAATTATAAAGAAACGGAATATCGACCAACTAAACTACTAACTGATTTACTGATCAAAATCTCGAGGTAGGTAAGTAATTCCAGGTCGGTTGAAGTGTTATTGAGTTTTTCTATTAGAACATTATCAGAAGCAGCACGGAGTCTGGAAATATTCCCAGTATACGGCAGCAGGCCTATATCGTGAGACTTAAAGGACGATACGTGGGTGCTAAACTACACCTTTCATGAAAAATCAAATAACGTCTTACAAACAAGAAATGAAGCAGTAAATAACAATGCACCCGTTATATTACCTTCAGGACTAGTACTATGTACCTAATGTATAAAGGAGTTCATAAGAAAAACAGTTGATACTATTCAAGTTGTTATCGTAAATATATCATGTGATTGAATCATTCAGTCACTGCATGAATATACAATCAAAAACTAGTTGTACTATAATTATTTTGATTACAGATATAAAATCTTAACTGCATAATGCATGATGTTGTTGCGTTTATGGAACAAGATGTAAATCGTGATTTAGTAGATAATAAATCTTTATATCAAATCATATGGATACCAAGATACCGTTCAATTAATATTTTTACTATGTAATTACTTACAGCACCCATAGCCTTCCTACTGCTGGGCACGGGCCTCCTCTATAACTGACAAAGGCCATGCCATAATCTATCAAGTTGATTTAGTGCGGGTTGGTGGTGGTTAGTAGTTAATGGAGTTACATACCTAAGAAATTCCTATGAATTATAGGCGTGCAGAGTCTCTCACGAATTCACGAGTAAAATCGAAAACACAGGGATGTTTGTGGTTTGAACCCACGACCGCCGGGATTTTGCCGCGAGCCTATATGGTGCTATCACGTCATCAGATATGTTATCACATTTATATCACAATGTCCGCGAGGCTAAATTTCTTTTTATGAGACTTTAAGAGTATTTTTTGCAAATTGATATCTTTGACACAAGACTTGTCTTATCAATATACTAATCAAGAATATAGCAATATGTTGAGGACATCTAATGAAAAAACCTAATAGGTGATTTATTAAGAAAAGGTAAAAAAATATATAAAGAGTCCTCGAAACTGTCGTGCATGCTTGAAGAGGATAATATCAATTGAGGAAGCGAAAGAAGTGTGTTTGGACCATAGAATTTGGGGCTGTATAGACTCTGCCTACCCCGACAGGAGACAGGCGTGAATTTAATAATGTGTTAGTGAAAAAAACGGAGTATACCCCCTGTTAGCGGCCCGGTTAAGTTTTTATAACTAAGTACATGAATATTCACAAACACCTCGATTAATGTGGCTCATTCATAAAACAAACATTGTAAAAGTATTTTAATGTTTACATATGACTTACATTTTACAGATGTTTTTAGTCTTATTCATTCAAATACCGTATAGTCCAAGCGCCGGAGCAAAAAAGTAGGTAAGTAATGCATCGTTCGGGACCTGATTTTTTTTTGGAATATGTTCAAGGGTGTCCCCTGAATGTAAATCCAAGTTGCCGCGGCGGGGGGGATTCACTTCAGCCGCCATCTTGGAAAACACGTTTTATCGAATATCTCGCGAACCGCGCATCTTACGACAAAATTTGTAGAAATCATTATTGTAGATAATAATATTTGCCATCTTTTTTATTTGAAACTTTTTTTTGTATAACGCATAGGTTTTTAATTATCAAACTTTTTACAATATGGTTTTTAATAAATATTTAGGTAATGGTTAAAATTTTTTTTTAAAAATTAAAAATAATGGTAACTGAATTGTAGAGCATAAAATTACCTATAAATTTTATCAGTAACTTTTTCCCGTGGCATTTATAGTTTAGGACCTATAACGCTGTAAATGAGATTATAATGAGATTATAATGCTGTATATTCAATTATGCGCCTATAAGTTGCAGTATATATTTCGAGTCGTTCGGAATTTCCCCCTCTTAACATTCCAACAGTATTCAGGTATAAATCCTAACCATTTTTGTGCCCTCGTGACTCGCGTTAGTTCTGTTTGGAGCGCTATAATTAAAAACCTATGCGTTATACAAAAAAAAGTTTCAAAGTGAAGTGAAGTGAAGTGAAATTATCTTTATTCAAATAGACTTCTACAAGTTCTTTTGAATCGTCAATTTTACACTTTAAAAAAAAGATTTCAAATAAAAAAGATGGCAAATATTATTATTAATAATGATTCCTATAATTCCTATAATTTTTGTCGTACGATGCGCGATTCGCGAGATATTCGATAAAACGTGTTTTCCAAGATGGCGGCTGAAGTGAACCCCCCCCACCCCCACACACACACACAACACAGTTGTATCAATACTTGAAGTTGTAGCATAGCTTGCCAGTAAAAGTAAAGAAAGACGGAAATGTTCTATTTTATTTGATCCTATTACCCATCATCAGCCCATATACGTCTCACCAGGGCTCGGGCCTCCTCTACAACTGACATGTCTTTCGTCCATCACTCTAGCCTAATGCCGGTTGGTGGACTTCACACCTAAGAAACTTTTACAGTAACTTTGAAAAGCCAGAGGTGTGTGCCTGGGGTTTGAACCCGCGACTGCCGATATTCTCGACCGCGCGCCTAAACCTCGAGGTCGCTACTAGGGTCTTACTAGCGTTGCGTGAAATCATCGTAACATCGTTAGGACATCTGTTCTACACGTGGTTTGAAATGATAATCACGCTATAAAACATTTCGATATATTGTTTATTCATTATCAGGCTTTCCCAACTCCCATGCAGACTGTTTGCGGAAAAGTCTACGGATTTTATGATATCGTAATTAACGTAATAAAGATAAGTCTAATCTTTGTATACGCATTGTCAACGTTATCTTACTTGATTGCAACAGTATTCAAAGGTAGTGATGGCCTCGAGGTTTAAGCACGCGGTCGGGAATCTCGGCGGGCGCAGGTTCAAACCCCAGGCACACATCCTGACTTTTCGAAGTTATGTGTGTATTCATAATGAATTATAATTCATTATAATAATAATGTGATTATTAATTATTATCAATAACATTAACGGTGAAGGAAAACATCGTGAGGAAACCTGCACACCTAAAACTTTCTTAGGAATTTCTTAGGTGTGTAGTCCGCTGACCCGCACTAGGCTAGCGTGGTGGCCTAAGGGCTAAACCCTCTCAGTTGCAGAGAAGGCTCGTGCCCAGCAGTGGGATGTATATGGGCTGATATATATAACGGTATATGTGTTAGATATGAATATTTCATTTACCATAATATAAACCTATACAAGTGGTGTACTATCCCATAGTAATGTTTTTGTTATACATTCTATGCAGCAAACGTAATCTATACTTGACATTTTTTGTAAATTAGACCCGAGTTTTTGTGTTTAAATTACTTAATTTATTAGCCTAAGGGTCTGAAGTGGCTGACTTTTTGCTAATTGTTTTTGTCACAATCCACTCATTTTTAATTTCGTATAAAAGTGGTATTTGGGAACTGATTTATGTGTCCGTATTTTTTTTCTTTTTTTTCTTATGGCAAGGTGCGGTTTGCGCATCTGCCAATGTCAAAGTTTAGAGCTTGAATAGTGTTAGCAGGTTCAATTTCATATTCAAGTAAGTTCAATCAAAGAAAAAGGGCGGGAAACTCCCAAACCGAAAATGTCCGTATTACAAAATTTTAGTTTATTAAGGATAGCATTTATAGAACACGACACACTTATCTTAAAGTTACCTAGCAAGGAGGTTTAGTCATAGTTTAGTTAATTCTGTTAAAACTCAATCTGTTAATCCATATTATAAATAAATAATAAATACACCCAACAGTCACATACATAGTTCTGACCCCACACTAGGATACAACAAGTCCTGTGTCGTGGGTATCAGAAACTACGAGAGACTTTTCGGTCTCACAAACACCTAGACCCGAAACAAATATTTGTGGATCACACAAACATTTGTCTCAGTGCGGGGAACGAACCCGCAGCCTCTCGTTTCGCAAGCTGGTGTCTAGCCAACTGCGCCACGGGGCTGTCAATAGAAAGAGTACAGTTAAGTACCTATATGATGAATAGTGATTATAAAATTCCTAAAAATAGAATAAAACCACAATGTAACGCTGAGGGAGTTTTTTTGCCGCTACTTCTTCACAGCGACAATATACATACCGAAGTAGAATTAGAAAATAAAAGCCTATTTTCGAAATTATTTCTGTGATTTCTAATATAATTATATTCGTAACATCCAGTGTAAAAACCTTGAGCGTTACCACGATTTATAATATGATACTCTGCTCAAAGACCACGAATTAGTGGAAATAAAACTTCATAATTTTAGTATCCAACAAAAATAATGCACAATGATTAAATACCTATCACAATTGCTTATGTCGGCCGGCTTCCAATTACTACGATATTAAACGGCCTGTTACTCTGATATCAACCTTAAAGCATTTCATTTAAGTTGAAATTGCAATGTGCATAGTGGTAACGATCTCTGTTCATGGTGTTGTGTCCTTTGTTATTTCGCGGTACATCCATACAATCGTTATTCATTGGATTTCGAGAATAATCGAGACATTTCATATTTTGAATTTGGAATATATTTCATTATGTCACAAAGAATTAGTGCGTATCTTCATTTAGGTAAGGAAATAGATATGTAATTTTTTTTAATTGATATTAGATTTAAACAGGATATTTATCGAGTTCTTTAATCGATATTCATGCGATTTTAGTTTTTTCTACAAATTACAATTTTTGTGCAAGGTAAATATAAATAAGTGGCACGATGGCTCGTCTAGAAAGCAGTATAAATACGACAACCACAACAACAATATAATATTTTTAAATAAAAAAGAAAACGATTATAATGCTTGTGTGACACAAGCGTTTGCATGTTTTATATTAAACTATTGTAAAAAGAGGTGCTATACCACGATACATCACATAGATAATGTTTATAATCTTTTAACACTAGCTAAACTTTAAAATTTGAAGGTTGGCCGATTGTCTAGAAACGCCTTCTTCGCGCGGTATGAGCATTACACGCTCGCACACACAACAATATCTACAAGATTAAGAGCAATACTTTCCTTTGATTTGGGCTCTAATTTTTAATAGAGAAAACTTTTAGTTGATATGACGGAATCGAGTCTTTTGGACCTCGTTTGATTGATCATTTTAAATGATTAGTAGTGTGTTAACTGAAGACAATACGTGTTGAGTGAGGTTATGAGTAATGACATAGATTATTATCGTTTGGCATGTGACCTATAAATAGGACAAATAGGCAAAAATATTTATTTTTCTATTACACAATGGCTTCTCAAGGACTATTTTGGATAATCTGTTTAATTGCATGAAAAAAAATCCTTTAAGATATTAGTCAGAAATACATCTAACTAATAGGAACTGTACATGCATACGATTTTATCGCATGGGAAATACGTGTTATACAACTTTGCCATTACTTCCATTGTACAGTAAGTAAAGCCAAGGTTATTCGCACAGCTGACTGAACATTGGTTAAGATTTAGTTAAAACTCCAACAATTTCTGGTCACTGTTGTGTAATAAGCGTTATTTTTTTATTTATTTTTATTTTTATATTATTACAAAAGCGAACTGGCCAGTAAATCACGTAAGTTTAAAACCATTCCATTTGACATGTTTAGGCAACGTAAATAAAAAATAGCAATAAAAATTACTTACTTGTGCTACAATGTCATAAGAGCAATCACATTTAGTCATTACGATTGGAAACTGAAGGTTTTAGATTACAATACATCCAAGTAGGTACTTTCGTGTACTTTAATAATTCTGATAAAAAATGACATTGATTTCCTGGGTTGCCATCTTAAGAACTTTAAATGATTCGGAAATTGAGTCTATTTCCTAGGTCATTGTTTTTTAAAACTTTTCTTTAAAAATATTGAGAATATCGTAATTGTTGGTTTGGTAACCTAAAACTGAATTTATGATGCAGTCGTGATGGCTTAGTCGTGACATAGCTATGAATACAAAGTGTTGTGGTAATGTTTTTTATACGTAGATGACATGAAGTCGGTCGAGGACGGCCCAGGTGCACCTATAAAGAGCATATAGGTAACTTACTGAAAAAGGGCAATATAAAGAGTCCTCGAAACCGACGTGCATGCATGAAGAGGATAATGTCAGTGGAGGAAGCGAAAGTGGTGTGTTTGGACCGTGGCATTTGGCGCTCTATAGTCTCTGCCTACCCTAACGGGAGACAGGCGTGAGTTTATGTATGTATGACATAGTATTATACAACTTATGTAATATGTATAAAACTTTTACGCCTTGTTTTCAGTAGGTACTATACGTAGACACACGTTCTATTCATTGTTGTTCGCGCGAAATTTAATTTCACCGTTCGATTTTTGCACAGAATCCCAATTTTATTTCTATAAATAAAAATACATTAATTACTTGTGATTATATCTCTGTCAGTTAAAAATCTTCTGCATACAAGTGAATTGACAAGCAGATCTGCAAAACGCAATATAATATAGAGCAGGTTGACGTTATTGTCAGTGGCGTGCCTAGGGTCTCTAGCTAGGGCAAGCCCAAATTTTTATTACGGTTTTTATAGTGTATTTTTTTTGGTCCAGAAAGTCAGAGAACTAATAAATAATATACCTACCGCAAATTATTTACATTCAAGATTTTGACATATTGATGTAGGTATATTATAGTACTGGCCTAACAAAGAAATAATTATTTGTCGCTAGTGATAGTTAATAGTTAATAACTATCACTAGCGACAAATAAATCAACCAAAAACCATAAAATGTCGGCGAAAATTATTAGAACAATAATATGACCAAATTGTGCACAAACGTCGTGTCTCTCTAAATTTGAATGCGAGATGTTATAACATAGACACGGAATATATCATATTGAATTTTATTAGACAAATAACTCGACTCGAATTGGTTTCAAACCTCATAATTAAAAAGTAAACAATCAAATTCTAAAAATGACCTATACTTGAAAGATAATTTTCATGTCGTGACCTTGAATGCAAGTTTTTTTGTTGAACAAAATGATAAACAATATGTTTTGATCTTAGAAATAATACGATGATGATCAACGCGAGAGTTTTGAAATTTCGTGACATAATTAACGAGAAATGAATACTTCAATGCGTTGTTTACAATATTTATAAAAAGAAATCAGAGTATGTGGTGTTGTAAATTTTAATGCATTCTACAAGACCCAGATAAATTATTTAAATCATTACAACAAGAATTCCACACATTTTAAACATTATATAAAATATGCAACACAAACATAATATAACCTTTTCGTATGGGAACATTCAACTATTCAATTAGTTATGTACTTACTAATCGGATCTATTAAGCGTCCTCATAATTTTTAACAATTAGAGAAATACTCGAGTCTGGCATATGTAGGTTTTGGACAAGTTACGAGCCGTTTTTTCACAGTATAATTTAATGAATTTACCTTATCTTCGAAGAGCAAAACATGCACACACTTTAAGTCGCCACGAGGATTAACAATAAACATCACCAATTTTTTATAATCACTGTAGTAATATTCTAAATACCACAACAAATTCTATTTAATTTGGTTCTTTCACTCACGTAAACGTAAACAATTATTATTTATTAACAACGTGTGACCTTGACAAGGTGCGCTTCACTGCACTCCAGGGTTGCCATTAAATAAAAATACATTGCCGTGTTTTGGATGTCGAATTGCCGTGTTTTGTAGAAAAATTGAGAAATTGCCGTTTCTTTTTTTTTTCAAATTACATTAAATTCTTATCATATAATTGCCGTGTTTAATGACACGGCAATAAAATTCTGCCGTGTACCGTGTTTTTTTCCAACTGACTCCAATTACCTTATAACACGGCAATTGCCGTGTCAACGTCAATGGCAACCCTGCTGCACTCCCGATTGCATAAACGGTATTTTGGTTATATCTATGTTTTAAAATCCAATGGGAAGCCCGGTTTAAAGCCCACGAGATAGAGGGAGATAGATATTATTATTATGTTCAACCAGTGTTGTTATTGATACGGCAATTGCCGTAATATACGGCAATCCAGGTTTTTTTTCAGAAAATACGGCATACGGCAGCCTTCTTACTGCCGTATCCCAATATACGGCAACTGGCGGTAGGTGAAACGAAACGTTATTTCACTAGCGCAGCATAATGAATAAAACGAAACGTACTACTGATATGAACATAGCCGGGGAAATCCCGAATCCCGACTACGAACATAGTTATAAAGCCAGTAATATCATGCTATCTCTTTCGTCTTGGTTAAAAGTTGATGGTTGCAAATGAGACAACATTGTCTAATTGTTTCATCTACGAGTACGCTTCAAATTATGATCTAGCACGTACTTATTCGTTTAAATTTTTCAAGCGTTACGGGATTGTAATCATTCTCGAATCAGTGTTTGTGATTAATTAATTGTAAAAATGAGTGAGTGCGACTCTGAAGGCCCTTCTACGCCGAAAAAGACTAAAAAGGGTAAACACATTAAGCAAAAATATCGACAACTGATTCAAAATCAAGGGAACTGTACAAAGTTTAATGTTTCGCGTGACATGTGTGACAAAATGAGAAGCAAGGACAAGTATACACTTGAAAAACATGAATATGAAGTGTTAGAAACAATAAGAAATCTTTATGGCGAAGAAAAAAATGATGAATAGACATTTAAAAAAATTATATATATATATACGGCAATTTTCTCATTTTTCTCCTAAAATACGGCAATTCAGACTACGACATACGGCAGTTCAGATTTTTGCGATAACAACACTGTGTTCAACATTGATGTTTACTCTAAACTATTGCCGCTCGTGCGCCCGCGTTTCGTTTTTTTGAAATTATATGGGCAGGAATTTGGCGCGCGGCGGCGCGGCAAAAATACGTAAATTTCTGTTTTTGGCTTTTTGGATAAATATTTTGTTGTTTGTATTGAATTATGGAATATCTAGTTTATGTTTCTTATTCGGAATTACATAACGCAAGCTGGGCTTTTGGGCTTCTATGGAAGTACCGCCACTGGTCATTGTATCGACAATATTGTAATAGTGTTTATGTGGCGAAGTTATTTAAATACTGGAATGTGGAACGAGAATAAGTGATTTCCACCTCCCCGCCCCCCCTCACACATATGTTTTTTTACAATCTAAAAACATTTAGATTATAGTTTAATTAGACATTTAGATTTAAATTTAGATTAATAGTCGTGATGGCCTCGGGTTTAGGCGCGCGGTCGAGAACCTCGACGGTCGCGGGTTCAAACCCCAGGCACACACCTCTGACTTTTCGAAGATATGTGTGTATTCATAATGAATTGTTACGTACTTTAACGGTGAAGGAAAACATCGTGATGAAACCTGCACACCTAAGAGTTCTTAGGAATTTATTACGTGTGTAGTCCGCCAACCCGCACTAGGCCAGCGTGGTGGACTAAGGCCTAAACCCTTTCAGTTGTAGAGGAGGCCCATGCTCAGCAGTGGTACGTATATGGGCTGATGATGAATGTTGATGATGATGAAAAACTTTTGTTTAATATGTGTGTTTTCTGTCTTACAGAAAACTAATGTCTGATAGCTACTGCACAAATCCTACGCACGCAAGTCTATATCACCATAATCAGTTTTAAGTACCACCGTGAAGTAAACGTATTTTTTTGGTATTACATTATTCATCATCATCATCAGCCCATATACATCCCACTGCGGGACACGGGCCTCCTCTTCCATTGAGAGGGTTTAGGTCTTAGTTGTTTTATTATTATTTTCACCATATCGTTATTGATGCACCTGTTTTTTATCTATACGACATACCGAGGTAGGTACTGTTAAAAAATATCTAAAGCATTAATTCCGTCGTTATTAATGTATAAATTCGACAGCCCCGTAGCGCAGTTGGCTAGACACCAGCTTGCGAAACGAGAGGCCGCGGGTTCGATCCCCGCACCGAGACAAATGTTTGTGTGATCCACAAATATTTGTTTCTGGTCTGGGTGTATGTGAGACCGAAAAGTCTCTCGTAGTTTCTGATACCCACGACACAAGACTTGTATCTTAGTGTGGGATCAGAACTATGTATGTGACTGTTGGGTGTATTTGTATTTATTTATAAATAGCATAAATAAAAATAATCAGCGAAATGTAAAATCTGCTAAGGATTTTTTTTCGGTATGGCATTTCCACCAAAGCAGGCGCATACCCACATAGAAACCTTTAGAGCATTCCTTGTTAATATTAATGTTACGCAGAGTTGCGGGCAGCTCACGCCTGTTTTCCCCGAAGGAGTAGGCAGAGATGCATTTCTGCACCCACATTTCGCCAGGTATGCATCAGTCTGCCCTGTGGCAAGGGGGCGTTAGAATCCCACCACGGTATCCCCTGCCTGTCGTAAAAGGCGACTCAAAGGGGCCCTTGGGGTCGCTGGGCGCGCTGCGGGGGCGGCGCGTCCTCACTGAAAGTGACCCCGAGAGGGGCGGCGGCACTGTGGCCTGTGTACGCCGCGGGCGCCCATCCACAACCGGGGCGCCCGAACCAAGCTAGTGGGGGTGCAACTGCGCCCCCTACAACTCCGAGACGGCCGAGACAATAACGTCTCGGAGGCGCACCGGGCGGCTGCGGCATTACGGTGGGCGCTTCTCGCTCACTTACCGTGGTCGCCCCACTCGGCGCGGAGATGGCCACCGGGGGGTTTTGGTCGGTATGCCGGTTTAGGGAATTTTGTTAGGGACCCAGCCCGGCACTAACACCTGCGCGGACATGACGTCGCCGCGCGCCGGGCTGGAAGACCGGTGACCCCGACATACGACCTATTTACGAAGATAAATAACAAGTTACATATAAATAATTCATGAGACACATAGGTACTGATAACAACATAATTTGTAATACTGCAAACAAATTCCAGGCAAATAAAGGAGATACATTGTCTGAAAACTTTCAAATGCATTCATTTCGCCCACTTATTATGAACTTAAACAAGGCATGTTCCACAGAACATTTACTCAGTAGTAAAACCATATTATATATAGACGCGTGTTCGAGAATCTCGGCGGTCACGGGTTCAAACCCCAAGTACACACTTCTGACATTTCGAACTTATGGGTTTATTCATAATAAATTATCACGTACTTTCACGGTGAAGAAAAACAACGTGAGGACACCTGCAGACCTAAAAGTTCCTAGGAATTTCTTAGGTATGTAGTCTGCCAACTCGCACTATCCGTATCCCAGGCTCAACCGCGCCACGGAGGTCGTAACAAATCTTAAATCCATTATATATGCAGATGGCCTCTTTAAAATGATTCACAGTAAGTATGAAATGAAATCCAAATTGCAAAGCTTGCTAATTAAAATGTCCTATGACCAAATTGAAGATATATTTAAAATTATTCATTGAATACAATACTTCAATACACACTCACACACACACACACCCTCACGCATGTACACACAAACACACACACACGCACACACATATTTAAATTACTTATTTGTTGTATTTTGTTTTGTTTTGCTTTGTTTTATTTTATATTATTTTGTTAACGTATTTTTAAGATGATTGAAACTGTTTCACTTTTATTTGTATTGTCGTTCAGCTAATGTACTATTTATCGTTGACGTAAATAAACAGGTACCCAAGCTACGGGCTTGCCTATATTGGGACCTGTTGATACTCAAAAATGTATATGTTTTTACGAAATAAATTTCAATTTCATTTCAATTTCATTTCAATTTCATTTCAAAATTGTGTCTTAGAAGCAAATAACCCGTAGTAT
This sequence comes from Hemaris fuciformis, assembly GCA_907164795.1. NCBI lineage: Eukaryota > Metazoa > Arthropoda > Insecta > Lepidoptera > Sphingidae > Hemaris > Hemaris fuciformis. The sequence goes on along the minus strand of OU015440.1, from coordinate 1,281,769 downwards.
ATTAGACATCGACTGAGTAATGTTACAAGATTTATATGATCGTCATCAGCCCAAATACGTCCCACTGCTGGGCAAGGGCCTCCTCTACAACTGAGAGGGTTTAGACCTTAGGCCACCACGCTGGCCTAGTGCGGGTTGGCGGACTACACACCTAAGAAATTCCTAACAACTTTTAGGTGTGCAGGTTTTATAACGATGTTTTCCTTCACCGTTAAAGCAAGTGATAATTCATAGTGAATACACACATAACTTCGAAAAGTCAGAGGTGTGTGCCTGGGGTTTGAACCTGCGACTGCCGAAATTCTCGACCGCGCACCTAAACCTCGAGGCCATCACTGCTTTTATCGCTGCTTTATATGATCGGCTTCCAGATAAATTCAAAAAGCATTTCATCATCATAATCATCATCAGCCCAAATACGTCCCACTGCTAAGCACGGGCCTCCTCTACAACTGAGAGGGTTTAGGCCTTAGTCCACCACGCTGGCCTAGTGCGGGTTGGCGGACTATACACCAAAGAAATTCCGAAGAACTTTTAGGTGTGCAGGTTTTATCACAATGTTTTCCTTCACCGTTCAAAAAGCATATTAGCCATAATGTATACCTAAATACTGTCTCTAATCTATCAGAGATTATCTGAGTTCCTATTTAGATACAAAATAAACGGGACACATAATAAAGCTAAAACAAACAGTTGGTCCGTAGCATTATTGAAGAGCATATAGTGGAAACACGTTCCGCTGAAATTTGGTACTCAGTGTGCCAATATTGCGGACGACGATGCAGCACGTCATGTTTACAATACGTGCTCTGGTCACAAATCTACTGAAAGCTCTATACCGAAGGACCAATGTAAACGGAATTAGTTTATTTAATAGCAAATGGATTACCGTGTTTACAACGATGATCTCGATTCAATTGGCGCGGAATTTGTGTGATACAATCTCGTCAAACAAACCTTATTGTTGACGCTATTTAAACCGGCAATGCACCCACATTTCGTCAGGTATATGTATCAGTCCCACGTAATAGGGGGCGAGCCTATTGCGTGCTATTTAAATAATGTTTATATTAGATATTTCTTACCCGATGTTTTTGAATAAAATCCCTTTTACTTTCTAAATATAACCAGATCTTTTAATGTGGGGTCTGAATTATGTGTGTGATTGTAGGTTTTTATTTTGATTTTTCTGTATTCGCGCAAATATGAAGACACAACATAACAAATAAAACCACTAACACAACATTAATAATGCTAACTCAATTTGCGCGGTAGTTAGCGTACTTGCTATTAGACTAGATCTGCTGAGTAACACCAAGTAGACTTGATGTCACATTCATTTTCATCTTCTTGATGTCAAACAAATTTCCTGAAAACTTATTTTCCCGATATATATATTTTTTATTTTATCGTCTTGGTATCTAAGTTTGTATGTTTTTAAATCTCCTCGGCGGTAAAAAACCTAAAATCCCCATGTCACTACAACACAGAACTAAGCTACTTCGAATTCCGCAACATTCAGCTGAGGCATTTGAGCGCGAATTGTGGACGTTTACCAACCGCACACAATAATCTCACGGTATATATTATAATTATTGTATTTTTTTTTTATTTACAACTCGTTTCAATAAGATTTTGCTCAACAAATTTGAGCAAGGCCTCTGTTGTGGCCCTTTTCAAAAGCAGTTAACAACACAAAAATATAGAAATTGTGATTTGATTTGATTTATTGCAGCTCATGTTTTAGTACGTACAGACTTCTAAAAGAGTAAATGAAATGATCTAAAGCAGGAAGTTCACCATAATGTATTAAGTAAACTAAAAGAGATGAAACGACCGGTCTTGATGCGTGCTAATATATGACTCAGTCATGTTAAAACCTTTATTGCTTTATATACTAAATTTTGGCATAATTAGAGTTCGTCGACTGTGCTGACGATGCTCCCACATTAGTTCCCCCCTTTTAAAAAAAAAGTAAATGTATAACAATAATGATAAAAAATAAGTAAATGTAAATGTATATAACATAAATCAACTAATTATATATTCTTGCTTTTCCGCTGATCAGGCTCTATAGCGAATCGTACAACAGGGCGTATGATGCGACCCGAACGTGTTGTCGTCAGCGTGGCCTTGTTCTTTTCCGCGAGCTCAGCACTGTTGCGGTCATTGACGTTGTTGCTGCATGTGCTTTTTAAGTGTGCCAAAGGTTCGTTCGCCTTGTATTCATTTACCATGTAAGCAGGTTTCAATCTGTCCACTGTTACTATGGATGTTTTTTCTGGCATTTGTATTTTGAAATATTTTTCATATTTCTCTAACACTTTGTAGGGTCCTCTGTATGATGGTGTTAGGGGCTTCTTTACAGCATCTGTTCTGACGAATACGTATTCACAATCTTTCATGTCCGGGTGTATATATGGTTTATGGTTTGTAGCGTGGTGACTGTTGTTAAACGGGCTTAGATTGGCCATTGTCCTTTGTAGTGTCCGTGTAAAAATTTCTGGTGATGTATTTTGCTTTTTCGGCTCGATAAACATACCAGGTAGACGTATATTTGCTCCGTATAACATTTGTGCTGGGCTGATGTTTTCTTTCAGTCGTAAGGCGCCTCGCAACCCTAATAGGACTAGAGGTAACTCATTTGACCAATTAGTTGTGTTACCACGCGCAATTAGTGCGGTTTTCATTGATCTATGCCAGCGTTCGACTAATCCATTTGATTGTGGGTGATAGCTGGTAGTTCTGGTTTTCTTGATACCGAGTGCTTTGGTTAAGGCGATAAATAAGTCTGACTCAAACTGTCGTCCTTGGTCTGATGTAATGGTAGTTGGGCATCCAAATCTTGCTATCCAGGTATTCAGGAGAACTTCTGCTACAACTTTTGCTGTTACTTCTGGTACTGGTACGGCTTCAGGCCATCTTGTTGCTCTGTCGACCATTGACACGATGTATCTGTTTCCATTGGATTCTGGCAATGGACCGACGATATCTATGTGCACGTGGTCTAAACGTGCTGTTGGCGTGAAACTTCCAATTGGGGTTGAGTTGTGCCTGTATGTTTTACTTGTCTGGCATGACTCGCATGTTTTCGCCCATGTGCCTACGTCTGTATTCATGCCTGGCCAGAAGTAGTGTTCAGAAATCATTTTCTTTGATGATCTTACACCAGGATGCGTAACGTTGTGCATAGAGTCAAATATTTGTTTTCGAAGCGACTTCGGTATGTACGGTCGTGAATTTGTTCTTGAATTTTCGCACCATAATTGTCTCGTTCCCGGTAACTGGATACTTTTCCAGCTGAGGTTGTTTTTATTTAACAGCTGAGGGAGTTCATTGTCACTGCGTTGCAAATCTGCTATGTCATTCCAATTCACAGGTGTGGGGCAATCTATTTGTTCGACTCGTGATAGTGCATCGGCCACTGGGTTCATATTACCGGCGAGGTGACGTATGTCTGTCGTGAATTGTGCAATGAACTCTAGATGACGTAGTCGTCTTGGGGATATTCTTTTACTTGAACTGTCTTGTTTAGTAGTGAAGGCGTGACATAATGGCTTATGATCGGTGTATATTATCAATTCTCGTCCCTCGATGTAAGGTTGAAAATGCGTTACAGCCATGTAAACTGCTAGTAATTCTCGATCATATGTACTGTATTTAGTTTGTGCTTCACTCAGTGCCTTTGAAAAAAATGCAAGTGGCTTCCACGTGTCGTTTTCGTACTGTTGTAAAACGGCGCCAATACTAGTTTGTGAAGCATCTGTCATGAGTGATAATGGAGAATGCGGATCTGGAGACGTCAATGTAACAGCGTCGCTTAGACTTTCTTTACATTGATCGAATGCTTTTAGTGCTTCGGAAGTCCATTGTATTTTAGTTTTGTCGTTTTTCTTTGAGCCTATGAGATATTTGTTCAAAAGAGCTTGATGTCGGGCTGCCTGTGGTATGTTATTGCGGTAAAAATTGATCATGCCCAAAAATCTGCGTAGCTCTTGCACCGTTGTTGGAGTCGGGTATTTTTTGATTGCTTCAACCTTTTCAGGTAATGGTTTGATACCCTCTGGAGTAATCAAATATCCGAGGAATTCTATTTGGGGTTGTCCAAATACACATTTGGCGCGATTTATTGTGATGCCGTGCTCGTTGAGTCGTTTAAACACTTCATGTAGATGCTGTCTATGTTCACCGGGTGACGATGACCTCACTAATATGTCATCGATATATACAAAAATGAAGTCTAATCCTGCTAGTACTGTGTTCAGGAATCGGACAAAGGTTTGGCCCGCGTTTCGTAAACCGAACGGCATTCTAGTGAATTCGAATAGACCGAACGGGGTAATTACTGCGGTTTTTTCAACATCTTTGACGGGTATTTGGTTGTAAGCTCTTTTTAGATCAATTTTTGAGTATATAGTAGCTCCAGGCAATAGGTATGTGAAATCTAATACCCTCGGGATCGGATATCTATCCGGTACAGTGATGGCGTTTAATTTTCTGTAGTCGCCACATAGTCGTAATTCGCCGTTTTTCTTCTTTGTCACCAGTAGTGGACTAGCCCAGGGACTCTTGGAAGGCCTGCATATGCCTGTCTGTAACATGTCCTCTATTTCTTTTTTCACCTTTAGGTATTTGTCGGCCGGCAAAGGTCTTGACTTGGAGTACACAGGATGTCCCTCCGTGATAATGTGGTGAACCACGTTGTGTTTTGGTGGTGACAGAGTATCGAGCGGTTTTAAAATATTTGGATATTCTGCTAAAATATCTGCGTAATCTTCGGCTAAGTCAACGGTCCGAAGTGTTGGTGTGCTTGACTTCATCAACTTTGCGTTTCTTTGAAGTCCAGTCGTACCATCTATCAAACGCTTGTTTCTAATGTCGACCAAAATGTTGTGTTTTTCCAAAAAAATCGGCTCCAAGTATTGGTTGTGTAATATCAGCGACGATAAAAGTCCAACGGTACGGTCGTCTCAAATTCAGATTTAACGTCAGCGTTTTGTCGCCGTATGTTTTTATTGGAGTGCCGTTTGCGGCATATATTTTGTAAGTGCCGTCGGTTTTTAATTTGTTACCTCTTCTCGGTATTGCTGAGATGTTAGCGCCAGTATCAACCAAAAAGCGATACCCACTTTTTCGGTCGGTAACGCATAGGCGGTTTGATGGGACAATAGCGCTGACGACCGCCTCTGTCAACGCTGATTCTAGTTTTCCGACGGCTTACTCCAATTGCACGGTTGTTCACAATTCCAAGCTCGATCCTTATAGCGCAAGTGATATTTACATAACCATTGAGGACTTTCCGGCGTGATTCTTGTTCGCGATCGGGATCTTTGACGCGTTGGGCTTCGATTGCGTCTATGGTGATGATGTCCGTTTCTGACTGAGCTTGATTTCAGTGCTGCGACTTCCATGGTGAGCTTACACATTTCGTTCATTAGCTGCATCATGAGCTGTGAATGACTACTGGATTTAGCGTACTCACAACCTGCGTTTGGGTTCATTTTCTGAATAACTATATGCCTCTTGAAAAGCCAAATCAGGGAGATCCGCTGGTGGAAGGCTGATAAGGCTGTGCAGTACAGTTATCACAATTTAATGCAGTTTGCTTCGAACGTCGGTTTTACGTCGGTATCACGTCGGTATATTGAAGAACGTCGGTTTTGCGTCAGGTATTTTTTTCGTCGGGTTTTGCGTCGGTATTGCGTCGGGTATTTCTTTTCGTCGGGGTCACCAGTTGTAAGTGTATCTGTTCACGTGGAGTCACCGATGTACGTGAACCTGTGATACACGTGTAAGTTGTTGCGTAATTAGGGTAAGCGCAGCGACGTAAATGAAACGACCGGTCTTGATGCGTGCTAATATATGACTCAGTCATGTTAAAACCTTTATTGCTTTATATACTAAATTTTGGCATAATTAGAGTTCGTCGACTGTGCTGACGATGCTCCCACAGAGACACTAATAGATCAAAATAAGCAAATCGGACAGATTTGTTACACAAACAACACGCGTTCACGAGTATGATGCATGTGCCGGCCATCAGCCTTCTCAATGCCGTCGCATGTAGCTACTGTTTAGCAGTCATTATATAAACCAATTGCTTCTAAATTAAATAAAATTGGTAAAATAGTGTTATTTACTTCGCAAAGAATCCGACGCATAAGACACTAATATTTTGCTACTAATTTTCCTTAAGGTGTTTCGTTTATTGCGTTTTATAAAAAAAAATGTATATTGGCTTGTGCCCTAACATTATTAGGGGTATGACATTATGTTCATATATTTCGATTCTATGAAACTTGTCGGATTTTTTATATCTATAAATATTCTAATTACATAATGTACATCAAAATATTTAAATATAATGATTTGATTAATAGTACGTATCCAAACATAAATAAAGAATAATAATAAAATTAAATCACTACAATTCTACTCTTGTTATGGCCAATGATAATAATTTCACGCCTGTATTACTCGAATGGGTATAGGTATATACAATATACATAGGGGTGATCCGTGATACATAGGTATATACATAGGATAGGGGTATCTACATCGTACTAAAATGACTACTAATGAAACTGGACTGAAGCTAGCCTATTAGCCCATAGCTTTCTCTTCTTTTTTCCATAATATAAGAAAAATGTAAATAGAAATCAATATAAAAAACGTGCCATGTGCGAGTCGGACTCGCGCACGGAGGGTCCCGTAGCATTACATATTTTTAAAAACGACAATAAAATCATGTCTTTTGTATGGGAGACACCTTAAATATTTATTTATTCTCTTTTTTTGTATTTGTTGTTATAGCGGCAACAGAAATACATCACCTGTGAATTTGAACTGTATATCTATCACTGTTCATGAGATACAGCCCGGTGACAGACGGACAGACGGACAGACGTACGGACGGACAGATAGACAGCGAAGTCTTAATAATAGGGTCCCGTTTTACCCTTTGGGTACGGAGCCCTAATAAAAACATTAACAAAATTGTCTCCGAATCACAGGATTCTAATACGGATCTAAAGAATCATTAGATTAATATAAGAAAACCTGTACTCACCAAGTCGCGGACAACATTCTCCAGACCAATTTGTACTACGTTATTGTGCACCATGGTGGAGCTGAAACATTTATTTTTATTTTAAAATAAAAACTACACTCACTTCATAGTTAAACCACAGTTGAACTACTGTCTGACTGACTCGTGGTCTCGCGGTACAAGTATGTGCCGTGTGATCTATACGATACTTGGCGAAATGTGGGTGCAGAAATGCACCTCTGCCTACCTCTTCGGGGAATACAGGCGTGAGTTTATGTATGTATGTATGTTTAACTACTGTCATTCATTCAAAAAATGTATAAACTAAATAATAAATAAACTGAATTAATAATATACACATACATACAATTCGTGATGGCCTCGAGGTTTAAACACGCGGTTGAGAATCTCGACGGTCGCGGGTTCAAACCCCAGGCACACACCTCTAACTTTTCGAAGGTATGTGTTTATTCACAAAGAATTATCACGTACTTAGCGGTGAAGGAAAACATCGTGATGAAACCTGCACACCTAAAATGATCTTACGAATTTCTTAGGTGTGTAGTCCGCCAACCCGCAGTAGGCCAGTGTGCTGGACTAAGGCCTTAACCCTCTCAGTTGTAGAGGAGGCCCGTGCCCAGCAGTGGGACGTATGATGACACATATATACATAAACGCGGGCCTGTATTCCCCGAAGGGGTAGGCAGAGGTGCATTTCTGCACCCACATTTCGCCAGGTATATATTAATCCCACGTAATAGGGGGCGAGCCTATTGCCGTTTTTCGGGCACATTTCCAGACTCCGTGCTTCTACTGAGAATTTCCTAATGGAAAACCAAATAACACTTTTCCCGACTCGGGAATCGAACCCAGGACCTCTAGATCGCACGGCACATACTAGTGCCGCGAGACCACGAGGCAGTTAATAATATACATACATACATACATAAACTCACGCCTGTATTCCCTTAAGGGGTAGGCAGAGGTGCATTTCTGCACCCACATTTCGCCAAGTATGTATCAGTCCCACGTAATAGGTGGCGAGCCTATTGCCGTTTTTCGGGCACATTTCCAGACTCCGTGCTGTTACCGAGAATTTCCTAATGGAAAAACCCAATAACACTTTGCCCGACCCGGGAATCGAACCCAGGACCTCTAGATCGCACGGCACATAGTTGTACCGCGAGACCACGAGGCATAATAATATACAGATAAATAATAAATTAAAAAAATTAATTCACACTCACCTCCACCAAGATCAGGAATAAAACGTCTTCTTAAATTTAAAAAATAAACAGTGCAAGGAAACAGCGCACAGCCAGGCCCGTGTTTCACTTAATGACATCACAAAATGGAAACTTAATTAAGATAACGCGGCGGTAATCACAACTTGGCTTCTAGACGTCTGTTACACAAATGTGAGAAAAACACGCGATGCAACTAGCTAGTTGTTACCTTCGTTTACTTATTAATTATTATCTAGGTGATGATTCTTTTATGGAGAGGAAGTAAACACGTGCTTTATGAATGCGATATGTCGTTTGCATTAAGTCATTATCTAGAACATTGCACTGGAATTAAATGACGTTGTTTAAAGTATAATTTATACATGCATTACCATTGTAACTGCTTTGTGGTTTCCTGGTACAAGTGTGTGCTATTGAACGCATAACAGGATTTGATTCTCTGGTCGGACAAAATGTTTTTGCGTTTTTCTATGAGAAAATTTTATCCCTGAAGAAATGCTTCTACCTAATTGTTTTGAGAATATAATCAAGTGCGTATGTATGTACATACGTGCGTACTAATACATGTGGTTATATCATTATCATCGACAGCCCATAGCTTTCCACTCCTGGGCATAAACCTCCCTTTAAAAATGCGTTGGCATCGTTGGCTTAGCGCGACAATAAAGTTTCGAGGAACATACATAGGTCCCAACTTCCACTGCCAGGCGTCCTTACCTGGCTAAGATTAGCGGACACACCTAAGAAATTCGTAGATTTCCCCTCGATAAAAAAGGTTTTACTCTCGATGCTTTTCTTCACCGTTAAAGACCATGATAATTTATTTATTTAAATACACAAAAGAACTTCCAAAAAATCAGATGTGTCTGTCTAATATAAGACTTCTTTATAGATTTATTCATTGACGTGTACATGATAATTACTTCATACGATTTGAACAATCTTGTAGTAGACAGAATTTTCCATGTTTGAATGGGTAAACAGTACTGGCTGTTTAATAGTTCAAAACGGCGTATCACGTACCTAACACAGCAATCAGTTGTGCAAACTACATAGTAAGGTGCTTCCGTCAAAATAGTCGCCACGTATGATATATTCGTGGTGGATTCAACGCTAATTTCAACTATCCTTTCTTTATAATCCGTATAAAAAGTGAGTGAAACTTCATACACATGTGGGGTAGTTTATATGAATGAGGTCAGTTTTTCCTTATTGCGATTTTTTCTTACATACGAGTATGATCACGCCTTAATCCCTGAATGGTAGATGCATTCTAGGCTTACATTTCGGCAGTGTTTTAAATCCATGCTACGGGTGCTGTTTGTGTGGACTGGTCTGCCTGATTTGCTTATTTGCATTTATGAACTTTTAACCTGGTTAAATGTCAGTTTCTCCATTTAAGATGACAATGTTATCCTCATATCCTCATATTCAATATACCATTCTGAGATTGTATTAATGAATTGCTCTGATTCGGGAAATTTAGTCTTTGTATCAATATTGTAAACTATCTCTTGATTGGAAAATAGCAACACTAAAGTTACCCGTTCTTCTCTAGTGATGACTGCCTTCCGAACAGGGTGGTAATTTAGAAATGACTGAATCTAAGCGATGTATTTGACATTTTATAAATTCAATAAATATTATTTTATTTCGTTTTATTTCATGTAAAAGGCAGTGAGGCTGTTGACTTCCTTAAGAATACTAAGAATTTTCTTAAAAGATAAACCGAATAACACTTTGCCAGACCGAACATACATTAATGGTAAACAATTTATATAAGTAGTAATGGCCTCGAAGTTTAGGCATGCAGTCGAGTACCTCAGCAGTCACAGATTCAAACCCCAGGCACACACCTCTGACTTTACGAAGTTATGTGTGTGAATGGATGAATGATCACGTACTTTAACGGTGAAGGAAAACATCGTGAGGAAACCTGCACTTTAAAGTTCTTAAGAATTTCTTAGGTGTGTAGTCCGCCAACTCGTACTACGACAGCATGGTGGACTAAGGCCTAAACTCTCTCAGTTGTAGAGGTTGTAGTTTTACGTAGTCTGATGATGATATCGTTCTATTCTTGGTAGATATATTAATTCCTAAAATAACATCTCGCCTTTATTTGTTCTTTGCGGGAGTTCACGTGCCCTCTCCTATTTGTAGAACGGTTTCGTGTGAATTGACTTGACCTTCGAGGCGTGTACTAAGCAAAGCAGTTTCCTCTCTTATGGCGTTTTCATAACCCTTTGTAATATTATACTTTGTAACAGATAATATAGCAGTTCAGCACTTCGGCGAGTCCTTAAGTAATGAATTGTAGCTTGTATTATTTATTGATATAAGTAATAGTGTGTGTCTGTGTGTGTAGTATATTCACACTCACGCCTGTGTTGTATAAGTGTATAAGGCGCATTTCTGTATCCATAAATAATAAATATGTCGAAGCGTCGACGCATCCCCACTGTGCGTCCAACGTAGGGTATAAATACAGCCGCTCGATTGAGAATGATTCATTCTCGCTCGGAACGCCGGACCGAACGGAGCTCTGTAGGCCTACCATGACCTTTTAACAAACGATTCAATTGCAGAGCAGTTCAGCAGTTCAGTTTAGGTTCTTACACTGAATCGTTAATTTTGGTACCATGACGTTCTTTAAACTGAGTCGCATTTGAATTGTTTCGCAGCCAGTGAATGAACGAAACTTAAAACTGGATCGCTTTGATTGAAAGAGACAACGCTATACATTTATCGTTTCTTTCATCCTCATAGTAGAGTGCGTTCTGAAACTCAACATTTTAAATTGTCGGTATTTACTATTACTATTTTAATCCTATTTTTATGTTTATTTTATTATTTTTATATACTTACTTTGTAAAAAATAATATTTAGCGACGTATAAAGGGCTTTATAATTATTTTGATTGCAGTGAAATAAATGATATCGGTACATAACTCTTTAAATAATTTAACATTAAAAATTGGTTCAAGTTTCGAATATGTGTTATTCAACATTCGCATCGTCAAGTCGAGGTTGATGTGGCGGTGGATTTGATTTGTTAATTAGACGTTTTTATTAAATTTGAATTAAAATTGTATTAAACAATGGGGTAATTGATTTTTCAACATTCATATTTAGCATTATCAATTTATATATTGAGTTCTTATAATTTTTACCCCGTTTCGCTTACAAAAACATTTGAAAGCATTTCAATTTCAGTATTTCAAGTGTTTTCTTTTTTCAATATAGTAAAGCTATACGGTTTAGAGTTACTTATGACGAACTCGAACACTTATGGGAGTTTCTTTATAAGCACAAGGATATAGCCATGGGCTATAACAAAACATCACAAGTGAGGGAATTGCGGAAAGCCAGAAGCAGGCGAAACTTCGGGTGGAGTAAATAACATTTTTAAACTTTTGTTAAAATAAATAAGAGAAATTAAAGAAATTATGCGAGGAAGATACTGAACATATTTTATTTACAACTATAAAATTGAAATACAAATAAGGTGGTATAAAAAAAATACATTAAATTATATAGTAAATAAAATATTATTTATTATAGATGCTGCCACTCTTGGTTTGTAGTACAACACTCTGTGCACCAAAAGTCAACAATAACACGCTTTGAGAAGCCTAATTGTTCTTTCTATTATGTTCCTTGTCCGGACATGAAGAGCTGTATAGTGGCTGGCTGGTGTACCTGGGACTGCAAATATAACTGGAATCATCATATATTTGCGTAATAGATACCCAGAATCTCCTGCAAGTATTATTTTTAAAAACAAAAACAAGTATTATTTTTAAAGCTTCATGGTTAACTTAAAGCAACTTAAAAATATACTTTTTTGGGTTACACCAATAATGTGTTAATATATAGCAATATATTTAGAACATAAAGCATTATGTTCTAAGCAAATTATTTACACTTTATAATGTGTATAATGTTAAAGGCAAGAGGCCTGTCTATGTATAATAAGTTGCATGCATTTATTTTGTCATAAGAAACCAAGTAGATTTGTCACGACTTTCCAAATAATGTTTTAAAGGGTACACATTCCATATAAATGAATCGTGGGTAGCGCCTACATAGCTAGCATCTACACTGGTGATTTGCATGTCTGCATCACATATCTAGAAAAACATGACACACTCATATGGATAGACAATATTTTTGTTGTTACAATGATTGTTTAGTTACAGATGATCCATCTCACCAATTGGACATTTAATGAGTGATAATGTTTCCTACATTAGAAATGTTCTTCATGTTCAGCGGGCTTTATACTAGCTATTTGTGTAGTCTATACACCTAAAAACACCTGGAAAGTTGAAATTCTCATAAAACCTGCAATAATTATTGTTTTTGTAATAGATTGTAATAAAAATTCACCAAATTATTATTGTTTATATCAATAAAGGAAAAAAAATCAAGAAACTTGTACATTTAAAAGCTTTTTGAATAAAAGGTATAGGCTTAGGTATTACAACACCAACCTGCAATAAGGCAGTGTGGTGGACAAGTCCTTACAACCCTCAATTTTAAGGTGTCTGATCAGCAGTGTAATGCACATAAAAGGTATTATTTATTAAAAAAAAAAAACACTTTTACCTAGCCCGTGTATTATTTCTTTCAGCCAGGGTTTTAGGATAGCATATACATATTATCTTGTCATCTGTGGAGAAACAATGCAGGCGGCCCCTTCTGCTATTATGGATGATACTGTCTGCTGTGCCATTAGGTGTCCTTTGATGTCCCCAATGGGTATTTAATAGGACCCAGTTGCATAAAATTACAATGCAGTCAATATCTTTAACAAGAAAAAACACATATTAATCTATTTTGTACATACAAAAATACTTATGAGTTGTTGGAATTACATGTATGAAATAAAATCCAGCATGTAATGAAATGTCTTTCTTTTATTTAATTATAAAATGTTTCTTACCTTTTTATCCACAAAAAGATCGGTAGATTTTACCCGGCACCTTGAACAAGAGTCCTTACTCCTCACACAAACTTAAAACCAGATGTTTAGAAAGCCGACATTGGTAAATTCAGTATCACCGATGACCGAAGTAAACAAATGGATCCATCAGTCGAATTCCGACTGTTCCCTAACTTTGCACCTTTCTTTAGGGCTTGACGTGCTGGCTTCATTGTCACATTCCATAAATTCGAAAAGAATCAAATATTCAGTCATCTAAAAACAATTTAGGAACGTTTTTTACAGCAGCTTCAGACACCTTTGTTATTATTAATGTATAAATGAATATTGTAACAATATGATCACAAAATCACAATTTTACAACAACAATTTAATTCAATTGATCACTTATTACCATAAAAAGTTAAAAAAATACACAGAAGTCGTAAAACATACAGAAACTATTAAATTCTGTTGAAAAAATAGTAACTTAAAATGGATCGCTAAATGTATTACTTTTTGACAGTTAAGCGATTCAGTTTAGGTCGTTTTAGAGGGTCATGGTACGAAAATGAACGAACAATAATACTTGACGAACCAAATTTCATTCAATTCTTAAACTGAATTGTTACAAAGCAGTTGAACCTATACTGAATCGCTTTATAGATGTCATGGTACGAAATAACAATTCAGTTCAGTTTAGGTCGTAAAATGAATCGCAATAAGAGTTGATGGTAGCCCTACTGTACTAAGTTTTTGAAATTACCTCCAGAAGTTTTACTGTCACTATTTAAAAAAAAAACTCTCAAGACCCTCCGACAAATAAATACACCCAACAGTCACATACATAGTTATGACTCCACATTAAGATACGAGTCTTGTGTCGTGGGTATCAGAAACTACTAGACATTTTCGGTCTCAAAAACACTCAGACCCGGAACAAATATTTGTGGATCACACAAGCATTTGTCTCGGTGCGGGGATTGAACCCGCGGCCTCTCGTTTCGCAAGCTGATGTCTAGCCAACTGCGCCACGGGGCTGTCAAAAGAAAATATATTTGTTTAAAGAATTCAGTTTGGTGTGCATTCGTGTATGTTGCATAAACTTAAAAAAAAATAGTAATAAAATGCATGTAAAAACCATGCTTGGTCAGATGTGTTGTCATACGTTTTTCGATCGGCGAATCGGTGAATGTGTCGAGTTACGAGAGATTACCATCACTCTGTCTTATCATGCTCTGTTTGGTCAGCCCCTTGCTTACCATCAGATGCAGGTACATATCATATCACGCTTATAGTCCCCCAAAGGGTAGGCAAAAGTGCAATCTTGCACACACATTTCGCCAGGTATCAGTCCCACGTAATAGGAGGCGAGTCTATTGCCGATTTTTGGGCACATTTCCAGACTTCTAATGGAAAAACCTAATAACACTTTGCCCGACCCGGGAATCGAACCCAGAACCTCTAGATCGCACGCTAAATATGCGTCTTATTGAGGTGAAGTGTATTTATGTTTTTATATTTATTTGAATGGTTGTATGTTTCTACCTTTTTTTTACACCAACCATGCTTCACCTATCGACCACTCTAAGGTAGATTTTAGAGAATGCCGCAGATATTAAGTTTTGTGTATGAAGTTTTAAATATAATGATTCCGCTGGTATTGTGGGTGTTCAATGTTCATGGGCGGTGTTGACCACTTAACATCAGGTGGCTCACTTGCTCGTTTGCCTCCTTTTTCCATAAAAAAATAATAATAAAAAAATAAAAATAAAAATTAAAAATATGCCGCGAGACCCCATGAGAGAGCCTCTTTGCCATATCAGATTTAAAAAATATATTTAACTTGTACCTATGACTGTCTAAATAGTGTCTGCGAAAAACTATTACGAATTTCATCCTTAGGCGACGTAATATACGCGGATTGATCCCAATGAGTAATTCACTATGGCGGATCTTATTACTCAAGTATATATTTATTTATTTATTTATGCTTTTTACACATTGCGTATAAAGGCGGACTTAATGCCTAAGGCATTCTCTAACAGTCAACCTTTGGGTGATGCAGAGATAAAAGATAAAATACATATAATTTATATGTATTTACATACAATTTATGTATAAGTATATACATACAATTTATGTATATACATACAATTTAGGCCAGCAACTGGACTCACCAAATGAAACTCAATAAAATGTATTTTCGTTAGTTTTCTGTGAGGCAATAGGTACTCTTGAAACGACCCATTTGTATATGTAACTACCCCGGCGCTTATTTGCATCTATATAAATAAATTCCACGATTTATCATCATACTCGTGAAATCAATGAATTTACACATTTTATTTGTTTTTATCACTGTATTGACGAATGATAAACAACACTGCTACGGGAAACATCAACGAATAATGACGAAGCGATGTCAATGTCGTCATCAATTACCATCAGTGTCGTCAAATATTTATACAAATAAACACGACACAAACTGGTGGGTACGGGTAAATAAAACACAAATACATTTTCAACTTTATTATACATCCAATACAGACATATAGATTTTCAAAGTGTACATATATATTAAAAAGTTAGACACCGTAAGCTGCATCTAGGGACTGATCGGTTGTTGTAAAACCGACAATATTGGATACCTAAATGTTGCGGGGACACACATATCGAAAAATATTTTTATTTTTGCTATAATTACACATTCCAAAAAGTTAGTTCTTACTTAGAAAATGTATAGTTAAAATAATGTAACATGAGTCGTAAGGATATTTCTCTTTGTTTGTTTTTTATTGTATAATTGTTTAGGTACTGGTGAAAAATTGTGCTCTTCAATTGTGTCACAAGTTACATTTCTGTGATATGTTAAATCGTTAATATTTATTTGTCAAATTGTTGTACCTGAGCATTTCAATGTTCCAAATGGTTTTAACATTACTGATATTAGGTTATGTTACATCATAATCACAATTCAAACGTCAGTAGTATTTCCTGAAATATTTTTATGTATGGCAACTTTGTTCTTACAATTCGATTGTCATTTATTGTTTTTCATGTCGGATGGACTATTTTTGAAATTCAAGAGAAATATGTAAGACAAAGTTCAAAAAAACTTTCTGGATAAATACTAGGATATAGATGAAAACTTCTTACATAACCAAAATTATTATAACATCAAAGATCGAAGACATTCAGTAGCTCTTCAATCGCTTCTTATACATTCCGCGCTAGATGTTTACAATTTTTTCACTCAATACAATATCCTCATTAAAAAAAAACAATAAACCGTATACATACCACATAGTAAATTCTTAACCCCTTGGTATTAAGAATGTATAATTCATCAATAAATACGTTATAAGAATACTGATTAGTTCCAACACTTATCTAGGCCATGAACTTTCAAAAAGGCCTCATACCTCACTCATCATCTTCTAGCCGATGTTGTACCAACGATCAACAGAATTAGGCCAATTTTAAAATGGCACTTACATATTTCTTTCCTTGGGCAATTGGACAGAAAGGCACAAGGATGACACGAAATGTTGGAAACGTATCATAATCTTTTAAGACCTGATTGATTTCATGGTAAGATTAAGTTATACGTAATTTTTATTGAATTTTTAGTAGAAAATCTTTCGTTATTATATTTATAGTTATTTTTTTCTGGTGTTATGTATGGGTTAAACTTGATAATAAATATTCAACCCTGTGCCTTTCGTCTTCGTAGCTATAAGGAAAGTCTTAAAATTTTCGGTCAAAGCCGATTCAAAAATTAATTGTGTTACTTAAAAGTAACACAAATATTACACGCTGTAACGTTAAAAACAGAAAAATATTCAACAATTTAGAAATTTTTGTTTGACATTCATTTTTTCATCAGTCTGCCAATTGTAATAGCCAATGTTAACATTTAAAAACAATCAAATTTTACCCTCCTATACCGTATCACATCAACAGTCTTCGACCTTTCCATAGTCAAGTCATTTCAAATAGCTTACACACTTACATAAGATACTAACATTGAATAGTTATAGGGACACAGTAGTTCTTACAACCTATATTATATTTAGTATATTTTTAACTGGTGAGAATACAATCTTAGATGTTTTTTTATTAATATAAGAATCTCAGCAGATTTCTTTTATTTAAAAAGACTTTACAGATTGAATTCTCTGTAGTTAATATCATCTTACGTATAATAGATAGAAATGAAGATCACAATATGCAAAAGAACATTAATAACACAATCATTTTATCCATACGAATTATTGTAGAGAAAGTTCAAATTACATAGATCATACACCACAATCACATGCCAATGACGATTCCGCCGTAAAATGCTACTTTTAGAAACTACACTTCAATTTGCTTTTTAAATATTTACACATCGGTTATGAAGATATGTGCGCTGACTAGAGCTGCTCACACACTGCTCAGATGCGTTGTAAACAAACGATCCATCTGCAGTGTTGTACATCCCTTAACACTACTAAAAGTTTGCTTGCCAAGACTCATCAAAAATCATTATTATATTTACATTAAGGTACCTAACGCTTCAAATTTTAAAATTTGTGTTTATGTACAAATCCTTAAACCTAACATAGTTATTATTGGTTATGGCACTGGATAATTTTCCATATTATGTACAACATATACAGATTTATCGTGGATTTTTTTTCTAAAGTTCTAAGGTATAAGGTACCCTAAAAAATTGTAAAACGCTGATGCCCTACTAAGGAAATGAACATCTTAATGCTTGGTTGAGTATCTAATTTACCGACTGGATATTTGAATGCTTTTACTGTTTGCAAAGTCTTTTTTATCCTGGTATGGTATAGGAACCTTACCGCGTCTGATGTTTTAGTAGGTAGGCTATGAAGCTCAGATGGAATCTCTATTGACTATTGAAGACTATTATTTACCTGTACGTTAGGGAAAGCTATTAAATCTAGCATTTATTTATCATACTATGTACAGTTCAAAATGATGCTACTCAATTTAATATATGGGTCCAATGTAATGTTAAAAAATCTATACTATTTATCCTAAATGATGAAGTGAAAAGATTACAAAAAAAAAATGAAATTTTGTCGATTTTATATGCGTAGAGGTATAACGTTGTAGATAAATAGAGAAAGCAATAAAAAGAAAATATGACGATCGGGCCTCCGGCAATCTCACTCACCGAACGAAATGCAACAGTAGGTAAAACTGTTACTTCACGTCGGTTTTCTGTGAGACAGTGGTACCACCCCGGTCGAGCCGGCCCATTCGTACTGTACTTTAAATAATGCACAGTGAGACTCTACCACTTAAAGAATTTAATGTTGTTAATGGAAATATAAAATAAATTTTTCATGGAATGCGCTCGTCAGGTTGACTCAGTGTTAGTTTCCAAAATTTTGTTGAATGACTTAATTTCTTACCCGTTCTTCTCTAGTGATGACTGCCTTCCGAACAGGGTGGTAATTTTGAAATGACTGAATCTAAGTGATGTATTTGACATTTTATAGATTCAATAAATATTATTTCATTTCATTTCATTTCAATTGATAATTTTCTAAACGATATCAAAAAGCATATGAGCATCACTGCTACTTTACTACCCAAACTGGCACCATAAAATCACAACATCACACCTGATTATCAGAACGTCAAGTGACAAGAGACTCTTTCTTGTTTCTCGTCACTTGAATCCCTCATGCCGGCCTGATGAGATGCCTCTTCACGCTATGTTTAAGCAATACAGGATAATATATGTACATAAGGAAAGTCTTAATGTTTAACTTAAAGTTGATGACTAGCTAATAAATTTACACTTAGCTTAGCAAATTACTGAGATCTATGATTTCATGACATTGGAGTTAAGTCTTACAAAAATTTGTAATAACAAGCTGAGTTTTTAAACTGCCCTAATTGTAAGCATTATATATAGGTCACTAGGAAGTGAGACTGCTTCGCCTTGAGCGGCGTTTCGAACGCTAGTCATCACTATCTACATAATATACACCCTGATCTATCACCCTTGGGTGCTCTCAGAACTCATCAACTACGTTTAAAATGACACTTGATTAACTTACCACAATTCTAATTTAGTAATGAAGTATTCGGTTATATTATAAAAATAGTACGACTTATTGTATATCTACTTTACAAGAACTTTGTCGATATTCCTCATAAAATACTTATCATAATTTATATATTTTACATAACAATTCTATGTTTCACAATATTCTATTACTAACACGTCATGTTAAACGTAGCGCTATTAAAATTAAGGTCGTCTTGTTGTCGTTTCAAAATATACAATTAATTCTAACTTATTAATGATTTTTTTATTCTACACTCCATTATATACATAAAGCCATTTTTGGTGACGAAATTATGCTGTTCACACAACGTTAAAATAAATAACGTTTTTACTTGATGTTTAATTAGTACATACATTTAGATTTAAACCCTAATTTACCATGTAGGTAACACAATTCCTCTGTTTTATCCACATTATTTTAACTTTTTTTTACATTTTTAAATATCAAGTTTTATATAAAAAAAATACTTTGATCCGCTGATGGCGGGGTCTACGACCCAAACCACCGGTGGTTAGGGTTCGAGAGTTAGAAACCACCTAACGATGCGTGCCGTGTCCAATAACACTGCTTTTTGCATCTAGGTTTTGACCCAACAACCGATAGAGAGCCTCCGAAGATGTTGGTAGAGGCTCTTTGGTATCAACCCATTGGCAGTAACGGCTATCGGAACAATAACGGTTGAGTCTACATCCCGTGTCCAATAACACTGCTTTTTGCATCTAGGTTTTGACCCAACAACCGATAGAGAGCCTCCGAAGATGTTGGTAGAGGCTCTTTGGTATCAACCCATTGGCAGTAACGGCTATCGGAACAATAACGGTTGAGTCTACATCCCGTGTCCAATAACACTGCTTTTTGCATCTAGGTTTTGACCCAACAACCGATAGAGAGCCTCCGAAGATGTTGGTCGAGGCTCTTTGGTATCAACCCATTGGCAGTAACGGCTATCGGAACAATGACGGTTGAGTCTACATCCTACATTTTGTCTTTAATGGCTTTTACGAGGTTATCACCATGCGGGATAGTACCATCAATCAACGGACCTTTCTGTTAGCACATTGTGTGATAATATGAAACAATACGTCACATCAATATTTCAATCGAAAAGATCTTGGCTCACTCATGGAATTTACGGAGATAACAGAACGGTTGTATGAGGTAGCAATCCGAATCTGATGGCAAGTGCAGAACCGCCTATAGAGGACGACAAATCTTCTTTCAACTTTGTCTATAACACTGGTCTGTTGGCTTGAAGTGACCAGGCTTATGGAGGGGATGGAATATGGCAGCAGGTCAATTGGTTGTTACTACGAAAGAAACAGGCTGGTTGGGAAATAATCCTACAATGTTATCCATTCCTCTTCCTATTATAAGACAAACCGCCAATAGCGTCGATTGTCATACTACAGAAACTGTGCGTAATTCGGGATTTTTATCTCCCACATTTTTAACCACATCGTAAGCGTTCAAAGTGGAGTATGTGGGGATATCAACATCCCTTAAAGTTATTGTTATTAAGGTTTTCTAACAATACGACTCCCTCCAAGACGGACTAAAAATATTGCAATTTAAGTTGACTACTCCTTCCACTGACTAATAGTTTGGTTTTTCATATCATCACATAATGTCCCGAATACTATAACTAACTTATACGTACCTATTACTATACTTATCACTTCTATAGCACAACTGTGATTAACAGAGCGTAGCGATTTTTTTAATAGGAGAGAGACTTTCATAACGAAAGAAAAGAAATTAGATTTTAGACTAATCTGTGTCCATATCATCGAAAAAAGTTAGGACAAATGATGAGAACGTTTACCAATCGATATTTGAGTCTGCATTTTATTGGTATAAAGATAAAGCATGATAAAGTGACAACGCCGAATATGATGGTAATTACAATCCTATCGAAATAGTTTAGCATTTTGCGTCTGTTGAGGTGTTTGTACACGTTAGTCTTGATTGACCTGATATTATAAAGAACCCGAAGTCTAGCAAACTATTTCACGATAATCAGATTGATAACCGCGATTTTGCTTGGTTATTTGTTTTTTTTTTTTATTAAGTTCGTAAATTAATTTAAAATCTTGTTTCGTAATCTACTGGTGACTTTATGTTTCTTTTACATACTTTTTCTAATTTCACTCTTATTTGATTATTCCTCTGTAGCTTGAAGACCTTTTATTATTTTAATTAAATGTTTTATTTCTACTCCTGTTAAGATATAGATGTAAATCTTCCATAAATGAATTACAGGTACAAATGGGAAATAAAATGTCATCTCTCCTATTTACGAGCACTTGGTGGTCAGTGCCCAAGTCAGGCTAATGGATGTTTTACGTCTGACGGCCCTACTAATGGCAGTAGCATTCTATTGATATTTTTAGTATCCTGCTGCCATTTTAACGATTCTTATCCCTTAGTCGCCTCTTACGACATCCACAGGAAGATTTGGAGCTGTTCAATTCTAAGCCGGTAACAGCGCGGCATCTAAAATTAATCTAGCTTATTATACTTCAATATAATATTCTATTCCGATTGAGAGCAATACTGTTCAGTAGGAGTATGGGATTCAGTGAATAAAATATTAACCTCTCTTTGATTTATTGTTAATGTAACTTTCTAATTATGACAGAAGTGTAAATTAGATATTTTTTTATTTTCATTTTTTTTTAATTAAAATATTATTAATGTAATTAAGATAGTTGAACGATGATATTGATACAGACATAAATGTACGCAAGATGATCTTAATAGCTAATTAATATTTATAAACTCTATGGAAGAACGTTATTTATAAATCTATCTCGGTTTTTACCTCACACTTCATAAAATACACATCAGATGTTCACCTACATATGTATATTAGACAGCATTCGGAAGTCAGAATTTTAATGTACATTATATATCCTTAATAAACAGAAGTGGCAATATTAATACGATAAAATATATTTACACCTAATTAGTGATTATTGTAACTACCACGAATCGTTCGTGTAAAATGCTAATTATTAAGTACAAAAATCCGCCGTCACAGTAGGCTCAATTGGCTGAATGTGTCGCCCGCTGAACCGATTAATAGGAAAACGAAGATTCTAGATTTAAAATCGATACAAAAAAAAATGGTATCTTTCCTGGAATGGCCGTGAGGTTGAAACGCGCAGTGGAGTTAAAAAAAAACTCGGCGATAAAACGACCTAAAAATGCTTTTGTTATTTTATCCACACACTAATCATGACGATACAGAAAGAAATGTATGAAATAATGTTGGATACCATTGTTCATTTACACAAATTACTTGCAGCAACCACTATCGGCAAATTATTTTTTTGTCATATACTGTTCTAAATTTTTTAACTTTAAATACCATATTTTATTATTAGTCAGAGGTCCCTACACTAACTTTGTTTATGTCACAATCTGTTATTTTTACTTGGATATGAAAGTTGTAATTAGGAACTGACTTGTTTCCGTCATATAAATCTGTTGAGGTTAAGTAAACATCCGGATGACGCGGATCACTGGTTCTCAAAATATATTTAGGATTGAATTAGCTCGTTTAAAGATACAAACGGTTATTCAAACTTTTAAATTAAGAATAAAAATAAAATTGTAAGTGCCGAGGAAGTTTATGGTGCCGTTTTCACGTATTTGGCAATTGAGCAGATATTATTGTGTGAAAAGGCTATTTTTCTGGTTTTGTGATTTCTTCTGTTATCAACTAGGTGAAAATTGACTTGGTTGGAACATGTTGGAAAACGCCAATATCGTGTGTGGCTTTATTAGCAGAATGTACATTTCTCTTAAATCTCTGAAGTCGACTGTCGGTCGTTCCTCGGCGCTCGCGCAGGTAAGCTTGTTGGCGTGTACGTCGCCCGGCCCGGCGAACAAAAACATTCCTCACCTAAGGCCGCGGTACAAGATCATAAGCGGTAGCGGTTTATTAGATTGTAAGGTTGTGGTCCAAATTATGATCCGCCACACTTGCATTATGGTAGTATTTTTCTAGTGCTAAGTTCACCAAATCTATCGGTTCTTCGAAAAATTCAACCAGACAACTGGCATCACTTATATATCTAGACTATTTTTTTACGCCGTCAAATAGCTTTGAATAACTAATTTACGAACTACATAAATGCTACGATGCTACTAAATATCACTCAAGCTTTTCTTAAAATTTAATTTTCTAAATATAATTTCACCATTATTTACACAAATCATCTTCGTTAATTAAATTACGCTGCTAATTAAATAATTAAATTTACTCGTTTAATATAATTTTCATTTAATTTGTATTAAAATATTCATGTCATCGTATATACATATATCGTTAATTAGCTTAGACAATTTATACATTGAACCCTTTTTTCGCGACTCCTTTTGGAAAATTAATACAGCTTAACTTCTTATTATAGTTACACTTACACTGAAATAATGTCGGAGCATTTCCTGCCAATGTTAGGGAGAAAAGTAATCTGATTAAAATCTACGCTTCTTAAAACACCTTCGTAATTTTAAGTAAACTCTAGACTGTTTTAGCTGAATGGTTGTAATTGTATTTTAAAGGGATTTTTTTAAATACAGGGTGTATTCAGACCGTGATCGGAAACTAAGGCAGGTAATAGCTACGGTGAATACAAACACCGTGATATTAAAAAAAATCCCGACAAAAGATAAAAAATTTGACGTTTTCCTAACAATCATATTTATTAAATGGATGTGGTTGTAAGGAAAACGTATTGATTTTTATTTTTTGTCGGGATTTTTTTAAATGTCACGGTGTTTGTAATCACCTAAGCTATTACCTGCCTTAGTTTCCGATCACGGTCTGAATACACCCTGTATATTAAGCATTAGTATAAGTGCTAACATAAGCGAAGGCAGAGGAACATTATTAATAAATAAATTTTATTTTAAATTTGACAATTGGATAGTGTTTTTATTAGTCTATTTTAATTAAAGATTAATTTGACTTTGACTTTAAAACTGAAAATTCCAATCATTTGTTAATAGTTATGACATAAAACTATTGCCGTTATTACATATTATGTCGAAGCGTCGACGCATCCCCAATGTGCGGCCAACGTAGGGTATAAATACAGCCGCTCGATCGAGAATGATTCATTCTCGCTCGGAACGCCGGACCGAACGGAGCTCTGTACTTAGTTTTTAAAATTACTTCCAGAAGTTTTACTGTCACTATTAAAAAAAAACAATAACGCTCAAGACCCATCCGACACATATATTTTTGGACACTGACAGAAATCTCTCCCACATAATTATATTTTTGTATATCTATTGATTATTTAACTATTATATATTTATTAATATATTAATATATATTATACTTTGGATTAAATATCTAGCTTGGAATACTTAATTACTAATACTATAATGAGTCATATTGCACCCTTATATGGTACAACGTGCCCGTATACATATGACGTCATTCTACATTCACTACTCATAAAGTCATTTTGCTTATTTAATCATAACCACCAGCACTAGAACAACTAAAATATCTAACGCAGGATTCAAACCCATGCTTAGCGGTGGTGTAATGTGCCTAATTGCCCTTTTGTTTTCCCGGAACCATCTTATAACTAGTTTTTTTATTTATTTATGCTTCTTATATACATTTAAGTATAATTATCATTAAGAATGGTTTATAATTACTGAAAGATGGAAATCAAAGAAATTAAAAGTAAAAAAAATTTGCTTATTGTAATACTATTTATAAATGAGTTAGAAAAAGAAGCAAAATGAATTTGTATATGCTTGTCGCACCTCCGATCAAACATCATAAGGTTCTTTTCTGTATTGCACTATCTCATCATCATCATCAGCCCATATACGTCCCACTACAACTGAGAGGATTAAGGCCTTAGTCCGCCACGCTGGCCTAGTGCGGGTTGGCGGACTACACACCTAAGAAATTCCTAAGAACTTTTAGGTGTGCAGGTTTCATCACGATGTTTTCCTTCGCCGTTAAAGTACGTGTTAATTCATTGTGAATACACACATAACTTCGAAAAGTTAGAGGTGTGTGCCTAGGTTTTGAACCCGTGACCGTCGAGATTGTCGACCGCATGTCTAAACCTCGAGGCCACACTATCTGCAGTCCCATAAACTATAAGCAGATATGTTGAAAGGCTTCGTGATGATTGTCGAGATAAGGCCACAATCCTATCTCCCCGTTTGGAACAGCATGGTGGCCCCCTTGAGTCTATTGATTACGTACGGTTGTAACAGTGACGGAGAGAGAGGATTGGGATAAACTGACAAACGCTCTTTGTATTTTGTAGAGTAGCATTTCGGTTCTTCAAAAATAGTTGGGATTTCCAAGTATTCACGGATTTGTTATGGCTATACCAGGGCTCTGATATAACCCACAGTATGTAAATTTATACTCGTGGAGACCCCACTGGTTTTTAGGCCCATTTCTAGACTCGTTGCTGCTACTGAGAATTTCTAAAAGAAAAACCCAATCATTGATCAGGAAATCAAACTAGAAACAACTCGGGACCAACGAGGCAACTTACCTCATCATGATTGTACATAACTCCAAAATTAATTGATCGGAGATGCGATAAACATATTCATAAAAAATTAGGTTTAAGCACAAATATAGTAGTCCTAATACAACAGTGTTGTAATTCAAAATGGATAATTTTTCCGATGTAACTAAAACTGATTATATTAACCGGTTGTGGTTTTAAAAATAAATGTATACTTTAGGTGTTTTATTAGTAAATTGAGACAACTTATCAAACACTTTTAAAAATAATAGATACTCAAGTTATTTCACGTTCGATATATTTTGAGTTACAACATTGTTTTATTATTAGCAAAATGTCAAAATTTCGTGAAAGTGTGAAAATAAACATATGAGAAAAGTCCTATAAATATATGTTCAAATTGAAATCATAAAAATACATAAATATAGTTCCTATAAATATTTTCATAGTGGCCTTGTATTGACTCAAAAATTAATTAAATTTACAATTGCCTAATACTACTCAATTCCTTATATATAATTTAGAATAAACTTCACATCATCCTGCTCTTCTTTTAAATTATAATTAACAAGAATTAATTAAAAAATACACTAATTCTCGCGATTTTAGTATTCAAAAGCTATTATGTTGCCACATTTAGCATATCTTCGATCTTGTACGACTTCGTGTTTAAAAATTCTATTGAATTTGATATATACTGTTCCATGTGTTTACCTAAATTTTTCTGTACAACATCTACGTGGTTCGTGTCTGCTGTTTTGAATATATCTAGCAAATAATCAATGGTGAATAGGCTTTACTGCTGATTTTGCAACTCAAAATACGTGATCCGTAAAGCCATAAGTAAGTAAGTGTTCATCTGTAGTGGCTTTCTGGTGATTCACTGTTAAACTGTGAAGATGTTTCAACTATTTACTACAAATGTTGACAACCCAAATACTTTGCCCTACAATACCGACCTAACAATATAGGGTACATGGAAAGGGTGGGAGGGGGGGAAGCGAAATTGGGCTCCGGCAATCTCACTCACCGAACGAAACGCAACAGTAAAACTGTTACTTCACGTCGGTTTTCTGTGAGACAGTGGTACCACCCCGGTCGAGCCGGCCCATTCGTACTGCAGTTAAACTGTCAGTATGGCTCTACCACTTACAGCAAACAAGATGTGTTTGATTGCCCGATTGCTTGATCATCATTAAATGCTAGAAATATTTGTCTCATTAATGGCATCAAGCCAGTGCATTTTAGCTCGTATTTAAAATAATAATAGTTTGATGTTGGATATTGATACTCACTGATGCAAGCTATTGAATAAAATTATCAACGTACAATTCATGAAAGTGTAAGAAATATGATCAAATTACGACCAATCTCTTGCAATCCCTATATAGTTCAATTTAGGGAGGTTTATATTTACAGCTGCATCAAATTCGAAAACTTGAGTTGCATTTTTATGCAAGCAGTGATGGCACTTATTCCTCAACGCAGTTTTGGGCTATGAGCGACGATTGGCAAAAATTTTGTCTTATCACAAGTAAAAACAATTATGTAGACCTATTTGTTACTAAAAAAATCGAAAATGCGTTTTTGCATTGCAAATTGCTTAAGAAATATATACTTACTAAATATAACCCAACGTAATAGCTTTTAAATTATGAAATCGTCTTTTAATATATAAAAATATCTTACATTACTATAATTCTTAAACAATTCAGCAATGTGCCAATGTTGAAGTCCCCAATTTGGATTGTTTTATTATGAATTGCAAAAATTTAATTTCAAGTTTATCTGTTGAAATATCCCCAAAACAATACCTACACAACAAACATGCGAACTCATTGATTTTTGGACAATCTGTAAACTAATACATGTTATTTCTTTATGCTATATTTTAAGAGAATCTTGTAACAGAAAAACTCAATTATATGGTATAAAAATTCGCCCTGTTTAAGAAAATTTTATGGAACGTCCTGAGAAGTAATTTTATCTTCAAGCATTGGAAATCATAATTCATTTCTTTTTCATTCATTCATTTCTAATTCAAAACTATACAACTGTTTGAACGAACGTTTTCATTAAACCTTTGTCTAATTTGACAGTATCAGTGACTTGACATCAGCTTCGAAGCGTAATACCACGGGTTCGATCAACATTTATTCGTTTCCAGTCCGGGAGTTTGTGATACCCGAAAAGTCCCTCGATGTTTCTGATACCCACGACACAGAATTTGCGTTAGATGTATTATTTTATTATTATTATTCAATTTTTTTAAATGGAAGGAACCTTTGTGGTATGATTATATTTAGCTATTCGGTTCTTTAGTTATAGGTCGAAACAACAATTTTCTTTCAACATTGGCACACCTACCTACTTTTTTTGGTATATACTGGTGCTATATAAAACCTCATTTGATAGTAATTTCTTTGCGGTGGGAAATGTCTACTGACACTGACAGATGTAGTAAGAGTCGCCACAATTATGTCAAAGATCTTGGAAAGTGACACTTATGTAAATCACTATGGCGCGTTTTACAGCTTGTATAACTGCTATATGCAATATGTTACACCAGCATACATTTTATTTTTTTGTAACTATTACATCCTAAGATATACACAGTGTGACTGGTGAGTCACTGGCAATATGGAAGGAGAGTACTCGGTACTCGACTCTCGTTATAATTATGTAACTATAAAATAATGAAATGTTTATATTATACGTTGCGTAAATATTTACACAACTTTCGGTTAATATTACTCAGTAGTTAGTAGTTTTTTTTTTTTTGAAGTTATACTTCTTTAGGCGCGTTATGAAAAAATGATGAGAGTGAAATTTTAAGATGCGCGCGCATCACTGTAACACAAAAGTAAGACGTTAAAGCTGCCTATGTGCTCCAATATAATTGACAGATTGAAGCTGCCTATGTTAAATGTAAGTGTCTAATGGATCAGAAAGGTTTTCTATATGTTTCGGATCGAATATTTAAAAATCTTGAATATTGCTAATGACTCACCTGTCCCCTGTAAATACTTGTTTACAACTAAAATATATCTCGGAAGATATTAAATGCTAAATCTACTAAAGGCTTCACACTGCTTTTGTTGACTTAGTTTTTTCTTAGTCTATTTACCCTAGTATTCGGTACTCAGTATTAGTATATACAACATAATTAAGTTTATACCTAATAGACGCATTGACCTATACTATACTTACTACACTTTTACTTTAATAATTAAACCACAAGAGGGGTCTGCGTTACTGTTTCCACTAATTTTAATTAGTTCTACAATTTATCGCTAGATAGCGCTAATATCAAGCCTAGCGTATACCTATATAATATAACTATTACTAAACTACCCTCTATTCTACATACCATAGTCACCGTGGTGACATTTTTAGTCGCTAACTTCTATTTTTAATAACACACTTTAGCTTCATTTTTGTAGATTAAATACGACTATTTTTAATTACTTCAACTTTGTGACCTTCCGAACTCCAGACATAAATCAAAGTAAAAAATAAGTTTGCATCATATAGTTAGAGGCGTAATTAAGGCAACATATACAATATTATACATATGTAAAATTAACGAAAGTCCCTCTTTGCAGTTATAAGATCATATTATGTACTGTCGTAAGATACCGATGACACTGCCATTTTTAATTCATGGCGTAATTGATTTAATTTTTAGTAAGTAGTTCGATGGAAATTTAAAAGTAGGAAATTCTTGACGGTATTTTTGGTATATCAGTTGGTTGTAAACCTCCTCTTAATTTTTGGAAGTTGTGTGTACACAATGAATTATCATGTACTTTAACTGTGAAGAAACCTGCACAACAATGATTTTTTCTTAGTGTTGTTTCCTTCAATAAGTTTTTTTTTACAGAATTTCTTAGTTATGTAGCCCGCTAACATGCCAACGTGGTAGATAGACCCTTTCAGTTGTAGTTTCAGTTGTTTCAGAGGCCTGTGTCGAGAAAAGAGACGTGTATATATATGGGCAAATATGGATGGAATATTTTTGTTAATTTAAATCGTACGAGTACTCTACTTTGATACTTCGATTTCGTAGTAAGCCCTCTGATGATCATTATGTGATTGGAGTATCAATTAGAGACGTCCATTCCTCATTATTCGACACAGACATGCCCGAAACCCGCCTACTGGCTTATATGGAAAGATGATTCAGACTGCAAGCGTTTAAAGAAGGGACTTTCGCAGTTCGCTACTTAAAAGTAAATACGGTGAAAGCTGGATTAGTGGGTCCTAGATGTATGAGAAACTCTTGTTATTAATAATAACAATAAGGTTTCAGTCATTTCTGTATTTAAATACCTACTATGTAAAATTTTGAAAGATTTTTAATTGAGCTTTTTTTATGTTTACCTTTTTGTCCAAATTTACACCCTAAAGCACAGTAACCTGTATGTCAGAGATGATTTACCAGACATAGACAAGCTATGACGTTTGTTAACAGTTTTATCCTTTTACTTTGAAAAATACGTGTTATGTGCCTAGTAGGAAAATGGGCTTGTGAAACCCCTTTATACATCATTAACAAATGTAAGGTCAGATCCCAGTTACACAGGTTTCACTGTATAGTAATTAAATGTTAAGACAAAGGGTAAACGGAATTCTATATTAAACGTATTGCTTTGGGTAGTGCATAGAAGATTTAAAAATCCATTCAACTTACATCCTTACAATCTTTTTTTTTTGTTTTTTGTTTTTTTTTTCTACTATTTAATTATATTTTTACGGTCGCGGATGCAAGAGTTATCTGGATTATTACTTGCTTTGTTACAAAAATCATTTATACTGAATGTGCATCGCGATACAAAAAAAAAGGGCATTAAAAAAGTTCTTCTCTTATTGGTACGCTAAACCTGATGATAAAAGCAATTTTGGCAGATGTCAAGACAGATCCTTAAGGTCTATTCTCATTAAACGTACGGTGGTTGATCTACCAAGAATCACTTTTATAGATGCTATTCGACAATATATTAAAACCAAACACCGAAAGACAATTGCAACTAAAATAAAAAATCTTAACATGTTAAAATATGAAAAAATGTCGTGCTTATAAACGTTGCATCCACAGAACCCTTGCTCCCCGATACAGATAAAATATCCTACTGGAAGAATACATTAACTCTAAGAATCATTATAAACACAACGTATAAAAATACCTTTGGATGTGTGAACTTTTTCATCAAACTGAATGCTTCATTCATCTGATCTGATTAATTAATAAATTTATTACCTAACGGAAATTTTCTTTAAAACTAGAAATAAATACAAGTTCCTAGCAATATTTAAGACGTATCACTTGTTAAAGTTGTTTAAACTTTTAAAAGTTTGTAAAAAGTGGTAAGTGTACTGTGTATTGCCAAAGATGTACATCCTAACGAGAAGTGTTATTCCATTTATCGATAGAATAACCAGTAATTTTTTGAGTGATGTTTAAAAGTAACCAGGATATGTAGGTGAACAAACTTTCCCACGTGGGACGAAGATAAAATTGTTAATATTTCAATTAACGGCTGAGATGGGATTTCTTATGACATTTAAATTATCACCAGATGGAACGTCAATTAATAGGTTTGTATATATTGTCGCAGAAAAGTTAAAACTTACACATACATACATACATAATC
Organism: Hemaris fuciformis; assembly: GCA_907164795.1. Classification (NCBI taxonomy): domain Eukaryota; kingdom Metazoa; phylum Arthropoda; class Insecta; order Lepidoptera; family Sphingidae; genus Hemaris; species Hemaris fuciformis. The sequence continues at coordinate 1,250,274 of OU015440.1, read as the reverse complement.
TCACGCCTGTATTCCCCGAAGGGGTAGGCAGAGGTGCATTTCTGCACCCACATTTCGCCAAGTATGTATCAGTCCCACGTAATAGGGGGCGAGCCTATTGCCGTTTTTCAGGCACATTTCCAGACTCCGTGCTGTTACCGAGAATTTCCTAATGGAAAAACCCAATAACACTTTGCCCGACCCGGGAATCGAACCCAGGACCTCTAGATCGCACGGCACATACTTGTACCGCGAGACCACGAGGCAGTTCAAGTTAAAACTTGAAATTCTTATTTGGCAACTGCCTTGCAAAATGTTACTAGTCTGAAACGGTTCCGCCATAACACTCACTGCTATTATGTGTGGGCAGATGTTGATGTCGAAATTCAGTGATTAGTGAGTGCTCTGAAGCGGTACCGTTTTTATTCCTGTTTGTTTTATTGTATTTTCACTGTTTTTATTCTTTTGTTCAATCTTTAAGTTTTAGGTAGTAAATATCATACAATTTGAACGTAGTTATTTTAATACGTTGTAGTCTATAGGAAGAAGGTTTATATGTATGTCATAAAATATTTAAAATCATCATTACGAGTTCGTAAGAAAAAATATAGTGTAAGCGCCTATAATATATTTAATTAAAATAACTTATTTATTAAATAGACAAGATTCTACGAAGTTTATGAATAATTTATCGATCGTTAAATACCTACTATATTCTATTTAGAATTTCTTAAATATTTATTATAATATCTTAATCAGTTATTATAAAATAACGACTCTATAATTATGGTACTAAGTACTACAATATTAGTTTCACCCCATATAGGAATATCGGTTACAACCGAGTCTTACGCAATAAAATTCTAATTATTTATTTTATGACCTTCATTTCTTCGCAAATGTACAACTTAGAATTAAGTAACCTATAAATATTATAATATAGTATAATATTTGTGTAGAACACAAAAAAATAATGTCATAGTTTGAAGTTTCATAAATTTATATACCTAGTCAGGTCATAAATTCTGTCACATGTTTAATATAAAATATTTGAAACAAGTTTATTCATTATTGTAGTGTACACGTAATATTAATAATTAATTGTAAGGTAAACGTGAAAATAAATCATAATATAAGCGCTGTTCCCCACTCAAACCGGTTCACTACTACCTGTGATATCGGACCGAGTGGACGTGTCAGACGCTATTGAAACCAAGCTTAAGTAGTTTTATTTATACAAACCAAACCTGAAACATCTGGACATAACATTGGCGACGAGGAATAAGTACGTAAGTGCAAACAAAAATATAATATGCATGACATATAATATTATCAAAGAAATGGATTAAGTATGATTGATGCTATTACTTTGGAAAAAATATCATAATTATTAATTATAATTTATAACAATTATTAATTATGGAAAAAAAAGAGTGAGACATACCTGGTCCTCTACTACCAGTAATTCTTGTATTTATTTAACAAAGTTAAACAAAATATTTTACATATTCGACTAGTTTCAATCATACAGCCAAAAAAAATAAAATAAATGCCAGCAAATGCTTACCAAAACAAATAACTATTTTGTGCACAGTTGAATAAATTCTTCCATCCATAGTATGGTACACATCACGTGCCTATGTATCTTAAAACGGCGGGTCGTGTTCAATCCAAAGTATCATATGTTACTTTAACTTTTTCAAAGCTAACTGTGCAAAAAATAGTAACGAGTGCCTGTAAGAATTTGCAAGTTGGGTAGTGTACCCGACAGAAGTACACCGCAATTATTATGGCTAAAGCCATCAAGATACATACATATATTGGCATAGAAATATGCCAGCGTATGCAAAACTAACAAATATTGTTAGGTTATTCCAATCCTGCAAAACCCGTATCTGGGGTTACAATTTAAAATTGAATGGTCTCTTCGTGATTGCAAGTCGCGTAAAAAAAAAGGGGCACAATTACCCCTGCAATACACTAATTTGACTGTGATAGTGAGATTTGACCTCAATAGATTAGCGGTGGCAAATATCGAAGTGGGCTCTCGAAATTTGTTTTCTACTTTGAAGAATAAACAAGCCGCTAAAAAAGCGTGCTATACGGAGGGTTTGGCATTGCATGACATATACTACAATCTCCCTGGTGTTGTCGTGAAACAGAAGTTTACGTAATAGACACCAAACGATTAGACAGGATGCTTTTGCCTAGTATCCTCTATGAGCGACAAGTATTTCGCCTAATGAAACAGGAATTCCTCGTTACATTACGAGATCAAAGTTCCAAATGCCATTATGCAAACAAAGACAATGATATTTTGGACCAGATAGTAAACCAATGCAAGCCCTCCGAACTTCGCAAAGAACATTCGATCCCCGCACCGAGACATATGTTTATGTGATCCACAAATATTTTGTTTGTGAGACCGAAAAGTCTCCCGTAGTTTTCTGATACCCACGACACAAGACTTGTATCTAAATGTGGGGTCAGAACTATGTATGCGACTGTTGGGTGTATTTATTTACTTATGCATGTGATTCTGAGACCGAGACTGCCTTTGAGACTCTGTTACTATTGAAAAGTCCCACTGGAAGCCAATTTATGGAAACCGTAAAACGGCAAAGAACAGGATTGGAACAAAGCAGAAATGCTCTTTGCATTTACTGCTACGGTGTACTAGATGTGCTATCCCGCAAGGGACAAAATATATGGAAAATTATGTGGTTTTAAAAAACTACTTCAAAAATCAATGCCTCATACTAGATGTGCTATCCCACAAGGGACACAATATATGGCAATTAAAGTGGTTTTAAAAGCTACTTCAAAAATCAATGCCTCATACTAGATGTGCTATCCCACAAGGGACACAATATATGGCAAATTAAAGTGGTTTTAAAAGCTACTTCAAAAATCAATGCCGCATACTAGATGTGCTATCCCACAAGGGACACAATATATGGCAATTAAAGTGGTTTTAAAAACTACTTCAAAAATCAATGCCTCATACTAGATGTGCTATCCCACAAGGGACAAAATATATGGCAAATTATGTGGTTTTAAAAGTTACTTAAAAAATCAATGCCTCATACTAGATGTGCTATCCCACAAGGGACAAAATATATGGCAATTAATGTGGTCTAAAAGCTACTTCAAAAATCAATGCCTCATACTAGATGTGCTATCCCGCAAAGGGACAAAATATATGGCAATTAATGTGGTCTTAAAAGCTACTTCAAAAATCAATGCCTGATACTAGATGTGCTATCCCGCAAAGGGAAAAATATATGGCAATTAATTGTGGTGTCAAAAGCTGCTTAAAAAATCAATGCCTCGTACTAGATGTGTTATCCCGCAAAGGCCAAATGTATGGCAAATGTAGTTTCAAAAAGCTACTACAAAAATCAATGCCTCGCAAGCTGTAAGCAAAGATTTAGAGAAAGATTAAAAGACTCAAAAATCTGGCTTTAAGAAGGCTAAGTGAAAGGACACAAAATCACCAACAAATGATGTGAACTGTGTGTTTCACATTGGTGAATAAAAACAAGTTTGCCAGCTGGGCGGCATCAATGTAACCATGCTAAACGATCCGGTGAGCCAATACAATGTTGTAAATGAAGAGACGGGGAAATATTTAAAATCCTATGCTGTTGTAGGATCAATTTAGTAACCAAGATAAGTCAGAGTTTATGACATATGGTTCTGCAAATCCCCTAAATGTTATTTAGACCAGCGAAATTTACCTAAAACAAAAGTTACAAAAATATACAACTGGACACTTAAGCAATTCATCGTCAACTAATTAATTAATTTATTAATTGTTTGACTGTGTCGAAACAGAAATGCTTATTAATCCGAGTACTAAAATGTCATTAATGCTACTTTGGAAGATCTTAAAAAGGCGTTCGGGTAGAAATTTATGGCCTATCGAAGTCAAAATCCACTCATAGTTGTAGAAAGTTTTGAATCGAGTTCACGAGGTCGAAAATGGGTGTAGTTTCGAAAAATCTGCGATTTATGCGGTAAAAAGTGTGAAAAGAAACTGCAAGTAAATTTTGCGTCCTCAGACTGGGTCTAGAAGTAAATGCAGTCGCGGAAACATTTCCAAAATCAAGGATGTTCAAATCCATATTTCAATAGACCGCGTCTGTTCAACCAATTTCTCTATCCTGTCGTAGAGTTTAAACTCAAGAAATTCCATACCTAATACAGATATTATTTAATTTATTGAGGGTTCATCCGAATGGATCTCTTCTGAAGCACCCGTTTCAAAAAGTGAACGGAGATGTTAGAATTTGCGTATACATGAGACAAGCTAGCAAAGATATTAGAGAGAAACACACGGGTGTAAGGTAATGGTACCTACTATGGAACAGCTAACCCGCAAGTTCCGCTATTCCAAAGTGTTCTCAAGCTAAATTTAAGCAATTCTTTGCATTAGTAGCAGTTGAGCGAAGATAGTAGATACATAAGAATTTTACATAGCCGAGGTCTATTCAGACACAAACATCTCGCGTTTAGTATTTTATACGCTCCCGAATGCTTTCAAAAACCTTTAGAGAGAATCCTATTGCGCGAGTTGTTAAAATTAAAGTTAGCCAAGTCCGTATATATAAGCTCGTATCGGGACGATAACTAAAAAGAAGCATTTAGCTGTTTGAAACGGACTCTGACTCAAATAAGATCTTTATGACTAAGAAATGAGACACAAACAACAAACCTATGAAAGGTCAAACGACAGAAGTTTTGCCGATGCTAGTCCAGTTGTACTAAGAGCAGTGCTCGTCAAAGTAAGCCAAGGATAATTGCTTATGGCAACATAAGTCCAATAGAACGTGAGAAACGTTGTCAGACCGAGAAAAGGACTCTTGCGTTAGTCTGGGAAGTTGCACGTTTCAATATTTATTTGTTTGAACAATACGGTTAAGATTTAGTTAATGATCATAAACCCCTGAAGGTAATGTTCTCCCAAAAGTTGGAAGCATGTGCCCGAATTGAACGTCGGGTATAACGTCTACAATCATATAATATTAATGTCGTGTACAGTTCAGGCAAGAAAAGCATATCTGATTCATAGTCACTATTGCGTGGCTGTACAGAACCAAATAAGCCGTTCGATATATCTATCTCAATTTAGCAGTCGATAAGGCTCGACCTTTGGAAATTTCCCTAAGTGAACTGAAGTAGGCTAGTATGAATGGCTGAGAATTATAAATTAGTAAAAAAAAAATGGTGTTTACCAAAATAACTAGGAACAGAGTGTATTGACACTCTGTTGTGTATTCACACCTTGTAATTATTGAGTTACAAGGTCTTTGAAAATGAACTCTGTAAAGATAATTTGTTGCTACGAGGAAATTAAATTATTCCTATTGCGTTCACGATAGTCGTCCCGAAATCTTTGCCATGAAACCACGACTACGGACTAAAGTATAATGAGGCAAAATTGATACAGACACGAAATGTTATGTTTATACTCTGGTGTTAGCACCAAATCCTCCTAACCCTATGCGCAGAAACAACGACCAGTTCAGTCATGTATTGACACTGGCGTCGATTTTCTTGGACCATTGCTCAGATTCAGTCGCAACAAGGATGTTAACGATCACTTCGACTGTAGATCATAGATGTGGTTGTCAACAACGCAGTGGATCTGTAGCTGATGGAGGTAAATTGTGTTATTATTTTTATCAAGTGTAAGATTTAAGATCCAAATTATTTACAAAAAATTGTAGCTAGATTTAAAAAAAAAATGTTCTTGTTTTACAATTTTATAAAAGGTATATGTAATCAGTGATGTTGTGTACATGATACATACACATACTGGTCAAGTCGTCAACGAACTGGACTAGACTGGAGGAGAAATATCATACACCCGGAAAGATGAAGAAGAATGGACTATACTTATATTGTAATTTATTTCTTTATTGGAAAGAGCAACACTAGAGTTTCTTGCCCGTTCTTCTCTAGTGATAACTGCCTTCCGAACGGTGCGGTAAATTCAATATTGATATCACTAAATTTAAGTGAAATAATATTTGACATTTTATTGATTTAAAAAAAAAAATATTATTTCATTTCATTCAAAACGAAAAAATAGATTAAAAATCTAAACATATTGTTTATGTGTGTAGCGCAATATATATATAAGTGGTTGTTTGTTATTATGAAATATTATTTGATTGGTTAAAGATAAAGAATTAAATACAAAATAAAATTATTTTAAAAAATTATTGAAAAGGGAAGAGATGTAGTGTACACGTAATATTAATAATTAATTGTAAGGTAAACGTGAAAATAAATCATAATATAAGCGCTGTTCCCCACTCAAACCGGTTCACTACTACCTGTGATATCGGACCGAGTGGACGTGTCAGACGCTATTGAAACCAAGCTTAAGTAGTTTTATTTATACAAACCAAACCTGAAACATCTGGACATAACAATTATGTAACCATTTATATACCAAAATGAACTTAACAAAACAAAGATTCTTATGACACTAAAGTTTATTCAAAATTACCTCCGTGATTTTGAATACAAGCCTTCAATCTGCGCGGCCAGTCAATATCGGCGGCTGCCTTAATCAAGGATGTCTTGAGTGACTCCAAATTGGGATTTTGAGTTGGGACAAATTAACAAAGCGCGGCATCTCTTCAGTCTCAGGTCCATTAGACGAGCATTCAAACGATGTCCTGTTTTTCTTCGATATGCCCTAAGCCCTAAGTCTTCATTTAACACCCTTTTCACCGTGGTTCTGCTTAACCCCATCTGAAGGGCCAACAGTTTCTGCTTACGTTTGGGATTTCTTTGAATTCGCGCCTTCACAGCTTTTATCACTGCTGGAGTCCTAACAGACCGAGGGCGACCACTTCTTGACCTGTCATCTACACTAGAGTCTTCATTGTATCGTTTGATGGTACGATAAACGAATCTTTTGGTAATATTCAAATTTTTCAGTATGTCAAAAATTTTAATTGGCGCGTAACCGCAACGATGCAACGCAATAACTGCGACACGGTCTTTTTTAAGCGTCCACTTCATATTTAAAAATGAGTAAAATTCTAAAAAGTATACATATTTATTTTCATGAAAAATTCGAAATTCGAATTCAATAAACTTTTTTGTGGCCAGCATTCTAAAAGAAATGTTTTTGTACGCACTCACGCCTTATATTGATTCCACATTCTTAAAAAAAAATGTTATGTTTTCATGTATATTATCTTTGTCGACAAATGTCATTTTTGTTTTATATTTATTTGGACTTTTGGAGACGGAATGAGAAAAACGCCTTGTATCTAAGAAGAAGTACCTAGTTTAGTTTGTGTTTACGGAATTTATGCATGATGTAGATACCGAGGTTGTCAAATCTTAATGATCTCTGTTGTTTGTGAGACAATAGTATCTTCCTAGTATAGTCTGTTTATACAGTCGTTTAGCTGAAGTCGTTCTAGGAAGAATTTCAGCGTTTTTGCCGTGCCTATTATTGGAAGCTAACATAACAGCCCACACTTTAGGTGCCATTAATTTATTCATTAAATATCATATAGATATAGCCGTGGTGCGTTAATTGCGTCTTATTTCACCAAACCTCATAGTTCAATATTTTGTCTCCCGCTTTGCTTTAGAGGGAAGTGGACAACTCTGTGTTTTCCAACTCCTTCTGTATATTATTTCTGATTAATATATTAAAAGTTAGGTTCCCTTAATTCTGAGGTTCAGTGGTCAGCGTCAATACTGTGCGTGTCGCTGTTGATCCTGGAGCACAGGAGTTACAGTGGCCGGTGTGTGGTGGGATAGGGACTAAAAAAGTCGTTTAGCTAGATATGGCGAAGTTCTGTCATTTGCAAGACGCATTAAATTTCCTTTGTGTTCATTCATTCATTATATTAACGAAATAGTTTTCTATATTATATCCTTGAAAATTTATCATAGGGCTTGATGGCAAATAAACATGGAAATGTAGGTGATTTACTGCTGTTTAAAAATGGAATGCAGTTGATATTAGTTGATTGAGTTATGGGTATAAGTTGGGTTTTTGATGGTTTTTTTTTGTATTTTTGTGTTGTTATATTTGGGAAACTTTAAACTATGGCATTATTTTACACTTATAGATACTATACAAACTACGCACTAAACCTCGAAATACTTATTATTATATACATACATACATATTAATGATTAGATACGCCCGTCATGCAAAAACACAGTAAACATGAATCTAAATTTATTTATTCGTGTCCCCTAAAATATTTTTTAGATTATTTTGATTTAGAAAATATTTTTTTTTTCGTAGCAGACATAAAAATTATGCATGGTAATAAAAGTAACGTTTACTAACGTAATATATGTATACATACATATATGTGTATAGTTATTGTACGAGTTTTAGATATGATACATTGGCCTCGAAAGTTAGGAATCGGGTCGAGACAAAATCTTAGCGGTCTCGGGTTCATATCCCAGGAATATTCTGTGTGTTCATTATTAATAATTATCAAGCAATTTAACGACAAAGGAAAATATCGTGGGGAAAACTTTCTCACCCAAAAAGTTCAAAGAATTTGCATTTAAATGTGTAGATCGCCAACCCAAAGCTGGCGTGGTGGCCCTTTTATGTGTAGAAAAAACCCGCGCCCAACAGTGAGGCGCGTAAATAAAATACCAATAATACTGCCCGACCTAGGATACAAATCTAGGAACTCACAATGCCACACCGCACACTTTTGCTGCACGACTGTCTTCTATCATACTCTCACTCACTCACTCATGCTTATATCTTCTTTACTCGCCTAGATGCTTATATCTTCTTTACCCTTCACTTCATCAAGTTTCATCATTCTCATGCATTCAAGTTTTTTCAGGGTGCCCGAACCCATCCCTTGTACAGGACGTCACTAATCTGTATCAGGTTTGGTGGACCCTTGTCCTCTCCCATCCTTTCTCGCCATGCATCTTTTTTATTAATCCACTACCATACATCCTTTCATGTCACCATGCCAAGTATTCTTCCTTAAATTTTTATTACTTCATCGTCTTTCACTCCATTATATTTTCATAAATTCTCTATTTTGCACTCTGTCATACAAATTCACGCTACACATGCCTCCTATCACTTTCATCTTATTGGTCAAAACAGTTTTATTCGTTCTAAATCTGTATCTAGTTAGAAGTTAAGCAAAACGAGGCATATCTAAACATTAACATGTTTCCTTAACAACTATAAGTAAATGCGAAAATCTACGTGTAACCTAAGCTACATCTTTATAAATTTCACGAGAACTCCAATACTGCATTCGATCCTATTCTATATGTGTACATTAATACTGGCCGTTTAGCGACTGTATCCTAGAAGCACGATTGCCTAGTCATATCGCACAATAATAGCCTATTAATAGAATAGAGGATTTATGAGGAATCTGCGTCGTTCAATTCAATTTCGTAGTTACTTTTAATGCTCGATCCGTCAGCGGAAATCTATCTATATGTTGTTTCATATTAAGATTTACGAGTGGTATATAATTTAAACATTCTATCTTTTTATTAAGCCTTCAGTGCGTGGTCTCGTCTCCTACCTCTCTCTTAATGACTGGACCAATTTTGATGGTTTTTTTAACGATTGGGATTCCTGGATGGTATAGATTCAAAATTGCAGAATAGCTGATAACATCGGGTTCATCAGAAGCAGGTTCTATGATGTAAGCGTTTTGATAAGGACCTTATTTTTAAATCAATATCGACCGTAAATATTGGGTGTCCCATAAGTCCTTTGAACTGAAAAAAATAATAAAAAAACCTATGTACAATTTTTATTGATTGTTTAGTAATTTACATTAAAAGGGAATTATTTTTTAAAAATCTGAATGTGCTCCATTTCGTTCTCGGCACTCCTGTAAACGACGAATAAAATTTTCTATCACTGCACGGCAAGTACGCTCTGAAATGCTTGACATTTCTCCCCGGATATTTTCTTTTAGTTCATCAATTGACCGCGGATTTGTTTCGTAGACTTAAGGTAACCCCATAAGAAAAAGTCCATTTGGCTCAAATCCGGGCTACGTGGTGGCCAGGGAATGTCTTCTCTTCGAGATATCGCTTTGTTGTTAGTCGCAATTTGAATTTTTATTCAAAAGTTAAATTTCAAAGGACTTATGGGACACACTGTTGACAGTGTTGTAAAAGCAGGTATCATGAATTTCTGTTATTCAGTTTATAATTGCAATTATTCGACGCCGCATATACCCCTACTCCTCCATTTATGATATATTATATACTACAAACTATGTTATATTACCAAAATATGGTGGATATCTGTAAGATCGTCATTGGCATGTGATAGTGGTACTACAATCGCGAAAAATTAATAAACCTAAAACGTTAAAGTCAAAATATATAAAATTGTGTATAAGTTAGTCATCAAGTTTGTTATCTATTGATAAAATTAAAGCTTTGGTCATAATACGCGTAGAGTTAGAAACATACCATATTAAATCTATACGTATAAACTAACAGCACTGCGAAACTCGAAAAACCACAAGTGGCGTGGTAAAGGATATATTTGGGTTCATATTTACCCAGTTAATAATATTTAATAATGAAAGTATTGTCTGTTCATAGTTGATTGATTGATACAATTCTGATGAAAACATAAATTTAACGAGGTAAAAAGCGGTTGCATTTTTGTTATTCGCATCATTAATTAGAATTTTGGTAATGTTAACTTTATTTTTTATCAAATTATGCTGAACGATTTGTTTGTTGACTGCATAATAGATCGACATCTGAAGTAAATTTATAATCAGATCCAAAACTATGTTGAAATAAATATTATTAATACTTTGGCACATAATTTTATCTTTATTATATTTTATAAATAATCAACAATGAATTAATGTAGATATATAACTAGTCAATTTATTTTTAAAAATTGAGTAACGCAGTGTTGTGTTCAATAAATTTAATTGTCATGCATATTTAGTCCGTTTTTACCAACCATTGGAAAACCCAAAATGCGACTAAATACTTTGAGAACTTCTTACCCATGATACATTTTTTTAATGTGGTAAATAGTAGGTTTAGGTAAGTAACTTTCATCTTCATCAAAATTTTGGGTTAATGATCTAAAATGGTGGTGAACTCTACCAACTTTTGTCACCACATTATTTCTTTATTTTCTGATTGGTTCATTTTAAATTTTGAAATATTTCAACTTTATACTTTTAATTTATATTTTAAGCCTTATTCAAAAGGTCTCGGCCATAGGTTCTCAAGTGCACCTTTTGCTTGAAATATCTCTTATGCCAATTTATTTAACAAATAGCTACGACTACAATTGACTCATCCCTACGTTCAAGAGTTTTCCATTCTCAATTATTTCTTAGTCGCTACCTAACAGTAAATTTTATCTCGTATATGGCTGGTAAATACGGTTTAAAGATGTTTTTACGATTCTTAAAATAGGATAGTATATGCATGACCTTACCTAACATGTAAACTACACATCAATATGTTTAAAAAGTACATAATTTTCAATCTTATTTAAACATCTACGGTCTAGCCTGGAACTAATGTGGTGTTCTAAAATAGATAGTTGAGCAAATCAATATAAAACTTTTTAAGTTTTGAGCGTCAAACACCCCTTGTGCCAAGGGCGTTTCTGTAAAATATTCATGGATAAGAAATAATTATCATTCACCAGTAAACACAATTAGGAAGCCTACTAAAAAAAAGATGTACGAAGATATATCATGGTATCCATCTCGTTTATTTTAGTAGTTTTTTCCCATTCAAAACAAAAAAAACTAGCTTTTTAATATAGACAGGGCATAGCTGATATAAATATCCTGGACACCAAGCATAGTCTATAGGCCACTTTAGTTCTAGGCTCATTAAGCATCTAATACATACCTTATCTAATACGATGAAGAGCCATATTCTTTGAAGATCTGCGATGAATAGGCTTCCCCTTACCTGAACGTCGACATTTACCTTTGTTTTCTTAGTCCGTGTACACATGCATAGCAAGGGACAAGAATTTGTCGATGTCGAAGTTATGCTTCTTAACCATGTTGCAAACGATGCACTGCTCAGCGATCATGTGGCGATGGTACGGCAGACGGACAAGGTCCAGCTCTAAAACAAACCATAAGCAATTATTATTATTTTTAAAGACATTACTTTAAAACTAGGGATTGTTGAAAGATTTAAACAAGGTGTAGATTGAAGGACAATTAAAAACTCTATTAAAATCACATTTTCAAATTTAAATATTAATTCAGATCAAATTATGCAAATGTGATGAAATATTTGAAATATAGTTAAACTGTTTGTTATAAATACTTGTAAAGTTGTTAAGGGAAATAAATTCACTTAGATGCTTACTTAGGTTGTCTTCCTTAAAACTGCCCTCAGTAGACAGATGCTCAGGTTTCAAGTTACTGAAAATAAAATTCCTGAGTAACTGCTCAATCAGATTATGTACTTTGTCCTAAAACACTAAGGTGGAACTGCTAAATATATATAATTGTGCAACAAGAAAATAAAACTAATTATTAAAAATCATCTAAGTTTCTGATTAAAATGACCTTAATCAATGTGTTTGTTGCTTTGCGAATCGGGCCATTTGTTAATCTCTACGAGCAACTTCAAAATTCGGATACACTATTTCTCACCGATGGTATAGAATGCATCCGTCTATTAAGCCGTACTCTCAGCTTGGTGATTACTGCCCGAACCCCCTCAAATAATATGGGCGAACGTAGTTGTATCTAAATAAAACAATAACTAAATAAAGAACTGGTGTTTAAATCCGAAATAAGGATTGCTAATTGGGAATTTCATACCTCGAACCGATTTCTTTGATTGGGATTACAGATTTATTCTTCGACTTTTCTCCACAGCATGGTTGAAACATAGCTTTTTCGCCGCATTTATTATTGTGATCAAAATCGCGGTTTCCGTGCTCATATATATATAAATGGTAAGTGTTATTATTTGTTTCTGGAATGGGGATCAACGCTGAAGGCTTTACTTTCATTGGTGGTTTTCCCTGTACCCTGTCCGCTTGTTGCATCATCAGATGACGCATTGGCGCTGCGATTCTTGCATTCATATATTCATCTTTTAACGCCATATCAATGGGCATGAAATCATCATCTGGTTTATTTAGCTTAAGAGCTTGGGCTTTATTGAGGTCATTCTCTTCAGAAGCTTCAAGCAGAGATCCGAGGGCCATGTGCCCATTCTTCCTGTTAGTATCGGCTTGGTAAAAGGATCTTTTGTCATTAATTTTGACGTTGGATGCATGGCGTTGTGGAACAAATTCAGGGCAGTTCGGGTTTAACATCGATTTGGATGGTGGTTTCTTGGGGCCATTGTGTGGGCGAGGTGGTGGGCTCTCTAATTTCACCTACAATTAAAATTATTTAGAATTAATTAGCTTTCGGAATGGTGTGACAGTTAAAAGGGTTAAGTCCAGGAGATTTTATGATAACTTGTTAACACTATTGTTCCCAAGTATACTTTGACGCTGTGAGAATATGAGTGACGTACATGCAATAAAATTTAATTTTATTTACCTTACAGTGCTCATTATATTTAGCATTTTTTTTATAACTATATATGCCAAGGGACTCGCATTGCAAAACATAATAATTAGATTGCGATTAACTACATAACATAGTTGCGGTAAGTCCCAGCTTCCGTTAAGAAAATTTTATCGCCAATGAAATAATTAAATAATATTTCCTAAGACCTATTGTTCCATTTCATTGCTTTTCTTAACATTTGTCTAAAATGTCGCATATTTCATTCTATGAAGTCCTGGTTCACCATCAATTAAAACTCTCTATACCAAAATCGATTGCATAAAGAACCAACCTTCATTTGTCAAAATCATTTCTCTCGCAGTGCACGTCACGCGTATTCGCATTAGCATTTTATTCGTATTCCCTTTATCGCCATGTCACTCGTACTTACTACTCAATGAGCTTATGTCACAGGAATATCAAAGATGGGATGAAACATTCTGCTCTATGCCAAGTCTTCCGCACTAAACTACACACTTGCTAACACAACTTCAAGTTTTTGATTGATCTGTTCGCAATAACTGCCTAAAGGTGTAGGAATGGCCGCCGAATGCGTTATGACCTTGTGGAAACCGATGCGCATCTCGCCCACCTTTGCGCATGACGCTTGCAAGAAATCAATAACATGGACCGACGCCCGTACCGGCGTTAACACGGTTCGCGCATGCGCGAAGTCTAGAAATTGTGCTTTGGCTGTTAACTATACCTAGCCCTAACGTAAAAATGAAGTTCATCAAAGTAATTGCAAATGTTGCATGGAAAATTACTATTACTTTTAGAAAGGAGCATGTGAATATATAAACTAATAATGAGGATATAAAACCGCACACCTACTAACTACGATCATTATCAAGCACCGCAGATTCATTATCATGCGACAACCCTACCATAGTAGCAAATTTATACGATTTACCAATGACTCATACCAATTAATAACTTGAAATAGTTCATCCAGGACTAACGTTAATCAATCATGGAAGTAGTACGACTACCAGATTATTCCGAAACTAAGCAGCCCTTCTATCAATCGCTTGCCTTGTGAAAAGTATCAAAACAATGTACTTTAAATTGATACTTGTATGTATCATTGCAGACTTAGCTAACAATCAGCAAATAACTGAGCTTCCATCCTGTCGTTCTTTGGTAGTTCTAGATGAAAACAGCATTTTTGAATTGAATTTAAAACATTTGCCTGTAATATCTAATCTGCTTACTTACTCATTACATTGCAATTAATTTACCCATTTGAAATATGAGATAAAGTAATCATTATGCTTTCAAAAATTAAATTTATGTATTTTCCTTACTTGGTACTGTTATTTATGTGCCACGAATTTATTAAGGCAGCAAATAATTTATAGATTTTGCCCTTTGACTTAAGGCAGTTTCCAAGTAAAAAAAACTGTATCCTTACCATTTCCAACATCTGTTGGATGAGGCCCAGGTTGGGTGGAGCTCTGTAAAGGTCTCGGCCGGCCATGTACTGCCTGAAGTAATGTTCTTGAGCATCTGAAAATGTTATTTACTATAAATTCTCAAGACTTAACACACAAAACTGTAAATGTTATGTAAAAGAGGGAAATAAAACACATATTTTATGTTTATTTATTTTTTATTACACATCGCATTAACATTGACCCAACAAGAAAAATATAGGCATTCCGAATCTGCTCCTTTGTCTTATTAGGTTCCATAAAAAAACATAAATATTAAACGCTTACCATAAATAGGCATTAAAAAATAAATAATTTGCCGCCATAAACGTAGTAAGTCAGCAGTCTCTACTCTCTACGGTTTTGTAGAGCTAAATCGGCAACTGCTTATTACGAAGTACCATTTTATTTTATATTGATTTAAAAAATATCCGATATTGATTTTAAAAGAAATACAATAAAACTGTTAAAAATCATAGCTATTGTCTTTTTAAAACCCTATTTTTTTAATTACGCAGTAAAATTATAACTTTCAACTTAAATCTAATAATTACCTTCAGGAATGTGGGGCGGCCGAGGCATCCCGTCGCCAGCCATGGCCCCATCACCGCGCATTGGATACTCGCGACCTTGAGCCACAGAGAGATCTCGCCATATTGCGTAATTAACCCACTGGGACATTTTGAATTCCGCCCTCAGCTTAGTTACTGCTTTAATTTGAACGAGAATATATTCTAACTGTCTATGTGATTTGAATTTCTGGAGTTGTGCAGCACAGGACTTGAATAATTATTTTTAATTTTAAGACCATTTTAGGGATGCAACAGACCTGACGCGGAAGATATTAAGGGCGGAATGACGGGCGCAGTCCTGCACGCAAGGGGCCGTTGGGAGGAGGGCGTTGGGATGGGTAAGGGCGATACGATCGATACTTATGTTTTATGGACGCCAATCATTCAATTGGCAAGGAAACTGACCTATACAGCCTGAATAAATATTAACATATAAATAATATCAACTCTACGGCTAATTAGTACATCAAATATAACATTTGTATAACTTTATGTCATATTCCTAACTATAATTAGTTGTAACTGTAATAAATTTAAAGTATCTTAATTTATTCTGGATGACCTAGATAAGGAACGCAATATGGGTGGACAGGTACCGGCCGCCGAGGCCTGGGAGGAACCGTGGGATGAGTTTCGGGGGTGAATGCGATTTAATCAATACTTGCACATTACTCTGATCATTTGAATAACCCAAAATATTTATTGTTTTCTTGCTGAAACATTGAGTTTACGACCTTTATTGAATACGTGATCGTGTATACCTCGGCATTTTAAGTAACATTGATACATTAAAAAGTTATAGAGATCATTGAAAACAGACGCGGAAAATTTGAAGGGGTGAAGAAAGGGCAAAGGGGGGTTTTACAATTGACATGCGCGAAGGTGAAAAATTGCTGAATAATGATTTATAGCTTTATAATGGCCACAACATGGCGACTGTTCTTGTAGATAATTTGAAGTGTAATATATACAGGGTGTATTCAGACCGTGATCGGAAACCAAGGCAGGTAATAGCTAAGGTGATTACAAACTCCCTGGCGTTAAAGAAAATTCTGACAAAAAATAAAAATTTTGACGTTTTCCATACAAACCGCAAACATTTAATACCGATGGTTGTATGGAAAAAGTCATTTTTTTTATTTTTTGTCAGAATTTTCTTTAACGCCAGGGGGTTTGTAATCAGCTATTACCTGCATTGGTTTCCGATCACGGTCTGAATACACCCTGTATATTATTTAAAACTTTTTTGTACACATAGCAATAAAAGTAAACTAGATAAGTAGAGAAGGCGGCCTTACCGAACAAGGCGATCTCTTACAGACAACCTGCATAATATTATGCATAATTATAAATTTTGTCTGGCTGTCATAGCTGTCGCCAGTTATACATAGGTACATTTCTTTCACAGTTACACGCTTTTTATTACCTTCACCTGTATGTTTGTTTGTAACCGATTCCTTTGAACTTGATTTTGACTCACTTAAAACGGTTAGATTTCATTCAAAGTTAACAGACTTATCGAGAAGCAATGACAATACTTACAATAATGTGATAAGATTATGCCATTTTCCTAATTAGGATCGTCAGGATTAAATGATTATTTAAAAAAAGTCACGTTTCTGTAGTTAGTCGAACTAAAAAATTGGAAATAAATAATATTAAAAAAAAACTAAAACACGCTTTTATAATTAAACCAAACTAAAAAGTAGTTTTTTTTATTTATAATTCAAGTTAAGGAAAGAGTGATCTATAAAAAAAATACATCATCATCAGCCCATATACGTCCCACTGCTGGGCACGGGCCTCCTCTACAATTGAGAGGATTTAGGCCTTAGTCCACCACGCTGGCCTAGTGCGGGTTGGCGGACTACACACCTTAGAAATTCCTAAGAACTTTTAGGTGTGCAGGTTTCATGACGATGTTTTCCTTCACCGTTAAAGTGCGTGATAATTAATTGTGAATACACACATAACTTCGAAAAGTCAGAGGTGTGTGCCTGGGGTTTGAACCCGCAACCGTCGAGATTATCGACCGCGTGCCTTAACCTCGAGGTCATCACGACAAAAGAAATTATTTTAATGTAAAAAGGTGGTTTCTGAGAATATTTCGATGATGTCGGTAGGTACATCATCAGCCCAAATACGTCCCACTGCTGGGCACGGGCCTCCTCTACAGCTGAGAGGGTTTAGGCCTTAGTCCACCACGCTGGCCTAGTGCGGGTTGGCGGACTACACACCTAAGAAATTCCTAAGAACTTTTAGGTGTGCAGGTTTTATCACGATGTTTTCCTTCACCGTTAGGTAGGTACCGGTAGGTACTCCCATCAGTATCTAGTCATGTGAGGCAAGTGTGCGCTATGGGTAAGAGTACGCAAATTCATGTATTTCAGTACAAAGTGACTTGAATTGCGCACACTTACCCAGTATCCACACTCAGCACACTCGCCGCACATGTCTATCAAACGGATGTTAATTGTTAACATCACGCACCCCATGCCTTTCACATTAAAATAATTTATTTACTTAATTCATCACTCTATCCTTAATTTACACAAGTCGTGATGGCTTCGAGGTATAGGCACGCGGTCGAGAATCTCGTCGGTCGCGGGTTCAAACCCCAGGCACACACCTCTGACTCTTCCAAGTTATGTGTGTATTCGCAAAGAATTATCACGTATTTTAACGGTGAAGGAAAACATCGTGATGAAACCTGCAAACCTAAAAAGTTCTTGGGAATTTCTTAGGTGTGTAGACCGCCAACCCGCACTAGGCCAGCATGGTAATTAATTTGAATTACAAAAATAAATATTTTCTACTTTTTAGTTTGGTATAAAAGCGTGTTTTTATACCCATGGTTCGCCTATGTACCTAATATGCGATCATACTACTGCTTAACATCACGAATTACTTCATTGGACATATAAGGCTGTTAAAACTGAATAAACGTATACTGCACATATCATTATGTACTCAAACTAGAAAAATATCATAAGTCAATAATATTGCGGTGACGGCCTCTAGGTTTAGGCGCGCGGCCGAGAATTTCGGCGGTCGCAGGTTCAAACGCCAGGCACACATCTCTGACTTTTCGAAGTTATGTGTGTATTCACAATGAATTATCACTTGCTTTAACGGTGAAGGTAAACATCGTGATAAAAACGTTCTTAGGAATTTCTTAGGTGTGTAGTCCGCCAACCCGCACTAGGCCAGCGTGGTGGACTAAGGCCTAAACCCTCTCAGTTGTAGAGGAGGCCCGTACCCAGCAGTGGGACGTATTTGGGCTGATGATGATGATGAATATTGCGGGGATCGAACCCGCAACTTATCATTTTCACTAAGTCTGATAACTGAGTAATATCCTACTAAGCGCAGCAACCACACTCGTTTATTTTCCGTTACTTTTATTCACATAATATATCTACAAAGTTTGCGACAAAGAAATTTAATCGAAAAGTGGAATATAATTATTAATTGAACTACAAATAGTCATGGGTTATTTGCAATTCTCTCTTATTTTGATTCTACTTTATGTTAAACATAAAGTTATCTAACGTACCTATTATGTATTTGTGTTGAGATGCCAGACACAGTAGTGATGGCCTCGAGGCACGCGGTCAAGATTCTTGGCGGTCGCGGGTTGAAGGAAAGCATCATGAGGAAACCTGCACACCTAAAAGTCCATAGAAATTTCTTAGGTGTGTAGCCCGCCAACCCGCACTAAGCCAGCGTGGTGGACTAAGGCCTAAACCCTCTCATTGTTGAGGAGGCCCGTGTACAGCAGTGGGACGTATATGGGCTGATGATGATGAGGTGCCAATAACCAATAAAATTCTAAAATCTTTGCATAGGGGCCGTTCAAGTATTACGTAAGCAGTTTTATTACAATTATCCCCCCCCCCCAACCCCCTTGTCAGAAAAAGTAAGCAAAGCTCTTACCCCCTCCACCATGCTTACGTAAACATTTTTCAATTAATGTATTGTTTTTTTAATATTATAATTACTTATGTTATACCTAATTATAATTTTAAAAATAAGAAAATAGATTTAACTACCGATGACGTAATCATCATATATCTATGTAGACTCTCCTACCCCCATGTCATCCAAAATAATCAAAGCAAGCCGCGCAAGCCGGCGTGCAAAGTATAAGAAATATCATGACATTTTAGATACAATAATCTTTTAGGTAACCCTGTTTTTTTAGTTGTAAGCAAAAGCATGTAGATTTTGAAATTATAGAATAAAATCGATTTTTAATAAAATAGATTTTTTTATTTATTTAAATAGTATTTTGCCAAATCAATTAATATTGAATTAAGAAGAAACGATTTTTAATTAATCGAGTCTTTTCCATTAATCTCACAGTATGGTTTGAACCTGCGACCGCCGAGATCGAGCGACGCAAATTGTATTTTAAAACCCATTTAATGAGGGGGAGAGCCTATTGCCGTTTTTCCGAACATCTCCAAACTCATGCTGTTACTGAAATCCTCTTACGGCCAAAATGTATAATTAATTCTTACCCCTATCTACGAACAGAATCAAATAATAGACCAACCAGGTGAAACTGTGGTGGATTCGCTCACAAGAGACTCATGATGATTGGCTTGTTATAGGATTGTGCCAAAGATAAAGATGCAATACATTCTTATTATTATTTTTTTTAAACTGGCACGGCAAAGTGACTCCACTGTACCTGATGGTAAGCACAGTGGAGTCCAAAAAATTAATACCGACCAGCGAGAAACGATATGGTCACCCGCTGGTCGACACAATCATGCCGGCCTGCACAAATGCTTCTTCACGCTTCGCTTAAAGGATCCAGGAAACAACAAACAACAAGCAAACTATTCCACAGCTTGATGGTGCGGCAAAGGTATGAGTTGGCGAACTTTTTGGTTCGAGCCGCGGATGTTGTGACCACAAAGCTGTGGCTTCGCATGCCAGCACGCGTGGTTCTGGTGAGGAAAGGAGAGGATGGGACAAGCTTAAACAATTCTTCAGAGCATTCACCATGATACAGACGGTAGAACACGCTAAGTGCGGCAATGTCCCTGCGCAACTGTAGCGGCTCCAAGTTGGCTGTAACGTCTGCATCATTCACAATGCGGATGGCACGCCCATACATACATACATAGCCT
The DNA here is from genome assembly GCA_907164795.1 of Hemaris fuciformis. NCBI lineage: Eukaryota > Metazoa > Arthropoda > Insecta > Lepidoptera > Sphingidae > Hemaris > Hemaris fuciformis. The sequence goes on along the minus strand of OU015440.1, from coordinate 1,229,566 downwards.
CACGCCTGTTTCGTCGAAGGCGTAGGCAGAGGTGCATTTCTGCAGCCGCATTTCGACAGACTTGCATCTGTCCCACGTAATAGGGAGCGAGCCTATTGCCGTTTTCCGTGCATCCTATCCGTGCTGCTAGTGAGAATGTCCTAATGAAAAAATTCAATAACACTGCCCGACCTGCGAATCGAACCCGGGACCTCTAGATCGCACGGCACATACATGAGCCGCGAGACCACCGATAAAGATTGTTTATTAATTATGTCCGTTAATGAAAAACAATATAACACTAGTCGATCCGGGAATTGAACCCGGATCTCAAGATAGTATGATACTTGTGTAGCGGAACCAAGCAACGAGGCAATTCACAGTGGGCCGAGTCACAAATCTGCGGCAGCATATATATATTTTTTTCAATCTACATACATATATAAACTCACGCCTGTATTCCCCGAAGAGGTAGGCAGAGGTGCATTTCTGCACCTACATTTCGCCAAGTATGTATCAGTCCCACGTAATAGGGGGCGAGCCTATTGCCGTTTTTCGGGCACATTTCCAGACTCCGTGCTGTTACCGAGAATTTCCTAATGGAAAAACCCAATAACACTTTGCCCGACCCGGGAATCGAACCCAGGACCTCTAGATCGCAATTTCAATCTATAAAATTAAAAAGGGAAGTGTAAATAAAACATTCGTATATAAAACTAACGTTTATTTAAATGAAACAACGAAAAAATATAATTTTATTTAATTATTCTGTAGCCAAAAGGATGTTGGTAAAAAAACAATGCCTGTTATTTTGGAATTTTCTATCATCTTTCTTACAAAATTCCGAATAATAATCTTTAAGCTTTAAATATTTATTAAACAAAAGCAATTCGACATAATATAAATGAGAATATCCTGACCCCATAATAAACAACTTAGAAACTAGACATTACACAACTAATGTGTAACGCTTTTGGGCTTCTATGGAAGTACCGCCACTGTTAATAATATATAACAAATTAATAGGAATTATTTTATGACTACAGACACAAAAGATAATAATGAAAATCTACACTGAAGTACACTTTCTACATTCAATGAAATATTTTCATTGAAACAAGGTCCTCTAATTCTATGCACATTTAAGTTGACTTTCTGATTTGAAACCTTATTAACAATATGGTACAACTCAATACTTATAGTGAAGTGTTTTTAAAATGTATATCGGATAGATGGAAATTATCTATTTTATTAAAAAACGAAGACATTACAAACTAAAACGTTTTACGGCACATGGTTCACAATTATTTAAAAGTATTTGGAAAGTTCTTAAAATTAGATCTTCCGTGATGGAGATATTTGAACATACATAGCCTCACGCCTATATTCCCTGAAGGGGTAGGCAGAGATGCATTTTTGCACCCAAATTTCGCTAGCTATGTACACGTCCTTCACGGAATAGGAGGCGAGCCTATTGCCATTTTTCTTTTCGGGCACAATTCCAGAAACTCCGTGCTGCTACTGAGAATTTCTTAATGAGAAATCCAATAACACTTTGCCCGCCCGGTAATCAAACTCGAGAGCTCTAGATCGAACGGTACATACTTAGTCTTAAATATGAATTCCATTGATATGATGAAATTGTACCATTTTCGATATATTACTGAGATTTTGCAGACCTGCTCATACTTTATGTTTCGCTGAGATAATCCAAGCCTTCCAGAGGAAAAGAAGAGTTAAAAACTTCTATGGCTTGATGGAAGCAAAGATAAGAATTGGTGAACCTTCAGTTTCGTTTAACCAGACCCCTGTGGCACCGCAAGCCATCCTATGTGGACCTCATTTTATAAAATTAAAACAGTTGTGCATAATATGGAGATATCATTATGCTCATAATATTCGCAGTCGTTTACTGGGATTTAGTAACGTTTTCATATTTTGTTCAAAATCTTTTCCAAGACACAAAATGAGCAAAAAATATTTTTTCATCAAAGAAACAATAGAAAGAACAAGAAACAATATAAACGTTTTTTTTTCATATTCGTAAATCTGTCTAGTTATATAATCAGTGTGTATCACCAGCGACAATTTTTTTTCTTTGCCGTGTCAGTACAGATATTACAAATATAAAAAATATAGAAATGCTAAAATCGTGAATGTGTGAAGCAGAATTAGCAGTAGGTATTATATTTATTAGTTCTTTGCCTTTCTGGGACAAAAATAAATATACTGTACTGGCGCGATTATATTAGTGGTCCAAAATTTTGCATACAGTATGCCAAATATACCGCGGTATAAGGAAACCAGCTCTGCAAGAACTTGCAAAACTCATACACATAGAAATAAAACAGAAAGCAAGATATCCTAAGATCACAACTCATATCGCAAGTTTATTACGTTGTAATACAACGCTAATTCCAATTACATTCTACGTTTCCTTAACATCACAAGAATCACAGTCCTCATTAACTTTAATAAAATAAAAAAATAGAATCTTTTTAAAATACGCATGAGCAATACATTTTTGCCATTGGCTCATCTATAAGTAAATACAATTTTGAACATAACTGAGCCTCATTGCAATCTCTTTTATATTAAATAGACCACTAATTTTATGTTCCTAATTTAAAAATAGAGAAAAGTTCTAATAGTTCTTAGTCATATTTTCTTAGGAGTTAAAAAGTATACAAATTGCCATAACGACTTCACCGCTATTAAAGTGCGGGTATGTGAGAGAAGTAACAAAATTTTCTTACTACCCTACTACTATTTCTAAAATATAAATACAAAAATGAACACAGACATCGACCTCATTGATATAAATTTGCCATTATTAGGCGTTGTTTATATCACAGGGATTATTCGGACAAATCTAGATTCTACATTACAATAACATTTCTAATTTAATACAAAATATTTATATAACATGACAGATTTTTTAAAGACTTATGATTAAATTTACTTAATAATGAGTTAAGATATTCAGACCCAACTAATGTGTGACTACCCTTGAATCTCAGTTGTCTATGGCAAAATGTCATAAAATTTTATTTACTGGTGGTGGTATTCTCATCCATGAGACTATCAATGACAACGTAACCCTAGTGTACAGCTAGTTCAGCCTGTATAATCGCGGCTTAGAAGGGTAGTTAGGCCGGTTTAACTGTGTCGACTGGCGGGAGACATTTATTAGAATGACTAAACAACTGATGGTAAGCACAATGTCTATGTCTCGTCACTCGAAGCAATCATGTCAGCTTACTGAATTGCTTAGTAGAATAAAAAATTTACTACTATAGTTCATTACTATAATAAAAATCAAGTCAATAAAGTTATCAACATTGTTACATGAACCACTTTAGTCCAAGGTTAACGGATAATTACTGAAGAACACCTAAACCAAAGAAGTTTGCGGAATTAATTCGAACCTCTGATACAAAAATTATATTTAATTTCTTATGAAAAAAAAAATATACTTGCGAATGATTTCTTAATTTAAAAATGGAAACTGTTCTACCTACAAGCCCAAAAAAGTAAGCAGTATACACAATTTTTTCGCCAGTAACGTCCCACGTAAAAAAAAAAAAAAATCGTTTCTCGCTGGTTGGTATTATTTTTCTGGACTCCACTGTGCTTACCATCAGGTACAGTGGAGTCACTTTGCCGTGCCAGAATAAAAAAAAAAAAAAAGCCGTTTACCGGGTACTTATCGGCTTAATGCTACTGAGAATTTCCTAACAGAAAAACCTAAAACACTTAGTCTGAACCAAGTACCGAATATCACGCTGCACTTATTACGCGGGACTACCGACACTGACCGTGAAAACCATTAATCAATATTATAGAATTATTACAAAACTTTGTGGTTTTACTATTATTTTTGAAATAAAATTATACATTATTTTAAAACTATTGTGTATGATGGAATTTATTAAAAAATACAATTTTGAGTTTTCCTGTATCTTCTTTGGTATAGGTACACTTCGTAATTGTGGATTAAATTATACTTGTTAAACATATCACTCTTACAGCCTTACGCAACTCAATACCATCGTCATATTCACGTAACTTAACAAATACCAAATTTTATTAAAACAACAAATACTTTGAATCGAGTTTTGGATAAAGATGCAATTGAAGTTTTTGGGTCATAGGATTTTCTCGTCTCCCAGGTAGCGAATCAGGCCAATAAAAGTCAAATTGGCGTGTCGTCAACAGTAACCATGGGCTTTGTCGTTTTATGTCGACTCTGAAATATTATTAAGCTAATATCACTACTATTATTTCATAGTAAAAGGCTGCGACCGATATTGTAACTAAATTATCATTGATTACTTTTTTCACACATACACGCACTGACGCCTGTATTTCCCAGAGAGGTTAGGCAGAAGTGTTTTTCTACACCCACATTTTGCAAATCGTGTTTTCGCCCCACGTAATTGGGGGTAAGTCCATAGCCGGTTTTAGGGCGCAAGTGCTGTAGCTGAGGATTTTCTGGAAAAACCCAAGTACACTTCGCCCGACCCGGGAATCGAACCCGAGACCTCTAGTTGCGACAGTCTGTGATATGATCGTCAGCCCACAGTTCTTTTCGCATGCATTGCCACTCGGCAATATAATTAAGAAAATCGCACCACCTAATTACGAAAAAACCTTATTCACATAATAACTTCACTATTGTGATACAAAGTTACAAACAGGTTGTTACTAAAGTTTCGTAAGCCTGTAATGCTGAGTGATTTACTTATTTTATTACGAATAAAATATTTAACCGTAAAATATTCACATAAATGTCCATAGCAGAATAGTCCCCAACATTACACATTATTCAGTTGAATAAAATCAATGATTTGCTTGGTCCGAATTTCTTTTACTTTTGCCATTTTTATTCGCCTGTTGTCAATGACCCTTAGAATCCACCGCGTCGTTTTCTTGTGTCAGTCTTTCTTGCTTCATTTTTTTCTCTTTTTCTTTTAGTATTTTATCTAAGTTCTCCCAATTGCACTGCGTTTTGGGCATTTCTTTTTTTTTAATTCGCTCCTTAAAAATTTTACTTAATTCTTGAGCGTATTCCGAAGGTTTGTACTGTTCGATAGTGTCCTGTGTGGGTTTTGAAATTTTCTTTTCAGTTACGTTCGGTGATTTCCTGGTTTCTTTTCTTTTAAAAGTGAAACTGTTTAAAAATGACGCTCCTCCAAGTGCAGGTTCGTTCCGCACTGGCGATGGAGATATTTTCACAGATTTGTCATCATTTTTATTAAGCCAATTATTTACTTTATCTATAGAATCTCTGATTTGTGGATCAGATAAATCCACATTCAATTCAGCTTCTTTAGTTTTAAAGTCCATGCTGATTTTGGTTTCTGAAAGAGCCGTTTGGGCAGGGCTTTCGGGTTTTTTATGGCTCATACTGTTGTTACAAATACCTGGATCTGACACAGTTCCTACAGGATTTACTTCATTTTTCATTAACTTTTTTATTATTTTGTAACTGCTACTCGGCTGGCTTGATGGACTACTATGAATTGTAGGTGATTCGCAAGTTTTATTAACCTTTTGCTTTTCATTCGATTTCTCTGCTTCTTCACTGATAGCTTTGGCTTGCTCATAAAAATCTGGTGTTATCAGTTTTACAACCCTGCTGCTTTCTTTTACTTCGTTGTCGGCTCTTTCATTATTGTGCTGCATTGCCAATTGTTTCTGCAAGTTGGCTATCGCAAAATTCCTTTCTTTTTTCACTTGGAAATGACTTACTTTGCCGTTATTAGTGTTTGTTATTTTATTTTTCAAATCCGCTTCTATGTTGGAAACTTCGATTGATTTGACCTTTTTTCCGTTGACATCATTATTTAAAACGTCATTACAGTTAACATCTAATTTTGAATTAACTGCTTTTGTGTTACTGGATATACCATTGTTTTGTTGTGGATCTTTTTGTCCAATATCAACTAAATTAGCATCTAAATCATTAGTTTGCTCGCTTGAACTTACAAGAGGACTAGATCGGTTTTCCTTTGGTTGAAATTCTTTTACATGTGGATTCAATTTGCTTATCTTAATAATATCATACGACGCTTTTGGTCGCGTGGTGCATACCTTTGAATCGCATTCGGATGACGACGAGTCGTCGAAATTTTCAACCTGAAAAATAAGTACATTGGATTGTATTGTTTATTTTTTTATTATAAACTAGCTTTTGCCCGCGACTCCGTCTGCGTAGACTTCAGGGTTGGGTGCAGAAACTAACTAAGTGAATCTATAAATCAAAAATTACGCTAATTGTTGCAGTAGTACACCACCGGAGGTCATTTCTATCTTTGAGAATCGTCTCAAGTGACATTATGACATTTTTCATAACCTCAGATCGTCTCATAAATTTATCGCGAAAATGTATCTAATGTCATCTAGGTGCGTATAATGGCACTTAACATCGCATAATGACACCGAGCCCCATAAAAATGCACATGATAACATTTTACTGTACCGGTACCAGTCACCACTACTCCACAGTGCTAAATGGCATTTAACGTGAATTCAAGTCATCCAGGATACTGACTTCAAATAATGGTGCCTTTCGCAATTTCAGTTCCAAAAATGGCACCTAAATTCATAAAACGGAAAAATAGCTCTTCTATTCCTTAAGTTCCACTAAAATTCTTCTAAAATTGCCATAAGTGCCAATTATGGCACCTGTCGTCGCGTGATTTCCAATAACGGCACTTGTAGCCTTATAGATTCGACTAATGGAACCTGATTCATGCGATAATGGCACCTGACGTCACTCACCATCCACTAATAGCACCTAACGTCACTTAACATACACCAATAAAACTTATCGTCACTTAATTGTACATAACCGCACATAATCTTCCTTAAAGTTACTTATGGGTAAGCTCTTCAAAATCACATATTACATAAGAGAACTTAAAACCACCCAGTAGCAATACCAATCTAATAATGGCAAGTAAGTAACCTAAGTGCGTTTAACGTCACCTAAGTAAACTTAAGACCACCTTATGACACTTAACCGCACTTAACTATATTCAACGTAACTTAATGAATCACACCTATCGTCTTCTAAGTGCCCGAAATGGCACTAATTGAATTATTTAAAAAAGTAGCCTATGTCCCTTAAAGGTCTCATTTATGTCCATACCAAAATTCATTCAAATCGGACAAATGGTTTAGGCGTGAAAGCATAACACAGGCAGTGTTACTTTCGCATTACAATATATGCTCATCCCACGGGAACCCTACATATTCCCGGAATAAATGTAGCTTATGTTACTTCATAGTGTCCCATTTGTATTCAAACCAAAAATCATATAAATCGGGCGAATAGTATAGGCGTGATAGCTCATTCTCACGGGAATACTACATTTTCCGGGATAAAAAATATTCTACGTTGCGTCGGTGGGTCCTATCTAGTCCCATACTAAAATCATCTAAATCAGTCAAATGGTTTAGGCCAGAAAGTATAACACAGGCAGCGTTACATTCGCATTACAATATATGCTTATCCCACGGGAACCCTACATATTCCCAAGACAAAATGTAGCTTATGTTACTTCATAGTGTCCCATTTGTATTCAAACCAAAAATCATATAAATCGGGCGAATAGTAAAGGCGTGATAGCCCATTCTCACGGGAATACTACATTTTCCGGGATAAAAAATATTCTACGTTGCGTCGGTGGGTCCTATCTAGTCCCATACTAAAAATCATCTAAATCAGTCAAATGGTTTAGGCCAGAAAGTATAACACAGGCAGCGTTACATTCGCATTACAATATATGCTTATCCCACGGGAACCCTACATATTCCCGGGATAAAATGTAGCTTATGTTACTTCATAGTGTCCCATTTGTATTCAAACCAAAAATCATATAAATCGGGCGAATAGTATAGGCGTGAAAGCCCATTCCCACGGGAATACTACATTTTCCGGGATAAAAAATATCCTATGTTGCGTCGGTGGGTCCTATCTAGCCCCATACTAAAAATCGTCTAATTCAGTCCAATGGTTTAGGCCAGAAAGTATAACACAGGCAGCGTTACATTCGCATTACAATATCTGCTCATCCCATGGGAACCCTACATATTCCCGGGATAAAATATAGTCTATGTTACTTCATAGGGTTCCATTTATATCAATACCAAAATTCATTCACGTCGGTCAAACGGTTTAGAAGTAAAAGCAGAATATTGACAGAGCTACTTATACCCATTCCCACGGGAATACTACATTTTCCGGGATAAAAAGTATCCTATGTTGCTTTAGTGAGTTCCATCTACTCCCATACTAAAAATCATCGAAATCGGTCTAATGGTTTAGGCGAGAAAGCATAACACAGGCAGTGTTACTTTCGCATTACATTATATGCTCATCCCTCGGGAACCCTACATATTCCCGGGATAAAATGTAGTTTATGTTACTTTATAGGATCACATTTATGTTTGTAAAAGAATTCATTCATATCGGTCAAATGGTTTAGGCGTAAAAGCAGAATATTGACAGAGCTACTTATACCCATTCCCACGGGAATACTACATTTTCCGGGATTAAAAGTATCCTATGTTACTTCGGTGGATTACATCTATCTCCATACCAAAAATCATCGAAATCGATTCAGTAGTTTTTGAGTTTATTCGTAACAAACATACAAAAATCCAAAAATCCAAAAATCCAAAAATACAAAAATACAAAAATACAAACCTTTCCTCTTTATTATAATAGTATAGATTACTGTGCTTGTTGTAGTAAGAAAATATTAGCCCTCGAAAATATAAATTATCTGCAACGGTGCTATGTTATAATAGATCCAATAACACGTTTGAACTGCTTTTGTCGAGTAGGAAACTACTACTGATTTGAAAGACTTGTATTTTTTTTCAATGAGTGACGTTATTCGGCCTCCAAACAATCATTGGCTGTGCCCATATCTATTCTTTCATCTATTTTTTTAATGGGCAAGAATTACAATCATTCCGACGTTTTATTTATTAATAAAATAATGATTATGGCTTCCTACCTACCCTCTCACCGTTGTCTCTCCACATACATACATACATAAACTCGTGCCTGTCCACCGTTGGCGTAGGCAGAGACAATAGAGCGCCAAATGCTCCGGTTTAAACACACTTCTTACACTCAACTGTCATTAATCTATTCATACATTACTATTATTTTTAAAGACGAGACGTCATTCAGTGAAACCAAAAAGTTAGGATCAACTAAATGTTTTGAAAGTCATTCCCTCACGTTATCCTTTACCTACTCTGATTAAATTGATAAAAAAACAACCCTTATCCAAATATATGGACTTTTTTTACCAATAAATATTCCAAAAATATTTGTAAGGTTATATTCGTTGTATTTTAGTTTTTTTTTTATATATATCGGTCAGATGCAAAAATTATCAAAGGGTCAAAAAATCTGTCCTTCAAAATAACAGCATTCCCTCGCTGTATTACGAATACTCGATTGAATTTTGCAAAGTTGGCCATACTCTCATTATGGCAAGATAGCAATCTTCATTCAACTTCGCCGTGGGTTTGTTCATGAATGTATTTAGATATAATATTATTAAATCATTATATTATTTAAAATTACTAAATCCTTCACTAGACATTAATGAAAGATACGGTCATTATTAAAAAACGTCTCAATTTTTTTTAATACTTTTTGAGGTACGAAATGAATATTTCGAAATGCTTAATCAAATTGAGGTTATATTTCTTTGTTTTCCTAGCTTTTGTGTGAATTAGTCATTTCCTCATTTTATGATGTTTATTTGAGAAAATGATTTATCAATTTCAAACCTATTAATATAATTTTGTGCTTGGATTTCTTTATTGCTCTCATTTTCATTTTTATCGCATCACTTATAATTATTTTAAACAATGACTTTGAGCGATAACATAGGTTTAAGGTTTAAGTTTAAGTAGTCACGAATAATAAAAAATCAATAGCTCAAATAAAGCTGTCTTATTTTATTTTTTCTAAGAAGTTAAGTTAGTTAAAAATAAACTTCTGAGAAGAAGTGAACTTAAGTTAGTTTTCCTAATTTCAAGTACAAAATGGAATTTCTGTTTTGTAGTGGTATTATGTATGTAATATACATATTACTACAGATTATAATCAGTCAATCAACTATTATAATAAATATTTAATTTAATAACATATAGAAATTGTTTATCGTAAAATCATTTCCTCATTTTGTGTATGTTTTTACATATTACTTAAAATAAATATGGAGGACTATTACTTTAAAATAAACTTCAAACTTTTTCTTACAGCTATAGAAAATTACTTTTTTGAAACGAAAACCTTAATTGTTATCCAAGCTCAAATTTTGGAATTTCATGAGAACTATCTATGTATTACAGTTTAATGAAGACAATGAGCGATAAAAGATGGTAAAAACCTTACCATACGTATCATTTGAGTGATTCCTTTTAGATCCGGTGTCATCGCAACGTTCATAGGCTTTGTATCGTGTTCGTGCGGATTCTTGTCAATAGCGTCACCAAACATCAACTCCAAGTCATGATCTGAAACAATAAGGTAATTTGAGCATGTATTTTTCTAAAGGAATAACAAAGGAATAAATAACCCTCTTCGTGTCAGTGGACGCAAAATATAATATAGTTTTGACTTGGCAATCGCACTAAAAGTGAGATACATTGTGTTTTCATGCGATTGCCAAGTCTAACAATTTTATTTGAAACATAAAAGATTTTAATATTGATATGGTCACTATAAGATGGTGTCTGGTAAGCTAAGTGCATAATACCTTAAGACAGAAGTTCCCTTAAACTGGGACTGAATAAATTCATCGACTTAGTATCATATGGATCTCACAACTTTTTACGGCAGAAGAGAGAGAATATTTTAAAGTGTACCATTTTTTAATGAGAGTGAAGTGCCCTTGAGGACAATGTGCATGGTCTGCAAGACACCATTTCAGTAATTGTGTGCTCAAATTCCAGGCATTAACCTATATCTTTTCAAATGTGTATTATTTTAGTAGAAACTTGCATATCTCACACAAACAATAGACAAAAGCTAGTTAGGTGCATGGTAGTTTCAGTCACAGACAGAATATAGTAACTATCTAAATTACTTTAAATAAATAACTACACTCAACAGTAACAAATACAGTTCTAATCCTACATTAAGATACAATGTTGATGTTGTATATCAGTTATTACAAGACAATTCATTTTCACAAACACCTAGACAAGAAACAAATATGTGATTCACGCAAACATTTGTTCCTTGTGGGCTGGGGATTGATCCTGCAGTCTCTCATTTCACAAGCTGGTATCTAGCCTACAAGGACATAGTTAATTTTTTTATCATATGTGCTTGGTTATTATTAACAATGTCTCATTATTCTATACAAAAATATAATATAGAGTTCCTATTCAACTTGTTGCTATCAAAAATATGTCGCTGTAAAAATCATCAACCCATAAATGACAAGAAAGCATTGTATTGTAAGTTTATGTAAAGTGTATGTGTATGATTATGTAACTCAGTAATACCAGCGATAAAAATAAAACGATGGAATTTGATGAGTGCTAATAAGTGACTCACATAAAAAAAACTTTTTATTAGAAATCATAGATATATTTCACCTACTTTAAGTTCATTGACTGCTTATGCTCCACAATATTATACATATCAAATTCATGTGTAATAAAGGTATCAGACCTAAAATGTGTGCACTATAGCAAGATTATTATGAAATTAGAAGTCAGTTTACTAAGAATATTAGATGTATGGAATTTCTTGCGTACAATTGTAAACATTTATAACAATCCATACAAGTGTAATAAGTGAGTAATTATCATATATACATACATACATACATAGATCTGGTCACCAATATGTTAGAATAATTGTACCAACAGGTGAGAAGAATCAACTTTCTATATTTTGACAATGTGTGCTTGTGTGAGCACTTTGTAGTGCAGGTGTAATAAAAAAACTATGATAAGCCTTATTCAGCTATAGCTCGGCTCTCAGCAATGAGATGGTTGTCTTTCAGTATTTAATAAAACATCTTTGGAAGAGCACCATGAGTTATAGAGATTTATGACAATACAAACAAAAATATCAATAAAAAATTTTGCTGTGCATTCTAAACCTAATATTATCAACTTCCTTATTTCATCTATTAATAAAAAAATCCAGAGTTCAAACAGGCAAAGCTTAGTTGGCAATTATAAATGAAATATGAAATATATATTGAAGTTGTGGCGGTAGCAACACACCAACAGAGATATAGTTTTTTATATTTACTTGCTAATTGTTAGTAATTTTAACTATATTTAAACATGCATTGTTTTTATTCGTTATTTGTAATTTTTACTTTATTTAAACATGCATTGTTCTTATTTTTAAGATATGACTGCAGAGATTTAACCATAAACATCTGTGAATTGTAAAAGTTGTTAAGAATTTTTATGTATTACCGTATTGTCTAATATTAGAAAAATGATGCTGTTGTAAACTATTTTGTTAACTTCTCTAATAGTAATTACCTGTTCATCCCAGGGCAATAAAACTGTTTTAGTTAAGCTTTTTAGTGACGGCAATCTTAAGAAATTAGTTTATATAACCCAGATGTTTGGGCGGATTATTTATTTTTTGTTAAAATATATTTTATCCCTACCGATCCTCTCTCGGGGAGAACGATAAAAGGGTCATTTTATTTGTATGAAAAAACAGCCTGCCATCACTCGTGACGAGCACAACTCGCTCCTATACGCATAAGTTGTTATTATTCTACCCTGTCTGTAATCAGTGTTTATTTATAAATATACGATAGTTAATTGCTGGAAGTGAGTGCTCATTTCAATAGCTACACCATATACCAAAAAGTCATTAAAGTTATGGATGGATTGCTCAAATCGCTAGTTGTCTCCGTAACAAAGTTGAACTGAGTCACATTTTCACGCACCTGTGTCACTGATTGGTATTGGTGGCGGTTTCTCTCCTACCACAAACAAGCTGCTGTCCATATCCAATTTGGCGCCAGTCGCCTTCGCTATATCTTTGAGTACATCCTCTTTTGTGCACCATCTCGTATTCATGATAGCAATATTACCTGCCAGGAAATCATTTTTTTTTTAAAGAAAAAAAATTAAGCCATTGACAGACAGAATGACAATGTAAGCATCGCTTTGAGAACACGCAATTATAATATACAAACGCCTTCATAAAAATTGCAAAGGTTTGCGTAAAATTTCGATTACAGTTTTAACTTGATACCTACTACCAAATACTTGCACTTATACAGTAAAAGAAAGAAAGAAAGAAAAAAGTTTATTTGTTAACAAACATACAAAAACAAAAAATAATACAAAATAGACATAAATCACTATAACTATAACTATGTTTGTAACAAAAAGGCACCAACTCAGCAAAATGCTGGCAATACAGCCAACGCTGGTCTTCCGTTGGGCCTTATCTATGGTTGGGCCGTTGTTTTGGAATAAAAAAAAGATAAAAAGGATTATGTCACGTAAGACAAAAAGAAACTCCTTGTACAAATAAATAAAACAAAACAAAACATTCCATCCGATTAAAATTTACACAAAAATCACATACAAAGAGTATAGTAATATAAGTAACATATAAGAAAACAGGCAAGGGCAGTTGCAGACATCTGTATCCACATTGTCCAGGGAGCATAAGTTGAGCGTAAGTAGGAGCAAGTGTGATAGTTATATAGTAATGTAATATATATAAAACAAACATTACTTCATATAGCACTAGTGTCATGCTTAAGAGGTCCCTGAGATATTTGATGGTTAATTATAAAGTCTTTCAGCTTCAACTTAAAACTATTTATATTCTGTAGGTCCCTGATTGGCGGAGGGATATTATTCCAACATTTAGTGGCTGTGTACCGGAAACTACCTCTAAAAGCGGCAGATCTATGGCTATGAGTGTAAAGCTGTTTTGCACACTGCCGAGGCCCACGCGAGCTGTGACCTGTTGGCCAGGACAATTTGCTATGAAGATAGCCAGGTGTTTTATGTTTCAAGACTCCAAAAAGAAGACATGCTAGATGGAGTTTACGCCTATGTCGCATTTTTAAAATTTTGTGTGCGTTAAGATAAGGGGTGACGTGAGCCCTCAATGGAATCTTAAAACAGAAGCGGGCGCAGGCATTTTGCACACGTAAAAGCGCACCCTTACACTGCAATTATGACTGTGAACACTGTTTATTCAATTGCGATTTGCGACGTGTTAAAACATGCACAATGCACTTCAATCAAACAACTTTGCGTTACCTACTCAATGCTCCTTGCCTCCTTCCTATTTCTTAGCGAGCGAATTTGACTTCGAAAGTTCGAAGGTTCCGATTTCCGAATGACAATTGACGTAACGATGACGATGACGGGACGGGCAGGGTTGCCATGAAATAAAAATTGATTCCCGTGTTTTGGATGTCGAATTGCCGTGTTTTGTGGAAAATTTTGAGAAATTGTCGTGTTTCATTAAATTTTTTTCAAAATTTTTATCATCTGATTGCCGTTTTTTATTACACGGAAATGAAATTCTGCTCTGCCGTGTACCGTGTTTTTTTTTCCAACTGACCCCAATTGCCGTATAACTAATAACACGGCAATTGCCTTGTCAATGGCAACCCTGGGACGGGGAGACCAGTGTTGTAAATTCAGAGATCGATTAACATCAACATTACAATTTGTACGATTAAAAGTAACACGTTAAAGGTTTTTCACCTCCAAAAAACTAAAAGTAAGCTTAGATTTTAAAGCTTGTTTTATAGGAAACGGTAAAGACGGGATGATTTTTTCAATGCGTTGAAGAATTAGTTAAGCTCAGTTTTTTATAAATTGATCATTATTCCAATCACTTTTGTTATGTGATAATATTACGGTTAATGTTATGACTATCCACTTTGAAAATTAATAGTGGAAAGCCATGTAGCACTCATAACAGTAAATTTTCCTATTAGTGGCAAGCTATAACTTAAACACGTTGTAGGTACTTGCATATGTTTTCCTATTGCTTTATATATTTATATTTTTAATATGTTTCTCATGTTGTTTACACTACATGTTTTTAAATGTGATTATTTTAAATATTATCCAACATAACAGCATTTTCTTATGTTTTGAATTAAATTTAGCACATCGTAAGAAGTAGGTATCACCATTAAAATTTAAAATATATTTGTAAAAGATTAGCTATCTGTGCTTTAAAATTATAAAATACATATTGTCAGGCTGTTTGTTTTCATTGACGTTACAAAATTAGCAAAATAAAAAAGCTTATGTCTAGGGATGATCGATGTTAGAAAAACATCGATGTTGACATCGATGTTAACATCGAACCAGAAGTATCGATGTACGATAAACATCGATTGAAAAACATCGATGTCTTAAAACATCGATGTTTTTGGTAGGGATGCGGAAAATGCAATAAAGTAAATATATTATTCGAAAATATCTATCGATATTTATATTTTTACTAAAAAGTATCGGTATGAATTGTGTACGTACCTACTCAAGAACTTAAGAATACGCGCGCGTTGACAGAGTTGTCAACCAAAAAAAAAAGGATAATGTTAAATGTTGTCTCGCACTCGCAGTTGAATTGATATATTTAATGTTATTGTTAATGTCTTTAGTTGTCAGTTTCTTATTTATTTATTTTTCTTTAAGACATGCAAAGAAATAACTATTCGTACGGCTTGTCTTGCGAACTCTAGATGGCGCCCTAAAGAATAATTGACGTTTCGTCGTTTCGATGTTTTATTTTTATAACATCGATATATCGATGATATCGAAGTCAAAACATCGATGTCAAAACATCGATGTTTATTCAACATCGATGAATATCGATCATCCCTACTTATGTCACTCTAGCTAGTTTATTGTGCAATGTGCACTGAGTTTATTTCTTTATTTTAATTGTGATTTCAATGTTATTTGAAAATAAATAATAGAATATTACAAACATTATCGACATGGGTGATGATAAGCATAGTGATGATAGCCAACAAACCAGCTTATCTACGGCAACAGAAAGTTTGAAAATAGAAGATCAAAAGGAGAATGGTGATGCGGGAAAAAATGATAAAGTAAAAAGTAAGTGTTGATTCAAAGTACACTCATTTGTCCAACATAGTTTTTATATAAACTATTTAGCTATTCTATTCGCATATTCTTTGACTATGTATTTGCTAAAATGTCTTGATATCATCTCATGAATTTAATGAAAATTTTTAAATCAAGAAAACCAAAAATTACGATTTGAAATACTATATTTTTACATGGTAATGTTTTTTATTTACAGTTGATATTCTACTTAAAGCTACCGGCAATGCTCCGATTATGAAGAAGAAAAAATGGGCAGTTGATGCCGAAAAACCAATTGGATGGATAATGGAATTTGTGAAGAAATATCTCAAACTTGAACCAGATGAGAAATTGGTAATTTTATTTTGGTTACAATGCAGAATCATTGCAACTTGCTGCAGTATAGTTGTCATGTCATTAACCCATATTGAATTTAAGTGTTTCTTTGAATAAGTAAATTATTGGTATTAGACATCACATTATGTCTGTTTCATATTTTTGGATTAAATGTTCAATATCAAGGCCACTCAGCTTTTCTCCAATGGAAAATTCTGTCTGGAAATGTGCCTGAAGAAAAATATTCTATGCATTGTATTCTGCCTAAAACTCTATTTACATAGCTTTAAGGACATAATGGCATGTCTTGTGAATAAAACATTGAGCTTTACATGATTTCTGAGTACTTTAAGCAAACATTTTGTGCTTAAAGTAACATTTTGAAGCTAAGTAACTCATTCACTTCAGTGTGTTTTCACTAGCCTACAGGCCTGCCGCTAGTTTCTACATCACCTGCATGCAAACCCAATTATAACACCTTACAGTTACACCTTACAAAAAAAAGAAAAGAAAAAAAGCGGTATCTTAAAAACTAACACACACACAACATTAACTTAAAATTTATTATACTTAAGGTGGGTATTATGACAATGACAAATTACATTATGAATTTGCTGCCCCCCTTGACATGTCCCCTTGTGCATTGCATGCTTTATACACCCTTTTGCAGCAGACCTGCTAGTCTACTGACATAATTTCTTTTTTCATTCCAGTTCCTGTATGTCAACCAGACATTTGCACCATCACCTGATCAGATTGTGAGAAATCTTTATGAGTGTTTTGGCACTGATGGAAAACTAGTTTTACATTACTGCAAGACTCAAGCATGGGGCTGAAGTGAGAAAAACAATGATGCAGCTGACATAAAATGCCATTTATTGATAATATCTGCAATGTTTTATATGAGTGGAATTCGGGGAAATGTTTTTTTTTTATAATTCTGATTTGTGCATTACCACAAAATCACTAAAGACACTTATTATACTTTTAATGGTTTGTATGATTTAGTTTAAGTAAGAATGTAGAAAACAAAATTGCAATCTCTAAATAGACTGTGAAAAAAATATATGCTTTATAAATTAATGAGTATATGCAGAAAATTGGATTAAGTTTTCAGTTTAGTTAGAATAATTAAGTCATTAGCTTTTAATAGTATGATTATGTTATTTATTGGAATCAAAATATTTTCAATGCATTTTGTAAATGTGATATAACTTTGTATATAATAAAAAGTACATGTGATTATATTTTACATATTACTATTTTCATTATAAATCTTTCCTACAAAATGTAATTACTAGAAGATTAACAGTATTGTTCCTTTAAATACTTGTTTCTGTTGAATGCTAAAAAATTACCATAACATCTTATTAACATGTGTAGAATTTGACCTGTTAGAAGTAATAGACAGGTATGAATTATAGGTATTGAGTAAACATAGTTACCACACATTCAAAACAACAAAAGTTATTTGTATATGTTAGGACTGCCTAGTGGTCTCGCGGCCCTAGTATGTGCCATGCAATCTATATGTCCTGGATCAAGCACTGTTATTGGGTTTTTTTCCATTAGGTATTCTCAGTCACAGCACAAAGTCTGGAAATGCCTCAAAAACGGCAATAGACTCGCCTCTTATTACGTGGGACTGATATACTTGGTGAAATGCACCTCTGCATACAACACAAACAGGCATGAGGTTATTTGTATGAAAATTTTTACTATGCGCAAGCAATTTGCAAGATTTTAAAGAAAACAATACTTATGAAAATTTATTTAATTAGATAAATATTAAAAAAGTACAAAACCACACAGTCTTTTCAATATAGTTTTTGTCAATGCCAGTCATTTTCTGTCTCCTCCACCGCTCACATATTCCTTGCTGGTAGTTCTTGTTGGCAAATTATCTGAAACTAAAAGTTTTGTATGAAATTATTAATCAAACTATCAGTTCCACTACCCACATCCCACTATACTGAGCAATTACTGGGATTTTTGAATTTTTTTATTTATTATTATTATACTGAAATCATGTGTGGTGTTGTTTAGATGCTTAAGTGTTAAGACGTGCCCGCAAAGGAAGGTAAATTCGCTATTTGATACGGTTTCACCTTCCTTCGCGAGCATTTAGTGTATAAGGTGTGGTGTGAGTATTTGTACTCGTGAGTGAGTGCTGGTGTTACATTTTTATTAAATTTAATATTAATTATTTAATTACTGGGATTAGGAGGATTTAATTTGTAGTTATTACATTTACTTAAGCTTCGATCTTGAAGGGAATGTGGTTGAGACTTGAGAAAGCCTCATAGAATCTATGTTCCAAATTCACAGGAGTGGGCGCAAAATAGATCAAAGTAAAGTAACTTGTTATCAGAGCCAAAAAAATAATTTTGCATGCCATTTTAGGCAATTTAGGTTTGTATTTCACTTAGTGATGTTCCGGATATCCGTATATATATCCGCATACAGATGCGGACACAGATCCGCGGATATATTATATTTTTGACGATCCGACCCATCACTAATATCCATGTTGGTTGACATCAATGGCAATTAGCGAGATTTAAATTGTGCTATTCTTAATATAGATAGGTTTATCAATACCTGGCGGTCTACAGCACGTCTTATTGCCTCCCCCAGTAGTTGGGGGCGTGGACTTCTTGCTCTTGTCAGACTTTGCTGTGACGTCACAGGGACAACAAGAGTGCACGCTGCTGCGAGTCGTGTCCATCGCTTCGATTTTCTCCACCTATAAGTTTTTTATTCGTTTATTGGACATATGTACTTAATACACAGACTGCTGTTGAGAATTTCTTAACAAATAGTCAATAATACTGATCCGAAAATCGTAAATCGGACTTCTTTGTCGCACGCGGCATTTTACGCCGTTGGACCAACGGCGCAACCACAAATAAGATCTATCGATAAATTCAAAAAATACTCAACGGATTTTCAAGTGTGTTCAAGCAGTAGACGTATTGGTGACTTAGGTGTGCATTTGTTAAGTTTTTGTGTTAATAAGTGTGAAAAAGTCTTGCCTTTTTTCGCTAATAAGTACTATCTATGCTATATTGTGAAATTAAGAGCAAAAAAAAATACATTACACACCCAAATAAATACACACCCAGCTGAACCTTAAACAGGCCACTAATAAATGATAAGTATTTGATGTAATAATAGGTATAGCTGGAACCTTTAAACAGTAATAATGACCTTATTAGGAGCAGCTGGGATCCTATTCGGTCTATCACCGGCTGCTTTGTGCGTCGGCTTGTCCGACAAAGGCAGCTTCAACTCCTCTTGTAATGTCTTCGGTGATTCAG
Organism: Hemaris fuciformis; assembly: GCA_907164795.1. Lineage (NCBI taxonomy): Eukaryota > Metazoa > Arthropoda > Insecta > Lepidoptera > Sphingidae > Hemaris > Hemaris fuciformis. The sequence continues at coordinate 1,209,806 of OU015440.1, read as the reverse complement.
CGACGCTTCTACGGCCTTTTGCTACGGTGCTCGGCTCTTTGTTAATGTATTGCTGGAAATGTCAACTGGTGAGCGACAATCATAATCGATGCTACTAAGGAAATAATTTCTGTGTCTTTTTGTGAGACCAACGTTTTTACTTACAATTAGTAAAAAATGATGAATAATAACTATTGTTGTGCTTCAATGATGTGCCATTTAATTGTATACGTAAGAGAGAGGTAGTAATTAGTTTATAGCTTTTATTCCTTTTAAATTTTTCAACCATTTTTGGAATTTTGAATCGAAAAATACTTATATACGAAATTAATACTAGTATATAAAACATGTAGGAAAAAAAACGTAGGAAACGTCCCCATTTATTTGGAAAATATTCAGCAATGATCTTTTCACTAAGACCTCATGTTTTAAGACTTCATCACATTACATAAGGTGAAAATCTACCGTAGGAATTGACGCAAGTGTGCTCAAAAGAAGAAAATAGTGTGGAGTGAATCGTGTAACATGCTCACCTCCGGCACTTTCCAGACGATGATGCTGCCGGCGGCGCAGCAGCTGACGACGTGTCTCGCGTCGGGACTGAACCGGCAGCACGTCACCGCGCCCGCGTGCCCCAGACCCATGTGCGTGTAGATGCCTTCCTGGTACTTCCACAGCTGCAATAGTGGCACAGCTTTATAGGCCAATATCTTACATATAGGTACATACATATACAGTGTATATGTACATTATACACGGCTGTGTCCTGAAGGGTTAGGAAAAGAACCATTTTTGAACACACATTTCGCCAGATATGTATTAGTCTTACATATCAGAGGGCGAGCTTATTGCCGTTTTACGGGCACATATCCAGACTTCGTGCTGCCTCTGAGAGTTTCCTAATGGAAAAACCCAATAACACTGCCCGACCCGGGAATCGAACCCAGGACCTCTAGAACTCACGGCACATACTGTGCCGCGAGACCACGAGACAGTCAGTCAGGCATATTATTGGTGTGACTTTTATAATAATAAGTGTAACTAAAAAACGAGTAGGTCGGGTCATTCGAGCGTGGAGAAATATCTCAATCAGTAGGCTTAGGGGCCTGTGTACCTAACACAGGCGCCAGTGTTACCTACACTATATGAATAGGGACAAAATATTAACTTCTTACCTTGACCATCTGGTCGTTGCCACCAGTAACGAACAGTTCACCATTTTGGGTAATGTGTAGACCGTTGATAGCTCCTACTTTACTTGCTTCAAGCTAAAAGAAAATACACAGTCAAATGAGGTCTTTAGAATGACGCTTAAAGAATATTAGTATACAGTTGTAATCGACAGAACTATTCCAAAACAAAATTTGTACATGACACAAATATTAGTTGCGGTACGTAGATTAAAAACTGGTATCCAAAAAGCCCAGCTTTCTCACAAAAGCAATTTCACATATAGTGAGAATATCCTGTTTATTGTGGGCAATAAACAATTATAGACATTACCCATTAGAAACTACGAGAGACTGTTCGGTCTCACAAACACCCAGACCCGAAACAAATATTCGTGGATCACGCAAACATTAACAGAACTCGCGGCCTCTCGTTTTGCAAGCTGGTGTCTAGCCAACTGCGCCAAATGTCAAATGTTGCTGATATTGTTTGTTTGAAGGTGGCTGGCAGCGGTTGGATGAGGAGGGCCGAAGATCGAGCCCAGTGGCGTGCCATAGGAGTGACAAAGGCTGTTGTTGTTGATGATGATAATGATGATAATGATGATGATGAATTTTGTCCACTCTTCCTTTTCCATACAATCTATTCTCTTATGGAATGCACTCCCCCTCGAAATCAGGTCGGTTACAACTCGTTTAGCATTTAAAATGAAAGTCCGGCAGTTTTTCTTCAATGAAATTACTGAATAATATGTGTGATGTCTGATTATCTTTTATCTCTCTTTTATGTATCTATGTATGTATATGTATTTATATGTGTCTATAATTATTTATTTATCTGTGTATATATAAATTTTGATTCTATTTACATATGTATATATATGTAGATATGTATGTATATTTTATGTATTATTTTAACCATTTAACTATTTATGCACCTACCTTTTTTTATCTCTGCATCACCCAGAGGTTGACTGTTAGAGAATGCCTTTGGCATTAAGTCCGCCTCTATACTTAATGTATAAAAAGTGTAAATAAATAAATGAACGATATGAACTTCTCTGGCCAGGTTCCCGCTGCCGGTCTCCCAGTAGGCGACGCGCCGGTCGGTGCCGCCCGTGAGCAGCTGGCAGCCCTGCGGCTCGAAGCACACGCACATGAACAGCGTGTTGGCGTACATCACTTGCCGCCGAGACAGCGAGCTGCAACAGACCACCTTCTCGTGTAGAGACATACTCGTACTAGTCAAGTGACGGATATCCGTATCCGTATTCGCGGATATTCGCGAGAAATAAGGTCCGTATCCGTATCCGCGGATATCCGCGAGAAATAAGATCCGTATCCGCCACTCTTCTCGCGGATCTTTCACGAATCTTTTATTACTTTTCAAATTCAATTGACAGGATAAAATGCGTCATAATAATTTAGATTATGTGATTAAGTAGTATAATTTTAAAAATCCTTTCAGAGTTATTTTTTAACTCTTAAATCAAATATTTGGCACTTTTAATTGCACACATACATCTAGTAAGTTAGGTAACCCTTACCAATGGTATATAACTCAAATATGCTAAAACAACTATCTTATTAGATCAATATTACACATTTCAAGGTCACGTGCGTGATACGCGGATCTTGACACTGAATATCCGTATCCGGATCCGTGTCCGCGGATATACATTTTTGACGATCCAGCACATCACTAGTACATATACCACGTCCGGAAGTTGAAAATACTTGTATGTGCAGGTTTTATCACGGTGTTTTCCTTCACCGTTAGAGTACGTGATAGTTCATTGTGAATACACACATAACTTGGAAAAGTCAGGGGTGTGTGCCTGGGGTTTAAACCCGCGACCGTCGAGATTCTCGACCGCGTGCCTAAACCTCGACGCCATCACTACTTTGAAGGTACTACGTGGCTCACATCAAGTCCCAGATGATGCAGGATCCGTCGGTTCCTGCACTGACGGCCTCGCAGTCGTTGGGCGACACCTGGATGGCCGACACGGGACTCTTGTGCTCCTTCAGGACCTTCTTCAAACTCTGGCACTCAGGCTTTATGTCCCACACGCGAACCTGCCGGATCAACAACTTATTATATTCATATAGGGTTCAAGCGTGATGAAAAATAGACACCTAAAAGTTCTTAGGAATTTCTTAGGTGTGTAGTCCGCCAACCCGCAATAAGCCAGCGTGGTGGACTTAGGCCTAAACCCTCTCAGTTGTAGAGGAGGCCCGTGCCCAGCAGTGGAACGTATATGGGCCGATGATTATGAGGTTTTGCTTGTCACGCTTTTACGTCCAAATCGCTACACTGTTTTTCGTATATTTTGTTAAGGCGATAAGAGGTATCCTAAAGACGCTTTTAAGTGAGGTATTAAGGTGATAGCCTAGATCGTTCTTATCATGCATGTCCTTTTAGAAATTTTAAAATCAACCCTTCTAGAAGATTTAATTTTTTTGGAACTTTTTTTAATTAAGTCTGTCTCGCGGCACATGTAACAAATTCTTAACAGCAGCATGGAGTCTGGAAGTGTGCCAGAAAAACGGGCTGGGACTGATACCTGGCGAAATGTGGGTGCAGAAATACATCTCTGCCTACCCCTTCAGGGAATACGGGTGTTGAGGTTATGTATGTATGTATGTTTTTAAGTAAGTTAATCTTATTTTAGGTACCTTTTGGTAAATATAACGAAAATAGGTTCAACAGCCACATTGTCCTTTTACCATCTCACCTGGCCTTCACAGCCTCCAGATATAAGCGTCTTCCCGTCGTGTGTCATGTCTATAGCTGATGTTCCTTTGTTGTGCGTATTGTAGATGCAGTAGATCAAGCGACCAGTCAGTGGGGTGAACGCTCTGATGCACCCGTCGTTCCACGCTGTAAGGCAAAGTATTTTGGTCAATTTATAAGTAATTCTAGCCCATTTCCTGACATATTATAGTAGAGACTACTAAACTCTATGAACCCTCAAGTATTAAGGTTGAAAAAAAAACAGCAAGAGGATTATTATGTCAAATGTTTTAGTTTTTTTTTAATATGTTGTTGTATATGCTACATATAATTACTTCAAATTTTTATGTTTGTGAGATAGCAGGGTCTCCTAGCATAAGTATGGAAATACTTAAAAGGAGGCCCTAACACTGTAACAATTGTTGTAAAAAACTTGGTAATGAATAAAGATTATATTATATATTATATTATAGTTATAAGATTTCTTCTGTCGTAGGAACGTTTTTAAACTCAAATTTTATGCGCACTAAAACCTAGATACGGATGAAAATATTTTTCTCTCATCCTGCTATAGGGTGAAGTAGAGAGAGTCTTGGAGACCGATGTCCCTTCTGTACGTCTGACCGTCAATTTTGAAGAACAGGATTTGCAGTAGTGCACTTGCAGTGTAGCATCCTCACCAGAAACGATAGATTTTCCGTCGCCAGAGAACAGGACCGAGGAGCACGTGAAGTTGGGCACGACGATGCGCAGCAGCTCCTGGCACGTCTCCAAGCACCACACGCGCACGTCGCCCGCGCCCGCCGTCGCAAATACTCCCGACATGCCTCTGAAATATTTTCCCAAATTCTTTCGTTTCATAGACACATACATACATACATACATAAACTCACGCCTGTATTCCCTGATGGGGTAGGCAGAGGTGCATTTCTACACCCACATTTCGCCAGGTATGTATCAGTCCCACGTAATAGGGAGCGAGCCTATTACCGTTTTTCGGGCACATTTCCAGACTCCGTGCTGCTATTGAGGGTTTCCTAATGGAAAAACCCAATAACACTTTGCCCGACCCGGGAATCGAACCCAGGGCCTCTAGATCGCACGGCACATACTTGTACCGCGAGACCACGAGGTAGCTGTTTCATAGACCACTTTCAAAATGTTGATGGATCCGGTGGACCGCCTGCGGGTAAAAAAAAACCAGACGCGTAGTATTGATTATGGAATATGCAAGTTTTTACAAGTTACAGTGGTTGAGCTTCTTATAATAATATCTGCCATATTGATGGGAAAAGACCCCCATTTTTTGTCACGCCCAACGTAGACCCCCGTCGAGGCTCCCGTGGACCTCTGGGGGTCCACCTGGACCACATTGGGAATTACTGCTCTAAATTATATAAGTAATCTGTTTATGTTCTTAACTAACTATGGCTTTGATGGCGTAAGATCCGGTGTTAGCTTCATTATATGCACTTACGAGACACTATGAAAATTCTACTAAGACAATAAGTGCATTTTTTCGTTATTTTGTATGGCATAAACAAAAGGCATATTACCACCATCAAACAGACTGTTTTTTGCATAGCTGGAAATCCATGGAAGTCCCTACGCATTCTCGACAATGATTGTCGAAAATTCAAATTTGATAAAGCATAGTACTCGAATTGCGCAAATCTAGAAGACAACAATTAAAGTAGGTATCAAACCTCGGAAACGCTACGTCGTTGATAGCGCAGCGATGGCAAGTGACGACGAGTGTGGGAGCGAACGTGGTTATGTTAATGGCGTAGATCTCACTAGTCCTTGTGCCGGCTAGCAGCAATCTCTTGTCTCCAGCCAACGCGGGGCATTCCATTAGCTCCAAAGACGTAATACTGCCTTCAAACTTTGCACTTCTTAACTGCAAACAATGATTATAGAATTTACAGGAGCCTTCGTGGCAGTGGCGGTACTTCCATAGAAGTCCAACAGCGTTACACGTTAATTGTGTAATAGGTATATAGTTCATAATTGTTTATTGTGGGGTCAGGATTCTCATTTATATGTTAAATTGCTTTTGTTAATTAAAGATAATAAAGCTTAAAGAGTATTATTCGACATTTTGTAAGGCAAGCTAGACTTTTGGGCTTCTATGGAAGTACCGCCACTGCTTCGTGGTGATGCTGCCGATTTTAGAATTAAATTTAGATGCATTCGGTGTCTAGAGGTTTTTATGTGATCCACTGGAATTTATGTCGGGCCTGGATGTTTAGGAGACCAAAATATCTCTAAAAGATTCTAATACTAACCACACAAAGCTATATAAATACTGCAGTAGCGGTACTTCTATAGAAGCCCAAAAGCCCAGTTTGCCTTTTAATAATACCGAATAATCTTTAAGCTGTATATATTTATTTAACAAAAGCAATTTGATATATAAATAAGAATATCCTGACGCAACAATAAACAATTATAAACTAGAAATTACACAATTAACTTGTAACGCTTTTGGGCTTCTATGGTAATGAAAGTACCGCCACTGGTATACTGATGACGGTGACGAAAGAGGAAGATAAATTACCTTAGTGAAACTTCTTACTTACCGCTTTAAAATGTGGCTTGTTGGGGTCCAGTATCTTGCCCTTAGGGAAGCTTCCTGTCCAGTTGATCTCGTCTAAAAGATCGACCGTGCCGTCCCCACCGCCCACGATTAAACAACCATCGTCCATGATCAGAATGGATTCAATACCTAAAGTAATGTAAACTTAATGTAAGTTATGCTATTACCTACAGTATAAAGTACCTATAGAAGCTTCTAATAAAGTCTGGTTGGAACATATTACCTACTCCAACAAAAACTTCTTAATGCCTAAACATGTAATGGAAAGTTTGCTTAATTCTGTTAACTGAAGAACAGTAAGTTTCTTTACTTTTTACAGCAGGCAAACTGCTAACATTTCGCCTCTTTAGTCTGTACTTAAGAGTGTAACAGTGCTGCTCTGATAAGTAGTAAAAGATGACGTTCTGTTACCACTGAAGTAATCATACTGATGTGGTTTTAGAGTAGGTACTCAAGATTAGGTAAAATTGTTCACCACAATACCTTGACTGTAGCATAATGACTGAGGCTTTTTGCCCTTCTTCCAAGGGCCACATTTGGCAAGACAACCAAGTAGGGCAGGCTTGCAATGCGCAACTGATTCCATTGGGTCTGGCGGGTAGTTTATTGAGAATTTGATCATGTCTCCGGTGCTGAAAGGAACCATAATGAGCAATCTATCCCAATACAAGTGTATAGAGACTGCATATTACTTAAGTACCTATGGTTAAGCGTAAGATTTATTAAACAATTTTTTTATGTCGATCGATTCTTTTGGTATGCAGATACAGTCTATTAAATATGAAAATCATCTCACTCTTTGAATTAAGAATCAGCTCACTATTTTAATAAAGAAAACTTTATAAATTTAATCTTAGTCAAGTAAATCATAAGTATTATGATGTTATCTTCATTCAAAGATGTTTCAATTTATAATTATTAACCTCGTGTTTGATTTAGTGTTTCATTTTTTTTTCTTGAACAAATTTGAAGGTTTTTTGGAGGATGGAATGTAAAACAGAATTTACATTCAATAAAATACGTACGTGGTGCCAGCGTAGCCGTAAGCATCATCTTTGCTGATAGAGATGCAGCGGACACTTCTACGTAACTTCCCGAGAGACACGTCGACCACGTCCAAGTTCTTGCTCGCAGCTCTGATGTTCCATACACGGAGATTTGCTTAAGCAATTAAATTTATATTGTATATTTGTATCCAAGAGACATTATTTGTAATACCATCGTAAAGTCACTGCACTTGCAGGTGAACTGAGGATCAAATAGTAGGTATTTGACGAGAAACAGGAATCTCTAAAAATCACTCGACAGATTTTTTACTCATTTAAATTTTTCAACAAGTCATACTTGCGTTACAATGATTAGTTTTTGACTTTACTTTATAGTTACCTAATAAAAAAAGGGCTTAAAAGATGTGTATTTGTGCTCATTTTATTACCAATTTTGTCTTTTAGAAAACAAACTCAATGGGGCGAGCAGGCCTGGTGTCCTTTACTTGACATTTAAAAATGCGTGCAGCTAATGAGAATTTCCTAACGAAAAACCCGAACATTGCTGATGTGGGCATCCAACGGGTCACCTCGGTCGCACGCGCCGCTAGATCAACGAAATGTGTTATTATGAAACTGAAAATACATGAAAATGCTACAATAAAATCTGCTTACAATCTCCGCCTGTGACAAAAGAATTGACCCTCAAGTTGAGTGGCGTTAGTGTGACGGCGTCACCGGTTGTGAGCTTAGTTGCAGCTGCAGTGCCGGTGGCAGCAGCAGCCGCGCAGTCCCACAGCACCACGCATCCGTCGTCGCGCCCGCCCAGGGATATCATGTAGCGCTCGTCTGATGTGAACGTTAGCGCCTCCACGCGAACCTTACGACAATATTAACACTATTAAGTATTGGCGGTACGAATGGATATGATACGATGGATAAAGTGCGTTGCTGAAGATATGAAAGTAAGGGTGAATGAAGACATGACGGCTGATAGGGATGTTTCGAAAGATAAAACATACTGCGCTAACCCCAAATGAAATTGGGAGCAGGGCAAGGCAATGATGATATTGGCGGTACGAATACTTTTTATTTTATAATAGCTTGTGAAACGAGAGGCCGCGGGTTCGATCACCGCACCGAGACAAATGTTTGTGTGGTCCACAAATATTTGTTTCGGGTCTGGGTGTTTTTGAGACCGAAAAGTCTCTCGTAGTTTATATAGATACCCATGACACAGGACTTGTATCCTAGCGTGGGGTCAGAACTATGTTTGTCACTGTTGGGTGTATTTATTTATTTATGTGTACCTAGGTGCTTTTACCACTTACGAACACAAGGTACTTGATAGACTAAACTTACTAAAGGTCATGTACACAGTCAACATAAGATAAATTTGTTCTAATGGAATCTCCATATATACCTACACCCTATTGCTAAGCATAGCCCTGCTCTACACCAGGGAGAGGCTAAGATCTAGTTCTAGTCTACCTACTAAGTTAGCTTGATATAATGTAAAAAAAATATTTAAGGAGTTTCTGAGCCATGTATATTTACAGCACTGAAGTCTACAGCTGTTGGTGACAAAACAAGGTCTCACCTTGTGTAACTCGTGACTTCCAATCTGCGTTTTCTTCTTAAAATCCCACACCTTAGCAGAGGCTTTGAAGCCAATGTGATTAATCTGTCCTGAGCCCACATACGTGCCTTTGGGGGACACGGCGACCGTCGATACAGTGTTAGTGTGCCCGCTTAGAAAATACATCTTCTTGGTCTTCCACTCCTGGATGCACACCTTGTTGCCCATCGGATACACGATGTGGGCACAGTCCGGGTGGACTTTCAGACCCCTGATGGCCGATCCTGATTTGTCAAGAATAGATTTAAGTAATAGATGAATTGTAAGGTCACCATGGAAGTCATTGGGGGAGGCCTATGTTCAGCAGTGGACTTCCTTAGGCTGATAATGATGATGATGATGAATGAATTATCGCCTACTTTAACGGAGAAGAAAAACATCGTGAGGAAACCTGCACACCTAAAAGTTCTTAGGAATTTCTTAAGTGTGAAGTCCGCCAACCCGCACTTGGCCGGCGTGGTGGACTATGGCCTACACCCTCTCAGTTGCAGAGGTGGCCCGTTTCAATGGGACGTATATGGGCTGATGATGAATTGTAAGTACACACAATCACTCGTCATTAAGGGCGGGAACGTTTTCCCAGTGCCGTTTAAACTGCAACATAATTAAAAAACCAACCTATTGCCATTATTGGCATACATATTTTTAAACACCGTATTTCCCAAGCAAAACCCCAATACCACCTATTTCGAAAGCCCGAAAGCCACTTATCAATCGATCATAGACCTATATATTCGTATAACACTGCAGCATGTTATTTCATTATAGGTTGAAGTCTGAATTAATAAATTTCACTTACCATCAAACCCAATAATAGCGTAGGTATCTAAATTTTTCACGTCCATCACAGCTACTGCAGTCTTTAGTGGATTATAAAAGTAAAACCTTATTAAAAACCGATTGTGTGCATGGGTTGCTGCCAAGCAACAAGTGCAAAAATGTGTTACCATGGTAACAAACAACTTGAAATTGTCTATTCCTGTTAGGACTGCATCTATAGGTAGAAGTTCCCAGAGCCTACTTTTAAAAATATATAAAAATTACCAAGTCGTGATGGCATCGAAGTTTAGACGCGCGGTCGCGAATCTCGGCGGTCGCAGGTTTCAACCCCAGGCACACACCTCTGACTTTTCAAATTTATGTGTGTAATCTTGCAAAAACCCTAGATTGTGACTTGTAATTCCTTGCAACTCATTGCAAGTAAGTAGCTTATTTTTACCCCATGCTAAGAATGATCTAGTGCATTACGCATCATAGCTGGGCACAGATATGCATTGCTTGGATTAACCTTAAAATTAGGAAGCCTTATATTTTGTTAAGTGATTATGAATATTGAAACAGTTATGGTTACTTCTGCTCAAATAAAAAAATATATATATAACACTTATTTAGACAAATCATTACATAAGTATTCTTCTTAACATTTAATTGCGTATTTCCTAAACACAAAAAAAATTCAGAACATAAAAACAGGAATTTTACATGAAGAGTTTATTAAATGAAGAAAAACTAGGAAAACACCATTAAATACTTTATAGTTACCATTATATGGTCATGGCATGTTACAGTAAACAGTTATAAGTAGAACACCTTCTTTACAACTATTTAAGATATCTGATTACCAAGTATTTATAACCTGAAATTATTCATCATTAAAGATACAATATTTTATACAGTAAACATTAAAAAATATCATTGAAGAATGTTATTTTTATTTCATGAAGTCATTGTAAATTTACTTCTGTCCTAATTAAATATAATAATAAGTTTTGTCAATGGATGCCTCATCATCTTCTTCCTAGACATCTTTTTCGGGCAGTCTTAGCTCTCTCATCAATTATTTCCTTTGCCACATCCGCTGCACGTTTTATTTCATTGATCATGAACTGTTTGACGACTGACAAGTATTCTGAAAGCTGTTAGAAAATAAATATTAATTTTTATCATATTACAATGTATAAACTCTAAACTTATTAGAAAGAATCGAAAAAGACATTTTATTGAAAAAACTTGCAATAAATGCATCTGCACATATTGTTGTATGTCACAAGAGTCTAGAATCTAGATCACTATCTTTTGTCAACATCAAGTATTCATACATCTTTTTTTATTGAATCCATTGGAAGGTCTACACTAAGATTACTTTTGTCAGAAAAGAGACCTCAAATTTGAAAATGGAATACACCAAATTTTCTCCAATATTGCAATATTAAAATTAATATATTTCTATAACATTGCCATTGGTATCTTTCTGGTCTAGGTTTAAATTTAGTGAACGTATAAAAAATATATACTACCAAAACTTACCAACAATTCATCTTCTTTTTTTCCTAATTGAACAAAGGCACATTTAGCTGCATGACTTTTGTGTTCTGCCCACGGGTCGTCACTCGCTTCCCAACCATCTAATTCTTTGCCACAAAGGAAACATTTCGCTGCATCAGCATCATCATCCCCGGTTGCCACTGAATAAAATCCCGCCTCGGCCATATTACGCACATTACACTTATTTTTATCGTTAAATGGCCAATTTTTGAATGTTTTAATTCTTTCTTGGACCAAGAAAAGGTAAGGGCTATCCATTTTCATCCAAATTGTTGGTATGAAACAATTTTTGTTTAATTATTCTTCGGTCCGTTACAGCTTCAAAATTTGAATACTTTTTTAATTTTTTTCCTTCGTTGACGTTCCGCAAGGAACCGACTAAGGTCGAAGACCATACTGCCAAGTCTACAGTAAAAATTTGAATACTCAAACTCATAGTGATGTGTTTTTTACACAATTAGGTAGGTACGTTTAATTGAATGTCATTCTTTTAAAACGTTGCACTTATGTTGAATATCAAGAAACAATATTTGGAGTAGTAACTAAACGTAATGCAATGCTATTCTTTTCATTCATTCTTCATTAGCTATATGTAAGAGACGCCAACTTTGCTAATTATGTTTTTTTTATTTCTTTAAGTAAACCTACAAAACCATTATTATTAACTAAAAAATACTGTTTTGATAGTAATTGTTGCCAACAAAACATAAATCTAACAAATACTTTAAATTAAATTCAAGCGATGATATTCAAGAATGAATGAGGAAATGTAAGAATTTTTAGCTATGCTTAAAGATAGTGTTGCCAATTCCGTTTGACGACATAAAACGCTAAAAGTTTGCATAAAACAACACATTGACTTACAACTTATGAACAAGGTTATGTTATGCCTAAATAGATTTTACCACATCATATATTTTTTTTATCAGTTTCAACTCTTTTTATATGTCTATTACGTTTTACATATCAAAGCCGCTTAACCTGAGTACCTGAAAATGTCTTTCACTAAACATGGTTTTAATTAAAATTATAATTTTGCCTGGGTGGACCTTAGGAGAGCTGTTAGTAGATAAAAAATCTATCAACCTAAAAAAAAACAGAAGTCAATAATTAATCTATTAGGTGGCGTTCAACGCTCATTGAAAAACAGTAAAAATGAGGAATGAAACAGAAAACAGGGTCATCAACATAAAAACAGCAAATCTATTGTTAAAACAGTAGGGTTGGCAACACTGGTAAGCTAGTATAACTGTTGGCAACACTGGTTCCAGCTTTGAAGTTGATTTTGTTTTTGCCAGTGTTCCCAACTTGGGGGTTTTCCACCTAAATTTGGGGGGGGGGGGGGGGGGGGAATGTGGACTGGGATTTTTTTAGGGGCTTTATATTTGTAGGGGTTTTTTTAGGGATTATTCCATCCCCTAAATGCTAAGTTTCTTTAATGTCAACATGTATGATTTCAAATAGTCACAACCAGAATAAAATGAAATAATACTTGACGTATGAAATAATTTATAAATAAAGACTATTAAACAATATTGCAGAATATAATGTTTTTTTTTACAAAATGGTATTTAGATAATTATTATAAAAATGCAAACAGTCGAACGCGCCGTGCTCACATCCAAATTTTTCTAATTCGTAATGCTCATAGCTAAGAAAATTAGAATTGGAATGCCTAACATGAATGTGTGGTACAAAAAAATATTTTTTTTTAGGGGGTTTTCAAATATTTGTGGCGATTTTAGGGGTTTTTGACTTTACATTTAGGGGTAAATATTTTTGGGAGTTGGTAACACTGGTTTTTGCCATTTGCGTTCTACATTCGTTCAACTTCATTCGCAGTTGTTACTTGTTACTTGTTTTAAGTCTGCTTAGAAGACCCGCAGGAATTATTAAATTTTGCGAGTAAATTAGTCACTATTTTAGAATATACGATTTTAAATATAATAAGAATAACAAGTCAAGAAGAGCGTTAAATTGCGACAATTGTATCACGTAGTTCTTCCGAAGTAATATAAATAAAGAAACGAATCAAAGTGCCTAACATTTGACTAGCTTTTGTTTTTCTTAGGATCTTACGCGTTTCGTTTGTTATCAGCCAGTGTTTTGTGATTTTACACGAATCTTGCGATGGTCCGAGCTGTTTTCTAGCATCGACCAGTTCTTGAAAGAAATTTGGTAAGTATTTTGTTGCTTTTTTTACTTATAAAATAGAAGAAAACAACAAATTGAATGTGTAAATATGAAATTAACATTCATTTGCATTCCCGTTTTTTGCGAGTGAATGTCGCCAAAAGTTACCGTATGGTACGTTTATTTTTCATATTATTCAAGTTGATTTCACATCAATAAGTTGTATTATGTTAAGTTGTACGAAATTTTACGTATTTTATCGAAATGGTGTCATGGCAGCCTACATAGTTATTGTAGTAAAAAGCTTACTTTCATCCATTGAATATTTGGTGAATAGGCAAGGTTAGACGCGGTTGCTATGCGGGCTGTCAAACAAGACAACAAGAGCTACCTATCTAAAGTATTACAGCTAGGAACTAAAGTTAGTGTGTATGTAAACTTGTACAATGTACACTTCGGTGCTCAATTTTATATGAAAGGTCGCCTCTTTGGATTATTTGCTTTATGCATAATATGCATTTTAAAATATTGTAGGTAAGGACACATGATATGCAATTATGCACTAAAACGAACTAAATTATTGCTGTATTAATGCTACTGCCGGGTACGGGCCTCCTATATTGATAAAAGATATTAAATGAATTAAAACAAAGAAATGTGAAAAGAAACAAAAAAAAACCCTACAGCTTGTCTAATATTTTCTTAAGTGAAGTTTTCATTTTTTTGAAGGTCGTTCGGTATTTCTTTCGTAAAGCTTTTTTTATTATATTGTGATAATTGTCTAGTTGTGTTGTTTAGTATCAGACTACGAAAAGAACCGTCTTCTACCGGTTTTTCACATGCACGTCGGATCATCGATTTAAATATATGTATTTCTCGTAAACTAGTTTTATACCGGATTTGCAAAACAACTATTCAACATTCGTTGAGACAAATTAGTAGGTTCGATCACGCTTTTATAAAGTGGGATAATGTGAAAATAATGTCTTCGATAAATAGGTATCTATCTGTACTTGGTTCTACTAGTGACACAAAGTCTCAGAAAAACTAGTGTTAAACAAGTCTCGATGTAACACGAATGAAGTCCCGATGTCCCGAAGTCTTAACACGTAGCTTTTTATGCTGACACGGCAAAGAGATCCGTGCTGCATCGTGATAGTAGACGCATTGCGGTATTACTAGTATTTAAAGGTGAGAAACGATTTTTTGGTATTAAGCGGATATAAACGTAACAGACCACTCTATGAGACTCACATATTTATATAAATAAAACCCCTTAAAAACGATTACACTGGAAGTATCGACACGATCATACTGGTCTATTAACGAAGCATACACAGGCGTATCCCGGACAGCAGGTTTAACACGTCACGGTGGTCACTATCCGACAGATCCTATACTGTATATTGTCCCTAATTGGGTCCCCGATAACCTCATTCACCAAACTACATACACATGTTCGACAAGATTATTTAACGTTTATCAGTCAACAGCCGACCGTCGCACCACCATCAGCGATGTTATGATGTGAAAGTTTTCTACTGTGTAAATATTTATTTTGCAAATATGTTGCCATGCATAGCTGTTAGAACATCTACAACTATTAAGATGTTAATATACCATTTGTGATTGTCAGAAAACAGGAAGTGTGGGAGCAATAGACTAGTTACATACCACGTAGGTAAAACATTCGTTCTAAAACATAAAAAAATAAAATTAAAAAATCTGCTCAAAAATTTAAGAAAGTTTTTTTTTAAATCTGTGGTTAGTAGTAATTCCCAAGTAAGTAGAAAAGGATACACAATGTATTTAAATTTTGACGTCACCGCCGTCAAAATGTGCGTGTATGAGGGAGAAAGCGATATGATGTAATTACTCTTCTATTATCTTAAAATTTTATTGCCTTATTTTCCAATTAACTTTGATGCTGATACCAGTTTCAGATAAACAAAACTAGAAGTAATAGCACGCCAGAATACAGTGTGTGATGACCTAATTAGTTAAAACTCGTGCTCTACAGAGTTATCTTTGACTTTTGAGGTTATGTGTATATTAATAACGAATTATTATACACAAAACGGCAAAAGAAAACATGGTTCGGTAACTTTTAAAGAAATACGATACTTGGCAGTTGGTTCCAAGAAAAATCATAGGTAAGAACGTGAAATCCACTCTCTAGGATCTATGACTTATAGTGTACTCCACAGAAGGCTCAGCAGTTTGACGTATATGAACTGTTGTAATATGTTGTATGTGTTTTGTACATAGATACGTATCAAATTCGAAACAGATGCAAAACCAATTGCGCTTAGTGTCTAATCATTTAGAGCCAAGACTGAAGTAAAAACGTACTTCTTATACAGGTGCTAAATTCATAATTCAGTCATGCAGTCTCTTAATTACTCATCAAGCGAGTTTATAATACAAATCCAAATTCTTATTATGAAAAATCAAAACATAATGGTCATTTCACGTCTAGCGTAGTAAGACCCATTTTTTCGTCATCTATGTCAAAATTTTACGTTCTGCTAATTTTTAATGTCTTCTGTTTTAATAGGCAGTGCGTTTTGGCTCCATTGCAAGATTTTTTGCACAATAAATTTATTTAGTTTGTGGACATCATGTCGGGACCGTCTGAATGCCTCGTTTTACTTTCAAGTACGATGCGAGACATTTGCGTCACGTATTTACTCTGTTCCAACAATTTATCAATTTGGGGGACGGTAAATATATTGTAAACAACGATATATTGGCGCCAAACCGAGTGAATATCGTATAGACCGCAAATTAGCTTATTGAAGATCTAAAATTACCGTCTGCTGAAGTTTTGCTATAAACAACCCAAACCAGCAACCTTGGTGGGCTTATATTTAAAATTAGATGTTTATTTCTCAACAGAGTCTCTTGCTAAGGAAATAGGTCGCTATTATTATGATACTATTCTCTATATCATACAGGTTTATAGAAATAGAGTTATGTACCTACTTCTAAAGTACCGTCCATGGTAGATCTTTGAAGTGCCTTTACATTTTAAAGGACAAAACACCAAACCATATATATACTCATGCTTATAAATATAATGGTAAGACATGGCATTAATCGCTTACAAATGGTATCCAAATTGTTTTATTTCTATGTTATAAAATAGCTCGAGATATTTTGCAGTAAAAATGAAAAAATATTACATCTGACATACATACATAATCTCACGCCTGTATTCCCCGAAAGGGTAGGCAGAAGTGCATTACTGCACCCACATTTCGCCACGTATGTATCATTCCCACGTAATAGGGGGCGAGCCTATTGCCGTTTCTCGGGCACATTTCCAGGCTCCGGGCTACTACTGAGAATTTCCTAATGGAAAAACCTAATATCACTTTGCCCGACCCGGGAATCGAACCCAGAACCTCTAGATCGCACGGCACATACTAGTACCGCAAGTCACGAGGCAGTCTATTATATCTGAATCCTATTTAATTTTAAATATTTGTGCACTTTGCCTCAAAAACTACTAAACAATCTTCAGACTTAAAATAATTCATTGATAGACAAAAATCAGAAATAATCAAGAACGAAACCGCTCACCGCTGAGGCATAGTTTTTATTGAAAAATTCATTTTCCTATTCTTTCCAGAAAAAATGTAAGCTATTTGTTGTTTCAATTGGTTCTTTGAATTGATCGAATCCTGTATGTTTATTTCATTCATATTTTAAATTGAAACGTCTGAAATTAAAAATATGATTCCTTTTACTTATCCTGTAAATATATGTTTAAACAAACTAATAAAGATGCGGTTTCCAAAGTAGGTAAACGAATATTCCTTTTTCCTCATTTACTAAGTTATGTATCTAATGAAACACGGTTCGAATAAATTTTATTATTCCATGGATACTGACGTTAAACGTATACAA
Organism: Hemaris fuciformis; assembly: GCA_907164795.1. NCBI lineage: Eukaryota > Metazoa > Arthropoda > Insecta > Lepidoptera > Sphingidae > Hemaris > Hemaris fuciformis. The sequence continues at coordinate 1,192,327 of OU015440.1, read as the reverse complement.
TAATCTAAGTTCTGTTTTCTGTGCTGTAAACAATTCATTCACAGTTTCGGACCTCGACTTAGATCAATGAAACCAAAGTTGAAGCCCCATTTCGGATTGTCAGACTGTAGGAAACGAAAATTTTCTAGTTGAATATTTTGCTACGGTTAAGTTTGTTGTTTGTTGAAGCAGTGATGGCCTCGAGGTTTAGGCGCGCGGTCGAGAATTTCGGCGGTCGCAGGTTCAAACCCCAGGCACACACCTATGACTTTTCGAAGTTATGTGTGTATTCACCATGAATTATCACTTGCTTTAACGGTGAAGGAAAACATCGTGATAAAACCTGCACACCTAAAAAAAAAAAGTTCTTAGGAATTTCTTAGGTGTGTAGTCCGCCAACCCGCACTAGGCCAGCGTGGTGGACTAAGGCCTAAACCCTCTCAGATGTAGAGGAGGCTCGTGCCCAGCAGTGGGACGTATTTGGGCTGATGATGATGATAATGAAGTTTGTTACCATTATACAAACTTAAGAAATAAAACAATGTTGTATAAATCTTATTTTATTGCCATAGTTAATAAATAATTGTATTTAAGTTAGACATATTACAGTACACATTTTAAACGTTGAGTAATAAAAGGGTTTTTTATTTATTATTTAAGTTAATATACTGACTAGGTTCCAGGAAAGTTTAACAGTGATCCCGAACGTAAATGTCGTTTGGTAGATTTGTTTGTGTTCAAGGTAAATATTCACATGTTTCTTTCCTTTACGCCATTTGTCACCATGACTTGCATAGTGGCCGTTTGTATAACCCAACATTAAGGTAATATGAATGAGAGGTATGCAAGTATATGACTTAAGACTGAAAGCCTTAATTGGGATCGTAATTGGTTGTATTGTGTAAAAATATTACTTTCGATAGATTTCAGTAATAATAAATAATGATTTTGAACATTATTACAAAGTGCCAGACATTAATTTAAACTAACCAGAGCTAATTGAACAATTCATGAATCGTGGCAATGATATGTACTTTACAATTCATATTATGACATAAATAATGAAGAATTTTCATTACTACAAAGGAATATTGAAAACCTAAAACTTAAATCATTTCGTATCGGTATACGTGATACATTTGTTTCGTATTCAAATCTTATTTATTTAACTGGTATGTAAATGAGGGAAAACGTTGAAACACACGTGAGTGTACGCCAGTATTTGATTGTATTAAGCCATAGGCTTTGTTTTAAACCATTTCGTAGAATTTTTAATTTGAAAACATGTTTTGCATTTGTTATCACGGTCGGAATAAAAACGTGTTTTTAAACGTGGAAAAGTGAATGGAAAAAACAATGGCAAGCCTAGGATGTCAAATGCTGGGTTTAGCGTGCAATATCTTCACAAGACCTTTATGTAACTACATCTTTGTCTTCACTTTCTCTTAAATATTTCTATTTGCGTACCTGCTTTGTCTCTGCACAAATGTAGTCCCTGTTAAATGTAGGAAACATTTGGTTGGTAAAGTATGCCTCAAGTTTTTAGTCGACCCTTAAAATTCATGCGAGTAAAAAAATCGAGAGTAACTTGTAGACCAGTCTACATTGAGCAACTATAACAATACATATTTACATACATACATATGTACATATATAGCCTCGTCTGTCCACTCAGGTGGACGTCTAATCGTGTGCTCTCGGGGAATGTTTTAACTAATCGATTATCGTTTTTATCAACCTGTCTTTATTTGACATTGATATGGTTTCATGCCGTGATCATTTGATTGGACATTACAATCAGTCATATACATAGTTCTGTCCCCAAATTAATTACTAGTCTTGTGTCGTAGGTATCAGAAACTACGAGGGACTTTTCACAAACATCCAACCCACAATTGTAATATTTGTTACACAGTTGTAATAAGTACTGCCTCGTGGTCTCGCGGTACAAGTATGTGCCGTGCGATCTAGAGGTCCTGGGTTCGATTCCCGGGTCGGGCCAAGTGTTATTGGGTTTTCCATTAGGAAATTCTCAGTAACAGCACGGAGTCTGGAATTGTGCCCGAAAAACGGCAATGGGCTCGCCTCCTATTACGTGGGACTGATTATACCTGACGAAATGTGGATGCAGAAATGCACCTCTGCCTACCCCTTTGGGGAATACAGGCGTGAGTTGATGTATGTATGTATGTATGTTGTAATAAGTATGACTTACATGTAATGATCATAAATCATTGCTCGTTGAGGTGTTAATTACAGCTTCAAGGTGATATTACGATCGGTAGACAGTCCGACCACAAGCTTACGCAATGATTAGCGGTGTAAGGCAGTAGTTGCAGCCGCGCTTCGAGAGCGGTCCTTGTGGTTTATAGTTTATTAATGTATTGTCTATGTGATATGGTCATTGCCAGTAATAGGATATATTAATAATAGCAAAAATAGCAACCACTGTAGCGCCGTAGGAAAAAATCGTGAGGAAACTTGCACACCTAAAAGTTCTTAGGATTTTTTTAGATGTATAGGCCGCCAACCCGCACTAGGCCGACGTGGTGGGCTAAGGCCTAAAATTTCTCAGTTATAGAAGGTCTGTGCCCAGCTGTGGGACGTATATAAGCTGGCGATGATGAAGCGATGCTCTAGTGAAACTAACAACCAGCTCAGCGGTTTGAATATGTCTTCATAATTGTGATGACTAGTGAAGGATAATCGTTGTCGTTTTTTGTTTGTTGGCATAGACAGCACAACGTTCCTCATCAGGTGACAGTGCAGCAAAAAAATAATTAACTATTTAACGTCGATAAACTCCGTTGGCCAGGTTTTAGTTATGACAAAGTTTACGCGGATTTTTGTTTCTGCAGATAACAGTAAAATAAACAAATTATAATTTGACGCAAATATTAAGCTAATTGATAATTTTAGTAAAACTGACAAGTTCGATTGTTACAATATTCTAGCGGTCCGCCTAGCTTCTGACGGGCATCAATTATAACTCATGTCAAATGAATACTGTATTAAAACTGATACAAAGTATTTCTAACTAATATCTATCTTCATTATTAAATGAAAACTTAAACACATTAATTACTTCTTCAAATTAAATATTAAATGAAATCCGGAAGTATTCAAACTTTTTCATATCTAGTCCATCTTGCAGATAAAAGTTAATCATTATTGTTATCTAAATGCCGCAAATTTTAATCACGTGGAGTACTTCGTGCTTTGTTAATGTACCAAATGATAAAGATTATAAAATCCACGTGAACACATCTTTCACATGAAATGATCATTCAGATTAATATTTAATCTATTTACTTACGTAAATAAAATAACCAATCTAGTGCAGACGTATTGGGGTATATTTATAGTCGAATAAAGAGATTTTACGCCACTAAGATACAAGTCTTTCATACATACATACATACATAAACTCACGCCTGTATTCCCCGAAGGGGTAGGCAGATGAGCATTTCTGCACCCACATTTCGCCAGGTATGTATCAGTCCCACGTCATAGGGGGCGAGCCTATTGCCGTTTTTCGGGCACATTTTCAGACTCCGCGCTGTTACTGAAAATTTCCTAATTGAAAAACCCAATAACACTTTGCCCGACCCGGGAATCGAACCCAGGACCTCTAAATCGCACGGCACATACTTGTGCCGCGAGACCACGAGGCAGTCTTTCAATTTCACAAAAACCCAGATACGAAACAAAAAATTGTGGATCAATGCCGCGGCCTTCCGTTTATATTTACTGCTTTACGGAGTCCCTCTGAACCGTTAAAACATGTATATGAACAAAAGATTTAGCTTTAGCGCTTATGACTATGCGCGTCATAGATAGTAGGTAAATTGCAGACTTATTTTATCCAACATATCGATTTCATGAAAACTTCCTTGAATAAGCGTAATGAGTTCAATGACAATATTGTTAAAGTTTTCCGTAAAGCCATAATGATGTAACGTAAAATAATAATGATGTAAGTAGATACCGATTATATGAATATTTATTTATTTATTTAAAAATGCTGTTCAATTTTTTTAAGGATCATCATCATCATCATCATCAGCCCATATACGTCCCACTGCTGGGCACGGGCCTCCTCTACCATTGAGAGGGTTTAGGCCTTAGTCCACCACGCTGGCCTAGTGCGGGTTGGCAGACTACACACCAAATAAATTTCTAAGAACTTTTAGGTGTGCAGGTTTCATCACGATGTTTTCCTTCACCGTTAAAGTACGTGATAATTCATTGTGAATACACACATAACTTCGAAAAGTCAGAGGTGTGTGCCTGGGGTTTGAAAAGTTTTTAAGGATAAAAAATAATATTAATGAATAAATGAATATGTTCAAAACTATTATTTAATAAATTATATTACACCACATGTGTAACATGACATATACTACATATTATGTATAGTTCTATCTTTGTTTTTGCTTGAAACTATAATCTCAAAGATGTATTGTGGAAACAGCATAATATGTAAATACGTTATTACATTTCCAAAATAATTTCGTAGATTCTTTTAGTGTTTGTCAATACTGTTATTAACCTAAACTCCTTTTTTGTGTAAATTTAAAACGTTAATAACGCAAGAATGATCTTTGACAATACTTTCATCATCATCATCATCAGCCCATATACGTCCCACTGCTGGGCACGAGCCTCAAAAATCAAACCTCATTTCTTAATTAAAAAAACCTTTTTTTTTTCGCTGAATAATTTAGGATGGCTCCCGTCCGAGGCTTAATAGGCGAGCTCGTCCCGGCTCCCAGGGATAGGCTCGGCTATCGATCCCGCCGCACTGCGGTTGATCTTAGCCCCGCGTTACTTATGTTTTCACTACTCAAGCTATTGTACTGCCTACAGAGCTACACAATAGAACGCTATTATGTACATAATCCCTTGTTATAACATTCGTCTTGCTGAATGCATTCATTCATCAAGTTTATTATGTAAAGATTAATGACTTAGGTTGTATTGCTCATATTGATATTGTATTCAGTATGCTATTGTAGAGTTTATTTAAAGATGTGTTGTAAGAGTTACTGCATCTCTTGTAAGGATAGCATCTATTTTGGACATTACCCTTGCAATCAATAGATTTTTAATGATCATTTTGATCATGATGATGAAGTTAATCTGATAGTTACTATGAAATAAATAAAAAAAGGGAAAAATGCTTTCAAGTCTATGATAATATTTAGTTTTCATTAGTTTATTTAAATTCCGTTTTTAAGTGTCATGGAATTTTTCGATTTGATAATGAATGTCTGGAAATTGTATAAGATTTATCACTTTAATAATTAATATTATGAACATGGAAAACGATAAGAATTAAAATATCATAAATACTGAAATAAATTGTAATCTTATCGTTTTATTCATACCGATGTGATCACAGAGGTTGCAAAAAAAAGGAGCATAATATATCGTTTATATCATTTATTTGTAACAAGGAGATCAAGTTAACCGCTAAATATATTTTATTTTGAAGGTAATAGCTTAACCGATAGTCACAACATTTTATTGCTAATAAAAACATCGCATCGATTTACATATTTCAGACGTCGTTCTGATAACTAGGATGACATAAAATTAAATCATCATTCGTATTATATTAAGTAAAATATGATTTAAAATATCGCGAGATAGACCACGAAACTGTACCTTAGAATTAGGAAAATGCCTGGTAGAAGAAAAGACGCATTTTGAGGCGTATGCGAACAAGACGCTATGTAATCTCTTCTTGGTATCATCATCATCATCATCAGCCCATATACGTCCCACTGCTGGGCACGGGCCTCCTCTACCATTGAGAGGATTTAGTCCTTAGTCCACCACGCTGGCCTAGTGCGGGTTGGCGGACTACACACCTAAGAAATTCTTGGTATGTAACCTCAATATTAGTACAATTTGTACATACTTATATGGCAATAGAATATGCGATCAAAAGCAGCCAAAAAATTGGGCCTAGAAAGAGGATAATGTAATTGTGTTATATTGGTTGACGAACACTCTCGCAAACAACATCTGCCCTTTACGGATATAGCTTCGGTATTTATGCATGATAGTTAACAAACTCATCAAGTTTCTCTAGATATTTCCGAAGGTAAGGTCACTCCGATCAAGCAGTCAATAAGCGCAATGGATGCCAATTGTCTCCTGTGACCCAATGACATCGCGATCCATTGCGGGCCGTCGCGGGGAGACGGGGATCCTATATAAACGTAGTGCCGCATTGGTCGATGTAATGACATTAATTGGTTTTATTTTTGTCGCTCCCTTGTTTGCCACCAAGATGCATAACACGGAAAATTAAAGTATCAAACTATTTAAAAACAGATTTCGATTAAATATTGTTGCTATCACAAAATAATTATGAATTACGTACCACGAAATCAACTATATCAGCCCAAATACCTGCTACTGGACACGGGCCATCTCTAGATCAAAAAGGATTACGTCTTAGTTGGCCACGCTGGTCAATCGCGGGTTGGCGGACTACACACATAAGAAAATCTTAAGAACTTTAAAGTGTATAGGGTTCCTCGCGATGTTTACTTTCACAATCTGGAATTACGATCGTCATAAAAATTTTGACACATACATACATACATAAACTCACGCCTGTATTCCCCGAAGAGGTAGGCAGAGGTGCATTTCTACACCCACATTTCGCCAAGTATGTATCAGTCCCACGTAATAGGGGGCGAGCCTATTGCCTTTTTTCGGGCACATTTCCAGACTCCGTGCTGTTACCGAGAATTTCCTAATGGAAAAACCCAATAACACTTTGCCCGACCCGGGAATCGAACCCAGGACCTCTAGATCGCACGGCACATACTTGTACCGCGAGATCACGAGGCAGTCTGAAAATGCAAAATTTTTGACATTTTAAAAATTTACGACATTTCGATTCCGATTAACTAACAAACGGTGTCGGTTGCCCTGGTTCTGTCATATTCATTCCATTTTCGCTCTATATTTTCATAAAAAATGGTGTATATTTGTGCTTTGTTTTTGCTTCCAAGTCTTATTTGTAGATTCTACTTTTTAATCAGCGTTTCAGAAAGAACACGAATCACATTGTCAGTAAAGGTTCATTTTACGCTCTCGTGAGAGATTGTAAAGTTTCCTCCTAAACTATTCATTTGGGTCTCATTAGTCATTGTCCGGAGCTAAGCACACGTTCGGCCTATATTTGGGTCAGCCTGTCTATTTCTACCGTACCCACGTAATGTGTTTGTTCGGCGCTGCAGGTGGGATTTAGGGCAGTTTGTGATGTCATTTCTGGCTTAATTTGTTTAATAATTTAGGTCCTTGCTAAAGTTAATTTGCTAATGATAATTACGGGTAAACTCAGGGCTTGTAGCTTGCTCTAGTACCAGTATCATGCTCAACGACGGTAAACGTAACTATAAACTCAAATTCAAATTAAATGTGCAAATGTAATGTGAAAATTGTCGTTATTGTTTTCTCGGAATGTTTCGAAATTCATATGCAATTCAGTCTTGGTTACATTGGCAAATGTTTTTGTGTTGATCGATATAATTATTGCAGTGACGTATTAGATCTTTTTTTTAAAGCCACTATTAAAACTTTTATATTAATTACCTCAATACATACTCATTTAGCACAAGACATTGTAAACCCAAGAAAGAAACCATTGAAAACTAATCAATAGTGCAACACTGTAAGAAAGAAAGGCTTTCCGTTGCCAATAGCCCCTACCTGGCTTCCGACGCGTCTTAATGCAATATAAATTGGTATAATAAAGTCTTACGGTCCGGTGTAAATGGATTACCGAGGGTACAGACAGCCGGGGGCCAGCTATTTGGGTCACAGCTATTTTGGATGGATGGTTCACTGTCAAACTACGACGGAATGTATCGCATCTTGAGTTAAGGTGTGGTAATAAATTGGTTATGTGAGTTTAGTTTTAGAAATTGGTGCTATTTTTATTGATCTAGAATATTAGCATGGGGAATGGGGAAGTCTTGTTATGTCACTTACTTGCATTTTCAACAACTTGTTTTAAACAAATTGTCAACATATAAAGCACCGCTGCGCATGTTTAAGCCTTTATTGTTGCTTTATACATTTCCTTGTATGAAAATCTTACTTTTAAGTTTACTCAAGATGTTTTCATTCATCGATTTAAGTATGAATCATAAAAAATATTAAAATAGCTTCGACACGCCAAATGATTACCTCTGAAAAAAAACCTTTAACGCAAAACTCTTTCTCAAAGACTTATTCATCGTTGATGTGTATTTGTAGAGGTATCTGCCTGCTCAACAGTTAATCTTCTTGGAATTCAGACGTTTTGCTACCCCCTGTAAAATGTTTGCCAATAAATAATTCGGACTTCGTAAGATTTGGGATCAGAATTTGATCGAGTGCTGGTATGGGTACAAGGTCTTTAAATATTAGTATAAAATATTTCACTGGCATGTTCAGAACAGCGATATTGTATCTAAAGGAATTGATGTTTGGAAGATATGGACTTAAGGCAATATTTTGCTAAAAGTACCTATAAGTGTATAAGTACTAATATAAACCGAACAAGAAACGTACATATGAAGAACAAGAAACAGCTATAAGGATGTAGTCATTTAAAACCTGATCAGTATTTAAGAGTAGTTTGTTAATACATGTAGGTAATGCTTATTTTTTAGTCCGTAGTAATTGCTTTGTTTGATGCACATTTTGGAGACACGGTTCACACAGTTTTTACACCACTCATCACCTCATTAGTATATTATTTTAACCTTTATTATCTTTTTACACATATAGCGAATAATGTCTCTGTTGCCATTAGACTATTGCTAAAAGTACCTATAAGTGTATAAGTACTAATATAAACCGAACAAGAAACGTACATATGAAGAACAAGAAACAGCTATAAGGATGTAGTCATTTAAAACCTGATCAGTATTTAAGAGTAGTTTGTTAATACATGTAGGTAATGCTTATTTTTTAGTCCGTAGTAATTGCTTTGTTTGATGCACATTTTGGAGACACGGTTCACACAGTTTTTACACCACTCATCACCTCATTAGTATATTATTTTAACCTTTATTATCTTTTTACACATATAGCGAATAATGTCTCTGTTGCCATTAGACTATGAAGCTGGCTTCTAGAATTTTCCTCATGATGTAAAACTATGAAGCCAGGGAAATCAATAAATACTAATGACATAATGACAGTTTCTCGCCTTTCCTTCGTTTTTGTTTTTGTGATGGAACTACCGTGTTCGTTCATTTACCTTTTTACTAGTATACAGATACGTCTAAATAACTGCAATGGCTCCTGGCGTTAAGCGCAGGTGCCTTCCAAATAAGGAATCGAATTACTAGAAACGATTACTGTCTCGTTAGTCCTTCGGCATATGTGTGTGGCTTGCCATCGAACGTTCCAGGGTAAAATGTTTTTTCTTTGGAATTACTCAGTATAAGCACGGATTCTGTAAATGTACCTGCAAAGGCAATAAGTCGCCTTTTATTTCGTGGTAATTAAAACTTGCGTGATGTTCTACAATCAACCTCTGCTTACCGCCTAAAACCAAGAATATATGTATGTATATATGTAGTTGGAAACCATTATAACAAAACATAAATAAATACGGATAGTACAATGTACTTTGTTTTATTTACATTGATTACTGTTTAGTACACGTGTACTTGAAGCTTGCGTAACGACGCTGATAAGTGAAACGTACGCCGACAATTTACTACTGCATATTCTTTAGTTAATGATAAGGCATTATAAACTTTATTGTCTCCGAAACAAAATATAAAACTGTGCAACTGACCATCAGGTTATTGTTACTTAAAGACGTTGACGCGTTTGATATTAAAACAGTCAAAAATGATTTTTAATTGCTTATCATCATCGTTAAAGTCTTCACTAAAATTATTCGTTGAAAATATAGCGAGGAAGGAATAAGGTTACATTATACTCCCAAACTATGTTATGTAACTGCTAGGAAATTAGAATTGTTATTGCGCTACGGGAAGACCCAAACTAATAGCAACTTATCTTATGCTGTGCCAAATCTATGGTCATATCGGGAATTATTTAACCATGGCGTGATTTAACGTTATTGCCTTTATTAAAATCGGAAGACTATAAATCCATAACAAAAAAAGATTTGAAATACATTTTAGTTAATTGAAATTCTAACGAAGAATGAAAATAAAAACCAATTTCTACATTAGATCGATGAATTCCTGTCCTTCCGTAGTCATGCGATGTTGACCGAGTTCTTTTGGTCCATCTCGTTATGAGACAATTACCATAATGACTGCCGCATGTCAGTTGGCTATTACTGTCGTACCACTTACGTGAATGTCTTTAAACGAATAATCCTCTGGGACATGAAATAGATCGAAATATATAATGCTGATTATGAGCATGTGAACTTTGTCTTAAGAACGAGTTTAATTTGTTCTTTATACTTCGTCTGCGTTGATTTTTCAGATTGCAGGCTAGTTATAACACAAAATTGATTATTTTCTAATTTCAGCAAGTTTTAAGGAGAATAACGAAATCTAACAAACATTTGCCATTTGTTTAGCTGTCCATATCATCGTCCCCAGTCATTTTTGCCTCTTCTAAATGGCATTTTTTCCTTGCATTTAATATAAGCATTGCTAATTATTTATCGCGTGATTTTGAGCCGTTGCTGGGGTAACTCGCAGCGGAAAGACGCTCCAGTTATTGATCAAAGAAACGAATATTCCAGTTATTGTCCGTTTTAGCAAATAACAACGATTTACTCAAACGTGTAATTAACATTATTATAAATGTGCATAAATTTGAAAACACATGTTTCCTCGGACGTGTAGGCAGAGGACCAATGGACTGAAAATTAATTGTGAAGATAATTACAGGCTCAAATACAATATTGTTCATAAGTATTTTTGAAAGACTCCAGATTTTAGAGAACTGGGGAAGATTTTAGTAATTTAGTTAGGACTGTAGATTTGTAGATTTCCTCGGGGTATACGTTATACAGGAGGTTGGGTGTATGTATTAGGCTGGAATTATAGAAACACTGAATTACGAGTAGTACAGTGATGAAGTAGTCATACTCTTATAAAGAAAAGAAGTTATCAATTGATTTTCTGTAGTAAATAGTCCCTGATAAATTATAAGCTAAACCTTTTTAAAGGGATCTCACCCTAAACATAATATAAGGAAATGGAGAAAAATTGTTACACTTTTTCACACGAGTATAAAAACCTTCCAAATCTAAAAGATTGTTTAATCTCTTTTATTCTTCGTTTTTATCCCCTCAAATAATGAAAGTTTAAACGGGTATTCATTTAATGCTGGGTTGGGAACTCGCTTTCAGGTTTTTACAGAGTAAATATGACCAGACCAGACGTCGGTCTGAAATTAATTGCGTTAGTTTTTTTGGTAAAAAAACTATTTTTATCTAAAAAAATACCTTGTATTTTAGTTATCTGCCCACTTAGTATTCTCCTTTAGTTAGCAGAGTTGGCACGACATTTTAGTATGTATTTTATTGGACCTCTATATATTATATTTTATATGTAAAGATATTTTACTGAATTACCTTGTCTAGGGATCGATTTTCGGGTCCAACACGATAGAAATATAATATTATAATTGCCCAATAAACAGTAAACTTGTCCTGTATGCCGAAGAATTTAAAAATGCAGCAATTTTTTTTTCAGTTTTTTTCAAATTTTCAGTTTTCTCTCCTGTATTGTAATAGAGTTAATCAATCTTTCATAAGATCTAAAAGGCTACATGAATAAAGCATCTCGATTATGAGCTCGAGATAAAAACTGCACTCACAACGCCGCGCCGTAACGAACTAAATCGATTTCCAAGCAAATTGAATTTGATCGATTGCGGCTGCATAATAAGCCTTAATATGCGGCCTTACCTCTGCTTTGAATCAAGGCACAGTTTAGTATCTCCGAGTTTTCTATTTGTGTTCTCACGTCTGTATTCCCCGAAGGGGTAGGCAGAGGTATATTTCTGCATCCACATTTCGCCAGATATATGTGAGTCCCATGTAATAAGGGGCGGGACTATATCCGTTTTTCGGGCATAATTCCAGAGACTCCGTGCTTAGACTGAGAACTTTCTAATAGAAAAAACAAAAACACTGCGCGTCCCAGGACAGGCACATACTTGAGCCGTGTGACCACGGCAGTGAAGCAGCTTAGATCTTTATAGATTTAAAATGAAAACCACCAATAGTTACTGGATGACGTTGCGTTCTTCATCAGGTTCTGTGAAGTCAACTTGCGTAGAATTTTTACTTTGGATAGAAATAAAAAGATGTAAACAATAATACGGTTTTTACTATGCCAACGTTTAATGGCCATTTCTATAATAATATAAATACAGCTGTAATTGTATTCGACACCTATTATTTCCGAGCCATAAAGTAAGTGATAAACAAGATTATCCATTTTGCTACGTGAATTGAAAGAGAGCGATGGAATTGAATCGTTTGCATAGAAATGATATCTTCAACGGTTGACTGGGCTCGTGGCGTTTGTTCCTCCACCCAGAGCGGCGCCTGAGGGGGGAGGGTTCTCCTATTATTACCAGTAAAGGGGCGGGAGGGGGTGGGGGGTTGAAGCGTGTTGACCTTTATTGTTGCGATCTTGTTTTACAAAACGTCACACATCAATGAATCTTTTTGTAACACAAAGAATTATTCGAAATTGATAATCGTTGTTCTAAATTGATAATAGCTTTTAGAAAAACAACAACGTCTAAAAGGTTTATCAATAACAAATTTTATGCACGATGTAATAAAAAGCAATATTATATTTAATGGATCTTTAAGCAATATCACAATCAATATTTTATATACAGGGTGTATTCAGACCGTGATCGGAAACTGAGGCAGGTAATAGTTAAGGTCATTACAAACCCCCGGGCGTTAAAGAAAATTCTGACAAAAAATAAAAATTTTGACGTTTTCCATACAAACCGCGTACATTTAATACCGATGGTTGTATGGAAAACGTCAAATTTTTTATTTTTTGTCAGAATTTTCTTTAACGCCAGGGGGTTTATAATCACCTTAGCTATTACCTGCCTTAGTTTCCGATCACGGTCTGAATACACCCTGTATATTTTATATCAATTTGAGGAATCGCAGTTCCACATCGAAGGCTATATGTGTTTAGTAATAGGTAGCATAAAAATGTCTTAGAAATTGATATAAGAATAAACTGAACGAGAGAAAATCTCCATCCGCCACTAAGTCTGACGCAAGAGCTCTCGTGAAACGAGGCATGATGACGCATACCTCTCCACTGGTTGTGAAAATTTTAACATGGAAATATTCTCTGAATTTTGTCTGCGGAATATTTTATTCTAAAGACGATGTTTTGCGTTGTTCCGAACGTTGCCGTTTTAACGTGATTATTTTATACGCGCCATTTCACGCAATGTTTTTTTTACACTGATGAGTTCGATTTATCTTTACTTTGTGAATATTTTGAGGTCAGATTCTTATTAATATTTTGAATACCTACTAATATTTTCCTATTAATTGTGACTTATTTAAACGGCGTTTGCACTGTTATTAAGATATATACTAACTATTCTATTAACTTTGTTAAAGGAATTAGGCTAATATTTTGCACTAATATTCAGCAATAATTAATTAGTATCCATTCAGAAACATATAATTGATTGAATCAATATAATCAATATTTTAATTCAATATTATTGATTTATACAGCCAAAACTTCCTAGTAGGAAAACACATCGTTATCAAGTGTTAATTAATTCTATTAAGGAAATTATAATTCTATTATTACGATTTTCATTGTTATAGTCTAATTAATTTTTTTATATTTTTGTTGTATGTTTTGATTTGGATAATTAATTGTTCTTGTCAACTAGTAGGGTGCTTGATGTCTGCGACACAGATATAATACTCTTGCAGGCGTCAACGCTTTTTCTATGTATATATAATATGTTCTGAATTTATTATTTTCATTGCAAATAAATTATTATAAAATCCCTACAAATGGGAAAATTATCTTAAACGTTAAGTGAGATTTATTTTTTAACGATCCCCGCGGCTACATCTGGTTAGTTAATTAAGGGCGATAACATTAGGTCCCAGGCGCAGGGCTCGGGAGCTTCGTCCTTCACCCGCCCGACCTTCACATTGACCTTGGGCGCTTAGGACACGGCCGATAGGGCGGCGACGAGCCAACACGTGTTTAATTGACTAAATTTGCGTTTTTAGTTATTACTCAAATTTGATTTTATCGATAAATGAAATACACTATGACCTTTAATATTAATTGGTTTCGAACAGCCTGCTATAGAAACGACGATTTAAAAAATGAATGGTAATGGTTTGTCGCCAAACGAAAACATAGGTATTTTGCATCTTCTTACTACATATTTTTAGAAAGCTAAGTTTCAACCACCTTAGCTTAATAATCTAGACAAAATTTCTGACAGAAAATTTGATCCATTTACTGCATGCAAGAAGGATTTTCTGAAGTTCACGTAACGGAATATTCAATGAACGGCTTCTTCTATTTTTGCATTTCGACGCCATTTTCTAATAATACTATTATGGCACTACATACGTGTTTTTCTCGTGTAAATCATGTTAGTAAAAATAAGTCTATTGAGTTAAGTACTGTATTGAGGTAACTTTTTTAATGTTACAGATTTTTATAGATTTACTTAATATATTTAGATACATAATTTATTTGTGAGATGCAGGCAGGAACTATCTTGCATCTATTTCACTACTCTGGATTAACATGAGAAATATTAAGTATTTCCAGGTCATTCTCATGCTAATTTCCGTAATGCCTCTTTAGAGTTAAGTTTTTAGAGGCGACACTGTCACATACATAGGGTGTAGTACTATGAAAACCTACGGGGCTAATAATATTTCTAGTAAAGGATATCTTCGTAATGGAATTTCTTGTCCTGACACAATACTACCTATTTACTTTGTACTGGCGTTGCACCGAAACCAATTATGCCGGATAATGTATCCGACCGTAATAATTCAAAAACTGCTCTAATACTACAAAAGGTCAATGTGGGATCCCTAAACAACAATAAACAAACGAGAACTGACATAACAACTCTGCTCCCGTCCACGAGCGTAGCACGATGTCATGCATTTGCGTATAAATTGCATGCGAAATATTTTTACATTACTGACAACAGTACGTGACAAAAAATTAAATTTTAATCCCTAACAGTGTACCGGTGTGAGAGTGCATTGGTAGAATGAATTGATCGTAGCTATTATTGCAAAGTTCAGGTGGTGTTTTCATTATGAACGACGTCATTTTGGTAATTGTAAATATGTTTGCGGTCCTTGTCGTGTTCCTTTAGAATCAGAGAGTATGGAAAAGGAGAATAGTAGTAAACAATGTAATCTTAAAACTTCAAACGTTTTACATTATAACGTAGTGACCACTGAGCTGTTGTTGAAGATGTGTGGTTTAAGTTTGGGATTGTTGACTTGACCTACTTTATTCAACCTATTAATAATCATGATTATCGGTCGTATCATGCGCATAATCCTCCACAAAAGACAAATGCTGTACGACACATTTGTATTTTTAGAATAAGATGATGATAGTATTGAATTACATTTCTATTTAACTTTTACAATTTTTATAAGACGTGGTAATGACTGGAACAATGTTTTCAATCATGATTGAAGTGCTTTTATTCGTTAGTACTTCGACTCCCTGCAGTCTCGGTAATTAATGATAGCTGAAAGCCCTAACAAGACTATTTACTTATTGATAAATTATAACCATAATAAATCTACTGGCAGAAACATGGAGGCTAATGGAAATAATAGCATCATTAGAACACTACTGTACGGCGATTAAGTAAATTTGTCATGTCATGTACCTATGGAGTTTTTTGGTAATTGATTATAATTTGATACTACCCTATAATGTTATATTTTCTTTTTTAATTATAGGGGAAGTTTAGAATTTGTCCCTTAGCAATACTTTCAATGTTAAATAAGGTTTTAGAGAAAAAATACTTTTTGCCAAAAAACAATCTATCGGTGTACTTGTTTGCAAAAAAAAAAAAAAAAAACATTCGGAGAAACATGTAGCGGGTCTATTCTATGTAAGTCTTTTGTTTCTTATGCATTGTTTGTGAAACTATTAAGAAGAGCCAGGTTGTGTATGAGCAAATCAACAAAAGCCATTTTAAAAATACAGTATCTTTTACAGAGTATTCTGTTTTCTAAAGTCTTTTTGTTTCACTATACAAGGTCGTACAAAGAATACTTGTGTAGCTCTCTTGATTATTCCCAGTTTTAAGGTATACGGTAGCAGAATGATTTAAAGAAGATTTTTATCTGCAATCTTGTATTTTTTTATTCTGACTGAAAGTCTTGCAGTTTATATTTTTTAAAATTTATTTTGGCGAACACGAAACAGGCTGCAAATAGTGCTTAATGTATATATTCATTATTATTATGACTCGCTTTAACAAACGATGTCATTATACAGAAAAATACAGTTTCCTTTACAATGTCTCCTAAGTATGCATACTTAAGTACATTAAAGTATTCTCTACTTGTATTGCAAAGGTTGGCAGAACGTTAGGTAATTTCAATAATAGAAAACTTAGAATATTAAGAGAATGATTGGATCGTGCGAGTTAAGGGGAAAATAAACTCAGTAGATTTAGAATCTAGATAAAAAAGACCAGGAAGGTAAAACAAGTATATCTGGCGGTACGCATTTGTCATCTCTTTTCGAGGTTGTGTGAGCTCACAAATGCCGTTCGTCTCGATAAAATTGTCCTAAATCGAATAAGCGTTGTTCATGTTTATTTTTTATGCCTTTATTAATACGCTTGAACAGGTGGCATGGCAATGTAAATAAATATGAATGTAGCAATAACTTCAATTCGCAAACGTTCCATTACGAGTTTTCATTATAGGTGCATCGCCCCCGGCGGGTGACGACAGACGACGGCATCTTTATTATTTAGATCACATACAAGCAATGCGCTTTGTTTGTTTTATTTTGCTTGTGATCGTGTTATTGTATCTATGGACAGTTGTGTTGTTGGGACACTTTATTTAATTACTACAATAGATCCTATTAGCATTAAATTTGTTTTGAATACTTTCTTTCAACACACTATCTAGCGGTCTAAATGCTAATAGTGCTTTATTCTATCGGTAGTGAAAGATCCCTTCTAACATCGGATTTTTTTTTGAATATTTTTTATATACCTATATTAAGTAATTGGTACTAATTAATAATCACAATAATGTAATCTTTATTGGTTTTAATCATGTTTACTTTTAGATTTTATTACATAGATAACATTATTTCTTATTAGAATCGCTACTCAAATGTCCAGAGTAATTCCAACAGCGGTATTCTTCGCTTAATGTTTGGAAATGTATGATGAGATGTACGAGGCAAGAGTCACAATCGTAGTTTATGGCACTCAATAAGTACCTGCCTAACCCTACGAGAAAAAGGCATGAGTGCGTATGTATTTGGTAATTAAGCATTGAACAAACTCCTAAAGATTTAAATAATTGACCAAGTTTATAATTAGCTATCGAGTTCCTGCTTGATACGGCTGTTATCTCGGGTAGCGACGTTTATCTTCAAATATGAGCCGGGCGCGGACCTCTGAGGTCCGTGTCGACATACAAGGTTCACTTATATACATTGTGTGAAACGGCCATTTTGTGTGCTAAATTATAAAATTATAGGCCAATATCACTTCTAATCTGAATGGTTTGAAACTGGGTAGCTGACAAGAAATGCTTCGCCATTTTGAACCGATGGTTTGTGAATACTGAATATAAATACTGTTTTACTAGAACTATGATACAAAGTTACTTAAAATGTGTGGAGTAAAGATTTTTTTTAAAGGTTCAGTAGTGTGATTCCGGTCTGTTTGTTAGTCGATATTATAAACGAATTTAAATAATACTGATTGGCTAATGGTAAGAAGTGAATCAATAGTATCTTTGATAAGTTTTGTCATCATATACGAGTATTATTAAATTTTCCGTATTATGTAACTCAAAAATTATTTTGAACTTGACTTCTCGTTTGTGTATTGCTTGTATTTACTTAGTATTCTATTTAGCGAAACTGTAATTTAAACATGTTTTATGTAGTACCGTCATTAATTTATACGAATGACTGAATAACTCAATTATTAAAATTTTGTCCCTTATAAAAAAAAAAAAAATATTTATTCAGACTTTCTTGTTGCTTCGGAAGCGAGAATCAGTAACAGGTCGACATAAACTTGTCGAGTGACCGAACGTTATCACAATGCTAAACTCTATTTGCATCTGCAATTACGTTGAGCCGTAGGGTTATGTCATGACAACTGACAGTATCAAAAAAAAAAAACATATTTGTGATAGACGCGCACGCGCATAATTCCAACAATGTCTACAATTAAATTACCACACATGTACCGATGACACACATAGCCCGTAACGATCTTGTCATCACGACTAGATAACGTTGATAAGTGTTTATTTGTTTGTATATTATACTCATTAATCTGCTATTATGTTTCTTGCCCCGTGACATCTGTCCTAGCATCTATGCTATAAAAGATGTCGTAATAACGATGTCTACATCGTTACCACTACTCATGCCTGTATTCCCCGAAAGGCAAGTGAGAGGTGCAGTTCTGCACCCACCTAAAAGTATAAAAATAATGCTATTAAATGACATAGTTCCTTCAATTGTTCAGGAAAATGTTGTGTGAGTGAAGTGGATGTTCAACAGCCATTAGTCATATTGTTTACGGCAGCTGTGATATTTATTTCTGGAATACCAATATATAATAACGGCTCTAATTTTTTATTCATAACATAATATCTTGGTTAGTAGTCAAAAGTTTTAGTGTGTCGACGCGACTGGAAACTTATGTCACGATTAATCGATCATAAAAACAGTAAAAAAATTGAGCAGAAATTTTGAAGACTTAGATTTTTTTTACCTCATTACTTTGTATTGATTACTAATGAGGCATTTAAGTTATGTGAAGAATTAAAACAAAAAGCAAACAAAATTAAGCGTCCTTTGCTAAGTTTAACAATGAAGTTTCCACAAACATTGAAAAAATATAATATAATACCTATATAAAGGTGACACACTAATGGCTTTTCATGGCAGAAATGGTTTCCTGCAATGGCATACGTACGTGACGATGAAACGCCACAAACAAGTTATCACGAACGTATATATATTTACAAAAACAGTACAGATAGTTTGTGCGAAAATCATTCAGTTCTAATGTGATAGCCTCCGTGAATGCTAGTGAATAAAATTTGCGTACAAAAATCATACGTAACCCATCTGTCGGGCTCGTGGTATCGCAGCGTCCAGTGATAAATAAGTAATTTAAATGTTGTATTGACCGAGGACGTCTCAATAGATAATCTTTTATCTGGTTATTAAATAATGAGCGGAGAGCGCGCCGGCGACCGCGGATTCTGTACACGCGTGCTAGTTTTGTGACGGACGTCGACCGAGCGCTCTGCCTTCAGTCAAAACTCATCTGCCGCCTCGCCCCCAACCTGTGGAACACCCAGTGCTTCTGTGATGTGTCTCTCATAGTACAGTGTATTGTTTTGTGTTATTGCAAGTTTGTTTTCATCATTAACGTTAATGTGCTGTGACCGTCCGGAATAAAGGTATTTGGCAAATGTCGCGCTGACTCCGTGCCAATGGAGACACATGAGGTTCGTCTTGTTTGTTTACGTCAGTTTATTTTCATTGGGGTTAAAGTTTCTATTTAATTTGATTAATATAACATACATTTTTGACGCTAATTTAAAGCTATTTTCACTGTTATAGTTCTTGGATTGGCTTTTGGCAACAATTCATTTCAAAAAAAATCCACCACTAACAATTTATACATTTGTATTATTTTAATGTCACTTAATATTTCTTTGCAGTATTACATTTGAGAATCATTAATTGAGAATATCATTAAACGACGTTTGCTTGGCTATGGTTTGAAACCGATCTAGCGTTCTAATGTAACCGCGCGAACTTAAGGCTCTCGGGGCGCTCCAGATGTAACATTAATGTTTAAATTAATGCAAGCGAAGTTTCTATGACTTTCAAGTGTCTGTTTTGATTTAAATATTATATATTTCATTACCATTTAAATAATAAATGTATGTTCTTTACTTACAGACGTCGGAATATTAAATGTACGTTAATTCTATTATTATTCATGAATGCCGCTTCAAAGTTGCCGATATCATGCATATTGCTTCGCGGACCAAGTTTCGTAACTTAATCGTTGTCGAGTATTCCTATTGCGTCAGTATATTAATAATTTAACTTGCTAATTTTGGACCGTAATACTTTGTCTAAATAAGATATAAAATGTATATGTATTTATGTAACATGAATGTGTTTTTCATTTTCTATTAATCTCTGTTGTGCTAATTTGCGCGAACGATATAAAGAATTTATTTAAAGGATCTTTGCTGTGTTGTGTTTTATAGTGCAAATTATTTGCTATATAAAACCGTATCAACTTGAGGTTGATGTTTATTGAAAGCAACCAGGAAACGACAATCACCATTAACAAGTCGATTGTTGGTCTAAGATTTACATCCTGCTTACATCGCTTGCAATCTGCATCCATCGTCTCATGTGACCCATTGTCAGGTCATCACTCGTTTATAACAGTTGCTAACACTCGTCTTCTTTGTATGCATCAATATAAATCAATTGCGAAAGTGGCCGATTACGTCTTTATTAGTCTATTGTAGTCGGCTGTATATAGATTTTGCCAAGGACGCGTTATTGAATTTCATAAAGAGATATAGTTCTTTATTAATAATACTTAGAAAAGCCTAGTTGTTAAAAATATTTTTTACTTACAAATAATGAAATTTTTTTTTTTTTTTTACTAGCACGGCAAAGTGACCCCATTGCACCTGATGGTAAGCGTAATGGGGTCCAGAAAAAGTGCCGACCAGCGAGAGATGATCTCCCGTTGGTCGACACAATCATGCCGGCCGAATACCGAATTTCGCAAAACTAACCGTGACATTAATGTGTTTTCGTAAATATACATTATTGTTCTAAACATTGCGGAGACGAAATTAAACTACAGTTAATTTATTAAGCCATTGACACAAACACGAGGCTATTTTGAAACAAAGAACTGCACGACGTTCGAAGAATTTAATGAATGGCCACTAAGTGTTCTTTATAGAACATTGTTAGGCTGTTCACGGGAATCCAAGTCGGTTAGTTCGTATTGGCTAAATCTACCGGTGTTTTGGCATAGGGAAATTTATGTATAGAACAAAAATGTTTCTACGCTTGACAGTTTTGTAGTGAAGCGGAGAGAATCTTAGATTAAATTAACATTCAGTTAATATATTATATCAGTATATAAACATAGTAACACATTGTCAGTGAGTAAATAATGATGATGCATTGTATACTGCTGATTCTGTAAACATTCTCAATGCTTTTATTTATTTATATATTTCTGAAACTTAGTTATTGTCAAGTCGGCAAGTTATTTATATCTTACAACACTGGTGTTAAACAGTCTTATTTGCTTTAGTACTTGCTTTATATTTTCAATGAAATTTATCATACATTGATGTTTTTCAATGTCATCTGACATAAATTCTGCTTTTAGTACAGTGTATGACCTATTGCCATCGTAATCACGTGGTTACATATGTATAGCGTCATCAATCGATTAATTATTTCTCGGAACCGAGATGGGCCCGTCTTACACGAGGAAAATTGGAAAGGAGATTCTTATTATCTGTCATGCATTAGGTAACTTCTTGTTTTGTATTCAACATTACTGTTGGGTTTGCAAGCTACGAATCTTGACTTGAAATGTGAGGTTGAATAGTAGTTATAGAATACATGCTTTGTAGTTGTTTTGTATTAGCTATTGAAGTTAAATTTCATTGAATATTTATTTCGTAAAGTGATATATTACTCCAGAGCAGCAGTTTTTTTTTATTACCAGAACAATTTAAAAGTAGTGATGGCCTCGAGTTTTAGGCGCGCCATCGAGAATATCGATTCGGGTTCAAACCCCAGACACACACCTCCGACTTTTCGAAGTTATGTATGTATATATAATGAATAATCACGTAGTTTAACGGTGAAGTAAAACGTCGTAAGGAAACTTGCACACCTAAAAGTTCTTAGGAATTTCTTAGTCCGCCAACCCGCACTAAGCCAGCGTGGTGGACTAAGGCCTCAATCCTCTCAGTTGTAGCGGAGGCCCGTGCCCAGCAGTGAGACATACATACATATGTATTTGGACTGATGATAACCAGAACAATCTAATCTATCAATTTGCATGTTTAAAAAAAACAGGTCTTGTCCAATCGAAACATTTCAGATGGGCATCGAACCATGCCGTATGACGTCGAGAGCTCACCGCGATAACCTCTGTGGCACATGAACCGCAGATAACTTTTTTACTATACCATTCGTAAAACATTATCATTAGTTTTATGCTCGTATTTAATTTTAGATAATGTGGTGCAGACACAGTTCTAAGTTAACGAACTTCTAATCATTAAGTGCGCGGAAAATTTGATTCAGATTATGACTAGATTACTGGTATTTAGGATGTTAGTGTTAGACAATAGAATGTAGCCTTGGTTAAGTTTGGATTACATTTGTTAAAGGAAGACCAAAGTACCGAGATTCCAATACGATCTGCATAATGTTTTTTTAGTAGATTCATTGTCATAATAAGCTAAAAGATAGCAAAAAGAAAGAAAGTTCTTACCAAAACTTTTGCATTTGTTGATAAATTATAATTTATTCAGGACATGCAAAGAGGCATTAAAAATAAATTTCCAATGTAAATGAATCTTATTTTTGCAAGGAGGGTTATTGTCCTCAATATTTTCTACATATCAAAATATTTTGAGTCCTAAAAGTGAAATAATACAGTATATCACACATAATTATCAATAAATTATGTGTGTTTCATACCGCCATATTTGGCTGTACTACTCGTAATGTCAACTTCTGCAATAACTTAGCTTTTATTCACAAACACAAATCAAAATGCCCTCCCCAAAGTTTTCTTCAGGACCCCGATTGTATAACACCTCTGAACCCTACTTGGACTGGTGCCAAATCCTCCAACACAGTGTTATTTGGAGATCGACCTTATTTTCTTAGTATTTCAGTCTTATTTGCATTGATTGAAGATATCTCTATAATCTATCTGTACTTGAGATATAGGCTGTTAAGCTTTTACTTTTTTGTAACAAGAAGCACAAAAAAAGTCTTGAGAAAATATAAATTATGTTATGTAATATACGAGAGGCAAAAATTACTTGTGGCAAACATGAACACTTATGCATAACTCATGACTTTTTTGAACTGACTTTTCCTGTTCTGACTTATACTTGGTCAGTCACTATAGTTGATGTAGTTTAAAATAATGTTATATTAATTGTATAGATACAATTATCTTTGTTGTCATAATCATGATTTGAAAACATGCGATTCTTATTATGAAATCATGATCATATCAGCTCATATACGTGCATCTGTTGGATGCGGATGAGCTTAACGGATGAGAGAAGCATTTTCCTCCCCTGTTAAAGTACGTGATCTACCTATATACTTAACTCTAAAAATAGCATGTACTATTTAAATGCATAATGTTTAAAAGTACCAGATTGAAGATTTGATAAAATATAATCAACTATAATATTTCATTGTACGCTTAAACCTGTAATGCGGTAAAAGAAAAAACATGTATAACATAACATAAACGAATGTGAGACATTGGATGAACTCGTCTTATTGAAGGGCTTCTATTTCATTACCCCAAGGTTTCAAATTGCTTTGGGTTTACTTTTCCCCTAGGTATTTGTAAATAAAATTTCATTGTAGGGTGTTATAGAAGGTTGGCTTATATTAGATAAAAGTTTTTAAAATAGAGCACGGAGTTTCGAAATGGAGGTTCGAAGCCAGGTTTTTGGAAATACAGTCATCGGTCAATTGTCGGCTTTTCCTTACTATGTTTATAATTCATCAAGCGTATCTAATGAGCTACCGTTGTCGTTTAAGACTTCGTTCCTTCACAAATTTAAAATAGGTAAAAAACTTCATTGGTACAAAATAGGCTAAGTTTAAACATTATATCTTTACCCACAATTATTAACGTAGAAATAATGATTTCCGTAAAACCATAATATTAAGCATAATTTCATAAAATTATGTCTTCGTCACATTTGGCACTGTTGATTATAACACTTGCCAAAATATTGTTTCTTAAAGAATGGAAAATTTTAATATTGATGGTATTGAATACGCTCTGTTACTATAAAAAACTGTAGGTGTTTGTTAGTACAGGAAAATACTTTCACTAATTTAAATATCTACATAAATTATTAAACAATTTCTGGCCTCCTGAGAGTACTTAACAGTAGGAATTTTCCTGTTTAAGCCAACTCAAAGGAAAGGGTACAAATTACAATGCCTTCGACATTATAACAAAATTGCCAGTAAATTGGCTAATGTCATATATCAAGGGGCAGTTACATAGAATTGTCTGTACTCAGCGGGTGACAAGCACGTGACAACATCCTGTTAGTGAGATAAATGGATAATGAGGGCTGGAACAACGATGGGATAGCACGTGGCGCCGGCGTTTTACCTGTCACTACAAACACGTTCCTTGTAGCAAGGGATCTGTTGAGACATGTATATTGTGAACTGAATTAATCTATAGTTCTGCTTTATAATATTTAATTGTTAGTAAAATTTAATCTGCACTAAGAAGAAGGACATTAGTTCATAGAGATATATCTAATATTACAATGGCTATTGCAAATCCATTCTTTGGAACGAGCTTTCGCTTGCAATGCCTGCAAAAAGAGAGAGAAATTATCCCTATAAGTTGAACTGAACTCGTGGGTATTTATAGAATCCGTTATCATTTGCTAGTTGTCGGTTTGTTCATGTGTTACCTTTAGGAAAATCGCAGTAGGTATCTATAAATGCATATTTTTTTTTCTAGCGACGTCATTTCAAGTTGCTTATACTTTTATAGCAATGATTGCTCTTCCCTAGGGTCCCGCTGTACTAAATATTCTTCCTGCCACGCGATTATAACGCTCATAAACGATTGCAATTGCATCTCCGATCGCAACGTGCAAATTGAAAAAGTAGTTTTGTTTCCGTTTCCCGGTACGGTATTGTCGGTTTTTTCCTATACACACTCCTCGTGTGTTCAATTCAAGGCCTCGAATATTCTAGACCAGTGGTCGGCAACCTTTTGGCAGGTAAGGGCCGCAATGTGGCAAAACAAAACCAAAGGAGGGCCGTATCCTAGATTCTACTTTATACCTATACAGGGTGTATTCAGACCGTGATCGGAAACAAAGGCAGGTAATAGCTAAGGAGATTACAAACCCCCTGGCGTTAAAGAAAATTCTGCCAAAAAATAAAAACAAATACGTTTTCCATACAAACCGAGTACATTTAATACCGATGGTTGTATGGAAAAAGTCAATTTTTTTATTTTTTGTCAGAATTTTCTTTAATGCCAGGGGGTTTGTAATCACCTTAGCTATTACCTGCCTTAGTTTCCGATCACGGTCTGAATACACCCTGTATATAAGTCGACAGCCCCGTGGCGCAGTTGGCTAGACACCAGCTTGCGAAACGAGAGGCTGCGGGTTCGATCCCCGCACCGAGACAAATGTTTGTGTCATCCACAAATATTTGTTTCGGGTCTGGGTGTTTGTGAGACCGAAAAGTCTCTCGTAGTTTCTGATACCCACGACACAGGACTTGGTATCCTAGTGTGGGGTCAGAACTATGTACATATGTGACTGTTGGGTGTATTTATTATTATTATTAATTGGTCATATCCCATAGAAAAAATGAAAATGCTAACATTCACGGGCCGCAAGCAAGACGTCGGCGGGCTGCATGTTGCCGACTACTGTTCTAGACGTTTCTTTGCACTCATTGTTTTCGTTTCGCTTGATAATACGAAACTCCAGCTTCGTGACGCGGTCAAGGCTGTTAAAAGCCAATGCCCGCTGTCGACTTACGCGGACATTTGCGATAATTATGTTACATGTATAGATACTTTCGTGGTATTTCTTGTTACGTAATTCTCAAGTGATGCTATTGATATCAAGTACTACGATGTATGGCTTTACCGCTGTATTTGTAAAACGATCATAGCTACTTTAATATGTCGGAATTATATATAATTATTACTACTATCGATTCCTCATGATTGATATTCGATATTATTGCTAGTGTTCACGATTATCTGTTCTCCAATCAATTTTATTTAGAATTCAGTTTTAATATAATATTACTACAAATCAGTAATTTGCTTTGGTCTTGTTAATTGACAATCATCCGTGCGTTTTTACTGCCGTCCGGCATTGACAAAACTGTCTCCTTAATTCTTGAAATTCTATTTCTATCATATCATCGCGTCATTGTTGCAAAACATTCGGATTATTTATAAAGTGTGACGCGGTTAACGTCTGGAAGGTGGCCAGCCGACTGTCACTACGTCCTGGTATGTTGTTATTACCCAGTATTAATTGTAATACATATTAGGTTGTTTTCTGCGGTTTATAACATTTAAACACTTTCATTTGCCTCTATAATCTCATATTCGTCATCTAACCAGTACATGCATCCTTTGAGTTTAAGAGGAACGTTACCTACGACCATCAGTTGAACGTTTTATTATCTTCTAAACCGTATAAGATGTTTTTGGGGTTTTGTTCATCGTCATAGGGAGGGTCAATCGATGCCTAATATAACTTCGGAGAAAGAGAGATGTTGGTAATAGAATGACATACATCTTAACCACATGCAGAGGCAAAGATCTTTTTAATTTTATGTGACATAAACTAAACTATGTAAATTGTGTTTTATTCATTAGACTTAATTAAACTTAATGAAAACAATATGGCGAGGAAAAGTTATTTACAAATTCTTTAATAAAAAGTAAAGGGAATATGGTTGCGTTAAATAAATTATTAAGATCATGTTTTTTTAGACTTCAAATAAGTTTATTAAGAGATAAACATAAAATAAAATTTCCTATATGTCTTAATGGCGTAAGTAGGTATATTTATGTTAGTCTAAATGACCGATGTTTTCGTTCAACCTGCTCTCAGTCAAACTATTGTCATGTCTTCCTTCGAAACGTTTTTTTTAAACATGCCTACCAAGTTCAAGCGGATAATATGGTACTTAAATTTATTTGACAAGCCACTCAAGTTATGAATTTATTAGCGGCAAGAGCACGAATAATGTTGAAGCCCGACACCGGCTTAATGCTTTTGTATTAATTAATGAAGCGATGCAATACGATATTTTTACTTAAATAAATCAACGGACACAAAACCGTATTTCTGAGGTTGAGGAAGTGTTGCTAGTTCGGCGACTACAATATTAAATGTGGGACTTGTAGCGACCTTACGATCAAGGTGAGATGTTCACGTGACAGCGACTCTTCTAAACATAGATCCGACTGTGTCGATGCTGTGTGTGAATGGCTGTTGTGATTGCTTCCGAGACTGTCTTTTGAATTTATTCCTGTGGGCATCGATCTGTTGCAAAGTGAAATTTATCTTTTAAGCCTTCGTTAAAGAAACTCATTTTTCTTTTGCTTATTGTTTACCAAGCACTTGATTCCATTATTTTCTTGCAGTTGTTGTGATAAAACTTCATTTTTAATGGGGTTTTTTATACTTGTTAGAGTTTGCTAACTGGTTTGCAAACCTAAAGTTGAATGTAGCGTATGACCTTTATTGAAGAAACGTTATTTTATTTTATGTCATTAAAAAAATATTTAAAATATTCACAATCAATTATCACGTACTTTAACGGTGAAGAAAAACATCTAGTCCTCCAACCCGCACTAGGCCTAGACCATTTCAGTTGTAGAGAAGGCCCGTGCCCAGCAGTGGGACGCATATGGACTGATGAAGATAGGTTGAGGCAAGTTCCAATGGAAATTTTTAGGAGACCTACAACTTAATGTTGTAACCCAATCGTAATTGTTTATAGCCATTTGATCAAAGAAATATAAAAGATTTACGAACTCTAAATATGACAAGATTAATAAGACAGTGTTGTAATATGTGTAAACATTTCAATCCATCATCATCATCATCAGCCCATATACGTCCCACTGCTGGGCACGGGCCTCCTCTACAACTCAGAGGGTCCACCACGCTGGCCTAGTGAGGGTTGGCGGAGTACACACCTAAGAAATTCCTAAGAACTTTTTAGGTGTGCAGGTTTCATCACGATGTTTTCCTTCACCGTTAAAGTACGTGATAATTCATTGTGAATACACACATAACTTCGAAAAGTCAGAGGTGTGTGCCTGGGGTTTGAACCCGCAACCGTCGAGATTCTCGACCGCGTGCCCAAACCTCGAAGCCATCACGACTTTTCAATCCATACGAGGTATGAAACCAAACATTACTCAGACTACTTGAGGGCGTAAACTGTGTGTGTCGCCCTCACCCCTTAGAGACTATTTCAAGTACATCGGTAAATACACAAAGTTGGGATACAACTGTTACATTTGATGTAACAGTTGTATAATGAATAGGTTAACGAAAAAAAATGCCTCGTATAGTTAATTTGGCTTTTTAGTTTTCTGACATCAAAGTGTTACCGAGTTTCTTGTCTGCTATTTTCTGGGCAACTGCAATTTTCAATCGGTATTAAATTAAATTAATTGATTAAATTGTGTTTGATTATAATTTATGAATTATTATTTATTATTTTAATTGAAAGTATTTCAAATTATTTATTTTATAGATTACCTAGAATTTATTTCGTGCTTAATAGTTCTGATATAGGGGTGTAACTAGTTTCTTCCAATACTTGACAGAGACTAAGATAAATTTAGATTTAGGTTCTATAGTTAGTAACTAGCACTTATGCAATTCTATTCATAAATGCATCTGCTAATGTAAAGACGTTACTTTTTGAAGAATGGGTAATAAACTCCAAGGTTGTTTGCGATGCAATTAATGATTGTACATGAAACTAGGTTAGAGATAGACGCGCTTGACTTGTATAGTTTATACATACATTGGCAGAATTGACCGAATTCGAAGTACGTACACGGTCGGCCTGATCGACTAGATAGCTCGACTTCCCGCTTGACAAACGAGAACATGTAAATCGATGCCAATATCTACTATCATCACCAAACACGAGAAGTGGAGCGTCACCCAAACTCTGCTTACGAACCGATAAAATTTTGTTTTACAAGTAATTGTTGAAGTATTGCAGCAAATATGTAACTTATTGAAAGATGTTATGCTGCATTTTTCATATTCTGTCTTGTACTACTTTGAAAGTAGTTTAATGTACGTAAATTGATTTTCATGTGGTTATTTAATAGTTACAACTTTTTCAAACTTTAAGTAGTAGCAGCAAACTTTATCAGTAAAATACCTCCTTGTTATCCTCCAGTATACTTATTGAAACTTTATGTTACGTACTTCTGTACTTTTATTTCTACTAGAAGTTAGTCTATTTAGATTGCGATTCTTACAACGTTTCTTTTCGTTATAGGCGGACAACCGACGTCGTCTGGTCTGATGGTAAGATAAGTTGTTCTTTATCACCATCTTTATATCCTCCATAAATTTGGGGTCAGGATCCGCGACTTGCTAATTTTGGTTATAGTTTCGCATTGCATGTTGACATTTAATTTCAGCACCTTCATTTAGCTTGGAGTCATTGATTTTTTCATGTTATAATTTACATCGTAGTTTGTGTCAACAATTATATGAGTTATTGAGTAAATTTTCATTATTTCAGGGCGATAAACTAATTTAAAAGAGATTGTACTCTATTGCGTTTAAAAACATTTCCCAATAACATTTTTTACAAAATTATATGCTTCAAGCATTATATCTTTATTTGAATGCATACATACATACATACATACATACATAAACTCACGCCTGTATTCCCTGAAGGGGTAGGCAGAGATGCATTTCTACACCCACATTTCGCCAAGTATGTATCAGTCCCACGTAATAGGGGGCGAGCCTATTGCCGTTTTTCGGGCACATTTCCAGACTCCGTGCTGCTACTGAGAATTTCCTAATGGAAAAATCCAATAACACTTTGCCCGATCCGGGAATCGAACCCAGGACCTCTTGATCGCACGGCACATACTTGTACCGCGAGACCACGAGGCAGAGCAGAGTTTATTTGAATGCTTTATTACAAAGCAGTTTGTTTGGCTATTTCTGTATTTTAATAGTAATTCTGTAATACAAATAACAAAGCTATTCTCGATCTGTGTTTACAATGGCCCAACGTGGTATAATCAACGTTTTTAATCCCATTAAGCCATGTCGGCTTTATCTCAAAAGTCTACACTTTTAATGAAATTACACTCTTTAGTTCGCCAAGGGTGCTATTTTAACAATTTGATCTATGTCTCTGGGATATCTATACAAATAAATAAAATTGGAATGCCTGTTTGTGATATTGAAGTAACCGCTTTTTAATAAATGTATATGGATGTATACACGGTACATATACCAAAATAACGTTTTTTACAATTTTTGTCTATCTTTCTGTCTGTCTGTCTGTCTGTTTGTTCCCGCTAATCTCTGAAACGGGTGGACCGATTTTAACGGGACTTTCACTGGCAGATAGCTGATGTAATAAGGAGTAACTTAGGCTACGTACATATAAATAAAATTGGAGTGTCTGTTTGTAATATTGAAATAACCATTTTTTACTACATGAATATATATGTATATACGGTATATACACCAAAATAACATTTTTTAAAATTTTTCTCTGTCTGTTTGTTCCGGCTAATCTCTGAAACGGGTGGACCGATTTTATCGGAACTTCTATTGGCAGGTAGCTGATGTAATAAGGAATTACTTAGAGAAAAAAAATATTAAAGAATCGACTGTTAGGCGGAACGAAGTTCGCTGGGTCATCTAGTTTTTAAATATGAAACAAGCTTATTTCAATATACAACATTATCATTTAACATAACATCAGTGTCTCACGGGATTTCGTTCTAGTCATTATTTCTGTAATCAGTCATCATAATTTGTTGACTTGTTGGTTTGTTGATCCTACTTCATTACGAAGAAGTATTTTAGCGAAAATAAGGTTGATGTAGTGTGATAAAATAGTATCTGAAGCAGATCTGGCGCGTCGAGAGTGCGTTGAACTGCTCGCGGTGCCAGACTGACTGCAGAGTGTACAATTTGCCACGTCCACCGCCCCGACGTGCTGTTAGCCAAATTAAATTTAGTTTCGTTCTGTATAAGCGATATAAGTATCGAATAAATGCAAACTCAGAAATATGTCAATTTTTGCTTGCTATTTTTAAATATTGCAAAAAATACTTCGATTTAAATTAATAATTCAGAAAGTAAATAAGAGGGGTTGGAAACAAAAAAGATTGTGTTGTAAGCAATGTGGGTGGCTAAATATTGGATACATTTCTATAACATGAAGTATTTATTGTCTTCGGTATAGACATAAACAACTTAAGACGTCTGATATTTTAATGGGTCGTAAAATGCGAGCTGCAGGAAATCATAAGCCTACGTTTCCCAAGAGGCTCACATATTTTGTATAATGATGCCGACGGGGACAATATTTCCCCCTTTCTGAAATAATCGTACAAAACGTAAACAAGAATTTACAGTCCGCATAAAAAATGTGCGATGGGCGAGTGGTTTCTGACATTTTCATGTTACATGGCCCGGGGGGCACCTTTCGTACAAATTACATTTGGCTTGTCGCTGGTCTCATGAGCTCATGGTAATTCGGCGCCAAATTGTGGTTCATTTCATTTGATTGTGGCCCAAATCCCTGGGGTGGAGGGAATAAGGTTATTTTATGAATTTTGACTACATTTCACGTGAATATGACGACGAAACCAAAACAAATTTATTTTCACTGAAAATTACAATAGGCTTCGTGTTTTTAACCTATGATGACTTACAAGGTAGTCTGCTCTATGAAGAGCGAGGTAATTATTTATAATCTAACATAAAACTGGACAAAGAGAGTAGAGTTAAAATATGAAAATCACATTTTTTATACTGTCTTAAAATTTTCTCTATCTTTCAGATTTATTATTTTCATGAAAAAAAAACACAATGTTTAAGAGCAGCCTGTGTATTCTATTGATAATGTTCTCACAGTAACCATTTTCAAAACGTGTTCACATAAAATACATAATTTTTCTTACATCAACTTGGCATTGTTTTTCTCGCGGCTCGACGGGCATTCTCTCCATAATAATGCAAAGCCATTACCACACATCATGCAGTTGTTTTTCCTCCACATTCGTTCTAGATTTGGAAAACGTTACCGACTTGTGATATATGAATGTAAGCAAGGTGTGTTAGGCGTAAACATGATTTCGTATGGATTTATGAGTAATTCCTGACTTCCTTTGCAATTTACTTGAATTAATGGATCTAGCGTTCGAGTGATTTCATAGTAGTTACATTTACACTTAACATTTAGTTCTATATCAGGTTTGGAAACCGTATTTAGCTTAGATTTTTATCTCCGTAAATGGAAGAAGGCAAAATTGAAGGTGGATATATGTGATTGTAACTATTTTCTTTTATATCGTTTTAAACGCGTGGTTGGGAAAGTATCAGAAATCGTAAAAGATATTCATTGGGAAATAAGGCAGTAATTTTACTGTTTGAATTTTTAAGTTGAAAGAAGCACTACACCATGCGATTTCAGTTTACCTGAAACAAGGGATTAAATTTGAGATTTATAGGATTAGTTAAGCTCGGGGTGTGGACCCGACCCACGTCACTTCGATATTTATAGCTTTAAAATTTATAAACTGATTTAATATTAGTTCATTTATATTTTATATGTTACGTAATAATATCTTATTTGTACACCTTTAGGTTTAATATCACACAAATATTTATAGAATATACCTAAAATTGAAACAAATATTTATTGAATAGTATTAACATTTCTATCACTGCAAGAATCAAATCCACGATCTCTTGTTTTGGTATGGTAAGCCATGGATACTATCATTAACGTACCTAAAACTTTTATTTTCTTTAATTCTTTTCCTTCGCTGCCTCTTTAAAATACATTATGCGAAGTGTTTCCAGTAATAGTCGCGACGGTAATGCATAAAACATAAATTTTAATGGCAAGTACATTAATGCAGGTAAGCATTCAGTTAACCCTGTTGGTAACCAGGTCACCGATGCTCCGGCCGCGCCAGGCCTACCGCGCCCCCGCTGTTTATTAGCCCGAGAGCATATCAAAGTGGAAGCGAGCTGGTTGCGAGCTTTTGAATTGTTTATGCATCTGTTTGATTTGAATTTTTCATGAGCCGGTGATCTTTGCGGTTGAATATTAACGTGGAATATTTCAATAGGTCAGGTTTAGTGTTTTAGTACGACGGAAATTGGCTCAATGCGTCCGCATTGCGGCTTCTCCTCAAATTTTATGCGGGATAAACGTTTTATCGGGTGTTTTATGGATGGTAGTTTTTAGAGTGAATGAGATTTCAACTTATCAATTAAAATGTGAAATAATAGTTCAAGTATACGGTGTAGGTCTCAATACCAGACATCGTTCCATGTGAGTGTGTGTTATAAAGGCGATTGTCATCAGCTAGACAATGTACATATACTGACGATGCACTAAAAATTTGATGCTAATAATTTACCTGTTTCTAGTAAGCTCTCGCGAAATCCATGTCCGATGTCTATAATATATGGTTATTGCAACATCTATGA
Source organism: Hemaris fuciformis (assembly GCA_907164795.1). Classification (NCBI taxonomy): domain Eukaryota; kingdom Metazoa; phylum Arthropoda; class Insecta; order Lepidoptera; family Sphingidae; genus Hemaris; species Hemaris fuciformis. The sequence continues at coordinate 1,158,504 of OU015440.1, read as the reverse complement.
AATATAATTAATGAATAATTCTATCCATTCATCCCGTTGGGGAAATTAAATATTTAGTATATATAGTTTAATACGCTCGCGTTAACGGGTCCGATGTAACAAGCATTCCATAGAAGCCCAACAGCGTTACACGTTAATTGTGTAATGTCTAGTTTATAATTGGTTATTGTGAGGTCTTTATTTATCAAATTTATTTGTTAAATAAAGATTTGAAGCTTAAATATTATTATTCTGAACTATGAAAGGCTAACTGGGCTTTTGGGCTTCTATAGAAGTACCGCCACTGGTAACAAGTATATTCTACGTTACTGTTGCTTATTTCGGCAATCGCATTGCGGTATTGCGGTTGCGGTAACCACGGTTATGTCATCCAAATATAAAATACATTTTGGGTTTAATCATACATAAATAGCTTTATGTGTTGTAACAGTAGTGATAGCCTCGAGGTTTAGGCGCACTGTCGAGTCGACGCGCGGGTTCAAACCCCAGGCACACACCTTTGACTTTTTGAAGTTATGAGTGTATTCACAATGAATTATCCCTTAGTTTAACGGTGAAAAATACACACCTTATATTTTTTTTAGGAATTTCTTAGGTGTGTAGTCCGCCAAACCGCACTAGGCCAGCGTGGTGGACTAAGTCCTAAGCCCTCTTAGATGTAGAGGAGGCCTGTGTCCAGTGTGATTGTAACAGTAACAAAATCTTTTTCAAACTAAAACCTCGCCTACGCGTTTGAAAGGTTAAAAGCTGTCGTAGATGTGAAATTAATATTCTCAAAGTGCTAACGAAGGCCCTAGGCGGATTAAAGGCAATGCTGAGCGGCGGGAGGTCGGAAGCGTGCCAGTGGGCGTTTTTAAAGCCAAGTGCTCTGATCCGCTGACATTTCATCCCATCGAGCCTATTGGTAACTCGTTACTACTAATTGGACGGAGTTCTGTCGAAGTTTCTCGATCCGGTCCGGAGGATCATTTCATTGGTAGGTTTAATTGTTACGGTCTCGTGTTGTTTTCAACTTAATTATTTACGTTTCAGTAATTTTATTTAAGTATAAACTTGCACGTGACGAAGTGTTTTCAGCTGGAGTATTGGCAGTAAATTCTATATAACTTCGCGTGATAATGCCTATTATGAAGTGTTGAGATTATTCGCTTGAAAGACGAAATTTTGCCTTATGCTACGCTGATTTGAAATAGAAATAAAACGTATTAAATTATGTAGATTATTTTCGACGCAACTAAACGCTAAGGCCCTTATTATAAACTTCTCCTTGTTTTACACACTTATTTGCCTTACAATTATAAATGAATTATGACGTTAAAAGAAGCGAGGCAAAAATGTTATGGTGATACAGACATAAACAGCGATCAAAATTAAAGACCTAAAATCACTTTCAACATTATAGTTTTATGGAAATTAATTGGGTGTACAATTTAGGTAAAACCGTGCTCAACAAAGCGGCCTGTATCGTCACAAAAGGCTAAACACGAGAGGCGTCGCGTTCGACGCTCTTTCATGTTGCCTGGGTCACAGTGACAATAGACTATTTAGACTTGGCCGTGTTTTGCGCAACGAAAAGAATTCACTAGATTTTAGTTCTGATTACTTTTCGAAAAATAAGGGTGAAACTGTTATCCTTAGGTTTTTTTTGATTGGCATTGACTTGATTATTGTAATAAGTGGTATGAAAGCCTAAGGTGTACGGAAAAAAATACTTTTATTTAAAAATTGACCTCGAAAGTTTTTGTATAATAAGAATTGAAAAGGTATACTAAATGAAAAATGTAGGTACCTCTATTAAATTTCTTGAATTTAAAAGCATTATTATATTTTCCATATAATAGTATTCATTAGTAGAAATTGTGTAGCCTTTCTATTTTATTGTAGCATAATATTCTGAATGAAAAATCTGCGATTAAAATATAAAGGTTAAGATGCTCTCGAAAACCCGAAGACTCTTAACATTACTCCGCTAACGAACAGCTATTCAGTGACAAACTTTCAGCTTTTTAATTTCGAACATTTTTCATATAAAACTTTAATATCTACTTTACCAGACGACACTTATAAGTAAAGTTACAAATGTGCGTTGCAGAATTAATGAAACTTTAAACAAGCGCCATTTTTTAACTTTGGCTTCATTCTGGTGTTTGTACTTGCTGAAACTACTATATCCATGTTTTGTAGTTTCTATTACTATCTATTAAAATACTTATAAGAAATTCCTCAGTTCCGCTCCCGTTATCAGGACGTTGTTCCACAAAATGTCTGACTCAAATTAATTACGTTTGATGTTAGTTTGTACTGTTGTCGTGTAAGCAGGAAACTTCCGTAATTAAAGCCATAACGTTCCCTTAACTTGAATACGTATTGTTGTTCCAGAAGTTGATATTGCTTTACTGGTCCTACAACACGCGGAAAGTTCGCGAGATTTTTTTTTAGCAAAAAATGCCGTATGTTATATGAAATGCTAAATACATTTTCAATTCGCTTTTTTCCTACTTTAGATGTCCTTAAATCAGTGAAGTCAGAACCAAGTAATTCTTATATGAAAAATTGTCTCTAGCTTAGTGTTTGCAGTCCCCAAAAATTAATAGTTTGTAACTGCAATTGCAACTGTGGTTCACAGCTAAAACGACTGAGCGCCTCTGAGAACAGACCGCCTAAGACAGGGCTTCTCAAACTTTTGGTTTCACGAAACTTTAACAGGGGTTAAAGTTTCCAGGTGACAATGAAATTTTAAATTTTACGAAATTTTAATCTTAATTCTGACTCGGTATCTTTACTTTTTATCATGACCAGGTGTGGAAACCCATTCTCACATAAGTAACGTAAATCTTGCCGCGAACCCCCTGCCGTCGAATGGCGAACCCCACTTTGAGAAACCCTGGCCTGAGACGATGGTCTGTGTACGGCCTTGGAATTACTTCATACAATCTTTATTGTTATTGGAATACCATAAAATACACTTCTAAAGATATTATAGTTATAAGTATACGCTATTAATTAAATTTTAGGTGTGGTTATATTGCATGTCACTATGTATTTTGCCAATATATACGGTACAAAAATATTTATTGCTGATAAAAGCTGTGATGGGTTGAAGTGACCTTGGTGCCTAAGCCTTCTACTAATTGGTCGTCGTTTTGCGAAGATCACATTGATTGGGATCGCGATCTGACGCCGTATATTTAACATTATTACATACACTTGCGTCTGTATCACCGAACAGGTTTGCATAAATGTATTTCCACATCAATGTTTTGCCATGTTTGTCATACTTACGCTCAGTATATAAATTTGGAAGAAATTAGTTATGTCATGTAAAAATCCAGTAGCACTTTGTTCGATCAAAGAATCAATATGAATATCCTACTACCAGAAAGTTGAAGGGGAAATAAGTCCTATTAAACTTAAAAAACTGTACTAAGTTTGGTCTGGAGCCAATATTTTTGTTATTTTTAAGGTTCTATAGAGAACAAGTGGGCTTTTGTAACCGGCTTTAATTGTGCTCAATTAGCGTAACTAGGGGCCATAATACATCTGTTACTGAAAACAGGGCGTCACCGAATAAAGGCTTACTTCACCACGAGCCGGTATAATTTTATTGGTTTATCGAAACCGGAATTCGTTTCATCTTGCTATCACCTACCACCAGTCGGAATGCCTCCAGGCACTAGGCTGTAGGACGTTATGTAAAGGTTCCTGCGCACCAAAAGGCAGAAATTAATGGTTATTATTGGATCTTGACATGGAGCTTAGTCGACAATATTGTCAGCTTCCTTTGGAAAATTCTCGATGACAAACTGCGCAGTTACCACTACGAATACATCGTATGATACTAATTCAGTCTCTTGGAGTCCATTGTGCAGCAATCAGCGCCCGTGCACCGGATGGCTTGGAGCTTTGTGCCGGTAATAGCTGTGCAATTTTCTATGTAAGTGTCGATGGCATAAGTGATTGCCCGCCACTTGTGCATTCGGACCGGTAGTTCAGTATAAGAGTTATTGCGCTCGTGAATAGGTCGAAAGTTTCATCTTTAGAATAAAAGATTTTTGAAATCATGCTAGCATTTGTGAGTCCATTTATTTCTCATTATGGCTATGTATTGGATGCTATACCAGTGCGAATATTAAAGTAGTGATGTTTCGGTTGTTGCAGCATGAGGTCACGAGGGTGGTGCGGTGTACGCATGGAAGCCCGGCGTGGTGGTAATTCCGCGCTGCAGCCGCTGCGCGCGCTATTTCGTCGCGCCCTGCCGGAATGGACCGCGCGCGCCTCTCGCCGCCGCCGCAGCGTGCGGACCGTCGGCCGCTCCAAGGAGGATCCCGCGAAACCCTCGACGCAGCCTCGTCGTCGTCACCGGATGCCTTAAGCGAGCCGCGCGCTCTGCCCTCCATCCCCGAGTCGGAGCCGCTGCTCCACGCGCTACCCGCAGACAACGCCACACGTAAGCACAACGGGCGGCCGCTGCACGTGCAGTTCGACGCGCAGTCTCCGCCCGCCGCCATCTCCGTCTCCAGCTCCAGTTCTAGCTCCTCCGACGATGAAGATGTATCCATCGCGGAGGCGCGCCCGCCCGACGGCGGCTGGGGCTGGGTCGTCGTGTTCGCTTCCTTCATGGTTAATCTCATCGCCGACGGAGTCACGTTTAGCTTCGGCGTTTTTTATCCGCATTTCCTGGAATATTTCGGCGAGGGTAAAGGCAAGACGGCCTGGATCGCTGGCATTTTTATGGCGATGCCTTTACTCTCAGGGCCGATCGCGAGCTTCCTTACGGACAGGTATGGTTGCCGGAGGATGACGATATTTGGCTCGTTGCTCGCGGCCGCGGGCTTCGTCATATCAGCATTTGTAGACAATATGGAGACACTGTTTTTGACATTCGGCATCATGGCCGGCTTCGGGTTGAGCCTGTGCTACGTAGCGGCGGTTGTGATAGTCGCATATTATTTCGAGAAGAAACGCTCGCTGGCAACAGGAATATCTGTTTGCGGGAGCGGTATAGGAACATTTATATTCGCACCATTGACGTACATCCTGTTGGACGAATACGGATGGCGCGGTACGACATTAATATTAGCCGGCTTATTTCTAAATATGGCTGTCTGCGGATTGTTGTTTAGAGATCTTCCGTGGACAACGACAATGAACGAAGAGAAAGCTAGGGAAAGGAAAAGAAGACGAGAGAGGAAGCGCAATAAGCGTTTCGGGTCCTCAGCAGATAGTTTCTCCGACAGCAAAAGTAGTGCTGCAGGATCCGCTAAAGTTGCTGATATGCAAATAGAAGCTGTTGCTTCACCGATGGTGCCACAATTTAGCTCCTTAGTAGACTTACCCACGTTCATGACTGGAGACGAGGGAGTATCACTAGAGGTATTCGAAATGATGTCGAACAGAGGTAGAGCGTACGCGATACTCGCCCAGAACTATCCCGGAGTGATGTTGCCTTCTAGAAGTTTCAGTGATAGTGGTCGATTACACGAACAATCTCCGCCTAGGGCTATGATGTCCCCTGGTACAGCATCTCCGGGGGCTTTGTCACCTTTGGCAGTACCAAGAGCTTCTGAACCAACAACAGCTCCGCTAACAGAGAAAGCAGCGTTATCGCTATGGCTGCGAAGGCAGGGTGGTGCTACAATTTCGAAAAAACCACCAGCTTTCCTCAAGGATCTGCGAGTTCACAGGCAGTCTCTGACGTACAGGGGAGCTATGTTGAACATCAACAGATACAGGTTGAGAGCTTCATCCTGCCCCAACATTTTCAGAAACTCTATGACCACCATTGCTAAAGAAAAAGTAAGTGCTTCTAACTTTATATTCTGTAGTTTTCGAATGGTTATAGTAGCAAAAAAAAAAGGAATTTTAAGATTCTTATTTCAAGTAGATGGGTTAAGAAAGTTGATAGGTCTAGTCAGCTTAGAAACTTGTATATAATTATTTCAGTTACGTAGAGTTTTGATTTAATGAACATTATATATTTTTTTCGCGTCATATTTTGTTTTCCGGGTTAAAACGTAACTTGTGTTAATCCGAGTTGTAAGCTAACTCCATATGAAATTTCATTTAGCTATTTTTGTGTGAAATCGTAAAAATGTCCATATATTCATACACAAAAACTTTTTATTCTGTTAAAAGTGTTGGGATTAAAAAGAAATATCATAATCTTTACTGTAAAAAGTAACAGTTCAATTCACAATAGATAAATATGCAATTGTTTCCGACACACTAGGTAACAAAAACATTTAGGCGTCGAATATCAAACGTGGTTCTTACGATAAGCACGATTCTTGGTAATGTTTTCCTCTAGAATAAAATTCTGAGTAGTGAGTAAAATTACACTTTACAACCAATTAATTTACAATTCATCTAATTCTTTTGTAATTTAAATTGCTGTTATTATTTAACAAAAACCTAAATTTACATTGTTTAAGAAAGGAATTGTTGCTCAATAGGTCCTTTGTAATTTTAGAAAATAAAGAATTATCATTCATAATAGTTATAGAATTGATGAAAATATAGCTGAAATATTATTAAATTAAAGCACCAGGCACACACTCACATAGCTCAGGAGTTCACAATATGATGCAACATTTCTGTGGACCAGTCAAAGATCAAAACCGCGGACACTCGTTTCACTGACTAGTTAACTAACCTAACCAAATGAATCTCATAGGCTATCAAAAAACATCAAGTGACAAAATCGCCTCTCGTCTCTACGTACAGGATGTTTAAAGACCGTGATCGAAAAATAAGACAGGCAATAGCCACGGTGATTACAAACATCGTGACATTAAAAAAAATCGCGATAAAAAATAAAAATAAAATACATTTTCCCAACATGCATTATACATTTACATAGGCCCGTGCTCAGCAGTGGGATGATGATTATACATTTAATACTCGTGGTTGTAAGGAAAACGGTATTATTTTTATTTATTGTCGCGATTTTTTTTAAATGTCACGATGTTTGTAATCACCGTGGCCTGTCTTACTTTTCGATCACGGTCTTTATACACCTTGTATATTCTACTCTAACCTCCTCCCAAATTATTTCCAGGTGCAATGGTACGCCGGCCTGTGGGACTTTTGGGACTTAGCTGTAGATGTGCTGGACTTCTCCCACTTGAAGAACCCGGCGTTCCTCGTGTTCACCATCTCCAACTTCCTGCTGTACATGTGGTACGACGTGCCGTACGTGTACATCGCAGACAACGGAATGTCCATGGGCTTCAACGAGTCCCAATCTTCGATGCTGATCTCCATCATCGGGATCTTGAACATGTTTGGCGAGGTGAGTGAGAATTTTTATGATTACATCGAAAATTAAATAGTCAAACATTGGTTTAAAAACTCGTTGTTGAATGAGGTTCAAATCTTGTACCAGTTTTGTGGAACATCCTACCATTAGTCGTTAGTTCGACTTGTCATGTCTGTATACTACAAATATGACTGGCCCCAGGTGCGCGAATTTAATTCGGTGGTTCATACTTATCGCGACATAATTAATCGTTTTTTCATTATAACTGATTAGGTATAGATTATTTCTAATGTTTTAGCTTTATCTATAAAATTCGAATCGATATTACAAAAAAAAAAAAACTGTATGAATAGCGTTGTTATCTTGCAAATTTTTTGCTACGCATATAAATTTTAATCTGTACCGTTAATTTCTCGAATTCCTATAAATTAATTATTTCATATTAAATAAAATAATTCGATTAATGCATTAATAATTTTATTACAATAGGAAAAGTATCTCCCGCCATTTCGTTATCTAAAGCTGCAATTGTTTAACTTGACCCATATAAATTATATATGTATGGCTGATAATACTAAGATAAGGCACGTTACGCAATGTATATTTAATGTTTAATTTTATTATAAAATAGCAGTAATATCAATGAATAAAACTACTAATATCAGAAAACATGTGTGATGTTAACGAGTGTAATAAATTAATGATTAAAAAAGCAGACACCTAAGAAATTCCTAAAAACTTAGGTGTGCAGGATTCATCACGATGTTTTCCTTCACCGTTAAAGTACGTGATAATTCTTTGTGAACTTATAAAAATATGTGAACATAATCACCGACTGGAACATGATGTCACGCAGCACATTATCGTTTCTCACACTTCTTTAATGACATAACACTGTAATCATATCATCGATGCGAAGTGTCCAGTATCAATTATGTAATTTGTTTACTTCCATACTGAATCACTGTCTGTCTGTTGCACGTGTCGGGTATTTGTATCGAGGCGGCCTTCGCAGAATATGTAGGAGAAATGTATGCTAATATCATTTTAAAGTAGTTTAATAGCCACGTTATAGTTATAATAATAGTTTAAATATTTGATTTGTGTCTGCAACAATAGTTTAAATATTTGATTTGTGTCTGCATGTTTTATAAACAGTAATTTTTGTAGTTCTTGAATCCAATGACACAAGATTTATATCTACTTGTGGGATTTTTATTCACCATTCGATACCTCGTCAGATGCAAAAAGACGTATGTCGAGGTCTTCGAAAACGTCGCGCGGAGTATTTATTTGCTTAGTTGAATTAGGTATCTAGTTCATATCCTTCGCTACTATATTGACTAAAACTTTTCTGTAGCCGTGATGAGCGCCCTAAATAGGCCCGGTTCACATGGACTCTTCCAAACTCCTAATACGCATAGACAACGTGAACAGAACGAGTCTTTTCCGAGGTCACACGCAATCCGTATTCGATGAGGGTGCTACGTCCTAGCTGCAAGCCCCGGTCTTAGTCGTATCTTACAACAGACAGAAATGCCTGATAGCATCCCCAACCAATAGTTTTCAGCCTCTTAAAATCAAAGTCAAAATACTATTTATTCAAATAGACTTTCACAAGCTCTTTTGAATGGTCAATTTTAAACTATTTTAAACTATTGCCGCTTCGGAACGTGTTATCGCTGTGGAGAAGAAATGGCATGAAACTATTGACGATTCAATTTGATTGTGACGATTCAAAGGCATTTGTAAAAGTGAATTTAAAGATGATTTTTAACTTTGACTTTGAATGTGCCACTTGCAGATCCTGCTGGGCTGGGTGGGCGACTGGAAGTGCGTGAGTCCGAACCTGGTGTACGCGCTGTGCATGTTGCTGTGCGGCGCCGTGACGCTGGCGATGCCGCTGCTGCACAGCTACGGCGCGCTCGCCGCCGCCGCCGGCGCCTTCGGGGCCTTCATCGCCGCCAACTACTCGCTCACCAGCATCATCCTCGTCGAGCTGATCACGCTCGAGAACTTCACCAACGCCTACGGCCTGCTGCTGCTCATACAGGGCGTCGCCAACTTGATCGGACCGCCGCTGGCTGGTGAGTTCATCATCATCATCATCATCAGCCCATATACATCCCACTGCTGGCCTGGGCCTCCTCTACAACTGAGAGGGTTTGGCCCTTAGTCCACCATGCTGACCTAGTGTGGGTTGGTGGACTTGGCCAGCGTGTGTTCATATTTAAATTTAATATCCAACTCTTAATATCCTATTTCTCATGTGTCTCTCCCTCAATGTCTCTTGAAAGATTCAAATACCATCAGCGGCCTGTCTTACCTTTTGTATGCCAAGATAAAAGGATGAAGACCACCAATGCTTGCCTTCACTCACTGTCTGCTTCCATGATGTGATGTCATTCAAAATCTTATTCAAGATACAGAAATGAGCCTTTAAAAAAATAATCACGTTGGCATGATTTGCGTGGCAAAATATTTTCGTCATTTTATACTTGTTATTGTTTTTGCCCCTACCGTATTTATTAACTTACCTGACTGCATTGAAACTATCGTGCCAGAATAAAATCAAAACAAAAATGTCATAGGTAATTAAATTATGAAAATAAAATTGTACTCAAACAAAAATTTGTATTTTTCCAGGCTGGATCTACGATATGACACTATCATACGACTTGTCGTTCTACATGGCCGGTGTGTTCATCGGCCTGTCGGGCGTGATTCTCTTTGTCCTGCCCATACGGAAGCTCATCAAAAGCAGAAGGGACAGGAAGCAACCGCTCACAGAGGAGAAAGCCAACGGACAGGTCAAACAGAATGGTAACTTGATTGTCTAAAAGAATATAAAAGTATTATGATGAATCCAAATATTTAATTTAATGAAACATTTCCAATACTTGATGTACAGAAATAATTATTATCATATTTGGAGTTCATCTACTCAGAATATACAAAAAAACAATGTAAAATTGTTGCGGTTTCTCCACTGCTATGCATATATGACACAACATATTAAACACTGAGTAATGTATGGGGTTTCTTTGGAATTGACAGAGTTGTAGAGTCCTAAACATATAGCATAATATAAATATATATATATATGATTATGAAGAACTCTAAAATCTCACATATACTGGCTTACTGACAATGTCCCTAAACCAATATTTTTATTAAAAAATAAATGAGAGTTAATTGTACCCAAAAATGAAACGATTCTACTCGTCTAATTCGTTGTGATTATGACACTATTGTTGGTTGTAAAATTGTGAAATAATTCTTATATTGTATAATATAATAATTACTATACAGTGACATTGAAATAAGGTTGTTGTGTGATTCTTCATTGATTAGAGATGTAACAAATATATTAACATAATTTGGAATTACAATATTGCCCACTTTTGGTATATATATTTTATCCGGTTTGAAGGATCAAAACATGCATGGCCATTTTAGTGACAATGATAAACAATAGCAATATTTAAAAATTTATAATAATTTAGAGGCCATGTTTTAATGTGGGAGATTCAAAGGAGATGTTATAGTTAGAATTTCTTCAATAAATTGGACAATTTTTGTTACATCTCTATATTGATAATACATTTTGTAAAAAAATAAGTAATAATCTATTTAGTATTGCATTAAATTCTAAAGTTAATTAGACAAGTTGGTAGGTATTTGGATAGACTAGAATAAGGGTCAACGAACGTTTATCTTGTTAAAGTGCGTTATATTGGACTAATATTGTTATCTTGTTAGAAATTATTACATTATGAAAATTATTTGCTCTGAAATTTACTACTTTAAAGTTGTATTAACTTTTCCAGATTAGTATCAAATAGCTTTTCAATACATTATGTAATAAGTGACTTCTTTAAAGCTTGATGATGATAATAATATTGGTTCAATTGAAAGGTTATTGAGATAATTATAAGATGTATCAACCAACCAGTCTATGAAAGTTTATGCTTGATCTATTACAAATAATTATTTCAACGGATTTGAATGTTGGTTTTGTATTACAAGGCAATAAAAAGTGATTATAAATAGTGAAATTTTTAAACATTATCTGTAAGTTATCGGTGAGATAACGGAAGGCTTGAGGTATTCTTGCATGGATTTTTTTAATAAAAAGGAGTGATTTTATATGTTATTGCACAAATATATAACTCAGAATCAAGAATGGTTATGAATAGTAATAAGGATAACTGAAAATATAGGAATATAGTTGCCTCATCACATTTTATATACATGAGGTTTGAAGTTGTCTGTGTGTTGACTAAGATGCACTTGATTCCCTCAAGGTTGTGTATGGAATCTACGAATAATATAGAATAATCATTCTTTAATTCGTTACAATATATAAATGATTAAACAGATTGGTTTTATTATTTCCATTATCCATACAAGAAAATCTCAGTGACAGACAAATCGCGACTGATTGATTTAATATATCGAAAAATTGTTGGAGTAATTGTACAGTCCAGTTCATATCTATAAACAAATAATTTTAGAGAAATAGTGAAATCACAACCAAAGACTGCCTATCGAAATCTGGATATGATCTTCCTTTAGATATTATAGGTGGGCTGAACCGGATTCCCCTTGTCAAATTGTAGTTATATAGGGAGAATGGTTCAGTCTTTAGTCTATTCTGAGGGCATGAATTCGTGAGCCCATTGATTCAGAAAAACGTGGAATTATCCTGTGGTAACTGATGGAATTAGTAGTTAAAAAGTTAGTAATCTCCTATTTTGGCATAAAGGAAAAAATTCTAAAATGTGATAAAAATGGCGATTATGACATAAACTAAATGATTTTTCGTGATCGTAATTAGTCACTTGGTATGTTAAAAATATATTAATATAAATATTTTTAACAAATGTAAATGCATCAGTTCACACAGGTCAATTTGAAGATTTGTACTAATGATGAAGTCAATGCACCCTGAAAGTGTCCTTTAATTGCAATATTATACAAATCGGTAGAATAAAAAAGCCCTAATAATAAAATACCTACTAGGTTTTCTCACTTTATAAGTCTTAAGTACCAAGAGGAACATAGCAATAAATAGATTAAGGATCTTGAAATCTCGCAATCATAAAATAAGTACATACTGCCTTCAGAATAGACATTTGTAATCATTCGGCAGATACATTTATAAAAGAGTTATATTAACGGTTTTATATAATGTAATTAAACATAAAGTTATATACCAAAAATATCGTAGGTTGGTATGGATTTCTTAGATTGAATCGCGATAATTAGATCTGCGATTTTAGCACCCTGTTTTACACTAGCAGTGATTGATGTTGAGTCTAACCGCACATAAATATTGTTGTTGTCTAAATAAGTGGAAAATTATTGTGAAGTGGATAGGATAGTGTACGAGAAATGTTGTTTGAAAAAGGCAGGGACATTAAAAACTGAAGGTATACTTCTACAGCACATTAAATGATGCTGAATATGAATAATGAACATATAAACTAATAGGATCAGTCATACAGTCCATTCATTAAGTGGAACAGTATTCACTTTGTCAGCATGGTGGGAGTTGAAGTAGACAAAAAAGGGGTGACTTACTATAAAGTAAATTGTGGAAGTCTATCAGAAATCAAAAGCTTTTAGTAGCATGGCAGCATTGCATCATCATTACACCACTTATATCATAACATTGTCATAAACTTATCCACAATATGTTGCGGTTTGACTTAATCGATACACTGTGAAAATTTTCTACATTAAAGTTGACTTAGAAAACATAGTAGATATCTTTAAAATGAGAGTAAGTAAGGTTACAAGTTCCTCTCAAAACGAAACGAATGTTTCAATAATTTTTTGATGATTTGACTCGATATTATTTTGAAACAAACCCTACTAGTAATGATGCTATCAGAGAAGCTAACTGAGATAGCCTTTCTCCCCTAAAAGTCAATATGACTAAACTGCTAAGTCAGCTTCATGTATCTTGTATAATTAAGAAAACAAATAATATTAGTATACATTAGGCATACTTTTAAAGTTTAACGATATTTTGTTTGCAGTATTAGCTTGAGACAAGTTTATTCAGAAATAACAACAACACAGCAAGCTAAGAAGGACTCCTCGTACATTCAAAAGAACCAATTGGTTTTCTTGGCATTGAAAATATTAATTATTTTCACATAATGTAAAATGATAAAGGCATGAAGAGAGGTAGCAGTCAAATCTGTCAAAAATTTATTAAATTGTATTTCCAATTTGATGCCTTTATCAAAATCCTTTGAATATTATAAAGTGATTATAACAAAACACTATTGTATGATACTATTTTTTCCCTTGTAACATCTCAATTATCGAACATGACAAATATCTTTTATGATATGAAATGTAGCTTATAGGTTTTAAGTGATGGTAACATATATCTTGCCACTTTGCAATAATGCTGTTTTTCATACTAATTCATGGGTTCAACAGGCCAATAAGTTCAAATTCAAATTATATTAGGGCCTCTTCCCAACCACAGATTATAAAAGTGATAGGGAATAGAGTATATTAGGGAAAGACAGTGTACATATTTTATGCCCAACTCCCATATTAAATATAACACCAAATTGTTGGATGAAATGATACATACTGTTATAATAAAAGCATATATTGTTGCAATGCTTAGCTGTAGATTTAGTGAAATTCAATTTTTAAATGGACCATAGTTACAAATTATTTTAATATAATATTTAGTGTAAAAATCTGCTGTGCAGGCTTAGTTTATTACTAGATAATATTTTTGTGGTCAGTTGAACGGACAGATGCACATACTTTATATTAAGAAGGAAATGTGTCAGTTTGGAAAGAAGTGAAAGAACTAATAGTTCTAAGGTCTGCTTTGGAGTGCTTTTTTATTTTAAAATATTTTCGATCCATAAATATTAAGTGTGTTTAAATTAGATAGTGTTTTTATTATTTAATATTTTTAGTAAAATCAGTGTATCATTAGATCTATTTACTTTTTTATGAAAACTCTGATTTATTTTATGTCTTAGTAGTAAAGGCCTGATGATGTTGAATATAATTTATTCAATGTTTGACAAACAATAGACTAAATAAATTGTACGGGCAGCTAAGCTATTGCTGTTATTAATATTAATATGTCACCATTGAAATCAGAAATATGTTCAAGATATCAGGTTTTTGCTCTACAGTTTTCTGTCATATGTTTTACAGTAAAACTTTAAGTGTATAGTTTTCAACTATTACTTTAAGCTAACAGGTCCTTACATGTTTTGCGTTCTGTGTGGGTGGAATTGTTGACTTATTAATCAGAATACTTATTAATAAGAGTGTTCCAGATGTTGAATATTATTTACAAATAAGATTAGTCATTTCTTTAAGCATTATTTGTTTGTTATCAACCAGTTGTGACCTAAAATTCAATAGAATTTTTTAAATGAAATGACAATGGTAATATTATTCAGAACCTATAATTTGCTTTTACTTAGTTCTTATTTTAAATCAAAGATAGAATTTCTATGATTTAGTACCTTTTATACCTTTATGTAAAAAGTCTTTGTTTGGTTATAGTCCTTTATTTCATTCTGGCTAATCCAATTTTGTAACAACAATGTTTTTAATTTTCCTATCATGTGCACGATTGTTTTTTCAGTTCATAGTAAACATGTTGCCTTGTTTGGAAAATGCTGTAGCGACCCATATGTACAAATGAAAGTGAATATGCTAAATATAATGTTTTACCTATACATATATTATACACATTATAACTATACATACGTATTGATGTAGTGCGTCGGTCCAAAGACATGTAAGTGATCGTGTAAACGGGTATAAAAATCGTATTATGTATATATATTGATATTGTGTATCTTTAGATTACCCTTTAGTAAAAACTATCATTTTTTGAATTTCATTTGTTTTTTTTCCGGCTTTATTAATAGCTTTTATTTGATGCAAGAATTATATAGAACAGTTTCAGGTCCATTTGTTTAATTTCGTTTTTCTGATTTCATAGAACACATATTAAGGTAAAAAATAATAATAAACGAATTCAGTGCATTTTTAAAATATCTTTAAAATACAGTCTTTTTGGTAATAAATATACGGACAATGATTAAATTTTTGGCTGTGTTACTATAAACCTTTATAAAAACTCGGCAATTCATTTCTAGAAATACAGACATTGTAAACATTTTGCTCACATTCTCTAATAAAAAAAAGTGAATCTTTTATATCATCGAGCAGAGTGCCTCAAAATATTTTCTCCATAGCTCTCTTAAATAAATTTGGCATTAGGTATTCAATTTGGACAAATTATTTCATCTTTTTGTAGTGTAGATCACATTATCCTTACATATAAATGTTTAGATATGCAGGTACCAACTATACACTTGGTTTCATTTTCCGGTGGCATTTTTAATCATCAAAAATTAAAATATGTAAATGTATAAATATTGAAATTACGATGTGAATAGTCTTTGGGTAACAAATGCTGCCAAATAATTATAAAGAACATATCTAAACATCTATATTTGCCAAAATATACTAAAAACTTATACCGATTCTCAACAATTTACTGTTTATTACCTATTCAATAACATTTATAATCGATATATTAATCATTTATTCAAAATATTTTAATCTGTCTTCAATTTGGCGGGCTTTGCAAACCGTTTTTTAAGTATTCCGTTTTGGTTAGAATTTTTAATTTATGATAGGTACATATTGACATTTCTTAATGTTTGTTAAATTATATATTTTTTGTATTTTCGTCAGTTACTATTAATCAAAACAATCTTCGCCCTGAGATCGGTGATACATTTAAGTAAAATCTTATTGTGATCAGAACATTCAGAACACCACAAGATAAGCAATTGATTGTTGTAATAAAAATATTATGGGTGAACTTCATGAAACTTCAACGATTTCCAAATATATTATTATGCTGTGACTGTACTGTCACTTTGTAGTGACAGCAGAACTTGAGATACTATGGCAACACCTTGAAAGTCGCTTTTAGAGGATACGGAAATTCTACCACCCTTAAGGTACTGAAAAAATATTTAATGTTGGAGAAACTTATATCTAGATATCATAATATAAAACTTGGTCACCAAGGTTATTCTATGCATGCAGTAAGTATGATACATCTTGTTCAAGGATTCACTATTTATTTATTTATGGAAGACTAACAGGTACAATATAACTAGGTTAAAAAAACATAACAATTAACTTAAAGCCAATAATAAGTCTTCACTAATAGATCAGTAAAAACTAAAAAAGTGTGCAATAAAGTAGATAACAATTAAAGTAAAATAATAATAATAAATTAAGTAAAAAGACGAATAAAGCTACCACTAAAAAGGTTACTAAAAGAACCCAATCACATTATAATATTAATCCGGTTTTTGGATAAAATTACGGCTCAAACATCTCCTTGCAGATGCAACACTCACCGAAAACGGGTCTAGATTATGGTTTTTACAAAGCCTAATGAAGTTGGCGCATGCACTATTAAGGGCTTTTTTATTTCTTTAATCTAGTTGACTTTTGAATAGTAGCATTCCTTACATATAAGAAATTTTTCTGGTTTTAATGCACGTGTATTTGCAAGATGGTGAATTTTGTTGAAGTCCACCCATAATTAATAAGTAGTTGATAACAAATATGTACCTCATGAAATAGTTCGGGGCCTTTTAAATTGATATAAGCCCTAAGTTAAGAAATTAATTGAAGTATTGTAAAAATATATAATGATCACTAGCTTGGACGATTGTTTTATTTGTATCCATCCTTATAATAATGTTGAATGGTTGAAACTGTTGGCCGCAGTAAGAACTCCATCCAATTTGTATTGAGACGTGGGAACGAAACAATGAAATCACAGTTTTTTTGAAAACATGACTGCTACACAAGATCGGTGTTATTTATGGCCCTTCGTTTTGCATTCAAGAGGAAACTGTTTCTTTCTTGCAGATTTTTTTTTTACTGCCTCGTGGTCTCGCGGTACTAGTATGTGCCGTGCGATCTAGAGGTCCTGCGTTCGATTCCCGGGTCGGGCAAAGTGTTATTGGGTTTTTCCATTAGGAAATTCTCAGTAGCAGCCCGGAGTCTGGAAATGTGCCCAAAAAACGGCAATAGGCTCGCCCCTTATTACGTGGGACTGATACATACGTGGCAAAATGTGGGTGCAGTAATGCACCTCTGCCTACCCTTTCGGGGAATACAGGCGTGAGATTATGTATGTGTATGTATGTGACTGCTAGACTGAACTGCAATAACTTTCAGGATGGCGAAGTAGGAGGCTTCCGTATGTTCTTTCGGCTTCTTGTCAAATTGATTATAGCCTATCGCCGTCCACTGCTGAACATAGGCCTTCTTAAGTAGGCACCAATCATCCCGGTCTTCCTTTTTCAAATCGTGGGACCATCGTACTAAGTACGTACTTTAAAATACTTTATTAAAATACTTATACCATCAAGAGGTCCTGGGTTCGATTCCCACGTCGGGCAGTTATTGAGTTTCCATTAGGGAATTCTTAGTAGCAGCAATGAGTCTGGAAATGTGCCCGAAAAACGGCAATAAGCTCGGCCCTGTTACGTGGGATTAAGAAAGTGGCGAAACGTAGATGCAGTAATGCATTTCTGCCGCGCCTTTAAGGAATACAGTTGTAGCTATGTAGGTACCTACTATGTATGTACTTTTAAGTTTTATATTCCTTACCATGTTTATACAACGTATTAGAGAATCCACAAAAGTGAAGTCTTCGCAACAGCCAATTCTGTCCATAAGTGTCATTTATTATTGGTCTACATTATAAATTTGCATATGAAAAAAAAAACCGACAAAAAATACGTTTTCGTGGTTGTAAGGAAAACGTTTTTTTTAATTTTTTGTCACGATTTCTTTAATGTCACGGTGTTTGTAATCACCGTGGCTATTGCCTGTCTTAGTTTTCGATCACGGTTTTTATACACCTGTATACTGTATCACTTTTCTGATTAATATAATATTAAACAATGAGAAATCCAATTGACCAGAGAAATATGTGCAATGTGCATCACATAACATTGTCGCGCTTTGTAACTGCTTTTATCTATGTCTATGCGTAGTTAGATCTGTAAGCGAATAAAGAGAAAATCCGCAATATATGATAAGCGAGATCATCGACATCCATAGGTTGGAACACACTGGTAAATTGTGTCTACTAGAAAATGGTGAAATTGTGATCAGTCGATACTGTATTTGTATAAAAATCATGTATTGTTCTTCTATCTAGAACGTTGAATGCTAAAAATCATCATTATCATCATCATCATCCCTTATACCAGTGGCGGTACTTCCATAGAAGCCCAAAAGCCCATCTTGCCTTACAAAATTCCGAATAATAATCTTTAAGCTTTAAATCTTTATTTAACAAAGGTAATTTGACATATAAATGAGAATATACTGACCCCACAATAAACAATTATAAACTAGACATTATAAAATTAACGTATAACGCTTTTGAGCTTCTATGGAAGTAGGTACCGCCACTGCCTTATACGTCCCACTGCTGGGTACTGCCCTCCTCTACAATTGAGAGTGTCTAGGCATTAGACCATCATCAAGAAAATTCCTAAGAACGTTTTAGGTGTGCAAGTTTCCTCACGATGTTTTCCTTCACCGTTAAAGTATGTTATAATTCATTGTGTCATGCTAAAATAGGCACATAATAGGCATATAATAGGCACAGAATTATATAGTTCGCTAATATCAAATGTAATGCCAGCTGCATTTGCATGCAACATGTGCACTTTAAGAGATGATTGTCGTCTGCCGTTGCATATTATTACGCAGGGTACGATAATTGTTTGAAACTTAAGCGACTCCTTTTATAAAGGCGTGTGTTTAGATGAGATTTATGTAATAATAATTTAATGGCCATGTTTGAAGCTTATGCCCTGCTGGTTTAAGGGTGAATGTTTAAAAATAAAGAATGTTGTCTGGGCGAAAACGTCTTGCTGCTGAGTAGGTACAGACTTCCAGTCGGTTTAGAGAGATATGGCCATAGTTCACCGCTTGCGCCTAATGAGGGAACGTAGAATTTCCATACTTAAAAAAATCTAAGTAGGTACATATGTTACCTCATGATGTGGTTTTCTCCTGAGTTTTTGTTGCGTATTGGATTGGAATTAACACGTACCTTATTACTAAGTCTGAGATTTGTAAGATTTTATAAATATCTAATAGGAATTTCTTACTTATACATTAATAAGCCACACTCATCGCTATTATACAGGCATGGTAAAGTGATCGCATTGGCTGATGGTAGGTTCAGGTCGGACCAAATAAAGTGGCACCTGGCGAAAAAAATATTTAGATAGTCATTCATTCCTTCACACAACTGACCTGTTAGCGGATAGACATAGTCTGGTCCTGGAACAAGAAAAAATTGCGAGGGTCGTTATGGCTCAGTAGTTACCAGGTACTAAGGTAGATACGAATATCCTAGCACATGAAATTTATTTATACCTAGTGAAAAAAAACATGAAGTTTTATGTTGGTTTTCTGTGATACATCGCTTAGACTGGCTTATTTATACCACAATTTCATCTTCTTTCGACGTGGCTCCATAATTAATCATCACATGTTCTATATGCTCGTTCGTAGGACAAAATAGGCTAGCCATATCACACTTCGTAAGTTCTACATCATCTTTCCTTATTAAATAACATCCACCATAACGTCAGAATAAAGTTTTCATCAGCACATATCATAAAATTGTGTAACAGTTGCAAAACTAACAATGTAAGAGAATATTTCACTCACGTAGGTCCAAGATTCAATCCCCGTCGACCGCGAACCGTTCGAATTGATTTCAACGCAAAAGCTTGGAATATCCAGGGATTTTATAACCCGTTTCACAAGCGGGATTACTTTTGCAAACGTGTTTTCAAATAAATATTTCACAAAAGAAAAGCAACTGAATATGAAGCAAGCAACATTTTGACTCGTCTAGTCAGGGAATTTCTTTGCATGCATACATAGCAATTTTCGTGAAGAGGTAGACAGAAGTATTTCCATACCCACCAAATATAAGGTAAAAGCACCAGTAGATGACCACTTAAGGACACAGAAATTTCTTTTTTAATGTTTAACTTTAATCATCATTCGAATTCAATGAGTGTATTTTTTTGTAAACTCTGTGCAAGTCTTTTAACGAAACAAACCAGTATTTTTTCTTGTACAATGGTTGAATAAAAGTTAAAAAATAAAAATAAAACCTAATAGTAGAGATTTCGTAGTTGACCACCTAAAAACTAGTAGATGACCATTCAGATTCATAAATTATTTGTTAAATAAGAAGCCAAATTGAGACAACTTAGCGTTTTATTTAAAATATAATAATAATAAATCCACCGCTCTTTAAAAATTATATAAATGAATGTAGGTCTCTGAAACTACTACTAGAAAATCATGGTAAAACGGAATCAGTAGTGGACCACCCACACATCTCAATATTGTAAACCAATTTCCGTACCTATTTAAATACCCTGCTCCCTCAATTATTCTTAAACGAATAAGAAATACAAAACACTTTATTATAATAATGCACGTATTGATTCAATGCAAAGAAAATAAAATTTCAGTAAAGAGGTAATAATGAATTTCCCAGAATCTTTCCCAATAAGTCATTGAAAATTTATCAACATAATACCTACACTTACGCATTCTCATTAGTGGAATTCCTCTATTAATCAATGTTAAACATAAAGGCATATTGTGCACCTTTGTGTAATATTTCTGATTTTTTGCCGCAATCTGTGTTTCTGCTCAGCCGTTTCCGTTTTACCCCATTAACTAAGTCTTCTGTTATAAGCCAGCTTATCGCACCCCTTCTCACAACATTAGGCCGACGTTTATTGGGTTAATCGCATGATATTTCTAATAATTTCAAGTCTAGATATTTTGTATTGTCGTGCTCAAGTTTTGTAGCAAGCTAAGCTAGTTTTTGCTCAGTATAATTATCAAGATGCTTGATATTGTGATAATAATGTAATTATATGAAAATAAGGATTATCTTTTTAGTAATTAAGGAGTGAATTTAAGATTGTGAAGTTGGAGTTGGTATTGTTTGTATAGAAGCACGGAATTCTTTATTTTTTGATGTTAAGGTACTGTAAAAATCAACTGTGTTCAAAGCTTTCCCTTTTTTGTGCATAGCACTTGTATGAAGATATTTAGCTAAGGGTAGTAATTCAATGAAACGTTAATAAACCATGCCACACTGTAGATACTAAATTAAATAAAGTTATAGATAAAAATGTCGCATAAAGTCGTAATCTAGAATACTTTATGTAACCGCTTGGAGTTTAATGTATTGCAAAATGTGAGCACAAAGTAAACAAGACAGACAGTAGACGGCGGCCGCTGCAAACGGTGTAATTCGCAAATTGACTCGATACTTATTCCAGTGCCGTAAAAACGTATTAACATTTTTACGAGTTCAATATGAAAAATTGGAAATGTACCGCCATGTTATTTGGGACGTAAGGAATTTTATATCCTCACTTTGAGGGGCTCGCGACTCCGTCTGATGTCATGCTGCATTTGCTAGTAAGAAGGCTTGGGAACATCAATATTGTTTTAAACAGCATCGTCAGTCTCCACAACTGAGAGGGCTGTAGGCTTTAGACCACCACGCTGGGCTAGTGCGGGTTGGCGGACATTTTAAACATACTTCTTATCAGATATATTTAATGGATCATGATAAAAATAGGGAAAACATACAAATCCTGTGGAATCAGAAACTACGAGAGACTTTTCAGTCTCACAAATACCCAGACCTGGAACAATTATTTGTGGATCACACAAACATTTGAGTCTGAAAACAATAATCTATGTATATAAAAAGTCGCAATAACATATTGATACGACAATCCTGTAGTATTGGTGCTACCACCAAATTAGGCAAGCGACAATGAACGAAACGTAGTATATATATACCTATTGCTTTACATCGGTATTTTATGTGACAGTGGTGTAAAATATTGGCTTACCCTCACTATAGTAAAGGTAATACTAGACCAAGAGAACAGGCCTATGAAAAAAATAAAAAAATAATAAGTCACGACTACAGACAGACAGATCATTGCTTAAGTTATTGCAACGAGATGACAAGTAATAAGATATAACTGCTCCCGCGAGGTCAATATGTTATTCGTGAGCGAAATGTCGTTTTTACGTAGTTAATAAACCAATAAACCTAAATATGTGGATTTTCGACGAGTTATTTGAGGTTATTTCGTTTATTGGCATCATATAAAACCATTATTCATATAATTCAATCATTCATTCGGTCATTCCGTGTTATTGACCAATGGCCACTTTAATGTCACAAATCACAATATAGTTCTGATTTAGTTGAGAATGTTTAATTGTACTAATTCTACCTTTTAATCTTTAACATCTCAAAAACCGGAGATCTATTCAAACTTGCCAAGTAAGCTTTAAAATGCTAAAACAATTTCATCCCGATTTCATAAAACCATCCGTAAGTTTTCTTTTCAATAAATCCCGGACGGACTCTCATAACCGAGAAATTAAGCATCCAAACATAAAGCGAGGTCAGTGGGGCGGGTTTTTAAATTTAAACTTTTTTAAAGCAACAAATCTTATATTTTTTATTTTGCGCGGGATCCGCTTGAAGTGGTGGCCGCGGCTGAATGTGACAGGGCGAAATTAAATCCTACTACGAGCTAGCACTTATTAAATTCTGCCCGAAAAACTGCTCTTTCCGAGCACAATGGGTAATCTAGCGGCTTGGACTCGCGGAGACATGGCTGCCGCCGCCCCCGAGTTATGAACTAATAGCGGTATTGACGCATCAGCACAATTTTGTACGTTGCGCACGTTCAACTCTCGAATCGCTGAGGGTAAAGTTGGTATTAAAATGCTTCTCTTTGTTACGTTATGCAGAGTTTTGATGTTGTTTTCCGTTATACAATATTCTTCGTAGTAATGCATAAAGTAAAGTAATGTAAAAATAGTAAATATTTTAAAAGTGTGCTCAGTTTTTTATGCTAGTTGCATAAAATTCATGAGGAAACTTTCATCAATCCACTTTCTCCCATGTTTTGTTTCTGTTTCAGTAGAACTGGTGATAACGCTAATTATGAAATCTCAGATTTAATAACATAATTTTCATAAAGCTTATTATAGTGAGAATAAGTCGTAGAAATGATTACTTATTAAGTGAAGAAACTCGGTATGATCTATGTTCTTCATGAGACAAGTTCTCTCACTAGTGCCACATTCCGAAATCAATCTTTTTATGTCTAGAGACATACATATTACATACATACATACATAAACTTACACCTGTACCTATTCCCTGATGGGGTAGCCAAAGATGCATTTCTACACCCAGATTTCGCCAGGTATGTATCAGTCCCACGTAATAGGGCCGAGCCTATTGCCGTTTTTCGGGCACATTTCCAGACTCCGTGCTGCCACTAAGAATTCCCTAATGGAAAAACCCAAAAACATTTTGCCTGACCCGGGAATCGGACCCAGGACCTCTAGATTACACGGTACATACTTGTACCGCGAGACAACGAGGTAGTCATGTCTAGAAACAAATATGTAAAATACTGAAAATAACTCATAAGCAACACGCTATTCCCCCGCTGTCACTAGCGCCCATCCCACAGTCTAGCATTAAGCGTAGTATTAAATTAATATACGGATGTGTCGCAAGGTTCGCGACGTGAATTGTTGGATTGTACGCGCACCAGATAATATTGTTTACCATTTTACAACAGCCGGCGCTACGCCGAAGCCGCACGCTGTACATCCGCGCTCATAATTCTTATCACATTTTGCACGTCACTGCAAATATGAAGTTAATGTCCCGTCGCGAGGCAAATTAAGCACTGCTTGACGTGTTTATTTTCACTGCTTTTGGTGGGTGAAAATCCGAGTTTGTTTTATGTTTTAATTACGAAAGTGTTTTATGCAATAAAACTTTGATGTAGTTTATCTTGTTTATGACACTACATTCCCGCGATTTTGTATGCATAAACTTCAAAATTGAAATGGTAATGTGAGGTATTAAAAGTTGAGTTATGTGCTAGTTCAACCACAAAGATATTTGTATATTTGGTGTAGGTATGAGATGATTTCAGACTCATAAACTGATCTCTACTGTTCTGTAGTAAGTAGATTTATAGATAGTAAGTACAGTATTGTCTACACGAGCCATCAAAAAGCGATGGATTTCCGTCTTTCATCACTAATGACACAACACAACATTAAGATACTACCTCACGGTAAAATTACAATCTATTAAATACACTTAAGTGTGTTATTCGGTACACACAAAAATGTCAAAGTCAAGCAACATTTTTATCTTAAAATCGAAGCGTAAAACTCAAATGAAAGAGTCTAGAATTCAAAACAGAAAATGCTAACGTTCTTTGTGCTGTTACAAAGGGGAAACGTTTACATTTTTCATGACAGATTTTGTCGCAGCTCGCTTTGCTATTTCTTTGTAGTGTTCACTCTTTATTATTGTTGAAATGCCAACTGTCGATCTAACAAAATTTAACAAAAGGTTCCTTTAATTGCTTAAAATATTGAAGCACCATGTTTAGTTTTACTCCAATTTTCATCAACATTGGACAAAGGTCTCCTCTAAAAATTTTAAGGAATCTAGTCTGATTTCTTTAGGAAGGATAGACAACTAGATAGTCGTACATTAGCATTCTATTAATAAGAGAAAAACATACTCGTAAAAAAATTGGAAACGACCCACTTTCTGATTCATTGACTGATGGTAAGCACAGTGGAGTCCAAAAAAATTATACCGACCAGCGAGAAACGATATGGTCACCCGCTGGTCGACACAATCATGCCGGCCCGCAAAAGTAAATAATAAGTGATGTAAAATATACAATATTCAATATTTCAAAAAATCTGTATTCGGAATAATTAACAAAAATGCTAATGTGGTGAGATGTGTGAAATGTTAGTCGTTGTTCTAGTTTTTTTTTTCATAAATTTAGTACGTACGTACTCAATTTTACTATCTGCGAATGTTTTAGGTATAAACTATAATTATTCCGTAATGATTTTCTTCAATTAACTATTTATGTTATGGATTAATATTTGTGTTATGGATATGAAGCTACAGACCGTGTGACAAAAAATATTAATTATCTATGTTTTAGATTAAGCCTCGTATGCTTTTACGCGTTATACGAAATGTGTTTTTACGCGATTGCATTTTTAGGCAGAAACTGACAATCAGATCTTATCGTTATAAAAGCCATACTATATTCGTCATTCATAAAAAATACTGGGAGAATTTCCTAATATTTCTATAGAAACGCCTTTTTATGCTACAAAGACAACTCCATTGTGTCCTAAAGGTAAGAGTTCCAGTGATTTAAAAATATCTCGTGAAGAGTAAGGTTCTCCCTCTTAACAGTTCATTTTAGATTTCACAATGGAGGGCATTTGTCACGTCATTATTAAATCGAACCGGTATTTTTCTCTTTCATAGTTCGCTTCGTTCAATGGGTTATTATATTTTGCTGCCATTCTCTGCTTCTCAAAGGCTGATTAAATATCATAATTTTGTAAAAATAAAGAACAAAATGGTAGAAACATTAAATTTGTATTGAGTTTAAATATTAACAATATTATGATGAAAATATAATAGACGACAAGACTATTGCCGTTCACTAAGAAGTTTCTATTTTGCTGGGAAACGTTCGATAACTCTTCTACAAACCTGACGGTCAGAATGTCACAATCGCACGGAGCCCAAGTATTTATTGTCAAGAAAAAATAACATTTTTATTAAGGTCTATTAAATTATATCGCCGACAGTACCTAATGCGGCAGAACACGAAATATGTGCGTTACAGCCGCTTTGTGTCTTAATTAACTATTATATAGACGAAATATGGCGTTTAATTATCCCACATCCACACACTCACTTCCCCGAATTAATTCCCACGCATTCGATTTACACATCTTTGCACACACGATTTTCTATTTCTGGCAACCTTAATTTTATTTCCTGATAGTATCCAAGAAAGCTAGTGCATTAGCTATTCAGAACTCTTTTTAAGTCGTGATGGTCTCGTCGAAAATCTCGACGATCGCGGGTTCAAACATCATGCACACACTTCTGACTCTTTGAAGTTATGGGTGTATTCACAAAGAATTATCACATACTTTAACGGTGAAGGAAAACATCGTGATGAAACCTGCACACCTAAAAGTTCTTAGGATGAACCAGGAGCCTCTTCTGAGGAGGATAGTTGAAGGGGGTTAGAAATTAATCTATTACCCTAGATAAGAACAACCTACAGACATTCTCACAAACAAAGGAAAGGAAGTTAACAAAAAATATGAATTTCAGTAATAAATAAGGCCTCTAACCCGCACTAGTCCAGCGTGCTGGACTAAGGCCTAAACCCTCTCAATGGTGGAGGAGGCCCGTGCCTAGCAGTGGGACGTATATGGGCTCCTCGAAGCAGTTACAGGACATTTTAACTATAGTAAAATGTAACGTTTCGATGTTATAAAATTGTTTCTAAATTAACTTAAGCAAAAACACGAGCTAAGCCTTACAAATAAATATTGTTATCATCATTAAAGTCCTTTGCATCTTTAGAAAAATTTACATTCAGTATAATAATTCAATTAACCAACACCGCGACCGTTTACATGTTAATAAAATCGCAAACAGTACATTTTAATACGAAAAGTCATCTGAAAGAAAAAAAAATCTACATAAACTCACGCCTGTATTCCCCGAAGGGGTAGGCAGAGGTGCATTTCTGCACCCACATTTCGCCAGGTATGTATCAGTCCCACTTAATAGGGGGCGAGCCTATTGCCGTTTTTCGGGCACAATTCCAGACTTCGTGCTGCTACTGAGAATTTCCTAATGGAAAAATCCAATAACACTTTGCCCGACCCGGGAATCGAACCCAGGACCTCTAGATCGCTCGGCACATACTTGTACCGCGAGACCACGAGGCAGTCAAAAAAAATCTGCAAGAAAGAAACAGTTTCCTCTTGAATGCAAAACGAAGGGCCATAAATAACACCGATCTTGTTTTATAGGATACCGCTTGTGTTAATTACCGGAGCAGTTAAGGCGAAAATCATTAACTCTTATTGCTTTTATTTATGCTTCTAATAAACTAGCCCACTTTTACTCTGTTTATAAAATAGGTGCTGACTTCTTAATTGGTGTAATAGATTTTTATTTCTTAAGCTGACAAAGTCTGGAAACTATCACTTTTCATATTGTGTAAAACCCGCGGTAGTTTTTTTTAGAAGAAAATTGATTATGGCTCTACTTGTCGTCTGACCTTAGTACAGGTAGGGTCACTAGCCCTTCACTCCGTGCGCTCGGACATCTTCAAATCGGCGCACATGTTAATTCTGGTCTGCGTTCCTAACTAATGATTCAGATGATAAAATATTCCATTATTGACAAGTGGAAATTTAATCCAACTAAATGCGATTATAATAGAAGCAAATTTGTAGGACTTCTTAAAACTTTTGCACTTTTTGAGACCAAAATACTTGCGTAAGCCACTGTGACAGATTAAGATCTCCTGCAAACTCATTAGGAGTTAAGCAAAATATGCAGTAGACATTATAAATTTTAAAAGAATGAAAATTCAATTATTTCACAAAGAAAAATCATTTTTTTACTCCCAAATAAATATATAAAAAAAACCACGCACACAAATACTAACACTTACAATTTTCTCGTCTTAATAATACAAACGCCACAAACAAATAGGTCCTAAGTCAACTTTTGTCTTTATTACACTGAAGTGGCGCGAAAGGAAAGCTAATATACACCTATTTTTTCTTAGATACACGCAAGTAAATTGTAAGAGGACCGTGCCTAGCAGTGGGACATAATATGTCTAATGATGATGACACAGATACGGCTGTGATTAAATCGGTGATGGAGTAAGTTTGTTTGTCCTAAGTAATTACAGTCGAACCTGTTGCTATATGGATATATCTCTGTGCTGCTACATATAATTTGTCAACAGAAAACCCCAATAAACTCGACCAGGGCGGTCAACCTGAACTCTCGCGATCGCACACTGCATCAATGCATTTACAAATGCCAAGTATCATCATCATCAGCCCATATACGTCCCACTGCTGGGCACGGGCCTCCTCTACAACTGAGAGGGTTTAGGCCTTAGTCCACCACGCTGGCCTAGTGCGGGTTGGCGGACTACACACCTAAGAAATTCCTACGAACTTTTAGGTGTGCAGGTTTTATCACGATGTTTCGATTCGATAATTCTTTGTGAATACACACATAACTTCGACAAGTCAGAGGTGTGTGCCTGGGGTTTAAACCTGCGACCGCCGAAATTCTCGACCGCGCGCCTATACCTCGAGGCCATCACTGCTTAGATCTCTAGCATCTCATACATGCCAAGTATGAGATTAAAAATACCTTGCATAGTTGACTCCCATTACAGAAGACTTGTAATCCAGGTATGGATTGGCTATGAATGTGACTGTACGGTGTTATTATCACCTGTTTACAATAAAGAATGACAAGGACATTGGCATTAAAAAAACTGAGGTTACTCTTACATCATCTTCTGTCGCATGAAAACGTCTAATATTCTCACTGAGCCCCCCTCTTCAAGAATATTAACAGACGTTTAAATAAACTGCACCATGCTGAGCACTAAACGATATTTTAGCTTTGCTACCTTCGTTTTACATTCAGTTTGAATTTAAATTACGTTTTTTTTGCTACAATCTCCGCTGCCTCGCCGGCCGTACTCCCGCCTCTGGCGTGGCTGTTTGTCTTTCTTTCTCATTAATTTCATCGCTTACTTTGCTGTCCATGTTGGCAGCTTAACGATTTAAAATTTGTAAATTCGAAACATCGATGTAGGATACGAAGATATCTGCATCATAATATATAGCAATTTAATTAAATGCGTGGAGTATTCCTGCCAAGTTTTAAAGGTAAGTAAACAAGATTAAATCAATCTAAAACCCTAACAGAGTTATGACAAGGGCATTAGTTTTTTTCTAAATTTCATTTAGGTTTGAGAATGATTGGTTCAACAGATTTTTATTCTTGTTTGGTAAAGAATGATTGGACGTTGAAGAGCATTTTAGGCTTCTTTTGTAACATTAATAGAAAAAACCTTTATTAAAGCGAAAGAATCCCCGGGCAAAAGCTAGTTGTTTATAAAGGTGAAACAAAAATGTCCTCAAGAAACACTTTGGTAAACGACTCTGGCTAAGTGCGCCTGGTTGTGTCATTACGCCCCTCCACAAAATAAAACTTAACGCCCCATTCAAACGGAGAAATTAATTTCATTGAAATTATTTTCGCACATTACCATCGGCGACGCGGTGTGATTTTCAATTTTTCTCATTTAATAAATTATTGCCGATAAAACGTAACGGACTGACCTTTAGCGCTCTTTATTGGTGTCATTAAAGACTTTTTTGTATTAAAACCAACAATAAAAGCGGAGGGGATCGAAAGTTGGCGAATTACGTGGAAATTGCCAGCCGTTTTACGTAAACTACTTCTGGAATTGGCGGCCGTTGTTTTGCCGGGAATTAGAAAATGTATTACACCTGCAAGTTTAAAGTAAATTATGTTAAAAGGGCTTGTTGCGCAGACGGTAACTTTGGTAACTTTTGTTGACGGTAAAATGTGTCACATATTTATAAATAGGGTTTCGTACACTATTTTGTGAACATTTGGAAATGGACACCGTAGTCATATTATCAGTCGAATATTCTTGCGTAATATTTCGTGGATAAGTTTTATAGACTCCTCGGGGCACAAGTACTACATAGAGGTTCCGGATACAATACACAGGAATTTGGAAATGTGCCCGAAAAATGGCAATAGGCTAACGTCTTCACACACATACCATGTGTAACTTAAAAATTTATTATCGAAATATGAGTGCAAGAAAGCGCCTCAGCCTAACCCTTCAACGATACAGATGTGTAAAAGCCAAGCTTTACAGCTTTTTTTAAGGCAGTATTACTACTGCCTTATGGTTTTTAAGGCTCCGTACCCAAAAGGGTAAAACTCATACGGTCTTATTAATAAAAATTGCTTATTCTTCTCTTACTCCAAAGTTACACCGGTATTAGTTAATTCTAGAGTAGTCACGGAATAGCTACGTGTTAATAACGGTATTAATAAACACGGAGTAGGTTCGGAGTAACAATACAAGCGTTACACTGAGATTAAGGTGTATTTTTTGGCAACCCAGTGATATTAAAAATAAAAAGAATGAACAAAATGACCGGGTCGAATAAAAAGTTAGGTAAATTTTGAAATTTGACACTTTTATTTGTCAAAGTCAAATGTCAATCACAACATATGTAATGATGCATGCGTGAATTTGTGCAATTTTTATATTATCAGAATATTATTTTTTTATTTGGAAAGAAAAAGAAGCAAAGAGGCATTCGTTCGTTTATTAATACCATTTTTGCCTACTCTTTGCGTAAGTCTTGGAGTAAAGTTATTCTGACGCAAATCATAGTTTATTAATAAGGGTGATAGGGTCCCATTACTAAGACTTCGCTGTCCGTCTGTCCGTTTGTCACCAGGGTGTATCGCATAAACCGTGATAGATAGACAGTTGAAATTTTGACAGGTGACGTATTTCTGTTGCCGCTATAACAACAAATACTAAAAACAGAATAAATAAATATTTAAGTGTGGTCTGTTGTATGAACAACAGACATGATTTTTTTGCCGTTTTTCTAAATACGGAACCCTTCGTGCGCGAGTCCGACTCGCACTTGGCTGGTTTTTATGTTGAACGTTTGTAAAGTGTGTTATTTTATGCGACCACTATTGCAATGAGCAATAAAGTTGACATGAAACATGGCGTTTTTAATTATCACCTCGAAATCGAGGCACAGAGTTGGGCCCAAAGGTCGGCGCGTGGGCGCGATTATTATCAAAAGGTCAAGATCAAGGGCAGCGCCGAATACGAATTGAATTGGTTTACTATTTTTTGTTACACTGGATAATTTACATAAAACAATAAGTTTTGGCTCGATTGAATTGTTGAGCTAACCATCGTTTAGCTTCTGTTCTGTGCCTAAATGGAAATGGGTCAGAATTCCGATGTTTTTTGTTGATTTATTAAATATTAAATTTGTTTTTAGATATTTATTCAACTATTCGGTTTAAATTAATTATTTGTGAATGCTATGACATTTAGGGATTGTGAGGAATCATATAATTATTACAAAAATAAAATTAATAATTAAAAAGTACTTACAGGAATAAATGAGTATATCGGTCAAAAAAAAATATATCAATTATGAACCTTAGAATTTCTTTAACCATACGTTAAATTGTTCTTAAATACTGATAACAGATGGCGCTACTATTAACACTAAGTCTTAACTGCGGTAAATTTTCTTTAAATAAACAAATTCAATGCAGAGTTTAGCTTGTTTGTCATAAAAAAAATATTAATTTATTTATTTTATTTTATTTGGGAAATACACAGAACAAACACAATTAAATTAGCATTTATACAAAAACACCTAAACTATACTAACACTTCGTCATCGTCATCAGCCCAAATATATCCCACTGCTGAGAACGGGCCTCCTCTACAACTGAGAGGGTTTAGGCCTTAGTCCACCACGCTGGCCTAGTGCGGGTTGGCGGACTACACATCTAAGAAATTCCTAAGAACTTTTAGGTGTGCAGGTTTTATCACGATGTTTTCCTTCATCGTTAAAGCAAGTGATAATTCATTGTGAATACACACATAACTTCGAAAAGTCAGAGGTGTGTGCCTGGGGTTTGAACCTGCGACCGCCGAAATTCTCGACCGCGCGCCTAAACCTCGAGGCCATCACTGCTTCTAACACTTACTTACACTAGATAAAAGTATTTTTTTATAATTATCAAGCGACTCAGAAAATATGTCGATATCGGAGAAATGTACCTATATTATAATAATTAGTCGACCTGCTATGAACCTGCGAACAAAACATACAGCATATGCGACGTGAAATGTTGGTTTAAGGAACTACGCAACGAAATTTTTTGTATTTTATTGCATTTATTTATTTTTCCATTCGGTCCAGTACGTTCCAGCGTTGGACTTTGTCGTCAAAGTTTGATGTTTGAGTTACAAACACAAACTGGTTACTACAGCGATGGCAGTCATTGGTGCTAGAAACGTATTGTAATTGCGATCGTACGAGTTGTGTTACTAGATGGACAGGCCAATTAAAAAACGGGACATACTGTCACAATATATTGAGGAATTCAAAATATATTGAGTATAATAAGTAAATTGTAAATATAATTTTAATTTATATATGTATATATAATTTATATATGTATAATAATATGACATTTCGTGTTGCTGAGGGAGTTTCTTGAAGTTTCTTCTCCACAGCGAAAACACCTTTCGAAGCGGCAATAGTTTAAAAAAATAGTTTAATATTGATTCAAAAGAACTTGTAAAAGTCTATTTCAATAAAAATGCAGAATTGCATATCTGATTACCTTTTTAGTAATACATACAGATTTGTATGAGTGTATTTGTTTCTTTGGGCACATTATGCGATATCCAAAGCACCATTTGGAAAGGCAAATCTTCTTGGGCAAAATAGATGGCAGGCGTGCTCGTAGAAGGGCGCCTGTAAGATGGTCTGACGCAGTGGGGGAGGCGGTGGGTGGCAGAATGCATATATAGTATAATATAATATATGTATGAGTATATATTATGTGAAGCAGTGATGGCTTCGAGGTTTAGGCGCGTGGTCGAGAATTTCGACGGTCGCAGGTTCAAACCCAAGGCACACACCTCTGACTTTTCGAAGTTATGTGTGTATTCACAAAGAATTATCACTTGCTTTAACGGTGAAGGAAAACATCGTGATGAAACCTGCACACCTAAAAGTTCGTAGGAATTTCTTAGGTGTGTAGTCCGCCAACCCGCACTAGGCCAGCGTGGTGGACTAAGGCCTAAACCCTCTCAGTTGTAGAGGAGGCCCGTGCCCAGCAGTGGGACGTATATGGGCTGATGATGATGATATATTATGTACATATATATATTATTTTATATTTTATGGATATGGGGACGCATGTGGATGTTGCTTACTTTGATTTCCGCAAGGCTTTTGATATGGTAGATAATGATATACTTTTATTTAAATTATCTCGTCTTGGTGCCACTAGCAATTTTCTCAAATTCATGGCAAACTACTTAAGAGATCGTAAGCAGTATGTTCAATTGCGTGGGTATGTGTCTGATGAATATCATACACGATCAGGTGTAAGTCAGGGTAGTACATTGGGGCCGACGCTATTTTTAATTATGATTAATGACCTCCCAAATGTTATCCAATCCATCAGCCAATCGATGTCCACTGCTGGACATAGGCCTCTCCCAATGACTTCCACAGGGACCTGTTGGAAGCAGCCTGCATCCAGCGACGTCCCGCGACCTTCACCAGGTCGTCTGACCATCTTGTCGGAGGACGTCCCACGCTGCGCTTTCCGGTACGTGGCCAAATGTTATATCTCACTCTAAATGCCTTTTATTTGCTGACGATCTAAAAGTATATCGTTCTGTTAGAAACATCAGTGACTGCCATGATATGCAGAAGGATATTGATGCTGTTTTCAGTTGGAGCTCATTGAATAGGTTGCTTTTAAATACATCTAAATGCCAAATCAAGACTATTACTAGGTCAAAAGCACCTGTTCTGGCATCATATAACTTGGGAGGAATGATAATGGATAGGGTACATGAGGCTCGTGACCTGGGCTTGATAGTTGACTCGAAACTTACATTTCATGAACATATAACTAATATGTGTATGTGTAAGCAGGCATATCGTATTTTGGGCTTCATTATGCGTACTGCGGCAGAGTTTCGAGATGTCAGGGTTGCTATTGTGTTGTATAGCGCATACGTAAGAAGCAAACTTGAGTTCGGTTCTATCGTTTGGGACCCGCGAGAGCAGAAATACTGAATTATGACTGAGAAGGTTCAGCGTAAATTTGCTAGGTATGTTTACAGTAAAATCTATGGTTATTATCCTTATCTCTATCCGTCCCTTTTTGTATCGGGAATGATTGGTTTTGACACCCTTGAACTGAGGCGTAAAGTTTTCTTGGTGCGGCACTATATTCTTATTTTGAGACATAAAATGGATTCTCCTGAGCAGCTCAGTTGTATTCGCTTTTTTGTCCCAGACAACTACGTGCGTCTTTGTCGTCGTCGACTGAGTCTGTTTATGCCCCCGGAAACACTACGTACACTGCAGGGTGCGAATGCCCCCACGGTTAAAGCTATATACTTGCTGAACCGTTTTGTCGCTGGGGTCCAAGATGTCGACCTATTTGATGATGCTGTAATGCATATTATTAACTCCTTTAAATATTATTTTAGTTATATTTGTTTTGTATATTTTTTATTATTATTATTTTTGTGTTTGGTGTATTAACTATTAATCAACTAAGCGCTTTGGTGTCATACTGTAAGCTTATGTTGTATTTTAATGTAAATAAATAAATAAAATATTTTTTTCAGTTCCCTCCGCGTACGCATACTGTGCGGACACGGTTTGACACTGTGCTTTTAAAATTGTGTTTTTTCGTGTCTCGGGTTAGATTGCCGGCTTGTGGGTGTTTTTAGTTGTGTTGTGTTGGTTTGTGCTATACAGTTCGAAAGTTATTTAAGTGTTTTACGTTGGATTTAATAGATTTTTGCTAGTTTAGCTATGTGGTAGCTAAGTTTAGCCAAGTATAGCAATGTATGGCTATGTGTAGGCGGCGTCGGTGTGCCTGGTTGCGGGCACGTAGCGACAACGCCTGATGTTGCGTGTGGATGAGATGTGCCGGATGATGGTACAAGCGCAAGCGCAATGATAAGCGTTAAGCAGTTCTAATAGTTTATTGCACAGCACAGTATATGGCAATAATAGTCACGGCACAATAAGAAATAGTTCACACAACACAATATAGTCACGAAAAGTACATACAAGAACAGAAGGAGACGAGACAGATAAAAGAACGATGATATTAACACAAAAGCAGCTGTTAAAGCGCGGACGAGATAAGGCGACGAGGTAGCGGGTGACACGGGCTTCGCGAGCGAGGGAGGTGTACCGACTGGCCGCGTCGGCGGCGCGGCCGACGCGGCCGGCGCGTGAGTTGAAGCGATGACGCGCCTCGCTCGCTCGCTGCCACTACGCGAAACCGGTTTGTGTCCGCGCGGCGGTATCGAGCGCCTCCAATGCACTCCACGTATATTAAATAATATTGTAATAAATGTGTTGGGTTCTGTAGGTGTAATGCGTGAAAGTTAGTATGTATATGTGTCGAGTGTAATTGTTAGTATTATATATATATACATGATATTAAATGTTTATAATAAATAAATATATTTTATAAATAAATAAAATATAAGGTACGCCACATCACTCCCCCCCTGAGACCGTTACTACGGGCGATAAAAGTCCGGAAAGTGAACTCTGCGGCCCGAGCGAGTCCTTTTGACGTCCTGCGCTGGAGGATTTTGCCCCGTGGGAGCAGGAATATGAGATGGAGGTGCTGGGGTGGGAGGTTGGGCGGAAGATGGGATAATGGGTGTTAGTGGAGTAGGTGAAGTTAGTGGAGGAGCTGGAGTAGGATTGGGAGATGGGTCGACAAGTATGTAGGCCGGCTTAAGGCGGTCTACCGATACTGTCACACTCTTCCCTTTGACCTGTATGTTGAACGTTTTGTCCCCGCGGCTTATGACCTCGTAGGGACCAGTGTAGGGAGGCTGTAAGGAACCGCGAGAGGAATCGTCCCGCAAGAAGACGTGGCTGGCGGTAGCCAGGTCTTTGTACACAAAGATTTTCTCCCTACTGTGACGTGAAGCTGGAGTCGGCTGGAGTTTGTGGGCGAACTGCCGCAGGCGAGTGGTGAATTCCGAGATGTCTGTGGAGACAGGTGTTGCAGGCTCAAAGAATTCACCAGGCAGTCGGAGAGGCTCACCATAGACCAGTTCGGCAGAAGATGCTTTTAGGTCGTCCTTGTAGGCGCTCCTGATGCCCAACAGCACCAAGGGTAAAGCGTCCACCCAGCCGGAATCTGCGTGGCACATTATGGCAGCTTTGAGTTGGCGGTGAAATCGTTCCACTAGCCCGTTGCATGATGGATGATACGCGGTTGTCCTGCGATGTTTGAATCCAATCACTTTTCCAAGATATTGGAAAAGTGACGATTCAAACTGTCGTCCGCGGTCGGTGACGATATCGGATGGACATCCAAATCTGGATATCCATGATATCAACGCCTTGCCGACAGTTTCGGCAGTGATGTCCATCAGAGGCGTGACTTCAGGCCAGCGAGTGAAACGATCCACCGCCGTGAGGCAATATCGGTACCCGTGGGAGACGGGCAGAGGGCCAACAATGTCCACGTGGATGAAGGCGAACCGGGCGCGGGGCAAATCGAACGTGCCCAACGGAGCTGACACGTGGCGATTTACCTTGGCGCGTTGGCATGCCAGGCATTGACGAGACCACTCTCGACAGTCTTTGCGCATCCCAGGCCAAACGAAGCGATCGGCGACGAGTTTCGCCATTGCGTTAGCGCCTGGGTGGCTGAGACTGTGAAGACTGTCGAAGAGTGGCCGTCTCAGCGACCTTGTGACGAACGGTCTAGGTGAGCGGGTGCTGACGTCACAGTAGAGTTCCAGGCGGCAATTTGAAATGCTCAACTTTTGCAGGCGAAGTGAAGATCCCTCTCGCAGAAGTTGAGTGAGCTCCGGGTCTGAGGCTTGGGATGAAGCCAGTACCTCCAAATCGACTGGCATCTGCAGCTCATCGACACGGGACAATGGGTCGGCAACGACATTGTCTTTACCCGATATGTGTCGTATATCGGTAGTGAACTGCGAGATGTAGTCGAGATGGCGGTACTGTCTCGGCGAACAGTTAGCTTTACGTTCGCTGAAGGCGAAACTGAGGGGCTTGTGGTCGGTGTAGACCACAAAATGTCTCGCCTCGACCATATGGCGAAAGTATTTTATGCTTTCGTATATGGCCAAAAGCTCGCGGTCGTAAGGCGAGTACTTTTGTTGGGAGGGACTCAACTTCCGCGAGAAGAATGCTAGTGGCTCCCAAGAGTTATTTTTGCGCTGCTGCAACACTGCACCCATTGCCAGGTCGGACGCGTCTGTGACCAGCGCGAGTTCCGCCTGACAATCTGGGTGGGCCAGCATTGCAGCACTGGCGAGACTGTCTTTGCACCTGTTGAATGCCAACAGAGCCTCGCCAGATATGTCAATAGGCTGAGATGCCTTGACGTTGCCCGAAAGTAGGGCATTAAGAGGGGCTTGAATGGAGGCGGAGCGTTGAAGGAATCGCCTGTAAAAGTTAAGCATTCCTAAAAATCGCCTCAATTGCCTGACTGTCTTGGGGACCGGGAATTCCTTGATAGCCTCGACCTTGGATTCCAGAGGTTTGGTGCCGGCTGCGGAGATGCGGTAACCTAAAAATGTTACCTCCGAGGCACCGAAGACGCATTTGGACGTGTTGACGAGGACGCCGTACTCCCGCATGCGGTCGAAAAGTTGGCGGAGGTGCGTCTCGTGTTCTGCTACGTTCCTGGAAAATACGAGAAAGTCGTCCAGGTAACAGTAGCAGAAGTCCAGGCCCCTCGTCATCTCGTCCACAAACCTCTGGAATGTTTGGCCTGCGTTCCTCAAACCGAAGGTCATAAAGGGGAATTCATACAGGCCAAAAGGAGTAGTGATGGCAGTTTTCGGGATGTCGGCCTCCAGGACAGGGATTTGGTTGTACGCTTTCATGAGGTCAATGGTAGAGAAGACCGTACAACCGGATATGGAGTGGGAGAAGTCGTGGATGTGCCTAATAGGATAACGGTCTGGGATAGTCCGTGCGTTAAGCGCACGGTAATCACCGCAAGGTCGCCAGCCGTTATCTTTCTTAGGCGCAAGGTGTAGGGGAGAAGCCCAGGGACTGTCTGAAGGACGCGCTGTGCCGTTGTTCAGCATGAGCTCGAACTCCTGTCTGGCGATTTTGAGTTTGTCCGGTGCGAGCCTCCGGGGAGTACACGATACAGGAGGGCCAGGCGTGGTCCTGATGTGGTGTACCGTGTTGTGCTTTGGAGGCACCGGTGTACCTGAAGGGCGAGTGATTTCGGGGTACTGCTCCAAAATTGCGTGGAAACCCGTGTCACCTGTTGGAACCTTGACAGAAAATACATTGGTATTAGCAGTTACACAATTTGTTGACAGTGTGGTTGTGTTATCTATGAGGCGTTGATTCCTGCAATCTACAATTAGGTTATAGAAGCTTAGGAAATCAACGCCTATAATAGGTTTTGTGACGTTTGCGACTATAAATCTCCAAGGGAAATTACGCCTTAGGCCTAGATTTAGGTTGATTTCGACGAAACCGAATGTGTCGATTGTCGAACCGTTGGCCGCGATGAGGCCAAAGTCGGTCTTGGGGCGACGCTCCCGAAGCGCAGTGATAGGGTAGACACACAGGTCGCTGCCGGTGTCCACCAGGAAC
The DNA here is from genome assembly GCA_907164795.1 of Hemaris fuciformis. NCBI lineage: Eukaryota > Metazoa > Arthropoda > Insecta > Lepidoptera > Sphingidae > Hemaris > Hemaris fuciformis. The sequence continues at coordinate 1,119,638 of OU015440.1, read as the reverse complement.
TGAAGTTTAGTGCTGCGGTCGGTCACGAAGACGCGACCTTTGAGTGACGGGGCGTCGCTCACTGCTACAGCCGGTTCATCTGCAGGCACTTGTGGGGATGCCGTGTTTCTCGACTGCGAGAAATTGCACGGCAGTTCGCACTTGAGGGCCTGTGCGCCGAACTTGGTGTGGTACCAACATGGGCGGTACCTGTGGCCTAAGTCAGGCCGGCTCCTTGGACGCGTGGTTGGGCGTCTGCGGGGAGCTCTTCTTTTTGTCTCAGCTGTGTTGACGTCAGTAGACTGAGAATGCTCGTCCAGTTTCCTCCTGAGATGCTGCACCATTTTGTTGAGCTCTGCAACTTCTTCCAGTTGCGAAGCTGATGAGCCATCGGTAGACGCGACGGTGGCGGTGTGGGATGAGGTCAGCTCCTTGATGCGGTCCGCCAGGTCAGCCAGCTGCTCCAGGGAGTAGGTAGGCTGTGATGCCAGCATAGTCTGGATATCTCGCGGAAGTCTGCTGGTCCATATGTGCCTCAGCATTACTTCAGGTGTTGAAGGGCCAGCTAATTCTTGAAGATGCCGCAGATATTGGGAAGGCTTCCGGTCGCCGAGCTGTTCGTGGGTCAGCAGTTGCTCGAGCCTTTTCTCCTCAGAAGCCGCTAATCGTTTTATTAATTCTGATTTGAGCTTAAAATAGCGGTCCGTAGATGGAGGGTTCAGGATTATATCCTTTACGGCTTGTGCATTGGTCAGATTTAGGCTCGTCGTGACTTGGTAGAATTTAGTTAAATCGTCCGTTATATTAAAGCATTGGAATTGAGCTTCCAATAATGCGAACCACAATTCAGGGTCTTCAGGCGTGAATTGCGGAACCCTAAATTCGATAAGGCCGCACGTGGCGTCGTAGCGGTCAGCCGAAGGACGAACTCCGCGTGTACGTCGGATTGTCGTGTTGGCTTCGCTATGGTCACTCATTGTGAATTTCGTACCTTGTGTCTCGTTCGGTATGTGTCCTTCTCGGGGTCACCAGTTTAGCTATGTGGTAGCTAAGTTTAGCCAAGTATAGCAATGTATGGCTATGTGTAGGCGGCGTCGGTGTGCCTGGTTGCGGGCACGTAGCGACAACGCCTGATGTTGCGTGTGGATGAGATGTGCCGGATGATGGTACAAGCGCAAGCGCAATGATAAGCGTTAAGCAGTTCTAATAGTTTATTGCACAGCACAGTATATGGCAATAATAGTCACGGCACAATAAGAAATAGTTCACACAACACAATATAGTCACGAAAAGTACATACAAGAACAGAAGGAGACGAGACAGATAAAAGAACGATGATATTAACACAAAAGCAGCTGTTAAAGCGCGGACGAGATAAGGCGACGAGGTAGCGGGTGACACGGGCTTCGCGAGCGAGGGAGGTGTACCGACTGGCCGCGTCGGCGGCGCGGCCGACGCGGCCGGCGCGTGAGTTGAAGCGATGACGCGCCTCGCTCGCTCGCTGCCACTACGCGAAACCGGTTTGTGTCCGCGCGGCGGTATCGAGCGCCTCCAATGCACTCCACGTATATTAAATAATATTGTAATAAATGTGTTGGGTTCTGTAGGTGTAATGCGTGAAAGTTAGTATGTATATGTGTCGAGTGTAATTGTTAGTATTATATATATATACATGATATTAAATGTTTATAATAAATAAATATATTTTATAAATAAATAAAATATAAGGTACGCCACACTAGTGTTCACCGGTGAGTTGTTTTATTTTGTTGTGAGGGTAGGCAAAGTCGGATAATAATTTTAAATTTACGCATTAGATCTAGGCTCATCTCATTCAAACAATGTCGGTTTGTAATGACGATCCCCCTGACCGAGGCAGGGACCCCTCCGGCAAAAGTATGTTGACCGCTAGGTCACCGAATCACTCCCGACCGAAACGGCTTTTTGGTGACATATCATCTACAAATATTTCTCCAGGCGATAAAAGATCGAAACCGTCGGGGTCGGGAAGTACTTCTCCTCTTTCTTTCGAGGACAGCTGCGATGCTGGTCGAAACAATTATTGCGATTTGGTGTCCGATGCGTCGACATACTTGAGTAAGATAAATGACCTAGTCAATGATCAGGGGTCGCGAATAAACATAGTGAACAAATCTGCAATTATGGACTTAACTCAACGGGTCACAGGCATTATTTCTTTACTCACGATAAAATCATCTTGTAACGAAACAAAACTTGCAAACTTACAAAGAGAGATAGATAAGAATAAAAACCGCCGCTAAACACCGCTGAGCGATCAGCTGAGTTCGCGTCATCATCTGCAACGAAGCAGGCGCTAATGAAAGCAATTAAGCCGAGTGATGACGGTTTCCAAATTATTGGCGTTAAAAAAACCGCGAAATCTGGAATACGTGTCGCGAACGAGTCACACTCTCCTGTGGAGACGTCCATATCGATAAATGGCGTGTTATACCAGACGCGTCTTGTAGTGATCATCGCCTGTACGAGTTTTTACCTGGATTTACACGAGGACATCATAATAATTATTACAACTTTAAATATAAATTAAGAGGGGCTAATTGGGAGTCTTTTGGCTCGCTTTTTGCGCATCATACTAAGGATTTCACTCGCAATGAACTTTCAGCTGAAGCTTGCGCTGAAATAATGACCGATACCTTTACGTATTGTGCGGATATAACTTTCGCTCGTTCATTTATAACTGGTACACGCAGATGTGATTGGTGGAATAATACCTTAGTCCACCTTCGGCAACTATTTCGTCGAGCGCGTAGGAGGTTCAATTCGCTTAAAAAACAGTGTAACAATAGTAATTTACTTGAAAGCGCTTTTAACACTCTGAAAATAGCCAGGTCGCGTTATAGGGCCGCGATTATTAAAGCAAAAGTAAAAAAAAAGTAAAAGTAAAAAAGTTAAAAGTAAAAGGACGTCATCTTTATCAATATTTTCCTTCAGTTAGCGATCGCTTGGCAAAAACATGGCTCGAGATTGATCATTACGTGTCGCAATTTCTAACGGGTCACGGCAATTTTCGTAGCAAATTATTTACATTTAAGTTGGTTGAATCTCCTATGTGCCAATGTTCAACACATGATTGCGAATATGAACAGTCCGCACATCATATCCTTTGGGAGTGCAATCTTTGGTCGGATGAGCGTTATATTATGCTCAATAGTATGCATGTAACGTCTAGTGTTGTTTATTATGCAGACCTCGTTGAATCTAGGAAGAATTTCCGTGCTTTTCGGCGCTTTTGCTATGCCTATTATTGGAAATCTACATAACAGCTCGCACCTAAGGTCCAAATTATTCAGTAAATCTCATATAGTTATTTACCCGTGGTACGTTAATTACGTCTAATTTCACTAATGTAATTGTCTCTCAGCTCAAACGGTAAAGGATAAAAGCATTAATCCTTATTTCAGCGGCGAGCATACAACTACACATTTTAAATTCTTTCTCGCCAAATTAAAAAAGCTTGTTAAGGAGAGATGATTTTCGTGCAAACTTGTTGGGATTTCGGCGGCTTAGCGGCACGCTACGGCGAAAAATATTGGACGGCGCCCGTTTTCTTTTTTTAATTCCATATCCCTGGCTTTACCACGGCTAACGGTTTAATAAGGCGAGCCACTGCGATTACAGTTTCTACAGTTTGGACTGGAATATTTTTTATGCTTCTTGCTAATGAAATATTATGGCAGCTCGGAGCTGTGCTTCCCAAACTGCTGGGGTGTATTTTATTAATAATAGGATCTGCCCCCCTATTTTATGTACAGGGGCTTTAGAATTACTCGTAGGTTCAGAGAAAAAAGAGAAATGCGTGAGTACTAGTTACTACAATATATTTGGGACATTTTTACTTCGTTTTTAGTTTGCAAAGGAATATTCTTTTTCCAATATATACAAGTTATATTTTACTTTTCTTACAACAGTTTAATTGCTCAAGGAATTTTCTTTTTTTTTAATTCTGAGTTTGGATTTATAGAAAAAAAATTGCAGCTGAAACTAGTATACAATGTTTGTAAAACAACAGCTTTAACAATCGACTTGAGTGTCATTTTGTTAACATTTAATGTTTTTACTTTGCAGATGACTCAGCGCGAAGATTGAACCTAGGATCTCACCGTTCTACGAGAAGTCCCTGTAAGTTGCTGCTATAACCAAAAGGCAATATTTTTTCAAAGTAGATAGCTGATAAAAAAAAACATAATTTTAAGTTACGCTTCGTCTATATTTTTGGAATTTAATAAGCGTCCGATAAAAGTCTGACAAATCATATTCCAACCAAGGAATCGAACTCAAATCCTTTTAAAAGCACATATGTCAATATATTCCGCTCGAAGCAGTGAATATTCATTGTGTACCAGGCGCGCATAAACAAACAGGGGATTGCGAAGTTTGACAAACGCTGAACGCTGCGAGCTCCGTATACGAATGTAACAAAACAAGACTTTATGAATATTGTTGTAATTTAACTTTTATTGTGTTTTACTACGTTAGCGTTTATCATTGAACATGCTTCAGAGAATTTCGTTTCAATGGAGGACTAGAAGTATTTTGAAATATTTTATCGTAACTGAAAGACTGAAATGAATATATAATATGAATATACAGTATACCTACTCTAAAACCTAGAGAAGATGCTTCGCTTCTCAATCTAGAGAAGTGATTTTCCTCTGTCTTTCGAGGACAGCTGCGATGTTAGTCGAGTTAATTATTCTGATTAGTTGCCGATGTATCAACGTAACGATCTTGTTAATCATAAGGAATCGCGAATAAATGTGGCGCACAAATTGGCTATTATGGACCTCACTCCACGGGTCACAGGTATTATTTCCCTACTCGCAATTAAATTGTCTTGTAATGAGACTGAAGGAGTCATCTCGAAAACAATAGAAATGTGCGAGAAGCTGCAGCCATAAATCAATCTTATGCGGACCGCTTAAAGTTGCGTTTACCTAAACCTACTGACAATATAGTCGCGCGCGCCGCTGCCTTGTGTAGTAGCATACCCGGAGCGATCAACTAAGTTTGCCTCATCATATAGAGCGAAGCAGGCGCTAAAGAGTTATCAAGCCGAGTGATGATTAATAGATGTCAAGTGGTGATTGCCTCGAGGTTTAGGCACGCGGTCGAGAATCTCGGCGGTCGCGCGTTCGAACCCCAGGCACACACCTCTTCCATCGAGATGGAAAACGGGAAAGCTGGTCCTGCTCAGGAAAGAAGGTAGACCCGCTGAGTCGCCATCGGCCTACCGGCCTATTGTACTGCTCGACGAGGTCGCCAAGCTTTTCGAGCGCATCGTCCATGCGCGCCTCGTCGAGCATCTCGAGAGGGTTGGCCCGGACCTGGCTGATTGCCAGTTCGGGTTCCGGAGGGGCCGATCTACCATCACGGCGATTCTGCGGGTCAAGGCACAAGCGAAGGAAGCGGTGGCCCAGGGCAAATGCGTTGTGGCGGTGTCCCTGGACATCGCCAACGCGTTTAATACCTTGCCCTGGGCCTGTATCGAGCAAGCACTGCGGTACCACGTGGTGCCACCCTATCTCAGGCGCTTGGTGCACTCGTACCTCTCCAACAGGGACGTGGTGTATCCGGGCGCCGATGGGTGGCATCGAAGAGCAATGTCGTGCGGTGTTCCGCAGGGGTCGGTTCTTGGGCCCCTCCTGTGGAACATCGGCTACGACTGGGTGCTCCGTGGTGCCAACCCCCGGGGCGTCGGCGTATTCTGTTACGCCGACGACACGCTCGTCACAGCGACGGGCGGGACCTTCCAGGAGGCCGCCGACCTCGCCGCGGTTGGCACTAGCAACGTGGCGAGGAGAATTCGGCGGCTGGGCCTCACGGTGGCCCTTCACAAATCCGAGGCCATTTGTTTCCACCGGCCTCGGATGGGACCACCTGATGGGGCCCACATAGACGTTGAAGGCGTGAGAATTCCCATCGGCAAGCAGCTCAAATATTTGGGGCTGCTGCTGGACAGTCGGTGGGAATTCCGCGCCCATTTCGAGATGTTGCAGCCGAAATTGCTGCGGGTGGCAGGCGCTCTAACTGGCCTGCTGCCCAACCTGGAAGGTCCGGGCATCCCTTGCCGAAGGATGTACATGGGAGTCGTGCGGTCTATAGCGCTATATGGGAGCCCTGTATGGGCCGAGTCCTTGAACAGGCGCTGCGTTGCTCTTCTGCGCAAGCCTCAGCGTGCGCTGGCGCAGCGGCTGATCAGGGGCTACCGCACGATCTCCCACGAGGCGGCCTGCGTTCTGGCCGGGTCCCTGCCGTGGGACCTTGACGCCAAAATCCTCTCGCGCTTTTACCATCAGCGAGAGGAGGCGTCAAGTCGCGGGAACAGACTGGCCCCGAGAGAGGTAGAGGCGTTCAAAGCCTCCCTCCGTGCGGCCGCCGTGGAGGAATGGCGAACCAGGCTGGAGAATCCCAGTGCTGGTGCTTGGACCGTCGAGGCAGTGCGTCCTGTCCTCGACCAGTGGGTGGACAGGCGCCACGGCGCGGCGACGTTCCGCCTGACGCAGGTGTTGTCGGGGCACGGATGCTTCGGCCACTACCTGTGTCGGGTGGCACTTAAGGAGGAGTCGGCCGTGTGTCACCATTGTGACAACTGCCCAGACGACACAGCCCAGCACACACTGGTGGAATGTACAGCCTGGGAGGAGCAGCGCAGCGCTCTCCGCGCGATTGTTGGTGCTGACCTCTCGCTCCCGGTCGTCATCTCTTCGATGGTCGGGAGTCCGAGGTCGTGGCGAGCGATGCTCTCCTTCTGCGAGTACGTCATGTCGCAGAAGGAGAGCGCGGAGCGGGATCGCGAAAGAGTTGATCCCGCCCGCCAAAGACGTCAAAGAAGGAGGCGCCGGGTCAACAGAGACAATTAGACCCGGCGCCCTGCCCTGTGGCAAGGGGGCGTTAGAATCTCACCACGGCATCCCCTGCCTGTCGTAAAAGGCGACTAAAAGGGGCCTTAGGGGTCGCTGGACGCGCTACGGGGGCAGCGCGTCCTCACTGAAAGTGACCCCGAGAGGGGCGGCGGCACTGTGGCCTGTGTCCGTCGCGGGCGCCTATCCATAACTGGGGCGCCCGAACCAAGCTAGTGGGGGTGCAACTGCGCCCCCTAAAACTCCGAGACGGCCGAGACAATTACGTCTCGGAGGCGCAACGGGCGGCTGTGGATTTACGGTGGGCGCTTCTCGCCCACGTACCGTGGTCGTCCCACTTGGCGCGGAGATGGCCACCGGGGGGTTTTGGTCGGTATGCCGGTTTAGGGATATTGTTAGGGACCCAGCTCGGCACTAACACCTGTGCGGACATGACGTCGCCGCGCGCCGGGCTGGAAGACCGGTGACCCCGACATACGCTTCCCGCCCCCCCCCTCCCCCGGGGCTGGCGGGAAGTAGAGCCATAAACAGCTTTCCCCTCGATAACAAAAAAAAAAAAAAGGCACACACCTCTGACTTTTCGAAGTTATGTGTGTATTCACAATGAATTATCAAGTACTTTAACGGCACAGGAAAACATCGTGATCAAACCTGCACACCTAAAAGTTCTTAGGAATTTCTTAGGTGTGTAGTCCGCCAACCCGCACTAGGCCAGCGTGGTGGACTAAGACCTAAACCCTCTCAGTTGTTGAGGAGGCCCGTGCCCAGCCGTGGGACGTAGGTATATGGGCTGATGATGATGATGATAACCTATGTAAACAGTATTTTTATTGTTAATCATACATTGATTATTTCGTGGACATCTTAAAAATTATGGTCGAATCATTACCACCAAATACAAATCTGTGTAAATTATCGCATATATATAAGTGATTTTTAGTATCCCAGTTGCCAAGAACCACAAACACAGAGTTACATTTCATCACAGCCACCCGTCGGCCAATTATCAGCGCGAAACAAACTAAAAAGCCGCAGCCTAGTCGCCGCTGAGCCGACTAATGTGGAGTAAAGCCGGGGATTACGCATAGTGTAATCTAGACGAGGCGACATGTTACCCGCCGCGCGGCCTCGCGACTTCGTCATTGAATGTAGGGTTGACAGAACAAATTTTACAACTAGCTGTGGTGGACTAAGGCCTAAACCCTCAGTTGCAGATGAGGCCCGTGCTAATAGTATTCTTTTATAAACTAGCATTTGCCCGAAGCTTCACTCGCGTTGATATAGGTCTTGTAAACCTTTTTTCTGGCAAATTTTGGACGCCAATTTGGAAAATCCTTTCGTAGCAGATACTTACGACATAATAACAATTTATTTCTCGGATTCAGGACGATTCATTAAGTGATTGAATTGTGAGTCATCATTAAAATGCTTTTTTTTATACATACTTTACAGTATAAAAAAACACAGACCACAATATTTGTGACTCACAAAAACATTTTTTTCGATTAAAGATTGAATCTGCATCTGAATCCTAAGCTGATGTCTGACGGTTAACAACACCAATAAACAAAGATATACAATTTTATTTTAATTGCACTGAAAATGCTTTGAAATATTACTTGCGCGCCAACCATACCGGCTAGTGGTAAATTTTAAGACACAATACTCAGTGTGTAGTTGGAAAACACGGTTCTGTGCAGCTTTGTGTAATAGACAAGTGGATTTTGAGTTGATTTATTATTCATTTGATGTTCGGGCGTCGTTCATAGTCATAATTAAAGGTTGGCACTGCGCGAACACCGAGCGCCGCCTTCGTTTCACAAACGAGACGTGTGTGAAATGTTAATGGCTCCGTATCATATATTCAGGGCTTTCTCGAGTACTTCTTTGTCTGTTTAACACCGCGAAACACTTGGTATTTCGTGAAGATATTGTTTTTGTTTCTTTTAGGCGACTCGTCTTAACTACATGCTAGTAAATTTGAATACGATTAGGGTGACGTTTATACTGCGTATATCATACATTCGAGTATATAGTTTGAGCCCGTAAGACCGAGGGGCTTGCAGAGCTATATTCTTACACCTAAATGTATAAAAAAGTGTGTAGCCTGAAAATCAAATCAGGGACTTTTAGTTTCGCGCTATGGCAAGGGGGGGTTAGAATCTCACGACGGTATCCCCTGCCTGTCGTTCGAGATGACTCATTGGGGCCCTTGAGGTCGCTGGGCACGCTGTGGGGGCACTTTCTGGTAAAATCAGTTTTATAGATCAGTGTTCCGAAAAACACATGAAACACTTTTGTCTAATAGTGCATTTCATCGGGCATGATCATCGTCACAAACTTTGTAGTTTGTTCCTTGCGTCCCTGCTAAGGAAATAATTCTATAAAGCAAGAAATATGATTCTCTAAACAAAGAAGCAAAACTTGAAAGGGCACTATTCCCTTTCATCTTACACTTTCCTAAATTTCAACACCGAATCACTAAAATCTTATTCAAACAACTCTCGCCGAACAGTAATTACCAATTCTGGTAATTTGCCAAAAAAATTGGTGACTGGAAAACTCTAATTAGGTTTGGGTTTCGCGAGCCCGCAACAATGCTTGATTGATTACGACTGAGAATACTCAGCCGCCAATAAATCCTAAATTTATTCGATGAAGGGAAAGATTCCTTCGCGGCGCAGCTTGCCACACGATAATTCTAAAAAAGAAATGTGAATTTGATTTTGCAAGGCGTTAGAGCTTGTCTGAGTAGGTGGCAATTGTTACAATACGACTACGCATATTAAGGGGTGTAATCAGAGTAGGCTGTCGAAGAAAGCGATCTTGAGATGTTACCTTTTTGAGAAGAAATGACTGAATCTAAGTGATGTATTTGAAATTTTATAGATTTAATTTAAGTCGTGATGGCCTCGAGGCTTAGGCACGCGGTCGAGAATCTCGACGGTCGCGGGTTCAAACCCCAGGCACACACCTCTGACTTTTCGAAGCTATGTGTGTATTCACAATGAATTATCACGTACTTTAACGGTGAAGGAAAACATCGTGAGGAAACCTGCACATCTAAAAGTTCTTAGGAATTTTTTAGGTGTGTAGTCCGCCAACCCGCACTAGGCCAGCGTGGTGGACTAAGGCCTAAACCCTCTCAATGGTAGAGGAGGCCCGTGCCCAGCAGTGGGACGTATCTGGGCTGATGATGAAATAAATATTGATTCATTTCAACATGAAGGGTCTAAAATGTATGGATATCTTACATGCATTGATAGTCTTATCTTTATCTCCAAAGAAGTATGCAAAGGTTTTATTACTCCATCCACCAAACCCCAAGTAAGCTATTGGTCCCATACAACACACTCTATTATAGCTATTCCGGAACATTTTCTAACATGTTGCTACTTCGAGTTTTTATTTGAAGTTGAAAAAACTTAATTATATTTTGCTGATCTCGGAATCTGTTGATCGCATGCCACTTCCTAATATTGCAAGACTAATACGCATAAGAAAATTAATCTACATGTTTTAACTTTAATTTTACGTGAAGCTTACTTCAATTTTTAAATTTACTAAATTGTATGCTTTAACATAAAATATCAAACAGACAAAATGGAATATACCTAATAAACGACAAAGTATGTTACATACGGTACATCTGTATGATGCGAATATTGATATTTTATTTGCGAAATAAATTGTACCCGTGCTCGTATCTGGCTCGAGCTGACATTCGCCAGACAACTCGAAGGATATTGCGTTCTCTCGCCAGTAATAACTTCAGTGCATGCGACCTACATGCTATTGAAGTGTAATAAACGTATGGAAAATGTAATAAATACATTGCAAAATGCATGGAAATAATTTTATGATTCCTATCGCATATTCATACGTATCAATAAGAAACAAGTCGTGTGACATGACTGTTAGAGATTATCAGTAAATTTTGGGTCTCACAAACACTCATTGACATTTTTCTTTACATACATGCATAAACTCACGCCTGTATTCCCCGAAGGGGTAGGCAGAGGTGCATTTCTGCACCCACAATTCGCCAGGTATGTATCAGTCCCACGCAATAGGGGGCGAGGTAATTGCCATTTTTTGGTCATATTTCCAGACTCCGTGCTGTTACTGAGAATTTCCTAATGGAAAAACCCAATAACACTTTGCCCGACCCGGAAATCGAACCCAGGACCTCTAGATCGCACGGCACATACTTATACCGCGAGACCACGAGGCCGTCACATTTTTCTTTGTGCTTGATATATTTGCCTGATAGCGAGTGTCAAATTCATAGCCTAGCATTTCACGAGTCAGTATGTAATCAGCCTCGCCACATAATGGATCTAATAACACCAAACGTTCTTAGTAATAGAGAGAAATGCATCTGTAATTGTTATCTAGTAATGCCATTCATCCTCGAGGTTAAGGCGCGCGGCCGAGAATCTCGGCGGTCACGGGTTCAAACCCCAGGGCCTTTGAATTTTCGAAATAACGTGTGTATTCATAATGAATTATCACTTACTTTATCTAAAAGTTCTTAGCAATTTCTTAGGTGTGTAGTTTGACAACCCGCACTAGGCCAGCGTGGTGGACTAAGGCCTAAACCCTCTCAGTTGTAGAGGAGGCCCGTGCCCAACAGTGGGACATATATAGGCTGATGACTTTGATGATTTAATGCCATTCATCAAATTAAAAGTAACAGTAAATCTTTCATATTGGAAAAAATAGTGCATATTCACATGGAAGTATAAGAACAATCAAAAGTGGCACGAAAGATGGAAAACAGCCGCGTCTGTACAATAATCAGCTGGGAGTTGTAAGACAGTGTCGCCGGGCACCACTTAATTTTATTGCGTTAATAACGTCGGCAATGTTAATTAAACTTGAAGACAAAACGGCAGAATTTACCTAACATAAGACTGCGACAAATACTAACAAGTGTGCGCGACAGTTTGTGGTGCGTGTTTACGTATTAATATTAATATGTACTAATTAGGTTATTGGGGGTAAAAATGAAAATCAATAAAACCACCAAAATCAATAAAGGCACCTATAAACGTCAAATATAGGATTTATTAAAAAAAAAGAGTCCTCAAAATCGATGTGCATGTATGAAAAGGATAATGTCAGTTGACAAACCTAAAGAAGTGTGTTTGGACTGTAGCATTTGGCGCTCCATAACCTCTGCCTACCCCAAAGGGAGACAGGCGCGATTTTATGTATGTAAAATGAAAATGGGAAGAAGTAGAGGTATGGAGATCATGTTGTAGCTGGAAATAATTCGGAGTATCTTAGCTCTGGTATTTATACTCGTGGTTTTAGTCAGTGTGCCGGCGTAGGTTTTCAATAGAACCTCAGTCTTCCCAAAGCATGCGACTGTGCGTCAGGTTAGTAGACTAGAAACTGGTAGAAGTCAAAGAATTAGTGTTATATTAATACCAGGCACCACCGTTGTACTAGAAAGACAGCTTAGCAGCCTCGTAAAAACACGAGAGTTTTTTTTTATTCCCAACTCCAGATGAAGTCGACAGGAGTAGATAAAATGCTTAAGTGAATAGACCTCACGTACACAGAAGCACAGGCTCTAAACTGAAGACTACGAAAAGCCAAGTCGCTTTGGTAAATCTTGTGCGATTCTAAACAGCGTGTTAGTGCTGGTCGGGTGGGCTGTCGCTTATCTCCGTCCGATTGGGCCTTTGTGTCGTGATGTTTGGGATCTTGCCAGTCGGCTGATGCGTCATGTTTGTATGCTTCGTTTGATTTGTTTTCCACTTAATGGACGGAATCACTCCAATTTCCGAGACGTTTATGTAGCTGACTTGTGATTATGCTTGGGATTTTGAACATCGGTTCGGAAATTTCGATTGGATCTTTGAGGCTGTTTTGTTGTACCGTCAATGGGATTTTATTTATTTATTTACACTTCCTTGTATGTACAAAAATATTGTAAAGAAACTTATATATTAAAAAATAAAACAAGAGACTGCCTTATCGCTCTAGGCAATTTCTTCCATTCCAGGCAACCTTAGGATGGATAATAAAAGATGAAAAATAAAGAGGGTAGAATAAAGTGTATAGAAGAAAGTAAAAGATTGGGATTATTAAGAAGTTGATGTGAGCAATTAATAATATAGGCCGTGTAAAATTGGAAGTAGCGTTAAGTATATTAGGATGCTTTAATGGATGAGGGCTTCTCAAGAGCGGAATGTTTGGCGCCTACTTGGGGAGGCCTTCGTTTAGCAGTGGACGGCGATAAGCTTAGCATAGACACAGGTTAACACGAGCTAAATTATCGAGTTCCACAATTGTATGACATGGTTCTACCCTTCAAGAAAATATAAAATGGAAAAGGACGTAAGCTACCTTTTACAAAATTGCTCCTTTGCGAAGCGGGATCCAACTTCATATATCTAATAAGTGTGCAATGAAATAGTCGCACCCATATTTGTCGTGCCTTTTGTACTTGAAACGTCTTAATCCTCATATTTATCCGCTGGCCGCATCCTCACCCGGCGACGACGAGCCACGACGAGAGCTGCTAATTATTCTTAGCAGACAGACAATACAACACACCAAACCATGAATATAACGAATTAGAATGGATGTGACATGTGGAACAATGGGATTATCCGCACGATCATTTTGTTATTCATTTCCTTGTTCACGTTTTTCTTTTTTCTATTACTGTTTTATTTTTATTTTTCGACTGTTATTGCAGTTATATAAGGTTAAAAAATATGTACATATAGCTTCACTGTTATTTCGTGTACCTTGTTCTTAAATGAGTCACTAAGATATTAATTTCGTAGCCTTTTCGATTTTTTTTTGTAATGACTGCTTCATTGGCTCTTTGGCATATATAACAATTATGTATGTTTTTGTGCGTGCATTTGAGAGTTAACGGATTTGATTATCGGTCAGGCCAAGTGTAATTGGTTTTTCTGTTAGTTAATTCTCAAGACCACCACGGAGTCTGAATATGTGTCTTGCAAATTGATGTCTTGTAAAGTTAATAGCGTGAATGTAAGTTCATGTTTTTTTGTATATTCATGCAGTGCTATGATTGCACTCGTAACGTCTTTTAATTACTTTCTTTTTTGTGTATATTGCAATGTAACTTATACAAATTATCAGCTGATACTAGTAAGGAGCGACACGGGAGATGCCATAAAAATGTATACTCTTTACGATACGTATACGAAAATCAGGTTGAAAAAAAAGATCGGAGTAAATGAATATTATTTTTATCTGTCTACGATATTTTATTACAATAACGAGAGCATTCTGGTATTTTAATGAAGTACTGGCGCATATTCGGATGGTACCGTCAAAGAAGCTTAAAATAAAATCCTAACTTTGTGTGCAGCTTATTATGGAATGACAACTTTCAACGCATATTCTATATTAAAGAGGAAATATGACTGTTATTACATATTTAAAACTATTATAACTTTAGAATTTCTGAATTCATTCCAATTAAACATTTCATTCTAATTAAAAGTTTAGGTAATGTAAAGTTCTGTTTAAAATAAGTTTTTTTTCGTATTTTAACCAAAACGTCATGTTTTTAAATTGTGGCCTGCAATTTTATGTTTCCATACGATAGAGGAGTAAAAAGTTCATCACGGGCGCGAGTCGGATTCTGGCAATTTAAATAACTTATAATGATGGCAATTTTTTTTTTGGTTTTATTAATCGCTAAAACGCCGGTGGTTTTTTGACATTGTTAGCTCTCTTGTAGATTCTTATGCCAGTGTCACAGGATTTCTTTTGTTTAATGTCAAAATTTTAGTAAAGATTGTTGTATGTCATTTTGTGTTGTGTATATTGACAGCCCCGTGGCGCAGTTGGCTAGACACCAGCTTGCGAAACGAGAGGCCGCGGGTTCGAGTCCCGCACCGAGACAAATGTTTGTGTGACCCAAAAATATTTGTTTCGGGTCTGGGTGTATGTGAGACCGAAAAGTCTCTCGTAGTTTCTGATACCCACGACACAAGACTTGTATCTTAGTGTGGGATCAGAACTATGTATGTGACTGTTGGGTGTATTTATTTATTTATTTATTATTATTTATGTATTTGGCCATTTTTTTAGTAATAGGATTAGAAATTAAATCCTTTAGGTATACCGACCAGTGTCGAACAATAAAAAGTTTTTTTTTAATAAATAATAAATTCACACAAAAGTCACATACATATAGTTCAGACCCCACACTATGACACAAGTCCTGTGTCGTGGGTATCAGAAACTACAAGAGTCTTTTCGGTCTCACAAACACCTAGACCCGAAACAAATATCTGTAAATCACAAAAACGTTGTGCGGGGATTGAACCCGCGGCCGCTCGTTTCGCAAGCTGGTATCTAGCCAACTACGCCACTGTGTTTATATGCAGATTGTAACAATAGTTTATAGTCTTGGTCTACTATTTTTTTTATAAATCTATAGCATACTTTCAATACGCATCCCATAATTACTGGTTCCTTGAGCTCGGATGTTGGCGCTCGCTTTGGCAAATACCAAGTTCGTTTAGTGAACTCCGTCGCAGCAACTCGCTGTAACAATAGTTACGTGAGGCGTTTAGTTTGC
This sequence comes from Hemaris fuciformis, assembly GCA_907164795.1. NCBI lineage: Eukaryota > Metazoa > Arthropoda > Insecta > Lepidoptera > Sphingidae > Hemaris > Hemaris fuciformis. The sequence goes on along the minus strand of OU015440.1, from coordinate 1,104,173 downwards.
CGCCCCGCTCTGTTTGCCGGCATCGTCGCGCAATCTCAACTATAATGAGATTGAAACGTATAGCTTCCTACATCAAAAGGAAATACGAAATGAGTTGAGAACTTTGGAGAAGTTTGCGAGTGCTTTTTGAAATGAAATGGAAACTAATTAGTTTAGATCGAGGTTTTAATTTGATAGGTTTAGTTTTTAAGTGATGAAAGGGGAAACTTGAAGTCGTCCAGGAAATTCTATACTATGATTGTTTTGTTAATTGCATAAAAAAACCAGTGGTGCTACTTCCATAGAAGTCCAAAAGCGTTACACGTTAATTGTATAATGTCTAGTTTATAATTGTTTATTGTATGGTCATGGTATTCTCATTGATATGTCAAATTGCTTTTTTAAAATAAAAATTTAAAGCCTAAAATGTTATTATTTGGAATTTTGAAAGACAAGCTGGGCTTTTGGGCTTCTATAGAAGTACCGCCACTGTAAAAAACATATTGTGTATTGGATCATAACCCACGGCTGTCTTTATGTCTAAGTTTGCGCGTCTTAATCCAGCTACTGGATTTACAATTTAGGGTTCTGTAAATAAGAAATTAAAAGACAGATTCTGCCACCTACAGCATAATGTAGATAGAAAGAAGTAAACTGTATTTGAAGACTTGATCCCAAAGTTCTTCTTGTGTGTGGTAAAATTTTGCAATTGCAAATTTCCAGTAACGGACATTGAAAATGGCGGGGCACATCATCATCAGCCCATACACGTCTCACAACTGGGCACGGGCCTCCTCTACAACCGAGAGGGTTTAGGCCTTAGTCCACCACGCTGGCCAAGTGCGGGTTGGCGGAGTACACACCTAAGAAATTCCTAAGAACTTTTAGCTGTGCAGGTTTCATTACGATGTTTTCCTTCACCGTTAAAGTACGTGATAATTCTTTGTGAATACACACATAACTTTGAGAAGTCAGAGGTGTGTGCCTGGGTTTTGAACCTGCGACCGTCGAGATTCTCGACTGCGTGCCTAAACGTCGGGGCCATCACGTAGTCAGAGGTTTTAATACTTTGTCATTAGAATAAAATAGCTATTTTATTTTATAGTGATCCTATAGCCATAGGCTCGAACCTTAGCCCGCTTACGTTCTGGAAGATTAAGTTTATTATGATGTCTTCGAATCATTAGCGTAGTTTAACATGTTCTTTTTCTATCCCTACGACTATTTAACAAAACAAAGGCAGCTGTTACACGTGGTCTGCTACGGTCCGTGCAAATTTAATTTCCCGCACAGTTTAAAATTACTTGGGCAAGACAACACGCGCCCGTGAGCCGGAGCAGCGCCAGCTCGCGAAATTAACCTCACTTCATGCAACTTGTGCACGGTAATTCCAGGGCGGGCATTGTAGTTGCACTGCTTTGTGTACTGTTGTGTGTTTTGGTTTGTTGTGTATTTTTTTTTTGTAATAAGTAGGTGACAGAATATTGGCGCGGTAACTCTTTTATGGGGCAATGTATACGCTTCTATAACAAACTTCCGAAGGTTATTAGGAAGCTTCCCTTGAAAAAGTTTAAAGTATCAATTAAATATAAACTCTATGAAAAACATTACAAAAAAAATTGATTATATTGAAGATAATAAGCCCTGGGAATAAGTAGTAAGAAGTTTTTATGAACGTTAGTTTATTTTCATTAAGTCGTATTCTGTGAGACGGCACTGTCGCAACAACGGGCACGTTTTCCTCTCAGTTATTTCTGTGAATTATCCTATAACTTTATTAGGTCACAAAATGAGATATAATTTCTAAAACCTACGTTGTTTTAATATATAAGTCAGTTATTACGTTAGTTCTTCGGTATTAATAAGCGGCGTGGGATCGAGAGGTCTAGCTTCATTTCCAATACGGGTAAAAATAAATTCACGGTTGTAACTTGGACTTTAGAAATGTAACCATTAATGCATGTATTTGGGTCCAGTGCGAGAGAATGAAAACATCTGGCCAAAAGTACCTACCCCTGTGATGATCTAGGTGTAACACAAATATCTTTAGTAATATTATAAAGCTGAAGAGTTAGTTTACTTGAACGCGTTAATCTCAGGAACTACTGGTGCGATTTCAAAAATTCTTTCAGTGTTAGATACCCCATTTATTGAGGGAGGGTATAGGCTTTGTATCATCACGCTACGACCGATAAAAGAGGAGCTGCAATGAAAAATGTGGCATAAATGGGGAAAAGTATTGATTTTGATTTGTAAAGTTTTGCATATGGAGTTGCGGGCAACATTATCATCAGCCCATATACGTCCCACTGCTGGGCACGGGCCTCCGCTACAACTGAGAGAGTTTAGGCCTTACTCCACCACGCTGGTCTAGTGCGGGTTGCGGGCAACAGCCAGTGTTTTGATATTTCTCCCCTGCATGATGTGTGCTTTTGCTTCGGCTGCCATTTTCCGGTGTATATTTTCTTTTAATTTTATCACACGGAGCCCGTTTACATTTTTAATTGAAGCACAAAAAAACTTTCGGCTGCACGATTGTTTTGTTTAATAATATCGAGGGGGCTTGTGCTTGGCCAGTACGAGGTGATACTAATTGGACATTTTGGACAACGTGAAACATACTTGTAGAAATAACTTTGTTTTTGAATTATGATAAATGGGTATTGGAAGTGCGCCAATCAATCTTCATTTTTCACTTTGTTTTTTTCATAAGTCCGCTGACACTTCTTTGATTCGTCGTGATGGCCTTGAGGTTTAGGTACGCGGTCGAGAATTTCGACGGTCGCGGGTTCAAACCCCAGGCACACACCTCTGACTTTTCGAAGTTATGTGTGTATTCACAATGAATTATCACGTACCTACTTTAACGGTGAAGGAAAACATCGTGATGAAACCTGCACACCTAAAAAGTTCTTAGGAATTTCTTAGGTGTGTAGTCCGACAACCCGCACTAGGCCAGCGTGGTGGACTAAGGCCTAAACCCTCTCAATGGTAGAGGAGGCCCGTGCCCAGCAGTGGGACGTATATGGGCTGATGATGATGATGATGACTTCTTTGATTTCCAAGAGTTATAAGTTTGAGTGATTGCTGAGCCTGTTAATGAGTGATAAAGCGTCTCCTCTAATGGGGTATAATATACTGGAATTTGTACGACTAACTTTTAGGTTGAAAGTAACAACTGACAAGCCCGTATCTGATGGTAAGTGCAGATCCAAATACAATTATCTCTATTTTCTCGTCGCGCTCATAATGAACTGCTGATATGCTTCTTCAGACTACAAATAAAGGACCGCTCGTAGGACGAAGGCAACACGTGATATTTTGAATTTTTTACAATATTTTTATAATATAAGTTTGATTTGCAATAATATTGATTTAAGAATTAGATTTGACTTATTAACAAACAAATCTAGTCTAGACTTAGACTACATAAATAAATCGATTAAAAGCTTTATTATAAGAACTAGTCAAATACTCGAATATCTTCAATATTAAAGCAATTAGAAACATTTTGGAAAGACGTTTTGGCACTCTATACCTTCACGACTTGGTTTGCGTTGATATAGATGTTGGAGAAACTTATCCTTGAGAAACAAGACTTTACTCTGGATAGCAAAATAATTTTTGATTAGATTTTATTTTACAATACTATTTTACTTAGATTTTGGGTGAACAGTATACAGGGCGTATTCAGACCGTGATCGAAAACTAAGGGAGATAATAGCTGCGGTGATTACAAACACCGTGACATAAAAACAAACCGACAAAAACATCTATTTAATATCTATGATTGTTATGAAAAGTCATTTTTTTTTGTCGGGATTTTATTTATCGCCAATAGGTTTGTAATAACTGTAGCTATTACCTGACTTAGTTTCCGATCACGGTTTGAATACAATCTGTATACTTTAAGTAACCCGAAAAGCATGTGTGCAAAATTCTATGATAACCGGATTCCTCAAGACATTACACCGCAACGAACAAACTAAAATAACACTAACTGAATTCACGACAAAAATTCCTTTAAAACACGAAGCGATTCCAACATTCAATTGAAAAAAAATACTTCCAATACTCGCGACTTCGTGAAAAAGTCCGCATTAAGCCGAGGGGCGCCAGTTAAATTCTTAAACGTAGTTCGATATCATTTCGTCGGATGGTAGACAAAGCTTGCCTAATGAGTTTACTTCGCTTATAAATCCTGTTTGGGAGGAGGCCAGGGCAGTGACAGGGACGGGGGGTGGACAGGGAAATGGAAATCGTAACCGTTGGCAATGAAATTCTGATGAGTTTCTTTTCTTCGGCGGAATTTAAATAACACTTTAGATGTTTTACGAAGTTATGCTAGAACTGCCTCGTGGTCTCGCGGTTCAAGTATGTGCCGTGCGATCTAGAGGTCCTGGGTTCGAATCCCGGGTCGGGCAAAGTGTTATTGGGTTTTTCTATTAGGAAATTTTCGGTAACAACACGGAGTCTGGAAATGTGCCCGAAAAACGGCAATAGGCTCGCCACCTATTACGTGGGACTGATACATACCTGGCGAAATGTGGATGCAGAAATGCACCTCTGCCTACCCCTTCAGGGAATACAGGCGTGGGTTTATGTATGCTAGAAAGAGGAGCAGTAGAATCTAGTGACCGGGTATAGTGTAAAATATAAAGGCATAAGTGTTATACATACGTTTCACGAACGATGTTTAAGCTCAAAGTAACAGAACTTCGGTGTGGGTTATCTCTGGGGTGTGTCGATTTTTTTTACGATGTTTTTCTTCATTAACGTTCTCGACTTTATACTGGAGTAGTCATAGTTGTATTTCGACATCCAAATAATAATGTATTAAGTCATTCAAGCACGATGGTCCGACGACTTGAGAAAGATGGCGGGTAACGGATGGATGAGGGCTGCTCAAGACCGGGATGGTTGGCGCTTTCTTGGGGAGGCCTACGTTCAGCAGTGGACGGCGATAGGCTGAGTATTACAGCCCCGTGTGCAGTTGGCTTATAGCAGCTTGCGAAACTAGCGGCCGAAAATTTGCGAAAATTTGTGTGATCCACAAATATTTGTTTCGGGTCTGGGTGTTTGTGAGAATGAAAAGTCTCTCGTAGTTTCTTATGCCCACGACATAAGACTCGTATCTTAGTGTGGAGTCAGATGTATGTGACTGTTGGGTAGATTTATTTATTGAAGGGTTTTTTCCCAATTTATATTGTTAATACTTATGTGGAACTGTTTCACCTGTTTGTAATTCAATGAATATAAATGTCCCATTATCTTTAACCAAAAATAATCTGAATTCTTTCATTGTTTTAGAGAATTTAAGCGTATCAGATGGCAATAATAATTAGAAAAATATCCTTAAACGATTAGTTAAACGTATTTACTCCATTATAAACAGTATACGAGTAGCAAACGAGAATGATGCCGCCATATTAATGCGCCAGCTAAATCACTGTCTACCGCGTATAAATTAGCCGACAGTTAGCCAAAACACCATCAGTTTCGAGCCAGCTCATTATCAGAACTAACAACTGCTCGTTTCGGAGCGATATCTGCAGCTTACGTATTGATGAACAATGTATGCCACTTTGTCATCTAAACTGATGTTACATAAAGGTGAAAATGTAATGTAATAATTAAGGCATTGTCTGGTACGTTGATAGTAGTGATGGCCTCGAGGTTTAGGCGCGCGGTCGAGAATCTCGGCGGTCGCGGGTTCATACCCCAGGCACACACCTCTGACTTTTCGAAGTTATATTGTATTCACAAAGAATTATCACGTACCTACTTACCGGTGAAGGAAAACATCGTGATGAAACCTGCACATCTTAAAGTTTATAGGTATTTCTTAGGCGTGTAGTCCACCAACCCGCACTAGGCCAACGTGGTGGACTATTAAGGTCGAAACCCTCTTAATGGTAAAGGAGGCTCGTGCCCAGCAGTAAAACGAATATGGACTGACGATGAATGAATTAATGGTACGTTGGTCAGGTAAAGAGAGTGAGAGAGTTGAGATGTATTGGATTCGATTCTTTGGTCAGGAGAAGTGTTTTTAGATTTTTCAATTAGGGAATTTGAAGTAGGAGAACGGTCTCTGAAATGTGGTCGAATGGTAATAAGTTCTCGTATTTTACGTGGGATAAATATGCAGTTTGCGAGACTTAAATTAACTCTTTTGAGATACATATGTGATTGCATATACATATGTTAGTAAAAAGATATTAGCCTGTAATATTATGATAAAAAATTGTGTTAGAGTAAGAATTTCGAATGTTTTGAGAAGTAAAAGTTTGGCAGCATAATGAATCCACTTTCATAAAACGAAAAGGCCCTAGCAAGGGTAAATGAAGTGATAAAGATAGACGGATACAAAAGTTAATAACTAGTAATTGCGAAACAGCTGAACATTCGTTCTGGGAATTGAGCGGCGACAGACTGCGGTATCGATTGCCGGCTCATTTTGTCCATTAGCGCTGTTACGTTTTCCACTTCTAATTACTGGGTATTGATTTCTGTATGTACAGCTATGGCCATATGGGATAAAATTCGCAATAGACATGAATATGACTCGTAGAATTATGTATTGTTTGGATCAATGGCGGTATTACCATAGAAGCCCAAAGCCCATCTTGCCTAACAAAATTCCGAATAATAATGTTTAATCTGTAAATCTTTATTTAAGAAAAGCATTTTCACCTATAAATGAGAATATACTGACCAAACTATCAACAATTATAAATTAGACATTACACAAAAAACGTGTAACGATTTTGGGCTTCTATAAAAGTTTGGATCTGTGTACATCCAGTATAATTTTTTAAATAAATTTTGGTGTTTTCTTAATGAGCGAAAAATAAATTAAATGTATATGTATAAATTAAATTAAATGTGTGTTAAAAATATATCACAATACTATATACACCTACCTAGCAATTTTTATTTTTCCTCAAAGGCCGGCGACGCACCGATGATTCCAATGGTATTGTGGGTATTCATGGGCGGTGTTGACCACGCACGGCCTCACTTGCTCGTTTGCCTCCTTCCCCATTAAAAATTTAATAAATAAATTTGATTTATTTCTTCTTTATACACATATAACTGACAGCCTCGTGGCGCATTTGTGTGATCCACAAATATTTGTTTAGGGTCTGTGTGTTTGTGAGACCGAAAAGTCTCTCGTAGTTTCTCATACCCACGACACAAGACTTGTATCTTTGTGTGGGGTCAGAACTATGTATGTGACTGTTGGGTGTATTTATTTATTATTATATAAATAATATGGTTGGTTCCCATTAGAAATGTTTAATTAGCAGAATGGAGGAAATATGCTTTAAAATTATAATTAAGTATTTTTTTTATATGCTACAAAAATATAGCTGACAAAATGTATATTGGTAGATAGATAAGAGTGAAGTCAAATACCATCTCCGCATAATAAATTAACAAACTCCGGCAAATATAGGAATATGATGTGTAATTTCGTTTCACATTGAAAATTAAGTCGCGGAAACATTTTGCAACACTCGCGATACCAACTTCTCGTGCTAACTTCAATATCATGGAAACAGTGAGTTTTCCGTATGTCCGGGAGAGGTGCTGTGTTCTCACACCAACAGATAGGTATCCGTAGAAAATTAGCTTCATTCTGTAATTTGTGCTTAAAACCGAGTATATTTTAACGGCATTCCGTTTAAATCAGGGCAAATCAGTAATGATACATCCTGCTCTCTTAAGTTCACAAATTAGTTTTGCACTGTTCTATTAAATGAAATGAAGTCGTGATGGCCTCGAGGTTTAGGCACGCGGTCGAGAATTTCGGCGGTAGCGTGTTCAAACCCTAGGTACACACCTCTGACTTTTCGAAGTTTACTTTAACGGTGAAGGAAAACATCGTGATGAAACCTGCACACCTAAAAGTTCTTAGGAATTTCTTAGAGGTGTAGTCCGCCAATCCGCACTAGGCCAGCGTGGTGGACTAAGGCTTAAACCCTCTCAGTTGTAGAGGAGGCCCGTGCCCAGCAGTGGGACGTATATGGGCTGATGATGATGAATTGAAGAAAATATACACATATACTCATGCCAGCTTTCCCGAAGTGGTAGTCAGAGGTGCATTTGTACACCAGCGTTTAACATAGTTTGTTTTTAGTATCGTGCAATAGGGAGCCTTTTCCCGTTCCAGCATATTTCCACTAAGATTTGTGAGAAACCCAAAACAAACATTGTCACATCCGCGGTTCGAATCTAGGATCTTTCGATTGCACAATTATACCACAGAACCAACGTGGCGAAGTATGTACTTAAGTATACTCATATACATCAAACTGTACATATGTAATTAAATAAATAATACCAATTTAAATAACATTTCTGTGGGAAAAATATTGTAAAGATTATTAATTTTAACATCAAATTCTGCTGTTTTACAATATACATACATACATACATAAACTCACGCCTGTATTCCCCGAAGGGGTAGGCAGAGGTGCATTTCTGCACCCACATTTCGCCAGGTATGTATCAGTCCCACGTAATAGGGGGCGAGCCTATTGCCGTTTTTCGGGCACATTTCCAGACTCCGTGCTGTTACCGAGAATTTCTTAATGGAAAAACCCAATAACACTTTGCCCGACCCGGGAATCGAACCCAGGACCTCTAGATCGCACGGCGCATACTTGTACCGCGAGACCACGAGGCAGTCGTTTTACAATATATTCCCCGAAGACAAGAAAATTCCAACTCTACGCCTCTAAAACAAATAGTTGAAAGTTCCCGCTATATTTATATAAAACAGGGAATTCTTTTGTACTTTTTGTCGACAATTTAAAACATAAAAGAGTGCTTCATAGAGTGCGCGTTCCAGGAAAATATTTCCACACCGCACCTGCGCCCGCCACGTTTTAGCTTCTCTATCAAAATTTCCATTCGGCGCGAAATTGATTTTGCGAAAATTTGAAACACCGAATTTTTAAAGTGTATCTTTTTTATCTGATGTAGAATTTGTGTGGGATTATTGCAATAATGAACAATATAATAGTAATGTTATAATTTATTCTTCGTAATAAATATGTCGGGGCAGGTGAGGCGAGAAGTGTTTTTAAAATATGTGACGTCACATTGCTGACGGCAGATAGCCCAGTATTGTTAAAGCATACTATGAAATATTAGATTTTATTGAAGATAATAAGCCTTGTCATCGTCATCGTCATCAGCCCAAATATATCCCACTGCTGAGAACGGGCCTCCTCTACAACTATACTACTATACTAGTTATGTGTGTATTCACAATGAATTATCACTTGCTTTAACGGTGAAGGAAAACATCGTGATAAAACCTGCACACCTAAAAGTTCTTAGGAATTTCTTAGATGTGTAGTCCGCCAACCCGCACTAGGCCAGCGTGGTGGACTAAGGCCTAAACCCTCTCAATAAGCCTTGGGAGTAAGTAAATTGATCGGAGTTGTATTGTATCGTCATGACGTGTATCATGTGTGACATTTATCATGTAAAATTCAAACTATGTCAATTTAAAAAATAATAATAATATTGATATTTCTATTAAAAAAAAACATTTCGTGTTGCTGAGGGAGTTTCTTGCCGTTTCTTCTCCACAGCGATAACACGTTTCGAAGCGGCAATAGTTAAGTTTAAAATAGCTTAAAATTGACGATTCAAAAGAACTTGTAAAAGTCTATTTGAATAATCGCTTATTGTGAGTCACACTTGTTTATGCAAGACAATAATACGTGAAGCGATGACATAGCTCGTAGTATATGGTTTTGCGCCGATAAATATATTTTTATTATAATTTCATTGTGAGTATAAGGTGCATGATGGCTTTTATCGAGTGCGGCCTACCCAGACATCGTTTCAACGGTTGGTGATTCAAATCAGTGCATGACCCAATGCTTCATTCTATTAATATTACCTAAAGCCATAATTATAATATTATTTCTGCGTTTTGTGGCCAAAATTTTTTTCACAAGTTTTTTTTTGTCTAAGGACAACTTACTTTACGCTGTACCGACTTTATTTTCAATTTTCATTTCAATTACAAATTCAAATAAATCTTACTAAAACTATTTCCAAATGTAAATCTAAAAACTAATTGTAATTCAATGAATTGATAGAAATGCGAGCTGTGAAATAAACGGTTTAATAAAAAAAGTGGGCAACAATAATTTGTGGGCCTTAATAACAGTGAGGTGACGGCGCCCTGGCGACCCCTGCGCCCTCACGTTCTACCTCTCATTCACGCTTGCTCAGCGCTACGGGTTAATATAATGTACTTACAGAAGGAGCAGTATTTATTTCTATCCTTTCTTTACTTAAAAAAAAGTATAGATAAGTGTTGCTCTTCTTAATAAAAATATGACATTTGTTTCTTGAGTTTCTCGCCGTTTCTTCTCCACAGTGATAACACGTTCCAAAAGCACTTGTAAAAGTCAATTTGAATAAAGATTATTTTGACTTTGACTTATTCCTATTTGTCTCTCCTTCGTATTACAGAACAACGCATGTTAGTTGGCAATGCAGATTCGTGCTCATTATCAAATCTTCGATCAGAATTTGCTAGACCAGTTTTCACTACATATTATTTTTCTAGGATTTTTATCTCATCCACTCGCACTATGCCACCGTGGTGGGCTAATGACCCCCTCGACTGAAAAAGAAGCTCGTGACTCAATAGCCGATAGTGATTAAATAAAAATGCACCTAAGAGCAAAATGCATAATTCTAGACTCGACCTACACAAGTTTTGTGTCGTACACATCAGAAACCAAGTTAGACTTTTCACAAATACCCAGAGCCGATTTTTTGTAATACATACTTATATATTTCAGGATGTTGGTATACGAATAAGGATACGGTAGCTTCTCGTTTCACAACATTACCACGGATGCTGTAAAATGACTATGTTAGCAGAAAAATAATAACCTACAGGTTGTAAATAGATCCTGATCGAAAACTGAATCAGGTTATAGATACGATGGTTACGAACACATTGATGGTAAAAAAAAGTAAATTAAAAAAAATATCCTAATCAACTTAACTATTATCAGTTTTAGTTTTCGATCACAGTCTGTTTAATCCGGTATACATACATACATAAACTCACGCCTGTATTCCCCGAAGGGGTAGGTAGAGGTGCATTTCTGCACCCACATTTCGCCAGGTATGTATCAGTCCCACGTATAGGGGGCAAGCCTATTGCCGCTTTTCGGGCACACTTCCAGACTCCGTGCTGTTACTGAGAATTTCCTAATGGAAAAACCCAATAACACTTTGCCCGACCCGGGAATCGAACCCAGGACCTCTAGATCGCACGGCACATACTTGTACCGCGAGACCACGAGGCAGACAATCCGAGCAGTTAATCCGGTATAATATTATAAAATATTAAGAAAAAAATATTTCTTAGGCTTTTAAACAGGATTTAAATAAGCCGTGATCGAAAACTGACACAGGTAAAAAAGAACACAGGTTAGGAAAAAGTAATTTTTTTTTGGTGTCAATATGTTTGTAATCGCCACATCTATTACCTGTCTTAGTTTTGTCCACAGTCTTTTGACACCCTGTACGTGATTTAAGCCTTCTGTAGCTCCTGTGTTGTGTGTAAGTTTGCCTTCAGTTAGTATAGAGATGATTACACGGTGTTCGTTCTCGTCTCACTTGATTTCATCCTATTGTCAGTTACGTAACTCGCAATTTGGCAATCGTTGGAGTGATTTGACGAGACGATTCGTCACAAACCCTTATGTTCGAATTGGGACGTCTTCGTTAGTAAGAATCGTGGGAACCTTCCGTTTCAGATGAAGATTTAGGTAGGAATTAAATGTTGGTATATAATATATTAAAAGAGAAGTAAAATATTTCTAAAATAATAACATTATACTTAAAAGGTAAAGTCTGTCATCAGCCCAAATACGTCCCACTGCTGGGCACGGGCCTCCTCTACAACTGAGAGGGTTTAGGCCTTAGTCCACCACGATGGCCTAGTGCGGGTTGGCGGACTACACACCTTAGAAATTACTAAGAACTTTTAGGTGTGCAGGTTTTATCACGATGTTTTCCTTCACCGTTAAAGCAAGTGATAATTCATTGTGAATACACACATAACTTCGCAAAGTCAGAGGTGTGTGCCTGGGGTTTGAACCTGCGACCGTAAACTCCGTGTATATTTATAAATATAATTTTTTCATAGTTAGTACTATTTATTTCTACTTATTTTTAGACACCTGCCACAACCTTTCATCATCATCATCAAATCATTTTGTCCCGTAGGTTGTCTGGAAGAGATTGCTATTAGCGATAGGACCGCCTTTTGTAACATTTTTTTTTCATTATCTTGTTAATCTTATTTTATTGTATACAATTATATGATGTACAATAGAATGTATTACATAAATAAAATTGAATACTTGTTACTTATAAATACATATAACGTATGTTAATCAACTATCGCACCTGTACCTCTGAAAGGGTAGGCGAACTTGCTTCGAATGCATGTAATCAATCAAAACCCCGTTTGACATATCGTACATTAACAATGACGTCATACATAATGTACGTAAAATGACGCCAGTGTTCCCTTGGGATAGAATATAGGAATAGGATAGGATAGGGCGTAGTGTGAATATATTTATACAACTTCGTCTTGCCAACTAGATTATATTACCTAATAGGACTTCACCATGTACTAAATGAGACTATTGACTTGACGGTTAAAATTTCATATAACATACATACATAACCTGCCTGTATTCCCCGAAGGGATAGGCAGAGGTGCATTTCTGCACCCACATTTCGCCAGGTATATATCAGTCCCACGTAATAGAGGGCGAGCCTATTGCCGTTTTTCGGGCACATTTCCAGACTCCGTGATGCTAATGAGAATTTACTAATGGAAAAACACATCGCCCGACCCGGCAATCGAACCCAGGACGTCTAGATCGCACGGCACATACTTGTGCCGCGAGACCACGAGTCATTTCATATAACCTCACGAGCAAACAAGTTTCACTTACAAAAAGCATTGCTTTACACCAGTGTTCGGCAACCTTTTGGCAGGCAGCCCATAGAAAAAATGAAAATGCTAACTAATGCTAAGATTCACGGGCCACAAATGTGGCCCGCGGGCCGCGGATTGCCAAACACTGCTTTACACAATTATTATCTGTCTCAAAACTGAACCCACGTCTTCTTCCACAAACAAACTACCAAATGAGCTACAACGCAAATAGTATTATTATTTTTGAGTTTCCAACCGTGTAGGCCAGGTAATAACCTCAATTGTGTTAATATGAACAGCATTAATTCACACAAGAGCGTTCCGGAGTCGGACAATGCAGGGCGTCACGTTGCTTGTCTCAAGTGACGTAATGAATGAAGTAATCCATCTCGAATGCAACTCTATCTAGCCGACGGGCCGCCGTCACACCGAAGGAAACCGAGGGGACTCTGAATGTGACTTTTATATTCGCAATAAATTACGGGTGGCTTACAAGTGCTTGCTGTTTGTCGAGGTCCCGGATTCGATTCAGAGTTGGGAATAATATAATGAGGTTTTCAGTAGCAGTACGGTGTTAAAAAGAACAATATGCTTGCCCGCTTTTGTGTAGTCTTAAAGTCTGTGTTCAAAACGTGGGTGCATAATTGCACCTTATTTAAAGTGCACTGTTCTTTTGGTCGTTTTTTATTGTAAATTAATTAATTAATTTTGTAAATTCATCCAGCCCCCTAACTTTGATAAACATAATTTTATTGTAACATGGCAGACAGGCCCCTAGAATGATATTAAGCCTAAGGATTACAGTACGGTGTACAATCCAGCCGTTAAATCAAGTGGATATGCATTTAAAATTAGTCCAATCCGTCGGGAGAGTTACCGATTAATGCACGTGAGCAGAGCGCGTCAGCCAGCTCCGCCTCATTCCACCGCGGTTAATAATACAATGCACCACATGCAGTCCTGCACACCTGGAGCTCAGGCACTTTATTATAGAGGTGGGCGATTATGAATGATTTTGATAATCGAATAATCCTACTAATACTAATGTTGATAATAATCGATTATGAAATTAGTTACAATTTTTTTTTCATAATCGAATGACGTTACTAATTTGCACTACTAATTTCGTCGAGACTCAAGTAGGTCTTGTATTTTTATTTAATTTTATTTTTGTAATTTAGTTCCTCGCGAATGCAAATTATTCATTGGAGATACTTCGAGATATCTTCATAATCGAATGATTTCATTGGTATATGCAGAAAAGAGCTATCCGGGCCATTTATAACCTAGGTCCCAGGGCTTCACTTAGGGAAAAATTTAAGGAAATAAATATTCTTACCGTCACTAGTCAGTTCATATACCAAAACCTTGTATATGTTAAAAAAAATCTTGATAGATTTAATAAACTTTATAATTTACACAATAAAAATACTAGGAACAAATGTAATCTTGTTCAACACGTAACTCGTCTCCGGAAAATTAATAACTCTTTTATGGGGCAATGTGTACGCTTCTATAACAAACTCCCAAAGGGTATTATGGAGCTTCCCTTGAAAAAGTTTAAAGAATCAATTAAAAATAAACTATATAAAAAAGCTTACTATAAAATTTCAGATTATATTGGAGACAATAAGCCCTGGGAGTAAGTAAATTGATCAGAAGTTTCGTTGCTACAATTTGTATCATTATGACATACATAAGATAAAATTTATATAATGACATTTAAAAAATGTAATTATAATAATTATATTTATTATTAAAAAAAAAAACATTTCGTGTTGCTGAGGGAGTTTCTTGCCATTTCTTCTCCACAGCGATAACACGTTTCGAAGCGGCAATAGTTTTAAAAAATAGTTTAATATTGACGATTCAAAAGAACTTGTAAAAGTCGATTTGAATAAAGATGATTTTGACTTTGACTTTGAAAAAAATATCTTTTAATCGCCCACCGCTACTACTAACTACATTATTAATTACTAAATTAGTAATAGTTATAATCGAGATATTATACGATTACTAAATTAGTAATTACTAATTGTCATAGTCGAGATATCTCGAGGCATCTTCATAATCGAATGATTTCATTAGAATTTCTCATAATCGCCCACCGCTACTTGATTATGCTTGGTTTTGGATTTAATTTTATTTTAGGATCTCGTGGTAGTGTGAGTGTGCGATCGAATGGTCGAGGGATAGTGTTATTACGTTTTACATTAGGAAAACATAGTGGCAAAATGGATTTTAGAACTGTTTGGTTTATACGTTTATATTATAGTAGTGTTGGCCTCGAGGTTTAGGCGTGCGGTTGAGAATCTCAGGGTTCGCGAGTTTAAACCCTAGGCACATCTCAGAGTTTTCGAAGTTATGTGTGTCATCATCATCATCATCATCAGCCCATATACGTCCCACTGCTTGGCACGGTCTTCCCCTACAACTGAGAGGGTTTAGGCCATAGTCTACCACGCTGTCCTAGTGTGGGTTAGCGATCTACACACCTAAGAAAGCTAAGAGCTTTTAGGTGTGCAGGTTTCCTCGCGATGTTTTCCTTCACCGTTATAGCAAGTGATAATTCATTGTGAATACACACATAACTTCGAAAAGCCGAGGTTCTCGATCACGCGCCTAAACCTCGAGGCCATAATAAGCTCGCCCACACTACGTGGGAATTAAAAACTCAATTGCCAAAGGGTGGATTCCGAATTTCATTACTACATAAGGTACACGTTTCATTGCACGCTTATCAAACTCTTGCCTACAATTACTTACCTATTTATTTTTATTTATTTAATACAATTACACACGTACAGGACGTACAAGTAGTAAAAATTATACAATGATAACGTATGCAATCAATTATTTTCCCACAAGTAAAGTTAGGCGCGCGGGCGAGAATTTCGTCGGTCGCAGGTTCAAACCCCAGGCACACACCTCTGACTTTTCGAAGTTATGTGTGTATTCACAATGAATTATCACGTACTTTAACGGTGAAGGAAAGCATCGTGATGAAACCTGCACACCTAAAAGTTCTTAGGAATTTTCTTAGGTGTGTAGTCCGCCAATCCGCACTAGGCCAGCGTGGTGGCCTAAAAACCCTCTCAATGGTAGAGGAGGCCCGTGCCCAGCAGTGGAACGTATATGGGCTGATGATGAAGTAACAGTCTAACATGGTCTCCTCACTAGGCAAGCCTGTGTCGAGGGAATCATAGGTCATATGATGCCAGGTCGGCAAAACCACCCATAAACATACAATACCGCTACTATTCCAATAACTGATGCGCTAACTACGCATTAGCATACACCGCTCAATCGTATAGTGAGATCTCGGGCGCTGCATTGTTCTAAGTTCATATATAACTTAATTTGAATATACATCGCTTCGTGATATACAGCCAGCAATTTGCACAGACAAACTGATAGACCGATAACTTTGAGTTATAGCTAGTGGATACACCTGCACACTTTACATACGTGTGATATAACGTAATCTATAATTACCGCAACGTGGCGCCGTCGGCTAGACTGGTGTCTAGCTGGTGCTTGCGAAACCTGAGGCCGCAGGCTCGTTCCCCGCCCCGAGACAAATGTTTGTGTGATACACAAATATTTTTTTCGGGTTAGGGTGTTTGTGAGATTGTTAAGTCTCTTGTAGTTTCTAATACCCACGACACAAGATTTGTTTCTTAGTGTGGGGTCAGAAGTATGTATGTGTACTCTTGGGTGTCTTTATTACTATAATTATTTGTTGTTATTATAGTCGCATGTGTCTACGGCGAGTGGTCTAGAGATATTGGGTCAGTCTTAGACCGGTCTTGAATACCGTCAGCCGAAAGGTATGGTGTTGACACTTTGCCGTGCCATAAAAAAGGCTTCGATTTTTCAGGAAATTCTGTAGGAGCTTAGAGTAGAAACGAGTCTAAAACATGCCAATAGGCTTAACTCTAATTGGAGCTTACATATAGCTTAAAAACAGTGACTGGAACGTGTAGAAGAAGCCTTTGCGTGATCCTTCTAGAGTAAGTGTACCTTATTTATTTATTTTTCTACACTCACAAACAGTTGTAAATCAGGAAAAATATGAAACATAGAGAAGGATACAAATGGCGGCCTAATCGCACATGGCGATCTTTTCAAGGCAACCATTGGATGGATATTCTAAAGAGATTTGTTGTTTATCATAGTACATTAAGAGAATTCATGATACTATTCGGAGTTCGTCCTGAATTTATATAATACTGACTCCCTTATTATTATTTTTAAGCACGACTTAACTTACGAATTTATTGCACGACTACTTAAATCTGTATCAGGTTATCAGGTTATCGCCCAATCGCCATAACCTCAGTGATCTGCAAGGTGATGGAGCGGATCATTAACATCCAATTGGTCCGCTACCTGGAGGATCACTCGTTGATCAGTGATAGGCAATACGGCTTCCGCCGTAACCGGTCAACGGGTGATCTTCTAGCGTTTGCTTTGCATCACTGGGGGGAGGCGATTGATCGGCATGGCGAGGCTCTTGCCGTGAGTCTCGACATAGCCAAGGCATTTGATAGGGTCTGGCACCGTGGCCTTCTCTCCAAGCTTCCGGCATACGGTCTTCCCAGCAACTTGTGTTTGTGGATTTCGAGCTTTCTGCATGGGCGTAGAATGCGTGTCCTCGTCGACGGGCACGCTTCACAGCTCATGTCAGTTAGTGCCGGGGTTCCACAAGGCTCTGTGCTATCGCCCACCCTGTTTCTTCTGCATATCAATGATATGTTGCCGCTTGGCAACATTCATTGCTATGCAGATGACAGCACGGTCCATGGGCGGTACTGCAGTAAGCCACCAGGTTGCCGGGCGGATACTGAGAGTAGACGCGAGGAGCTTGTCATTGAGCTCAATCGGACCCTGGAGCTCATTTCCACATGGGGTACCCGGAATCTGGTGAGTTCAATGCCAAGAAAACCCAGGTCTGTGCGTTTTCGTGCAAAAAAATCCCCGTTTTCTCCCCTCCCCACTTTTCAGGGCATTCACTCGCAATGCGGAACGGCCTTAATATCCTAGGTGTGGATATCCGCTGCGATCTTAATCCAAGGACTCACATCGAGGGCATTATATCCGCCACTTCACGCAGGGTCGGAATCCTGAACAGGGTGCGCCGGTTTTTCACGCCCGGTCAGCTTTTCCGCTTATACAAAGCGCAGGTTCGGCCGGGCATGGAATACTGCTCGCACCTCTGGGACGGTTCCGCCAAATACCTTCTCGATGCCTTGGATGGATTGCAGCGGCGTGCCATCCGCATTGTGGATGATGCAGACGTCACAGCCAACTTGGAGCCGCTACAGTTGCGCAGGGACATTGCCGCACTTAGCGTGTTCTACCGTCTGTATCATGGTGAATGCTCTGAAGAATTGTTTAAGCTTGTCCCATCCTCTCCTTTCCTCACCAGAACCACGCGTGCTGGCTTGCGAAGCCACAGCTTTGTGGTCACAACATCCGCGGCTCGAACCAAAAAGTTCGCCAACTCCTACCTATGCCGCACCATCAAGCTGTGGAATAGTTTGCCGGCTCACGTGTTCCCTCCTTCCTATGATCCTGGATCCTTTAAGCGAAGCGTGAAGAAGCATTTGTGCAGGCCGGCATGATTGTGTCGACCAGCGGGTGACCTTCGTTTCTCGCTGGTCGGTATTAATTTTTTGGACTCCACTGTGCTTACCATCAGGTACAGTGGAGTCACTTTGCCGTGCCAGTTTAAAAAAAAAAAAAAAAAAAAAAAAAAAAAAATTGACGTATGCTTGGTTCAGTCAAAGTATATTTATTTAGAAGTTTTTTCAATTAAACTAGATATATAAATCCATACATGCATACTTCCATGATACGCATCTAGAAATATGTAATAGCCACTATGCGGTACATCAGCTGAGATTTTAAAACAAATTTATTCAGCCATAATGGGAAATGTCGCGAAGCAACTGCTTAACATATTTCCTGGTAGCGGTGTCGCCCCGGATAAGTTAATCCGCGCAGACAGACGGATTTCTGAGAATCGCGATACTTGTTTTACTCGTATTCTTTCATACGTTCGCAGAATCAGATTACCAGGAAATGGTAGTAGACGTGTATTTATTGCGCTGATATACATTTGCCAATTAGGTTTTTATTTTTATATAACATACATACATACCTAAACTCACGCCTGTATTCCCTGAAGGGGTAGGCAGAGGTGCATTTCTGCACCCACATTTCGCCAGGTATGTATCAGTCCCACGTAATAGGGGGCGAGCCTATTGCTATTTTTCGGGCACACTTCCAGACTCCGTGCTGTTACCGAGAACCCAATAACACTCTGCCCGACCCGGAAATCGAACCCAGGACCTCTAGGCCGTGCGACCTAGAGACATACTTGTACCGCGAGACCACAAGGCAGTCTTATATAAATACCTACATAATCCCACGATTGTGTTCCAAAGTTTTTGCCACATTTTTGATTGCTCCGCTTCTTTAGGTCATAACGTGATGACTGATAGCTGATGGCATATGGTCCATAGCTTTCCCTAATAAAAAGACTGTACAATACAGAATATTTATTTCAATACATACATTATTTCACGTCTGTATTCGCCAAAGGGGTAGCTAGAGGTATGTATCAGTTACTTCGTAATAGGAGGCCTATTGCCGTTTTTCGGGTACATTTGCAGACTCCGTGCTGCTACTGAGAATTTTCTTATGGATAAACCCAATAACACTTTGCTTGACTCTATTTATTTTTAATGGAGCAATAAATAAGACATTTTTTGAATTGACTAGGAAAAACATTATCAGGAAGGAAACCTACATATTTGAGGGTTCGCTACAAGGAATTTATTAGGTTTGTCAAGTTTACTAACTCACTCTAGGCTAGCATGGTCAAACACCGGGACTGTATGAAGTCTTTAAAGGCACGACCCGCCATTCTTTCTTGAATGTATCTAAATATAAATGTTTAAAATGAAATTTTTTTTTTTTATTTTTGAAGCTTATATCACACCAGCATATTCCGGATTATTGTCGAAAATTTAACCCTACATCGCGTTTCGATCCTTTCACTTTAAAATTTCAAGCCAAATACAGTTTTATTAAGCAAATGTGCAGCACAATTCACGCGATCCAACTATTTAGGGGTGTAAGCTGCTTTTTATATCGACTTGTTCAATTTACATATGTAGCACAAAGTCAAAGTCAAAGTCAAAGTCGTCATTTTTTATTCGTCGATATTTTGTACATTACCGTATATAGGTAAAATTATATATGCATTCAAACCCGCGCCTTTACAACCATTTCTACACCTACATTACACCAATTGTGCTCTAAGTGCCACGTAATAGGTGCGAACCTATCTATTTAAATAAAAATGAATGTTTGTATGTCATCGAACTCCTCTTAAATGGCTGGACCGATTGGGATGAAAATTTTTGTTTGTGTTTGAGGGATTCGAGAATGGATTAGTCCACAATTGGACCTTATAGATGGCGCCTTTGTTGGTATGACAAACGGCTGGATCGATTGGGATAACATTTTCTATGTATATCCAATGTGTCCCTGGATGATTTGAAAACACAATTGGACCGGGACATATCGCTTAAAGCTTTTCCGGGCAGAACGACGTCTGCCGGGACAGCTAGTTATCAATATTTCTTATACCAAAGGTTAGTAGTTATATTTTTAACTGACATTCAGGAGATAAATTAGAGCAAAAACTTAAACAAGTAGGTACCACTTTTTATTCGCAGACTTTACTTAACTGGAAAATTTTACTTGCGCTCAAAATCGCTCTCTAACATGGTGACATAATCACAAGATTTGTAGTGATTAAACCCTCTTTTAAAATACAGAATAAACAAGCTTAGAAAAAGCACTGACATTACCCTGGATTTACCAGAATAACTATTTTTGTCATATTCAAGCAAATAAAATTAAATTGTGTCATGCCGATGTCAATGTCATCCTATATTCCAAATAATATCGAAATTTCTACTAGATTTTTTAGATTGATCAATTGGCTGTATTGTTGCAACCCTACCTGAATTTAAAAAATAAAAGGCTGCAATCAAACAATTGTGAATTCGTGCAGGATCCAATAACGATGGCTGCAAATAAAGTGCACTCGAAATACCGCGCGATGATTGATCCGCGACGAAAATTAAAGGGATGCAAGCACGGGGCTGAGTGTTACGACATAGAATTGGAAATATTAATAACAAGGCAGAACTCGCTAATTAGAGGGTTGAATGAACTTTGGACAGCCCCGTGGCGCAGTTGGCTAGACACCAGCTTGCGAAACGAGAGGCCGCGGGTTCGATCCCCGCACCGAGACAAATGTTTGTGTGATCCGCAAATATTTGTTTCGGGTCTGGGTGTATGTGAGACCAAAAAGTCTCTCGTAGTTACAGATACCCACGACACAAGACTTGTATCTTAGTGTGACTTATATCAATAGTTTAAAAAAATATTGAAAAGTGTAAAATTGACGATTCAAAAGAAGATAATTTGACTTTGACTTTGACTTTGGGATCAGAACTATGTGTGTGACTGTTGGGTGTATTTATTATTATTATTAACTGTTACTTAGACGTTGACGTTGCTTCGACATTTTAAGTGAAGTAAACAGGCACAGAAGTGAATGGAATGCCAAATCGCATCATTTCTTTATGAGGTTTTTTTTCTATCTAGAAGCGCAGGTTGTCACGAAGCTTTGAAAATCAGGCCGAAAAATCTATTTCTAATTGAATAAAACGGATTCAATTTCAAAGCGTAAACTAATAAATATTCTTAAATTAATTTATGGTCAATGCACCGGTTATAAAGCGAAGCAAATCGCCTTTTTCAGGACTTTGTCCGGCTTCCAAAGTCCGTATTTTTAAAGCAATAAAACCAGTACTGGTGGTTGACCTTTAAAAATATTTTTACCATTTTTATTATTGTTTCGTTAGTAGACTAATAGTCTATTAGTTAGTCAGGGATCATCATCATCAGCCCATATACGTCCCACTGCTGGGCATAGACCTCCTTTACAACTGAGAGGGTTTAGGCCTTAGTCAACAACGCTGGCCTAGTGCGGGTGGCGGACTACACACCTAAGAAATTCCTGAAAAATTAAAAATAAAAATCTTAGGGATATAGGCTATAAATAAAACCTAAACTAACCCTGAAGTAGTTCAAGTAAACCTTTATTCCATATTTTGCTATATCCATGGAATTTTGTATTATTCTATTCGGTCTAATATTAATAACAACTGAGAACAAGCAACTGGACAAATGCAAACTTTACACCCGAAAAAGTGTACAATTTACATAATAATAAATAATAAAACAAATAAATACACATACATAGTCCTAACCCCACACTAAGATACGAGTCTTGTGTCGTGGGTATCAGAAATTACGAGAGACTTTTCGGTCTCACAAACACACAGACCCGAAACAAATACTTGTGGATCTCAAAAATATTCGACTCGGTGCAAGGATCGAAACCGCGGCCTCTCGTTTCGCAAGCTGGTGTCTAGCCAACTGCGCCACGGGGCTGTCAAATATAAAACTATAAATTGATTGGCAAGATTAAAATCCCCGCTGTAAATCCAATAAATATCCGCAAATAAATTGCTGAGAAATTATATATCTGCCTTGCTGCCTGAAATATCGGCATAGTGCGAAAGTAATTTAAAATATCGCGCGGCCATCCATCTCCCACGCCCCCCGTGTCCCTCTCGCCCCTCACCCCAAACTGAAGCCCGCAACATCACTCTTCCACGAAAGCGTTTAAATATTTCTGCATACTCACAACCTGACAAGAAATTTAAATAGCCCCGGCAAACAGCGCGTGCTAAATTTTGCATGTTTCGTTTGGCAAGGAAGTCGAAGGTAAGAAGTATGAACTCCTGTGTTTCGCTATTTTGGAAAAATGTAGCAATCTTCAATAGTTTTTAACTCCATTACTAGTATTCGCAGTAGTAATATAAATACGGAATTAACCAACTATTTAAGGAAAATTAGAGTTTTCAATTATTAAATCTGATAAAATTTATTTATTTAATGTATGATTGTGACGCGATAATAGTGTCTTGTTCTTAAAAAAGTTCTTAGGAATTTCTTAGGTGTGTAGTCCGCCAACCCGCACTAGGCCAGCGTGGTGGACTAAGGCCTAAACCCTCTCAATTGTAGAGGAGGCCCGTGCCCAGCAGTGGGACGTATTTGGGCTGATGATGATGATGATGAATAGTGTCTTGTCCTTTATTAACAAAAACTGTTTTCCAAAATGAGTGCTTAAAAAAAACTAAATATAAATAATACACTTTATTTACAATATCCAATATTATTTTTAAATTAGCTAACCTTTTCAATAATTTTCCTTTCAAAAATCTAGACCACTTAATGTCACAAATATGAAAGTATTCATAATCGAGCACAATTCTCAAGTTTTTCTCTGAACTCCCCAAGCTATCGAGGTCGAGTTGGTAACGCGACAGTGTTTTTCACTGTCGTCGGGCTGTCCAAACTTAAATAGAGTAATCATCTCGACAATGGCTCTCACGTAATACAAAAAGATTTACTCCTTACGCTCCAGGTAAATACACATAATAAATCCCGCGGGAATCTTCGCTTTTTTAGAGTACCGTAGACACAATACTAAATATGGTAACGCAAGAATTCTTGTTTATCTCGTTGTACAGTTATGTACTGTTCCATTATTAGGTACAGAGTTCTATTGTTCTATCAAGCAAAGAATGTTTTTCAGTAGGAAATTCATGGAGTTTGTTTGCCTGCAAAACGTCAATAAGCTCGCCTCTTATTACGTTGAACTTAATTTAAAGTTTGTGAAACTGGAGAGCAAAAATCCATATTTTTATCATTTACACGGTGTGGGCTTTTTATGTGTGTGTGACATATTAATACATTATATTGACATATATATACCAGTAGGCAGAGCATCTAATACTCTGATCTGATTTCTGCATTCACATTTCGCCAATTGCGTTTCGGTAATAGACACATTTCCAGACTCAGTGCTGCTACTGACCCGGGAACCGAACCCAGGACTTGATTGCACATCACATACTTGCACCGCAAGGCAACGATGCAGTCTATTACTTAACTCCAGCTCAAAATCATTTGGAAGACATAAAATTAATTTACGTCGGAAATTAATTTTATAAATATAACATCCAACTCACTTGTAATTACGAGATAGCATAAATAATTTAAAAACTTGTTTAATTAACGAATTAAAGTCACTCGAGGCATATTTTACATTTAGTGAGTTTAAACTGCGGTTTTAAATTAGGCTGTTATCCTAAGAAAATGCAATTCATTTTCCTTGTAATTTAGACTAGAGATTTCATATTTAAAGATATAATAATTACATATTACTCGAATATTTTACATGTCGTCTATGGAAATCTTTTTAAAACGTACGTATATTCTACCTTAATAACAATTTAACATACATATGTAGGTACATACGTAATCTCACGCCTGTATTCCCCGAAGGGGTAGGCAGAGGTGTAGTTCTGCACCCACATTTGATGCAAGGTATGCATCAGTCCTTCGTAATGGTGCGCGAGCCTATTGCCGTTTTTTGGGCACAATTCCAAACTCTGTGCTGCTACTGAAAATTTCCGAATGGAAAAACCCAATAACGCTTTGCCCGACCGGGGATCCAAGCCACCCAGTCAATTTAAATGAAGCGTAAATAATAATTTATCGAAAATTTGGCGATAATAAACCTTTATTTAATCAATACTTTATGTTTGTAGGGTCGGTTGTGGTGTATTTGTACATACATACGTTCTGTCAGCTCAGTTATAAATCTCAAAACATCAGAGTGAGCCTTATATGGTTTATTCTACATTCCAGACTCCGAGTTGCTACTGAGAATTTTGTTGGTAAAAAAAAACAATATTTACGGGAACCCTACTCGGACATCTCGATCGCTCGTCACATATTTACGCCCCAGGACCAACAAGGCCTAAACCAAAATTACACGAAAATATAATATTTGAAAAATTAAAAACACGTTTTGACTATCGAAACCAGGGTTATTCAAATCCAGAGCTTACACAACTCGCAGCTGAAATACAAAAGTACCCTCACATAGCTCCAACAACGAAGAGGTTTTAACGCAAAAAATTAAAACATTATTTGCCCAAACCCATTTACATGTTGGAAAATTAATAGAATTGTTAAAATTAATGTGATCAGGCGTTGTGTGGCGCTCGCGACGCCGCTGTAACCCGCGACCCCCATTCATCAGGGTTTTTTGCACGCGCAATCAACCCCCAACCCTCGCACTTACACATACATTTGCTGAATGTGTTGGACAGCTCGCTCATCATTTCCTTACCCTTGTAACATTGTAATTCAGTCCCATGGAATAAGTGTGATTGAGAGATCAATAGTTTAAAAATATTAAAAAGTGTAATTTGACGATTCAAAAGAACTTGTAGAAGTGTATTTGAATAAAGATAATTTGACTTTGACTTTAGATCCTGCGTTAGATTTCTGTGTAGGGAAAAGTCTTAATGGGTGTATTTATAACAAAATTTAACAACAATCTCTTAATGGGAATTTAGAGGTCCCGGGTTCGATTCCGGACTCAGGCAAAAATGTTATTGGGTTTATCCATTAGATAATTCTGCACGAAGTTTGGAATTTTGCTCGAAAAACTGCAATAGCGAATGTCCCTTGAACTATCTCTTTCCTTCGTATGTTCTTCATGGGAAATTCTCAGCAGCAGCTCAGAGTCTAGAAGCTCAGAAATGTGTCTTTAAAATAGTGAATTCTTTTTGGCGAGACTAAACATGATTGACTAAACGTCTGGGTATTTATTCAGGTATCGTAACCTACATTATGTACGGGTTGACTAGATCATGATAACTACGTATATGCAAGTTACGTTATGGTAGGCTTTTCATCAGTAACAGTGGTCGCTATCCAAGCAGATTCGAATATTATACCTCTAGCAAGCAGTGATGGCCTCGAGGTTTTAGGCGCGCGGTCGATAATTTCGGCGGTCGCAGGTTCAAACTCCAGGCACACACCTCTGACTTTTCGACGTTATGTGTGTATTCACAATGAATTATCACTTGCTTTAACGGTGAAGGAAAACATCGTGATAAAACCTGCACACCTAAAAGTTCTTAGGAATTTCTTAGGTGTGCAGTCCGCCAACCCGCACTAGGCCAGCGTGGTGGACCAAGGCCTAAACCCTCTCAGTTGTAGAGGAGGCCCGTGCCCATCAGTGAGACGTATTTGGGCTGATGAAGAATGAATGATGAGCACCAGACAATCTCACTCATTTAATTTAAAAGCTTCACAAAAAGAACATTTACAGAATTACATCGTTCCTTTGATTCTATCCACAAAAA
The DNA here is from genome assembly GCA_907164795.1 of Hemaris fuciformis. Classification (NCBI taxonomy): domain Eukaryota; kingdom Metazoa; phylum Arthropoda; class Insecta; order Lepidoptera; family Sphingidae; genus Hemaris; species Hemaris fuciformis. Next base: position 1,077,806 of record OU015440.1, on the reverse strand, counting down.
GCTAATTAGAGCCGATTCACCCGGAGATAACAATAAAACTTTCCATTATTGGAATAAAGTATGGCTGACAGCACAATATGTATCTTATTACCCGTCCAGCCTCACAGCGCGAATCAATTAAATGTTCTTAATTAAAAAGTCGCCGCGCACTGAAAAATTCCTTTCATATCGAAACAGGCGGCGTATCAGTTTGTTCACGACATTTTTATTTTTATTTCTTAGGTCTGTAGTCCGCCAACCCGCACTAGGCCAGCGTGGTGGACTAAGGCCTAAACTCTCATAGTTGTAGAGGAGGCCTGTGCCCAGCAGTGGGACCTATATGGTCTGATGATGATTGATGATTTGTGTTTTAATAATTATTTCGTGGTACAGCTATGTGCAGTGCGATGTAGAGGTCCCGAGTTCGATTTCCTGGCAGGACGAAGTGTTATCGGGGTTTTTTCATTAGGGAATAGCACGGAATTTGAAAAAGTGCCCGCAAAAGGGCAATAGACTCGCCTCCTGTAGTGTGGGATTAAAAATACAATTACCGAAACCTATTTCAAGTATTTTGGCTAAAATCACTTTCCGCTTCGAGTCTTTGTAAAGACATAATATATAGCAAAAACTGGCCAAGAGCTAGTCGGACTCGAGCACGAAGGGTACCGTACCGGACGAAGTGTCTCGTTCCATATATTTATAAACACGGCAAAAAAATCATGTCTGTTGTATGGGAGCCCCACTTAAATATTTATTTGTTCTGTTTTTTAGTATTTTTTGTTTTAGCGGCAACAGAAATACATCACCTGTCAAAATTTCAACTGTCTATCTATCACGGTTCATAAGATACACCCTGATGACACGAACAGACGGACAGCGAAGTCTTAGTAATAGGGTCCGGTTTTACCCTTTGGGTACGGAACCCTAAAAAACAGGTTCATTGAATAGCTGTTAATTATTTTTTCTATTAATTGCAACTATAGGCAAACAAAAAGGTATTAGAAATTCTTAATACGGATTCAGTGCTAAAATTCGAGTCTGACTATCTCTTTGGGATCTTGAGATTTTGTTCTTATTGATCTCTTGCTGGCAATATTAAGATGACCAAAAACCCAGAGAGGAATTCTTTTACACACAGCACGGGGAGAAAATAGGCCGATGTGTTTTAGACACAAACATAATTAGTTTTGGCTAAAATAAACTTGATAGCGGAACAAGGACCGACAACGTATCATACCCTTGTCACTTGTAATTGCTTGGGCCTACGTTTAATTATTACAGGACCTTCACTGTCCATTGATTACTATTAATACATTCTATTACGCCTCTGTCCCCGAATGGGTAGGCAGAGATATGCTCTCACGATTCGGAAATTCGTGTTGCACTTAATAGGAGTTTGGCCTATATTTCGTTCCCGTTTTTCGTGCACATTTGCTAACGTCGTGCTGTTGCTCAAAGTGTACGGACAAAACCCAAGAAGGTACGCTCGGCCTGGAAATCAAAGCCGAGATTTCTCATCGAGGACGAACAAAGCCAACATGCTAATGGATATTTTGGGACGGCAGCCACTTCACATAATGTGTAAAACTCGTCACAGTAACTAACCAGGTTTAACGATCCTGATTCTACCCTTAAATTTGGTATACCCGGTCAACCAAATACTATGTAAATAAGCAACAAAAGTAGACGAATACAGACGAGTGGAGTGCGGAAAACACATCACATCCGGACGATGCCTAGACGGAATTCTAGAGCATAACATATATTCACATTTGTCTTCAGTTCACATGAAAGGCCATAACAATGAAACATAGTATTCCACGTAATAATTTCTCACAATCGCTCTCCAAATCAATAAGCATAAGTAATAAAGTCGGGCGGAGTCGGGCGACGGGTCATAGCGCGCAATATAACTGATATTGCGGCCTTTAATCCGCTTCATTCCGGTTATTACCGCACTGATATTACCGGTTTGAACCGGCTACGGGCAGATATTAAATTAACAGCTCGACACGCCGCCATTTAATGATCACACTGCCTTTTTATGGAGTAATACATTATTCGCGACTTAGTTTATGTGTAAAGGTAGATTTATACAATGGTCCTATTCGTCTATATGACCTTCTTGGAAACCGTTCACACTATGACTTTTGTAGTACATGTAGGTATGTACATACAGGGTGTATTCAGACCGTGATCGGAAACCAAGGCAGGTAATAGCGACGGTGATTACAAACCCCCTGGCGTTAAAGAAAATTCTGACAAAAAATAAAAAAATTGACGTTTTCCATACAACCATCGGTATTAAATGTACGCAGTTTGTATGGAAAACGTCAAAATTTTTATTTTTTGTCAGAATTTTCTTTACCGCCAGGGGGTTTGTAATCACCGTCGCTATTACCTGCCTTGGTTTCCGAACACGGTCTGAATACACCCTGTATACGTCCCACTGCTGGGCGCGGGTCTCCTACAACTGAGTGGGTTTAGGCCTTAGTCCACCACGTTGGCCTAGTGCGGGTTGCCGGAAAACACACCTAAGAAATTCCTAAGAACTTTTAGGTGTGCAGGTTTCTTCACTATGTTTTACCGTTAACGTACGTGATAATTCATTGTGAATACACCTATAAGTTCGAAAACTCACAGGTGTTTGCCCGGGGTTTGAATCCGCGACCGTTGAGATTCTGTACCGCGCGCCTAAATCTCGAGGCCATCACTACTTCATGTATGTATTCATAATAAATTATCACGCACTTAAACGGTTAAGGAAAACACAGTGATTAAGCTGTGCAGGCTAAAGGGTTCTCACGAGGAAATTTTTAGTTATGTGAACCTCAAGCAAATTTAAAAACTTAAATTAACTCTTTTTTAATAGCCTCAACGGGCTCACACGTATTCCATAATAATTTAATATGTGTCAATTTATGAAGCCACATTTAAAACTGTAACAAAAATGTACATGAAAAACACAAATATTTTTTTCCTAGTCTAAGTTCAAATTCGTAGCCTCTTATCTCTCAAGCAATATATTAAGACCAGTACGTCGAATCACTTTATTTAACAGAAAGCCACTATTCGTCCACCCACTTCGGAACCAACATAAAATGCAAAAACTGCGCAATCCAATTCTCTCCCAATAGTGTGGTTGACACAACAAAAGTACGTTTACAGAGCTCACACCACATTAGACTATTTGTAAATAAATAAATACACCCAACAGTCACACACATAGTTCTGACCCCACATTAAGATACAAGTCCTGTGTCGTGGGTATCAGAAACTACGAGAGACTTTTCGGTCTCACAAATACCCAGACCAGAAACAAATATTTGTGGATCACACAAATATTGTCTCGGTGCGGGATCGAACCCGCGGCCTCTTGTTTCGCAAGCTGGTGTCTAGCCAACTGCGTCACGGGGCTGTGATTTCCTAAAAAAAACCGTATCATTAACATTTTAAATGTCTCTTTAATTTAAAACACAGGTCTATGACAGGTGGGTGTAGTGTGATCTAGAAGTTTCGGCGTCGATTCCCGAAAAAACTAGTTTTCACATTAGTAGTCATACTAGGTAGATACTGTTTTAGGATAGGCGTTTTGTGTCTACTCCTTGGGTTATTTAGTAAGAGAATGTTTGTGTATTAAATACAGCATAAAACCAAATGTAATGAATTCATAAAACCAAATACCAACAAATTAATAACGTCAAAACATTTCACAAAGTTTAGGGAACTTGAAACGACCCTGTTACATTGGACTTTTAATTTTAAGCCCGTGACCCTTTTGTTGGGGAGTTTCGGGGCTCGGTCACACTCGCGGAACTCAATAAAGTAATCAGTGGAATGGAGGAAGCCGCGCGCCGACACATACCTCGGCCAATCTGCGCCCCGCACATACCCTATATTGGAATCAGGCCTGTTTCCACTGACATCTGGCAATAGAAAAACAGGGTGTATTCAGACCGTGAACGGAAACTAACACAGGTAATAGCTGAGGTGATTACAAACACATTGATGATAAAAAAAGAAAAAAAAAAACGTTTTCCTAACCACAACATTACAAAATAGAAACATAATTTATTTTTCCAGGTTTCTTTTTATACACTTGTGTCTAGAAGAGATTATTAATTTTATTAAAGAAATCACGACGAAGCGTCAGGATGAGCTTACATTTATCCGACCCATTTCCAACCTTGCTATTACAAAAAAGAATTATGGAGGAACCAGATGACACAAAAAATATTTTCAACAATTAATATCTTTAAAAGATTCATATGCGACGGACGAAACGTAATTTAATTGAAACACGACTCTGACGGTGAGTTCTCTTCAAGGATTTTTTCAAGTCCCCTAACCCACCAACCCGCACGAGGTCAGCGTGGTGGACTAAGACCGAACCCCTCTCAGCTGTAAAAGAGCGCAGCCAGCCGTAGCCCAGCAGTGGGACGTTTATGGGCTGATGATGAAACTACTCTAATCCGCACCTAGCCAGGCACTAAAATAGAAATTATTTTATTTATTTATTTATGCTTTTTACACATTGCGTATAAAGGCGGACTTAATGCCTAAGGCATTCTCTAACAGTCAACCTTTGGGTGATGCAGAGATAAAAGGTACGGTTAGGTAAGGTTGGCGAGCGTTACCCTTGACAAAAGCCTCATTATAAATTTAAACATTCTATTATAAAATCTATCTATCGTTTATAAAACCGCGATGAAATTCATCCATCCAATCAACGCCAAATGCTGTCCGACCGCAACATTTAACCCCCCCCCCCCCCCCCCCACCCACGCCGCACAAACACGCTACATATTAAGGTGAACCTTTACAATGTATATTTAAATGGATAATCCCAAAGCATTGGTTTTCGTGCGTACGAAGGAATAGATCATACTCAATATAAACTCGAGAGACTCATCATTATATTTTAACTTTTAAGAAGCATATGTAAGGATTCTCTGCAAAGGTTTTATTTTTATTTTTAAAGGGTCTAGTATAGGACCCGTACTAGGCCAGCGTGAAGGGATAAGTCTTTAACCCACTTTATTGTAGAGGAGACACGGTTTGGGCGTCTAAGTGGGCTCATAATGAAATGTATCAATGGGAATTAAGTCTAACATTTAAAGTATATGTAATACAGTATGACAGTGGACACACACCCCGCCTTCAACAATATCAGCTGACGAGCAATCCCACGTCCGCGTGGGATCTTATGCGTGCGCGGAACTCCTTTGTTCACTTATACACTGCACCGACAGACGGCTTGTTTTACAACCAACTTTATTATCTATGTTCCGCATTTGCTCAGATGCAGACGCTTTCTGGATATCGTTAACTAATTTTGAAGAGAATATTAGTGGCAAAAATATGACGTAGCTTCTCCCGCGGTGTAGGTTTGAGTCGGTGTAGGTTAGGATTGAGAGGTCCTGGGTTAGATTTCCGTGTTGAGAAAAATATTATAGGTTTTTCTATTAAAGTTTTTCTATATATAATTTCAGGCTTTATTGAAGATAATAAGCCTTGGGAGTAAGTAAATTGATCAGTTTTGTTGAGTTAAGTACAATTTGTATAGTTATGACATTTACAATGTAAAATTGAGACAATGTCAATTAAAAAAGAATAATTTGTTATTTTGTATAGACTGAAAAAAATATATAGATACGAGTATATGACATTTCGTGTTGTTTGAGGGAGTTTCTTGCCGTTTCTTCTCCACAGCGATAACACGTTTCGAAGCGGCAATAGTTTACTTTAAAAAAAAGTTTAAAATTGACGATTCAAAAGAACTTGTGAAAGCCTATTCGAATAAAGATAATTTGACTTTGACTATGAGAAAATTCTTCGTGGTGAAATAGGAATTTCCAGACTTTATGCTGTTGTTGAAAATTTACAAGCAGAAAGTCCTATAGCTGCAAGCGGAAATTGAACGTTTTCATAGCACGTTTTAATATACTCCACGAGACAGAAAATAAAGAGGAATATTTATTTTCAATTAATTAATTGAAGAACGTAACGTAATATCGAAGCTTCGCGTACAAAGAACCTCCGGTTTCATACAAATTCCGCTATTTGTTTTCGAAATAAAGAAAACATCCGGTATATTTTAATTTCGAATGAAATTAACTTCGCGTCCGCTCACAGCTCCGTCGGTCGCGTTTCAAACACTTTGATCTCACAAAAATATTCTTGGCAATTCACACGAGATTTTATTAGAGACGCTTCGTGTAGCCCAGTGATGGCCTCGAGGTTTAGGCGTGCGGTCGAGAATTTCAGCGGTCGCAGGTTCAAACCCCAGGCACACACCTCTGAATTTTCGAAGTTATGTGTGTATTCACAATGAATAATCACGTACTTTAACGGTGAAGGAAAATATCGTGAGGAAACCTGCACACCTAAAAGTTCTTAGGAATTTCTTAGGTGTGTAGTCCGCCAACCCGCACTTGGCCAGCGTGTTGGACTAAGGCCTAAACCGTCTTCGTTGTAGAGGAGGCCCGTGGCCAGCAGTGGGACGTATAATGGGCTGATGATGATGATGCGTCGTGTAGAACATCGTCAAATGTTGAAATAATATGTTCTCGGAAATAATGTTTTATAATTTGTATAGAGGCCGCAATGTATGCTTAAAATTCTGCAGTAATTTACATCATACATACATAACCTCACGCCTGTATTCCCTGAAGGGGTAGGCAGAGGTGCATTTCTGCACCTATGTACATTTCGCCGGGTATGTATCAGTCCCACGTAATAGGGGGCGAGCCTATTGCCGTTTTTCGGGCACAATTCCAGACTCCGTGCTGCTACTAAGAATTTCCTAATGGAAAAACCCAATAACACTTTGCCCGACCCGGGAATCGAACCCGGAACCTCGAAATCGCACGGCACATACTTGTGCCGCGAGACCACGAGGCAGTCATTTACATCAAACATTTTGTTTTATACTTAAACATGTTACAAGTGCCCGCACCTACGTATGCGAAAATATTGCCTTCAATATTAATATTTTTCCCCTTTTATGCCATATTTTTCATTACTGACCCTCTTTTATTGCTCATAGTGTGACAGTTTGTAGCTTATAGCCTTCCTCGATAAATGGGCTTTATAATACTGAGATATTTTTTCAATTTAAAGTAGTAGGTCCCGAGATTCTAGTCTAGCTCATTTATTAGTGGCGTTGAAAATTTTCTAGTCAATTTTAAGGCATACGATGTTTTCTTTAAAGTTTGTTTACATATATTTAACCATTTCACCTTTTACTGCCAGATTGTATGTATGCGCTTCATTTAAGAAGTACATACATACATAAACTCACGCCTGTATTCCCCGAAGGGGTAGGCAGAGGTGCATTTCTGCACCCACATTTCGCCAGGTATGTATCAGTCCCACGTAATAGGTGGCGAGCCTATTGCCGTTTTCGGGCACATTTCCAGACTCCGTGCTGTTACCGAGAATATCCTAATGGAAAAACCCAATAACACTTTGCCCGACCCGGGAATCGAACCCAGGACCTCTAGATCGCACGGCACATACTTGTACCGCGAGACCACGAGGCAGTCATTTAAGAAGTATTCATGAAAAGTTCTCTATACTTCCTGAAAAACTTACCTCATAGTTGCGTCCTTTCTTATATACAAAGTATCCCGTAATGTGGTTGCTCTGCAGATAGATTTGAATATACTACAACCAGCGAGGTTCAAACATGCTCACACACCAAATGAATAGCAAAAGCTACAGTACACTGGTTTTCTGAAATGTAATACTGGAACTTTTACGCTGCAGACATAAATATTTTAAGCATAGTAGTTATTTAACTATTACTAAGTTATCATCAGTTCATATAAGTCTCACTGCTGGGCAAGTATCTCCTCTACAACAGAGGGGTATGGCCTTAGTCACCAAGCTGATCTAGTGCGTATTGGTGGACTATCCTAATAAATTTCTAAGAATTTTTGGGTGTGTAGGTTTCCTCACGCTGTTAAAGTACGTGATAAGTCAGAGGTGTGTGCCTGGGGAACTTACGACCGTCGAGATTTTCGACCGCGGGCCTAAACCTTTTTTTTTTTATACCGGCACGGCAAAGTGACCGCATGGCATGGTGAGCGCAATGAAGTCCAGAAAATGTGCCGACCAGCGAGAGATAATGGTCTCCCGTTGGTCGACACAATCATGCCGGCCGAATACCTCTTCACCTTACTGTAAAGAAGTTTGGGGGACTAATGCCATGGTGATCAAAGGACCGACCGCGACAAACCAGCCAAAAAATGCCGGCACGGTCAACCTTTCACCATGATTGAAGCCCCCCCGAAAAGGCCCCCCCTCGAGGCCATCACGACTTAATTCCATAAGATTAACCATACATCCATAACTGTAATTCAAGTACCAATCGCCTTATTAAAATAATCATTATATTATCCCAAATGCTTTCTAAAGTAATGCCTCTTTATTTTCTGAAGATTGCTTAAAACCCTGCCAATATTTCCAGTCGAAGTGAGCGCAAAAGGAAACAAACATCAAGGCACTCAGCGTTAAAAGCGTCTTCACTACGTTACACCGCTGGGATGCTATAAAAGCAAATAACCTTTCTTGGAAGCCTACCTTATGCCCTGGAAAAAGCTTGAGACGGCTACCCGGGATCATTTACTTTATAAACACAATAATATATGCACTAGCTTGTACTCGTTCTACTGGCAACTTTGGAATTACTTTGAAGTCAATTACATACACACACATAACTTTACACCTGTATTCGATGAAGGGTAGGCAGAGGTGCATTTCTGCACTCACCTTTTGCCAGGTATTGGTTAATTTAGGTTAATCACTTTTTTAGAAGTCGTGATGGTCTCGAGGTTTAGGCACGCGGTCGAGAATCTCGACAATCGCAGGTTCAAATCCCAGGCCCACACACATCTGACTTTTCGAAGTTATGTGTGTATTCACAATGAATTATCATCGTGATGTTACCTGCACACCTAAAACTTCTTTGGAATTTCTTAGTTGTGTAGTCCGCCAACCCGCACTAGGCCAGCGTGGTGGACTAAGGCCTAAACCCTCTCAGTTGTAGAGGAGGCCCAGCAGTGGGACGTATATGGGCTGATGATAATAATAATAACTTTTTTAGAAAACTAAGGGTATCCGCACAAAAACTCTAAATTAAAAGAAAAAAATCTACAAAAACCCCTTGTTAAAACTAAGATACAAATGGGCTTGTCAATCGGCCCGTGATGAAACAATATCTCCGACAAACGAAGGGACAATATCACGAGTCATTGGAGTGAGAGAATTGTGTTCCGTCAAACAACATGTTATGATTGTTCGAGTCCCCCCAATCACTTGAAGTGTCTTTGTTACAATATCGCGAATGTTGTATCAAGTTATTTTTGTTGCCAATAATCTTAAATTGTCTGCCTATTTTTATTTATTTGAGTGCCTCGTGATCTCGCGGTACAAGTACGTGCCGTGCGATCTAAAGGTCCCCAGTTTGATTCCCGGGTCGGGCAACTTGTTATTGGGTTTTTCGATGAGGAAATTCTCAGTAGCAGCACGCAGTGGAATGCCGGCTCGCTCCCTATTGCACGGGACTGATACATATCTGGCGAAATGTGGGTGCAGAAATACACTTCTGCCCAGATCTTCGGGGAATTCCAGCTTAAAAATAAATAAAATATGTATGTATGTAATCTAAAATTATCTCAGCAGGCATTAGTGTCTGCGATGCCGTAGTACCGCCCCAAATGCGCGTGACGGCAACCCAGAGGTTTTAGTCGGTATGCTGGCGTAGGATCTTGGTTAGGGACCCAATTAAGGTCAACGGACAATTGTTCCACGCGCCTAGTTGGAAGACTAGTCAAATCAAATCAAATCAAATTATCTTTATTCAAATAGACTTTTACAAGTTCTTTTGAATCGTCAAATTTACACTTGTTATATTTTTTTTAACTATTGCTAAACTAGAGACCCTACACTCCTTTCGGCCTTCCCCGAGGTAAGAGCTTAAGGCGCTTTCCTCTTGTTAAAAAAAAGGAGATAAGTGTATCGAGTGATGAGAGTTTTTCGTCACTTGATGCTCTGGTTGGGAGGAATCATCAGTTGTGGTGTTAACACTTTACCGTGAGATAAAAAAAACAAGCTAAATCTGGTAACCAGGCTAAAACTAACACTAGGTTTAATCCCGGAACAATGGGATGAAAAGATTGGCTGTATCCCTTTCCAAAATCCCTCCTATCTCCATATCTAAAATACCTCCAATTGGTTCTTTCGGTAGTGGAGAATTTGGTAATGATTATTACAGAAAACATTTAGAACTGTAGATTGAAATTTCTACATTAAACGGCATGGAAAACACACAGAACAGTTGAATAAGACTAGAAAGGAAATGTCAGCATGCCGAGCGTGCCGAACCTACGATTAAACTATCATAAGTATTACACGACCGCTTCTTAGTAATTCGGGTTGCGTGTTATATCAAGACTTTTATAAATGTTATACAACCAATAGCCCTTAATTTTTGTTTGAATTTTTTATCATTGGTCGTGTGATCGTAGTAGAATGAACAGGTGACAGACAAGCGGCGACGACTACTACTGTCTATTTCCTTTCTAATCTTATTCAGCTGTTCTGTGGAAATTAATTAAGCAATGCCTTCTTAGTAAAATAAAAAAGTGTGTGTGTACTTATGTACACGCGTTAGAAATTATACCACACAACTGAAGTAAAACTTATAAACACGCCTAATAGCACATACCTACATAGTTCTTAGTTTACACAATATATTACATTTCTGAACGCACTCATAAATATTTGACAACTAATAAATATGTCAATCACTTTTTATTACTGTCACTATTCTACATTTTTAAAATCTAAAACGTATAAACTTTTTTTTGAATAACTTCATGGTGTCGGTTTTTCGTGACGGTGTGCGCGCGCGCATCGTCAAAATTTACTCTCATAATTTTTCCTTAATGCGCCAAAAGAAGTATAACTTCGATAAAAAATAAATTCGATATGTGTAGTCTTCGTAATGTTGTTAAGCCCTCAGACATTTCGATCGGATTAAATTAGTACATGTAATTCGCACATGCTCGCGGGCATATTTCTCACCGCCTCAAATGAAGTTACGCGATAAAACGTCGATATGGGTGGAATAACCGCGCATGTAAAATTAATTCAACCGCACGCCATTTCTAATAAGAGCAAACAGCGCTGTCGATCGCAATCCACGTTTTGATTACGTTTCGCTGTAAAATGTTGCGCTCACCAGTTGTGGAGCAAATATATAACTTAATAAATGTGTTAGTGTATTTGTAACGCAATCGGCTCAATAGATTTTGATAATTTTGAGCCGTATCTATCTTAGTATCTATATTATATCTATGGTAAGGTATCTATGTACGGCATCTATGGTATTTATTTACTTATTTACCCTTCACACATTTCATGTAATGGTGGACTCCGCGCAGATGTTAGTGCCGGGCTGGGTCCCTAACAATATCCCTAAACCGGCATACCGACCAAAACCCCCCGGTGGCCATCTCCGCGCCGAGTGGGGCGACCACGGTACGTTAGCGAGAAGCGCCAACCGTAATGCCGCAGCCGCCCGGTGCGCCTCCGAGACGTATTTGTCTCGGCCGTCTCGGAGTGTGTAGGGGGCGCAGTTGCACCCCCACTAGCTTGGTTCGGGCGCCCGGGTTGTTGATGGGCGCCCGCGACGTACACAGGCCACAGTGCCGCCGCCCCTCTCGGGGTCACTTTCAGTGAGGGCGCGCCGCCCCCGCAGCGCGCCCAGCGACCCCAAGGGCCCCTTTGAGTCGTCTTTTACGACAGGCAGGGGATACCGTGGTGGGATTCTAACGCCCCCTTGCCACAGGGCAGGGCGCCGGGTCTAATTATCTCTGTTGACCCGGCGCCTCCTTCTCTGACGTCTTTGGCGGGTGGGATCGTTTCTCTCACGATCCCGCTCCGCGCTCTCCTTCTGCGACATGACGTGCTCGCAGAAGGAGAGCACCGCTCGCCACGACCTCGGACTCTCGACCATCGAAGAGACGACGGCCGGGAGCGAGAGGTCGCCACCAACAATAGCGCGGAGAGCGCTGCGCTCCATCTCCCAGGCTGGACACTCTTGTAGTGTGTGCTGGGCTGTGTCGTCCGGGCAGTTGTCACAGTGGTGACACACGGCCGACTCCTCCTTCAGAGCCACCCGACACAGGTAGTGGCCGAAGCATCCGTGCCCCGACAATACCTGCGTCAGGCGGAACGTCGCCGCACCGTGGCGCCTGTCCACCCACTGGTCGAGGACAGGACGCACTGCCTCAACGGTCCTAGCACCAGCACTGGGATCCTCCAGCCTGGTACGCCATTCCTCCACGGCGGCCGTACGGAGGGAGGCTTTTATAGCCTCTACCTCTCTCGGGGCCAGTCTGTCCCCGCGACTTGACGCCTCCTCCCGCTGATGGTATAGACGCGAGAGGAATTTGGCGTCAAGGTCCCACGGCAGGGACCCGGCCAAAACGCAGGCCGCCTCGTAGGAGATCGTGCGGTAGCCCCTGATCAGTCGCTGCGCCAGCGCACGCTGAGGCCTGCGCAGAAGAGCGACGCAGCGCCTGTTCAGGGACTCGGCCCATACTGGGCTCCCATACAACGCCATAGACCGCACGACTCCCATGTACATCCTTCGGCAAGGGATGCCTGGACCTTCCAGGTTGGGCAGCAGGCCGGACAGAGCGCCGGCTACCCGCAGCAGCTTCGGCTGCAGCACCTCAAAATGGGCGCGGAATTCCCACCGACTGTCCAGCAGCAGCCCCAAGTATTTGAGCTGCTTGCCGATGGGAATTCGCACGCCCTGTACCTCGATGTGGGCCCCAGCAGGTGGTCCCATCCGAGGCCGGTGAAAGCAAATGGCCTCGGATTTGTGTGGACTTAATGCCTGAGGCATTCTCTAACAGTCCAACTTTAGGTGGTGCAGAGATGGAAGGCGCAGGTATCTTGGTATCTTATTTATGTCTTGGAAGATAGATATTAAATCCCTATAAATACTTTTTATCCTGATTGACTTCTATTGTCTACCTTCAGACCATCGAGGAAATAGAATACCTACTATGCTATGTAGGAAAACAAACTAAAAAATTAACTATTAAAGAATAATCAATGCAATGTGACGAAATAATAGAATGCTATGCAGTCCAAATAAGTCGACATCAGGGAAGAAATTTTCGCTTTTTCCTCGTGGTTTCGCATTACAGGTATGTACCGTTATCGAGAGGTCCCGGAATTGATTCCCTGGTCGGAGTAAGCTATTGGGTTTTGCCATAAGGAAATTCTCAGTAGCAGCCTCTTCCGGGATCATAGACGTGAGTCTATGTATGAATTTTTCTCATTTTATAATATAAATATACCGACTTGATAACAGCCGCTATTCGAGCTGATACAAAAATTATACCTATTCTTGCAATCTTACTCATTAGAACATTATTGCTTCACATCGATATTTTTGTGAGACCATACTATTATCAACCCATATATATCTCACTGCTGGGCACGGGCTTCCTCTGCAACTGTGGGTTTTTAGGCCTTAGCCCATCACGCTGGCCCAGTGCAGGTTGGCGTACTACACATCTAAGCAGTTCCTAGAACTTTTAGGTGTGCGGGTTTCCTCATGATCTTTTCCTTCACCGTTAAAGTACGTGATGATTCATTGTGAAGACACACATAACTTCGAAAATTCAGAGGTGTGTGCCTAGGGTTTGAACCTGCGATCGCCGAGATTCTCGACCGCATGCCTAAACATCGAGGCCATTACTGTCTTTAGTATAGTTTATTTTGTTACGAGAAATATCATATGCGTTTGCTAGTGTAACCTAATTGTCCATCGCTCTCACTCACTGTGATGTAACTGAATTGTTATAATTGCGTTGTTGCGGCGGCAATCAATCACGACTCTCGCCTCCATCCATCCACCGACCTGTCCCTCTAAGGCTTCTTGCCAAAATAAGTACTAGTATATCATTAGAATCATACGAAGACATACATACATAAACTCACGCCTGTATTGCTCGAAGGGGTAGGCAGAGGTGCATTTCTGCACCCACATTTCGCCAGGTATGTATCAGTCCCACGTAATAGGGGGCGAGCCTATTGCCGTTTTTTCGGGCACATTTCCAGACTCCGTGCTGTTACTGAGAATTTCCTAATGGAAAAACCCAATAACACTTTGCCCGACCCGGGGATCAAACCCAGGACCTCTAGATCGCACGGCACATACTTGTACCGCGAGACCACGAGGCATTCGAATATACGAAGACAATCTTATAAAAGGGTGGACTAGCCTCGAAAATTAGGTGTGCGGTTGAGACAAAATATCAGGATGGATGGACAATCTGGTAAACGTAGCTTGCAGATCTTGGATACGACGAATGGCATGCTAAAAGAGAGGCCTATGCCCAGCATTGGGATGAAAAAAGGCTGTAAATGATGATGATGATCAGTATTTTTAAAGTTATATTCACAATGAATTATCACACATCATCATCATTATTATCATCATCATCAGCTCATATACGTCCCAATGCTGGGCACGGGCCTTCTCTACCACTGAGGGGGTTTAAGCTCTCATGGTTAAAGTATGTGATAATTCATTGTGAATACACACATAACTTCAAGAAGTCAGAGGTGTGTGCATGGGGTTTGAGCCCGCGACCGCCGAGATTTTCGACTACGAGCCTAAACATCACACATCTTAACTTCAAAGGTAATCACAGTCATGTCTAGATATAAAACGTGAAATAAATATTTACTTTTTACTATAGCAATGCTCCTTTTATTAAAGTAGGTAGTCGGCGGTTTCTAAGACCTCGTAGAACACTTGAATAAAAGAATATTTCAACATTTGATATTTTAAAAGATTTCCCATTCAGTAACTTATTGAAATTCTACATACATTTGATTCTGAGATAAAACTCAGTTTGTACCAGGAGAATGTGGCGGTAAATCGAATATGAGAAGTAGCAAAAATTGTGCGGAATTTTCTTCGCTTTGATTTCAATTTTCTTTTTACTTCTGACAGTTTGAATTGGCGTGTAAATGGGTCAGGTCAGTGGTGCCATCGTCTTATAAAGAATCTACTGGGAATAATGGTGTAGTGTTTTGTTAAATTAATGAGATTTTTGGACACAATTTGATGGTAGTGTATTATTTAGTATGTTATCCAATTGCCATACTAGGAATTTAAAAAATGAGATGAGTTTTGTTTTATAATTTATTTGACAGCCCCATGGCGCAGTTGGCTAGATACCAGCTTGCGAAACGAGAGGCCGCGGGTTCGATCCCCGCACCGAGATAAATGTTTGTGTGATCCACAAGTATTTGTTTCATGCCTGGGTGTTTGTGAGACCGTAAAGTCTCTCGTAGTTTCTGATACCCACGACACAGGAATTGTATCCTAGTGTGGTGTCAGAACTTTGTATGTGACTGCTGGATGTATTTATTTATTTATAATGTGTCTCCTACCTGAGGTTATTTTATTTGTAACATATCCATGAAATTGTTTTGGAGAAATAACAGAAATGTAGAACGGTGTTTTCTTTCCCAGCTATTGCTGTACAATATAGTGTTGATTGGATAGAAATCGGTATGGTATATGTTTCATCTACATAATTTTGCTGACCAGTTCAAACACGGTAATATCCTAGAAAGAAAAACACTGCGTGGGCCACAGTAACCCAGAGGATTTTTTTTTACTAAGTTACAATCGTATAAAGCTAAATACATACATAGATATACATAACACATGTGTATTATAACCGCAATACCTCAGACAATGTCAGCACGCGTAAACTCCAAATTGAAAATACACAAACTTACGTCATAAAGCAAACTTAGCACCAACTTACGATATTGCCTACGTCGGCGTAGTTTTATTAAATTCGTCAGCGCGACGGCTGCCTCGCCTGATTTAATTAGACGTGGATTCAACTAATCCAGTTATTGTTTCTCTGTTTAATTTGCTTGATTTACTTAGGCCTCGACGCCTGGTTAATTTTGACAGTGTCCATCTTAATACAAATATGTCGTTCAATCACGCCTGAAATTGATTTGATTAAGTTATCGTATTTAATTACTATTTGTTTTAAGTCTTAGACTGCCTCGTGGTCTCGCGGTACAAGTATGTGCCGTGCGATCTAGAGGTCCTGGGTTCGATTCCCGGGTCGGGCAAAGTGTTATTGGGTTTTTCCATTAGGAAAATTCTCAGTAGCAGCACGGAGTCTGGAATTGTGCCCGAAAAACGGCAATAGGCTCGCCCCCTATTACGTGGGACTGATACATACTTGGCGAAATGTGAGTGCAGAAATGCACCTCTGCCTACCCCTTTGGGGAATACAGGCGTGAGTTTATGTATGTATGTATGTTGTTTTAAGTCATATTCTATGTATAGCAATCACTTTTAAGTTGCGGAGTTATTTTCGCGAGGGTAGCGAAGTGGAATAATGGTCAATCTATTAGACATCGAACAGACCAGTTTAAATATTTGAACTTAAAAATACAAGTAGAAATCATCATCATCATCAGCCCATATGTATACGTCCCACTGTTGGGCACGGGCCTCCTTTAAAACTGAGATGGGTTAGACCTTAGTCCACCACGCTGGCCTAATACGGGTTGGTGAGAACACACCTAAGAAATACACCTAAGAAATTCCTAAGAACTTTTAGGTAGAAATGAATACCTTTATAATATGCATTGATATGTATGTATTATCAATGCGAAGTAACTCTGTCTGTTATACTGTCACGATTAAACCTACAAATAAATAAATATTTAGATACTTTTTGTCATGACTATGACGGCGTGGGAGTGCGCCATCAACATAAACATTTTTATTAGGATTTTAGAGTGCCTCAATGGTCATCGTCACTCTAACCGAGCGTCGCGTCTATGGCAACAGAGCGGCCATCTTGTTGACATTCGAAAGAAGGCGCTTGTGCACTGACCGTACTTGTGACGAATCGCTTTTAATCAGAAATAAATAATCTTTTTTGTCTACCTAATTCGTATTACATGTAAAAATAAACTTTGTTTTCTGTTAATTAAAACTGATTTATAACAAAAACAAGATCAATCATTTACAAAATAAGATCAAGATGAGATGTAATAAAGGCCTTCCTGCGCTTACAAATACATATGAAATTTAATAAGTACATAAGCTACATTTTTAAAAATAGCCCCCGGTTGAAAACCACCCGCTACTAACATATACTTAAGCATTCAGCCTCAAATGTCGAGGTCAAAGGCGACTTTCTTAACATAACCTGTCGAATTTCGGTGTTGGGTATTAAATATTTTGGCCACGTAAAGTCTGCCGCGGGACGTTTAAGCCCCTTTAGACTGTGTACGTGCCGGGGCGGAGACGTCACATGAAAAAATTGACAAAGAGTTTGGTGAGGACGTGAGACCGCGTCCCCTCTCTGGGGAATTTGGAAATATTGACTTATGAGGTCTTGCACATGTCTGTATCTTTGGAGGGTAGACAGAATTTTTACTTTTAAATCTTTTATGAGCTGCTCTAATTCGGAAAATGTAATCTTTGTATCAATATTGTAAAGTATTTTTTGATTGGAAAAGTGCAACACTAGAGTTTCTTGCTAGTGCGGTTGCGGTTGCTAGTTGCGGTTCTTCTCTAGTGATGACTGCCTTCTGAACAAGGTGGTAAACTTAATTTTGAAATGTCTGAATTTAAGTGATGTATTTGATTATAATTTGATTATTTCATTTCATTTCATTTATATACTACTGGGTACGGGCATAGTATAAAATTGAAGGAATATATTATATGTAATTGACTAGAGAATCGAATACGGGACTACACGATCGCATTCTCCTACCATCACGACGAAAGCGAAAGAGTCCTTGTTTATTTTTTCGAACTTTCCGTAACATGTCCGTGGATATTAATTAAATCTCATTCATTCATTCATCATCAGCCCATATACGTCCCACTGCTGGGCACGGGCCTCCTCTACAACTGAGAGGGTTTAGGCCTTAGTCCACCACGCTGGCCTAGTGCGGGTTGGCGGACTACACACCTTAGAAATTCCTAAGAACTTTTAGGTGTGCAGGTTTTATCACGATGTTTTCCTTCACCGTTAAAGCAAGTGATGATTCATTGTGAATACACACATAACTTCGAAAAGTCAGAGGTGTGTGCCTGGGGTTTGAACCTGCGACAGCCGAAATTCTCGACTGCGCCTAAACCTCGAGGCCATCACTGCTTAAATCTCATTATGAAACATATAATCGCTGATACTGTGCAATGTCGGATTGGTCTATATATATATATATATCTACGTTTAAACGTCTGTACGTTGAATATTTATTAGCAAATCGACGCGTCGATTGGTGTGCAAGTTGAAGGAGTTTCAAAATTGCTGACTTTGAAATAATCTTTGGAGGTCAGATTTGGTAATTAAAAGAGTCTTTTGTTAGGTTTTCTTTAGTAAAATAAAAATAAGAGACAGGCAACATCGCGCGCATTCATACTTTGTATTTCACGCTACCAAAGTCACTAATTATACTAATGATACGACATAAAATTGTACATTTAGATTTCAATTAATACCGGTCGTAATTTGTGTTCTAGTTTTAGTTTAAAACATTTGTATGCAGTTCTATGGCTACATGATACTCATAATTCTCGTTGTAAAACAAATGTGTGATCATAATTACCGTCTATCAAAACACCATTACAGTGGTGCCAAGTTTGAATCCTGGCACAATCCAAAGAAGTTTTGGAGCTATATGTATAATGTTAAAAAAATTGCCGATTCTTTAGTCCCGTGCACATTTTCTGCATCGGACAAAGTGTTAGTGGATTCCTCCATAAAGAAATATTCAGTAGCAGCACGGAGACCAGCAAAGTGCTTGAAAAAGAAAAAGTCCCTGAAATGGGACAAAAAGTTCGCTTTATATATATTATCTAATCTGTTTATGTTATCTAATATACGTATTATCTAATCTTGAATTAACTTATTGTCCCAAAGAGGCAATGGTGGAAAAAAAAAACTATGTTTAGCACGGTTTCTAGACTAAATACATCAACATCATCATCATCAACAACCTTTGTTACGTCCACTGCTGGACATAGGCCTCTTTTATGGCACGCCACTGGGCTGGATCTTCGGCCCTTTTCATCTAACCATTGCCAGCCACCTTGCGGATATCATCACCCCACCTAGCCAGAGAGCATTCTACATTACGTTTGCTGAGCCGTGGTCTCCACTCCAGAACACGTAAAAAACAGACACAGATCAAAACATATAACTCTGCTCCTAATATGTTTATCATTATCAGCCTAAGGAAGTCCACTGCTGAACATAGGCCTCCCCCAATGACTTCCATAGTGACCTGTATGTATGTAATATGAACATAGACCGTAGTATTACAAGATTACCTAGAATTCCCCCACGCACAAAATCCCTATTAACAAATGTATTCACGGCTCGTCCGACACATTTCTCCTAAGCGGAGGTGTTTAAATAAAACATTAAGGAACAACGCCATCTAGTGTCGAACGGTGGAACCGCTCATATGTCACCTGCCACCGCGGCTTAAGGCACGTGTTTCGCGTAGAGTAACAGACGAGAAAAATGACACGCTAAGCCAAGATACATGCTTTTATGAATAATTTAACACCGGTGTTGCGCTGTCTCCATCATCGGAGGTTAATCTTGCTTCTCGAGGTTTAGTTCTGTACTGCGTGGGTGTAAACAAAATGGTGGGGTGTTTTTGGTGTTATTTATGTTGTTGGATATGGATGGTAGAGTTTGGCGCAGTTATATATACTCCCACGATTGTTCGCTTTGGTAGAAGTGTATTTGGACAGCCACGTCGCACTTGAGGCACCTTAAAAGGGGCCTATTGTAATTTTTCACGCACGTTTCCAGACTCCGTACTGCTGTTAAATTTCCTAACAGAAAAATCCAAAGAAATTATATACCAAAGAACTTTCTAGTTTAGAACCCTTGGATGTTTCTCTTCATGGTTTAAGTGCGTGCGATATTTTTTTTCAACCGTCACAAACATAGTTCTGACCCCACACTAGGATACAAGTCCTGTGTCGTGGATATCAGAAACTACGAGAGACTTTTCTGTCTCACAAACACCTAGACCCGAAACAAATATTTGTGAATCACACAAACATTTGTCTTGGTGCGGTTCAAAAATTCAAAGGTTTGTGCCGGGATTCAAATATACGACCGACTTTGTCTCAACATATTGCGCGACCTTTTCCTAAATGAGTAAGTGGTTGCGTATTTCTAGATGTTTCGCTATTAAGTACAGTAAGTACACATTAAGTACATCTATTTCCAAATAGAAAAACCCAAAACACTTAACCATCACTGAGAATTGCACCCATAAACATCTAAATCGCACGCCACTCTTTTAAACCACGGAGCCAACGAGACAGTAAGGCATTTGATAGAAAGCGAGTAAACTAATTTACAAACGTATTTTCCTTGAACTTTCTCACACAAAACACAATAACTTTGAGACAAAGACTTGTGTCTTCGGAGAGATGTTACTTAAGAAAAACGTCGCAGCACTTACGAATTCCCCGTTCAAGTCAAGATATGAACTAGAAACTCTTTTACGACACATCTGAGCTAACCTGGCAAATGTTTAAATTAGATTGAGTCGCAAAAAACGGGTGTTAATATTTACGATGTGTATAACACAGGTTGGTCTGATGTCTGCGTTTTGGAACATTTTGGGGCTTGTTTTGTTCCTGACTGGTCTTTGATCCCACGGCAGAAATGTGCGTATGTGTGTGAATGTGTATCTTGACTTTGATTCCGGATTGAGCTATTGTTATTCCCTAAAAAATAGGGAACATTATAACAATTTTATCGTTGAACACGATTTCCTTAAATATATGTCTTAAAATTTCCTATATACGAAATTTACTAAAAAAGGGTAATATAAAGAGTCCTCGAAACCGACGTGCATGCATGAAGAGGATAATATCAGTGGAGGAAGCGAAAGAAGTGTGTTTTTACCGTGGCATTTGGCGCTCTTTAGTCTCTGCCTACCCTAACGGGAGACAGGCGTGAGTTTATGTATGCATGTACGTCATAAAAATACACAAACTCTATAAAAAAATTAAGGAGATTTTCTCTAGTTAAAAGAAAACGCAACTGTATTGAGACCCGGAATGTGCAACCTTGGCTGACTAAAGCTTGAAGTTCAAGCGTGAAACAGACTCGTGCTGCTTATTATAAAATGTCAGATTATATTGAGGATAATAAGCCCTGGGAGTAAGTAAACTGATCGGAGGTTGCTCCAATTTGTATCATTATGACATGTATGAGGTTAAATTAAATATAATAAATAAAAATGTAATTATAATTAAAAATTATCATATAAAAAAAAAGACATTTCGTGTTGCTGAGGGAGTTTCTTGCCGTTTCTTCTCCACAGCGATAACACGTTTCGAAGCGGCAATAGTTTAAAAAAAAACTTACTTGACGATTCAAAAGCACTTATAAAAGTCTATTTGAATAAAGGTGATTTTGACTTTGACTTTGCTCCTCGGTTAAAAGTGATAGATATTTCAAGCAAACCAGTGTGTAGCCGCTAGTGCAACATAAAACGGCATACACGTCCTTTATGGCTAGTTAAGGAAGTTTTTACGAGGTTTTTTAAGACACAAGAATCGGATTGCGTCGCAACTTTTATTCGTATGGAAAACTTCGTGGTCCGGGAACTCTCGCGAGTATTTTTTACACGGCGCTGATATGCGAAGATTTTGTGTAGGTGAATTGGTAAGCACATTCATTTTATTCAATCTTATTTATTTAATGCCTTAAGCGCGATCGATTCAGGGCTAGTTTAAATAGTTAATAGGTTGAGGCATTGGGTTTCTCGACAGTAGATGTCACAGAACAGCTGAATAAATTTAGAAGGGAAATAGACAGTATTTTGTATGGGGATGAGTGTCGCCGCTTGACTGTCACCTGTTCATTCTACTACGATTACACTTGACCCATGATCAAAGTAAAAATTATAATAATGAAGGGCTGCTATTGGTTGACACACATTTACTAAAGTCTTAATATTACACACTAACCGAATTACTAAGAAGCGGCCGTGTCAAACGTATGACAGTTTAATCGTAAGTTCGGGACGCTCGGCATGCTGACATTTTCTTTCTTGTCTTATTCAACTGTTCTGTGGTAGATATAAATGTGCTAGAAAGTGGGAATAAGATTATTACGATGAAAATGATGCTTTAAAAAGATACAGAGGAAGACGATTCTTATTTATGTGATACCTAATCGTTTACCAAAATGTTTTTTAGTTATATGAAGCCAACCCGTACTAGGCCAACGTAGTGGCCTAAGCCCTAAAAAATTGATACTTTTCACTGAAAAATATATTTCGCGTATTATTGTGAGTAAATACAATGACATTGGTTGACTGGAAGTTTATAAATTGATGAACTAATCTCAACAGAATTAAACGATATGTAATATTTTGATTATTAAACACTTGTTATTCTACAGCTGATTCAAATAAATCCATGAAATATTCCTAACTGTTTCCGCGATGTAAATATTGGAATAGCTTCCAATTACAGGTTTGAATGCACGCTGGCGGTGTCGTGAATAATTTGCGAGTGAACTGACGATTTTCAGCACGTGGCGGTTCAAAAAATTAGTATTTTCACAGTAAACGACAGTTCTATTCAGTTTTACAGCACTGTTAAGGTAGTTTACGGTATATTGAACTACACCTGATGGCAAATACTACAGTAATAAATGAAATGAAATAATATTTATTGAATCTATAAAATGTCAAATACATCACTTAGATTCAGTCATTTCAAAATTTACCACCCTGTTCGGAGGTCATCACTAGAGAACACAGACAACTTAACCTATAGACTCCGCTTCTCTTAATTTTAATATGAAAACAAAATCGCTAAATCGTGGCGGGGTACGGGGGCAGTCGGCTAGTTTTCATTGGACGCTTCAAGACACTGATAACATTCTAGTGCGCACTAGAGATGGGATAAACTAATAATTATCGATAATCTACGAAGTTTATAGTATAAAGGAAAAATAAAAAAACATATTAATTTTCATATAAATTTTTAATACTTATAAGTTAAACAATCATCAAAGTCAAAGTCAAATTATCTTTATTCAAATAGACTTTTACAAGTTCTTTAGAATCGTCAATTTTACACTTTTTTTAAACTATTGCCGCTTCGCAACGTGTTATCGCTGTGGAGAAGAAACGGCAAGAAACTCTCTCAGCAACACGACATGTCATTTTTTCTTTAAAAATAGCAATATATGTTTTTTTCATTACATTATTTCAATTTTACATTATAAATGTCATAATGATACAAACTGTAGCAACAAAACAAAACTCCGATCAATTTACTTACTCCCAAGGCTTATTCATCATCATCAGCCCGAATACGTCCCACTGCTGGGCACGGGCCTCCTCTACAACTGAGAGGGTTTAGGCCTTAGTCCACCACGCTGGCCTAGTGCGGGTTGGCGGACTAAGGCTTATTATCTTCAATAAACTCTGAAATTTTATAGTATGCTTTTTTATAAAGCTTATCTTTAATTGATTTCTTAAATTTTGTCAAGGGAAACTCCCTAAGAGCCTTCGGAAGTTTGTTATAGAAGCGTATACATTTCCCCATAAAAGAGTTATTAACTTTCCGGAGACGAGAAAATAAATATTCGTTACGAAAGTAAATATTCATCAATTAAAAGTAAATATTATTTATCAACTATTGACTTCTAAAATGTATTAATTTTGTATAAACTCTCCTTATTGATTTTGATTCAGTTTTTTTTTTGTTAAATAAGCCAAACGTATGTCGATATATTTATTAATTACGCATTTTATTAAATCAATCAAATGATTGACGTTTTCAAAGTCAAACTGATGGTGCAGTAAGTCGGGGAATAATTCTAGGTTTGCTAAAGAATTCAATGTTTTACAAGAAAGATACATTGGATAGCTCTTTGGTTTATTAAATTTCAAATTATTATTATTTATTCAGTTTCAAATAGAAAACGTCGAGATCTACCAACAATTCGGAAACAATCCCCAGTAAAATATCGCGAACAAATAACGTGATTTTTTCCAGGAAACCAATTATCATCTCGTTTGGTAGCGTCAATCCATTTTTTTTTCACTTCAGGGCACTTGGGAAACCTTTTGAACAACAGACAAACAACGATATACAGTCTATAAAAATATCGATCTCAATATTATTTGTCGATAAAACAATAATTATATTGTGTCTCATTACTAGTCTGCGTGTCAAAGAGAAAGCGAGATAATGTTATATGAATTCAAATAAGAAAGAAAGAGATGCAAATACGACTTAAACGCCAGAATTTTTAATATTTTATTTTTAGTATATAGTTATTTTAGTGATTAATGAAAGAATAATAACTTACCTGTGAAATGTAATACGATCTTTTGCAAGACTAGATGTTGTGCTGCTCTTTCCACAAAATTTCACTGAACAATACGGCATTATGACAGTTAATATTTTTAAAACAGGGACAATATGTCACTGCGACACTCGGCGGCGGAATGAGTCACGTTAAGGGGCGGGGCCGGCGGTTATGTCGTGTCAGGGCATAACGTCGGCGAAAGCATATCCCCAGTAATGCGACGTCTATAGGTTAGGTTGTCTGTGCTAGAGAAGAACGGGCAAGAAACTCTAGTGTTGCTCTTTTCCAATCAAGAGATAGTTTACAATATTGATACAAAGAGTGAATTTCCCAAATTAGAGCAGCTCATTAATACAATCTCAGAATGTTGTATTAAATATGAGAATAACATAGTCATCTTAAATGGAGAAACCGACATTAAACAAGGTTAAAAATTCATAAATGCAAATAAGCAAATTAGGCAGACCAGTCCACACAAACAGCACCCGTTCACGAGTATAAATAATATATTGATATATTTACATATTTTGATCTGAACTACATTTTAATAATTTTAATATCCTCAACTTAACTCTAGGTACGGGAGTATAACTATCATTCAGACAGCTCTTTTTAGTCCCGCGTATTTGTAGACGAGCCTATTGTCGCATTTTGACGCACATTTTAAGACCTCGTGCTAATGCGGTGATTTCTGATAAAAAGCCTAATAACGAAGCTAAAGCTAAAATCGAGCTAATTTCAAGTATCATTACATATAAACATAAAATAAACTTTATCTGCCAAAATTCGTCTCAATTTACAAAGAACTTATTTATAAATAACCATTACCAATCATTATGCATGCTATTTATTTCCACGTAGTGTTTTATGAGAGACGTGTAATGCGCACGCGCTGTGCAACCTTTATTTTTTTTACCTACCCTCAGTTTTTTTCCGTTTGTTAGAGTTAGTTAGTTTTTTTTTATTCTGGCACGGCAAAGTGACTCCACTGTACCTGATGGTAAGCACAGTGGAGCCCAGAAAAATAATACCGACCAGCGAGAAACGATGGTCACCCGTTTAATAGTAATAGATATTTAAAATAAATAAATAAATACATCCAACATTCACATACATAGTTCTGACCCCACACTAGGATACAAGTCCTGTGTCGTGGGTATCAGAAACTACGAGAGACTTTTCGGTCTCACAAACAACCAGACCCGAAACAAATATTCGTGGATCACACAAACATTTGTCTAGGTGCGGGGATCGAACCCGCAGCCTCTCGTTTTGCAAGCTGGTGTCTAGCCAACTTAGTTTAACTTTAACTTAAGTTTAAGTTTAACTTTAGTTGCTTTATTTCTCTCTCTGTATTATGTGCTGTTACATAATAATGAAATGTATGTAATGAGAAGAAGTACTATAATGTCCAAGAATCTGCGAATTGAACCCGCAACTACCGAGACGATATCCCAGCAGACCGCTCGCCTAATCCTAATAGCTCTACTACTCGGCGACTAATTACGAATTTGCGTTTATGTCCGACTACATCGCAACGAGGTTAAACCTTCCACGAATTCAACTGGTGCGGCAAACAGATTTCAGCATTACCGTTCCCAAATGAATCGATCCAAAATAATATTAATGTATTGCATATTTAATCTGATCAAGCCCTTTTAATGTTTGCATAGTGGATGTGTTGGCGCGTGGCTTGATTGAAAATCCGACCAGGGGGGAGAGGACTTCTTAGTCCCAGGTTCCATAGGTAATTTTCTTCACCTATTGTAGTTTAGGGACTTGAGAAAACATAAGACACCATCAGATGTCTGGGTTCCGTAGGACACTTTCTGTATTTTTGGATGATTCAGAAGTCTCCCAAGTAATCCTTTGTCTATAGCAAGAGCTTATTAATAATAGTCACAGTTGCAGCAATCCGCAGGTGGATAGCAAAGCATGGCGTCGTGACCGTTGCGGACGCTCATTTCTGCTGAGCGTCGAAAGCAGACCCAAGAGGTGGAAAGTTATTAGGCTGAGATTGATTTATTATATTATCAAAGGTTGCGTCGCTGAGCGGAGATCTATTCATGGCGTCTCTTCTGTAATACCTTGTACCCCCTACTATATTCATGACGTTAACCGTTTTATATACATATGTAGGTATATTGGCGTCAAAAAATATCTGACACTTTGTTCCGATTTCTATCTAATGGCTAGGTTATTTAGACTGGACTTTAAGGGCTAGATAGCTGATGTTATAAAGAGTACCTTAATCTCCTAATATCTGATTAACAGTTTAGCGTTCCGCAGCAAAAACATAACTCACAAAACCAAATTTCACCCCGATAGCTTCCAATATAAATTACTATGACACTACGCAAGTAAACAAACAAATTTAGATGCGTAGAAACTGTGTCTCTGCATACATTGATGAGGGACCCTGAAAACAAATGAATCACGCCCCGACCGGTCAGCGAATGAGCGCGATTAATATCGCTATTAATTGCTGCACTGATATTTGTTTTCCCTTTTATTTATTTAAATTAAAAGTCATTGCAAGTAAGCAGCGATGGCCTCGAGGTTTAGGCGCGCGGTCGCAGGTTCAAAACCCAGGCACACACCTCTGAGTTATGTGTGTATTCACAATGAATCATCACTTGCGTTAACGGTTAAGGAAAACGTCGTGATAAAACCTGCATACCTAAAAAGTTATTAGGAATTTCTTAGGTGTGTAGTCCGCCAACCCGCACTAGGCCAGCGTTGTGGACTAAGGCCTAAACCCTCTCAGTTGAAGAGGAGGCCCGTGCCCAGCAGTGGGACGTATTTAGGCTGATGATGATGATGATGAAAAGTCATTGATTCATTAATTTAATGTCACCATTATCGTCAGCCAATATACGTCCCACTGCTGGGGACGGGCCTCCTCTACAACTTCTACCTCTCTATCGCACGCTACGCACTTCTCCCACATTATACCTAAACAAAACCTTAATTGTACGTATGTAAATGAAATAATTTAAAGTTTGTTCATTCCAGTAAAGTAAAATAAAACCTGGGCTTTCTTTACTGATATAAGAAAAACGAGAGTAAATTTGTCTGTTACGCTTTTCATTCGAAACGTTTGAGCAAATTTGAATGTTTTTGGTGTATAACGAAATTAATTACAATGGCCACTTCAGATTAGCGCTCTTGAAGTCATTGGAGGAGACCAATGTAGCAGTGGATGTGTTTCGGTTGACGATGATGAAACCCTGGTAGCTAGAATATTGCGAAGAAAAACAAAATTAGACCATAGCATTATTAGGATTTTAGGAAATTTCTAGTAAATATGGATTAATAAAAAAAATGTCTGCCTTCAACAGGTCCCTGTGGAAGTCATTGGGAGAGGCCTATGTTCAGCAGTGGATTTCCTATGGCCGATGGATGATGATGGATGAATGAAAAAATCTGATAAACGCGAAGCCGGTAGCTATCACACCGTTACGTAAAGAAATATAATTATAATATTCATTTATCAACCAATCCACATGTAACAACAATTACTTATCTGCTATGATAACCACACAGGCACAGCTTCTGTTGTGGTTATTTGATTTGAAATTTTAATTTATTTCTATTCGATCCCCGCATCGAGACAAACATTTGTGTGACTCACAAATATTTGTTTTGGGTCTTGGGTTTTTATGAGGCCGAATATCACTCGAAGTTTTTAACAGCTACGGAAAAAATTAAGGACCAATATATAAGTGTGGGACCGGAACTATGTCCAATCCAATCCAATCCATCAGCCAATCGAAGTCCACTGCTGGACATAGGCCTCTCCCAATGACTTCCACAGGGACCTATTGGAAGCAGCCTGCATCCAGCGACGTCCCGCGATCTTCACCAGGTCGTCTGACCATCTTGTCGGAGGACGTCCCACGCTGCGCTTTCCGGTACGTGGCCTCCACTCGAGAACTTTTTGGCCCCATCGGCCATCAGGAACTATGTACGTGACTATTTTTTTTTTTATCTGGCACGGCAAAGTGACTCCACTGTACCTGATGGTAAGCACAGTGGAGTCCAGAAAAATAATACCGAAACGATGGTCACCCGCTGGTCGACACAATCATGCCGGCCCGCACAAATGCTTCTTCACGCTTCGCTTAAAGGATCCAGGATCATAGGAATATAGGGCGTAAAAAAGCTATTTTTTATTGTAATTTAGTCATTTGTTTTTAATTTCTATTTGGACCTTAATATGCAGACAAACTCACGAGCTAAAGTTATAAAGTAATATAATTCTGGTAAACTCAAAGCCTCATTTCCATAGCCCTTGAAAACTATGACTCGCCATAAATTTTAATAAACAAAATTAACGCTCTCTATCCTGAGGGCTGGAATAATTTGGATTTATGACCCCTGGGACCTTCGCTGGGCCGTTTAAACAAATACTGACTATGTAACTAAAAAGTTTTCGTTCTGTTTGTTCTGCCTGGCTTTAGCCCTTGTTCGCGATGTTGATATTACTATTACATAACTAAAATACGGAATGCTATATTGTTACATTATGTATAATTAATTAAGCAGTGATGGCCTCGAGGTTCAGGCGCGTGGTCGAGAATTTCGACGGTCGCAGGTTCAAACCCCAGGCACACACCTCTGACTTTTCGAGGTTATGTGTGTATTCACAAAGAATTATCACTTGCTTTAACGGTGAAGGAAAACATCGTGATGAAACCTGCACACCTAAAGTTCGTAGGAATTTCTTAGGTGTGTAGTCCGCCAACCCGCACTAGGCCAGCGTGGTGGACTAAGGCCTAAACCCTCTCAGTTGTAGAGGAGGCCCGTGCCCAGCAGTGGGACGTATATGGGCTGATGATGATGATGATGATGATGATGTATAATTAATCATGTTGATTCTTGCTTAGTTGGTAAGTAATTTCTTGGTACGGGACAAGTAATTATTAAATTTAGAGACCAGCGTTTTAAGCGTCTATTATAATTTTTAGATCATTATCTATACATCATCAGCCCATATAAGTTCCACTGCTGGACACAGGCCTCCTCTGCAACTGAGAGGGTTTTTTAGCCTTAGTCCACCAAGCTGGGCTAGTGCTGTACAACTGAGATATTCCTAAGAACTTTTAGGTGTATAGGTTTCCTCACGGTGTTTTCCTTCACCGTTAAAGTGCGTAATTATTCATTGCGAATACACTAACTTCGAAAAGTTAGAGGTGTGTTATCTGTTTGAGCCCGTGACTGCCGAGGTTCTCGACGGCATGTCTATGCCTTGAGGCCAAAACTAATTCAACTATAAATACAAGTTGTAAATTTCACTATAGTTGTTTTCTTTATCGCTTTGCGCGACCGGTGATAAATAATTAATTTAAATCGTCATTATAAATGTATCAAATAACCTATTTCCCAATTCTATATCTAGAAATCAATAACTGCAAATAGCTGTTCGTTGTAGGGATTTTTTCCGAGAAGATTTCGCTAAGTAGGAAATTTCCATCGAGACTGGATGCTGGTAGTAGCTATTCCAATAATAGTGCGGATTGTATTATTTTATTGCAGTGGTCCAATAAGCGTCTATCTTATTATTCTTTTGTTTATTACTTCTCAAGGCATTCATTCATTTTCATTTTATTTATTTTAAGATTTAAGAAACCTTAAACTATTTGATAGGATATTCATAGCGTTTTTGAAAATCCCGTGACGCAGTTGGTAAGTTACCAGCTTGCGAAACGAGAGGTCACGGGTTCGATCCCCACACCAAGACAAATGGTTGTGTGAACCTGAAGATTTTGTCGAGTCTAGGTGTTTGAGACCGAAAAGTCACGACACAAGACTTGTATCCTAGTGTGGGGTCAGAACTATGTATGTGACTATTAGGTGTATTTCTAATTATCTATTATTGCAAAAAAATAAATAGTGACGATTCAAAAGCACTTGTAAAAGTCTATTTGAATAAAGGTGATTTTGACTTTGACTTTGCTCACGCAATTCTAAGTTGCCGTTTCAAAATATGTATTAAAAAAATCTCCCTTATACGTATGACCTTTTAACTACATACGACCAACTGGGCATTATTTTAGGATCAAGAACCTTCCAATAGCTTAGATAACAATGCGGGTAACATTATTAAAAACAGAACAAATTAAACTCGGGTGCGCAAGGCAATAAAACCGCTGCAGCGGCTGCAGAATTGAGATCGTCTATCAGACATAACCGTGAGTGGGTGGATCATAAGCGTTGCGGACGGGGCCAGCGCTGAGATAACGCCGGCTCAGTCCTAATGATTATTGCGCACGACAATACTGCACGGGGCGCGATTAAAATTAAACGATTTAGCGTATCTCCAGCATTTGTTGGTGTTTTAGGGCTGATTGTATTTCTAATACAATTTAAATTTTATTAATTTAAATAAATGAATAAAGTTAAGGCAAGACAGCCTTGAGTATAGTCTTAAGGTCTGACTGATCGAAGTTACATGATATGTGTGTATTCACTAAGGTAAAGAAAAGATTTCAAAAAATAAATTCTTAAGTTTGTTAATGGCTAATTATTTTCAGTTTTAGGGCAGACCTGAGCCCAGCTATAGGATGTTTTTGTGGCAATATTGATAGGTAGAGGTTTCCTTGCTATTCAGCTCGTTGGAGCTGGCTCAGTTGGCATTGTTTTTTTTTTAAATACACCGAGTGAAATGTCTCTATCTATTTGTTATGGTGCGAGACATCGCTGTTACATACAAAAAATATCTGACATCAGAGTATGGCAACCCTTACATCCTTTTTAATTCTATATCACATAAAAATGCCAGGTAAGTACTGTACGGCGGGTTGATTATTTGCAAATGGCAACACCGGACACCACAACGAGCGGTCGCGTGTACCTACCGCTCGTTTGGTCCCACTACTAACTTTGCACATTAAGTTTAATTATAGTGGCTATGTCGCGAATGGACGGGGGAAAAGTGAATGAAAGTACCTGTATATAAATAAACAACTTGTAGTTATTTTTAGTTATTAATAAGGGTCTATTCAAAAGTGTTTGTAGAATGGTGTAAAATCAATTATCAAAATTGAACCACATGTGACGGGATTTATTTAAATGCAGTTTTCATAAAAATAAATTGACTAATTCGTAGATTCCCAGGTATTAGTTCGCGGCTTAGAGGTTTCAAATTCGATTTTAAGAACAGGAAAAGTGTTATTCACTTCTTACGTAAGTAAATTCTTGATAGAAGAAAATTGGCTAGAAATATATTCGATGAAGATCTAGACTGCCTCGTGATCTCGCGGCACAAGTATTTGCCGTGAGATCTTGAGGTTCTGGGTTCGATTCCCGGGTCGGGCAAAGTGTTTTGGGTTTTCTCAGTAGCAGCACGGAGTCTGGAATTGTGCCCGAGAAACGGCAATAGGCTCGCCCCCTGTTACGTGGGACTGATACATACTTGGCGAAATGTGGGTGCTGAAATGAACCGCTGCCTACCCCTTCGGGGAATACAGGCGTGAGGTTATGTATGTATGTATCTATGTATATCCGATGAATAGCTTATAGTGCATATGACAGGTGCTACAACGCGATTATATACAATGTACATACATGTATAGTTTAAGTTAGTATGTATGTATGTTTCGTCAAGATACTGTTCCAACATCCTCCCAAGAAACCTGCCCTCCACCCGCAAAAGCGTGAATATAAAGCAATAACATTACAGAAACCAGGCCACGTGCAATATATAATTATTTATGATTTTAAAAACCGCTGTAGAAACGAGCGGTTTCGCAGTTTTGGCCGCTGTTGGCTTCGGATTGGCCGGATCATTGCCAACCGCTGCGACGGTGCCAGCTTTTTCCACATCATACTATATTAACCTGTATTTAATTACGCTTTATATTGATTTCCTTTGAGTTTATGCCAGTTGGTTCTGTGACTTGGTTGTACTAGATATTCTTTGTATAATTAGATGACAACATACCAATGATTCCTCTTGTATTAAGGGTGTTCATGGGCGGTGTTGACCACATGGTGGCTCACCAGCTCGTTTGCCTCCTTTCCCAGAAAAATAAATAAAAATGAAAAAGCTATATGGTTGTAGGGATTGACGAGATGCCGTGTAGTCATTTACACTCACAATAAAATATAAACTTCAGAAAATAATTTAAATTGGTTAAGTATTTGTATGTATTTGAATCATGTGCCGTGCCATCTAGAGGTCTCGGATTCGGCAGTGTCATTAGGATTTTCCATTAGGAAATTCTCAGTAGCAAGTCTGAAAATGTGTCCGAGAAACGGCAAAAGGCTCTCCCCCTATTATATGGGCCTAACAAATACCTGAGGAAAGAATGCAAAAATGCAGCTACCCCTACACAGGCGTGAGTTTATGTATGTATGCTAAAAAAGGTAATATTTTCTCTTTATAATATTAGTTTTAATAATGTGTGCTCAGTTTTTATTTTAATTTTCAGTTGAATTACTCACACTTTATAATACCATAACGCTGTGTTTGCGTTATGAAGTTTTATCATTAACTGTGTTTTATCTTGTATAAAAAATTAGAAAAGTTCCTTAGAAAAAGTGTCATATCGAACATCCGCCATTAACAAAGCAATCACTAACTTATTCATCACACAGAAAGTACATTTTGGAGGGAAAATGTGAGGTCATCACAAACGGAAATCTTCGCGCGGACCTCTCTCCCATGAATTACTAACGTTACTTGAGGCCAAATGGGGCCAGAGATTTGGAGATTTCCATATGGCATTTTATAGTGATAGTAAGTATTGGTCGTGATGATCTCGAGGTTTAGGCGTGCGATAATAATGACGGTCGCGGGTTGAAATGGCAGGGACAGTGCTTAAAAGTATTTTTTTTAACCAATTATCACCCACTTAAAAGGCAATAAAAAAATCTTCAAGAAACCCGTACACCTAACAGGTCTCTACCAGAATTTCATACTAGACCGGCGTAGATTAAGGCCTATCCTCTCTCAGTTGTAGAGGAGGTCCATGACCAGCAGTGGAACGTAAGTATATGGGCTAATATAATACTTATTTTAGAAAATTAAGCACAGTTCACTATACCAGGTTGTTGAGGTACATCTCTGCCTCCCCCTTCGATGGTATATGCGTGAGCCTAAGCATGATAACGATAAAAAAAACACCTAACAGTCACATACATAGTTCTGACCCCACACTAGGATACAAGTCCTATGTCGTGGGTATCAGAAAATACGAGAGCCTTTACGGTCTCATAAACACCCAGATCCGAAACAAATATTGGTGGATCACACAAACATTTGTCTCGGTGCGGGGATCGAGCCGCGGCGTCTCGTTTCGCAAGCTGATACGAGTATCTAGCGAACTGCGCCACGGGGCTGTCAAAATTGGATTATGAAGTTTTTAAGTGAAAATGTAGCTAAATTATATAATCTTCTTTTTGTATTTACTAATCATAATTACTATTTAATTGAATACATACATAATTTCACGCCTGTATTCCCCGAAAGGGTAGGCAGAGGTGCATTACTGCACCCACATTTCGCCAGGTATGTATCAGTCCCAGTTAATAGGGGGCGAGCCTATTGCCGTTTCTCGGGCACACTTCCAGACTCCGGGCTGCTACTGAGAATTTCCTAATGGAAAAACACAATAACACTTTGTCCGACCCGGGAATCGAACCCAGGACCTCTAGATCGCACGGCACATACTTGTACCGCGAGACGACGAGGCTGTCGTAACTATTTAATTGCGTACGTGAGAAATAACCAATCATTTAATTCTATAACTGATTTCAAATCTTGTGACGGTAAACATGTTTTGTTGATATTTGATACTCGTATCCCAGAATCATGTTTGTAATTTACAAACATTAAAATTGCATACGATTTTCCAATTGTCCGATTGTTGGTTCTATTCATTTAAATCTGTTTTTAGATATTGTTTCAGTTATAAAGTTTATGCGGAAACATTTCATGCTTGTTCGTTTATTTCTACAAAGTTATTCATACATAACCTCACGTGTGTACTTCTCGAAGGGAAAGCAAAGGTGCATTTCTGCACCCAAATTTCACCAATATATCTGTCCAAAATAATATAAATAGCACCACCGCAAAATTTCACCAATATAATATAAATAGCCTATTGCCGTTCTTCAGGCGCCATTCCAGACTTCGTGCTGCTACATTGCCCGACCCGGGAATCGAACTCGGGACCTATAGATCGCACGGCACATACTTGTGTCGCGAGCCTACGAGGCAATTTTTATAAACTATAATGTTTATACTAGGGAGAATTGTGCAAAAATGGATGCAATAAATAAATTTAGTACCTCTAAAGTTCATTTTACTATCCTAATATGAATGAGATGTAAGTATCATGAGTTTCATGTACATTCCTAAACAGCTTGGTAAATCATTTTAGGATTAGGTTCCTAGCCAACAGTTTTTTTTTTTTTTTTTTTAAATGGCACGGCAAAGTGACTCCATTGTACCTGATGGTAAGCACAGTGGAGTCCAAAAAATGAATACCGACCAGCGAGAAACGATATGGTCACCCGCTGGTCGACACAATCATGCCGGCCTGCACAAATGCTTCTTCACGCTTTCTTGCTAATGAAAAAAATCGGACAAGATAATTACTCAAATTAACCATACCCATAACCAGTGGTGAAGTTTTTATTTTACTTCCATAGTTTGAATTCTAGTTAAATTATTTACGTTTATAAATATGGCCGTGTAAGTCTAGTAGGTCATGTTTTTTCGTTAAATTTCAGATCACTCAAACATTTCACTTTTTGCGGGGTTCAAACCCGCGATATTTTTCCACAGGCCGTTTACTAGCCAACAGCGCCTTTCATAACTTATTTCACGGACGGCGAGTGTGACACAGACTGAATAATTCATGAAACGATAATTTTATGAACCGTACGTATAAAATTAAATTACATAATTTGGCTCGGCATTTTATTATTGTAATAAAAAGGTTTGGACTCATCTCTACGTAAGTTAGTTATCAACAAATAGCTTTCCAATAAATTGATCGTAAAATTTATAACACAATAATGAACCTTATTTTCTGACCCGCCCGCGGTTGAGTAATCAAATTTCAATGAAACAATAGATTTTATAAGTTTTTTTATTAATACAGTTATTAAGCAGTCAGTACTGCTGATGTGGCATAGATTCTTAGGCTTAAATAAAGCTGATATAGTTACCTTAAATAAAAATGTAGTTATTATTTGGAATGAGATATAGAAGTCCGACTTTTACTTTTTACATGCGACTTAAACAATTTTTTTGTAATGTTGGCTTAGAATCATCATCATCAGCCCAAATACGTCCCACTGCTGGGCACGGGCCTTCTCTACAACTGAGAGGGTTTAGGCCTTAGTCCACCACGCTGGCCTAGTGCGGGTTGGCGGACTACACACCTAAGAAATTCCTAAGAACTTTTACGTGTGCAGGTTTTCTTACGAAGTTTTCTTTTACCGTACATAATACTTCGCTGCGAATACACACATAACTTGGAAAAGTCAGAGGTGTGTGCCTGGGGTTTGAATGGGGCTATATATATTAGTCGCGAGCAAAAGCTATGTATTATATTTAAGGGATAAATAAAGTGATGTTATGCTTATTAGCGTCCAATAATAGGC
Source organism: Hemaris fuciformis (assembly GCA_907164795.1). Lineage (NCBI taxonomy): Eukaryota > Metazoa > Arthropoda > Insecta > Lepidoptera > Sphingidae > Hemaris > Hemaris fuciformis. The sequence continues at coordinate 1,041,741 of OU015440.1, read as the reverse complement.
ATGGAAAAAACGTTGAAAAGCACGGAGATTCTTCGTAAGATTCATGATATACATACATATGTATATATAATACATAACAAAATGATCAGATTGCCTCTCGCTCCTCTCGTGGCCGCGCAGCTAGCCGAAGCACGGACGTCCGGCCCCACTCAGCGGCGTACGTTTTACAAGTTCCAATACCCGCGTAAAAGCGACTATATTGTTGTCACCAAACATACAAACTCATTGGGAATGGCCCATTCGTGCCTCCTTTATTCGGGATGTTGCCCTGTGTTTTGTTCTTTTTATTTTGTCTATAACATTTACCCACCTAATATCCAGACCCTTTTCGCCTTGAATAATGTACGAATACTGTCTGTGCATATTCGATGGGTTTGTTTAGATTTAAATAGAAAAAAATATGTAAGATGTGGCAGTGATGGCCTCGAGGTTTAGTCGCGCGGTCGAGAATTTCGGCGGTCGCAGGTTCAAACCCCAGGCACACACCTCTGACTTTTCCAAGTTATGGGTGTATTCACAATGAATTATCACTTGCTTTAACGGTGAAGGAAAACATCGTGATAAAACCTGCACACCTAAAAGTTCTTAGGAATTTCTTAGGCGGACTGCCAACCCGCACTAGGCCAGCGTGGTAGACTAAGGCCTAAACCCTCTCAGTTGTAGAGGAGGCCCGTGCCCAGCAGTGGGACGTATTTGGGCTGATGATGATGATGTGTAAGATGTATGGATGTTGAAGAAGCATAAGAGGTGTGTCAGGATGGAGAACCCAGAGGTTTAAGGATCATATGTGACCGTGGAGACTACTGAACACATTCCGTAAAGATTGCATCATTCATTCTAAGATTTGACACTTTTCATCATCATAATCAGCCCATGTACGAGTATGCATGTCCCACTGCTGGGCACGGGCCTCCTCTACAACTAAGAGATTATAGGTTTAGCGTAGTATGTATGAAGTTTAGCGGTATGTGGCTAGTTGTGTGGCTAATGTAGGCGGAGTGACTATTATAGGCACGTGGCGACAGCGCCTGGTGTTGCGTGCGTGGATGATGTATCCCGGATGATGATACAAGCGCAAGCGCAATGATAAGCGTTAAGCAGTTCTAAGAGTTTATTGCACAGCACAGTATATAGCAACAGTCAAAGTATATACACGACACAAGAAGATATAGTTCACACACACAATACAGTCAGAAACAAGTAGAAATAACAGAAGGAGACGAGACAGATAAAAGTACGATAAAATTAACACAATGAACAGCTGATAAGCGCGGACGAGATAAGGCGGCGAGGTAGCAGGTGACACGGGCTTCGCGAGCGAGAGAGGTGTACCGACTGGCCGCGTCCGTCGGCGCGGCCGACGCGTGCGTCGAAACGGTGACGCGCATCGCTCGCTCGCTGTTACCAGGCCATACCGGTTTGCGCCCGCGCCGAGATATCGAGCGCCTCCAATGCACTCCACGTATATAGGTACCTGGGATTTGAACTCGCGACCATCGAGATTCTCGACCGCGTGCCTAAACCAAGAGGCCATATAAGCTTTGTGTGCTCTGATCAAACCCAAGACCAAATTTTTAATGAACCTGTCTTACAACTGAGCTATCTATTATTTTTATCACCTGATATTTATTTAACCTCAGATAAAAGAGTTGGTTTTAATGTAACGCTGAAGTATTTGTGCAATTTGTATACATTTGTCTCGTGTCGCGGTGGTTGCGAATAATGTGCTGTGTTCCGGCCGCGACGCCGCTAAGTAATGTTCATATTTAACAACACTCACACAGCCACATACATTTTACTACATCTTATTTTATAAATACGTTGCATTTGGACAGTGGTGGTACTTCCATAGAAGCCCAAAAGCCCAGCTTGCCTTACATAATTCCAAATAATAATCTACAGACATACATACATAATCTCACGCCTGTATTCCCCGAAGGGGTAGGCAGAGATGCATTTCTGCACCCACATTTCGCCAGTATGTATTAGTCCCACGTAATAGGGGGGGAGCCTATTGCCGTTTTTCGGGCACAATTCCAGACTCCGTGCTGCTACTGAGAATTTCCTAATGGAAAAACCCAATAACACTTTGCCCGACCCAGGAATCGAACCCAGGACCTCTAGATCGCACGGCACATACTTGTGCCGCGAGACCACGAGGTATACGACGAATAATAATCTTTAAGCTTTAAATCTTTATTTAACTAAAGCAATTTGACATGAGACATAAATGAGAGTATACGGACCCCACAATAAACAATTATAAACTAGACATTAAAAAATTAACGTGTAACGCTTTTGGGCTTCTATGGAAGTACCGTCACTGATTTTACTAGGTATATCTTATTTTGTAAATACATTGTATTTGGATGCTCTACGAAGTTTGGAACTGTCATCATCATCATCATCAGCCCAAATACGTCCCACTGCTGGGCACGGGCCTCCTCTACAACTGAGAGGGTTTAGGCCTAAGTCCACCACGCTGGACGCAAGAAATTCCTAAGAACTTTTAGGTGTGCAGGTTTTATCACGATGTTTTCCTTCACCGTTAAAGCATGTGATAATTCATTGTGAATACACATAACTTCGAAAAGTCAGAGGTGTGTGACTGGGGTTTGAACCTGCGACCGCCGAAATTCTCGACCGCGCGCCTAAACCTCGAGGCCATCACTGCTTGGACCTGTAAACATGACTTATTTTCCTTACCTAAAGGGTACAACGGGACTCTATTACTAAGACTTCGCTGTCCGTCTGTCCGGCTCCAGGCTGTCACCAGGCTGTATCTCATGAACCGTGAGTGATAGACAGTTGAAATTTTGACAGGTGATGTATTTCTGTTGCCGCTATAACAACAAATACTAAAAATCACAATAAATAAATATTTAAGTGGGGCTCCCATACAACAGACATGATTTTTTTGCTGTTGTTATAAATAATGGTACGGAACCCTTCGTGCGCGAGTCCGACTAGCACTTGGCCGGTTTTATTAAATGGTACATCGAAGGAAACACTACAATATACATACCTAGCATCACAGTAGAGGAGGCCCGTGCCCAGCAGTGGGACGTATGTATATGGGCTGATGATGATGATGATGATGATGATAAATAATAATACGAGAATCCTACCTTGGCTGACACCGCCTCCAAGAATAACAATAATTAAAACTACATTGTTTGTTATTCATAGGTATGTGTTGAGTTAGATTTGAAGTGGATGGGTACCTACCTACCTTCTTGCGTCGTAAACACATAGATCATACCTACATATTGATGAAGAGAAATAGTAAGTTGATTATTAAGTTATAAAAGAATACGCAATTTTTTTTTTAATTTTTAGTGCATTTTAGTTTGTTTTGGAATAGTTTTTTTTGAAGGCGGTTTTTGTATTTTAAACTATTGCCGCTTCGAAACGTGTTATTGCTGTGGAGAAGAAACAGCAAGAAATTCCCTCACTAACAGGGCATGTAATTTTTTTTTTAAATAGCATTATATATGATTTTTTTATTACATTATTTCAATTTTACATTATAAATTTCGCAACGATACAAAATGTAGCAACAAAACAAAACTCCGATCAATTTACTTACTCCCAGGGCTTATTATCTTCAATAAAATCTGAAATTTTATAGTATGCTTTTTTGTAAAGCTTATCTCTAATTGATTCCTTAAACTTTGTCAAGGGAAGCTCCCTAATAGCCTTCGGAAGTTTGTTATAGACGTATACATTGCCCCATAAAAGAGTTGCAAACCCGAATGCAGCTGACAAAAGTTTAGCACAAGAAGCAAATGTCAAAGCTGTGCAGTTGTGAAATATCAAAAATTAAAACGTCACAAGTCGTTAACATGAGAATGAAGCTCTGAACCGACCCTCGGTGTAATGAGCCGCCAACTCGTTCACTCTTACCACTTGCCAACAGCTGATCTATTAACGCTTCTGCTACTTTTAAGATAAGGTTGAAAATCACGTGGTAGATCCGGCCAAATTATATTGTCATTAGTACAAAAATAGTGAGTCCGAGTGTGTGGCGATGACTTAAAAGATTGCTATTTTATACGAGTACAAGCGTTTGTGCATTGCTTTGGACGATGGTGGGAAGCGATGAGCAAGTTTTTGTGTCGAGTAGGTACAAAATGCTATATACCTACGTAATTACTCACTGTTTGATGTTTTGAACCCCCCCCCCCCCCCCTAAACCGACTCACTACCCATAACTTAAAAACATTCATGCAAAAACCATACCGTGTGTCATCCTAACTGGATTGTTTTCGTAGAAGCGCGGTCATATATATCTGTCATCAACAGTTCGTCGGAGCTTAGCTCAGTGAACAGAATGAATTTGCGATAGGTACACTTATGCATTGAAATATTTACAGAGCGTAGTAACACACGACTTGGTGTCTAGGATCTTATTGTAAAGTTTTATATACTCAAGCTTCTTACCGGAAGGGGTAAGTTGGATGTGGTTCTGTAATTACGTTTCTTAAGTTTGAATACCATTTATAGCTAAAATGGTTAAGCCACATATTGATAGGATGAATGATTGCAGAATTACGATAGAGATTTACGTGAAGTGAGTGGTGAAGTTGGTCGAATTGGTGAAGGCGCACCTATAAACATGTTATAGGTCAAGATTTCTCAAACTTTTGGTTTCACGAGCCCCTGTTTAAGTTTCCAGGTGACAGCGAACCCCTTAAGTCTGAAGTAACTAATTACATCCCCGAAGAAAATAATAAAATTGTCAGTTGAAGAAAATAACATATTTATTTCAAAAGAAATATCATTTTAATATTAATGTGACGGATTAGCTTGTTTCTTGTCGCAATTGGAGTCATTTTAGAATCAATTTTAAATTTTAACTTTATTTCTGACTCAGTATCAAGTCGATTTCTGTATTTATTTTTAACATGACCAGGTGTGAAAACCGACTCTCACATAAATATGTTGTAGCCACTATGTGTGCCGCACGTGCTTGCTAGGCATCATGTCACCATTATAAAATCTTGTCGCGAACCCCCTGCCGTCGAATGGCGAACCCCTAGGGGTTCGCGTACCCCACTTTGAGAAACCCCGTTACAGGTGATTTATTAAAAAAAAAGGTAACATAAAGATTCCTCGAAACCAACGTGCATTCTACCTACGACGTGGTTCTACAACTTCAATATTCTGTTATCTTTTTATTTTAAAATCTAGAATTCCTGCCGTGTCCAGATGCGAGCGTGCGTCGCTCACGTTATCTCGCAGGTACACAATATTCTCGTGTAATTGTTTTGCTAAAACGCAAAACGTGTTAATTTCCCCGCGGCACAAAAGAGCGAGATAGCATTCATCCGGCGGCTCGTTGCGATAACGCAGACAAAGTGTTTCTCCTGCCGTGAGCAGAGTATTGTACAGTGCGTGACTGGAACGTAGTGCAATTCTACGCACGTTTTAGGTATTATGAAAGAAGAAATTATTATTAAAATAAATACACTTAACAGTTATATACATTAAGGGCGGTACTTCCACAGAAGCCCAAAAGCGTTACACATTAATTTGTAATGTCTAGTTTATGATTGTCAATTGTGGGGTCAGGATATTCTCATTTATATGTCAAATTGGTTTTGTTAAATAAAGATATAAAGTTTAAAAATTATTATCCGGAATTTTGAAAGGCAAACTAGGCTTTCGGGCTTCTATGGAAGTACTGATAAACAATTATGTACATAGTTCTGAACCCACACTAAGGTAGAAGTCTTGTGTCGTTGGTATTAGAAACTACGAGAGACTTTTCGGTCTCACAAACATGAGAACAAACAAACCCGAAACAAATATTTGTGGATCACACAAACATTTGTCTCGGTGCGAGAATCGCACCTGCGGCCTCTCGTTTCGCAAGCTGGTGTGCGTCACGGGGCTGTTAATACTTCAATGCGATACATAGTTTTCATATTTGAACATTTCTATAAATAAGCCTCTGAACTGTCATTATTGATTTATGTTAGAGATTTTACTCTGGAAATAATTAGGTCATTGGTGTTTTGTTTTTATATAGCACTAACGATTAACCCGCTTTGCCCAGGTGAATGTGCTATGTCAAATAATTCATTCAAATCGATTAAAAATAAAATACCTACAAGTTTTTTTTAATGCTACTCTGAATTAGTAGATACAATCAATAAGAAATGAGAACTTTTGAAGTAAAAGAACTTAGTTAAGTATGTTGTGTTGATTTTTGAATAAAGGAAACGTTTTATCAAAACAATTTATCGATCCTCGCACCGAGACAAATGTTTGTGTGATCCACAAATATTTGTTTCGGTTCTGGGTGTTTGTGAGACCGAAAAGTCTCTCGTAGTCTCTGATACCCATGACACAGGATTAGTATCCGAGTGTGGGGTTAGAACTATGTATGTGACTGTTGGGTGTATTTATTATTGTTATTAATTAAAATAAGCGAACAAAACTGCCAAGGTACTACTGCCAAAAAATCATAACGTAATTCAACAGAATTCAGCTGTTTGTAACAATTAGGTTTAAAAAAGATGAAATGAACGTGATGATAGAACAAAATTACTTCTCATTTTACATTACAGGGTATTGATCCAGAACATTGTTCATATCAATGTGCTCAGTTGCAACGCTACTTCACATGCTCTGTGGCTGCTCCCGGGGGTAAATAATGGTGGACACCGCTTTGTGAGCCATTTCAGAATACTTGAAGGCATTTCCACGTAGGAATAGACCCAATGTGGCACTTTGCCGCTTGCTCACGGCACCAGCGCCAAACGATTTGCGGAAAGAATTCGCCTAGACTAATGAACCAGATGTCACAGACAGACGTATTTTACAACACGTCGTTTCTCAAAGTCAATGTAATTTTTAACATAAATTTCACTCTATGTCTAAAACGATTGCGGTTGTCTCTCACCAGTTGACATAGTTACTCGTATGTCCGCTTAGTCGGTGCCGACTGAGCATAGGATAATCCTGCATGGATCATTATGGTGGATGTTCTTTGTGTAGGAAAGGTAATAGTCGCTATCCGAGGGGTAAAAGTAGTAATGGCCTTGAGGTTTAGGCGCGCGGTCGAGTATCTCGGCGGTCGCAGGTTCAAACCCCAGGCACACACCTTTGACTTTTCCAAGTTATGTGTATTCACAATGAATTATCACTTACTTTAACAGTGAATGAAAAACATCGTGATGAAACCTGCACACCTAAAAGTTCTTAGGAATTTCTTAGGTGTGTAGTCCATCAACCCGAACAAGAACAGCGTGGTAGACTAAGGCCTAAACCCTCTCAATGGTAGAGGAGGCCCGTGCCCAGCAGTGGGACGTATATGGGCTTATGATGATGATCCGAGGGGTTCCGAATAACCTTTCTGGTCGAGATCTGTGCCTTTGTACTGAAGTACTTGGCTCTATAGTTTTGACTATACGAACTCTCACGTCAGAATCTCATATGAGTAAGAAGAGTATTTTTACAACCACAATTAGCTGGCAGTGTTTTAAGTCCTGTGTAACAGAATAAAAGTTGGAACTCATTATATTGAGAATTTTCTTAATGAGACTATGAACATTCCATATAAATCAGAGGTAGCGATTTTCAAACCACATACTATAGTTCGGGTCGATTACTATGCTAAAGTATGTATGTATTTATATGCAGTTATATTTGTTACAGTAATAATTTGAATGCCTCATGGTCTCGCGGCACAAGTAAGTGGTCGGGCAAAGTGTTATTGGGTTTTTCCATTAGGAAATTCTCAGTAGCAGAATGGAGTCTAGAAATGTGCCCGAAAAACAGCATTAGGCTCGCTTCCTATTACGTGGCACTGATGCATACTTGGCGCAATGTAGGTGCAAAAATGCATCTCTGCCTACCCCTTGGGGGAATACACGCGTGAGTTTATATATGTATATAAGATTTTTGTCCGCTGGTCAAGCATCGAGTACGAGGGCGGTCACTTTGCTACTGTATAAAAGACTTCTATTCAACCTTATTAACTAACAAAGTCGAAGTAAAGACTCCTTAAGTATGCAGTAAGTTGCTGATGTTCGGCACTTCTGCGAAGGTAAAGTGGGCCTATAAAATAGCGGCATTTTGTCAAGCATTCACTTTACGACTTATCAACGAGGACAGTTTGCTTTACAAAAAACTGTAGTAAAGGCGATGTTTGTCTTGTTGGGTAAGAGAAAATGATAAGTTCTTGTTGTTTGTAGTTCATTAGGCATTTGTTAATGTATTGCCTTATGAAGACTGCATAGAAATAAGCATATTTGCAAATTATTGTTAAGATAGGCCAGCTGAGTCGCTACATTTAAAGCAACATAAACATCATCATCAGCCCATATACGACCCACTGCTGGGCACGGGCCTCCTTTACAGTTGAGAGGGTTTAAGGCCTTAGTCCACCAGGCCTAGTGCGGGTTGGCGGACTACACACCTAAGAAATTCCTAAGAACTTTTAGGTGTGCAGGTTTCCTCACGATGTTTTCCTTCACCGTTAAAGTACGTGATAATTCATTATAAATACATACGTAACTTAGAAAAATCAGAGGTGTGTGCTTGGGGTTTGAACCCGCAACCGTCGAGATTCTCGATCGCGTTCCTAAACCTCGAGCCCATCACGACTAAAGCAATATAATCAACAAATCGTAAAACGCGAATAGTAATAGAGACATCAATAAACGTACTTAGGATAGATATAAATATAAAAATAAATACACCCAACAGTCACATACATAGTTCTGATCCCACACTAAGATACAAGTCTTGTGTCGTGGGTATCAGAAACTACGAGAGACTTTTTGGTCTCACAAACACCCAGTCCCGAAACAAATATTTGTGGATCACACAAACATTTGTCTCGGTGCGTGGATCGAACCCGCGGTCTCTCGTTTTGCAAGCTGGTGTCTAGCCAACTGCGCCACGGGGCAATACAATTGATACTGCATTAATATGTTTGTGGTGGAAAAAAATCGTACTCGAAAATACGTATACTTGATTTCCATGGTACAGAAAAAGAATTTATACGAAAAGAAACAGAAAACGTCTGGATTATTAGGTTTCCATTAGCGCAGCCAGGTCCAAAGTCAGTTAAAAATCAAGTTTGCCTGACTCCTCGATATTTCGATGTGACTGTACCGTAGTTTCCAACCCGGCGGAAAATTTAATGCACATGTCGATAACACTCCAATCTTCCATATAGCTCCACACTGCATATTATTTGCTCTTTATGTGACTCGTAGAACTATTGTATTATGTTAGGACGTGATATTGTTTTGTTTTCATTTGTCTGTCTTATTTTTGACCAGAGAATACATCCTAGGCGTTGAATTTCACGTAGCATTGTGAAGACCAAAAGTCGTGATGGCCTCGAGGTTTAGGCACGCGGTCGAGAATCTCGACGGTCGCGGGTTCAAACCCCAGGCACACACCTCTGACTTTTCGAAGTTATGTGTGTATTCACAATGAATAATCACGTACTTTAACGGTGAAGGAAAACATCGTGATGAAACCTGCACACCTAAAACTTCTTAGGTGTGTAGTCCGCCAACCCGCACTAGGCCAGCGTGGTGGACTAAGGCCTAAACCCTCTCAATGGTAGAGGAGGCCCGTGCCCAGCAGTGGGACGTATATGGGCTGATGATGATTGTGAAGACCTACGATTTGGTGTTTCAGTTTTATTTATTTTAGCAATGCGAACAAAAATTTGTTTCTTACCCCAGCTACTTATTTTATTTCTAATTACTATTGCTGTGGGCTAATTTATTAGTAAGTCTATATTCATTGATAATTTCAAACTATTTTTAAAATTTGTTTTAATTAATTTTCCTGTTCGTTTTTCAAAACTCAAAACCATGTTAAAAATATCCGTAGATTTTTATGAAGTTACGTTTTCACATTGGGTTAGCTACTTATTCTTAATGCAGAAAAATTGTATGTAAATGTATAACTAAGGTTCAAGTCACTCAGTTGAAGTGCATTATAACTTAAATTAAAAGTGTCAAAATAGCCTAAGTACTTTAGTTGAATTTTCTATTAAAACGCATGAAGCGAGATTTAAATTCAAAATAACGTAATATAAATTTTAACACACGTGACATTTGAATCCGCAAGGATTACGTTCGATATCAGAACACGTGCCACCAAGTTAATTTACAGTTTTACATTTAAATAGTTCGAGTTGTCCACGAGATAAGAATTGGAATTGCGATTTCCATCTGCAGATTCATCTCAGAGGACATCATCGTGTACAGTCACGCATAACTTATTTTCCATTTATTTCAGAGGCCAACGTTTCTTCAACTTGTTTTAGTGGTGCGTGCACACTGCGCACTATTTAATTTACATAATGACCGAATACTGAAACGCTACTTAATCTGAGGGTGACTTATATTTATGTGGCTGCTATATTTCAAGCGGTCTATACTTAAAAAATGTCATGTAAAATAACTTTTTGTGGTAATTGTGTATATTGACAGCCCCGTGGCGCAGTTGGCTAGACACTAGCTTGCGAAACGAGAGGCCGCGGGTTCGATCCCCGCACCGAGACAAATGTTTGTGTGATCCACAAATATTTGTTTCGGGTCTGGGTGTTTGTGAGACCGAAAAAGTCTCTCGTAGTCTCTGATACCCACGACACAGGACTTGTATCCTAGTGTGGGGTCAGAACTATGTATGTGACTGTTGGGTGTATTTATTTATTTATTTATTTAATGTTGCCATTTATGGAAATTTAAGTGGGGATTAGTTAATCACAGTGTTAAAACCGATAAATGATGTTTCAGTTTACCGCTTAAATTATAACAGCCACTTAAATATAAGTCGCCCTCAGATTAAGTAGCGTTTCAGTATTCGGCCAATAGTGTATTGCAGAAATTTGAATAAGCCAACATTATTTGGTCCATTGATGTACGAGTATGATAAAAGTAATCATATTTTGCCCGAATGACACCTACTATCAGCACGGCCATTTCGAAGTGCTTGAATAAAATAAAAATGCTACGACACGTCGTAGCACGCGCTCAGGACACGTCGCGTCGGCGCATCGCTTAGTCAGTGCTATGACGCTTAATAAGCTACGCCAGCTACAATACAAAATTTTGTAGCTTAAGCGCTACGCTATTATTTCTGTTACGCTTAGTATCGGCTACGGAGAGTTTATGCGCTACACGTATATGGTTACTATACCGAGAAAATGCTGTAGATGCTTTTGAGTGCTACGGTTTCCTACATTTATGACTACAAAAAAATACCTGATATACTTCACACTGTTGCTATGTCTAGTACCATGAGCATTCATTTTAATCACTGCTATGTTGTTGTTATAATTATTCTTTTATTGGATTCGGAAAGTGCGCTTTTGGCTAATTAGACGTTAATTTGTGTTTACTTCACATGAATACCCAGACGAAAACAGAAGAAAGGTGAATTAGAATATGTCGATCCAAACACGACTAGACACCTTTTATTTATAAGAAATTCATCCTAAAAGTAGTATCAATTCAAGGCTACTTATATTCATAGGCCTTTAATCTTATTCTTCACAATGTACACTGCTTTTAAATTACATTTTTCAAGCTTCTTGTTACGAAACTAACTAGAGCCTACCGCATTTTATTTTTAGGACACATCGCCCCTAATCTCCTGCTATGCAGTGTAATATTGTGATCTTAGCGTGGAATCACAGCGTGTTGGCTAAACTATGTATTGTGCCGTCAACGCTGCTTTAATAGCTCTCTACAACATAATTGGAATTGTGTCCACACACGATAATATGTGCCTATGTATAGGCTGGATTTAATATAAGATTAATAATCAGGATTTATGCTATACAGAGAGTAAATAGATCGTGATCGAAAACTAAGACAGGTAAAGGTTATGGTGCCAAGAAATACGTCAATTTATTTTTCCGAGATTTTTTAGGGTATTTGTAATCAGCGTAACTATTAGAAAGAAAGAAGAAGAAAGAAAGAAGCATTTAAGTGTATATTCATCATCATCATCAGCCCATATTCAGTCCCACTGCAGGGCACGGGCCTCCTCTACAATTGAGAGGGTTCAGGCCTTAGTCCGCCACGCTGGCCTAGTGCGGGTTGGCGGACTACACACCTTAGAAATTCCTAAGAAATTTTAGGTGTGCAGGTTTCATCACGATGTTTTCCTTCACGGTTAAAGTACGTGATAATTCTTTGTGAATACACACATAACTTCGAAAAGTCAGAGGTGTGTGCCTGGGGCTTGAACCTGCGACCGTCAAAATTCTGGACCGCGTACCTAAACATCGAGGCTATCACGACTTGTAGAACTGTATAAGTGTCTTATTTTAAGATCACGGTCTGTTTACAACCTTGTATATATTTTTAATAATACGTCACTACTATTATAATCATAATTGGTCTTCAGCGGTCTTCTGGACATGGGACTCTCAAATTCTTTACATTGTACGCTATGTATAAAATTTATTACCATTTCTCTTCAAATTTATACTGTCGTGCGATCGAAATTTCACCGGTTGGATCTTCGGATCTCTTATGATGTTGATTATATACGCCTAAAGTTGGCAAGCATATACAAATTTTACGTACATACATAAACAATATATACCTATTTAATACATAAATTATTTTTGTAGAAAATAATATTTCATGCGCTGCATATACATATGTACATACCTATATCTGTTTTAATAAATAAGTAATAATGATATTTGAAATTCATGTGAGCCAAGTTACTCCTCATCCACTTAGAAAAGTTAATAAATCTTAAAATGAATTTTTACATCTCGCTTCATTCTGCATTATTGATGATGTTGCATTTTGCAATTTAAATATGCATAGTCTCTTTGAAGTTTCATAAGAAATATCACGAGCTGCCAATGGCGTGTCATTTTTTATTAATTTAACGTTAACAGTCCATTGCATTGATTATAATTATTTTAATTCAATATTTTAATATAGATGTCTATATGAGTGGATTGGTACTTTTATGTTGAAGATGAAGGCTTTTTATTAAATAATTATTCTGCTATGGTGCCTCCAATAGACTGTTCCTATAAAATAGCTCTGAAACATGAACGCAAATATTTCAATAAATTGATATTTGATTCATCATCATCAGCCCATATACGTCCCACTGCTGGGCACGGACCCTTCTACAACTGAGAGGGTTCAGGCCTTAGTCCACCACGCTGGCCTAGTGCGGGTTGGCGGACTACACACCCAAGAAATTCCTAACAACTTTTAGGTGTGCAGGTTTAATCACGATGTTTTCCTTCACCGTTAAAGTACGTGATAATTCAATGTGAATACACACATAACTTCGAAAAGTCAGAGGTGTGGCCTGGGGTTTGAACCCGCGACCATCGAGATTCTCGACCGCGTGCCTAAACCTCGAGGCCATCACGACTTCAATAAATATAGTAGTATGTTATAAAGTACCTATATAATGTTAGTTATTTCTAGACGAATAGGATATAGCATTTTTTTTTGTTTTGATAAAGTACCACAGCTTGTAATACTTTGACTCTAAAATAAATGTGTTTGTCATTAAGGTGACTGTAATCCCTTCCTAAAGCCTTTTTATAGCTAACCGATACATTATTATTAAAACTCTGTGATTAATCCACAAATCAGCTGAAATATTTCAAGTCATTTCATCGACTATATTTCGACAAATTCAAGCACAATATTTATGTAGGGGTTCCTAAAATTTTACAAATAACTAAGTCGGGCAGTGTGAACACGCCGCAAGTAAATATCGGAATCGACAATATTTTTTCTCACAATACGGTTGGTTTTTTTCATGGGATATATTGTGCTGTGTCCTCGGTGGGTCGTTACGTTTGTGTTTGAACAAAGAATGATAATATTTCTCGTGTTCCCTTATGATTTGAAACTTGAATACATACGTACTTGGCTATTACAATATTTTAGATTTGTTTTACGAGTGGTTTTGGACGCGGTTGTGGCGGTGCGACGGTGTGATAAATTGTTGTGTGGAATTTATTATCTTAAGCTTATACATATGTATATATAACCCCAAGGGGGTAGAAAAAGAAGCGTTTTTGTACGTCCGCATTTTGTGTTTTGATCCTATTACCCTGTTTAGAGTAGTGGCGGTACTTCCATAGAAGTCCGAAAGCCAAGGTCACTTAACAAAATTCCGAATAATCATCTTTAAACTTTATATTTTTATTTAACAAAAGCAATTTGACATATAAATGAGAATATTTTGGTCCCGAAATAAACAATTATAAACAAGACATTACACAATTAACGAGTAACGATGTTGGGTTTCTATGGACATAGGCGCATACAATCGACAGGCTCCAGATTCGATACACAGGTCAGGAAAAGTGTTTTGTGTTTTTACTGTAAACTAATTTATCAGTTGTAGCACTATTAGAGATGGTATAGATAAAAAACGATAATCTCAATTTGTTGCATTCTATTGCATTCATCATCATCAGCCCAAATACGTCCCACGGCTGGGCAAGGGCCTCCTCTACAACTGAGAGGGTTTAGGCCTTAGTCCACCACGCTGGCCTAGTGCGGGTTGGCGGACTACACACTAAGAAATTCCTAAGAACTTTTAGGTGTGCAGGTTTCATCACGATGTTTTCCTTAACCGTTAAAGTACGTGATAATTCATTATGATTACACACATAACTTCGAAAAGTCAGAGATGTGTGCCTGGGGTTTGAACCTGCGACCGCCGAAATTCTCGACCGCGCGCCTAAACCTCGAGGCCATCACTGCTTTCTTTCTGCATTGCTGATGTCAAAATCAAAACAAATAAAAAAGAAAGTCGTGATGGCCTAGAGGTTTAGGTATGCGGTCGAGAATCTCGACGACGTGATAGCGGGTTCAAACACACCTCTGAATTTTATATGTGTATTCACAAAGAATTATCACGTACTTTAACGGCGAAGGAAAACATCGTGAGGAAACCTGCACGTCAAAAAGTTCTTAGGAATTTCTTAAGTGTGTAGTCCGCCAATCCACATTAGGCCAGCGTGGTGGACTAAGGCCTGAATCCTCTCAGTTGTAGAGGAGGCCCGTGCCCAGCAGTGGGACGTATATGGGCTGATGATGATGATTGCATTGCTGTCTAATTCATAGGTCTACAGATATCATTGTCGAAAATTAAGTTTTGATATACACCTTTTTCTCTAGGGAAAAGCTGATTATGGCTCTGCTTCACGCCAGCCCTGGGGGAGGGGGGCAGGAAGCGTATGTCGGGGTCACCGGCCTTCCAGCCTGGCGCGCGGCGATGTCACGTCCGCGCAGATGTTAAGACCGGGCTGGGTCCCTAATATAATCCTTATGCCGGCATACCGACCAAAACCCTCCAGTGGCTATCCCTTCCTAATCAGTTATGAAAGCTGAATTTAGAACTCCGCCAAGGCTAAGTTCTCTTTGAATGATGCTTTATAGCTATTTGTCACAACGAACAAAGGGTTTGCCCGAATTATAAATGCGAAAGGAAAGTTTTATATTTGTTAGGCTTTCGCTGAGGAACGCGAGTTCTGACAAATGATTGTCTGATCTTCAAATATTTGTTCCGAGACTTTGTTTTCTGCGAGCTAAAAGTTTATTCGACATAATACCCGAGTGAACGATAGCCTAGTTAGGTTTTATTTTCTCGATAAGCATAATAAGCGCATAATATAACTACCATCCGAGTTTTTTTAGTTCAACACTAATAGGCAAAAAAAGTCACCGCATAGTGGTACAGTATGGATGAATATTTCCACTCATAGGCTCATAAAGGCCAATTGTATTTTTTCTCGCCTCGGCGAAGGGAGCACGAAACATGGGGTAATTCCTGATTAAGATGAAGTACATATAATTTAGTTTAATTACGCGGTCGAGAATCTCTACGGTCGTGGCTTCATACCCCAGACACACCTATGACTTTTCGAAGTTATGTGTATATTCACAAAGAACTATCACGTACTTTAATGGTGAAGGAAAATATCATGATGAAACCTGCACACCTAGAGGTTCTTAGGAATTTCCTAGGTGTGTAGTCCGCTAAACCGCACTAGCCCAGCGTGGTGGACTAAGGCCTACGCCCTGTCAGTAGTAGAGGACGCTCTTTCCCGGCAGTGGAATGTATACATATGGGCTGATGATGATCTGATATAATTTCAGGTATCGAGTGTCAAATACATTTAAAAACTAAGAAATTAACCCAAAAAGTCAAAGTCAAAGTCAAATTATCTTTATTCAAATAGACTTTTACAAGTTCTTTTGAATCGTCAATTTTACACTTTTTAATATTTTTTTAAACTATTAAACTATTGCCGCTTCGAAACGTGTTATAGCTGTGGAGAAGAAACGGCAAGAAACTCCCTCAGCAACACGAAATGTAATTTTAAATTTTTTTAGAAAATCGCATATTTTTTTTAATAAACAGTTTCAATTTTACATGATAAATGTCATAACGATACATGCCATAATGATACATTTATAACGATACAAACTGTAGCAACACAATAAAACTCCGATCAATTTACTTACTCCCAGGGCTTACTATCTTCAATAAAATCTGAAATTTTATAGTATGCTTTTTGGTAAAGTTTATCTTTTATTAATACTTTAAACTTATTCAAGGGAAGCTCCCTAATAGCCTTCGGAAGTTTGTTATAGAAGCGTATACATTGCCCCATAAAAGAGTTATGAACTTTCCGGAGACGAGTTACGTGTTGAACTAGATTACATTTGTTCCTAGTATTTTTATTGTGTACATTACAAATTTTATTAAATTGATCAAGATTCTTTTGAACGTTTATAAGGTTTTCGTATATAAAAGACGAACATACTTCAAAAATGTCTTCTTTGGCATAAGTTCAATATTACATTCATATAAATTTTGTATATAAATGTTATACACACGCTAAAGCAGACACTTAGATTTAATTCTATATACTACCTGCATGACGTGAAAATAGAGGATAATGTTTTTTATTGGGTTTTTCCATTAGGAAATTCTCAGTAGCAGCCCGGAGTCTGGAAATGTGCCCGAGAAACGGCAATAGGCTCGCCCCCTATTACGTGGGACTGATACATACGTGGTGAAATGTGGGTGCAGTAATGCACCTTTGCCTACCTTTTCTGGGAATACAGGTGTGAGATTATGTATGTATTTTTATAGGGATGTTTTAAAAACAACATTAAAAGAAAGACAATCTTGAAATCTCACGAGACATAATTTCAGAACACTTCTTTCTGAGATAAAATCAATACTTGCAGACTAGATTCCACTCAATAAATCTGGCGAAAGTTGGAACGTTGCGACGGCCTGCCGGTCACGTACAGGGTAGAGACGGGTAGTCGGTAGAGCCGGGTAGAGGCGGCCCCAATATCCGGCGCTGGCTAATGGAACCAGACGGAAGGAGGCTGCACCGCGTTTTCACCTACATTTTTGCTCTGAGACGATTCACAATATTTTTATATTAAGTTGGAGTAGAGCTTGTAAACTTAAATCCACTGAGGGTTGAGATTGTGGGTGTTTGAAGTTCAGCTTTGTGCTAGTGTGTTAGAGATTTGTGTCAATGAGTTAGGATTCGACCGAATTCACTTTGTATATTATTTCTTTTCACAAGTAATATAAAAAGTTAATATAAGTCGTAATTAACACTACTTCATTTAAATTAAAAGTGAAATCCGTATGCAAAGACGCAAGATTAAATCCGATTGTAAGGGTGTGAACATAACTGTAGGTATCTGCTTAGATAGATAGATAAAAGATGTAATTCTTATCACAGTGACCCAGGCTGATGTGAGATGCCTCCCTGTACGTATCTCTTATAATTGTGTTGTTCTTGATTATTTATTTTATTAGTAGAGGTTAATTATGACAACATTATTGAGACAAAAAACAAAGCATATAAGATGAAGGTATTCATTTAACTTTTGATGTAAATAAAACATTGGGTATTTGAAATGATTGTTTAAAAAATTAATTTTTTTTGTATCTTGCACGTTATGGCTAACTTACTAAAGGTACTTTTATGTCTTATGTTTATAAATTATTTAATCCACTATTGAACCCATTATTTTATTGCAAAGTCTGAATAGATGGATGTTTGATATTCAATCACGCCAGAAAAATTTAGCGAATCAAAATTGGCACATAGACAAATCACATTCTGAAGTAGCATATAAAACATATTATTCCGGGATATCAAATTTGCTGCACACAAAACAACGGGGCACATTAACGACGTATATTGTAGATGATTAAACACGGGTCAACATTGTCCAATCCAAACATAGCTTCCACATCAATCCACCTTTACACAGAATTAATCAATGCATACATAAGGTCCTTTATCAATCTGAATTCCATGAGAGGCTAGCGGCCTCTCAATAGCCTTTGCCGGTCTCCCGGGCCTCTCACAAAAGGCCTCCGGTGAGGCGTTCACCCAATGCACTCTCGTTTACTTTGTGACGTCAGGTACCTATCTTAATTTACTCTGTTAATAATTGGAGCTTTGGAGTGGATTGTGAAGTGAAACTTCAATACAAAGCGAAATGACTGTAGGAATTCCGACTTGCACGAAAATGGGCGTCCTAGGGCATTTGTTTAGGGTTGTCGATAATTTAGTAAAAAGATTTTGGGTAATTTGAATGATATTTTTTATGCTTATAAATTCGTGGTGGCTTCAGGATTTACTTTTTGAATATTCGAAATTATATGTTCAGTTTAAATATAAGTTATCAATTACGACGAAAGGTCGAAAGGTACAGTGGGGGAAAAAATCCTTATAAGTTTAGTTTTGCATACCGAGATGTGAGCAACAAAGTATACAAGAAGTTCTTGTTCTTGTTCAAGTGTTTTTGAGTATGCTTTCTATAATAGAGTATTTTTCCGACAAAAGATATATCTATTTTCATTACAAACGTATTCATAATCTTTACCTACTAAATTATTTTGAAGTTCGCAGCACTAAAGTCTTATTGTATAACCCTTAGCAATGTATCTAATGAACAATGATATAATATTATTTATAACTAAGCTGTATTTAAATTAATGTTTTAATAGACTTGTGGAATGAAACAAATTTCACAACGGCAAACACTGCTGACTGCCTCGTGGTCTCGCGGTACAAGTATGTGCCGAGCGATCTAGAGGTCCTGGGTTCGATTCCCGGATCGGGCAAAGTGTTATTGGGTTTTTCCATTAGGAAATTCTCAGTAGCAGCACGGAGTCTGGAATTGTGCCCGAAAAACGGCAATAGGCTCGCCCCCTATTACGTGGGACTGATACATACCTGGCGAAATGTGGGTGCGGAAATGCACCTCTGCCTACCCCTTCGGGGAATACAGGCGTGAGTTTATGTATGTGTGTACGTTAAACACGGATGCTAAAGGAAATTCGGAGAGCCCTATGCAGACTGTGAAATGGTTGATGTCACCGCAAATGAGGTTCTTGGGAATTTAGGACGTCGTCAAGTTGAATTTAATTTAAAATACAGTTTCCATCTAATTGAAGTGGTTCGATTAAAGTAAATAGGTGGAATAAAACTATTGAGCATAGATTACTATCACGCTTGATAGAGTTTCGGAGTGATTGTAATGTTGGCCTAGTGAAATAAAAGTTTATGAGAATTTCAATATCATCATCAGACGAACAGAAAAATGTAGTGATGGCCTCGAGGTTTAGGCGCGCGGTCGAGAATTTCGGCGGTCGCAGGTTCAAACCCCAGGCACACACCTCTGACTTTTCGAAGTTATGTGTGTATTCACAATGAATTATCACTTGCTATAACGGTGAAGGAAAACATCGTGATAAAACCTGCACACCTAAAAGTTCTTAGGAATTTCTGAAGTGTGTAGTCCGCCAACCCGCACTAGGCCAGCGTGGTGGACTAAGGCCTAAACCCTCTCAGTTGTAGAGGAGGCCCGTGCCCAGCAGTGGGACGTATTTGGCCTGATGATGAATGATGAATCAGACGAACAGATTTAGACGTAATGAGTGACATAGGCTTCCTATGTTAAAAGATAGTAATAGTAACCTATTAGAAGCGGTTGGTATCCTATAAAATCACTAGTCCAAGTAGGACACTCTTCGTCTGTTTGTGACTCGTAATCTGATGAATGATGAAATAATATTCAAAATTTTACGTTTACCATTTAACCGTTTACCGTTTTTTTAAATACACCCAACAGTCACATACATAGTTCTATCCCACACTAAGATACAAGTCTTGTGTCGTGGGTATCAGAAACTACGAGAGACTTTTCAGTCTCACATACACCTAGACCCGAGACAAATATTTGTGGTTCACACAAATATTTGTCTCGGTGCGGTAATTGAATCGGCCTCTCGTTTCGCAAGCTGGCAACTAACTAACTGCACCACAGGGCTGTCATAATTACAAAATTATGTTAAAAAGCAGTGATGGCCTCGGTGTTTAGGCGCGCGGTCGATAATTACCGCGGTCGCAGGTTCAAACCCCAGGCACACACCTTTGACTTTTCGAAGTTATGTGTGTATTCACAATGAATTATCACTTGCTTTAACGGTGAAGGAAAACATCGTGATAAAACCTGCACACTTAAAAGTTCTTAGGAATTTCTTAGGTGTGTAGTCCGCCAACCCGCACTAGGCCAGCGTGGTGGACTAAGGCCTAAACCCTCTCAGTTGTAGAGGAGGCCCGTGCCCAGCAGTGGGACGTATTTGGGCTGATGATGAATGAATGATGAATGTTAAAAATTACGTTTGACTGAAGCTGGGTTCTTGCTGTTTGCGACAGTAAGCACGTTCGTTTTCCACACTTCATGCATGAATCGCTTTACTGAAAAGTAGTGGTACAACGTTCGATGACGGTTTAGGCTACTTTGATCCCACACAAACTATTAGTTCCTATGGGATTATCAAAATATCGATTACAATTTATCCTTAGATTTTTATCATTCACACTTTTGTGTTAATTCTGAAGTCAACTGGAAATTAGAATAGTTAAGTGACACGTGACTTAATCACTTAATCCTAGAGATTGAGAAAAACAAAAGTTGTTGCCGCAGTTACAACAAAGCCGGACAAAGTAAGGAGTTTCACCAAAAAGCCGGGTGTGCGGACATATTCTAAATTGCCGTCTCTACAGTTTGACCGCAACGCACATGTTTGTTCAAGTACACGGCACAAAGTTAATTACATCGAGTGGAGGTAATGCCCCTTGCAAACTCTGTGTGTTTGTTTGTGAGACTCTATGTACACGCCATTTGAACTTCGCTAAATGGCTATCTGGATATTAGATGCAATTACTACGAAAATAAAGTTTCAGCTCCAAATTACAATCAATGTATTTTGTTTGCGCTTTAGTACTACGCTTAACACTTAATGCATTTTCATCATCAGTTCATATCCATCCTACTGCTGGGCACGGAACCTCTCTACAACTCAAATGGTTTGGTCATTAGTCCACCACGCTGGCGGGTTGGTGGACATAATGTATTTTATGTACAAGATAATATGAGTAAGTGAGCTGGCGTCTGGTAAATGCTATATAGTAAAATCATTGATGTATTTCTGCACTCACATTAAGCTAATTGTGTTTTAAGTCCTACGTCATAGGGGCTGAATTGCCGTTCATTAATAGAAGGACCTAATAACTAATTGTCTGAAGCGGGAAAATATATACCTAAATGTTCTTATATAAAGAAATTTCTCAGGTATTTAAATCCGACCAACCCGTACGGGACCAGTAACTCTGATCTCATGTCTCTTAAACTTAAACTAAGGCAAAGCCTAAGCCATGAGGCGTTTTGGGAGAATAAAGCTGATGTTAATCATTACGCGGTGAATTCAGGTACAGAACTAAAGACTATCGCACTAAAGTTTAACCCCTTTCCAAAAGATAAATTAGAAATTAGCTACTACTGCGTTATATGCTTTGAGCGCTTATGTTGCTAGTTGCGCGAAGAATCTCTTAACACCAAAATTCCATGAAAAAAATTCAAAGAAGCGATTTATGCATGGTCATATTATTATCGTATTTAAGCGAAAGTTTTCAATTACAAATTAGGTGCACCTGCTCGGCTTTCTAGTTAAAGTAAGCTAGAAAATATTCACACATGACCCCGCCGAAGACTGGCTCATGCATTAAGCCTTTTAAGCGGTTTTAAATCTTTCTATCTAGAATGCATTACCACTATTCAGTATAATATATTGGCTTGGAATTAAATGGATTCGGAGTTTGGAGACCGCGTGGCTGTTCGAAATTCGTTATTGAAACGTTTGTGTTAGTCTTGAAAGTCAATTGGTTTAGTGACTTAGATAGGTTCTGTCATCTGTGAGAGCAAATTAGGGGTGTAGAACTAGTTGAAATATTAACTAGTTAAGAAGTCATGTTATCGTCATTATGGTAACTGCATCTGTAACGAGTAAACACAGCAAGTTATAATAAAGTATAATTTTAAAGTTAAAATGACTTATTATTTTAATTTAGTTTTAAAAATACGAGTATGTTTTAAGCCTTCTCAAAATACTATAATACATTTGTTCAGCGATAACACGTTTCGAAGCAGCAGTAGATATTTTAGTAAGGACTCAAAATATATTTTTAAAAGAAGAAAAATCGTAAAAGTATTCCTAAATAACACGCACTGTAATTTTGTATTTATGTTGGTTACACCTTTTTGACGGCTGAATTAAGCTTAAAGAACATAAAAATATTATAAACAAAGTAAGACCCAAAATAAAAAGTAAAGTTTAGGCAGGAAAATGGTATTCGCGACATCCAAAGATAGCTAAATAAAAAGATTGAAACCGAGAAGCTTGACGAGATGATCCTATTGTCATCTTAGAAAATGTAGTTTAGAATGGAAAGACAGAATTAATTAAAATTAAGAGGAATAACACTAAGTCGCGTTAAATTTTTGAGTATTTTTTTTTCTCAAAACAAACGCTCCAATCATAACCGCATAAAATTTTTACAGTTTTTAAATTGCAGTATAAAATCGCCGAGCGCAATTCCCGACGTATCATTATTAATGAATGAAAAAAACGCCGGACACAAGTGGCAATAAATCAGGTTTCAGTTTTGTAAAACGTCGATACAAAAGCTCGTAGAGAAATAAATCTTGGAGATTAGGGTCGATGTGTCTGTACGCTGGCCGACCGTGGTCTATAACGATTGGTGACCATACTACACGTGTGTATGGGATATTTCCTTGAATATTAATTTAAAAGACGGATGGAGTACCTTTGCATTAGTTGAATACGAATATCCTAACAGTAACCTGAATCTTTGGCATTCATATCCAACAAAGGAAACGTAATAGTATGCCACGGGCTTGCCTATATTGGGACCTGTCGATACTCAAAAATGTAATATGTCTTATGAAATAAATTTCATTTCATTTCATTTCATGCCTGTTTGAGCCAGCCCGCTTGTCCAAGCTGGTAACGGAGGGGCTCGGCCAATACATAAATCTCCTTGTAGCGGTCTACTGACGGATTGCTTTTACAGATGAGAGGCAGTCTTGACATACCCAATAAATTCCTTGAAAAAAATCAAGAAGAAAAGATGAGGCCTCAATTGCCATAAAAATATAATGTGTAGACCCTTCTGGCGGTCGTCAGCTAAAGGCCGTGGGTGATGTACAAAAACGATAGAACATGCATGTTCCTTGCAAAATTACTATCAGTAAGACCTCAGCTCTAGTAGTAATCCTTTCTAATAGAGGTGTCCGTATGTAGTGGCTGATGCAAGAGATCCTTTTACAACTAGTTTTTGACAATCAAATATTTTTTTTATTTAAAGAATACAACGAAAGCAATCGCGTGTACTGAAATTGCTCGTAAATTCTGCAAAACCCCCAGTTTCCACGCTGAGATTTTGGAGCTGCGGATTTGTCCTGTGCTCGTTTCCTTATTGTCTTTCCATCTGGATAAACACAAGTTCTTCGTAAAGTGGCAACTTGTAATTACTTGGAATGTTTGTTGCGCCATTTTGATTGAAGTACGAATTGCGTCATTCTTTGCGAGACGCCCATTGAGCGCTTTGATCAACGCAGTAACTTGGTAAACTTTATCTTTGTGTATCTGTATTTATATAGGTAGCCGTCCATAGGTCAAAATTGGGAACGTGCCTATCAATGATTAAGAAGCGTTATGCTTTGGTACATCAAGCTTCCCAAATTCGGGTGAATAGAAATTATGTAACTTCTATTTTTTTTATTCCCTATGTGGGTCTAGTTTTTAGTATTGGCCAGTCAAGCGGACCGTGAGGAATTATTACAGCGGAGCAGCGTAATTGTGTCTATTAACCAAAAAAGCCTGTTTGCCTGTTAGCGCTCTATCATTATCTCTCGTGTCAGTGTTTCAGGAATTTGTAGGTTTAAGAAAGGTAGTAAATGTCCTACGACATTTTGAACTAGAAGCTTGTTGCTTATTCACAATTTTCTTTCTTCTTTCTTGATTCTTTTTACAATCCGCTTAACTAATGTAAATTCACTATTACACGACGATAGATATTTTCTCCAAAAATATTTCGTCACCATTTTTTATCAAGAATATATCCACAAAAACACGTAACATGAAGAGGTGTTAGTTTCGGTTTGAATTGAAAACCCAATTACCAAGTATATTGATTAAAAAAATTATCCTATTGTAATCCGAAGCCATGGTTTCTGTATCATTGAGGGCAGTCACGGATGACGTGCGATAACCGCCCCCCCCCCCCCTCAGCCCTAACATCGCCGCTATAAAATCACCATTGTGTTTACGCATTGACATCCACACGGTCGCTCATATTGCTTGCGTCAATGTGAAAAGGTGAGCTTCAAAATTCAAGACGTCTTTTTAAGAAAATATTTTTGTGGTTAGTGTTCATAAGGTTTTAGTGCTTGTGCGTGAGAGGTTCGGCGTTTTTATTTTGTATTATCGGGTTTTATGATATCCGCGCCTTTCTCTCTAAATTGGGCGGTGAAAAAATGTGAATTTGAATGAAAATATTTTTTTATTCTTTACTGCCTTATGTGTTGTGAAACCGATCCAGTTAGCGAGTTATGAAAAAAATTTTTTGGTTTTATAATTCGAAAATTTCTAATAGCAATATTGAGACTGAAAATGTAAGAGTTTCCTCATGGAAAAACCCTATAATGCTTAAACGAAATGTCTGGGGAATCGAACCAGGGACCTCTAAATAGCACGGCACATGCATGTATCGCGAGACCACGAGGCAGTCCTTGATGGTTTATTTGTCTATATAAGGACAATACACTTCAGTTCTTAGGCAAAAAAAGTTCTTACGAATTTCTTAGATGTGTAGTCCGCCAACCCGCACTAGGCCAGCGTGGTGGACTAAGGCCTTAACCCTCTCAGTTGTAGAGGAGGCCCGTGCCCAGCAGTGGGACGTATTTGTGCCGATGATGATGATGACACTTCACAGACCACACCTTTTACATGTCACAAGTGCATAGCAAGTTCATTCGAGAATTTTCAGTCTTACTGGCATAATAAACCAATTTCACAAAAACTTAAATTACTTATAAATATAACCCGACAACACGAATTAACCCGTCTCCAAATTAAGAAGTACGGTTTTGTAGAACATTCATATACAAAATTTTATCAACAAGAGAATTACATAGCGATCCTGTGGCGGATTTTGCGAAATTGTTCCCTCATTACTTTAGACGTTAATTGTATCTCGGGATGCTCTCCAGCTGTATAAGGGTTAAGGTCTGCGCCCATTACACCGTTCTAGTGAATATTGCTGTTGATACACGCCTAACTATGTTACGACTTGGTGTAAGCAGCTTAGGAGTTTGTGAGCTAGAAAATTATCTAAAATAGGTTAACCTGCTTTATTGAAAGTGATAATGGTAAGGTATTCGGATGTATCCTATACGAAACTTCATTTTACGTACGCCCGTCGTCGTAAGGGACCTACCCTTACCTAGCGTAAACCTACAGCCACGTTAGGCCAAATGTGATTTAAATGACATGTAATATCTGTTTATCGGTCACATTTCTGATCGGGTTGCTACTAATTCATTAGAGAAAAAATACTTAATTATAATCGTTTGAACTTAGGAATCGACGCCACGGGATGAAGGCAGTAGGTATTAAATTTCATACATGAATAATTGATGATCACTCAATTTCAGATGTCCAATACTGTTGGCAATTTTGGCAATCAAAATAATTCAATTAATTTTATCACAGTTATTTATTTATTGAGCACAACCACATTAGTAATATTTGCTTAGGTACTACGTCTGATATACATGACACAGTTAAGTGGACATACACCTTTAATAGTTAATGCAGTGTGTTCTAAGAATTGTTTTAGCAAAAACGTAGTAGGAGTAAGTGCGCCGAGGCCTGGTAAATGTCGTTGTTGTTGAAAGCATATTATATTAATAGGGTTAAAAATATACCAGAAAGTAGTACTATCATCTAGGTACTTAGTTTTGTAAATAGTTGTTTGACAACTGTGCGGCCAAACTAATAGTTAATGGTATGTGTGTCTGAGAGTTCCTGGCTCTAAAAATGTGCCATTGGGCTTTTCTATATGGCAATTGTCAGTAGCAGTACGGTATGTTGATAAAGGTTAAAGGACGTAATAATGGATCTGTTATTAAATAATTATGTATATTATAAATACAGCTCCTTTTATTGATATTTCCAGCATTTGAAATAAAATTAAAAGCATCACGTAATCTCAAGCCTTTAAGCAATAACAATTGGGACAAAGATATCAATTCGACAGTCCCGTGGCGCAGTGGGCTAGCTTGCGAAACGAGAGGCCGCGGGTTCGAACCCCGCACGGAAACAAATGTTTGTGTGACCGAAAAGTCCCTCGTAGTTTCTGATACCCACGACACAAGACTTGTATCGTAATGTGGGGTCAGAACTATATGTGACTGTTGGGAGTATTTATTTTATATTAAAAGCTCGCGTTAAATTTAATGATGTTTGTGTGAAATGGAACGCGTAATCCGTCACAAGAGCCCATCAGTGGGACACAAATTACAGCCCAATTGCGTCCGGATCCGTTTAATTGGCCAGTGATTGGCGGTCATTACTGTTTGCGCGCAGTAATATAGTTACCGGCCATGGCGTTATGTAATCATTCAGTGACCACGTGTTTGGGTTCAGCTTTCGGCAGATCGTCACGGGTCAAGTTAAGCTGGTTAGTAATGGTATCATAGATTCAATTTGTGAGGTCGGTTATCAAATAAATATGTTATAAGGCTTTTTTTCCGCGGGGAAAATTCATTTACAGACCATCCCACCCCTGGAGGGGCGAGGGT
This sequence comes from Hemaris fuciformis, assembly GCA_907164795.1. Lineage (NCBI taxonomy): Eukaryota > Metazoa > Arthropoda > Insecta > Lepidoptera > Sphingidae > Hemaris > Hemaris fuciformis. The sequence continues at coordinate 1,014,475 of OU015440.1, read as the reverse complement.
GTGTCGGACTCACCGGCGCCTTCCGACCCAGCATAGATGTTACCGCCCGTGGTTGTTGCGGGCGGCCGCTGGGCCGGGTCCCTACCAAAAATAAATGCGCCGTAATACCGACTCAAAACCCCGCGACGGCCACCATCAGCGCATTCAGCGAGACGGCCCCGGAATACCCTGAAGCCAGAGCTATGGATTGAACCGGGGCCATGGTATATTTAGGCTGCCTTTTAAGTAGATAGATCTTTGTTTCCAACTCCCCCCTTACATATTTATTCTGATTACTTTCGTTGCGGTATCATGACAAATAAGGCTCCCTTAGATTCGCTGAGCTTCAGTGCTAGGAGTCAATACTGTGCGTGCTGTTGATCCTGGAGCACAGGAGTTACAGTGGCGGGTGGGTTGTAGAATAAGACAGTCTTTTTACAACAGACAGTCTCAAATTATCTGCCATGAAGTAGGTCGGCTTTAAAATTGAATATTATTATGAATGTGTTATTTTTGTAGAACAAATCGAGTAGATTTAAATATGCGAAATGATGACAGGAGAAGCTGTGTTAGCTTCGTTATTTCTAATGTTTTTTATACAGGCATGGCGAAGTGACACTAATACTCTTTATGGTAAGCGCAGTATTAAAAGGAATAACTTCGATTATTAACTGCCTCGTGGTCTCGCGGCTTGTGCTTTACGATCTAGAAGTCCCGAGATCGATTCCCTATTCGGGCGAATGTTATAGGTTTTTTTATTAGCAAATTCTCAGTAGCAGCACGGAGCCTTGAAATGTGCCCGTAAAACGGCAATAGGCTCGTCTTAGGAGGCGTATATAGGTTACGTGGGACTGATACATACCTGGCGAAATATGGGTGCAGAAATGCACCACTGCCTACCCCTGGAAACATCAGCGTGAGGTTACGTATCTATGTGACTTCGATCAACCGTCAACAGCTGATGCAAATATGTCCTGACACATTATGGCTAATCAAGCTGTTAAATCGGTTGGACAGAACGATGAGACGAACTCGAAACAGATTTCATAAATTCCTTATCTGAAACAAAGATAACGCGACTAATTAAACATCACAGACAAAACAACAAAAATACTCCAACTAAGAGACAGGAGAATAAGGCACCGATAAATTATTCCTCTAATAAATTGTTCGTGCTGGCTAAATTAATGTTTACGCAGTAACTTGTTTATTTACTGACAAATACAAATAAACCGTCACTACGATACTTTCTTACACATACATACATAAACTCACGCCTGTATTCCCCGAAAGGGTAGGCAGAGGTGCATTTCTGCACCCACATTTCGCCAAGTATGTATCAGTCCAACGTAATAGGGGGCGAGCCTATTGCCGTTTTTCGGGCACATTTCCAGACTCCGTGCTGTTACCGAGAATAATGAAAAAACCCAGTAACACTTTGCCCGACCCGGGAATCGAACCCAGGACGTCTAGATCGCACGGCACATACTTGTACCGCGAGACCACGAGATACTTTCTTGTAGGATTTTATTTTCCTTTACCAACTAAACCCACGATTGCTTGGGATTGGCGTTATATTAGAAAGAAAAAAAGAAATTATTTTATTGTTGAAAACATTTAAAATATATGAATAGAAATAATAACTTGATCGTATAATTTGTACAACAAACAATGGTCCCTTCATTCAGTGACATGCTGCAACCACTTCTATGGTATTCCAGCGCTGGTTTTCAATGACGGGACCAAGTGACAAACGGACGCTAAGACAACAAAAAAAGAGAAAAAATCAATTAAATAATAAAATTAGAAGTCGTGATGGCCTCAAGGTTTAGGCACGCGGTTGAGAATCTCTACGGTCGCGGGTTCAAGCCCCAGGCACACACCTATGACTTTGGGATCTTGGGAAAAGACATAGGGTACTTAGTTTCACAAAATTGCCCCCGGACGAAGCTGCGTTGGGGTGCAAGGTCGGGATACCTCCTAGTGTGCCCTGCTAGTCCGGATGCTGGCGGGGACGGTGCACCCTGGGCAACGTCGGCCCGTGCCGACGGCCAAATCCCGACACCAGGCGGACGGTCCTGTAGACCGCGCCACGGTGGGGCCCGTCTTTTGGGCCATCCCGGATCTGTCCCGGGTCTTCGGCGGGCTCGGACAGCAATCTCTTGCTTCCGAGCAGGAAATGGGCGAACCCCATTTCCACCGTCGAACTCGTAATCCGGACGAAGCTGTGGTCATGTCTCGCAGTTCGGCCGGCGCGAGGGCCTTGGCTTAACCGCCCGGGCCGCGAGGGAGAAAACCTCTATAAAAAGTTACCCCGAATCCCAAGCGGCGGCGCACCGTGAGGGGATGCATGGCTGATGGGAGGTTCAGTCTCTAGTGCGACCCCCGCCAGAGTACCGGCCGACCCTCTTGGCGGGTTACGCTAGGCTTACCCAGGTACAGGGGGCACTGCCTGGGTGGACCGGTATTTCCCCCATACTCGTGGGAACAAAAATGAAGAACCTTAATAAAAACAAAACAAAAGAATGCTCAGTGGAAGTAAGTGGTATGACTTCCCTGGACACTTTAGCGCCAGGGGAGGCAGTCGCTGCCTCGTCTATGGGGACGTCCGCGGAGGGGACCGCGCCAGCCCGGATCGATTCCGAGTCCGGACTGAGCTGCGACTCTTCGCGGGCAAAGAGACGGAAAATCTCAAAGAGGCGACAGGCAAGGCTCGGTGACAGCGACACCGCAGGCGAGCCTGGCCCCTCCAAGGGGTCAAAAGAACACGCTTCGGTTTCAGCCACAGACGAGGAGGCTGTGGCTGAAGCCAGCAAAAGGTACAAGGCGGCTCTTCGAAAGGAGCGTGCCGCCGAAGTGAAGAGGAAAGCCGAAGCGGAGGCGGAGCTGGCCAGGGCCAAGAAGGCCTGCCCTTTCCGTGAGCCAAAGGCTCCGGAAATGCCAGCTTCCACTCGAAGGGAGGCGCTCATTAGGATGGCGGATCGGCTCCGCAACGTGACGATGACGTCCAGAAATCTGAAGGGTGAACTTCAGAGGGACGTCAACGTCAGCGTTGCGGAGCTGACAGAGATGGCAAACGAGCCACCCTCGGCGGAGGTGGCCCGCGTGGAGGCAGAGAATGCAAGCCTTAGAGAAAAGGTGGTGGCTTTGGAGGTGGCACTGACCACCAAAACGAAGCTCCTGGAGGAGCTGCCGGCCGCTGATCGGTCGCAGTCGCGGCCGACAGTTGTGCCGGAGGCTTCAACAGTGGAGGGTCGCCTCGAGCAGTTAGAGCGTCGATTCTCGATGCTGGACGCCAAGCTCGAGGCGATACTGCTGAGGCTGCCTCCGGAGCCGATTCTCCGGCCTCCACTGGCCGCAGACCAAGGGAAGGGAGGAGGAGGGGACCGCATAATCCCCGCCCTTCCAGCTAATACTCAGCCCGCCGCCAAGCGTCCTGGTGCCGTGCCCCCCGCAGCGGTTCCCGACCGCCAATCGCGCCAGCGGAAGCGGGGGAACCGAAAGCGCGTGGCACCGCGCCTGCCGACGCCAGCTCCGCGTCCTCTCCCCCCGCCACCCGTGTCCATGGAAACTCCATGGACCGAGGTGGTAAAGCGGGGGAAAAAGAAAAAGAAGAAGTCTGGGGGGCACAACACCGCCGCCCCCCCTAAACCCCAGCCGACACAGCCGCCGCGCAAGCCGGTGCCCCAGCTCCGCCTCCCGCAGAGAGCCGCCGTCACTCTGACGGTGCTGCCGGAGGCGTTGGAGCGGGGCACGACGTATGCCCAGGTACTGCGCGAGGTCAAAACTCACGTGGACCTCGCTAGCCTGGGCATCACCGGTATGAAGGCCAGACGAGGGGCCACCGGGGCCTACATCTTCGAGGTACCCGGGCCGGAGTCGGAGGTAAGAGCCGACTCCCTCATCAGCAAGATGAGGGAGGTACTTGCCGGGTCGGAGGGCGTTCGCGTCACCCGACCCGTCAAGACTGCGGAGCTGCGCATCTCGGGGCTGGACGAGTCCGTCACCCCCGAGGCAGTCGCAGCGGCCGTCGCTCGGCTCGGCGAGTGCTCGCCTGAAGATATTCGGGTGGGGGAAATCCGGGCCGAGAGCTCCGGTCTGGGCGCCGTTTGGCTCCGGTGCCCGGCGATAGCGGCCGGAAAGCTCACCAGGGCAGGACGCGTCCTGGTGGGCTGGGTGTCGGCTGGGGTTCGGCTCTTGGAGCCTAGGCCCTTGCGGTGTTTCAGGTGCCTCTATAGGGGGCACGTTAGGATTAAGTGCACCGCGGAGTGTGACCGCACCGGGATCTGCTACCGGTGCGGTCAAGAGGGCCACAAGGCCCGTGATTGCCAAGCGGACCCGCACTGCGTTATCTGTGCAGCTGCGGGTAAGCCCGCTGGGCACAGGGTGGGCGCTAAGGCTTGCGTCGCCTCCTCCGTCCCGCACCGCCCTTTACACGGTGCGAGATCCGAGGTTGTGGCGCGGCCGAAACCGCCCACCCCGGAGATGATGGAGATCGCCCATAGTTAGTATGGCACATAACTTCCTCCAGGCGAACATCAATCACTGCGCCAGGGCGCAGGATTTGTTTGTTCAGTGCCTGGCGCAGTGGTCGATTCAAGTGGCTGTGGTCTCCGAGCCATACTTTGTTCCTCCCCGGGATGACTGGGCTGGGGACCTGGATGGCTTGGTGGCCGTCATCACTCGGGGCGCCGCCGGATCCCCACCCTTCGAAAAAGTAGCGAAGGGCTCGGGATGCGTGGCGGTCCTGTTGGGAGGGATTTGGGTCGTAGGAGTGTACTTCTCTCCCAACAGGTCCCTGGCGGAATTCGAGAGCTTTCTGGTCCGCCTGGGGGCCCTGGTGGTGCAAGGCAGCCAGTCCCACCCCGTGCTAGTCGCCGGCGACTTCAACGCCAAGTCCTTGGCTTGGGGCTCGTCGGTGACGGATGCGCGGGGTAGGGCCCTGGAGGAATGGGCGATTTCCATCGGGCTGGTCGTCCTGAATCGGGGGTCGGAGGACACGTGCGTGCGGCATAATGGCGGTTCGGTGGTGGACATAACGTTCGCCACCCCGGCCCTTGCCCGCCGTGTCCGGGGCTGGAAGGTCCTGGTTGATGAGGAGACGCTGTCCGATCATCGTTATATCCGGTACAGCGTCTCTGCTTCCCGGGCCCCTACCACGCCCGGTGGTGGTCCCGCTACCCGATTCACGGGCGGCCGGCGGTGGGCCGCTAAGCGCCTCGATGTGGAGGCTGCGGAAGAGGCCGCTCTTGTTCAGGCGTGGCTCTCCGTACCAGACAATCCGGTGCGGGTCGAGGAGGAGGCGGAATGGTTCGGGGTGGCGATGTCGCGTGTCTGCGACGCGTCGATGCCCCGGGTCACCCGCCTCCCGGCGAAGCGTCAGGTGTACTGGTGGTCGGCGGAACTTTCGCAGCTGCGCGCGTCTTGCGCGGCTGCGCTACGCCGACTCTCCAGGCACCGTCGTCGTCGGGTCCGCCGACCTGGCGACGATGAACAGGAGCGGCTGCTCTACGGCCTCCACAGAGGGGCGAAGAGAGCGCTGCGGGTGGCCATTGCACGAGCAAAGGCCGCGGCTTACGAGGAGTCCTGGAGGTCTCTCGATAGAGATCCGTGGGGGCGTCCATACCGTGTGGCGTTGAGCAAGCTCCGCCCATGGGCGCCCCCGCTGACGGAGAGTCTCCGGGCAGACCTCGTCGAGGACGTCGTCGCGGCTTTGTTCCCGGCCACCGAGGAGTTCACTCCTCCACCGATGGCGCCACGTCCATCGGCGCCATCGTCGTTGGACTCGGCAGGGGATATCCTGGAGGTTTCGCCTGAAGAGCTGGAGGCGGCAGTGCTTCGGCTGCGGGGCAAGAACTCGGCCCCGGGGCTCGACGGGGTGCCCGGACGTGTTTGGGTGCTCGCCGTCGAGTCGCTGGGTACGAGGCTCCGCAGCCTGTTCTCCGCGTGCCTGCAGCAGGGCAGCTTCCCGTCGCGGTGGAAGACGGGCAAGCTTGTCCTGTTGAGGAAGGAGGGGCGACCCGCAGAGTCACCGTCGGCGTACCGGCCCATCGTGCTGCTCGACGAGGTGTGCAAGCTCTTTGAGCGTATCTTGCACGCGCGCCTCGTCGAGCATCTGGAGAGCGCGGGCCCGGACTTGGCAGATTGCCAGTTCGGGTTCCGGAGGGGCCGGTCGACGGTACACGCTATTCTGCGGGTCAGGGCACTGGCGGAGGATGCAGTGTCTCGGGGCAAGTGCGTCGTGGCGGTGTCACTCGACATCGCCAACGCATTTAACACCATGCCCTGGGCCTGCATCAATGAGGCACTGCGGTACCACGAGGTTCCGCCCTACCTTCGGCGTCTGGTGCAGGCGTACTTGTGTGACAGGTACGTCGTGTATCCGGGCGCCGACGGGTGGCACCGTCGGGCGGTGTCGTGCGGTGTTCCACAGGGCTCGGTTCTGGGGCCGCTCCTGTGGAACATCGGTTACGACTGGGTGCTTCGTGGTGCCAATCTTCGGGGCGTCGCTGTCGTCTGCTATGCGGACGACACGTTGGTGACAGCGACGGCCAGGACCCCACAGCGGGCCGCCCTGCTCGCCGGGTTCGGGACCGAACTCGTGGTGGGCAGGATTCGGCGACTTGGCCTCCAGGTGGCCCTGCACAAGACTGAGGCTCTGTGTTTTCACGGACCTCGGTCTAGGCCACCGCCGGAGGCGCACCTGATGGTGGAGGGCGTGCGGATTTCCATCGGCTCCCAGATGAAGTACTTAGGTCTGATTCTGGACAGTCGGTGGAAATTCCGTGCGCACTTTGAAATGTTGTCGCCGAAGTTGGTCCGGGCAGCGGGTGCTCTCAGTCGCCTGCTGCCCAACATTGCGGGTCCTGGCTTCCCTTGCCGAAGCCTTTATGCTGGAGTCGTGCGGTCCATGGCCCTGTACGGGTGTCCCGTGTGGGCTAATTCCCTCGGCGCTCGCTGCGTCCGCTTGCTGCATCGTCCGCAACGTATGGTGGCGCAGCGAATCGTTAGAGGGTACCGCACGATTTCGCACGAGGCGGCCTGCGTTTTGGCGGGTACTCTGCCCTGGGAGCTGGACGCTAAGTCCCTCTCGTCAGTGTTCTTCTGGCGGGAGGAGGCGTACCGGCGAACCGGACAGAGACCAGCCCCAAGAGAGGTCGAGGCCATGTTGGCCTCCCTCCGCAGCGCCGCCGTGGAGGAGTGGCGTTCCAGGCTGGAGAATCCAAGTGCTGGCGTGGCGACCGTCGCGGCAGTGCGTCCTGTCCTCCAGCAGTGGATGGACAGGCGCCACGGTGCGCCGACCTTCCGGCTGACGCAGGTGCTCACCGGGCACGGCAGCTTCGGTGCGTACCTGTGTCGCATCGTCGGAGTGGAGGAGACCGCCGTGTGCCACCATTGTGGCAACTGCCGTGAGGACACGGCCCAGCACACGCTTGAGGAGTGCCCAGCCTGGGACGAGGAGCGCAGCGCTCTCGTAGCGGTCGTGGGGAGAGACCTCTCGCTGCCGACTGTGGTCGCCGCCATGGTCGGCAGCCGGAGGTCGTGGAAAGCTATGCTCTCCTTCTGCGAACGTGTCATTTCGCAGAAGGAGAGCGCGGAGCGGGATCGGGAGCAGACCGATCCCGCTCGTCGCAACAGGCGACGTAGGAGGCGCCGGGACAACATCTAGCCCGGCGCCCAGAGGCCACACGGGGCCGCCGTCCCTACCTTGGCGGCCCCCGAGAAGCAACTATAATTTTGGTGTGCCTTTTGGCACCGCGCAGAGGCGGTCCCGGATCAATCCATAGCTCTGGCTTCAGGGTATTCCGGGGCCGTCTCGCTGAATGCGCTGATGGTGGCCGTCGCGGGGTTTTTAGTCGGTATTACGGCGCATTGATTTTTGGTAGGGACCCGACTCAGCGGCCGCTCGAAAACGGGCGGTAACATCCATGCTGGGTCGGAAGGCGCCGGTGAGCCCGACACACCCTCGCCCCTCCGGGGCGGGATGGTCCGTAAATGGATTTTCCCCGCGTGAAAAAAAAAAAAAAAAAAAAAAAAAAAAAAAAAAAAAAAGGACGAAGCTGCGTTCCACCATTAATATAAAAAAGTGTGTGTGTACTTATGTACACGCGTTAGAAGTTATACCACACGACTGAAGTAAAACTTATAAATACGCCCAATAGTCACATATATAGTTCTTAGTTTACACAACATATTATATTTCTGAACGCACTATTACTACTAAATATTTGACAACTAATAAGTATGTCAAACCCTTTTTATTACTATCACTATTCTACACTTTTAAAATCTAAAACATATAATCTTTTTTTGAAAAATATCCGATCTGAAACATATTAAAACCTTTCTGATCCATTTGACACTTACATTTAACATAGGCAGCTTCAATCTGTCAATTATATTGGAGCACATAGGCAGCTTCAAAATCTGAATTTTGTGTTACAGCGATGCGCGCGCATCTTAAAATTTCACTCTCATCATTTTTTCATAACGCGCCTAAAGAAGTATAACTTCAAAAAATCTATAAATATAGAAGTCACCATCATCATCATCATCAGCCCAAATACGTCCCACTGCTGGGCACGGGCCTCCTCTACAACTGAGAGGGTTTAGGCCTTAGTCCACCACGCTGGCCTAGTGCGGGTTGGCGGACTACACACCTAAGAAATTCCTAAGAACTTTTAGGTGTGCAGGTTTTATCACGATGTTTTCCTTCACATTAAAGCAAGTGATAATTCATTGTGAATACACACATAACTTCGAAAAGTCAGAGGTGTGTGCCTGGGGTTTGAACCTGCGACCGCAGAAATTCTCGACCGAGCGCCTAAACCTCGAGGCCATCACTGCTTACCAAGAAAATATAGAAGTCTCCAGAATATATTGTCTTTAATAACCAAAGAAAATAGGCAACACATACTACTATAACACACAATGTATAAAAATGAAGAGACATCTATTGTCCTGAAACGAACTACGAACTATAAATACCTTAAAGTTGGGATCAGCCTTTTTAATTACAGGAAAATCAATTTATTCTCCACGGTTCGGCTATACCAGAGTTTGTGTGCGGAGTATTATTAAATTTCTATATAAATTCGCGTATTCAAACATTGCTTAGAAATTAATTTCAATAGCCTATTTACGTATTCTGTTTTATATTTTTGAAAGAATATGCTCCCTCAATAACTAATTTAATTCTCAAAAGAGTAATTAAAATCAAAGCCGACTGATTAAAATTTCAATTTATAACTTTGTACATACATATTACATACATCATACATACATAAACTCACGCCTGTATTCCCCGAGGGGGTAGGCAGAGGTGCATTTCTGCACCCACATTTCGCCAGGTATGATGGGACTGATACGTCCCACGTAATAGGGGGCGAGCCTATTGCCGCTTTTCGGGCACACTTCCAGACTCCGTGCTGTTACTGCGAATTTCCTTTTGGAAAAACCCAATAACACTGCCTGACCCGGGAATCGAACCCAGGACCTCTAGATCGCACGGCACATACTTGTACCGCGAGACCACGAGGCAGTCTACACTTTGTACATACTTATAGAAATACTCAAGCTTCTACCCATGATGGGGCAGAGAGAGAGGTGTTGCGTCACCTAAGTTGTACCATTTATTTAGACCCAGGTAGCGAAAAGCATTTATAGGCTTACTTCTTTACATTCTGTTGAGTGTTCTGAGTTGAAACACTATGCGCAGGCAGAATAAAATCTACGATCAATCGATTTTGTGACTTCTGTCGTATAGGAAGCAATTTACGCATTTCATTCTGTAGATAACGGTTTACAATAATTACTCATCGCAGTTCTCATATCAATGATGTATTATATTTTTTGTAGTACATTGTTTATTCACTGATGCTTTATGTATAAATTATTTTCAAAGAAACTTAAAATCCACTTAACGTTAGGCAATAGGAATATTTTTTCAACCAAATTTTAGAATCGATTCATCTTTATACAAATTTTTATTCAAACATTTTAATAAGGTAAGCTTGAACACCCGCACTAGGCTAGCGTGGTGGACAAAGGCCTAGCCCCTCTCAGTTGCATATGATGCCCGTATCCAGCTGTGCGACGTACCTATATGAGGTAAATAAATACACCCAACAGTCATATGTCATATTGAATTAGTTCTGACCCCATATTAAGATACAAGTCTTGTGTCGTGGGTATTAGAAAGTACAGACAGACTTTTCGGTCTCACAAACACCCAGACCCGAAACAAATACTTGTGGATCACACAAAAATTTGTCTCGGTGCGGGGATCGATCCCGCAGCCTCTCGTTTTGCAAGCTTGTGCTAGCCAACTGCGCCAAGGGGCTGTCGCAAATGTGGGTGCAGAAATGCACTTCTGCCTACCACTTCGAGGAATAAAGGCGTTAATTTGTGTGTGTATGTACTAGCAAGCTAGTTCCTAGCCAACTGCGCCACCGGGCTTTCAATTGATGATGATCACGTAAAAGTAAATTCAAATAAAGAGCATATAGTTGCTGTTAAAGAGAATCTCAGAATCTCTATGATAGTATTTTGGTATTTATTATAATATTTATATATATTTATTTATTTATATATATTTGTATACTTATTATATCTTCATAAATTATTTTATTTGCACACCTGCTGTTCACATCTCTGCATCACCCAAGGTTCGACTGGTAGAGAATGCCTTAGGCATTAAGTCCACCTTTACTTTTTATCTTTGTATAAAGTGTAAATAAATAAATAAATAAATATAGTATTCTACTAGTAATTAAGATGGAGCTGCTCTAAGCACGCACGTCAGTCAACAAGGCGCTTTATTATAATTATTTTCACAATAGAAAAGATCTAAAACGTTTTATGGAGATGGCAGAGCGAAGGGCCAATAACGCCGGGGAAAGTCATAAGGGCAAATGGAGTTAGCCGTAAAGTAGCGAGGCGGCCACTTGCCTGCTTTTATTCCTTCTAACCATCACACTTGGAGACGGAAGTAGTTGCAGACCAGACAGTTCAGTGTGTATTTTTTTTAAATAGCTGGTGATTTCTGAAATGGTGAAGAAATGCCTGCCATTTAGCGTCTGTATGAGCCACGCTGTAGTAAGTCATTTGGCATTGTGATTATTGTTGGGAAATAGCAACTAATAAAAATCAATTTGTTGTTTCTTGAACTTAACATATTCGTTTATTTAATCTTGATGAAAACAATGATCTATGTAATTTCAGCAAGTCCAAGGTTAATACAATATAGGACATAACATCACATTTTAATTTATCTTTATTTATTTTATGAATTTAAATATGTATATGTATACAAGTATATTAAGTATTTATAAGCAGTGATGGCCTCGAGGTTGAGGCGCGCGGTCGAGAATTTCGGCGGTCGCAGGTTCAAACCCCAGGCACACACCTCTGACTTTTCGAAGTTATGTGTGTATTCACAATGAATTATCACTTGTTTTAACGGTAAAGGAAAACATCGTGATAAAACCTGCACACCTAAAAGTTCTTAGGAATTTCTTAGGTGTGTAGTCCGCCAACCCGCACTAGGCCAGCGTGGTGGACTAAGGTCTAAACCCTCTCAGTTGTAGGGGAGGTCCGTGCCCAGCAGTGGGACGTATATGGGCTGATGATGATGATGATGATACAAGTATATTATGTATGTTTTTATTATTTTTTATGTTTTCGTCTGTATAAATAGGATAATATAAAAATATTCTATTTGTGGTCTACTAATATTTTATTGCTTTCACTTACTTATGCAACTACATTTCTTCTCTGCCTCCCCATAAGGTTGAGTGTAGGTTGTTGAGGTATTGAGTCCGCCTTCATAAAATTGTATAAGAAGCATAAAATAATAAAAAAAATGTAATTAATAACGTTGAGTACTCCTCAGACCGAGAGCCAAATAACCCACAACAGTTCACAAACTCGTAAGAAACCACTACGCGGAGGATCACGAAGTCATAACTCATGCAGCAAATTTCCCCTCACATCCAAATAATGAGGTTAATTTCCACATTGTCTTGTCTGCATCACGCAGCGCTTTGTTCTCATATATTTGTTGATGAACGCGGGCGAATGTCGGAATACCGCTTGTGTTCTCATTTATGCCCTATTAGTTTTGTATAGCTTTGCTGAGAGTTTCATCTGAATATCTGGTTTAGATGATGACTGCTGAGTTGGTATCGCTGTACAAGAGATCAAGGGGTTCCCGTCAGATTTCCAGGTTGAGTGTTATTAGGTTCATCATCAGCCCAAATACGTCCCACTGCTGAGATAATTTAGGCCTTAGTCCACCACGCTGGTCTAGTGCGGGTTGGCGGACTACACACCTTTAAAAAATTCAAAGAACCTTTAGGTGTGCAGGTTTCCTTCACCGTTAGAGTAAGTGATTCATTATGAATACACACATAGCTTCAAAGCTCTCCAATACTTGGGTCTTAAAATATAGCTAGCGAATTATTGACAGCCCCGTGGCGCAGATGGCTAGACACCAGCATGCGAAACGAAAGGCCGCGGGTTCGATCCCCGCACCGAGACAAATATTTGTGTGATCCACAAATATTTGTTTCGGGTCTGGGTGTTTGAGACCGAAAATTTTCTCGTAGTCTCTGATACCCACGACACAGGACTTGTATCCTAGTGTGGGGTCAGAACTATGTATGTGACTGTTGGGTGTATTTATTATTATTATGGCTGTAGACTCGGTAAACTTCTTTGAGGGTATTGGCCTAAGATGTAGGAATAAATATTCTTAAGTCCTCAGCGACTTTTACCTCCTCTTAGAAGTTTTATATGCCGTAATGACTTTGGGGGTCTCGTAACGAAAAGGCGTGTAATAGGCATATAATTATGTCAACTGGAAAAGGATATTGTTAATTCTTTAGCACGGCGTTTGCAACTAATAAATTATTCAATATGTTGTTAGTGCGGTCACTTAAACTCTATAAAAAGCATGCTATAAAATTTGAGATTTTATTGAAGATAATAAGCCCTGGGAGTAAGTATCGTAATGACATTTAAGCTGTAAAATTGAATTAATTTCAATTTAATAAATGTAAACATACCTACTGCTAATTTATTAATAAAAAAAACATGACATTTCGTGTTGCTGAAGGGGGGTACTTACCATTTGTTCTCCACAGTGACAACACGTTTCGTAGCGGCAATAGTTTAAAGTAGTTTAAAAAATGTAGATTCAAAGAAACTTGTAAAAGTCTATCTGAATAAAGATTATTTTGACTTTGACTTTGACTTAATGCTATTAAAGTAGGAACATTATTATAAAATATATTTAAGCTGACTTCAATACTGTTCATATAAGATGGATAGAATAATTTTATGGTTTTTCTTCAGTTTAATTGACAATAACTTGCGGGTCGCGGAGGTCTAATAAACTTAGCCGTGGAGTCCCCGAAGTTAGCTCATAATTTCATTAATAGGACCTCTAGCGCGAGATTCCGGCATCATCTGTAAATCTTAAGGCTAATCGTGATTTAGGATGTTTTTTTGGTTATTTTTGAACCTCTCCTTGATATATTTGTGTTTCTTTACAAATAATGAAGATTCGTTAAGGGTACGTAATTTGATTTTTAATAAAAAATACGTTATAGTAAATAACTTAATAATTTCATTTATTTTATTAATAGATTTTTACCGTCATATTTTTATAGCTTCTATGAAGAATGTGTTCTATATTTAATCTTTTTACGCGTCCGAACAAGAGGCTTAAGTTCTGGTTTCTGGCAGAGTATTCATCATCATCATCAGCCCTTATACGTCCCACTGCTGCGCATGGGCCTCATTTACAAATGAGAAGGTTATGGCTTTAGTCCGCCAAGTTGGCGGGTTGGCGGAAACACACAAAACAAACACACCTAAGAAATTCCTAAGAACTTTTAAGTGTGCAGGTTTCCTCACGATGTTTTCCTTCACCATAAAGTGAGTGATGATTCATTGTGAATACACACATAACTTCGAAAAGTCAGAGTTTGTTGGGTTTGAACCTGTGACAGCCGAGATTCTAGACCGCGCGTCTAAACCTCGGTTGCATCACTTCTTTATTATTATTTTTTTATTATGTGTCGAAATAATTAACAATAAGCTCGCCAACTAAAATACATAGATATAAGTTGCTGGCGTAATGTGCATGTACACTTCTGCCTGCCATTTTAAGCAAACAGGCGTGAGTGAGTATATAATATGTTGAATGTACATATAAGATGTACCAATAAACGTACCAACAATATTTCCGCTGTAATATTAGTTGGCTAAGCAACTTCGCGAACACTTGAGTGGGTCATAGTTACGACCAACATCCCTTGTAATTGAGTTTAAAATTTCAACAATGGTTTAATGTTTTAGTATGACTTACTGTAATATTTACTTGTATAAACTTTCATGAATTACATAGCTTTAGGATCTACATACTTTTATTAACCCATGTACATTAGACTGCTAGGTATAGCGTAGAATAATTTTGAGGAATTGGCCTTATTCCACCTCGTTAGTCTAATTCAGGTTTGTGAACTTGTCATGCCCAAGAAAATCGTTTTGAGAATTATTAGATATAATAATAATAATAAATACACCCAACAGTCACATACATAGTTCTGACCCCACACTAAGATACTAGTCTTGTGTCGTGGGTATCAGAAACTACGAGAGACTTTTCGGTCTCACAAACACCCAGACCCGAAACAAATACTTGTGGATCACACAAACATCTGTCTCGGTGCGGGGATCGAACCCGCGGCCTCTCGTTTCGCAAGCTGGTATCTAGCCAACTGCGCCACGGGGCTGTCAAATATAGTAGAATCTTTCTTCTCGTGGGCTACAGACGGGCTTGGTCGATAGAGCTTCACCATTCTAATTCATTTATGTGCGTGCTGTGTATGTAAGTGGCGTCTCTAAATGACAAGCTTCTATAGTATTGATTATATTATAAATGTGTATGACTTACTCGGAAATCAATTTACTATACAGGGTGTATTCAGACCGTGATCGGAAACCAAGGCAGGTAATAGCGACGGTGATTACAAACCCCCTGGCGTTAAAGAAAATTCTGACAATAAATAAACATTTTGACGTTTTCCATAGAAACCGCGTACATTTAATACCGATGGTAGTATGGAAAAAGTCAAAATTTTAATTTTTGCCAGAATTTTCTAATCACCGTCGCTATTACCTGCCTTGGTTTCCGATCACGGTCTGAATACACCCTGTATATTCAACCAATCAACGTTTAAAATCAAGTGCAAATTTTAATATCCCCTAAGTTAAGGTTTATTTGTATAATATTTTACATATACACCATCACGCCTGTAATTCGCTAAGGTGTAGGCAGAGGTGTACTTCTGCACCCAAATTTCGCCAGGTATGTATCCCACGTAATAGAGAGCGAGCCTATTGTCATTTTTAGGGTATTAATATATTTATAATTACAATTAATGGAACCCAATATAACTTTGCCTGACGCGGAATCGAGCCCGGTACCTCTAGATCGCACGGCACATACTTGTGCCGCGAAACCACCAGCCAGTTATATTATGTTTGAAAGTCACAGAAGCCATTAAGGGAGGAGGACGGCGCGAGATTCGGAGGACTCCCAACACAGGTCGTGCATTTGCACCCCTCACCCGAGAAGGGACTTCATAATGGGATCCTAATGAAGTGTGATCTCGGGGTTGAATTAAATGTATATTATTTATATTTTATATTTACGTTCCAGCTTGGTGGAATAAAGCAACCTTGTAGGTATGGAATGTAGTAAGAATAAAATATTGTAAATTGTTGTCACATTGATGACCGCTTCGTCTCGCGGTGCAAGTATGTGCCGTGCAAACATAAAGATCCGGGTTCAAATCCCGGTTCGGACAAAGAGTTGTTGGTTTTTTTATCAGGAATTTTTCAGTTGCAGAACATAATAATTTAAAACTTTACCCTTTTCCCTCCAGTCGTGATGGCCTCGAGGCTTAGTCAAGAACCTATAACTTTTCAAAATTATTTAAGTGTTTATTCATAATAAATTATCACGTAGGTACTTTAACGGTGAAGGAAAACATTGTGAAGACACCTGCACACCTAAAAGTTTATAGGAAATTCTTAGGTGTAGTCGACAGTCTAGTTAAATCGCACCCTATCACAAAAAATACCTTTCAGTCCAATCCGGTAAGCAATTTTTACATGAATAATTTTCTCTAGTCTTGCCCTTGTTGAAACCCAAGACCTATATTATAGATTTAGACCCTTTTCTAGTACTTAGAATGATATCGTTCATGAGAATTTACGAGTATATTGAATGTAATAAAGTGAATACATACATCAAAAAGTCCCTTACTATGCGAAACAAAAAATAGGGTGCAAAAAATTGTCTGAATATGATTATGTAATAAGCAAACTTAACACAAAGGGAACATCGAGGGAATTCGTCTCGAGGCTGAAGTGACCTTATGAAAATAGAAAGTTGCGGGTTCGATACCCACTTTGTCTAATATTTGTATGATGTACCAATATTTGCCGACTGTCTCATTGGTTATGCTGCATTTTGCGGTGTGCGCTTCATTGGTTACGGGTTCGATTCTCAGTATGTATAAAACGTTTATGTATGTATAAATTATTTATCATCATCAGCCCATATACGTCCCACTGTTGGGCACGCTGCTGGGAACTGAGAGGGTTTAGGCCTTAGTCCACCACGCTGGAAATTATTTTTCACCGGAAATATCACCATAAACACAAAAAAGAACCTTAAAGCTCTTTAAATTGTAATCGTGATTATTTGTTGCAAGTTTATCACTCCAAATAACCGTATATAGCTTTTTAATGCGTATAATTTACATAGATAAGACTGGATACGGCCCATTGACGTCATAAACACAAAACCCAAAAGTTGAGCAATTAAACCGATTAAGCGAATACCCATCCGTCCAATTAATCGTGAACTAAAGCCCGAATACGTCTGTCAATGTGTTTGAAGCGAGTCTGGCCTCAATGGGAGCCAGTCCGTTGGCCTTTCGGGCTATTTGCTCCGGGATAAATGCCTGTTGCGGCCATCGAAGTGCGTGTCACCCGTAACTGAAACGTTTGGGGTTGCCAGCGTGAGAGAATCCCGGAGTTGTTTTAATTAATTTTTTACAATGGGAATTCTAATTTTGTCAGGTTAATTTATTTTTAACAACTTTATGTGGTTTTTAAATTGAAATATGTGAAACTGATAAGTGCACATGATCTAGGTTAAAGATCTTATGTGTTATTAGGTTTTTCCATTAGGAAATTCTCGGTAACAGCACGGAGTCTGGAAATGTGCCCGAAAAACGGCAATAGGGTCGCCCCCTATTACGTGGGACTGATACAAACCTGGCGAAATGTGGGTGCAGAAATGCACCTCTGCCTACCCCCTCGGGGAATACAGGCGTGAGTTTATGTATGTATGTATGTATGTGTGTATATTTTTACTTTTTACAATTAGGTGAACTATGGCATAATCTTACAGTCGAACCTAAGGTGATGCAGAGATGAAATAGTTAGTATAGTTCTGACCCCACATACGAGTCTTGTGTCGTAGGTATCAGAAACTACGAGGGACTTTTCGGCTTCCTTTTAATCCCACGTAATAGGGTGCAAGCCTATTGCCTTTTTTTGGTATCTTGTGACTCTACACTGCTACTGAAAAATTCATAATCCAAACACTTGATGACGCTTTTTACGGCCCGGAAAAAAAAAAAAAACTCTCTAGATTGTACGGTATACGACCACGAGGCAACTTACTCTCTACATTACACTCTTATACATAAATTGTAATTAAGTTTTTCATTAATTTTAAAAATTATCGTCATTTTATATCGAATTCTTTATCTAAAACTAGGGCTTTTGCCTTCAGGCTTAATAGTAAAAATGTTACGAACTACACAATTTCAATTAATATTTAATTTAGGGTAAAAGTTTAAAAAGGGTTTCAAGCGGTATAAATTATAGTAACCTTTTTAATTAAACGCTCTTCGATACGAAAACCGAACTATAAATAAAATATTAATTTAGTTTGAGTCCAAGCAGTGTAGTTATTAACCTCGATGTGAAACGGACAGAGGTCTGTTCCAACGTCGATATTTCGCGAGATCAATATTAAATACGAGGCCAGGCAGGGGATCTGACGTTTTTGTGGCATATTTATGTTATTAAAAATTTATTGTAGGGAAACGCTTATAAAACTTTGACCAACCCGAGAATCAGATTCGGACCTCTTAAACGCACGCCGCAAACTGCGGACAAACTGATGGGATAGTCAGTAAAATTTCTTGTTAATACTCTGCATGAACCCGACTGTATTTAACAACTACGGCCAATACGATCATTTTTCCATGAAAGCTGAGAAATGTGACCGGGAAATCTGACAAGGAATTCAATTCACTTTTGTAGATCACGCTTCTGTGTGAGAAATAAAATGAGTTTTTGGAAATCTAGAGATCAGGAATGGAGTCAACTTCAAGTGATGTATATATAATCAAAATTAATGCCATAGCTTACAAAAATTCTAAGAAATGGATAGTAAGAACTTTTGAGCGATCTAGGAAGTGTGAGCCTGTACAAAAATTCTCAAAGAGCTCATGCTGTACAAATTTCAAACAAACCATCTATCTACATAACTGTAAACAAAACGTATAGGCATTTTATTACGTTCACGCCTTATGAATGAAGTGTCGCGTTTTGCACACAAATAGGTAATTTTAGTTTCCCACTACATCCCGCTGTATGTTATAACGAAATATGTCCAAATAAATTTCTTTAACGCGCCCCTAAATCTTCGCACGGTTTACTCGCGAAAAAACTTGTTTTGCTACGTATGACATGAAAATAAGACGGCATTATTGCGACATTGGTGCGTTGTGTGCCAGTTTCCCTTGGCTAGTTCGTTTAACCTCGTACCAATGACGCACGCTATAGATTTATGTGAGATTATCGCTAATTTCATGGTACAAAGTTGGTGTGGGGATAGTGGTACGAGGTTGGGATTCTTTTGGTTTAATTAATTGATTTTAAAACTCTATAAAATGCGTGAAAAGGTTTAGGATATAAGCTGATGACTTTTTAAAATTACAATGTAATTAAGGTGCTTTTTGTATAATTTGTCCATTTTCTAACAACCCTTTATTAACTAATTTAGAATCGTGATCCAAATATGTTTCATAAAGACTGGAAATACCAAATGAAACAAAAAAAACTTAATTTCTACTTTAGATAATATGTAATAGATTTAATTTTATAAAAATTATAATTGTTTTGAAAAATCTGTGTGTCCATGCGTTTTATCTATTTATTTTATAAAGTTTTGTTTTACTTATTTACTACCTCTCCAAATTTAAAAAAAAAATGTTGTTTGCTGATGCCCACACAGAATGTGGAGCATTCTCGAATAACAAATATTGCTGATGTTCTAACAATTTGAAAATTGTACCAAAAAAAGACTAGTTGAAAATTATAGAGTGCCCTACGCCAAAGGCTTAAATTTCAAAGAATGATTGTCTACTGCGAACAACGCAGTTCTAAAAAATAGAATCAAAGGCCAGTTGGCACTGAAATTTCGCGTTGTGCAGCAAAAAGCGCGTGATATTCAATTTAGTTTTTAAAAAGAGCAAAAATGTAACAGTGCACTTTTGTTCAACGTACGGTGTCGACATTGTTAGATGAACCAATTGTTTTGTACAACTGAAAGGACTTTTTTGCATTTCATCGTCAGCCCAAATACGTCCCACTGCTGGGCACGGGCCTCCTCTACAACTGAGAGGGTTTAGGCCTTAGTCCACCACGCTGGCCAAGTGCGGGTTGGCGGACTACACACTTAAGAAATTCCTAAGAACTTTTAGGTGTGCAGGTTTTATCACGATGTTTTCCTTCACCGTTAAAGCAAGTGATAATTCATTGTGAATACACACATAACTTCGAAAAGTCAGAGGTGTGTGCCTGGGGTTTGAACCTGCGACCGCCGAAATTCTCGACCGCGCGCCTAAACCTCAAGGCCATCACTTCTTCCTTTTTTGCATTTAATGTTGTTTAATTAACAGTAGCGTGTTCGATTTATGAAGCGCTCTGGCATGCTTAATTTAAAGTCCGTTGATTAAAAATCGAAAATAGAGTATTGTTACCAATCGATCCAGCAAGTGAGTTATAGTGAATAATCGACTTGAAAATAAATGGGGGAAGAGAAAAAGAACTAACCGTGAGGGCAATAATTGACAGTCTGAGCAAACATGAAAAAACTGAACATGTAATATATTTTAGGCAACGAATGATGTAGGTACTGCCTATTGTAAAATGCGACTTCCCGAGGCTCGTGATGTACGCTATCTGAAGTTGGTATTCCCTTGCCATAATCTGAGGTTAATACACAATATGGACGGTGGTATAGATAGTAAAGGGAATAAACTTGTGGGGACATCGATGTAATCTTTTTTCCCATGGCTGCTAGGAAGGAGATAAAAGTCATAGTGCGGATTTTGCATTCCTTTGTAGAAACAATATATTCAAACAGTCAAGTTCGCTCTCCATGGTCACATTATCTGAAAAAAAAAAACAGAGTTAAAGTCAGCTGTAATTTATAACTGATTTACACGTAACTTCAAAATATCAAAGTTTTGTGCCAAGAATCCAACATCCGATTATTGAATTGACGGACCATATCCAAATTAACTATCAGATTAACTTAAGTATTTTGCGCCAAGCGTCTCGCCAAAGGTCTCTCAAATTGCGGAAAAGGTAAAAAACACACTGAAATTCATTCAGTAAAATTTGTTCTTAATGTAGAAATACACCGCATTGTACAAAGATATAAGATTCAAAGCTTTAATGAACATAAACAACATTTGCCTGTCATTTTCAAACTTAGCTCGGAATAAAGTCGTCTTATAAAACGCAAAGCGGCAATGGACGTCGTACAATACGTAATGGTCGCTTCAGCGGTCTCCATAGAGTTTCATAGTCGGATTTGTGGTCAAGATAAGACCCAATGAGTTGTGACAAAATTGGCTGTCGTGTTTATTGTGGCCATTGGTATAAAATGCTTTTGGCCCGCTCTCAGCACGGCCACTTAGCCCGCAATAGTGGACGTAATAAGGGCATTTGAATATTTTTAAATTTGTTTATTGACTACTTAGTTTGGTATTATCTTGTAACAATAGTATGTGGTATTGTTTGCTATTTTGATTTCAAGTGCAAACTCTGTGTTTATATTTTTATTAAAATAAGGGTGAAAATAATTGGTGTTTTTTTTTGTAAATACTCTGACGCCGAAATTGCAGGCAGAGGTGCCGCTGTTGAGAATTTCCTAATGGAAAAACCCAATATGCATTTACATAACTCGGAAAGGAGAATGGATTTTCAACTGACTTGCCTCTCTTTTAAGAACTGAAGGAATAAAATGTAATATTTTGGCGTGGCAATGTGACCACGGTAAAGTTCAAGTAAAGTGACAACTTGCGAAAAACTAAATGTACCGTCTTTGAGGACTATGATTGTCATTAATAACACACATTCACGCCTAAAGTCCGCAAGGATAGGCAGAGGTTTTGGTTCTAAGTCCCACGTAACATGTAGCTCGTCTGTTGCCGTTTTTCAGATACCTAATTTAAAGACACCGTTTTACTGACATGATGTAACTCATCAAAACTTTTCTTGACATGAAGTCGAATCTGTAACCTCTAGATCGATCGGCACACAGTCATTAAATATAGTTTATAAATCCCTAAAAGATACGATAAGCACGCAAAAATCTTATCACGTCTCACCAAAGTGAATTTATAAGGGGCGAATATAGAAAAACGATTGGCCATAAAGCCGAACGGTTTGCGCACTTGTTGATGCGTGTAGTGGACGAAGGGAAAAACTTAGCCTATTCCGGCCAGGCTCGTCCATCATGACCGGGCTGGGATTATGGATCCGAACTCAATTTGTGTGGACGTCTGGATAATACGGTTTTGGATGTACGCGTCGGATTTTCGGTGTTAATAAAACTATCAGAATGTATGATAGTGTGAAATGGAAAACCGTATTTTAAACAATTGACTCATTTAACATCTAAAGGTGTAGGTAGAGATACATGTCTGAACTCACGTTTCATCAGCTATGTTCTTAGTTCCACATAATAGAGAGGTAGTATATATCCGGCGTGTGACAGAATGGTCTACGTTTGATTCCCGGAACACGTAATGCGTTATCAGGTTTTTAGACCAATGCAAAATCTTTCCCAAGGTGTGGCTGAAAATTTTATTAAGCTCGTCCCAAATTTAGTGAGACTTAAATTGCTAGCAAAAACGGAATGTCGAAACAAACCTATCACAATACATCACCGTGGATACAGGCGCAAGTGAATTATCCTTACTTAATATTATAAATGCAAAAGTAACTCTGTCTGTCAGTCTGTCTCGCTTTCCTGCTAAAACTACTGAACCGATTTAAATGAAATTTGCTACACATATAGTTTAGAGCCTGATAAAGGACATAGGCTACTTTTTATTGCGAAAAAAGAGTTTTAAGGGGTTGAAAGAGGGGATGAAATGTTGTATGGGAGTATTGTCATTTTTAAAGCTAGAAGCTTGAAACTTATTTTTGAGGCTGTTGATTAGATATATATATCACATTCAAAGTTTTTAAAAAATACCTTTAAGGGGGTAAAATAAAAATACAGGATAAAAGTTTGTGTGAATTTTTGAAGCTAGAATGATGAAACTTTTTTTATTTGGCTTTTAAGGGGGTAAAATACCGATACGGATGAAATGTTTTATATGAATACGACAAGAGACAATGCAAGTAAGAAACTTACCAAGCGCCGCGCCGTACACTATGAGCGGTGCGCTGCCGCACACCGGGACTATGTGCAGTAAAATAGACTATAACTCATTTTCTTTCTGAACCCAACCCTGTAGTCTACGCGGACGGAGTCGCGGGCAAAAGCTAGTATTCTATTTTCTCAGCCTATCGCCGCCCACTGCTGAATGAAGGCCTACCCAAGTAGGCGCCAACCATCCCGGTCTTGAGCAACCCTCATCCATCCGCTACCCGCCACCTTTCTCAAGTCGTCGGAATCGTGCTGCAGGACATCCTACACTAAGTCTTCCTAAGCGCGGTCTCCACTCCAACAATTGTCTGCTCTAGCGGTCGAAGTAAGTGTATGTTTGCACATAAACTTAGCGCGATTATGGGAGAACCTAATTAAATTCTAGTTCTATTCGGAAATAAGTTCTAATTCACGTGCATCGCTTTAAAGGGCCCTTCGTCAGGTTTATTACATTAAATTATTATATTAAATTATATTACGGTGAAGGAAAACATCGTGATAAACCTGCACACCTAAAAGTTCTTAGGAATTTCTTAGGTGTGTAGTCCGCCAACCCGCACTAGGCCAGCGTGGTGGACTAAGGCCTAAACCCTCTCAGTTGTAGAGGAGGCCCGTGCCCAGCAGTGGGACGTATTTGGGCTGATGATGATGATGAAATTATACAATGGTTGTGAGAGAGAAGGTCTCCTAGCGCAAGTATAGAAATACTTAAAAGGAGGCCCTGAATGAATGTTAATTCTAAAAATTGTTGTAAAAATCTTGGTAATGAATAAAAGATTATTATTATATTATATGTTAAAAAAAATTTATATCATGTACAAAATTTAAAGCAGACGTTGCATGGACCGCTCAATGCTTTTGCTGTACTTAACGTCCATTCTATTTATTTCCCAGCGGTCGGGCCAGCAGTGGGCCTCTGGGACTAAACAGGAGCTGTTTCCGCGCCTCATCCCTTTTAAGGATAACGTTGGCTATTGACCCTTTCACATTCGCTGAGTCTGTAATTATTTGTTTTGTGAGAATATTTATTTAATTAAGTCGCATGTTTATAGATGATATGTAAATATAGATTCACCTCTTTATCTCAAGGTCGAAGGTCCCACGTGATAGGACGAGCCACCTTTGTTATGGTAAAGATAATTATAAGATTTAACAGTATTGAATAAAAGCAATGTTTATTTCAAATCAATAACATGTGCATGTTAATATGTAGGTAAACTATTAATTACATGCGAGAGACTTTTTGGCCTCACAAACACTCAGACCCGAAATAAATATTTGTCTCAAACCCGCGGCCTCTCGTTTCGTAAGCTGGTGTTCCGCGCACTGCGCTACGGGACTGTGAAATTAGACAGCATGAATAATTCCTATCTATAATCATAATTCTCAATTATAGCAAAAATACCCTATAACTTAACCCAGTATATTTAGGATAGGTAACGCAACCCAATCATGCAGTTATCGTTTCCAAATACGGCTCGCAACACTCCACTAACATATTCCGTGTGCTACAGGATTTTAATTGAGTTAACATGAAATTTAAATCATAACTCGCTTCAATTTCAAATATAGAAATCATTGAAATACTCTGTAGCATCATGTATTGAAGCTTTTAATTAGTAAATCGGGATATTTTCTTAAGAGTTCGGAATAGAAAGAATTTCAAAGTAAAAGACTCAAATATTTAATACTTGATATTGAATTTTTTTGTGCTCCTGTAATGACGTAATTAGATTTAATAAAATGTGTACTTCATGTCTTTTAAAGATATTGATTGATCCTGGAGTGGGCAATATGGTACTTTCTTGTCCGGGAAACATTTAAGGTATTTGGGCAATTTTTTATAACATTTGTTGCCTAAATAACGTACAACAATAATTCCTGAGGAATCTAGCATATTAAAGACTTCTGTATTAATACTAAGGAATAACAAATCTACCAACTTCAAATAAAACGGCCCAGAACTAACAACATAATAAGACAATAATCTAGTATCGTCGGTATCTGAAGCTAAGAAAATCTTATAAGAAAATTCTCTGAACAAAACCCGTGAACTCTCATTTCAGACTATTTTCTATCTATCTCCAACACCTAATATAGAGAAAAAAGTTTCATACAACTATATTGCGGTAATAATTGTACAAACATACATACGTAACCTTACGCCTGTATTCCCCGAAGGGGTAGGCAGAAGTGCATTTCCGCAACCACATTTCGCCAAGTATATATCAGTCCCACGTAATAGGGGGCGAGCCTATTGCCGTTTTTCGGGCACAATTCCAGACTCCGTGCTGTTACCGAGAATTTCCTAATGGAAAAACCCAATAACACTTTGCCCGACCCGGGAATCGAACCCAGGACCTCTAGATCGCTCGGCACATACTTGTACCGCGAGACCACGAGGCAGTCAATCCAACACGTAATATAGAGAAAAACGTTTCATAAAACTATATTGCGGAAATACGAGTAATTGTGTTATTTTTATCTCAAGCGAAAGCTGAGACGATAAAGGTGTAGAGCCGCTTTCATCCCGAAGGAAGAATTCCCTAAGGTTATCTGGTACACTTCATTACTCGAGCCGTGAACAGCAGCTTTAAAATAAATAGTTGACTGAAAAATAACTGAGTTTACGTTGGAAGTGTGTATTGTTACTAATACATCATGAGCTCTAAAGAAATAACAATAATAATACATAAATACTGTCAATAGTTCATTGAGATTTATGACAGCCCCGTGGCGCAGTTGAATAGACACCAGCTTGCGAAACGAGAGGCCGCGGGTTCGATCCCCGCACCGAGACAAATGTTTGTGTGATCCACAAATATTTGTTTCGGGTCTGGGTGTATGTGAGATCGAAAAGTCTCTCGTAGTTTCTGATACCCACGCCACAAGACTTGTATGTTAGTGTGGGATCAGAACTATGTATGTGACTGTTGGGTGTATTTTATTTATTTATGTTTTGTTTTGTATTTTAAACTACGCGAGGCTTTTGTTCTGACTAACATATACATAACCTCACGCCAGTGGCGGTACTTCCATAGAAGCTCGAAAGCCCAACTTGCGTTACAAAATCCGAATTATAATATTTAAGCTTTAAATTTTTGTTAAATAAAAGCAATTTTGCATATAAATGAGAATTTACTGACCCCACAATAAAAAAATATAAACTAGACTTTACACAATTAACTGCCTCACGCAGGTTAAAATATATAAAATATTTATTTATGCTGTTTCCGGTTACTAAGATCTTATTAAATGTTACATACACATAATAATAATAAAAAATACATACATTGACTCACGCCTGTATTCCCCGAAGGGGTAGGCAGAGGTGCAATTCTGCACCCACATTTCGGCAGGTATGTATCAGTCCCACGTAATAGGAGGCGAGTCTATTGCCGTTTTTCGGGCACATTTCAAGACTGCGTCCTGTTACTGAGAATTTCCTAATGGTGAGACCTAACACATTGCCCGCCGCGGAATCGAACCTCTATAGATCGCACGGCACATACTCGTACTTGTGCCGCGAGACCACGAGGTCCGTGCCTAGCAGTAGGAAGTATATGGGCTGATGATGATGATGATAATAATGATATGTCAGATATATTACACAGATTTTTGTTTACAGGAAGCTCTGTCTGCACCAAGGACACTGTCAAACATCAAGTTAAGCAGAAAACAGTGGTAAGTTCCTTATAAACTTTAACTATAGCTTTATTATAACTTACTCAAAGAAGGCTTAAAGCGGTTCAAATACATTGTCTAATGAGATATAGCTTACAAGCTTTCATTGCTACAACTGCACAAGACATTAGTTAACAAATTTTAATCTTCTTACCTGAGTTGGCTGCTTCGCTCCATCACCGCAGTCGCCAAAACTCGTGTGTGCGATACCAGTCGTTTAATTAAGTTCGCTACGTGCCGTTCGGAGTGCACGAAAATTCGTCATTCGTTCATTCGTTCATTCCTTTGAACCGTACCGGGATTTGCTTAAACGGTCCCGATCGAATGGCCGTGTGATAGAAGACCGTAATTAATTTCTTTGAAACTTGCTTAAGCTTTATTGGAGTCGAGTTATGGATGCGTTTCTTAACGGCATTACAATTTGAAATGTCAATGGTACTGAAAGATACACACACACACAGAATTATGCATGATTTCCCGAAGGTATATGCAAAGGTGCATTTCTGTGACCACATAGGGGCTGTAGTCGCACGAAATGGGATGCGAGAGTATTGCTGTTTTTGAGCACATTTCGAGAGTCTATGCTGAGAATTTCCTTAAGGCACAACTTAATGACAATTAACAAAACCTGCCATCTCGATTCCACACCGCTAGTCATGCCACAAGACGAAAAGTCTCTTAAACTTTACAATATTCTTTTAAACAATTTATTTCGTAAAATACATTTAACGATTATTAAAAAGTTTTTAATTAAAAAACAATTGTAAATTTATTCATAAATTGAGACGTTAATAACTTTCCCTTATTTTGTAAGAATAATTTATAGGTACACAGGAAAAAGGGGAATTTCTTTTCGAATTTATGTGGTAATCATGATAAATTGCCACAAAAGCGATGAAGGGAGAGATCGGGAGGAAATTTCTCAGGCCTCTCAATAACGTGAATTTACTAAGCCGTAACAACATTATTATTTATACCAATTTCGCTGGCCCTTATTCAGTAGTGGTATGGATATGATATGTTGACAAGGATGTTGCAAGGGTGCCCTAATGTGTAAAAGAATGTGTATTCTAATAGGATTTATGTGTGAAAGTAGGCGTTCACTTTCATGGTAATGGAATAATCGTATCTAGCTTAATTAAATTTCCGTTTCAAAGTATGGATTAAATTTGACATACATACGTATACTCACGCTTGTATTCCCCGAAGAGGTAGACAGAGGTGAAATTTTGCAACCAAGATTTTCGATATTTGTGTTTTCGTCCGACGTTATAGAGGGCGAGCCTATTGCCATTTTTCGGGCATATTTCCTGGCCCGTGCTGCTATCGAGAATTTCCTAAAGGAAAAACCCAACAACACTACCCGACCCGAGAATCGAACACATCTAGAATGCAATGCACATACTTCTACCGCGAGATCACGAGGCAGTCAAGAATAAAAGTGACTAGTCCATTAAAACTATTCATAAAGTTGGAGTATGTATGAGATCCCGGAATCTATATTAACTAGCCTATAGCTTTATCCCGATGATATATAGCCGTTGGGAACCTATTGACCCTTTTGTTGGAAAATATTCGTTCGGCAGAAATCGACCGTTTCTTGCGGTTTATGATTCTGACGTTCAAAGAGAAATTCAACGACGGACAAAAAGGTTAAACATTTGCAAATGGCAAGTTGTTCGTAAAAAATCTGCGGCGTAAAAACTTTGGTGGTCTATTTAAGATATCTTTTTTTGTCCTACTGGGCTGGCAATATTATAAATATTTATGCCGTTTCATCATCATCATCAGCCCATATACGTCCCACTGCTGGGCACGGCCCTCCTCTACAACTGAGAGGATTTAGGCCTTAGTCCACTACGCTGGCCTAGTGCGGGTTGGCGGACTACATACCTAAGAAATTCCTAAGAACTTTTAGGTGTGCAGGTTTTATCACGATGTTTTCCTTCACCGTTAAAGCAAGTGATGATTCATTGTGAATACACACATAACTTCGAAAAGTCAGAGGTGTGTGCCTGGGATTTGAACCTGCGATCGCCGAAATTCTCGACCGCGCGCCTAAACCTCGAGGCCACCACTGCTTCGTTCATCAAGCCGTTTGCTCCTTGTTTATTGTTTTTTTATTTTTATTTGTATTAATGTCAAAATAGTCTTTATTCAATTAGACTTTTACGAGTACTTATGAATAGTCAGTTTTAAGCTATTGCCGCTTAGAAACGTGTTATCGGTGTGGGTAATAAAAGGCAAGCAACTCCCTTTAGCAATACGAAATGTATTTTTATTATATTCAACAATACATTTACATAATTCACTTACATTTTTAATTGTAATTATGTTAATTTTAAGTTTCAAATATCATAACGATACAAACTGTAGCAACAAAATAAAACCCTGATTAATTTACTTACTGGGAGTACTGGCTTATTATCTTCAATATAATCTAAGTACAATTTTGTAGTACCTATGCTTTTTATAGAGTTTAATAGATTTCTTAATTTTTTTCAAGGGATTTGTTATCGAAGCGTATACATGCCCCCCTTTTTTTTTTTGTTCTCGAGGGGAAAGCTGTTTATGGCTCTACTTCCCGCCAGCCCACGTGGGAGGGGGGCGGAAAGCGTATGTCGGGGTCACCGGTCTTCCAACCCGGCGCGTGGCGACGTCATGTCCACGCAGATGTTATTGCCGGGCTGGGTCCCTAACAAATTCCCTAAACCGGCATACCGACCAAAACCCCCCGGTGGCCATCTCCGCGCTGAGTGGGGCGACCACGGTACGTGAGCGAGAAGCGCCCACCGTAATGCCGCAGCCACCCGGTGCGCCTCCGAGACGTAAACGTCTCGGCCGTCTCGGAGTCGTAGGGGGCGCAGTTGCACCCCCACAAGCTTGGTTCGGGCGCCCCGGTTGTGGATGGGCGCCCGCGACGTACACAGGCCACAGTGCCGCCGCCTACATGCCCCCATAAAAGAGTTATTAATTTTCCGAAAACGTCTTCAACAATTGCATTGCATTTGCTAGAATTCTCTGAATATGCCCGAAAAGGTGCAGAAATTAATCCGGTACTCTATATACGCAACAAGCTGGCCCCCAATTACGTGGATCATGAAACACAGCTGTTGGAATGTATGTGTAGAAATACTCTTTGACTTATCAGTATTTGTGTTGTCGCTTTAACTCGTTTGTAGAAACATAAAAATAAATAAATTGTAAAAAGGTAGATAAATAGTTATTGATAAAATGTTCGTCGGTAGTTTGAGATGATATTGTCACAATTGGAAGGTTATGGTGGGGTGGTCTCTATATAAGCACGTTCAGTGCTAGCAGGAGCGGATTGCCGTATCACGTCTTCGGTTGAACAGACCTAGATTATGTTCATCATTATCATCAGCCCATATACGTCCCACTGCTGGGCACGAGCCTCTACAACTGAGAGGGTTTAGGCCTAAGTCCACCACGCTGGCTTAGTACGAGTTGGCGGACTACACACCTAAGAAATTCCTAAGAACTTGTAGGTGTGCAGGTTTCATCACGATATTTTCCTTCGCCGTTAAAGCAAGTGATAATTCATTGTGAATACACACATAACTTCGAAAAGTCAGCGGTGTGTGCCTGGGGTTTGAACCTGCGACTGCCGAAATTCTCGACCGCGCGCCTAAACCTCGAGGCCATCACTGCTTATTATGTACCAGAGTGTTATTTTATATATTATACTGTGTGACTTGTAGTAGTTGTGTACATATTGTGTAATTGTATGAATATCATGAGGTTGAGATAACGTTTGTATGCAGCAGCAATCCATGAATAGCCTAGTGCCAGTGGCGGTACTGCAATAAAAGTCCAAAAGCGTTACACGTTAATTGTGTAATGTCTAGTTTATAATTTTTAGTGTGGGTCGGATATTGTCATTTATATGTCAAATTGATTTAGTTAAATAAAGATTTAAAGATTTTATTATTGCGAATTTTGTAAGGTAAGCTTGGCTTTTGGGCTTCTATGGAACTACCGCCACTGCTTAGTGCATATATGTATAACAGCCCAACTGAGGTGGGTAAGGCCTTAGTAAATCACGCTGGCCAAGTGCGGTTTGGAGGACTACACATCTATAATTTTTTAAGTTTTTTAAAGTACCCAGATTTCCTCACGATGTTTTTCTTCACCGTTAAAGAACGTGATAATTTATTGTGAATACAGACATAACTTGGAAAAGTCAGAGTTGTGTGCCTGGGATTTGAACCCGCGGCTGAAAAGACTTTGAGTCTATTGTACGCGTAAAGCTTTAGGCCACCACGTTTACATTCGTGAGTGTATCATTTATTGTCGCTAGAAATATTAGACTAGAGTGGAGCAGAAAATAACTAAAAACTAATTAAAATGAAGTAGAAAATACCAAATAGACGCTTACATTAATTAAGTAAATTGTATTGTCTCATAATTTTTTATTGA
Source organism: Hemaris fuciformis (assembly GCA_907164795.1). Lineage (NCBI taxonomy): Eukaryota > Metazoa > Arthropoda > Insecta > Lepidoptera > Sphingidae > Hemaris > Hemaris fuciformis. Next base: position 983,544 of record OU015440.1, on the reverse strand, counting down.
AAACATTTTTATAATTGGAAGCGTCTCTAAGAAAACATTTTTAAAAGAATGCAGACGGTTGCCACACGATTTATATTTTTCATAACAGCAAAACAGAGCTAGCTGATTTGAAAGATAAATGAATTTTCAAAGTTACACTGTCTGCAGAAAATTAAAATAAAAATTGAAACAAAGGATTGACGGAAGAAAGAAGTATACACAGTAATATTCACGAACAGAATTACCAGCCATGAAGAGAATTGTCATATATATATCATATTGCTGAGATTAATAAAAAAAATGACTGCCTCGTGGTCTCGCGGCACAAGTATCTGCCGTGCGATCTAGAGGTCTTGGGTTCGATTCCCGGGTCGGGAAAAGTGTTATTGGGTTTTTCCATTAGGAAATTCTCAGTATCAGCACGAAGTCTGGAATTGTGCCCGAAAAACGGCAATAGGCTCGCCCCCTATTACGTGGGACTGATACATAATACATACGTGGCGTAATGTGGGTGCAGAAATACACCTCTGCCTACCCCTTCGGGGAATACAGGCGTGAGGTTATGTATGTATGTATCTTAATTAATGATGCCATAAATTTAAATCAATGTTCATTCTAAATGTGTTAATAAGAGACTCTAGCACGAGACCCCTACGTCAAAATAAGCCATGCTTTATCTACCATGAATGCAAATGGCAACATTTTACCCGGCCGAAACTATTCAATCGGAATTGGCTACAGCCGGGCGTGTTACAATGCCGCTGCACCCGGCCCGGGTATACCCGGTTATGTGCGGGTATAGCGGGTATAAATCGTCCCACTGGCGGATAATGGCGGATAAGTATTCGACGTGTATTTTTTTTTTTTTTTTTTTTTTTTTGTATTGTGCTATCTGCAATCAGTCTTATAAACTATGAGCAGATATGTTGAAAGGCGTCGTGAGGTATGGCGAGATAGGGCCAATGTCCTATCTCCCCGTATTAGAACAGCGGGGTCGCTCTCTTGAGTCTCTTAATCGCGTATGGTTGTAAAAGTAAGTGAGAGAGAGGATTGGGATGAACAGATAAACGCTGTTTGTATGTTGTAGAGTAACGTTTCGCTTCTTCAAAAATGGTTGGTATTTCCAAGTATTCGTGGATTTCTTTGTTATTGCTATACCATGGCGCCGCTGATATAACCCTCAGGATGTAATTTTGTACTCGCTGGAGACACAAGAGGTTGGATTTGCTGGCTGAGGACCACAGTTGTATACCGTATGTCCAGATCGGTTTTATTATTGAGCAATATACCCTGAGCTTGTTGCTTAACGTTAAGGCGGACTGTCTTCCCAATAGCCAAAGTAGGTTTCTAAAGCGTGAGTTTATTTCGTCGCGCTTTTTCTTTATGTGGTCCTTCCAGGTGAGCCTGCGGTCAAGGTAGAATCCCAGGTATTTAACACAGGTGGATTGCGGCAATAGATCTCGGCCTAGGTAAACTGATGGGCAGGTTTTGCGATTAAGCGTAAAGGTTATGTGGTGGGATTTTGGTGCACTTGCTTTTATTCGCCATTTGTTTAACCACGTGTTTACAGCGTTTAGTTGGTCCTGCAGTAGTCTGCTAGCCTCAGTACAATCGTGGCTACGAGTTAGAAATGCTGCATCATCAGCAAATGTTGCTATGGCAACTTGGGAAGATTGTGGGAGATCGCAGGTAAAGATATTGTACAGGACTGGGCCGAGCACAGAACCCTGTGGTACTCCTGCTGCGCAGTTGAATAGCGACGATCTTGCATCCCCAAGCTTAACTTGAAACATTCGATCGCTGAGGTAAGAAACCATGAGTAAGTAGAAGGAGTGGGGCAGGTATTTTTTAATTTTGTACAGTAGGCCCTTGTGCCAGACCCGGTCGAACGCTTGTTGAATGTCGAGGAAAGCTGCGGAGCAGTATTCCTTTTTCTCTAAGCACTCCCTTATAGTTTTGTACACTCTGTGCACCTGCTCTGTAGTAGAATGCTGTTTCCGGAAACCAAATTGGTGGTTAGGGATCACGTGCTCCGAGTCAAGGTAAGATGTTAATCTTGAGAGGATGATCCTTTCCCATAATTTTGATAACACCGGTGTTAAGCTTATGGGGCGGTAGGAAGATGCTTCGTTGTAGGTTTTGCCGGATTTGTGAATCATAATGATCTGAGAGGTTTTCCAGAGAATAGGCACATATGAGTTTCTGAGTGTTGCATTGATGAGAATGGTAAGGAAAACAATACACTTTTTTGGCAGTTCTTTCAATATTGTGGGAGTTATTAAATCAAAACCAGGAGCCTTTTTCTTAGCCATTCCCGATATTTGTCTGGCAACTTCTTTCGGAGAGGTGGGGCGTAGTGGTGGGCACAGTTGAAGGTCTTGCAAGAGAAACAGGTCTATTTCAGGATCCTCGTCGGTATCTGTAGCGTTTGGTTTAAAGACGTTAGCAAGTTGAACTGCAAATGTTTCAGCTTTTTCTTGGTCCGTTCGTGCCCACGTTGTACCCGATCTAATGGGTGGAGAGCATTGTTGGGCCTGTGAAAGATGTTTTGTGGCTTGCCAGAGGTTATAAGCACCATGAGCAGTTGGAGACATCCTCTCAAGTCGTTGTTTAAGCGACTCGTTTGCGGAGTGTTTAAGCAAATCTCTTAGCTCCCTAATTGCTCGGTTCAATTTAGTTTTGTCCTCCTGTCTACGGTACGTTTGGAAAACCCTGCGTAGTCGTCTTTTCTCTGCTATTTTCTTCTTAATTATAGCTGGTGTTGGGATTCCTTGCGATGATTTTTTCAGCTCGGGACTGGTAATCCAAGCGGCAACCTGGACCAAGTTCGTGATGTGCAAGCAGGCGTCGTCTATCTCGTCGTTACTTTTCATTGGGAGAAGTAGATTAACATTAGCTTCTAGGTACTCACGAAAGGAAATCCAATCTGTTTTAGCGTTGTAAAGACACTCAGAGGTGGAATCATGAATTATAATTAGAGAGCTAACGGTCAATATTATGGGTGTGTGATCTGAAGAACCATCTAGACTGGATTTAATAGAAGTGTTATGTTTACAGATGTTCTTTGTGATAAAAAAGTCTAGTAGATCAGGAGTTTTGTTGGTATCCGTAGGCCAGTATGTGGGCTCTCCTGTTGATATTGGAGTAAGTTTATTGATGTCAACAGCTTTTTTCAATTCCCTTCCTCTAGTAACTGTCAATCTTGATCCCCAGTAAGAGTGCTTTGCATTCCAGTCACCACCAGCTATGAATCGGTTTCCCAAATACCTGAAGAAGTCCGAAAACATATCCTCTTTGATAGCATGGCGCGGTGGGCAATAGATTGCCGAAACCGTGAGTGGTCCAGAGCAGTCTTCGACTCTCACTGTTGTAGCTTGTAAGTGAGGAGTGGAGTAAGGTTCCAGGAGGCAGTGTTTTATACTTTTTTTAATTATTATTGCTGTACCCGCATGTGGACCACCATCGGGATGGGAGGTTAGATATACAGAGTATCTTGGGATACATATTCTACTTCTAGATGTAGTGTGAGATTCAGATATTAGACATATGTCAAGCTGGTTAGTTGTGATGAAAGATTCCACCTCGTTAATATTGGATGCAAGACCATTGATGTTCCACTCAGCTACGTTAAGAGTGGTCATTTTGAGAGTTTTGAGACGAGAGTTGATATAAGCTCTACCAAGGAGCCTATTTGTTGAATTAAGAGATCCATTTTCTTGCTCTGGTCGAGTAGGATATCTTCTAATTTGTCTTTAGGTTGATGGGTAACTTCATTTTTGTTGCCTTGTAGAACTTCAGCGTAAGATGCTCGTTGAGTAGTGAAATTTGGTTTGTCTGTGGGCAAATTAGCGGGTATTGGGTTAGTTGGCGCTTCTGAAGACAATTGTGCATGTTGTCTCGGGGTAGAGAGTTTCTTTCTACGAGCCACGAGCTCTTTGTATATTTCACAACCCTTGTAGTTCGCTGGATGGTCGCAAGAGCAGAGGGCACATTTGGCAGGAGTTGTTCTGTCCTTCTTTTTGCAATCCGAACTTTTGTGTCCCTCTCCACATTTGACGCATCGGAATGGCCGCATGCAGTTGTTTTTGGAGTGTCCGTATTGTTGGCAGCGCTGGCATTGGACAATAGTCTTGGACTTGCGAGGATCTTCTATCTTGACACCTTGGTTAAATATATGTTTAATATTTTTAACTGCAGGATTATTAACGCTTGGTATTATGTTGACGAAGAAAGTAGAGGTGGGTTTCTTATCAGGACCATATCGTGCATTGATTATTTCACCACTAACTTTATTATTTGTCGCTTCGACAGCTTCGCTAATTGCTTCGTGAGGAGTACTGTAGTGGAGGCCTTTTATAACTATACGATAGCATTTGGAGTCTTTGGGTGTAAACGTATGTCCGATCAGGCCGTTGGCTCTTATGAGAGATATCATCTTGTGGTACACTTCGGTAGAGGTTACGAGCACGTGTAGTAGGTTTTTGTTAATTAATTTGAGCTTAAACTCGTCCTTGCTACAAGCTGTTTGTAGTAACTTTGAAAGTTCATTAATATCCTCTATGCCATTCAGAACGATTGGTGGTGGTTTCGGGCTTTTGGAGACGGCTAGCTCCTCATGCTGATCAAGAGGCAATCCACTGAAACGGTTGTTTGTGGATGTTTTTCCAGCTTCAGGAGAGCAGTCGCTTATTTTTCTTTTCTTGCTGATCCGAGGTTGAGGTACTCTCTGCCAAGGCGGGGGAGCAGGATATTGGGATTCATGTGCCTGAGGTGTGACATTCGGTGTTTGATCAGAGTCAGTTGTTGGATTTTTGCATTGGTCCGTGCCTAAGTCAGTAAGCGACGAAGATCGCTGCCTATTAAATAGACTTGGTAGTAGTGCTTGTTGAGTAAGCAGTTTGTGTTGCGGTTGAGAATTTTTGGGGTTATTCGAGTTCATTTTAGTTCCCACGAGTAGGGTCGACATAACGGTCGCTCACAGGGTGACGCCCATTCCTGTGAGAAGGCACTCTACAACGATGTGAGCCAGGTTCATCGAGGTCGGCGCTAAAGACTGAATCCCTCAGCCATACATCCTATCGGCGCGGTCCTCACCTTAGGATTGGGGTAATTTTTTAAAGAGGTTATCTTCCTCGTAGCCTGGGCGGTTAAGCCGAGACCACCGTTCTTACGAGACATGACCGCAAGGTTACGGTTAGTAGAGGTCATTTCCTACCTCCACAAGAGCTGACGGTTAAGCCAACTATTAGTAGGCTAGTTGACCGCCGCCTACAACTCGGCGTTTGTTGTTCTTTAGCACCACCCAGGGGACACGTATAGGGTTGTGGTTAGGTAACTCCTACGGACGCGAACAACATTGCCCCCCATTCGACGTGTATGCACTGGAAATAAGTCTTTCATATTTTGCGCAATTGTTCCGAGTGTATTTATGTGTTTTCGCGTTTGTATGTTCTGTGTTTGGTTTTGATAAGTGGGACGCGTGATTCTAAATGGAAATTTAATTAACAATATGGCTTAGAATGTTACAAATATTTAACTTAACATTTGGGGCGGTAAATTGTCTCTTAGATAATTAATTCTCCTACAAATTTTAATTGTATAAGTGGATTTGTTTTGGGACCTGTGGAAAGAGTGAGTGGGAGGTATATAGTCCGCCTTTATACACAATTGTATAGTAAGCATAATATATGAATAAATATATATCGGAGCAGGTGAGGCTTCGAAGTGTCTTTATGATGTGTGACGTCATATTGCCGACGGCACAACTGTTTGTTTATGGTGATAACTCATACTTTGAGTTTTCTTGAGTAAACTTTCACAATTACTGACGAGGCAGATAGCCCTGTATCGTTATGAATAGCAGTGACATCGTTATTACTGGAGGATCCATTTTGAGAAGTAATTTTGACAACCAACGTCAATCAAAGTTCCTTTTATTTCCCAATAAATCGGATGTTTGCTGTCCGCGCGTAGACCGATGAATGCTCTCTGCTGCAGCGGGCGTCTTTTTATAGACACTGGAGTGGGGCAACCGCCCGTGAGTGATTCTTGTTTATGCAAGAGCGATGACATAGCTCTCAGTATATGGTTTTACGCCGTTATATATATCCCTTGTTTCGGTGCCGAAATCGAACCCGCGTCTTCTCATAACTGCAAAATTAATTCTTAAATGAAGTGAATAAAAATAGCGTTGGAAGGTTCCTTTACATAAAGACATAGGTACATACATATGAAGCTAATAAAGGCGTGTTAGAAATGATACATATTGAATTCTCCACTATTTGCAACTATAATCTTGTAGTTGATGCGAATCTCATCCATTCCCTGCAAAGCCTTGGATACATAATCCATCAAACGAGCCGTGGGTTGGAGTAAGTAAACGAAATAATTTATTAACTCAAGACATCGGGTTATAAATGACTGTCGGTACTGCGGTTTCTCGGAACACAATTTAACTAAAATTTTGCTTTTGACTGCGGTTTTGTTCAGTTAAATTCAGTCATAATTCTCTTGTCCTGGTATAAGGAGTATATTTCATAAACTAAAGCAGTATATTACGAAAGTATATTGCCTCTACGGATATTTGATGGTATATATACAGGGGGGTATAAAGAGCGTGATCGAAAACTGAGACAGGCGATACCCATGATGATTGACAATTTTTGTTTTTACGTTTTCCTTACAACCACGTACTCGTGGTGTTATATATGTAGTTGTTAGAAAAACGTATTTTATTACATCGTCTCAAACTTTTTCGTCTGTGTAGCGCATGTCGCGTGACGGTCAGCCGTCAAGGCCAATATGGCGCAGTATTCAATCTTAAAATGAAAAAATATGGTAATGTACCAACTACGAGATATGGTACTATAATCTAAATATTAATAATATTTTTCAATTTTTTTTAGTTAAACCAAAAGAAGTTTCACTTGCATCGTGGTTTCATAAAACCACACAATAATTTTCTCGTTTCTTCATTCTGGGCGTGTTTTAATTTTTTATCGGATTTTTTTAAATGTCACGGTGTTTGTTATCACCGTGGCTGTTGCCTGTCTTAGTTTTCGATCACGCTCTTTATACACCCTGTATATGATGCGGTCCAAATCTCGTGTCCGATTGTCTACACACGACAAATACACACTATTAACTGAAGTTGATAATAATTATTATCAATCCTTATCTTTTTCAATCGATTCAAATAAACAATCACGATTCATCATGAGACAGTCAGTTTGGCCTAATAAGACGATCTATTCGCACATAGATTTATATTCTTCTATGGCATTACTAAGTTCGAGCAAGATCATTCGTAATGTATATCAATCTGGTCGGCTGTGACTGCTTAAAGCTCAAATAGTTAAGAACCAGTATTAACGCATGATTTATCTCGAAAGAAGAGTTGACTAATCAATATATGCTATAACTTTTACCATTCTTAATAACTACAATAAAATACAAGCAAATTTCACTCAAGTAAGACTCGAGATTGAGGCGCGCGGTCGAGAATCTCGACGGCCGTGGGTTCAAACACCAGGCACACACCTTCGACTTTTCGAAGTTATGTGTGTATTCACAAAGAATTATCACGTATTTTAACGGCAAAGGAAAACATCGTGATGAAATCTGCACCCTTAAAAGTTCTAAGGAATATCTTAGGTGTGTAGTCCACCAACCCGCACTAGGCCAGTGTGGTGGACTAAGGCCTAAACCCACACAGTTGTAGAGGAGGCCCGTGCCCAGCGGTGGGACGTACATATATGGGCTGATGACGATAATGACGAAATTGCACCCAAAGTATATTTGAGTTATTGTCATTTCTCACTGAATCCCATTCTGAAGTCTAGCACAGTCACGAGCAGAAGTTAGTGCAAAATAAATCAACAACCGAACCAAACTTAGCAGAACTATAATAAATTGCAGCCAAAGTACTTTCCAATCGACACATGCTGAGCGAAAATAAGCAAATTCTATAACAGTCGAGCATTTCTATCGCAAATATAATATGTTTGGACGGTAGATGCAATCAATTGCAGCTTGAACTTGGTACTGTGAGTACGGTGTGCATAAAACTTGTTTCTTGCGGAATTTGTCTTCATCCTAGCTAGTTTAAATAAATACACCCAACAATCACATACATAGTTCTGACCCCACATTTAGATACGGGTCTTGTGTCGTGGGTATCAGAAACTACGAGAGACTTTTCGGTCTCACAAACACCCAGACCCGGAACAAATATATGTGGATCACACAAACATTTGTCCCGGTGCGGGGATCGAACCCGCGGCCACTCGTTTCGCAAGCTGGTGTCTAGCCAACTGCGCCACGGGGCTATCAAATATACATACACATATATACACACATACATAACTTCACGCCTATATTCCCCGAAGGGATAGGCAGAGGTGCATTTCGCCAGGTATATATTATGAGTCCCACAAAGAGGGGACGAACCTATTGGCGTTTTTCGGGCACATTCCCAGACTCCAAGCTGCTACTAAGAATTTCCTACTAGAAATATACAATAACACTTTGCACGACCCGCGAATCAAACTCGGGACATCTAGCACCCATGGCATATACTTGCGACGTGAGACCACAAAGCAGGTCTTGGTCCTAGTGTAGATGAATTTATGGAGAAGAGTACACATCCCATAGCTTTGAAGTGGATATTACTATCCATTGCTGATGATTTCCGAATGGTAGGTAGACAAGCGTTGAAGATTGCGCTTAAGAAAACTTAATGCAGGATGTTTTTTAGCATGGTCCGATAATTTAAAATATTTTGCAGGTTGCCCAACTGGGGTGGTTGATGCTTACTGAGGCCTACGTTCAGCAGTGGTTGAAAATAAGCAGAATGTTTATTATAAAAAATAGTTTTTTTCATATTTTACGAATTCTGACATATACACTCTGCTGTAGAATCCGTAGATCGTAGATTGATTTGGTTGCCTCAAAATTTTTTGCTACATGCTTTCGACTTCGTGTTTTTTTTACTTTTAATCCGAGCTGCAAAAACAAGTCGTTCAGAGTGTTTGAAAACACAGAAGTTAGTTTGTTTCTATTACTCGTTTATGCAGTCGAGTTTCGTTCGTTCATATTTTAATTCGCAGTCATGCGCTAAATAATATTTTGGAATATGCATCTTCAAAAGGATTAATTGGTAATGTAGAAAAAAATTTATATTTTAGCGTTTTGATTTAAAGATGCACAAGTTAATGGGGAAATTAATAGTAATGTTATGTTTCATCATTATCATCAGCCCATATACGTCCTTCTGCTTGGCATGGGCTTCCTTTACCACTGAGAGGCTTTAGGCCTTAGTCCACCACGCTGGCCTAGTGAGGGTTGGCGGACTTCACACCTAAGATATTCCTCAGAACTTTCAGGTGTGCAGGCTTCCTCACGATGTTTTCCTTCATCGTTAAAGTATGTTTTTAATATTTGTGAATACACACCTAACTTAGAAAAATCAGAAGTGTGTACCTGGAGTTTAAACCCGAGACCGTTGAGATTCTTGACCGCGTGCCTAAACCTCGAGGCCATCACTATTTTATATACATACACATACATAATAAATAGTCACGCCTGTAGGCAGAGGTGCATTTCTGCACCCACATTGTGCGAGCCTATTGCCGTTTTTCGGGCACATATCCGTTCTGCTACTAAAAATTCCAAATGGAAAAAAACCCAAATAAAACAGCCTGTCCCAGGAATCGAGCCCGAAGCCTCTAGATCGCATGGTACATATTGTGCAGCGAAACCACGACGCAATCTTCTTAAATCACTTTGATTAAACACATAGCTTCGAAAAGTCAGAATTTGAGATTTCAGTGCTATTACCAAGATTCAATGGACCACGCGCCTAAACTTCAAGACCATCATGCCTAGAAGCAAAACGTGAAGTTCCTATATAAATGAGAGGCGCAATAACCGCGCGCGTTATTTCAATATTTTGCCACGAGATTTTCTATATTCTCTCGTCGCTTATTATTTCGCAATAAGGATTCCTCGTAGGGCGCCGCCGGACAGGTGTCAGTCAGTTGGGCGGAGTTATAATAAAGCCATTAGTGGGGTTTGGCACGCAAAAAACGGGCGAAAAGTTTACCAAAATCGTTTTTATGTTCTTAACGCTTTTTCCATTTGTGTAATGTTTTGGACGCCGCGTCTATTTCTATGTAGATTTTTATAACCCTTTGGTATTCTTTTTTTCTTTCTGATTTTGTAATTATGTCTTGATTTTTGTCGAGAATAAATTATCACTTGCTCTAATGGTGAAGGAAAACATCGTGAGGAAACCTGCACACCTAAAAGTTCTTAGGAATTTCCTTAGGTGTGTAGTCCGCCAACTCAAACTAGGCCAGCGTCGTGGACTAAGGCCTAAGCCCTCTCAGTTGTAGAGGAGGCCCGTGCCCAGCAGTGGGATGTATATGGTCTGATGATGATGATGATGATTTATCGAGAGCGAGATGTCACATTATCATACTCCTTGTTGTTAAAATTTATAATTTACCGAACTTAGTTATACTTTACCTGAACTTGTAATCAAATTACATCTGTCGATTTATCGAGGCAGGTGACTTACCTATTTCCAGCATTTTTACAGAAATACATAAAAATGAAATAAAATTTTAATAAATATTAATAAGTTTTATTTTATATTATTTTGTTAACGTATTTTTAAGATGATTTAAACTGTTTCACTTTTATTTGTATTGTCGTTCAGCTAATGTACTATTTAACTCGTTAATGTAAATAAACAGGTACCCAAGCTACGGGCTTGCCTATATTGGGACCTGTTGATACTCAAAAATGTATATGTTTTTATGAAATAAATTTCAATTTCAATTTCATTTCTTATCCCCGAGAGATTTCCCGGAGACTCCCGTTCGAGAGTTATCGCATCCAATTAAACATTGTAAAAACTCGATCCAAAAATGAGCCACTTATCGCCATTTGGGCGCTCATAATGAAAATTCCTCGGAACCGTTAGACATTGTATAATCGAATTCTTTTGAGCATTAAAAGTACTTTTGGTCGGAATTTAATTGTTCAACTTTACGAGGGAGACCGCTGCGCGAAGAACCCGCGGGACAAAATTATATGTTTCAATATATATCTGTATGCTATTACCTTTTGTTTCATTATAATTAATTTGTATTTTTAACGTATGAATTATTGTAAAGCGATCGTCGTGATGGCCTTGAGGTTTGGGCATGCGGTCGAGAATTGACTATACTGCATTCCATTTTCAATGAAGTGAAATCAAAATAGAGCGTAGACTCACAAGCAACGAAGATACTTTATTAAATAAATAAATACACCCAACAGCCACATTCATACATAGTTCTGAGCTCATACTAAGATAAAAGTCTTGTGCCGTGGGTATTAAACCACGAGAGACTTTTCAGCCTCAGAAACACCGAGACCCGAAACAAATATTTGTTGATGACACAAACATTTGTTTCGGTGCGATTATACGCGGTCTCTCGCAAGTATGTACGTTTATTGAGCCCAAAAATAGGCAAATACAGTTAATAGTATCATCATCATCATCAGCCCATATACGTCCCACTGCTGGGCACGGGCCTCCTCTACAACTGAGAGGGTTTAGGCCTTAGTCCACCACGCTGGCCTAGTGCGATTTGGCGGACTACACACCTAAGAAATTCCTACGAACTTTTAGGTGTGCAGGTTTCATCACGATGTTTTCCTTCACCGTTAAAGCAAGTGATAAATCATTGTGAATACACACATAACTTCGAAAAGTCAGAGGTGTGTGCCTGGGATTTGAACCTGCGACCGTCGAAATTCTCGACCACGCGCCTAAACCTCGAGGCCATCACTGCTTAGAATAGTATAATATATACGTAACCAAACAAACAAGAGTTTGAAACACATAAGTCCTGCCACTGGGCTAGGTAACCTGAGGCTATTGTCCGCCGCTTCAACGTGAAACTTATGTAAATTTATGTTAATCTTTTATCTAAAACTAGGGTACACGGCGCGTGTTTGCGCACTGAATTATAACCGAGTTTGTTCGGTAAATATCGCGTTAAAATAAAAAAAATGTTAATTTCTCTTGAGGGCTTGAAGGTCGTGGAAATTTGGATGGTCCAAGTTGATATATAATATTAAAGCCGACAAATCCTTAGGGAATTGTCTTAATATCATTAGGAATTTATGTTAAGACATAATATGTACATCTCATAAATTCATGCCTCGTGGTCTTGCGGTACATGTATGTGCCGTGCGACCTAGAGGTCCTGGGTTCGATTCCCGGGTCGGGCAAAGTGTTATTGGGTTTTTCCTTTAGGAAATTCTCAGTAGCAGCACGGAGTCTGGAATTGTGCCCGAAAAACGGCAATAGGCTCGCCCCCTATTACGTGGGACTGATACATACCTGGCGAAATGTGGGTGTAGAAATACACCTCTGCCTACCCCATAAGGGAATACAGGCGTGAGTTTATGTGTGTCATAAATTCATTCATGGCTAAAGTTAAATGTTACATGAGAATTTCAATAGATGTATGTATAGGTATGTATGTATGTATGTGTGGGTCTAATTATCGAAGTTTTGTACAAATTATTTACATGTAGATTGTAATTGTAACTAGTTGAATATTATGGCAGCCCCGTGGCTCAGTTGGCATGACACTAGCTTGTTAAACGAGTGCCCGTGGGTTCCATTCTTGCACCGAGACAAACTTTATTGTGATCTACAAATATTTGTTTCGGGTCTGGGTGTTTGTTAGACCTAAAACTATCTCGTAGTTTCTGACACAAGACTCGTATCTACGTGTGGGGTCAGAACTATGCATGTCACTGTTAGGAGTATTTATTTATTTGGTTATTGAACATAATTATGCCTATTTCTTTGTTTTATTATTTGTTTACAGTAACCAAGGCTGAATAAAAACCAAATAATTTTTTCTCGATCAACTCCCACGAGAGGTAATTTTATGCAAGACGAGTTAAAATAGATGTATGATATTACCGAGCAGCTGATGTCGCGACTATGAAATATCTTATATATAAAAATGAATCGCAAAATGTGTTGGTAAGCGCATAACTCAACAACGCCTGGACCGATTTCGCTAATTCTTTTTTTGTTGTGTTTGCTATTGTTAGGAGAAGGTTCTTATGAAAGAAAAAGTTAAGAAAATTGCGAGAAATTTGGTAAAAACAACAATTTAATTTTCTCATATAAACTGTTCTACCTAATATTCTGTCAAACATTTTATGTTTATCCCGTCAATATGGTCAATGGTCCCCTCAAATTAAAGAACGTATTTAAATAAAGGTTTTGAATCGACAACATATATCTAGAATATTCGAATAATTGCGTATTTTAGATTTTAAAAATGTAGAATAATGTCAGTAATAAAAAGGGATTGACATATTTATTGGTTGTCAAATATTTATGCGTGCGTTCAGAAATGTATTTTTAAACTCCTTGGTTGTACCTGATTTACAAACGAAGGCAGGTTCGGTAGTCATCACGCTTTGAAATCTAAAACACCCACAACTATGCAATGGAATGCGCTTGGTGTTAAGAAAATTGTGTTATTCACGTGACGATACTGAAAAGACAACTTAGAGATGAATTGGTGCTTGAGAATTCATCAATTAGATTGATCTAAGATTTCATTGATCCTAACGGGTATGACCGTTGAGTTCAAACGAATTCTGTTCCCGATTCGTCATGCCTTCGCAATGACGATTAACAAAAGATGTTTGTGATCTTTTAGACAATTAAACAATATATTAAAAATGTATATCACAAGGTGCATCATCATAATCAGCCCATATATGTACGTCCCACTGCTTGGCATAGGCCTTCTCTGCAACTGAGAGGGTTTAGGCTTCAGTCCACCACACCGATGCTTCAATGAAGAGAATTGAAACCGACTGCATCCCATCCCATATGTACATGTTTAATTAAATCATGACTTGCGGAGACACGATTGATGCATTTAATTTTCGTACTTATTTATTTCTGTATTTTTATCTCAATAAAGTGCTGAACTTAATATTTATTTCCATACAATCAAAAATAAAATTCAGGTAATATGTAAATATGTAACATTCAATGACTGTTAGGGGATACGAAGTTTTCCGGGTCAGCTATTATAAATGTTAATGTTTTGTTTGTTACGCTTTCACGCCAAAACTACTTAACCGATTATCATGAAAATTTGTACACATAGTCTTCGAGATATAAAAAAGGACATAGGATTCTTCTTATTAAAAAAAAATACGGAGGATAAAAGAATTGAAAAATGATTGAAAAAAGATTTGAATGACTTTTGGTATGCAGATGGGTGGGACCCACCGAAGTAACATAGGTGGGAATGGTTATCCTTACTATTATATAAATGTGAATGTAGGGATGTTTGTTACGCTTTCACGCAAAAACAAAAATTTTGGTATGACCATAAATGAGACCCTGTGAAGTAACATAGGCTATGTTTTAACCCGGGAAAATGTAATGTTCCCATTGGGATAAACATATTATTAAAAATACGAAATAACTGTCAGAGTTTCACTTTTACGCCTCAACCATTTGAATTGATTTGACCGTTTTTAAATTCAGTAAGTGCCATTTTGGGCACTAGGGCAGAAGGGTGAAAATTTATGATTATAATAATTTATCAATGCTGAATCATAAAAAATATAGAAAATAAAGTCAATAGAAAAAAAACATACCCCTAAATGTTAAACCCTTAAATGTTGACCGATTCTCAGACCTACCTACAATATACACACAATATTTCATAAAAATCAGTCGAGCCGTTTCGGAGGAGTTTGCCAAAAAACACCGCGACACGAGAATTTTATATATATGGCAAAACAACGTTTGCCGGGTCAGCTAGTTAATAATATTAATTGATGACGATACATTTAAAGCTAATTGGTCATTTGTGAATCCTTTATTAGCTAATAAATCCGACATAGTCAATAATTCATATTAATGTGCACGTTGGTATGAATATAATGGAATGGGTTTTTTATAACAAAACTGCCTTGTGGTCTCGCGGCGCAAGATTGAGTCATGCGATCTAGAGATCTCGGGTTCGATTCCCGGGCAAGATTTTATTGGGGATTTACCATTAGGAAATTCTCAGAAGCAGCACGAAGTCTGGATATTAACTCAAAAACGGCATTAGGCTCGCCCCCTATTACGTGGGACTGATGACCTGGCGAAATGTGGGTGCAGAAATGCACCTCTGCCAGCCCCTACTTCTTTCCGAGAGGTTATGTATAACAAAACTAGCTATCTGCCGCGATTTCGTCTGGTTGACATTTCAGTATCAGGGCACTGTACCACTACTGGGCATGTCCCTTCTCTACATCTAAGAAGGATTAGGCCTTAGTTCACCACGCTAGTCTAGAGCGGGATGGCGGACTACACTCCCAAGAAATTCCTAGTGGAGGCTTATATTCATATCATCATCATCAGCCCAAATACGTCCCACTGCTGGGCACGGGCCTCCTCTACAACTGAGAGGGTTTAGGCCTTAGTCCACCACGCTGCTTAGTCCATCACTGCTTTTTTTATATTAAAGGAGGAGGAGGCTTATATTAAATAGACAAACAAAGATGTTTTATATAATTCAAAAACTATTCGATTAATATAAATTATGCTTTCAGTTATAAAGACCAATATTACTAAGAAAGAAAACAGCCTATTTTAAGCCAGATACCTTCTTGATTAATCTATGTGTATATACATTGTTTAATCTCGGGAACCGATACATTTTTCTTTAACAGGTCTTGGGTTCGATTGTTGTTGTTGGGTTTGGTTTTATTTGTTTTTTTTTTGCCTTAGTTAAGTATTTCTTTGGTCATTCCACAAAAGTTAAACCATAATATTATATTCTTAATAACATGTTCCATTGTAATTACTACAGCGCGTTACGGTTTACGGTTTAGTAATAAGCAGTGATGGCCTCGAGGTTTAGGCTCGCGCTCGAGAATTTCGGCGGTTGCAGGTTCAAACCCCAGGCACACACCTCTGACTTTTCGAAGTTATGCGTGTATTCACAATGAATTAACTTTGCTTTCGGTGAAGGAAAACATCGTGATAAAACCTGCACACCTAAAAGTTCTTAGGAATTTCTTAGGTGTGTAGTCCACCAACCCGCACTAGGCCAGCGTGGTGGACTAAGGCCTAAACCCTCTCAGTTGTAAAGCAGGCCAGTGCACAGCAGTGGGACGTATTTGGGCTGATGATGATGCCTTATTCAAGAATTGTGTTGGTCATAAAAAGTCAAACTATAATACGTTCTTAATGACATGTTCTATTGTAATTACTACAACGTGTTACGGTTTAGTGGCCCGAGGCTGCGATCCTATCTATAACTATTATAATCTGTTTGAACAAGGACCTCTGTCTATGTAACGTTTCTAACAATGGAATTATATTGTACTAGCTTTTGCCCGCGGCTTTGCTCGAACTGTGTTTAATACGATGCTTGGGTGATGGAAGCGTCAGTTTAATAGTATATCAGTTTATTAGTATAAGTAGGTCGTTTGATATGAAATGATTTATTTATGAAACATTCTAGGTTTGACACTCTGTTCAGACACATATTTTTGGAATTTAAAACTGTGCAAAACTTGGGTGTTGACTTTTGGGAATATATGCAACGCCGCATGTTTGTATTTTTATATCATCATCATCATCAGCCCACATACATCCCACTGCTGGGCACGGACCTCTACAACTGAGAGGGGTTAGGCCTTAGTCCACAACACTGGCCCACACCTAAGAAAGTCCTTAGAACTTTTAGGTGTGCAGGTTGCCTCACAATTTTTCCTTCACCGTTAAAGAAAGTTATAATTCATTGTGAATACCCACAACTTGAAAAAGTCTGGGGTTCGAACCCGTGACCGCCGAAATTCTCGACTCGCGCCTGAATTTCGACATCGCAAAAGAACAGAAAACCTGTGTGAAACTGTAAGTGAGAGTGAGTTGTCCGTCTGGCGTTACAAGAAGAAAACCTACAATATTTTTCCTTCATTTCCTGTTGACTTTTCCCTATTTTCTGTGTCTTGTGTAAATGTTACATGTCTGAGTTTGCTGGACCAAAAACATCAATTACATTCACAGCAAAATAATAGTAATTTAATTATACATAATAACTTGTAGTCACTGTTTTGTGTAGTATGCAAGATTAGCCATAAAATAAATAGAACAACTTTTCTCAGGAACAATCAAACATGTTTCCTTCAGCAAACAATTACCAAGAATTAGTGAAGACTGAAGAATTATTTTTCTATTACCAAGAACACGACACAAAGGTTTTACAGACAAAAGAGAGACATGGAATTCATAAAGCAATCCCATATTTTCTTAACAAAACAATGTAAACTGGTAACTATATATTTTCCTTCATCCAATTTTATATATCTGCCGCGTAGTGCGCATTTCGTCTTTAAAACTACAATTCAGACTAGCTTTATATTTTTCTAACTGGTGAAGTGCTGTTTAAAATTCAGTTTTATATTGTAGTGGACAAGGTGAATTTTTCCTTGTAGCGTGCGTATTTGTCGTCAGACGTCCACATGTCGCCCTCGGGGTGGACAATTTAGGGACAAGCTTTAAAGAACAGTGAAACTTGTCAATTGAAACTCGCGATAAAACGAAATACCCTATATGAGGGATGAGTCGTAAGAACTTTTAGGTGTGCAGATTTCATCACGATGTTTTGCTTCACCGTTAAAGTAATTGATAATTCATTGTGAATATACACATAACTTCGAAATATCAGAGGTGTGTGCCTTGAGTTTGAACCCGCGACTGATGAGATTCTCGACCGCGCGCCTTAACATCAAGGCCATCACTACTTTTTTTTATATTTGCATTAGATCGTAGTGAACATATTAATTCAGCCCATAGTACAATTATTATGAGCTCTTTCGAATCTTTAATGAAAGATGAACGACAAGAGTTATGGGACTTCGTTATCGATGGAGATGAAGGAAGTTTCAAAATGAATCCTCGATATTTACGATGCGCTCTTACCACAGATTTTATGTACATAAATACATACATAAACTCACGTCTGTATTCCCTTAAGGGGTAGGCAGAGGTGCATCTCTGCACCCACATTTCGCCAAGTATATATCAGTCCCACGTAATAGGTGGCGAGCCTATTGCCGTTTTTCGGGCACATTTCCAGACTCCGTGCTGTTACCGAGAATTTCCTAATGGAAAAACCCAAGATTAGATGTATCAATCCTATTATTAATTTGCCTTTAAAAAAAGTCCATTATTTACTGCATTAGATTTCCCTAAGCGATAAAATTAGTTATTTTAGTTTATTTGATACATACCTACATCACGCTTGTAGGCATAGGTGTATTTCTGCACCCAGATTTCGCCAACTATAGATCATTCCTAAGTAATAAGGGGCGAGCCCATAGTCGTTTTTCGGGCGCATTTCTAGACTCCGTACTCCTGAGAATTGGCCGTGAGGCCGCCCCACCACGGTTCCTCCTTTTAAAGGCTGGCTGCGTGACGTCACTTGTAAACGTCGAAAGTTTCAAAACTACCTTACATTATACGTACCGCAAAAAAAAACATACAAACGCATTTAGTATTTCCAACACTTAAGCTCCTTATATTCTTTGAACCAGAATAAAATAAGCACAGCCCCTAAACTAAGCCCTGATACAACGACACCCGGTTAAGACGATCTCCGCACTATAAATTGGAATGTATATCTGCCTGGCACGAGTGTAGTGGGCACGCGATTTCCTTACCGTACGCGCGTCTGTGGTCACAAAAGCCCAGCCGTCCTTTTTAACAGACGTTCGGACACCCTCTACAATACCATTCTGTGGTGCCTTTTATATGGGTATATCAGGATTTGAAAATTTGATACGTTAAAATGGAGTCCGATAACGAAGTTTATTGAAATGCTTGTATTTGTGCGGTTGTTTAGAATAGTGAACTAACTAGGTCTATGACAATTGGATATTGTATCAAATGGAAAATAGCAAGAACACATGTCTTCTTTGATATGAAGTTGTGTTGGGGTGAAAAGAACTACATGAAATATCATTGACTGTTAATTTCTTAGGAATAGGAGTTCCTGGGAATATAGGATATTTGGGTTAATTAGAATATATCCTAGGCTATAAGTTATATGAGCCTTTTTTATAGCTTAAGTCTTACAGATTATAATAGTCCTCACCAAATGGTTAGTGTTAACAACGTATAATATAATGAACAATATCGTATCATAACCATATATATAATCTATTCAACTGACCTTTACAAATGATTTAAGGAGGATTAGTGGCAGGGCGGGGAGGAAAAAGAGAATATAAATCAATTAATGTTTCTTATGATTTTGTTAGAACAACTATACATACACATCATCATCAGCCCAAATACATCCCACTGCTGGGCACGGACCTCCTCTACAACTGAGAGGGTTTAGGCCTTAGTCCACCACGCTGGCCTAGTGCGGGTTGGCGGACTACACACCTAAGAAATTCCTAAGAACTTTTTAAGTGTGTAGGTTTTATCACGATGTTTTCCTTCACCGTTAAAGCAAGTGATAATTCATTGTGAATACACACATAACTTCGAAAAGTCAGAGGTGTGTGCCTGGGGTTTGAACCTGCGACCGCCGAAATTCTCAACCGCGCGCCTAAGCCTCGAGGCCATCACTGCCAACATACACATGCTTAGTAATGTTTAAGATCTAGTTTTCAAAGCTTAAGTATATTACATGCATAATCTCACGCCCGTATTTCCCGAAAGGGTAGGCAGACGTGCATTTTTGCACCCACACTTAGCCAGGTATGTATCAGTTCCACGTAATAAAAGGCGAAGGCGAAGCAATTATTGCTGTTTTGAGGGAAAATTTCAAGACTCCGTGCTGCTACAGAGAATTTCCTAATGAAAAACCCAATAACATCTCCCGACCCGTAAATCGAACTCGGGACCTCTATATCGCACAACCCAGACTTATGCCCCGAGACTACGAGGTAGTCAAGCATAAGTCTGGTTCCATACGCGCAAAAACACACCAATATCAAATCCTTCCATTCGACCGCACCCAACAAAGAACGATTGGAATAGTTCATATCCAAGTTTCCAATCGACTGAACTTACTGGCATCATGTCGGTGTAGATGTTTCTTCTCTTTGAATATTTTGTGTATCATGCAGTGTTTCGGATTTTTTCGTCATAAATTTTTCAATTCTTAACTAGTAGTATTGTGTAGACCACCTTAGTACCTAACTAAGATTTTAACATCAAGCAGTGTTTAAAAAAAAGTCTTCGACAATTTCTCATTAGTTAAATTATCGAGTATCTTAGCAACTAAGATTTTTTATAAATAATTTATATACTAGAGCTTAAGTTCCTTTGATTTTAAAATTGGTATGGTGGGGTCACTTTTTATGGTGACTGCCTCGTGGTCTCGCGGTACAAGTATGTGCCGAGCGATCTAGAGGTCCTGGGTTCGATTCCCGGGTCAGGCAAAGTGTTATTGGGTTTTTCCATTAGGAAATTCTCAGTAACAGCACGTAGTCTGGAATTGTGCCCGAAAATCGGCAATAGGCTCGCCACCTATTTATTACGTGGGACTAATAAATACCTGGCGAAATGTGGGTGCAGAAATGCACCTCTGCCTACCCCTTTGGGGAATACAGCCGTGAGTTTATGTATGTATGTACTTTTTATGGTAATTTCCGTAAATAATGACCCGAAAAGGTTTATCAAAGAACCACGATTCAATTGATAGGCAGATACCTATCTACATTTATCTCAATTAAAGTTATAAGTTTCTAGGCAAGGCATACGCTTAAAATGGCCCAGCCGCCAATAATGATTACATTTCTTTAATAACTCATTATGTAAAAGCAGGGACTTATAAAATTCTAACTCAACATTAAACTAAAAGCCTAAAAAAATTGCATTGCAAAAACCATACGGTCTAAAATAGCATTAATGACTTTATGCTGCAATTATGTATGAAATACACCAACATTACAGCTAGCACCGAAATATTCCGCAGTCATTAATAACATGCACGTGTTTAACGGTACTTGATAGTTCAATATGTAGTATTTGCCCGCTCCGAGCTTGGAAACAAGTGTACCGCCTCGCTTCTATTAATGCGTTCTTTCTACGTTCATTGTTGGCTGACAGCCGCAAATCGGGACAAATTCAGCATGAGATTGATTTACGGTTCGTGGTCTCGCGGTAAGTATTTGCTGTGCTATTTAGGTCCCAACTTCGATTCCCAGATCTGGCAAAGTGTTATGAGTCTGGTAATGTAACCGATAAACGGCAATAGGCAATCCCCTATTACGTGGGACGAATAAACAATTGGCGAAAGACACCCACAGGTGCAGAAATGCACCTTTGCGTACCATTCCAATACAGGCTATGTATGAATGTATATAGTTAGCATAAAGATACTACCTAGCCGGCAAAATTGTTTCCAGTGACTACTGAAATTCTTCCCTCACTATGGAGTGCCTAATTGACAAAGAAATATAATTTGTGCTTTCACAATGACTTATCACTTACTTTTACGGTGAAGAAAAACATCGCGAGGAAACCTGCACACCTAAAAGTTCTTAGGAATTTTAGGTAGTCCACCAGCCCGCAATAGGCCAGCGTGGTGGACTAAAGCCTAAATCCTCTCAGTTGTAGAGAGGCCCGTGCCCAGCAGTGGGAATTATATGGGCTGATGATGATAAAATAAAACTCATTGTCGCTAGCTCCTAGATTTTAGAACCGAGTAGTCGTTGAGAGCGTATCGGCCCAACTATATAATATTACAGAGGATTCTAGATCTCAAATTAATTGCAATTACGACACGATACTCGTAAATACTCCAAGTGGCTTTTGCTTAGTCTGTCAAAGGATTGTTTGATACGTGATATTGCTGTTACTTTTTAACAGCTGTTATGTGTGTTTTTGAATCAAGTCAAATTCGTGATGTTTCGGAAGTCCCCATATATACTAGTGGCGGTACCTACTACCATAGAAGCCCAAAAGCCCAGCTAGCCTTACATAATTCCGAATAATATTCTTTAAGCTTTAAATCTTTATTTAACAAAAGCAATTTTTTTCATAGTTGTAATGGAATAGGCGTTTGTCTTCCATCTCACCTGATGGAAAGTGTAGATGAAGACGAAGGTGGTACACGCCCATTCAAAAGAAACCGGTTCACTCTACTCTTAAAGGCTCCAGAGTTCAACTTATCAGGAAAAATAGACCCAGGCAGGTCGTTCCGAATCTTGGCGACTCTCACCAAAAATGAGCTGTCAAACCGTTTAGTTCGAATTTTATATATAAATGAGAATATTTTAACCCCACAATAAACAATTATAAACTAGACATTGCACAATTAACGTGTAACGCTTTTGGGCTTCTATGGAAGTACTAATCCAAAATCATGCTGTTGTCTAAAATGGGGTATGAATCCTGAATTTGCCAGTTAGTCCGATTTGTATGGGATTTGTTGTTGTGCACTCAATTAGCACAAAGGCAATATCGCGCTATGAAACGTCTGCCTCCAGCGCAGATTTTGAATACAATCCCAATCAATTTAAATCGAATTATAGGCTGTTCTTACAATAATACTCATAATCGATCATTTGATAGTTAAGTCCGATTTGTTTTTATTTATTAATCATTTGACAAAAGAAAAATTACAGCATTTAATATTATCATAGTATGTTTTACGACGTAATGTGTGTATTTATGAATTATTACGTACTTTAACGGTTTTGGGCACGGGCCTCCTCTACAACTGAGAGGGTTTAGGCCTTCGTCCACGCTGGCCTAGTGCGGGTTGGCGGACTACACACCTAAGAAATTCCTAAGAACTTTTAGGTGTGCAGGTTTTATCACGATGTTTTCCTTCACCGTTAAAGCAAGTGATAATTCATTGTGAATACACACATAACTTCGAAAAGTCAGAGGTGTGTGCCTGGGGTTTGAACCTGCGACCGCCGAAATTCTCGACGGCGCGCCTAAACCTCGAGGCCATCACTGCTTGAAAAGAAAATATTCTAATCCAAAATTGTTATTTACTAATCAAATATTAAATATTTATGCCCTATGAAAGCCAAGCATGCAATTGTTCCTAAAAATGGTAATATATTTGCTTTCAATGTATATGGATGTATACACGGTAGGTACATATACCAAAATAACGTTTTTACAAGTTTTGTCTGTCTGTCTGTCTGTTTGTTCCGGCTAATCTCTGAAACGGGTGGACCGATTTTGATGGGACTTTTATTGGCAGGTAGCTGATGTAATAAGGAATAACTTAGGCAAAAAAAAAGAAACGACTGTTAGGCGGCGTAATATATAAGTGTTAATAAAATTTGGATAAGCGGTAGCTGAAATCGCGTGGAGAGAGTTCTCTCCCAAGTTATTATATTTTATTTTCTTAAGTTATTTAAAATCATTTTTTTAATGTCATGAAAAAATATTGTTTTAGACACTTAAAATAAATCATATCAAAGACAAGAGAATCAAATGGTGCAGTTTATAATTATAATTTATTGCTTGCTCCTCTAAAAGTGCCTTCCATGGTGAAAATCCATTTTTTAATGTTACGCATTTATGTTTGGGCCATATGTACCTTTCTACTTAATCGGTCATGAAGATCAATACCGAATGGCTGTGACATACAGCTCACAGAATCTCTCGTTACTTTATGTTCTATTTTGACGGAATCGTGCTCACCATCGAGAGCGGTGTTGTTGCTTTTCCATATCATCGTCAGCCCATATACCTACGTTCCACCGCTGGGCACTAGCCTCCTCTATAACTGAGAGGGTTTAGGCCTTAGTCCACCACGCTGGCCTAGTGCGGGTTGGCGGACTACACACCTAAGAAATTCCTAAGAACTTTTTAGGTGTGCAGGTTTTATCACGATGTTTTCCTTCACCGTTAAAGCAAGTGATAATTCATTGTGAATAGTGAATACACACATAACTTCGAAAAGTCAGAGGTGTGTGCCTGGGGTTTGAACCTGCGACCGTCGAAATTCTCGACGGCGCGCCTAAACCTCGAGGCCATCACTGCTTGAAAAGAAAATATTCTAATCTAAAATTGTTATTTACAAATCAAATACTAACTATTTATTGCCTATGAAAGCCAAGCATGCAATTGTTCCTAAAAATGGTAATATATTTGCTTTCGTGAGTGAAAATGTTTATAGTGATGTTTTGAGAATAGCTGCGAACCATTTTGGCCTTGCGCTTTTAATTGCCATAACTAAAATATGTTGTTTTGTTGGAGAAGTTGGCATACTTCCACAAAAAAACCTCTGGTTACAACTCCATTTATGAAATCCAATTTATTCCCTCAATTTAACAGTATTTTTCGTTCGATTTTGGCATTTAGGTAAGCCGATTTACTGTTCAAATTGTAGTCTAAGATAAAGTAAATAGGACTGTCATGTACCCTCATAAGGGGTTGTCATTATAAATAACTACATCATTTAAAGAACTAAAAGAAATACTTTATTTATACCTGTAAATTATTATTACTGTTTATTAGAAATTTTCCGAATATTCATGAAAATTTAAAATTGTCTCATTAATATTTATAGAAATGGCCAAAAATTTAGTCGAGCACTAACAGCGTTCGAATGGTAAAGGTTCCGTTTAATACTATTAAATAATAGAAATTTAATTATTTCGAGAATTTTTCATCATATCATCATCATCAGTCCAAATACGTCCCACTGCTGGGCACGGGCCCCCTCTACAACTGAGAGGGTTTAGGTCTTAATCCACCACGCTGGCCTAGTGCGGGTTGGCGGACTACACACCTAAGAAATTAAAGCAAGTGATACTTCATTCATTTTATTCCGAGGTGTGTGCCTGGGATTTGAACCTGCGACCGCCGAAATTCTCGACCGCGCGCCTAAACCTCGAGGCCATCACTGCTTCTGCGAGACTTTTTACCCAACGTAATAGCGTAATAACTGGCGAGAAATAATTACGATTGACTCATCATTCGACATAATTACATACACGTTTTCAAAATACACGTATTTACAAAGTAAAAAGACAAGTATATATAAGACAATCATACGGGTTTTATTATAGTCCCGCTTTTGGGCAAGATATTCTCTGCAATAGTGTAACTACAGTTTTAGGCGTGGAAGTTACTATATTTTTCACATGTCACAATTAATCATCATCATCATCATTATCAGCCTAAAGAAGTCCACTGCTGAACATAGGCCTCCCCCAATGACTTCCATAGTGACCTGTTGGAGTCAGCCTGCATCCAGCGACGACCCGCGACCTTCACCAGGTCGTCGGACTATCTTGTGGGTGGACGTCCTACGCTGCGCTTTCCGGTACGTGGCCTCCACTCGAGAACCTTTGGGCACATGTAATTAATGTACTCATTAAATTGAGGGAGATTCAGGTGTGCGGTATTTTAAGTCCAGACCACACTTTTAATATGTGGGATTGCTATACTACAAATATACCATGAATTCTAGTAGTGTATGAAGTAAGGTCTATTGAATTTTACCAGCGGAACCCAAAAAGGGTTGTCCAGAAACGTGACCTCAATTCTTTATCGAAATACATCATTAGAATTATAAGGGAATACAATTTAAATATTCTCAAGAGAGAGGATAGGTCGTGATGGCCTGGAGGAATAGGTGCAGGGACTGTATAGAGTTCTGATCTCCGTTATTTCACTGGCAAAAAAATAAAATACTTTTTTAATCCATGTATTTTATAACAATTTTTCCAGGAATAAAGTTTTTTTATAAGTTTTTTTTGGACATAATTTAAGACAGCTAATTCATAATTCGTCATTTTATAGGATATCAGTTTATAAGGTGTGATTCCAGCAGTAAGATAAATATAAGTTAAAGTATAATATAAATGATTGCCTCGTGCTCTGGTACAAGTATGTGCCGAGCGATCTAGAGGTCCTGGGTTCGATTCCCGGGTCGCGCAAAGTGTTCTTGGGTTTTTCCATTAGGAAATTCTCAGTAGCAGCACAGAGTCTGGAATTGTGCCTGAAAAACGGCAATAGGCTCGCCCCCTATTACGTGGGACTGATACATACCTGGTGAAGTGTTGGTGCAGAAATGCACCTCTGCCTACCCCTTCGGGGAATACAGGCGTGAGGTTATGTATGTATGTAATATAAATGAGTCACAAGTTATATTTCTAATTTCACTGCATAATAAACTTTCTGGAGTGCCACGCGGTTTCACCGCACACTGTGGCCTACGACCCTGGGTTCGTTTCTCGGGCAGGGCAAAGTGTTATTAGGTTTTCCCTTAGTAATTTCTCAGTAGCAGCTGGGAGTCTGGAAATGTGCCTGTAAAATTTCAATAGGCTTGGCCCCTACTACGTGCGACGAAAACAATTGGCGAAATGTGGGTGCAAAATGCACTTCGGCTTACCCCTCTGGGGAATACAGGTGTTAGGGTATGCATGTACATAATTAAAGTATCTATGGAACTTTCTCCACAAGTTAATTTTACGTTAATCGTTTGTATAACAGTACTACTAAGTACATAATGCAAATTTTAACTTCTAAAAACTAACAAATGAAAACATTCAACTTGCAAGCGATTATCTCACTCTACCTTCCCAACTATTAATAATTCTTTTCTAAAAAAATCCAGGGGAAACTCTCGTAAAATCTCATAAAGTAGATAAAGCCAGAGTGGCGCTTGCTCTGGAAAGTCGCGTCCAATCAATGAGTGCGCCAACCTGGCTGACAAAGGCTCTTAAGGAGACGCGAAACTGTATTACGGAATCAAAGTTAGCAGCCTTTTCAGGTCAGGTAGGTAGAGAAAAAAAACTTAATGTAGAGAAAACTATCTGTTTCTCCATAATTAAATTCTTATTGTTTTTGAAACCAATGATATCGACGTCAAATGAAAGTGCTTTTTACTGACCTCGTATAAAACTGGAATCCTATTTGATGCAGAATTGATTTTTATGTTTGGAGCTTCTAGTGAAATATATGAGTTTACTCCCAAAATATATGTTTTATATTAATTTATTATTATAATATAGTATGATGTGGATTAAAAGTCAATGATACGAAACTAATTTATTGAAATATGAGGTGTTTGAGGTGTGCATGTTATGTTTTCCTTCACCGTTAAAGTACCTACGTAATAATTTATTGTGAAAAAACACGTAACTTTGTAATGTCTGAGGTGTTTGCACCTGCCGAGATATATGCAACCACGCGCTTAAACTTCAAGCGCATCACGACTTTTATACAAGTATTTTTTTAGAAGTATTCAAAATAGCCGGTCAATTTTCAAAACAAGAGCGAAATTTCAAAAATTTCCGAACGAAATTGGCATTTGTTAGTAAAACGCCCACTCCTGTATGGACGAAATAATTGAAAACCACAACGTTAATTAAAATTCCATCATAGATCGGCTACGAGCTGTGCCTTAACAAGTACACACTTACCCGCCGTCCGAAACGGTATTATGTAATAAAACTAGTGAATTTACTCCGAACACCAATAAATTTTATTTATCCCCTATCTTTACATATTTATATAGAGTTTTAGGAGCGGCCGTCCGTGCGAGTTTAATTTTATAGAGGATCATTCTGTATTTTTCTCTCTTTCTATTTTATGATATTTAACAGACAAGCATTCTATAATTGGGAAGACCATTATAGGATGTTTCAGTCGGTTGCCTGTGTCTGGCTGTGTTCAAGCCTTCTTTTTTTAATGGCATGGCAAAGTGCAAGACAGCCCCGTGGCGCAGTTGGCTAGACACCAGCTTGCGAAACGAGAGGCCGCGGGTTCGATCCCCGCACCGAGACAAATGTTTGTGTGATCCACAAATATTTGTTTCGGGTCTGGGTGTATGTGAGACCGAAAAGTCTCTCGTAGTTTCTGATACTCACGACACAAGACTTGTATCTTAGTGTGGGATCAGAACTATGTATGTGACTGTTGGGTGTATTAAAAAAGTGACAACACCGAATCGGTTTCTAATTGCGGTGCTGTCTGAATAAAGTAGAAAGTGGTGAAGGAAATCCATTACTCGCCACTGAACGAAGTATGCTGGTTCAAATAAGCTTGAAGCCAAGCTGCGTATGCTATGAGACCGAAAAGTCTTTCGTCGTTTCTGATACCCACTACACAAGACATGTATCTTAGTGTGGGGTCCGAAGTCAGAACTATGTATGTATGTGACTGTTGGGTGTATTTATTTATTTAATAAGCAGTTGATATATACCTCATAGATACTCATCAGTCAGAACTCACGTCTTACCACACAACACCAATCAATTGCTGCAGGCTCCGTGCTGCTACTGAGAATCAATAAGAATATTTAAGTCCACTCCAGGAAACTACTATTACAAGCTAATATTTTAGATTTTTTTATTAGAATGCCTGAGGCATTATGTCTATAATTTTTCACGAGAATTATAAAAGGAGAAGCAAAACTGCATGCTGAAATCAGTGTTGAAAAAATAAAATTTTTACGATTCGCATATTCCACTATCTGGATATCGCATCAATATATATTGCGCTATTATCGTGAAATAATTTATGTGTGTGGCGGAAATATGTTAAGTTTTGGATATTTCCTAAAGGTCGGTTCTTTTTTTACCTTGACAATGGCATACTAAAGGTATCACGCGTGTAAGTACGAAATAGTGGGAGCAGTAGATTAGAAAATCCAAATAAAATATCGAAGACTCAAAGATTCCTTCCCTCACAAATTATGCCGTTACAGTCAGGGCAATATTCCTCTTCCTCTTTTGCACTTTTTGATGGCTTGTGGAAGTAGACCCTTTATTCAGTGGCGGTACTTCCATAGAAGCCCAAAGACGTTACACGTTAATTGTGTAATGTCTAGTTTATTATTGTTTATTGTGGGATCAGGATATTCTCATTTATATATGGAATTGCTTTTGTTTATTAAGGTTTTAATCTCAAAGATAGTTATTCGGCTTTTGGGCTTCTATGGAAGTACCGCCACTGCCTCTATTAGTACCCAACCCTCCTTGATTTTAAGGCTTCGGTTTAGAAATCAGTTAACACCTGATTATTTCATCTAAAATAGTGATTTTTTGTCTACTACTCATTATTCCAAGAAGGATTCATTGTCAATTTTATCAATATAGGTTTGAGGGGGCCGATATTCCTCACCGTCTTCAAACTCTTTTTTTTATAGGTAACTTATAGCAACAGAAATGAGTCCGTGACTTTGGCAGCACATTCAGTGACACTGTTGAATTTGATCTCCTTCAGTCACTTTTTGGGATAGGTTAGGGATTTATCCCTTGTGGCAAGGGAGGGTTAGAATCCCACCACGGTATCCCCTATCTGTCGTAAAAGCCTACATAAAGGAACACTTGGGGCCGCTGGGCGCGCTGCTGGGGGCAGCGCGTCCTCACGATAAGTGTCCCTGAGAGGGGCGGCGGCACCGTGGCCTGTGTCCGTCATAGGCGCTCCCCCACAATCGGGCGTCCGAACCAAGCTAGTGGGGGTGCAACTGCGCCCCCCACAACTCCGAGACGGCTGAGACATATTATATTGTCTCGGAGTCGCATCGAGCGGCTGCTGTATCATTGTGGGTGCTTTTTGCCCACACACCGTGGACGCTCCATTCGGCGCGAAGATGGCCACCAGGGGGTTTTGGTCGGTATGCTGACATAGGGATTTTGTTAGGTACCCAGACCGGCATTAACATCAGTGCGGACGTGACGTCAGCACGCGCCGGGTTGGAAGGTCGGTGACCCTGACATACGCTTTCCGCCCCCCTCCCCCAGGGTTGGCGGGAAGTAGTGCCATAACCAACTTTCCCCTTGAGAAAAAAAAGGATTTATCCCTAAGATACTAGGCTAAGCTTCATCTCCCAGTGTCAATTCTGTACTTGCCAATGTTGATCTTCGATATAGGAGTTACGATGTAAAGAGAAGTTACTATTATGTAACTCAGCAAACGTAAATAAGCAATCACATCTATTCTATATTTAAATTCGAAATAACATGTTTCCGCCTACGTTCTCTAGCATAAAATTTTAAATCTAAAATTTCTCATTAGCCCTCATTAAGTTTTGAATCCACGTAGCGTATCGGCGGCGACCTAATTACGCTCAGCAATCAGGCCAATGACGCTCTGTACTTTTTGTTGCATTGGTTTGGAACGAGCGAGCGAGTCACCCGAATAGTGATTACCATCTCCTTGACATTTAGAGGGTAATCTGTTGATATTTGGTAAAAGAAGTACCTATACAAAAACAAAAGAAGTCGTGATGGCCTCGAGGTTTAGGCACGCGGGTCTATCTCGGTCACGGGTTCAAACCCCAGGCGCACACCTCTGACTTTAAAGTTATGTGTGTATTCACAATGTATTATCACGTACTTTAACGGTGAAGGACAACATCGTGATGAAACCTGCACACCTAAAAGTTCTTAGGAATTTCTTAGGTGTGTAGTCCGCCAACCCGCACTAGGCCAGCGTGGTGGACTTAGGCCTAAACCCTCTCAGTTGTAGAGGAGGCCAGTGCCCAGCAGCGGGACGTGTATGGGCTGGTGATGATGATGAATGATACAAAAAAAAGTGGACTTCTGCACCCATGCTTTGACAATTTATTTGTCAGGCATATATCCAGACTCCGTGTTGTCAAAGTCATATCAATTGTTTATTCAAACAGACTTAAAAGTGCTTTTGAATCGTCAATTTAGTCTATTGCCGCTTCGCAGCAACTGAGAATTTCCTAATGGAAAACGCAGTAACATTTTGCCCGACCTGGGTATTGAAACCGGGACCTCTAGATCCCAATCATGTACCACGGGATCACAACGGATTTAATTTCAGTATGTATTATATAATGTATTAACATTCAATTTTTACATTCATACAAGTAGTTCATATTACTATGTACTATATATGTGTGGTCAAACATTTGCATTGAGTAAAGATAACTTGAATGAAACGCCTTTTAACACCTTTTAAATTTAAAAAAGAAGTAACAAGATTATTGTCTATTGACAAAGATTTCAAATTTGGTCTTTTTAACAATATATAAACAATTTTAATAAAGTATCTAGAAATCTGTGCCCAAGATACAAGTAAAACATATTCCCACGTTCTCATTATTCAATACGTCATTGCTATTACGTCAGCCAACGCGAATTATACCCCGAGCCTCATTAAATAATCCTGGCTTTGTAATATGACTGCGACGCGGCGGCAGTAATTTCGTGGCCGAATTGACATCGGAATACGGCGGGGACGCCGGCATAAAATCTGAACAGCAATGCACCTAATTTAATAGGAGTCGCTGAGATCCGGTTTTACATACAAAGATAACATCAGCCATTTGACATACACAGATTTCACAGCCCCGTGGCGCAGTTGGCTAAACACCAGCGTGTGAAACGAGAGGCCGCGGGTTCGATCCCCGCACCTAGACAAATGTTTGTATGATCCACTAAAATTTGTTTCGGGTCTGGGTGTTTTTGAGAACGAAAAGTCTCTGGTATTTTCTGATACCCAGGACACAGGACTTGTGGATACTAGAATTAGTGTGGTGTCAGAACTATGTATGTGACTGTTGGGTGTGTATTTATGTATTATATGTATGTATCACGCCAGTTTTTCCCGAATAGGTAGGCAAAGGTGCATATCTAAATCAACATTTTGCCAGGTATCAGTTTCACGTAATAGGGGGCGAGCCTATTGCTGCTTTTATAGCGTATTTTCAGACTCCGTGCTGCTACTGACAACTTAATGGAAAACCCAATAATACACACCCGGGACACAAGTCGTGATGGCCTTGATATTTAGGCACGTGGTCGAGAATCTCGACGGTCGCGGGTTCAAACCCCAGGCCTACACCTCTGACTTTTCCAAGTTATGTGTGACTACACAGTAGTGTAGTCACAAATAATTATCACGTACTTCAACGGTGAAGGAAAACTTTTTTTTGTGTAGTCCGCCAACCCGCACTAGGCCAGCGTGGTGGACTAAAGCCTAAACCCTCTCAGTTGTAGATCCTTACCTCATATACATTCCACTGCTGGGCACGGACCTCCTATACAACTGAGGAGTTATACCTTAGTCCACCACACTGGCTTAATAAGAAATTCCTAAGAATTTAATTTAATATTTTTTAGGTTTCCTTACAATGTTTTCCTTCATCGTTCAAGTAGGTGACAATTCATTATATTACACACATAACTTTGAAAAGTCAGGGGTGTTTGAACCCGCGATCGCCGAGATTGTGACTCGATCGAGCGCCATAACTTTGAAGCTATTAGGATTCCAATAAAACTAGTTTAAATCTTGTTATAAGTTCTGAGGGATCGTGTACCTACAAATAAAATAATTTATAAACATAAATAAACACACAAACCTAAATGTTTTTGGAAAAAAGAAAAACAATTAGATAATTAAATGTAATAATAAATCAGCATAATAAAATATAAACGTATAGATGTATATTAAAACTGTTAAAACACATACATATGTACTATACATACATACATAACCTCACGCCTGTATTCCCCGAAGGGGTAGGCAGAGGTGTATTTCTGCACCCAAATTTCGCCAGGAATGTATCAGTCCCACGTAATAGGGGGCGAGCCTATTGCCGTTTTTCAGGCAGATTTCCAGGCTCCAGGCTACTACTGAGAATTTCCTAATAGAAAAACCCAATAACACTTTGCCTGATCCGGGAATCGAACCCAGGACCTCCAGATCG
Source organism: Hemaris fuciformis (assembly GCA_907164795.1). Taxonomy (NCBI): domain Eukaryota; kingdom Metazoa; phylum Arthropoda; class Insecta; order Lepidoptera; family Sphingidae; genus Hemaris; species Hemaris fuciformis. Next base: position 950,839 of record OU015440.1, on the reverse strand, counting down.
CACGGCACATACTAGTGCCGCGAGACCACGAGGCAGTCTTTACATATGTACTATGTACATAAAAATATACTTTGGTGAAGATTCATTCATTATGTCTTGAACCATAGACGAGGCTCACACATTCTTATCTTTAGAGGTCAGAGCATTCAAAACAGTAAAGCGAAGCGAGGTAATCTATTTAAAATGTCAGGTAAAATCGGCAGCATTCCAACTGCAAATTGGCCTCTAACTTGTTAATTCCAGAGCCGGGCAATCAATAGTTGGCGATATTGTTTTGTACGTCACGCTGTATCGTAGTTTTTGTTTTATTCTAACAACAAAATGGTTCCCTCGGGATAAATATCATCACGTGCGCGAACCGAATGTTCAGATAAAAAACTACATGGAAAATATCTATCCCGAAATGGTATTTGGAGACAGATTGCAATTTCGACATCGGGAATTGACTATTTCAATAGTAGCTTGGCGTTTGTGAAAGATTTAAAAAAGTGTAAATTACTCTAAAACCATGAGTCAATCTTAATGCTTATACGTACATACTCGTCTACTAAGTGTTTTCTCCTATTACTTCTTTCTATTCACTTTATTCTACCCTCTTTATTTTTCCTCTTTTTTTTATCCATCATAAGGTTACCTGGAAGAAATTGCATAGAAAGATGAGGCTGCCTCTTGTTTTCTTTTTTTAATGGCTGAGTTTCGTTATATTATTTTGTATATGTACAAGAAAGTGTTAATAAATAAATAAATCGTTCGGAATACTCGACCATACTGTAGTTGAAAGCTTTCTGATTCGAGACTACAATAAATATACATCAGTGATGTCAAAATAAAATTTGGTCAGACTCACTAGTTTTAAAACACAAACCTAAACTAGGCTTCATCGTCATCATCATCAGCCGAAACACATCCTATTTCCACGAAATAACATGGACTTTACAATTAGGCCTCACTTGTTTTTTTTTCTAAGAAGATTTAAACTCTTCAAACATATTTATTTATTTTACACAAGTTTACACGTACAGGACATACAAGTAGTAAAAAGTATAAATGATACATAGCGTATGCAATGAATTATTGTCCCACAAGTAACAGTCTAACATGGTCCCCTCACTAGGCAAGCCTGTATGGAGGGGTCCCATTGTATCGATATAATTATATGAGTCTATTGTATTCGCTCACGAGTAAACTTATAACTTTTAACTAATTAGGTAACACTTATTCTCTAATGAAAAACAAACTAAAATATGTTTGTCAGATGCAGGTGGCCCAGATGTGTTATGAATAGCAGTGACATCATCATTATGAGGATTCATTTTGAGAAGTAATTTAAACAATCAACTTCAATAAAAAATCCTTTCAATTTCCCAATAAATCGGATGTTTGCTGTCTGCGCGTAGATCGACAAATGCCCGCTCTGCTGCAACGGACGGCTTTTTATAGACACTGTAGCTGGGCGACCACCCATGAGACATTCTTGTTTATGCAAGAGCGATGACATAGCTCGTCATATATGGTTTTGCGCAAATATATATTTTTAAATGAAACTTAAACAGTAACAAAAATAACACATTTACATAGATATATACATAGATACTGCCCTGTCCACCCAAACTGCGGGGAGTGGTCAGTTTGAATAGCGGCGGGATTTATAGCTCCGCTGAGGTGCGACCCGAGGGTGCAAATATTGACGGAGGGTATCTAGTGTTTTGTCAACCGCCCTTCGCAAACAACGCCGCGATCATAATTCATGGTCATTGTTGTTTCGGGTTAAAGGGATTTTTACACTCAATCCCTTAGGACTGTGATTGACGCGTCTGATAGATGGAGTGTTGAATTGTGTTGCCATTGGATTTAGGCTCTTGTAAACGTGATTAGGGTTGTCTTTTTAAAGTGTTGTTTTGTCAATTCATCTTTGTACTTCCTAATTGAGAACCGAAATTGGACAAGCTTAACATAGACAATCTGGAAAGGTTCGGAAATATTCAGCTCACATTAACATCTTCATGTCATGATAAAATCAAATTTCGATGTATTTATATTTACGACAGGCTGGGATAGAAAAATCTCTTGTATCTTAGTGTAAGATCAGATATTCTATTACTACATACATACATAAACTCACGCCTGTATTCCCCGAAGGGGTAGGCAGAGGTGCATTTCTGCACCCACATTTCGCCAGGTATGTATCAGTCCCACGTAATAGGGGGCGAGCCTATTACCGTTTTTCGGGCACAATTCTAGACTCCGTGCTGCTACTGAGATTTTCCTAATGGAAAAACCCAATAACACTTTGCCCGACCCGGGAATCGAACCCAGGACCTCTAGATCGCTCGGCACATACTTGTACCGCGAGACCACGAGGCAGTCAGTGTTCTATTATTAATTATGGCTTTATGACTGTTTTCCATGACGTAGCGGGCTCAGCCCAGTATAACTGATTAACGCAACTATACTAAATCTGAAATAGACTACTTCGTTGATCCCGTGGCATAGGGTTTCGACGTGTGATTGAAGAATTTGGGTTCGTTTCTAGGAACGGGAAAAGTGTAATTCGGGTTTTCTACTAGGAAATCCTCGATAATAACACGGATTGCAAATATGCCCTAAAACTTAAGTCAAAGTCAAAGTCAAATTATCTTTATTCAAATAGACTTTTACAAGTTCTTTTGAGTCGTCAATTTTACACTTTTTTATATTTTTTAAACTATTGCCGCTTCGAAACGTGTTATAGCTGTGGAGAAGAAACGGCAAGAAACTCCCTCAGCAACACGACATGTCATTTTTTTTTAAATAGCAATAAATGTCTTTTTTTAATTACATTATTTAAATTTTACATTGTAAATGTCATAACGATACAAACTATAGCAACAAAACAAAACTCCGATCAATTTACATTACTCCCAGGGCTTATTATCTTCAATAAAATCTGAAATTTTATAGTATGCTTTTTTGTAAAGCTTATCTTTAATTGATTTCTTAAACTTTGTCAAGGGAAGCTCCCTAATAGCCCTCGGAATTTTGTTATAGAAGCGTATACATTGCCCCATAAAAGAGAATAATACAGGACAGAATAATACAGAACAATATACTTGAGTATAATACAGGTCGTATTATGTAAGTAAAATACATTGGTTCAGTTCAGAGTGTTCTCGCAATTATAAGCTTTAACTTTCAAACAATCATTTATTTTAACCTTCCAAAAATACCAATATATGAGCGTTTAAGCAGTTTTTCGCATCAGATATCACGTACATAGCAAACTCATCTTTAAAATAATACTGTATTTCAGCAGATCACTGTGTTTAATAATAATGTGTCAATTTCAACGCGGGGGTGATGCGGGCCGAGTAGGGAGCGCGGGGGGGAGAGGTTCTTGTCAACATTGACTGGAGAGATGGATGATTTCGTAAATATTGAGTTTATATTTTACTAGAATTTACTAGCGCCATCACACAGTGTTGCAAAGTTTTTTTTTGTATAAAAAGTATCAATTAGGTGCATAACATAGTAATTTATTGGACTAAAAGTAACCTTCTACCGTTCTCAATGTTCTATAATATGTTTGTAACAAAATATCATCAAAACCAGTTTAGTGGTTTAGATGTTAAATATAAGATTAATTTTGCTATTCCATCTTACGAATCTCAATATTTTAATTCAATAGAAGGGTAAGAAGTAATATTTGTCAAATGTACATATTTGTTTGTTCATTCATCATCCTTGCCTAAGATCCTGTAAGCTACTCTATATATATTTTTTTTTATAAAGAATTTCCAGGAACATATATTTTATCAGTAAATCAAGTCTGCAAAATGAAATTAATTACCCGTCGTAACTACAGAGCAAGTGAAAGATACCTGGCAAATGAAGAAGTTAAAAGAAAACAACTTCCCTCAAGGAGTCGTAATTAAAGTCTCGTTGAAGATTTGTCGGTAACTGTTTTTCTCCGCAAACTCGGCACTCGGATCCTACGCTCTCGCCGTGGCTTCTGAACTTTTGAGTTCAGGTTTAACTGTTACTGCGGTTGCGGACTGAATTCAAACGTCCTTAGCAATCTTTCTGTTGATTTCTTAGCGATTCCTGTGAGTGTTATTTACTTTTAATGCTGCAGCATGAATTTTTATATAGTGCTGAAGAAATGGAGAGTAGTTTTTGGTTTACATTGGTCATATAAGTGATCTTATAAGACAAAGTTTTTTTCATTACAGTAATTGTAGTTATTTTTGGCAATACGCTTGAAATGAAATGAAATTGCTTTATTTGGTCACGTAGGCAATCAAATAGCACTTATGACAAGTCAATACAGAAAAGAAAAATCTTTTATTATTACATTATAATTTAACTATGGTTCATTTTATAAACTAGTCACAAAAATTAAGGGATATAAAAAATCAATCCAATTTTTTGTGTGATTTTCAACGAGTTGTAACTCCGAAGAAAATGATTGTACAGAAAAAACAAAAAAAGCAAATTGTAGCTCCAAGTGTCTAGTCTTCAGATATGACCATGAAAAATTTTTGTCATGTCCAGGTCTGGAGAAATCCTAAGAAAACTACAAACAAAAAAAAATTCCAAATTTTTTCTCGTCTAAAAAAAGGTCCACGGGCTTCAAAAAATTTTTTTTTATTGTCTCGTTCAAAAACTCTTTTAGAAAATTCAATACCCTTTAATTTGACGTAACCAAAAAGCCTGTACGATGATTTGCCGCGGAGTTATCGTCAATCAAAGCAAAAAAGTTCTTTTGGACTTTGATAATCAATAACTCCGGAAATAATGGTCATATAGGAAATCAAAGGAGGGTTTTGAAAACATTACGATATTCTCTATGAGAAAATGTAAACAACTTTTGGAAAGGAATTTTTTTTGAATTGAAAACTGGGACTGAAAAAAAGACAAAAATTCGCATAATTAAGGATATTTGGATAACTTGGTATAACTTTGGATAAAATGGATGAACGAAGGATATCGTCGGTAATTTTTTAACCTCAAAGTGTCCCCTAAAATCCCTGAAAAATTCAAAGCGCTGCGATTTTTTTTTCATTGTGCCCCGAAGCTTCAAATCCTTTGTTTTTGCCAAAATCACCATTATGAGCAATTTTGTGATTTTTATTCATTTTTTCAATAAAAAAAAATTCTCTCAAAAATCTTTATTTTTTTGATCATAGAGATTAACAGTTTAAGAAATTTGAAAAAAAAAACGTTTTTTTTTCGAAATTTTCTCGATTTTTTTCGACTGCTGTTTACCGCTGGTGGTTTTGACGAGCTTCTCAATCATCACGCTCGGTAGTGATTCGTCGTCTACCTTGACCCGGACGACGATCGTAACTTTGAGTCGCGTTAAATCGGACATAGGCACGGGTGACAACAACTGTAGCCCTCATGAAGGAGGGTAACAATGCGAGCCACATCTGTGGCAGCTAAATGTCGACGACGCATACCAAAAGGTGATTATCAAAGAAAAGCTTACAGAAAATTCACGTAAGAAATTTAAGCTAGAAAGAATACAAAAAAATCAAGTTTTGTGTGAAGAAAAGCTTAAATCCGCGGGGGGTATATCAATTTGTTTTTATTGAATTTTTAAAATGAGATTTGAAACTAAGGCAGTTGTAGCGGTCAGAAAAAATTGAATTAATTTTCTTTTGACAATAGTAGAACATTCTGAAGAAGTTTTAAAAAAAATTGATTTTGTTTTTCAAATTTCTTAAACAGTTAATGTCTTCGATTAAAAAATAAAGATTTTTTTAGAGAGAATTTTTTTTATTGAAAAAATGAATAAAAATCAATAATTGCTCATAATGGTGAATTTTGCAAAAACAAAGGATTTGAAGCTTCGAGGCACAATGAAAAAAAAATCGCAGCGCTTTGATTTTTTCAGGGATTTTAGAGGACACTTTGAGGTTAAAAAATTACCGACGATATCCTTCGTTCATCCATTTTATCCAAAGTTATACCAAGTTATCCAAATATCCTTAATTATGCGAATTTTTGTCTTTTTTTCAGTCCCAGTTTTCAATTCAAAAAAAAATTTCTTTCCAAAAGTTGTTTACATTTTCTCATAGAGAATATCGTAAAGTTTTCAAAACCCTTCTTTGATTTCCTATACGATCATTATTTCCGGAGTTATTGATTATCAAAGTCAAAAAGAACTTTTTTTCTTTGATTGACGATAACTCCGCGGCAAATTGTCGTATAGGCTTTTTGAATACGTGAAATTAAAGGGTATTAAATTTTCTAAAAGAACTTTTGAACGAAACAATCAAAAAAAAATTTTTGAAGCCCGTGGACCTTTTTTTAGACGAGAACAAATTTGTTTTTTTTTTTTTGTCGGTAGTTTTTTTAGGATTTCTCTAGACCTGGACATGACAAAAAAAATTCATGATCATATCTGAAGACTAGACACTTGGAGCTACAATTTCCTTTTTTTGTTTTTTCTGTACAATCATTTTTCTCAGAGTTACAACTCGTTGAAAATCACACAAAAATTTGGATTGATTTTTTATATCCCTTAATTTTTGTGACTAGTGTATAATTTGTACAAAAATATTTACGTTTTTTTTTATAATTTATTTTTAGTTTTCATCAGGAAATACATAATATCTTATTGTTATTATTTTAAAGTAAATAACGAGATGGACCTTGTGTATTTCCGAAACGTCACGTATTATTTTAATGGTACCACCGGATCCAAACGCGACCCTGACTGAGAAGACCCGGCGAAACAAACTCAGCGGCTCACTTTACTACTGGAATTTACGCGGCGCGACCCACACCTGAGTAGATCCAGCGAGTCCAACTCAGTGGGCATGTATTTGGTCCAGTAAGGATAACATAATTATATTATATGACCTTACTTGATGCTTACGTAATACAATATGGGACTATAAAAATCTCTGAGAAAATGAGGGTGTTAAAATACATTTTTGCCTTTGTTTTGGAGATAGGTATGTATTTTTGTAATATAGCAACGTAAAAAAAATTGCACAAGTGTTGGCAAGAATGCTTTAGTATTATGAGTGGAGGGCTTAGAGCACCGTGCTGGCCGAAATTCATCAAGGAGAATTCTCATCTATACAGGTTTCTTCATGTTTACTTTCACCGAAATAGTTATTGAATGTCATATTATGAATGTTACTTTTGGAATTCAGATAAGTGTTTTTCTGGGACTAAAACCTACCTCATTCATTTGATAACACGTTTATTTCAACATTATAATCAGCCAATATACGTCCCACTGCTGGGCACGGGCCTCGTCTACCATTGAGTGGGTTTAAGCCTTAGTCCACCATGCTGGTCTAGTGCGGACTACACACCTAAGAAATTCCTAAGTTTATTTGCTGATATTAAACTACAGGCTTCGCCCATCTAAAGAGGCTATTCGCTGACCAAACCCATCTCCTTAATTGAGAGGAGGTCTTAGTCCAACACGCTGGGTTACCGAGGTCGGTGTCAAAATGATGACTTGCTTCCTATTTGGAAATAATCCACAATTTCTTAAAAATACACTTGATAATAATTTATGTGAAAATGACATCATTGAGAGAACATCAGGTGCTCAAATTGCTCCCAACCTCTCCCCGAGGACATTAAAAACAGTGACTAAGCCACAGCTATCAATACGGTTATAATATTATGTTTTAATTGAAGGAGATCCATGAATTTTGTCTTTGAGTACAAAGAGGCTGTAATGCCGTCGGCTACAGGGACGCACTCGGCTCTTCAGTACCACTTAGGAGGGAAATGTACACTTAACATAGATCTGAAAGTGGTTTCTTTTCATGAGTTAATTGAGATATTTATTTGTACAATCTCTGCTCTCATCACGATTTAGTTCTTTTATAGTATATTTATGCTCTCAGTTTGAATTTGTAGAGGTAGGTAGTAAAGTTCATTCACACGTATAAAGCTGTGCTTAAAGACCTGTAGTTTAATGTATGTATGAAAATTGCTATTTATATGGGATATTTTCAGACTACGTGTTGTTAGAATTGTCATTGCCAATAAAATTTTATCGATCGATGGAATGAACGCAAAGCCTCTTCTTATGTAGATATTTATACCAAGACACCAGACACTATTTTTTGTGATGGTATTAAACATTTTAAACTGTTACATCTCCAATCAAAAACAATAACAATGGTCGACGTGTTCCCATGGTCCTATTTTTCAAGGTCATATGAAGAGTAGCCCGGCATGAGAGGGTGCGAAATTATTGTGCGCTAAAAAGTAAAAAATAATTGCGTATTCTTCTATAATGTAATAATCAACTTACTTTTTTTACTCATCAATATGTAGATACGACCACTACAAATCTAACTCAACACATACCTATGAATAACACACAATGAACAAAATATTTTTAGAGTTTTTCTAAGTAAAATGAAATGAACAATATTAGATTACTTAATAGTCAATCAAATTATTACGATAATATAATGTAGTTATAGTTATTGTTATATATTATATTGAAGTCGTGATGGCCTCGATGGTTAGATACGCAGTCGAGGATCTCGGCGGTCGCGGGTTCAAGCCCCTGGCACACACCTCTGACTTTTCCAAGTTATGTGTGTATTCACAATGAATTATAACGTACTTTAACGGTGAAGGAAAACATCGTGAGGAAACCTGCACACTTAAAAGTTCTTAGGAATTTCATTGGTGTGTAGTCCGCCAACCCGCACTAGGCTTGCGTGGTGATTTGACGATGCGAGAGGCGAGAGCGGGGTCACGGCGGGAGGAGAACTGTCAAGTGGACACGCGGGACACGCCGGGACTGCGCCGTGGTTACTACTAGACGCGGTGTTGTCACTTTACTGCGTCAGGATGCAGCAATGTAATGTAATATACACGTTATATTATGCGAGAGAGAGATCATTGTGGACTAAGGCCTAAAACCCTCACAGTTGTTGAGGAGACACGTGCCCGGCACTGGGACGCATGTGAGTTGATGATGATGATTATGGGACGGTATTAAGTAAAGTGCGTCGTGGTCTCGCGGCACAAGTATGTGCCGTGCGATCTAGAGGTCCTGGGTTCGATTCCCGGGACGAGCAATGTGTTATTGATTTTTCCATTAGGAAATTATCTGTTGCAGCACGGAGTCTAGAATTGTGCCCGAAAAACATATTACGTGGGACTGATACAATACTGGCGAAATGTGGGTGCAGAGGTATCTCTGCAGAGGAGTATTCCTCTGCCTACTCCTTGGGGAATACAGGCGTGATATTATGATGTATTAAGTAAAGTTTTTTCATGTAAAGTATTTATAAGGAGTTGCGCCTGTCTATCCCTTCAGGTTACTAATGTTGCACCATATACATATATTATTATTTGACTGCCTCGTGGTCTCGCGGTATAAGTATGTGCCGTGCGATCTAGAGGTCCTGGGTTCGATTCCCGGGTCGGGCAAAGTGTTATTGGGTTTTTCCATCAGTAAATTCTCGGTAACAGCACGGAGTCTGAAAATGTGCCCGAAAAACGGCAATAGGCTCGCTATTATGTGGGACTGATATATACTTGACGAAATGTGGGTGCAGAAATGCATGTCTGCCTACCCCTTAGGGGAATACAGGCGTGAGTTTAATATGTATGTATGTGTACATATATTACAGTTTATAAAATATAAACACACATCTAATATTCGTCTATGTAAAGTTTCTGAATGCTCACCTGCTCGCCATCTTAATTCAATACTAGCCCGTAGGGACGGGCCTACGATAATCAAACTAACACGATTCATTACATTGTGAACGAACTTTCAAACCATTATCGATGTGAAAAGGATTGATTAGCGGCCAACGTGAATTGGAGCCAAATTACTGGTAATTGCATGTTTTGATTCAGGTGTCTCGGTAATGGAACGGTCAACTTTGTTAATGGCCATGTTAATTGGCTTGGCTTTATTAATTGTGATTTTAAGTCTAGGTATACTTGTTCTATAGTGGCGTGTAAGGTTATAGAGTGTCTTACCCATCTTGCCTAGTGAGGGATTATTATGGGGTATTATTGAAATATTTTTGAAATGATACGAAAAATGACCAATAAATTCTCTGTACGTAATTTCCGAAAAACAAGTTATGAGTTACAATCACCTCCTACCTCTCATCATCATCAGCCCATATACGTCCCACTGCTGGGCACGGGCCTCCTCTACCATTGAGAGGGTTTAGGCCTTAGTCCACCACGCTGGCCTAGTGCGGGTTGGCGAACTACACACCTAAGAAATTCCTAAGAAGTTTTAGGTGTGCAGGTTTCATCTCCTACCTCTCACAAATACCTAACGTTAAACATGACTTACTCCAAATTAAAACACATTGTTTTTATAAAAATAAAGCGCATTGTCTGGTGTAATTTGATCCAGTTATATTTCAATTAATTTTGTTTTTTTCATTTTTTATAAAAAAAATGTCTTGTCAAAAGGACTATATTATTGCCTACATGATAAACAAACGATCATTTCATAGTAATTTATATTCTCTCTCTGCTCTATTTGAACAGCACCGTATTTCAAGTGCAGTGACGTCACTTCGCTGTGGAAAGATAAAAAATCACAGAACAGTTGGATAAGACTAGAAAGGAAATGTCAGCATGCCGAGCGTGTCGTACCTATGATTAGACTGTCATATGTTTGACACCGCCGCTTCTTAGTAATTCGGGTTGTGTGTAATATCAACACTTTTGTAAATGCGTGGCAACCAATAGCAGCCCTTCATTTTTGCTTCTTTTTTTATCATTGGTCGTGTGATCGAAGTAGAATGAACAGGTCACAGACAAGCGGTGATACTCGTCCCCATACAAAATACTGTCTATTTCCCTAACAATCTTATTCATCTGTTCTGTGTAAAAGTTAATATACAGGATGTATTCAGACCGTGATCGGAAACTAAGGCAGATAATAGCTACGGTGATTACGAATTGATGAGCGTTAAAAAAACCGACAAAAAATAAATAAAATAACGTTTTTCTAACAACCACATACATTAAATACCTATGGTTGTATGAATATGGCTGTATATTATGCGATAAAAACTCGAACACCTTAACAGATGTATTCAGAACTGTTGCGTGTACTGTTCCATTAAAACCCTATTCATTTGCTCCGCACTCGCGTCTCCGCAATGCATTGTACGCATAGTATTAATGGATAATATTAAGTGGCCGCAGGCTGTGTAAACTTATCTACTATGTGCTTGCTAATAAATTATAAATACACCCAACAGTCACATACATAGTTCTCTGTCACTGCCTCGTGGTCTCGCGGTACAAGTATGTGCCGTGCGATCTAGAGGTCCTGGGTTCGATTCCCGGGTCGGGCAAAGTGTTATTGGGTTTTTCCATTAGGAAATTCTCAGTAACAGCACGGAGTCTGGAAATGTGCCCGAAAAACGGCAATAGGCTCGCCTCCTATTACGTGGGACTGATACATACCTGGCGAAATGAGGGTGCTGAAATGCACCTCTGCCTACCCCTTCGGGGAATACAGGCGTGAGTTTATGTATGTATGTACATAGTTCTGATCCCACACTAAGATACAAGTCTTGTGTCGTGGGTATCAGAAACTACGAGAGACTTTTCGGTCTCACAAACACCCAGACCCGAAACAAATACTTGTGGATCACACAAACATATGTCTCGGTGCGGGGATTGAACCTGCGGCCTCTCGTTTCGCAAGCTGGTGTCTAGCCAACTGCGCCACGGGGCTGTCATCGTTAGGGTTTCAGAGAAAAAAAATGTGTAACCCATTTACTATGTGGAAAGTTTGTACATATTTCTACGTATTTGTAACTATAATGCTTGAAACTGTGGAGACAAGAGCCCTTAAAAGCTTTCTATTCAATGTTAGAATATATTTAATTAAAACTTATACATTATTACTGGAATACTGTAGTAGCGTTTTTAGTTTAAAATTTTTGAAGTGGAATGTTCATGTATGAAATGATATAGGTAAAAATTTAGTTAGTTAATCCTTAATGTCCGAGTCATAATTTAGAAAATTTAGATTAAGTCATCATCATCAGCCCCATATACGTAAATTCTAAAGAATTTTTAGGTGTGCAGGTGTCATCACGATATTTTCCTTCACCGTTAAAGTACGTGATGATTCATTGTGAATACACACATAACTTCGAAAAGTCAGAGGTGTGTGCCGGGGGTTTGAACCCGCGATCGCCGATATTCTCGACCGCGTGCCTAAACCTCGAGGCTATCACGACTTCGTAATATCCTTTTTAATATAAATTAAGTATTTGTCAAATAACTAAATAACCCAAGTGAAGTCGACCCACTAATCATAGTTCAAAACTATATTGCTTTTATGTAAATTAATGTTGTAAATGTTGTAGCTGTTGTATTTTACAATAAGTTAAATGTATTATATTAAATTGAGTTTCACTTTCTTAAAATTCATTTAAACACAATTCAAAAGAAAGATGTGAATTTCGTAAGCTACAAAGGCACGTAGCGACACTAGATGGTGTATTCTGGAGGCTTAATGTATTACAAGTATTAGGCATTTTAAATGGTAGACTTTTTTTTATAAATCTGTATTATCGTACTTCTAAAGCGGAGGTAATTTTATAACATGTCTTTTAAATTTGGATTAAAATATAATTCTTTAGAAGCTAGAAAAAGGCGCACAAAAGTGACGTCAATATTATTTAAACACAAGCGAGGGAAAGAGAAAATATTATAGTGCCGTTGCATACCCTGTGTGTACAATATCATATCATATTATTCATTAGCATTTTCGCCAATATACGTCCCAGTACACGGGCACTAACTTTACTTTCTCATTAAGCTATGGAATAGTTTGGCAGCCCAAGTATTCTCTCCTTACTAACATACAATTTCCTTTAGTTTCAAAGTTCAGCCTCTTAGCATAGATTATTATATCAAATGACGAGATTTAGACGTCTTCAGCTACTTGATACTCTATTCGAAGCACTTTCTGCTTACCAACAGTTTCATAAGATTACGTTGACTAACTACAAATTGATTGTTAATTCTACTGAAGTATATAAATAAATAAATACACCCAACAGTCAAGTGCATACAAGTTCTGACCCACACTAAGATACAAGACTTGTGTCGTGCGTATCAGAAACTACGAGAGACTTTTCAGACTCACATAGGTACAGCCAGACCCGAAACAAATATTTGTGGATCACGCCAACATCTGTCTCAGTGCGAGGATCGAATCCGCGGCCTCTCGTTTCGCAAGTGTCTAGCCAACTCCGCCACGGGGCTGCCTATGAAATAGTGTTACGAAAATTCCGACATCTTTATCAGCTATATTAGACGAGATCCGTCCAACTTTAAGCGATGCTTCATCGCTGTCACCAACTATTGTTTGCATTATCTGGAATTTGAATCTCTAACTCTATAGCTTAAATTAACTAGGCTACTCCAACTTAAGTTAGTCATAAGTTTAGCAAACTTCGTGGACTAGATTACGTTTAAAGGCCATTCTCTGGTCGGATATTATGTTTTATTGATTAATGTACGACTGTTTGGGGACTTGGTAGAGATAGCCAACGAAGATCTGTTGCTATCATTTTAAATTAGGACAACCTGGAAACTAGTTTAAATGTATGAGATAAGATAGTAAACTGAAATTATTTTATAAAGATTAACATTAATTCCATTTGTGAAATGTGGTTGAAATAGGCTAGTCAACGACGAGAAACGAAAATATAACCGGTTGACACAATTTTGTCGACCTCTCTGTAACCGCAGGTACCCGGTGTACCTGCTAGGGCTACTGTGTTTATCACAGAACAGCTGAATAAGATTAAAAAGGAAATAGACAGTATTTCCCTTTTATTTTTCTAAGTAGGTTGAAGTTTAGGCGCACGGTCGAGAATCTCGGCGATCGCGGATTCAAACCCCAGGCACGCACCTCTAACTTTTCGAAGATATGTGTGTATTCACAATGAATTACCAAATCTATTATCAAGTCTAATCGTAGGTTCGACACACTCGGCATGCCGACATTTCCTTTCTAGTCATATTCAACTGTTCTGTGGTATTTATCACAGAAATAAGTCCTTATTTTAATGCTGTTCAATACGAAATTTCCTTGAGATAAAAAAAAGGACTTCCACTTATAAAAACATTATGCAGGGCAAGTCGCAGGTAAAAATAACTATTAGTTAAATGTGCCGTAAGTGGAACCATAGTGTCATTTCAATTCATAAAATAGAAGAACGAGCGCTTCAGAATAAGACCTTACATCCCATTCATGAAGACTAATATTAATTTACATTTAAACTCAACTTGTTAATGTAATGAAAAAATACTTTTCTGTGGCTTTGGAAAAATAAAACGTGATATTGCGCTCAAATGTGTTAAGAAATTGTTTTATTATTTTTTACTCGCATCTGCCCGCGATTTTCATTGCGTGAAAAACAGAGTTTGCTTTAGATAAAAATGCGAAATATAAAACTGAACTTATTAATTTATAACAGTTATTACGTCATCATATTAGCTTTTTACCATTTTTAATAAAAATTAAACATATTCACCAGTGTTAGTACTTACTTTACGCCAGTTACATTTTAATTAACTTTGTATTTTTTAACTGCCTCGTGGTCTCGCGGTACAAGTATGTGCCGAGCGATCTAGAGGTCCTGGGTTCGATTCCCGGGTCGGGCAAAGTGTTATTGGGTTTTTCCATTAGGAAATTCTCAGTAGCAGCACGGAGTCTGGAATTGTGCCCGAAAAACGGCAATAGGCTCGCCCCCTATTACGTGGGACTGATACATACCTGGCGAAATGTGGGTGCAGAAATGCACCTCTGCCTACCCCTTCGGGGAATAACGGCGTGAGTTTATGTATGTATGTGTATTTTTTAATAAACGTGTATTGAAATGTGATAAGTGCTATATTATTGTCCACATGATAAATAAATGATCATTTCATTAACGACAGATGATTTAGAAATTATAAAATAATTAAAATAACAATATTTTTAGGTAAAGATGTTTTTTTTATTTACATTTAAAAATTACAAAGTCACATTATCCGTCAAACTCGAACTAAGAAAAGGGTAGACTTATGTATTGTATTTCGTGGCGGACTAAGGCTTAAGCTCTTCTTTACCCTTTTAATTGTAAAGGTAGCCGGTGCTTAGCACTGGGACGTATGTATATGGGTACATATAGAATGATATAAAATGTAAATATTGAAATAACATAGTCTGACTGTAAAAGATGTTGTGCAATAAGCCATTTTTACTTCTATGTAAATTTTAAGTCTTTGTTTATTCCTGCCTGTCTTTGTTTATGACTGCCTCGTGGTCTCGCGCTACAAGTATGTGCCGTGGGATCTAGAGGTCCTGGGTTCGATTCCCGGGTCGGGCAAAGTGTTATTGGGTTTTTCCATTAGGAAATTCTCAGTAACAGCACGGAGTCTGGAAATGTGCCCGAAAAACGGCAATAGGCTCGCCCCCTATTACGTGGGACTGATATATACCTGGCGAAATGTGGGTGCAGAAATGCACCTCTGCCTACCCCTTCGGGGAATACAGGCGTGAGTTTATGTATGTATGTATGTATGTTTATTCCAACGTGTACAATAAAGTTAAAAGAAATAAATGGTTTGTAGATATAAAATCGAGAGCATCGAGTATTCTCGTATTACGCCACAGAACGTCGGGAATCACCGCAATCGAATACTTATTCGATTTCAACAGATTGTATTCGTGTTTTTGAAAAAACTAACTCCACCGAACCGATATGTGAAAACTTGTGTGTATTGGCATAGTTTTTGCGCCGAATTCTCCAACACAATTCTAATGCTGCAGTCGAGGTTTTTGCATTTAGAATGTGCTATGAAAATCTTTTTCGCCGTTTTTCCTCACTTTTGTCCTTGATTTTTAGGAGTCACTAAAATGTTATGTCGCTTTGAATATTACAATTTTAAAATCTTACTTAATGGAAAATTTAATGTCGCTCTGCTTTTGTCCATATGCTTGCAGTGATATTGATTTTTTGAGGCAACATAAATAGTGACAATTTCTAATGACCTTAAAACTAAAACGATACAAAATGATTCCTACACACGTTTTCAGAACCGCTGCCTATCTTCATATCTACCAACAGTCATTAAAATTGCTATATAGTCATGCCGGCTAAAAATTCATGCTTATTCTATGCTTAAGAGGCCAATACTATAGGAAGGACAAAGTCGCACAAAGTAAATACAAAAAAATGGATCCGCCGGATAAACCTTGCAAGTTAAAGCAATACGCAAAGTAGTAGCCTTCTGGGACGAATATCCATAGCGATGCCTTACTCATACCCGAGACACCCTATTAGGAGAGTTTTTTATCCTCCAGTAGCAAAGACTAATTTAGGTCTTCAGTCACCCTTGCACAGAATCCTTGATCGATACAATTCAATACAATCTCACATTCCCAGTATTGACATCTTTTACAATTCCTCACGCACTTTTAAGAAAATAATTTTGGAGCAATGTTGTCAGCAGAATTAGCACTTACTCTTTTTTTATTTTTTTTTCTCATACAATTTTTTTTTTATATTTTTGTTATTTGTTACTTTTTTTTTTTTTTTTTTTTTTTTTTTTTTAATTTATTTTATTAGCTATGAAATTGTAATTTACTTTTTAGTTGTTAATTTTTTTTTATTTTTTTTTATTGTTATACTTGTACTTTTTGGAGAACGCTATGCACACCTTAAGTGTCATATATATCAGACATAGTACCTAAGGAAATGTCATTAATTATAATTGTATTAATATATGTGATGTGGTTGTGCTATATAAATAAATAAATAAATAAATCACAATTATAGAATTGTCCTCAAATTTATATGAAAAAAACGGGTGGCACTCCGGGAGTGCCGGCAGAAGTGAAAACTTCAACATTAACGATGTGCATTTTTGAATATTTTGGAATAGTTAGGGAATAATTTCGCACGAATTGCTTTATTTATCAGTATAAAAGTACTATTATTTACGTGGTAAAATACAATATTGCGCAATCGTACACAAACATGACAATTCATATTAAGTAATGCGTCTTACGCATTTTCTATCAGGGTCACGTGATCTGACGCGAGTTCAACATTTTTTACCCATCCCGAAAAAAGTGCACAGCGCCGCTAAAGAAGTTTTCACTTCAATAACAGTTTGATCTCTCTCTTACACAGCTAAATACAGGAATCGATTCCAACAGTCAATAACTTTTATGGAAGGATAAAATACCAGGAATTTCTGTCCCCAGGGCATCGGTCCTACACAATACACGCGAAGCTACCTAGTTTTATTATAGAATCGCGCTCCATTGTGGATATCCCTCCACCAAAGAGGGCCGTTGTGTTTCTTTCATTTATTTTTCGCGTACACAAAAGGCACGGCAGGTTTTTAAGTTTTCCCACCGACAGATGTAATTATAAATCTTTTGAATTCGCTATACAAAGAGATCGCTCAGTCACCACCTAGTCTTTTATTGTGAAGTTTTGATGTAATTTTAGGGAGACTTTTGCGTGAGTACTGCTGTCAGTTTTGTGTAAATGTTTTTGCTGTGTTTTATTGTGTGTTGTGGCCACTGCTTGGTTGGTTCAGTGGAGTTTTTTATAGCATTATAATGTTCGGAAGTAATAAGGTTTGATATTCGGGACGAATTAATAAAGCGTGTTTAAAAACATTCTAGGTAAATCTTATATCAATATAAGTTGATGTAATAGAGAACTATAAAAACGTAGAAACGTGCCCTTTCATATGTAAATGCCTAAAAGGTTAAGTGTTTTAAATATTACGTCAAAGTTGACGTGCCCTATTGCTAACAAAATGTGTTTGTCAGTATAATCAAATGTATAAGTATAAGTAAATCTAATCAAATGTTTTTAATCATTCGACCAACTATTACTCCCAAATTCTTCATCTTCATACATATATCCAATTAGAATTAAGTAAGGTATATTTCAATATTGACTAGATGACTGACCTACAAACTGAAAATAACAGGCAAAAGTAAAAATTCCTATGCATAACTGATAGAGTTCATTTCGCGAGCAGAGCTGTGCGCGATGCCTATTGGATCTATAAATAAGTAATGCTTTTTCTAACCTACACGGTTTTTCATCTTGCCAGTACAGGCATTCGAGTGTTTTTATTTGCTAGAAATAAAACTAGACATATACGGACTTACGCCTGTATTCTTGTAAAGGGTAAGCCGACCACATTTCGACAATTGTATTATGGTCCCATGTAATATGGGGCGAGCCTATTGCGGCTTTTCGGGCGCAAATCCAGACTCCGTGCTGCTACTGAGAAATTTACATTGGAAAACATCATCATCATCATTCTTCAGCCAATGGAGGTCCACTCCTGGACGTAGGCATCTCCTAATGACTTCCACAGGGACCTGTTGGAAGCAACCTGCAACCAGCGACGTCCCACGACCTTTACTAGGTCGTCCAACCATCTTTTCGGAGGACGTCCCACAAAAAACGTCAAACCGTCCCAAAGGAAAACACCAGTAACATTTTGCCTTACCCGGGGATCGAACCAGGAACCTCTAGATTGCTCGGCATATACTAGTACTACGAGACCGTAAGGCAGTCAGTCGATTCATATGCATAGATTATAATAACCACTTAACCAGTTTATCTATATGTACAATCTTGGTTGTTTAATACTCAATTTCTCAAAACGGATGTCGCATTTCAAAAGACTTTTCAAAGATTTTAAAAATAATCATTATTAGCTGTGTAAATTATAGCAACTAATTGTTATTTTTTTTTGTATTTTCGTGGATTGGCCAGCCATAAAATCTTTTTTCTTTCTTTTTTTCTTTTTGGATAAAATTCAACACATAGGAAGGAAGTACTGCTATTCATACTGGTACACCAACTCACACATAATTATATACTTGAAAGTGTAGATTTGTATCACTTCCCACACTTTTTCCCTTTATTCCACTTATAATTAATCAATGGGCCTCTCAAAGGATCCTCAATATGCGATACCAGTTTTAAAAAGTACCTCCTTGCATACATTTTTCGTTCTCTCTGGACTCAATCTTGAAGACCACGCAAAACTCACGAGCAGAAGATAATGTCGCACAATCTCACACGTATTAACATGCAAACTTCCAAACTCATAGGCCATATATCCCGGTATCTGAGTCCAAGATATCCCCGGATGAAATACGACGCCGCATCCGCCCCGGGCGCGACCGGCTTTTTTATCCGGCTCTTATCGGTCATTCGCTCTCCGGGCACGAATAACACGGCCGGCCTTTCGCCTTTTATCTATGCATCCGGCTTTTCCGGCGTATGTTATTGCTGATGCCTTTGTGTGGAATTATTCATTAATTTCGTGGCAATAGGGACCACTGTAGCAGTACGTTTCTACTATTGTTTTGTATAGTATAATTTTTATTATATAATGCATTGAATATATGGATGGTTTGTATTAGACACACATACATATTCCCACGCCTGTACTCCCTGAAAGGGTAGGCAGAGGTGCATTTCTGCACCCACATTTTCGCCAGGTATGTATCAGTCCTACGTAATAGGGGGCGAGCCTATAGCCGTTTTTCGGGCAAATTTCCTGACCCATGCTGCAACTGAGAATTCCTTAAAGGAAACACCCCAAAACACTACCGGCCCGGGAATCCCACCATCTCTAGATTGCACTGCACATATTTGTACTATGAGACCACGATGCAGTAATGGAATATATTGCAACTATCTCTTACTAACAAACTCATAAGGGCATATTAGCCTTGCGTGCGTTATCATGGCGAAATGTGATAATGATAAACATGCTTCGTAAAAATGATTTTACTGTCACATTGCTTCTTAAAAGGGGTTGAAATAAACACCACCGTACGAGCCTATTTTCATCATCATCATCATCATCAGACAATATAAGTCCCACTACTGGAAACGCGCCCCCTATACAACTGAGAGGGTTTAGGCCTTAGTCCACCACGCTGGCCTAATGCGAGTTGGTGGACTGGTGGCTGGTGGGCCTATTTTGGAGAGGTAGATTTCAACTTTCGAAATTCTTAGAAAGAACTTCCAAGCGTGTAATATTACTTACTATAACTTCCTTCAAGTTTATTGTGAAGAAAATTATTTACCTATACACAAATTACTGAGGTTAGAATTTTGAGCTTTTAAATAAAATTAAAATTAATAAATAGTTTAAAAAATTAAGATGTGTAAAATTGACGATTCAAAAGAACTTGTAAAAGTCTATTTGAATAAAGATATTTTGACTTTGACTTTGAAACGACACGCCAATACAACTTATACTAATTAGACTTATATTACAGACTTTGTGCTCCCACCGGGAACACTCATCACAAACCCAATAAAACAGTCCTCTGGATCGTTAAATTGGTACCAACGGGACAAACCCTCCTCTGCAGTATTTTTAAATATTTACCCGACGTTAGCCGTGAGGTTAACAGGCCGCGTCCATCGGCCCTCATCCCTAATTAATTTTTAATCTGTTGTCGGTGACGTGATGGATCATCTGTAAGTTAAACGATCCAGTGTAAAAACATTCTGCATGTCGCGCTTCGGAAAAATGTACTTTTCATGAACAGATTTGGGCCACTGAAGCTGTTACCGCGGGTTGTCGATTTAATTTCGTTTTGAAATTAAAAATTAACGCTTAATCTCGTGGTTTAGCATTTCGACGATCATTCTAACATTTTTGTATATATTTTGAAATTAGTGTCTTCCTTGTGGTCTCGCGATACATTTATGTGCCGTGCGATCTAGAGGTCCTGGGTTCGATTCCCGGGTCGGGCAAAGTGTTATTGGGTTTTTCCATTAGGAAATTCTCAATAGCAGCACGGAGTCTGGAAATGTGCCCGAAAAACGGCAATAGGCTCGCCTCCTATTACGTGGGACTGATACATACCTGGCGAAATGTTGGTGCAGAAATGCACCTCTGCCTACCCCTTCGCGGAATACAGGCGTAAGTTTATGTATATATATGCATTTTGAAATTAATGGACAGGTATAGTTTACTTTAATAATTGTAAAAGTGTATTGTTTGTTATTCTGGCACCTTTAAAGGCTTGACCGATTTCGATGAATTTGATATAGAGCTATGGTAAAATTTAGGTTTGATTATAAACTACTTTTTATAGTAGGTAGGTGCATGTTTTTCCTTCAATACATTGATGGGAAAAAATATCAAGAGGCAATCGAAAAGCAATCCTTAGTATAAATGTAATAAATAAATAAAAAATATTTATTTATTAACACTTTATTGTACACACGGAGAAAATTAACAAAACAAGAACACACAAGAAAGAAAATAGTACAATTGGCGGTCTTATCGCTCAAGGCGATCTTTTAGAGACAACTATAGGATGGAAACAAAGAAAGGATAGATGAGAGGGTAGTCAGTGTGTACAACATACATACATATATACAAAATTATAAAAAAAAATATTAAAATAATGGAGTTTTAAAAACATGTTACTAATTAATACCACTAAATGGCAACCTTGACGCAAATGAGGTGTCATTTGTCGAAGTTATCGAAATTTTATCGATTTTCAGACAATTATTAGTGCAGACATCGTTTCATCAATTTTCATATTTGTACTCTATGCTGTTTTTTTCACATAAGGTACAGCCATAGAATATGTAGATAACGCATGGCCAGCCTATAAAAAATGAGCTGACGCAGGCGGCTGGCGCAAGTGCTGCTATAAACTTTGGTGTGCTTTACATAGCTTTATTGAATATTGAGTGAGTACTTTGATACATAAAAAGATAAAGGTTTTTTTATATAGTTTAGTTTATAGTCGTGATGGCCTCGAGGTTTGGGCACGCGGTCGAGAATATTGACGGTCGCGGGTTCAAACCCCAGGCACACACCTCTGACTTTACGGAATTATGTGTGTATTCACAATGATAATTATCGCGTACTTTAACGGTGAAGGAAAACATCGTGATGAAACCTGCACACCTAAAAGTTCTTAGGAATTTCTTAGGTGTGTAGTCCACCAACCCGCACCAGGCCAGCGTGGTGGACTAAGGCCTAAACCCTCTAAATTGTAGAGGAGGCTCGTGCCCAGCAGTGGGACCTATATGGGCTGATGATGAAAAAGGTTTTTTTTATATAGATTAAAGGCTAAGTGCTTGATAGTATAAAAAACAAGGCAAGACAAGCTTTCCGAGGTCCAATCACGCTTGTCCCTGGTCTAAATCACAGTTACGCATTCCTTAGAGTTGTATCGAAGTCATATAGGTAATCTTAATAGATTATCACGGGCTTTACGAGACCGGAATCGTTGGCGAACATACAGATGCTTCCTTTAAGAAGATTGTAAACAATGTTAAGTTTACTAGTTTGTAATATGCCCAATGGTGGACTACAGCTTGGAAGAATTAGATATTTCTTCTGCCTTTTCATCATGAAAACTAAATCATTATCATCATCATCAGCCAATATACGTCTACTATTGGGCACTGCCTCCTCTCCAATTGAGAGGGTTAAGACCTTAGTCCACCACGCTGGCCTAGTGTGGGTTGGCAGACTACACACCTAAGAAATTACTAATAACTATTGTAGGTATGCAGGTTTCCTCACGATGTTTTCCTTTACCGTTAAAGTACGTGATAACTCTTTGTACCTACACATAACTTCGAAAAGTTAGAGGTGTGTGTCTGGGGTTTGAACCCGCGACCATCGAGATTCGCGACCGCGTGCCCTAACTTCGAGGCTATCACGACTTCTTTAGAGTGTTATCGAAGTCATATTGGAAATATTTATAAATTATCACACGCTTTACGGTGCCGGATTCGTAGCGGAATATACCTACAGAAGTTTCTTTTGAGAAGTTTCTATGCTATTCCACTTTTACTAAATCGTAATATTGCCAATGTTGGACTACAAATTGGAAGAATAAGACATTTCTTCTGCCTTTTTATCATGAAAACTAAATACTCAATTTGTCTTCATTGTTCGATTCGGGGTTTGATATCGTACACTATCTACGCTATCATGCACTTATGTAACTAGGAAGTGAACAATAATGTTACTAATATTTAAATTAATAGCATGTAATGTTGGTAGAAAAATAATGAGTATGAAAGTTGAAGGATGGACAAGCAGAGGAAGGCCAAAGAAAAGATGGATGGAGTGCGTGCGAGAAGATATAAAAGAAAAAAGGGTGTTTAGCTATGTATGGCTAAGTTTAGCAAGGTATGTGGCTAGTTGTAGATGGCGTCGGGGTGCTCGGATACGGGCACGTAGCGACAGCGCCTGGTGTTGCGTGCGCAATGATAAGCATAAAACAGTTTATGGCGTTTAATTGCACACACAGTACATATACAGCAATAGACACAGTCAGAGTATATACACGACACAAGAAGATAAATTTAACACACACAATATAGTCACAAGAAAAGTAGAAGTATCAGAAGGAGCTGAGACATATAATAGTACGAATATAGTTCACAATAATCAGCTGTTAAGCGCGGACAAGATAAGGCGGTCAGGTAGCAGGTGACACGGGCTTCGCGAGCGAGAGAGGTGTACCGACTGGCCGACGGCGCGGCCGGCGCGTGCGTCGAAGCGGTGACGCGCATCGCTCGCCCTGTCACTACGCGATACCGGTTTGCACCGGCGCGGCGCGATGTCGTGCGCCTCCAATGCACTCCACATATATTTAATAATATTTTAATTTATGTTGGGTTCTGTAAGAGTAATGTATTGGAATGTATATGTGCTGTGTAATGTGTGTGAGTGTAACTGTAAATAATATATATATATCTATACATGATATTAAATGTTTATAATAAATAAATATATTTTATAAATAAATAAAATATAAGGTACGCCACAGGTGAATGAAGAAATGACGGCTGAAAGGGATGTTTGGAAGGATAAAACATACTGCGCCGACAAAATATAAAATTGGGAACAGGGCAAGAGAATGAATGACGTTGATTTAAATTAATAGCATCGTGGCTATTTTGGGTAACATCTAAATGCTGTAATTCCCTGTTATCCCAGCCGCGATACCTAACGACACCCGAATACCTCGCGCTAATCACCGAGGCTTAAGTATTCTGAAAAAAGTAAAAAATCCCTGTTTCTTGAAGAAATTCGGGCAATTTCCCTCACGATGGGCAGACAAAAGCGACTCGGAGCGGTGTTGCCAGCCATGACGGTAAAATATTCCGAGAATTTTAATATTTTTTTAAATAGTCCCGCGGCACATTGTCTATTGCGGTCACGGTCTCGATCTCTGCATCAGGCAACATTTTATTGAGTATTTCTAGAGGAATTTCTGAGTAGCAGTATTGTATTTGGAAATGTGCTCGGAAAATGTAATAGGTTCCTTATTACGTGAGACATAAAATAAAATTGGCGAAACAATGACGTACAAAAACCTGTCTGATTAACTTTTCCGAAATAGAAATATTGCTTGTGTTTTGTGTAACTATTCGTATGTGTAATCTATATCTACACAAATAAATAAAATTGGAGTGTCTGTTTGTAATATTGAAATAACCGCTTTTTAATAAATGCATATGTATACACGGTACATAATATATCTAAATAACGTTTTTTAAAATTTTTGTCTGTCTATCTGTCTGTTTGTTTGTTCCGGCTAATCTCTGAAATGGCTGGACCGATTTTGACGGGGCTTTTATTGGCAGGTAGCTGATGTAATAAGGAGTAACTTAGGCTACTTTAAGTTAATTTTTTTTATTGAAAATAATAAAAAATAAATTTTTCGCGCGGATAAAGTCGCGGCCACAGCTAGTAAATTAATAAAGAGATAAAAGGAGACGCAGAATAATACAGTAAAGACAGATCTCTAGAGTGCTTATACAAAATTATCTGGGTCATCATCATCCTTCTATTCACAACGACCACGTATCACACCATTGCTCTTACAATATATTTTCATCGTTTTCCAAAGAAAGGTTTTATTTTTGAAGTTATTCTTCTTTAAGCGCGTTATGAAAAAATGATAGGACTGAAATTTTAAGATGCGCCCGCATCACTGTAACACAAAAGTAAGACGTTAAAGCTGTCTATGTTAAGTGTAAGTGTCAAATGGATCAGAAAGGTTTAATAAGTTTCGGATCGAATATTTGCAAAAAAAATATTATATGTTTTAGATTTTAAAAATGAAGAATAGTGAGAGTAATGAATTGGATTGAAACATTTGACATGACAACAATGACAGCCCCGTGGCGCAGTTGGCTAGATACCAGCTCGATCCCCGCACCGAGACAAATGTTTGTGTGATCCACAAGTATTTGTTTCGGGTCTGGGTGTTTGTGAGACCGAAAAGTCTCTCGTAGTTTCTGATACCCACGACACAAGACTAGTATCTTAGTGTGAGGTCAGAACTATGTATGTGACTGTTGGGTGTATTTATTTATTTATTTATTTATTAGTTGTCAAATATTTATGAGTGCGTTCAGAAATGTAATATGTTGAGTAAACTAAGAACTATGTACATTTATTTATTTATTTATATTTATTTTTACATATATATATTATTATGTACATATGTGAAGGTTGGGCGTATTTATAAGTTTTACTTCAGTCGTGTGGTATAACTTCTAACGCGTGTACATAAGTACACACACACTTTTTATTTATTTATCACACTTTATTGTACACCACAAAAATGTACAAAAACATGGTTTAAAAATAATAAAAGTTTATAATGCAACAAATGGCGGTCTGAATCGTTGAATGCGATTTCTTCCAGACAACCGTAGGATGGACTGGAATGTATAAGAAAATAGAGCGGGTGTGTACGTCATACAAATATAAAAGGTTTTTGTTATTTCAGGTGGAATTCAGTAATCATTATCTAAAATCTGTTATGATTACGTTCAGCCAAGCTCGACACGCATGGCGTGCTCTTAAGCTGATAATCTTTGAGCAGCAGGTAATTGAGCGTTATAATACACGAACGCACGGAACTATGGGTATACATACATATATACAAATACCTAGCTTATGTTTTAGCATAAATACGAAATATGTTTACATTCATATGAGGATTATAGCTCCATACTGTTTGACTTCTTTTATAAAAAGTTTAAATGCATGCAGAATATGAATATGTAAGAAGTATACTATACTAATAGATACCTAAATACATTATTGCATTTTTAAAACTTCTAACATATTCATATTCTGCATGCATTTAAACTTTATATTAAAGAAGACTAGACAATAGTCTTAGACTATAGTCAAACCACTTTCAAGTAAACTAAGTATATTGAGAACTAAAACTGTTTGTGTATGGTAGAAAATAATTTCCTACTTCCTATGTATTATATTTAACATACATACATAACCTCACGCCTGTATTCCCGAAGGGGTAGGCAGAGGTGCATTTCTGCACCCACATTTCGTCAGGTATGTATCAGTCCATATATTTCCAGACTCCGTGCTTCTACTGAGAATTTCCTAATGGAAAAACACAATATAACTTTGCCCGACCCGGGAATCGAACCCAGGACCTCAAGATCGCACGGCACATACATGCGCCGTTAGACCACGAGGCAGTACTATATTTTACATTTTTACGTATATAAAACATATGTATCATGTCTAATATTCTGTTAAAATATTGTTTTTATCATAATGCTGAGTCCAGTCAATTTGTAGTCCTAAAAAAAAAGTAATTAAACAGCAACATTTTTAATTAACATTCCCTGTAACCACCTAATTTCCTGGCAACACAGCCGACGCCTTAGAAAATGAGTGAAAAGAACCGCTAATAAGGAAAAATTACCGCTCCCTATTGTGCTCCCAGCGGCTTAACATTTTGTGGGTGGGCAGGAACCGCGTCCGCTCCACTATAATCGGTTTACATTATCTAACGCCTGCGCCCGCTATATTTTACTTTGAGCCATCCGTATTAATAAACAGTACTCGCGTATTTCAGACTTAGCTTGGCAGTGGTGATTTTTTTGTTTAGATAAAGCTCGGATGATCCTTACTAGATTGGTTATGCCGCGGGGATGTTTAAGGTGATTTCGTGATTCGAAAACCATAGGAGGAAATCAGGAAAATATAAATAAACTTGTAAATTTTAAGGGCCAAAGCAATGGGGTCGGAGTAGTGATAATACACGTATTTCAGATGTTGTATATGTTCATGGGCCGTCGAAAGAATACACACAGCAGTCACACATACATAGTTCTGACCACAAACTAAGATACGAGTCCAGTGTCGTGGATATCGGAAGTCTTTAGATAGGTTGTTTTTTTAATATTTTAAGGTTGCTACGACCATTTTTTGATTTAGGTATCCGTTTGCGACATCTAAAAGCCAAACATCCGGCTCGAAAATCTGAAAAAAAAACAAAATTGTAGTCCATATGATGAGCTTTGAAGAAAAATTATAACGGCATAGATAGATTAGTTAATTCAGGAGTTACGAAGGCCTTAATTGTAAAATGCACTTAGTTTGAAAACTTCGTAAAAAATAACGAAATAATAAGTAAAAAAGTAAAATATTAAAAATAAAATCAAAATAATTATTAAGTGCACTTTTATTTCAATTTGAAGAGTGCCATTTTGTGTCATTGTGTGTATACGGAACTCTTTTCTATACGTGGCCTAAAACACACTTGGCTGGCTTTTTAGGTGACTTGTTTTTTATATCTTTCAGTTTGTGCATCAAATTTAGATACGATTTCCTTCGAACATCGGCAGTTAAACTTTTTCATTTGAAATTTATCTCCGGATACGGGATAAGTTATATCACTAAGTAAAGCTTGCATCTGTTTGAAATTTGCATGTGTTTATAGCATTTAAGTTTAATTCTAAATTGAGATTCATCAGGAAGATGGAAAACAGCGGGTCGCCGCATTTCTGCCTTGATAATGGCAGCAAAATTGAATTGTTACGTAAATATAACATACATACATACATACATAAACTCACGCCTGTATTCCCCGAAGGGGTAGGCAGAGGTGCATTTCTGCACCCACAACTCGCCAGGTATATTAAATACGTAAATATAACGTATTTAATACATATATACATACTTTTAGTCACAGAACAGTTGAATAAGACTAGAAAGGAAATGTCAGCATGCGGAACCTATGATTAGACTATCATATGTTTGACACAGCCGCTACTTAGTAATTCGGGTTGCGTGTAATATCAAGTCTTTTATAAATGTGTGACAACCAATAGCAGCCCTTCATTTTTGTTTGAAATTTTCATCATTGGTGATGTAATCGTAGTAGAATGAATAGGTGACAGACAAGCGGCGAAACTCGTCCCCATACAAAATACTCTCTATTTCCCTTCTAATCTTATTCAGCTGTTCTGTTCTTGTAGTAACTATTAATATGTATTGCGCATGGTTTTTTTTTTAAATACACCCAACAGTCACGTACATAGTTCTGACCCCATATTAAGATACAAGTCTTGTGTTATGGGTATCGGAAACTACGAGATACTTTTCGGTATCACAAACACCCAGAACCGAAACAAATATTTGTGGATCACACAAACATTAACAGAACCCGCGGCCTCGTTTCGCAAGCTGGTGTCTAGCCCACTGCGCCATGGGGCTGTTAACTATTGAGTAGGTCACAGAGGGGCAGCATGAAAGAACACAGCCTGGGAAACACTGGTTTATACAACAGCCCAGCGCATTTCTTCAATATTCCAAACCAACTCTAGATGTTTGAACATTTAATTCTGTTTTGCGGCTGACCTCTTTCAGGTCGACACGCGTCGTTCCATTCTGGGTCAAATGGACCACGAGTAGGAAAATTGTATTTTCTTTCCACGTTGAAATAAATATAAAGTGTCGTAGATCAGTCCGCTGCGAGCTGAAGTGGATGAAATATTCGCGGACGAGTGTTTTAGGATGTTTTCATAGGTTTCTAGACATTTTTATGCCTCCGGTAATTAAAATTTGTGGCTGTGCACGACGTATGGGAAATATAAAATTTCACATCAGATAGAAACTATAAAACTCTTTTACAGGATAAGTAAAGAGGCGTATGTACATACATACATCCAACCTTTTTATTTCAAAGACTATTTGTGGCTCAAAAGGGTAAAAGTGGTTTTTCTATACTCATTTTAGTCACCTTCGTTTTAAGTCCCACGTTTTAGGACCTGAGGTTATTACCGGGAATCGAACCCGGAACCACTGGAACTACTTGAAAAATTTAGGTATTGCTATATAGACTTCTCATACTTTAAAACCTCTCGTAGAGAACTTTCGGCCACGCATTTTTTCTCACGATCTTTTTCTAAACAATTCTTTATGTGATAATTTGATAAAAACAAACGCATAGCTTTAAGAAGTCATAGGTGTTTGGCATACGCATAGTATACTATGTAAAGTTTCCTTACAAAAAAATATATCTATATTTTCCTCAAAGGCCGGCAACACACCGATGATTCCTATGGTATTATAGGTGTTCATGGGCGGTGTCGACCACTTAACATCAGGTGGCTCACTTGCTCGGTTGCCTCCTTTTTCCATAAAAAAAAGAAAAAGTTTTTAACAATACTGTTCGAATTAATCGACCTATTTACATAACCGCATAGAATATTTAGCCTTCAGGCAGTTTGTAAAAGAAATCCAGCATATTATTGTGGAAGGCTCTTGTGCTTGAGCAGCTGAAAGTTCAACACCGTCCTATTGTGTCTCGACTCATAGCGAAGTTTTTAAGTTTTTCTACCTGCCTTTCAGCCTCAACTTTTATAAACCCCAAAGTTTCAGTAATCTGAGTATGACGTAAATTTTTCAGCTGTTAAATGAGGGTACGAGGTACATGTTCGACGTCTTCCAGATATTTTTCAGTTTTCCCATCTTTATAAGCGAGAAAGGTTTGTTAGTTGCGTTGATTTACAAAAAAAAGGTTCTATGCAAGTAAGTAGACAGTTCGTTTAATATGCACGATTCATAAACGTAAATCCCAATTTTTTTTTTTTTTTTTTTTTTTTATTCTGGCACGGCAAAGTGACCCCATTGCACCTGATGGTAAGCGCAATGGAGTCCAGAAAAAGTGCCGACCAGCGAGAGATGATGGTCTCCCGTTGGTCGACACAATCATGCCGGCCGAATACCTCTTCACCTTATTGTGAAGAAGTTTGGGGGACTATCAATCATGGCGATCAAAGGACCGACCGCGACAAACCGGCCAAAAAAATTGCCGGCACGGTCATCCTTTCACCATGATTGAAGCCCCCCCGAAAACCGGATATACACTGGCTGATCCCGGAACGCGGCACACTTGCATGTGCCACTATGGCGGGTTTTACGCCCTGTGTACGGTGGTCGCCATCCGGGCGGATACGAATATCCTACTCATATAATCACTGCTGTATCTGCAACTTTGATGACCTGTGTTGGGTTAAAATATACAGGGTGTATTCAGACCGTGATCGGAAACTGAGGCAGGTAATAGTTAAGGTAATTACAAACCCCCGGGCGTTAAAGAAAATTCTGACAAAAACTAAAAATTTTGACGTTTTCCATACAAACCGCGTACATTTAATACCGATGGTTGTATGGAAAACGTCAAAATTTTTATTTTTTGTCAGAATTTTCTTTAACGCCAGGGGGTTTGTAATCACCTTAGCTATTACCTGCCTTAGTTTCCGATCACGGTCTGAATACACCCTGTATAGGACTTAGCTTACTCTTGTATCCCTTTAGGAGTATTAGACGTGTACCTATTACCACATCGGTTTGCCAGCTATTAACAATAGCGACGTAATATATGGAAAAATCTGTTGCTGTTTTTCCGGCACATTATTAGCAGTGGCGGTACGGAAGTACCGCTACCGCTACACTAGCTTCTATGGAAATAGAAGCCTAAAAGCGTTACACGTCAATTGTGTAATGTCTAGTTTATAATTGGTTATTGTGAAGTCATTATTTATCGAATTTCTTTTGTTAAATAAAGATTTAAAGCTTAAAGATTATTATTCTGAACTTTGAAAACAAAATGGGATTTTGGGCTTCTATGGAAGTACCGCCACTGATTATTAGACTCCGCGCTACTACTAACAATTTTCTAAATGAAAACCCAAAAAATCGATCGGACGAAACACACTTATTTTTGTACCATTTGCAAAATTGTTACGTAAATATAACATGTTTAATATTTATGTTACATATGTTCATTTATTCATATCACCTTTAATATGTACCAAGATTTTGAGATAAATTTTTATAATCAACTAGCTGTTGCCCGCGACTCCGTCCGCATAGACTTCAGGGTTGGGTGCAGAAAGATAATAAGTAAATCTATTAAACGTCTCCCAAGTGCCCAAATTACACTAATGAATTAAAAAAAAGTAACCTATTTCCCTTTTTATGTTTCCGTTTTTATCCATAACAAAAATCATCCAAATAACTCAAATATTTTAGGCGTGAAAGTATAACACAGTAGTGTTACTTTCGCATTGACAATATATGCTAAAATCAAAGGGTATATCCGTTGGGATCAGTGAAATCATTATTTAGATTACCAAGCGTGATGACTACCGAGCCTGCATTCGTTAGTAAATTTTAAACCAGATACAACCAAGGAGATTAAAAATAAATTTCTGAACGCTAGCATACATTTTTGACAACTAATGAATATGTCACTCATTTATCATTAGGGAGAGGGGGGCTTGTTGTAACAATTTTTCGTTTCTTGGCTATGAAAGCTTAATTCTTTGGTATTTATGAAATCTAGCAGTACTATTCCAATTAACAACTATTCAACTATCGATTCCAAATAAACTTTTGATCAAACCTGTAACGGTTTTTTGTAGAAACGGCTTTGAAAAAAAATTGACGAGTGTTACAACTTACCCCGTGATTGGGGCTAGTTGTAACAGGCTTAGGGCACATTGTAACATTAGGAATTGAAAACCAGTTTTATATTTTATAAAGATTTATTTGGCATATTTAGCATAAGAAACTTTACAAACGCTAAAACAGGTTTAGACTTTTAAGTTAAATATTTAATCTAACAGGAAATATTCAAAAATAAACAATTAACATGTTCTTTCTTTACTTAAACTATTAATTAAATTTGAGCTCACAGTCATTTATAATCTTAACTTCTTCAGTAATCAGACTTGATTCATTTAGCATTATAAACCTTAGGCACGGTATAAAAAACGTTGACTTTTAAGTTTTATTCTTAATCTAATAGAAAAATAATCAAATATTAACAAAAACATGGTCTTCCTTAAACTATAAAGGAACTTTAGACTCACAGCCATTTATAATAACAAAATCTCAATTTTTTAAGTAATCAGCCTTTTGATTGACGTAGGTAAAATATGAAATCAGTCTTCATCGGAATCACAATTGAGACACACAAATGAGATCTTATTTCCTGTTGCACATTTTACATGTGCCCACATCTTGCACTTGATGTATTGTATTGACTGCTCGTTTTAATTTTCATAAGTTTCCCCACAAGCTAAACAAAACCATTCCATGGGTTCAGATTCCGAATCAGAATTTAAAACACCATATTTTACTTCTTCTATCTTTTGACTATCTTTATCTTATCTTTTTCCTCTCAATCTTTTTGTCATCGTTCTTTTGCTCTTTCCTTTGCCTTTCCTAGTCTCTTGTGTTTTCTTTGTCTTCTATAACTTTTCTTCATGATCTTTATGGAACCCGTTCTTCTCTGGCGTATCTGTGAGGACACAGCATTTTCTTTTACGTTGAGGGTGGTTAGTCATTTTCGTGGTGGAGCTTTTGGGTAAGGTCTTATTTTAGATGGAGAGAAATCAAATTGATTTTGAATACCAGAAGGTAGGCTCTAAGTCAGGTTGACCTCCAGGTGAAGCTAAAAAAGTATTCAAAACATGAAAAGAAGGAATTTAAATACGTCCCGCGTAATTTCATATAACTTTTAAATAAATAAGGGGCAAGTTGTAACATGTTACAACTTTCCCCGTAAAAGTGTTACAACATACCCAGCTGCGAGTTTCTTTGAAATAACTTCTATTAAAAAAAAGGCGCTTACTTGGTGTGAAATTACACTTAATATAATCAAACTAAACAAATGCTAAATGTATATGTATAAATCAACAAATGCTAAACAATTTGAAATCTATGATAATCCATTTTGTATAAGGAGTAAAAAATACATGACCTGGCTTTTTCAGAGCGCCTGCACATAACTGCTTCCTGCGCAGTTCGGCAGGGTACTGATCGTGCTTATATGATAGAATGGGTATAACGTAGTAGGTTAGGTTGAAAACCAAACGAATTTTCTTCTATTATGTAGGTAAAAAATGCTTGTTACTACTTACCCGTGTTACAACTAGCCCCACGCTCCCTACTGTATATTCTGCATTTTTAAAATGAAAAATACGCAATTGTTCGAATATTGTGGATATATGTTGTCGATTCAAAACCTTTATTTAAATACGTTCTTTAATTTGAGGGGACCATTAACCGTATTGACGGGATAAACATAAAATGTTTGACAGGAAATTAGGTAGAACAGTTTATATGAGAAAATGAAATTGTAGTTTTTACCATATTCCTCGTAATTTTAAAGATAGTTTATATGCTGTCGCGGACTTTTTTCTAGGACTTATTAAGATAAACATTTCTCCTATACATTATATACGTGTAAACTCTACAGATTTGCAGCGTACGCAAGAATAGCTCGCAGATGCAGTTTTTCCCGACTTACTTGACAATTATCGTTATATTTTGGACAATTCACACACTATCTTAAAAATATATAGCCTATGTGTTATTCTGATGTATAAGCTATATTATTGTAAACTTTCATTGAAATCTATTCGGTAGTTTTTGCGTGAAAGAGCAATAAACATCCAGACATCCAGACATCCAGACATCCAGACATCCATACATCCAGACATCCATACATACAAACTTTCGCGTTTATAATATTAGTAAGATAATTAGTTTTATTATAATAACGACGTCTACCAAATTGTTTCTAAAAATGTTGTGAACGAACTTCAACAATTGAATTACAACTTCATATTTTATATCTAAGACAGCTTGTCTTACCGAAACCAGAAGCACAGGACTGGTCATTTCTAATATGCATTATAAAATGGGTCAACATTTCCAGCTTAGCTGGACATCTTAGGAATTCCACGGCGACACGGAAGCTGGGACATGAATAAATTCAAAGCAGCCAAGAAGGTAGAGCCAGTTTACTGAACACGAATTTCCGACGTGCCGACGTTTAATATCGGCTGCATTTGCAATTATTTCCATTGTACTTTGGGCTTTTGTTATTGTTCTGTACAATAAGTATTAATTTGGAACAACACCACTATCATCATAATCAGCCCATATACGTCCCACTGCTGGGCACGGGCCTCCTCTACAATTGAGAGGGTTTAGGCCTTAGTCCACCACGCTGGCCTAGTGCGGGTTGGCGGACTACACACCTAAGAAATTCCTAAGAAATTTTAGGTGTGCAGGTTTTATCACGATGTTTTCCTTCACCGTTAAAGCAAGTGATGATTCATTGTGAATACACACATAACTTCGAAAAGTCAGAGGTGTGTGCCTGGGGTTTGAACCTGCGACCGCCGAAATTCTCGACCGCGCGCCTAAACCTCGAGGCCATCACTGCTTACTTTGGTGTGCTGAGGCCAACACCACTATATATTGATTTATTTATGTAATAAAACTAGAGAACCAGATTTGTCTTGACATTAATCTATACATACAAATAAATAAAATTAGAGTGTCTGTTTGTAATATTGAAATAACCGCTTTTTAATAAATGCATATGGATGTATATATGGTACATATACCAAAATAACGTTTTTTTACAATTTTTATCTGTCTGTCTGTTTGTTCCGGCTAATCTTTGAAACGACTGGACCGTTTTTGGCAGGTAGCTGATGTAATAAGGAATAACTTAGGCTAATCATACATATAATAGACGTTGATTTTAATAATGGACTAAGCTAATCACACCAATTTTTTTTGTGACATCTCGTTTGTGCATACATACGTCCTAAACTTATTTATTTATTTTATTTATTTATAAAGCTTCATATACACAGAACTGTATATAGGCGGACTTAATGCCTGCGGCATTCTCTACCAGTCTACCTTAGGGTGGTGGAGAGATGAAGCATGGTTGGTGTAAAAAGAAACTTGTACTGTAGACCAAACATCTAAATACTAGCATACATGCATACATACATATAAACTCATATAAAATATAAATACATAGCTATGTATATATAAAAATAATATACAGGGTGTCCCAGCAGTCGACGATAACCCGGAAACGGGGAATAGCCCAAGTCGTAAGAGTTATCAGAAAAATATTTAAAAAAATATAAGTTATGTATTTAGAAAAATATGGGGATTTCAAAAAAATCTAGAAAATCTACACCCTGTGACGGTTTTTTCACTACTGTTGCTGCAAATCTCTACTTTTTTAAATTATTATTTTTGTTATGTAATCCTGAATAATGCCTCTGCAAACTGTTATCCAACATTTAGAGCCACCTTGCTATACTTCGGAAGAAAATGACATTGTTTACCAAACCGCATATTTAAAATTTATCATACGCCCAAATTTAACTGACTGTCCTGAAAAAAAAATGTACTACGCGAGTTTGGCAAGTAGCTTTAAAAGTTGGCGCATTTAATAAGGAATCTAAAATGGTATAACACTTGCTACATTATTTTTTAAATGTGGCACAATATTTTTCATTTTGCGAAGAAACCCATTTGATCAAATTTTCTTATTAACTAAAGATGTTTCTATTCGGCTCTTCGAGACAGCAATTTTAAGATACTATTTGAGTGAGATGGAGAGAATCGTTTTACGATGTGTGAGCGAGACAGATAGTGACGCTAGTTCAGTTAGAGAATATTTCGATTAGGAATACCGGAGTAGATGGATAGGACGAGCTGGCACAATCCAATGGCCAGCCCGTTCACCTGACTTAAATCCTTTAGGCTATTTTTTACTGGGGAACGGTGAAAGAAAATTTTTGTTTAAAGCCAATTGAAAATTTACCTGAGCTACGGCAAAAAATAAATGGAAGTAGCTGAATTTGTTAGGAATAGAAGATTTTCGCCCCTGATAACCCGATCTTTTTTAAGAAGATGTCGAGCGTGTGTTGCGGCTGAAGGAAGGCAGTTTGAACATGTATTGTAAATTTTACTAAAGAAATATTTGATGATAAGCAATTAATAAAAATAATAATAATTTTTATTATTATTATTAATTTATTATTATTATTATTTGTTAAGCAATTACGTAATAAATCTAAGATATCCAAATAAAAAAAGCCTAAATTTAAAATAAAAAAGTGTTCATTGCTCCGATGCGTGGTGCCCATGGACTACCTGACAATGGAGTATCTGTCTCACTCACACATCGTAAAACAATTCTCTCCATCTCACTTATCAGTTCATCATCATGTCATCTTTAGTTAATAAGAAAATTTGATCAAATGAGTTTCTTCCCAAAATAAAAAATATTGTGCCACATTTAAAAAATAATGTAGCAAGTGTTATACCATTTTAGATTCCTTATTAAATGCGCCAACTTTTAAAGTTACTTGCCAAACTCGCGTAGTACATTTTTTTTTCAGGACAGTCAGTTAAATTTGGGCGTATGATAAATTTTAAATATGCGGTTTGGTAAACAATGTCATTTTCTTCCGAAGTATAGCAAGGTGGCTCTAAATGTTGGATAACAGTTTGCAGAGGCATTATTCAGGATTACATAACAAAAATAATAATTTAAAAAAGTAGAGATTTGCAGCAACAGTAGTGAAAAAACCGTCACAGGGTGTAGATTTTCTAGATTTTTTTGAAATCCCTATATTTTTCTAAATACATAACTTATATTTTTTTAAATATTTTTCTGATAACTCTTACGCCTTGGTTTTTTCCCGTTTCCGGGTTATCGTCGACTGCTAGGACACCCTGTATATAAATAAACTAACAAATATATATATATATATACACATACATATATACATAAATAGACCTAAGTTCAGCTAGATGAAATCCCTTGAAATTTCTCACGCACAAAAACTTCAATAGTGGCAAAGGTCGAACAAAAAGTTTCGTCACTATGTAGGGATGCAGAATCAATGGCAGAAATATATGAGTCATCATCAGAATTCATAATAATATTACAGAAATATAATAAAATAACAAATAAAAAAATATATAAAAAAAGTAAATAAGGGCCCAAAAAAAAAAAAAAAATAGTACTTATTAGAGCAAACATACTCTGCACCACCCGCCAGCTAATAATCGAAAAGAAAAAAAAACATTTAAAATTAAATAAAAGAAACATGAACGATACAATAATGAAAAGTTAAAAAACAAAACATTAACATTTGTGGTATGGAACGCGACTTTGTCGTTACCCAAATGTCAAATTGAAATTGACAATACAAAAAAACAAATAACATGAGGGTATTATTAAAAATATAGACGAACAATAATAAATTCAATAAGGGAAAAAATAAACAGTTAGTGCTTAGCGAACATCAAGGCTTACGCGATTTTAAATTCGAGCGCGATGTTTCCGTCGACGCGAGGCTTATCACTGCCGATGACGATAAGCTTGCTGTCTTGGGATACGTTCCCATTAAAGAATTCAATTCGTGTAATGTGGTGATTTTGATTCGGCTTCCATCCGGGACTTTTACCACAATAATGCCTTCTTCAAGCGTCTTTTGGGTGGTTTGGATGTCCGCAAGTGAAGTCATATTGACCGTCTTAAGTGAGGTGTTGTTCTGGTGAAGTTAAACGCTGGCTGGTAGTGGTGCAGAGCAGGATTACATTCAGCAACACAAAAGTGAGTACATTCACAACGTATTTTTGCAAAATACACGAGTTTAGGGAGTATATAAATACAGTTTAACTAATTGAATTTAAAATTTTAACCGAAAGCACGTCCACTCTGTACACCGACCATAGACCATATTCATATTTTCATACCTTTCATTCATACCTTATGCGACGAGACCAAGTATATTGGTATGTGGAAATTGTTGTGAAAAGGATTTTAATTTAAGAACGTGTCTAAGAGCTGATTTAAAAAAAAAACTGCACTTCTGTAATTTAACTCTACAGGTTTATAATCAGAACAGGGCTTGGAATGGAATATAAACCATATTTTTATTTCTTGATATGGTCAATTTAAGTAGGATATCCGGAAAAACTTATCTTAAACTTAAAGCTGTGTAAAAATATTCTAAAATTATAACCGCCTAATTGGTCCTTCGCTAAAAATAGACGCTTATAATTTAGTTGGCCCATCAATTCCCTAGTCGAATAAAATGACATCATATTATTTTCTGATAGAAAATTCTCAACTCCAGCACGAAGTCTTCAAATGTACATGGCAAAAAAGTCTACATCATATTTAGTCTTAATTAATGCGAAACGTGCAATTCTATACATCTTTTTCCACTCTTCCTACTTTATGTACTTATATGCATCTATCTATGTGTAAGCAAGGAAAACCAACTAAAATCATTTTTACAACCGCAACGATTGCCCTGAACGAGTGTTTTTATTTATCTCTAGAGAACAGTTAATTCATCGGATGACGACTCTGTGTTATTCTGTGGGACAAAAACGCCCGCATTGGCAGATTGGTCGGCAGACTGCAGAGTTAAATGTAAACTAAAAATATTTTGTGCAAACCGGCCGCTGATTTTTTAATTTATTCGTTCTTTTATTTGATAGTTGTATGCGCGCGGTTTAACCTTATTTAATTAAATAAAAATTACTGTTAAAATACACACGCATACTTGAGTCGTATATCTGTAAAGCTAAACGACTCCTTCACGGTTGTGAGGAAACCGGCATACCTAAAAAAATCTTAGGAATTTCTTAGGGGTGTAGTCCACCAACCCGCACTAGGCCTGTGTGGTGGACTTAAGCTTAAACCCTCTCAGTTTTAAAGGAGGCCAGTGCCCAGCAATGGGACGTATATGGGTTGACGATGATGATGATGATGATACAGAGGTCTCAGTAGACGCATAGGAGCTAGAAATGTGCCCGAAAAAGAAACATTAGCTCCTCCCCTATTTTTATGGAATTAAAACGTAACTATCGCACACCTCTGTCATACCCTTCGGGGATATAGGCGTGATCGTATTTGTGTATATATAAAATCTTTTTCACCTCTCGCTTTTCGAAGTTATGTGTGTATTCACAAAGAATTGAATAATGAATATGAATACACCCAACAGTCACATACATAGTTCTGATCCCACACTAAGATACAAGTCTTGTGTCGTGGGTATCAGAAACTACGAGAGACTTTTCACTCTCACATACACCCAGACCCGAAACAAATATTTGTGGTCACACAAACATTTGTCTCGGTGCGGGGATCGAACCCGCGGCCTCTCGTTTCGCAAGCTGGTGTCTAGCCAACTGCGCTACGGTACTGTCAAATCAATTATCACGTAGTTTAACGGTGAAGGAAAACATTGTTATGAAACCTGCTCACCTAAAAGTTCTTAGGTGTGTAGTCCGCCAACCCACACTAGGCCAGCGTGGTGGACTAAGGCCTAAACCCTCTCAGTTGTAGAGAACGCCCGTGCCCAGCCGTGGGACATGTATGGGCTGATGATGATGATGATGATAAAATCTTTTTATAAAGGTTAAGGTCGCAAATTCTAAACTATTTTCCCGCATTGCTGAACAAAGGGACGCCTTAATCCATCACAACTCGTTCACTATTTGTTATTACAAATCGAAATGTCTACTTTGAACGAGTATGTCAAAACGTGACGTCGGCTGTCTGGGTAACTGACGGACGCGGAACGAAAACACGGGTGAAGGGCCAAGGGCTGTGGCGAGATGAATAACTTACAATATTGCTCTTGTATTCATAGGATAAATCATATGCAAAACATTGTACTAATTCAAGAGTGGAGACGTAATTGGGGCGGTTGCGCCTTCAAATCCTAGGCACACCAAATCTGATTTTTAAAGTTTTGAAGAACTGGTTTTTCGTGTGTATTTATAAAAAAATATATGACACACTTACATTTATAAACGTAAAGGAAAGAATGATGAAGTAATCTGTGCAGTTAAAGTCTTATTTTCGAGGATTTTTTAGGTGAGAGATCCTCTAACACATAAACTTTGACAGCTTCGTGGCGCAGTAAACTAGACACCAGCTTGCGAAATGTGACGCCGGGGGTTTGATCCCCGCATCGCGGCAAATGTTTAGTGGTCAACAAATAATTGTTTAGGGTCTGGGTGTTTGTGAGACTGTAAAGTACCTTGTAGTTTCTGTTACTCATGACACAAGAAGGACGTATGGGCTGGCTGTTCTTTTAATAATTAAAAAATCATGAGAATGATCATACCACCATATGACCACCATAAACGAACAACGCCATTACTGAGAGCAATGATGGTCTCGAGGTTTAGGCGCGCTGTCGAGAATTTCGGCGGTCACAGGTTCAAACCCCAGGCACACACCTCTGACTTTTCGAAGTTATGTGTGTATTCACAATGAATTATAATCACTTGCTTTAACGGTGAAGGAAAACATCGTGATAAAACCTGCACACATAAAAGTTCTTAGGAATTTATTAGGTTTGTAGTTCGCCAACCCGCACTAGGCCAGCGTGGTGGACTAAGGTCTAAACCCTCTCAGTTGTAGAGGAGGCCCGTGCCCAGCAGTGGGACGTATTTGGGCTGATGGTGTGAAACGAACAACGCGGTAATCATATCTAATGAATGATAGTTTTAAACTGTATTTGGATGTCAATGCCATTATTAAAAGATACAGTGAATTAAGCTTGTATTTTATGATACTACGGTAAATTGATAACGTAAAGATCTATGATTACTTATCACAGGATCTCGATTACCTAATGGATAAAAGCCTCTTCCAAAGAGCTCCTCATACACCCATCGGTTAGCGATTACAGCTAGCGACTTTCTTTGATGTTGAACAGGTCCTATTCCCTTTTTGTGAATGTCCACCAGATAAGGTTTTCTCAGGTATGTTTCGACGCAGTGCTTAAATATTAGAAATAAAAATCAAAATCTTGTTCATTATTTATTTAGTACATTCAGACATTTTCAAATTTTTAATCTGTACAATATACATAATTGATTTTTATAGTTTTTGGCGCAGTCTCCAGTGTAAAGTGACTACGTATGAATAATTAAAAAAATATAAGTATAATAGTATAACAAAATAACATCAAATTACTTATGAAGTTATCGATGCTGATATTAAATAGATTATTATTTAACGTCGATCCTTTCTTGAATTTAATGGTATTTTTGGACATGATACTGGGTTTTTCTGTTAGGAAATTCATGCAGTGTTCGTGCACGCAGCCTAGAATAAGCAAATAGCTCGCCACCGTTTAGGTGGAAATTAAAAATGTACCTATCGAAATGTGCGGTACGAATTTGCCTACTTTTTCGAGGATACTTAGGCAAGTCTAACCTGTATATACAGGTTGTAAAAAAACCGTGATCAAAAACTCCGCCAACCCGCACTGGGCCACGCTGGTGGACTAAGGTCTAAACTCTCTCAATGGTATGCCCGAGGAGACCCGTGCCCAGCAGTGGGACGTATATGGGCTGACGATGATGATGATCAAAAACTAAAACAGGTAATAATTACAGTAATTACAAACGCATCGATGCTAAAAAATACAGACAAAAAATGATGTTTTTCTAACCACCATGAGTATTAAATGTGTTGATGATTAGGAAAACGTCAAAGTTTTTGTTTTTTTTTGAAGTTTTTAATGTTGACTGCCTCGTGATCTCGCGGTATAAGTATGTGCCGTGCGATCTAGAGGTCCTGGGTTCGATTCCCGGGTCGGGCAAAGTGTTATTGGGTTTTTCCATTAGGAAATTCTCAGTAGCAGCACGGAGTCTGTAAATGGCATCATGTCTATCATGAATATCACGTGTTGTGTTCTCCTTACGATCGAGTCCATTGTGGTCATTTAGTCATAGCAGTAATAAAAGAAGTAGTGATGACTTCGAGGTTAAATGCGCGGTTGAGTCTCGTCGGTCGCGGGTTCAAACCACCTTTGACTTTCCGAAGTTATGTGTGTATTATTAACCATTGTGAGGAAACCTGCGAATCTAAGTGCCCAGCAGTGGGACGTATATGGGCTGATGAAGATAATGATGCGTAATAAAAGAAAAAAAAAATTCAACTTCCATAATATCTTGTAAGAAGGAAAAAAAAACAAAGTTACCTACTAAACATACCTACTATAATTATATTAGTAACGATACCAGGAAACTGAGGACGTTACGTCTGTGTATTGTAGGAAAGCCGGTCTCTTACATGTCAAAAGTCACATCGCATGGTTGAGCGATGCTTGCGCGGTCATCCTTGACTCGCATGAATGGATTAAAGAAATCCTTTGACGTTGTGATTCAAATGTTGGAATTCAAAGCCTTGTCAATAGTTGGGTAACATTTTATTTATGTGAAAAGTGCCTTGCTGTATTTTATCTTTGTGTCGGCTCAGAAAGTGACTATCTGATTTTGGATTAAGGAAATTGGGGCCGAAGGGTTGAAGGTTATAAAATCAAAATAAAAGTGGGTATATTGATCTGTAAATTTTTTGCTGTCACGTTTAGTTAATTGAGATTGCTAAAGGCCCAGTAGTGATGGCCTTGAGGTTTAGGCGCGCGGTCGAGTCGCAGGCTTATCGATATAGGTCGAAGATATGTGTGTATTCACAATGAATTATCACGTACACCT
This sequence comes from Hemaris fuciformis, assembly GCA_907164795.1. NCBI lineage: Eukaryota > Metazoa > Arthropoda > Insecta > Lepidoptera > Sphingidae > Hemaris > Hemaris fuciformis. The sequence continues at coordinate 908,107 of OU015440.1, read as the reverse complement.
TAAAGTTCTTAGGAATTTCTTAGGTGTGTAGTCCGCCAACCCGTACTAGGCCAGCATGGTGGACTAAAGCCTAAGGGGGCTCATGCCCAGCAGTGCGACGTATAGGCTAATGATGATGATGAAGGCTCAATCATTCTCAAGTTATACATATATAAACATTCACTTATATATAGATCAATATTGTGTTGACTGTAGTATTGTGCCGTACTGTCCCTATTTGTTGTGATCGTTAATAAACTTATATACTCGTATTATACAAGTGGATCTGTATTCTTCATTGCGGTAACCCCTCACCGCCACCTAAATAACTATCCATATACCCGAAGAAATAAGCTGAGGTGCATTTCTGCACGCATGTTTCGACCTATTGCCATTATTATTGTACAGTTCCAGACCCCATGCAGCTTCTAAAATATCCTAATGGAAAAACCTAATAACACTTTGCGCTGATGTGAATAATTTCTTGACTGTTAAAGTTCCGTGTCCAATATTAATTAAAATAAGAAAAACATTGATATCTACAGCATAGAGACCGCGCCGATAAGTGTTAAATTGACAACATTTACACCAGATATACAATTTATTTGGCACATCTACTTAAATATAGTATTTACAGGTTATTAAACGTGTCTTACACTCAATTATACAGGGTGTATTCAGACCGTGATCGGAAACTAAGGTAGGCTATAATAATAGCTACGATGATTACAAACCCATAGGCGTAAAAAAAAACTCGACAAAAAAAATACGTTCATCAATCATAGATATTAAATGGGTGTGGTTGTAAGGAAAACTTATTTTATTAATGTTTTGTCGAGATTTTTTTTAATGTTACTAACACCGCAGCTTTTATCTGCCATACTTTCCGATCACGGTCTGAATAAACCGTGTATAAGTTAAAATTAATTTGGGGTAACACCTTATTTAATTATACGCCATTAAACAATCAAACTTAATGTTATTATTTAACAATTTGCTCATAAGAATTCAGAGAAACTTATTTATTAAATTATTAATAAAAAAGAACTTATAATAATTAAAATACGTGATTATACTTATTTACAGTGCTTATTTTATCGAAGTTCAAAACTCCATTGATTTAAATATCTTAAGAAACTTTTATTGAGTTTACTCCAAGCTATTTTGAATTGAGAATATGACTTTACGAGTTATTGTTTCATATTTTTATTACCAAAGAACTGCGCTGATACTTATTATTACGATTAGTCAAAGTCAAAGTCAAAATATCTTTATTCAAATAGACTTTTACAAGTTCTTTTGAATCGTCAATTTTACACATCTTAAATTTTTAAACTATTAGTTATTACCAGTCCGAGTGATCATTTCGATTAATGACGAGATCTGATCTGGGACTCACTAGCTAGCTCACTCAAGTATATCAAATCCTGGTTTTTATTTACGTATGAGAACGAATATAACCGCAAGCATTAGGCTGAAATGAATTGGTTCGGATCGAATTCTGAAAAGTGGCACAAAGCTCTCCAGTGAATTAAGAATTTAACTCAAAACGTTCATAGCCAATGTATGCAAACGTATGGAGACCTAAATACCGTTGTTATTTATTCACAGTTTGAAGTTTTCAACGCACGTTAATTTGCGAATCAAAACTGGTGCTGATTGCCTCACGCCGTCAAAATCGACGAGGTGTTTTTAAACGCTTGTAAAGCTTGAAATTATGACTGAAAACTAGTGAGAAAAGTTAATTAGTTAATTTGTAGTTTGGTGAAGTTGCTCAGTTGAGCCAAATTTATATTAAAAGTTAGATCTGATAGTTTTTCGGGGATACAAAATTCCAGGACAGCATGTGTTAATCAATGGTGGCAGCTACCTCTACAGCAGATTTCGTTAATATTAGTCAAGCTGTTTGAGCGTGAAAGATACAAACACACACTTAAAACTTTATCATATTCTGAAGATTACTCAAGGTACCTCACGACTGTATAAAGGGGTAGGCAGAGGTGCATTTCTGCACCCACTTTCGCCAAGTAGGTATGTATCAGTCCCACATATTAGGGGGCAAGCCTATTGCCGTTTTTCGGACACATTTACAAAAAACATAATAAAACTTTGCCCGGCCCGGGAATCGAACCGCTGCGAGACCACGAGGCAGTCATCACTTTATTATATTCCTATGGTAAAATTTCAAACAAAATACCGAAAATTAACAGTCATTTCCATATATGAAGCCGAAATTCACAGCGTCTTAGAACAAATTATCATATTATAAAGCTAAATTAAAGTGACTCGCTAGCTCTAACCAAATCTAAGTTAGCAAGCACTTTCCCCGCTGACTGGATTATACTGGACTTAACTTAGGCGTCTTCGCCACTTGTTCCATTATAACCCAATTCGAACATAGTTTGGGATAAACTCAATTTCATCAAGAATTAATGTCTTCAGCTAGCGTCCGACAATATTCGAGATGGCGACTGTAAACTATTTATTTACATTATTATCTACATAACATACAAAGCGTATTTACAAAACATTTTATAAAGCCTTATTTTTAATGTTATTAATAAAATTTAATTAAAAGATTATTATTTTATATCTATTAAAATTTATAACACAAAGATATCAAATTATCATTTTTTGCTATTAGTGCACGTCGTGAAATTCAAACTAGGAGTTATCTAAAAAACAATTAACTAATCTTCTTACTTAGAACATACTAACAATCTATTACCTTAAAATTGAGCAAATTATCTTATTCAGTTTTATTCAGCATGACTGTCGACCTAAATTAATAAGTACCATTTGACATTTCATAATATTCCCGATGCATTACTTTATAATTCTAACAAACAATTTTGACGTTTACAAAATGATCTTGTTAAAATCATGGTTGTATTAAAATCACTACGAATAATTGAATAATCGATCAATGTCAATCGCACATATTAGAGCGAATAAAGACATTAGAAGCCTGGTATTTAATGACTGGTTAACGAAATTTGTGAGTGTGATATTCCCAGTAGACCAGTATGGCTAATTTTAACTTTATCATGTTTATTTCAGTGTAAACGTGCCTTTTAATCACTTAGCTGACGTGGTAAATGGTAACAATTTTGGATGCATTATGTGGAATATTACTATTAAATCATAAAGTTTTAATCAATAAAATAGACGTCCAAAAATTAATTGCTTACAATAAAAATTATCATAAAATGATACACAGAAAAATGAATTTTATTCCTAAATCCGAGAGAGTATTTTACAGTGTACTTATCACATAGTGTTATAGAGCTATAAAGATTATAATCAACGCGGGGAGACGTTGCTCGATACAGCCAGCGAACAATCCCCGCGGCAATCTGTCTGGCATTTTTCTAAGCGGCCTCCCCCAACATTGAGTGAAGTGGAGCTCATATGTTCATAGTTGTGGGTTTGAAGGAGTTTTAGACCCCGTATTAGCGGACCAACTAGCTCAATAGCCCTTTCAGTAAAAGCCATAAACGCGTGAGATTTGCATTCAACGCAGAATACGTTCCGATTCAATGTAATAGCGCCTTTTAAAACCGGATTTTTTTTTAGCAAACACACTAGTTTTTGTGAGAGCCTCCGTCTTGCTGTAGGTTCGTAAACTGCTTGCGGAACAAAAGGCTGCGGTTTCGGTCTGGGCGTTAGTGAGACCGAGATACTCGTGATGGACTCGAGGTTTGGGCACGCGGTCGAGAATTACTACGGTCGCGGGTACAAACCCCAGGCACACACCTCTGCCTTTTCGAAGTTATGTGTGTATTTGCAAAGAATCATCACGTACTTTAACGGTGAAGGAAAACATCGTGGTGTACCTGGACACCTAAAAGTTATTAGGAATTTCTTAGGTGTGTAGTCCGCCATCCCGCACTAGGCCAGCGTGGTGGACTAAGGCCTAAACCCTCTCAGTTGTAGGGGAGGTCCGTGCACAGCAGTGGGACGTATATGAGCTGATGATGTTAGTGAGACCAGGAAGTCTTTGATATAACCTTATACACACAAGACTTGTATCTTAGTGGGGAGTCAGAACTATGCTTTTTCTTGTATCTTTAGTTACTTTGAATTCATTTTAGATCGAAGTGAGTGATAACTTTATTTAGCATAAAAAGGACTTAGGAGTATCTCATCCTGCTGTAAAGTCCATATTAGGTCATGGATAGATAAGGTATCTATACAAATAAATAAAATTGAAGTGTCTGTTTGTAATATTGAAATAACCGCTTTTTAATAAATGGAAATGGATGTATACACGGTACATATATACTACCAAAATAACGTTAATTTTTGTCTGTCTGTCTGTCTATTCTAGCTAATCTCTGAAACGGGTGGACCAATTTTAACGGCACTTTCACTGGCAGATAGCTGATGTAATAAGGAGTAACTTAGGCTACTTTTAGTTTATAAATTTTCTTATTAAAAATTATTAAAAATAAAAATTCCGCGCGGACGAACATCGCGGGCACAGCTAGTAGACAAATAATTCAGAAATTAATTTCAAAGTAACAGGTATTCAAATTAAATTTGATGGTAAAATTTCCCCCTTCATTACTTAATCAATTCTGTCAGATTGTAATCGAGCAACATCACCGTTACATTTAAAATATTAATAAACATTTACACCTTTATAAATACGACAGTACTGTGACCTGTAACAACTACGTCATTGTGAAAGGCACTTTAATTGTGAGTAATAGAGTCCAAAATGCGATGCGGCTCAGGTAAATTGTGCGGGAGGAGCTGCTCGTTACGGCATCTGAAACAAATGGTACAGGTTAGAATGTTTTAAAACAATGAATTGTTATTTTTATTCTGTTTAATTTGCAAATGGCATTTACTGGGGTGTGACGGGATATTTATAGAATGACGGTATTTGTGACTCATTAAGGTCAGGTCGTCTTTTTTGCAGTGACATAGCAGAGTAATCACTTTTCCCTTGACAATTAGAATATTTCCCAACAACTAATAATTGTGGGTAATTAAACATATTAATTCAATCTCGTTCATTGGATACAGTAACTTTTCATCATCATCATTATCAGCCTAAGGAAGTCCACTGCTGAACATAGGCGGTAGGCCTCCCCCAATGACTTCCATAATGACCTGTGGGAGCGACGACCCGTGACCTTCACCAGGTCGTCAGACCACCTTATGAGTGGACGTCCTACGGTGCGCTTTCCGGTACAGTAACTTTTGGTAACACTAAATACGAACTAACTACCTACATTTCAATCCTGAACACGAGTCTCGGCTGAGGGAAGGTCTGCAATACTGCACTAGTGTGTCTTTGTAGAATTCACGTGTCTAAATACTCTCAATAAAATACTTTTACGTATGTTGCTTACACACTAGTCCAGCGTGGTGGACTAAGGCCTAAACCCTCTCAGTTGTAGAGGAGGCCCGTGCTCAGCAGTGGGACGTATATGGGCTAATGATGATGATGATGATGTTACTTTCATCGTGATCTTTTTCTTTACACACAAATCAGCGATAAATGGCTCGTATTTGAACTCCTGATGTCCCGTTCTTAATACTCTACGCACTCTACTAACTCAGCCATGACGAACACAATAAAACATTTACATTTACTAAAAAATATTTCAACAAATTTGTAAATATTAATCCGTAAAATAACCTTGAAGAACAAAGTAACAACAGCAATCAACTGCGAGCACGCTTTAAGATTGATTAGTTGGAATTAAAAATACAGAGAACAAGGTAGATTTATGGAACATTCTAGTAGCCGAAGTTCTTGTTAAAATAATTCTACAAGCATTTTGGGGTAAAACGGAATTTCAGCCGATGTAAGCACGCTTCTGGTATGATGACACACCGTTGAAGATATTAAAACGAATGGGGAAACGGGGGTGAAATTGAACTTATTACCATAATGTTGTATAATGCGCTCGAGTAAAAACGAGACGCACAACTTCTGAACCAATTTACATAACAAATTAAGGAATTACTGCAACGTTGTGTACCGTTTTATAATTTGAGTTTTATTTTTATGTAATGGAAGGTGAAATCGGTTGGAATGGAAAAAAAATGGCATTAAGCGGTTCGATGTCGTCAATATAATTAAAAAAATACAGAAAACAAATTCAATTTTGTTTTTTCTTTGCCTGTTGGTGAAATGATGCATCAGGTTAGTCTAAAGTGGTAAAAATAAGTCCTAGCCAGAATCGGATCGCGAAATGAATAGGCTTCGACTGGAGCGATACAACTGTTTTATAGACAACGTTAAATTTACACGCGCTTTCTATTAAAAATAATCTGGAGAGGATGGGAGCATATCCCAGACTTATACTTCTGGCGTTGCGAAGTTATTTGAAGTCTTCATAAATTTTCATGCACTCTAATACTGAATAAAAAACGCGAGGAAAGCTATATGTCCAAATGATCGTTAAGAAAAATTGTTAGTTCTATGACGATCACAACCCACTCTAGGTTAGCGTGCTGCTTTCTCAATCGCAGAAGAGTATTGCACCCAGAAGTGAAACGTACTCGTATTTTTCGCCGAGTAGGTACGAGTATCAGTCCCACGTGATAGTAGGAGAGCCTATTGACGTTTTTCTGACTCCGTGCTGCAACTAAAAAAATCCTAATGGAAAAACCCAATAGCACTTTGCCCAACCCGGGAATCAAATACGGGACGAGTGCCGCGAGACCACGAGGCACAAGCAAATCCAATGTATGTAAATTGTAGTTACTGAAATTGGTCTGACACTATCAATCCAATCATCTATCCATAAACGAATACATTTTAGCATACATTTTAATTATACAAATATTTAATAACATCAAAATATTTATTAAAAACAATAAAAATCACGTTCATATTCCCGTGAAAAGAGCGTACCAAAATGACAAAGGGAATTTAATTTGCATAGTATAAAGGAAGAAGCGTGTAGAATTCCACAGAAACTCATTTTTAGTGGCATAATGAAAAACAAAACATGAATTCAATAATGTAAATAGCTGAGATATTTTCTTTGACGTTCTTTAACGAAATATCTCTTTGTGAGCCATGTATTGTAAAAACTGAAATGTGAATTAAGTACGTTGTTTGAGACTGGAAATAATATGCGGCTTTCTTTGTAGATTGTGAACTGACTTTAACGCCAATTATTTTTTTAATGGTAGAGTTTTATTATTAAGCATTATTAAGCAGTGATGGCCTTGAGGTTTAGTCGCGCGGTCGAGAATTTCGGCGGTCGTAGGTTCAAACCCCAGGCACACACCTCTGACTTTTCGAAGTTATGTGTGTATTCACAATGAATTATCACTTGCTTTAACGGTGAAGGAAAACATCGTGATAAAACCTGCACACCTAAAAGTTCTTAGGAATTTCTTAGGCGTGTAGTCCGCCAACCCGCACTAGGCCAGCGTGGTAGACTTAGGCCTAAACCCTCTCAGTTGTAGAGGAGGCCCGTGCCCAGCAGTGGGACGTATTTGGGGTGATGATGATGAATGAGAGTTTTATTAATAAAAATCCAGTAACCAGTGGTGATCTTATAGAACTACTTGTGATATCAAATAGAAATACTGTTGAGATGAACTTATTGATTTCATTTGAATGGTCACATATAGTGAAAGGAAAAGAGCATTTTTTCGGAACATACTGAAAAGTATAGACTTTTCAGTATTTTATTCAAGTGTCTTTGGGGAAACTATTTAATTTGTAGTAGCTATTAAAAATGTTAATGTTACCTACATGCATAAACTCACGCCTGTCTCCCGTCGGGGTAGGCAAATACTATAGAGCGCCTAATGCCACAGTCCAAACACACTTCTTTATTTTAATTCTTCATTTTAATATTAATAATAATAAAATAAAAAAAGAGCTTCTTCCATAAGTATTTACAGTTGTATTCTTAGTCAAAGATAAAAAGGTTGGAATTAATCAAAGGCTAATACAACGTTCTACTTATACGTTATATGTTACGTTAATGATCTGGTTACTTACAATAATTAGCTATTTATTTATACCTTTTATTTTTTTATGCTATAGCGATAAAGCGACTACATCGTAGCTGTTGGTAAGCACGATATTGTCCAAATAGAGCATTAAGTGAGAATCATCGCCACTCGATACCCTCATACTTGCTTAGATGTCAGTTTCTCCATTCTAGATGATTCTATGTTATTCTCATATTCAATACAACAGTCTAGAGATTGTATTAATGAGTTTCTCTAATTTAGTCTTTGAATAATTGTAGACTATCTCTTGAATGGAAAAGAGCAACACTAGAGTTTCTTGTCCATTCTTCTCTAGTGATGACTACCTTCCTAACAGGGAGGTAAACTTAATTTTGAAGTGATTCATGTATTTGACATTTTATAAATTCAGTAAATATTAAACAATAAAAGATTAAAGAAAGAATAAAGGTGATTATTATTGCCACCAGTAGAGGTGGATTCAATACCTTAGGAATTATTCCAGTGTTTTTGACAGCTAATTCGAAATACTGTATTAACTTACTTAACATGTACGATGATATGTGCGGGCGGCTTGCGACGAACAGCCGCACAGACATGGAGCGCACGTGCGGAGGCCGCGTGGCAAGGGTAGCCCTGCATCGGACCGCAAGGTAGCCGCGGTGCGTAGGGTAGTCGTCAGGGTAGACGTGCAGGGTGCGCCACGAGGCCTGCAGTCCGTCTGCATCCGCGCTCGACACGTGGGTGTCGCTTGTGATCAAAGGGTCCTGTTTACATAAATACAGTTAAGTGTTTTAGTCATCCTTATTAAAAAAAACGCTGCGGTACAGTAAAGTCTCTCCTATCGCGGGCTCGTTCATTACATGTACATTATCCAGGAAAATTGTAAGCTATACAAATACTGGTCCGTGACATGAACTTGAAATGCTTGAAATTTTCAAAGATAGCTTTTTATTATAAAATTGGTAATCAAAATTAATGTGTGTCTACTACAACACCACGAGGTCAATATGCTGAAAACAAACTAGATGATTTTAATCTCTACTTTCCAAATAATATCCGAAACTTCTGCTGACCTGAAAATCTTTCGGCTGACCTTCGGCTTTTAGCATGACATCTGATGTTATAACTAGCAAGAATGAAGAATGAATGACGTCTCAATCGCTCTTAGCGAACTTTCCAGAAAACCGATAGATGGTCAGCAATGATTAGAAGCACAAAATGGGCACGACACTGATTTAGTACGATAATTGAAGTGCAGCCACCGCGGCGATGCAGAGGTGTAAATTGAGGAGTGGGATGATGCGGTTACGGGGAGGAGACAAATTTATGGTCTATTTGGAAATTGGAGGTATTGCGTTTGGATAAATGGCGAGACTGATCAATCTTATAACGTGCCGTAGTTTGATAAGATAACTAGGTCGCACTACAAACATTTTCCCCAAGACTCAGAAGTATATCACTTGTACAAGCAGTCGATTATATCATTCCGTACTTTTAAGTCATGTTGGGTGTATTATCATCTTTAAAACATAAAAAAAACGATTTTCTCACTGATATTCATAATACATACTAAAACGCAACAGGTTTTACGATGCGGGATTTATCATGAGTTTGGAATGGACTAGTACTGTCATTCTCTAATGATATCTGCTATTTAGTTCTGTCTTAATAATAAGTAAATAAAAAAAAAAGTGTGTGTGTGTACTTATGTACACGCGTTAGAACTTATACTTCATACATAAATATATATTTTCTTAAATAATATATCCAATCCATCAGCCAATCGAAGTCCACTGCTGGACATAGGCCTCTCCCAATGACTTCCACAGGGACCTGTTGGAAGCAGCCGGCATCCAGCGACGTCCCGCGACCTTCACCAGGTCGTCTGACCATCTTGTCGGAGGACGTCCCACGCTGCGCTTTCCGGTACGTGGCCTCCACTCGAGAACTTTTTGGCCCCATCGGCCATCAGTTCTCCGCGCTATGTGCCCGGCCCATTGCCACTTCAACTTGCTAATCCGCTGGGCTATGTCGGTTACTTTAGTTCTCCTACGGATCTCCTCATTTCTGATTCGATCTCGTAGGGAAACCCCGAGCATAGCCCTCTCCATAGCTCGTTGAGTGACTCTGAGCCGTCTAATGAGGCCCATAGTGAGAGGCCACGTCTCAGTGCCGTATGTCATCACTGGTAACACACAACTATCGAAGACTTTCGTCTTCAGGCACTGAGGTATTTTGGACGAGAAGACGTCGCGTAGTTTCCCGAACGCTGCCCAACCGAGTTGGATTCGACGATTGACCTCTTTCTCGAAGTTGGACCTGCCTAACCGGACCACTTGTCCCAAATAGACATATTCGTCTACAACTTCGAGAGTCGAGCCCCCAACTGCGATCGGGGTGGGCACAACATGGACATTCGACATGATCTTCGTCTTGTCCATGTTCATTTTAAGACCCACCTGTTGAGAGACTCGATTGAGGTCTTCGAGCATAGTGCTAAGGTCTTCCAGCGATTCTGCCAAGACGACAATATCGTCGGCAAACCGAAGGTGTGTAATATACTCGCCGTTGATGTTGATGCCGAATCCTTTCCACTGCAAGAGCTTGAAGGCGTTTTCCAGCGCGGCAGTGAACAGTTTCGGAGATATGACATCTCCCTGTCTCACGCCTCTCTGTAGTGGAATAGCCTTCGTGCTCTGATCTTGTACTCGGACCGACATGGTGGCGTTGCTGTATATGCTTTTCAACACCTCGATGTACCGACAGTCAATGTGGCACCGCTGGAGAGACTCTAGCACAGCCCAGGTCTCGATCGAATCAAAGGCTTTCTCATAGTCCACAAACGCTAAACAAAGCGGCAAGTTATATTCCTCGGTTTTTTGTATAACTTGCCGAAGCGTATGGATGTGGTCTATGGTGCTAAAGCCTTTTCGGAAACCGGCTTGTTCGGGAGGCTGGAAGTCATCAAACCTGCGTTCGAGACGATTTGTGATGACCCTCGAAAACAACTTATAGACATGGCTCAGGAGCGAGATGGGCCTGTAATTCTTCAGCAAAGTGTTATCACCTTTTTTGAAGAACAGTACCACCACGCTCCTGCTCCATGCCTCTGGCGTTGAGCCCTCGAGGAGAACGGAATTGAAGAGCCTCTGAAGGACTTTAAGTACCGGCGTTCCGCCCGCTTTCAGAAGCTCTGAAGTGATTCCGTCCTCGCCCGGCGCCTTGTTGTTCTTAAGTTGCTTCAGGGCCATCTCAATCTCACATAGGCTGATGTCCGGGATATCATCACTGAAGTGGCGGATCAACTCGGCTCTCGGGTCTTCGGCCGAGCTAACAGTCGGTTCGGCAACCGAGGTGTAAAGCTGTCCGTAGAACCTCTCGATCTCCCTTAACACCTCTGCCCTCGTCGACACTACGCTGCCGCCCTCCGTCTTCAGCCTAGACAACTGTCTTTGCCCAATAGACAAGTCTCTTGCAAACACTTTGGAGCCTCCGTTCCGCTCAATTGTCTCTTTAATGCTCACAGTATTGTGAGCCCGGACATCGTGTCGCAAGGACTTCCAGATCCGTCTATTGAGCTGACGATATGCTTCGGCGTCCTCGGAAGACTGCAGCGCCATAGATCGACGTTCGGCCATAAGGTCAAGAGTGTGGATCGAGAGTTTTTGAGGTCTATCTCTACGGCGAGGTCTAAAATGCTTAGATCCCACCGTATGGACAGCTTCTACCAAACCGCTGTTTAACTCGTCCACTGCAAGGTTTTCTTCTAGGCAATCAAAGCGATTTCGAAGCTCGAGTTGAAAGCTCTCGGGGTTTTGGATATGGGCGCGAGTAGGTCGGAGCGTAGACTTCATCATGCGACGCCTTTCTAGCTGGACGTTGATATTCAATGAGCCTCTAACCATTCGGTGATCACTGCCGGTTTTCACCCTGTTGATCACAGAGACATCACTGAATATCCGTCTATTCGTCGTCAAGATGAAATCTATCTCATTTCTCGTAGAACCGTCAGGACTCAGCCAGGTCCATTTCCTGTGAGGCGGCTTCTGGAAAAAAGAGTTCATCGCGAAGAGTCCCTCTTTCTCCAGAAAGTCGGCCAGCCTCTGACCCCTGAGGTTCCGTTGCCCATGTCCAAATTGCCCCACTTTCAACTCTGCATCGCTTCTCTTGCCCAACTTTGCGTTGAAGTCTCCCATAACAACATTGAAGTAGGTTTTGGAAGTATGTATGGCCCGACTTATGTCCTCATACATCTCCTCTACTTCTTCATCTGGGTGTGTCGAGGTCGGCGCGTATACCTGTATGACCTTCAACGAATATCTTTTCGATATTCTGAGTATAAGGTACACTACCCTGCTCGACACACTTTCGATGGATACGATGTTGTTGATGAGAGACCTGTGGACGAGAAATCCGACACCTCCTCGGGACTGTTGGTCGTCCCCCCGGTAGAAGAGCAGGTTACCGGACTTCAGGGTTATCGTGTCCTCCCCGATTCTTCGGACTTCCGACAACCCCAGAATGTCCCAGTGTAACCCGCTCAATTCTTCTTCCAGTTCGACAATCTTCTCGTCTGTCCTCAACGTGCGTATGTTGTGTGTTACCAGGGCCAGTCGTCGTCGGGGGTGGTAGCCGGGGCCAACCCGGGGATTCTTAGCACCCCCTGCCCCGCCGTAACCATGGCCGCTACCGTAGCCAGGAATAGCGGGGCTGCCGGGGACTGGGGGCCTGGTCCTGGTTGTACTCATCGAGAGGTATTTGCCAATACTCGCCACGCTTGGCAGGCGGGTTGGCGAGCGCAGGAGGGGACTCGCGTTGATGACGCTGCTGCCCGTCATCAACCGGGAAAAGGGAATAGGGTGTGTGGGTAGAGGATGATATGGGAAAGGAAAGTATGGCCTGTAGGAGTGGATACTGCAGTCACGGAAGGGGAGGTTGGTAGTGACTGCAGTAGCTCGGGGAGGTCGAGGTCGCGTACTCGAAGCACCTATTCTAGGGTAGGCCATGACCACTAGATAGGAGCATCCCTGACCACAAATAATATAATAATATATTATAAAATAATATTTTAATAACTTCATGGTGTCGGTTTTTCATGACAGTGTGCGCGCGCATCGTAATAACTTCAATAAGTTTTTTACTTAATCTTAAAATTAGGATGAACGAAATTCCCGATTCCTTCGATTAACTTTTTGGTGTCGGTGTGCGCGCGCATCGTAAAAAATCACTCTCATCATTTTTCCCTAACGCGCCAAAAGAAGTATAACTTCAAAAATAGGCTTAAATTTAAAGGATTTTTTTAATTTGTTTTGACTGATGCGGAGGAGTGAATAGAGGCTCCGTGACGCAATTGGCTAAATACCAGCTTGTGAAACATGAGGCTGCGCTTTCGATCCCCGCATCGAGACAAAAAATTGTGTGATCCAAAAACATTTGTTTTGGGTCTGGGTATTTGTTAGATCGATAAGTTTCTCGTAGTTTCATATATCCACGATACAAGATTTGTATCTTAGTTTGGGGTCATAACTGTGTATGTGCCTTTTGGGTATTTATTTAATTTTTAATACATACATACATACATAAACTCACGCCTGTATTCCCCGAAGGGGTAGGCAGAGGTGCATTTCTGCACCCACATTTCGCCAAGTATGTATCAGTCCCACGTAATAGGGGGCGAGCCTATTGCCGTTTTTCGGGCACATTTCTAGGCTCCGTGCTGTTACCGAGAATTTCCTAATGGAAAAACCCAATAACACTGCCCGACCCGGGAGTCGAACCCAGGACCTCTAGATCGTACGGCACATACTTTAATACTGTGATGCATAGGTCGTTGTCTATATATATACCCTATGTCGGTCAAATCAAATATGATTACTAAATAAAGTATCAAATGACTCACACTACGAGCTTAACGGCAAATACAGACACGCGTACACACACGCACTGACAAAACGCTGAATATAAGTTGATCATTCCTGCAATAAATTTTTCACTAATCACTCATTCGGTCGGGTTATGCATTCCTTCGCTTGAACTATAGTAGTGTTTTATTTAAACCAATCTTACACTTACATTGGTGAAACCGACGTGACTTCGACACTTACAATATCTACTAAATCAAAAAAATAATTTGAAATTAATATACACAACATATTTTTCGACTGCCTCGTGGTCTCGCGGTACAAGTATGTGCCGTGCGATCTAGAGGTCCTGGGTTCGATTCCCGGGTCGGGCAAAGTGTTATTAGGTTTTTCCAGTAGGAAATGCTCAGTAACAGCACGGAGTCTGGAAATGTGCCCGAAAAAATAGGCTCGCCACCTACTGGGACATATACATACTTACAGTTGACAGCCCCGTGGCGCAGTTGGCTAGACACCAGCTTGCGAAACGAGAGGCCGCGGGTTCGATCCCCGCATCGAGACGAAAAATTGTGTGATCCAAAAACATTTGTTTTGGGTCTGGTTATTTGTTAGACCGATAAGTATCTCGTAGTTTCATATATCCACGATGTATTGTGATTTGTATCTTAGTTGGCGTCAGAACTGTGTATGCCATTGTTGGGTATTTATAACTAAAAACGAAGTAAATTAATATTCATAACATATTTCCTTTGTAATCAATGGTGGTGCTGAGTGCGTCCACACTAAAACCCAGGAGAGGCAAATGAATTGTCCGTAAACTACGAATTGCGTGCCACGAGCCCATTTAAAATGAGCACTTGTTTACGTTATTGTGTAAATTTCCCGCCATAACATCTGTTTGGTGGATAAAAGCCTGACAAAGTACACGAAATTGGAAATTCTCGAATTGTTATTCGCCTTTAATGGGCTGTGTTTTAACAAAACCAGCGAGAAAAATAATACCGCCTTCATAGCTAGTATTATGTGCATTGTTGATACTGCAGTAGGGAGATTTCAGCGTCATACTCGTAGTTATTTTTTATTTCATCATCATCAGCCCATATACGTCCCACTGCTGGGCACGGGCTTCCTCTACCATTAAGAGGGTTTAGGCCTTAGTCCACCACGTTGGCCTAGTGCGGGTTGGCAGACTACACACCTAAGAAATTCCTAAGAACTTTTTAGGTGTGCAGGTTTCATCACGATGTTTTCCTTCAACGTTAAAGTACGTGATAATTATATATTCATTGTGAATACACACATAACTTCGAAAAGTCAGAGGTGTGTGCCTGGGGTTTGAACTCGCGACCGTCGAGATTCTCGACCACTTGCCTAAGCGTCGAGGTCATCACGACGATTTTTTATTTATATACAAACATATCTGTACGTTCTTTCAAATATCCTTGCAGCTTTCGACGGGTAACATGACATATCGCTTGTTATGTGATGATTTTATTCAGTTTTTTTTAAAGTTGGTGTTTTTGATATTACATAAAAAATTGGATTCTTTCGTTGAGAGAACTCCAGCAACTGTTGGGTGTAGTGCGATTATGAAAAAGTAAGAGCTGGCGAAAAACTCAATACAAAACTACTTTAATCATAATCAGACAAAGCCGCAAACAACATCTAGAAAACATCGAAATTGTAATTTAAATATAGATATCAGAAAACCAGACCCTTTTGTAATAATTTTGCGTTTGGCTTCACATATACCCTTGTAAATTTTTATACTCTCGTACTGCCTCGTGGTCTCGCGGTACAAGTATGTGCCGAGCGATCTAGAGGTCCTGGGTTCGATTCCCGGGTCGGGCAAAGTGTTATTGGGTTTTTCCATTAGGAAATTCTCAGTAGCAGCACGGAGTCTGGAATTGTGCCCGAAAAACGGCAATAGGCTCGCCCCCTATTACGTGGGACTGATACATACCTGGCGAAATGTGGGTGCAGAAATGCACCTCTGCCTACCCCTTCGGGGAATACAGGCGTGAGTTTATGTATGTGTATGTAAATTTTTATATAACACAACTCCGTAAGCTTTACTAACAAAGCAGCGAGTCTTATTTTTTTCCTACGACCTCTGCTCCGGCTATCTACGTTTTATGCCCACATTCGTCTGCCTACCCGTCGCTTATCACAGCAGATTCTCTGAAATATAGTCCCGGAATGTAAAACCAGACCTCATTCTATTTAGATATGAGAAATCAGCGCTTGGTAATATATATTTTTTGTGAGATTATTGTAAATTAAGCGGTACTAATGTTGTATCTAAAAAGTCTGTAAAAGTCGTGATGGACTTAAGGTTTAGGCACGCGGTCGAGAATCTCGACGGTCGCGGACTCAAACCTCTGACTTTTCGAAGCTATGTGTGTATTCACAAAGAATTATCACATACTTTAACGGTGAAGGAAAACATCGTGACGAAACCTGAACACCTAAAAGTCCTTAGGAATTTCTTAGGTGTGTAGTCCGCCAACCCGTACTAGGCCAGCGTGGTGGAATAAGGCCTAAACCCTCTCAGTTGTAGAGGAGGCCCGTGCCAAGTGCCAGTGGGACATATATGGTCTGATGATGATGATGATGATGATGAATGTTGTACCTTATATTTATACACACAGACGCTGATTCCTATGTCGCCGAAGTGGTAATTATTAAATCCCACGTACAGTGTAGGCCTATTGCCGCTTTTCGGACACAATCTTTGACTCTGCTGTTATTGAGTATTAAACATACAAAACTTCTCAATAAAACTTAAGACGTTTGACTTTCGGTAGCACGAATAACCGTGAAAATTGCAGTTAGCATTTTCACTTCCATTATTTTGTTTATTAATACGAACACGGTCAATTCTGAGCAGCGGAACGCACGTAACGCGAAATAGAACATGCCCGAAAACACAAACGGATCCTTTTTATTTGTCATCTTAATTATTCAAGGATATAAGATTTTTTTTTTTTTTTTTTTATTATTATTTAATACTACAATCTGTCTCCTTACTGGGACAATAAATAGTAAGTTAGGTTTATAAAGAATAAATATAACATAAAATAACAGTTTAATTTTCGCATGTTCTAGCACTCGTTAAAAACCAATTTTTCACAGTTTTTCCACTAGCCGTCGGACCTTATGTAGAAAAAGCTCGGATGCGCATGCAACACACATTTTCCACGTCAAACGGTAATATTAATAGCTTGGAGTTGAAAAGCATCTTTTATTATACAGCCCCGTGTATTTTTATATTTCTACAAACTAGGTAGTTAAAGCCTCAACAATTTTCTAACGTACCCATCATCCATCATCAGCCCATATACATCCCATTGCTGGGCACGGGTCTCCTCTACAACTTAAAGAGTTTATCTTAGTCTTAGTCCACCACGCTGGCCTAGTGCAGGTTGGCGGACTACACACCTAAGAAATTCCTAAGAATCTTTAGGTGTGCAGGTTTAATCACGATGTTTTCCTTTACCTTTAAAGTACGTGATATAGCAGTGATGGCCTCGAGGTTTAGGCACGCGGTCGAGAATTTCGACGGTCGCAGGTTCAAACCCCAGGCACACACCTCTGACTTTTCGAAGTTATGTGTGTATTCACAATGAATTATCACTTGCTTTAACGGTGAAGGAAAACATCGTGATAAAACCTGCACACCTAAAACTTCTTAGGAATTTCTTAGGTGTGTAGTCCGCCAACCCGCACTAGGCCAGCGTGGTGGACTAAGGCCTAAACCCTCTCAGTTGTAGAGGAGGCCCGTGCCCAGAAGTGGGACGTATTGGGCTGATTATGAAGTAAAGTACGTGATAATTATTTGTGAATACACTCATAACTTCGAAAAGTAAGAGGTGTGTGCCTGGGGTTCGCAGGACCGTCGAGATTCTCAACTACGCGCCTTAGCCTCGAGGCTATCATGACTTGTAGCGGATGATATTGTTAAATCTAGAGTTTAAGACACTCACGACACAAGACTATTTGCGATCGAAATACGTGTATGACTGTTAGGAGTACTTATTGATTCACATAAGTGAAGCTGTTAGTGTAAACAGGTCATAACTAATTATACCCACATAATTCATCGCACTGCCTCGTGGTCTCGTGGTACAAGTATGTGCCGTGCGATCTAGAGTTCCTTGGTTCGATTCCCGGGTCGGGCAAAGTGTTATTGGGTTTATCCATTAGGAAATTCTCAGTCACAGCACAATAGGCAATGAAAAACGGCAATAGGCTCGCCCCCTATTACGTGGGACTGATACATACCTGGTGAAATGTGGGTGCAGAAATGCACCTCTGCCTTACCCTTCGGGGAATACAGGCGTGAGTTTATGTATGAATGTATGTAATTCATCGCAATGACAAAGAAACGAGGGTAAATTGTTCCATAATGCTCAATTTCATTCCTATTACAACACACTTGGCGGGGATTATAAAAATTCTCGCAATTCCAAATGAAAGCCTCCGCAAGGGCATGTTCTCCGGGTGTAATGTTTAATTTCCGTTATTGGCGTCGCCCCAAAACCTTTGTGAAAGGTTCCTGACACGGAATTAATTAAATTTTCCCATCATTACCCGTTTTCGCCGAGTTTTATACGTGTTGTGATGGAGGAACGGTTGCGTTTTGGTATTTTCTGTATGAATTCTTGTTAGCCTGTATTTGTATACTGGCACAATAGTAATAACTCTGCAGATGATTGTAAGTTGGGGGGGGGGGGGGGGTTTCTAAATAGAGCAGTTCTTCTGGTTGAAATAATGGCTATCGGTGCAATTAATCTTTATTATCATTAGCTTACTTTTAAATTTCCCCTTTCGTTTGGTTACTATGCCATTGTAATAAAACAATTATCTTATATATAAGAACATTTTTTTTTCGTGAAAAAAGGCATCTTAGCCTAAATAATCCGACTATGAAGGATAATACCACATGCTCATAAATCTCGTACATAAGAAGCACAAATGTCCAAAGACATCAACCGGATAATCCGAAAATGTAGTGGGGTAATATGTGACCCCAATCAGGGATCGCGCGGGGTACGGCCGCCGGAAACGGAAGTCGGTTAAATTGCACGTGTTATTTACATGAATGCCGTGAAAACATGTTGCGGTTGGCAAAAAAAACTTGATAAATTGCTTTCGGAACGGGGTATTTTATATCTGCCAGGGCCGCTAACTTATTGCGATTAATGGGTTAATAACTTATAGGGATTGGCGGTCAGCGCCAAAAATATATCGCGTACTTGCGCTCTAATAGATTTTCACAGTTTTCAGGCTAATTTTTATTATTTAGTATCGGCTGCTAAATTAAAAAAAAAAAAACAACGCCATACTGCAGTAAGCGATATTTAGATCCGTGTGTAATACTTGCGTCACTGAATGTGTTAAATTTTCGTTGTCTATAATGCATACATTTTTACATAACCTCACGCCTGTATTCCGCGAAGGACAATTAAGTATATACTTGTACAATAGTAATTAAGTTACTGGAAATAAAAGGCTTTTTTTTTATCATAAAGAAGTTTACATATAGAGATCGAACCAGGGACATATCTAGGAGAACTAATAGTAGGAGGCACTTACATAAAGTAGTTACAAATTAATACAAACGTGATCCTCTGTTATAGCCTAATTGAGTGAAATAGTTGGGTAAAACATTTGCACGAAATTCAATAAACAAGGTAAACTTAGTTGAATTGATTAGCTCGTCTAATTTGGTTATATAAAACTTACAGTAAGGGTCGTGCGTACTTGTTGATTAATAAGAAAATCTATCAATTAATTAGACTGCTTTATGGTCTCGCAGGTCAAGTATGTGTCGTGCAATATAGAGGCCCCAGACTCCCAGGCCAGGGAAAAGTGTTATTAATTTTTTCCATTAGGTTAATTCTCAGTAGCAGCACAGAGTCTGGTAATGTGCTCAAAAAACGGCAATAGTCTCTTCTTCTGTTACGTGGGATTGAAACATACCTACCCCTTTGGGGAATACAGGCGTGAGGTTATTCTTACGTAATAAGATAGTGCAACGGATTTTAGAAATACCCCTACATGAGATTTTTATACAGGGTGTATTCAGACCGTAATCGGAAACTAAGGTAGGTACCTACAGGTCAATAGCTACAGTGATTACAAATCATTTAGCATTTAAAAAAACTCGACAAAAAAAATTGACGTTTTCCTAACCAATACATTTAATATCTATGGTTGTATGGAAAACGTATTTTTTTATCGGGATTTTTTATAACCCTGTATAGGCGGAGCCATTTTGTAGACAATGCAGACTGAACGGAGTGCACAATAGTCCTCTATTCCAGTCAGGATTATACTTGCCCTATCTAGCTTAGCTTTTTATGTTTACTTTCTTTTGTTCATACTATACTCTGTTATGTGGCGGTGTCAAAGTAATAGCTTTTAATTGTATCGTCGATTGTTTTTTTGTTCTTTCAGGTATCGTTAGGTAAGTATTGTTGGGTTTCAAGAACAATTTCAAGCACCGTTCGAATAGTAAGACTTTTCTATTGAACAAAATGTAGTAACTGCCCAAACTGGGAATCAAACGCGGAACATCTTGATCATATGGCAACCACCTAAACCTAAGCAGCCCAGCAGGTGATCAATACGTTTTTAACTAGTGACAATTTTTTAATTTTTTTTTTATACTGGCACGGCAAAGTGATCCCATTGCACCTCATGGTAAGCGTAATGGAGTCCAGAAAAAGTGCCGTCCAGCGAGAGATGATGATCTCCCGTATTTTATTAAAAAGATAAAACAAGATTTTAATTGATAGACCTTAAGACTTTTATAGCGTTTACATAAAGTAACTTAACTAAAATAGAAAGTGCCCTTATCCAAATCCAACACTCCAATCCAATTTCTTTAACAAACCGCAGTCACTTAACAATACCTTCGAAGACTCAGTATTCATTAGAAGCGTAAAAATCAAAATGACCGAATTACAATGGCCGAGGAAGGACAAAGGCCGAGTCCCTGACAGCCCCGCGTCGTGGACTTGACGGGCATTTAGGCGTCAGTCGCTCTCATTAATATTATGTCCAATACATCAGCTCCTCGGAGTATGATGGGATAATTAGGTGATACGTCAAATTACCGCGGTAATGAAGTTGTTCGTGCTCATATCTGACACCAAGAAGGGTAATAGGACAATTGCAGTTTCATATTTTATATAACTTAGAATAATTATGTCTACTCAGTCTTTCTTTCTATATTTATGTTCCTTTAATTTTCCTCTTCTATTGTCCATCCAAAGATTATAATCTGTAAGAAATTGCCTAGAGCAGTAAATTGTACTTTATATTTAGTTTCGTTTATTTATTTTGTAATGTACAAGAATGAGTAAATAAGTCAAAATAAATAGATAAATTATTGAATCATTGAAATGTTTAACACAGTTTAGATTTAGTCACGTCTTATTTACTAAAGTCAAATAATCTTTATTCAAGTAGACTTATACATAAGCACTTTTAAATTGTCTAAATTAATCTATTTATTCGATACTTCACAACAAACAACTGTCGATTCGGAACGTGCTATCGCTGTGGAGAAGAAATTTCCTGATCAACACGAAATGTCATGTACTATCTGGCTTGGATTTCACTAGAGAAGATCAGGCAAGAACCTATAGTGTTGCTAATGCATAGAAATTTATTAATGCGAAGCGAAGCACTATGGCTAGCCATATTTTTGGCTTTACCCTTTGTTTACGGGTAATTGTTACCCGTGCGGTTGCGAATATGTTGCCAACGGCTTTCTGCCTGCGTCTTTTTAAGACCAATAAGTTTTCCTAGTGAAGTTTTTAGATATGATATAAGGTTTAACAACAGTCTTAACTTTACTAAATATACAGGAAGATATAAAATGAAGGCATTTAGATTAAGTTATCAATGTAATCTTGCCCGTCAATTGTTAAAGGGGCAATCAGATGTATATTTTTAATCCTGCCTCGTGGTCCCGCGGTACAAGTATGTGCCGTGCGATCTAGAGGTCCTGGATTCGATTCCCGGGTCGGACAAAGTGTTATTGGGTTTTTCCTTTAGGATATTCTCAGTAACAGCACGGAGTCTGGAAATGTGCCCGAAAAGCGGCAATAGGCTCGCCCTCCATTACGTGGGACTGACACATACTTACCTGGCGAAATGTGGGTGCAGAAATGCACCTCTGCCTACCCCTTCAGGGAATACAGGCGTGAGTTTATGTATGTATTTTTAATCCCATCTTTTGCAAGTTATGTTTTCAAAGTCCCGCATTTTAACGGGAGAGCACATTTTGAAACTCCTTTGCTAGAATTTAGAAACGGAAAAACCCAATAGCACTAAACTCTACCGATTCGCATACCCTTTATTCGAATAGAGTAAACGACATAAAAGTCTTAATGTCTATCGATTAAAATATTATATTCTTTGTTTTCTTTGTTTATATAAAAATACAAAGTCGGTAGTTAAAAACGTACTGATCACCTGCTGGGCTGCTTAAGTTTAGGTGGTTGCCATGCGATCAAGATGTCCCGCGTTTGATTCCCAGGCTGGGCAGTTACACTGCACTAAATTTTTTTCAATAGAAAAGTTTCTATTCGAATAGAGATTCGCATACTCTGGATTCGAATCCAGGATCCATCGATTTTTGAGCCAATTTGTTTAGAAAAACAAACTGAGGAGTCGAATTAAGGTAATATTTGAAAATAGAAACCATATTATTAAAATAAACATACTTTCACGCCGTATACCGCATCTCATTGCAGCAAAATAAGCCTTCAGAGGCTCTATCTCTTAAATTATTGTTATGTGTAAACTTACAAAAAACCCGTTCAAAATGCGCATAAAATTAAACTAACTTACGAACTTTATGGCGGCAGTGAAAGGATAAAAACTGCGTTATCCGCCGATGTTTGAATATAAAAATAAAAACTTTTTACTGCTAAATTAGATAAAACGTTTTACTGTCAAACTCTGACATTAAATGTTATGAATTTTTTATTATTCATTATGCCGAAAATATGTAAATAACACCGCTCTTTCTCGCTAGATGGCGCTTATAAACAATTTATTCGAGATCTACGCTTGGAATAGACTTATTCCAAGTGTGTTTATAAAAATATAAAATTTCGTTACTTTTTTATACTGTCGTGATAACCGGAGAAAGATAGAGAGAATGATATAGCAGTTTTTTGAAATAACGTTCTGATGTCACGTTTCATTGCTTGCATCTCATTATTTCGATCTCATATTGATATTATCGAAGAACCTTGGCGGATTGCAGCAGACATCCATTCGCTTAGATAATGCCGACTTGTAGCTTCGTAGGGACACCTAAGAGTCAGTCCATAGAAGCCCAAAAGCCCAGTTTGCCCTTCAATATTCCGAATAATCATTTGTTAGCTTTAAATCTTTATTTAACAAAAGCAACTTGACATATAAATAATAATATACTAACACCACAATAAACAATTACAAACTACACATTACGCAATTAACGTGTAACGCTTTTGGGCTTCTATGGGAGTACCGCTACTGCTAAGAGTGTAACTACTTCCATTTGTATCATGACGAAGGCTCTGAAGAGTTGTTCAGATTCCCTATTCATAACAAAATATGTGCTAGTTATTATTTTTGCTGTACCAAGAGATTGTGGAAAGAAATAACACGTCTTATATTCTTTCTTCCTTATTTTTTACTTTATTTTACATATGTACATACATACATAAACTTTTACTGTTTATGCACCTACCTTTTATCTCTGCATCACCCAAAGGTTGACTGTTAGAGAATGCCTTAGGCATTAAGTCCGCCTTTATACGCAATGTGTAAAAAGCATAAATAAATAAATAAATAAATAAACTCACGCCTGTATTCCCCGAAGGGGTAGGCAGTGGTGCATTTCTGCACCCACATTTCGCCAGGTAGGTATGTATCAGTCCCACGTAATAGGGGGCGAGCCTATTGCCGTTTTTCAGGCACATTTCCAGACTCCGTGCTGTTACTGAGAATTTCCTAATGGAAAAACCAAATAACACTGCCCGACCCGGGAATCGAACCCAGGACCTCTAGATCGCACGGCACATACTTGTACCGCGAGACCAGGAGGTTTTATTTTATAGAACAATAATTAAATTAGACCGGCATGAGAGTGACGACTCAGTGTCAAGTGACGAGATTTTAATCCTTTAAGTGTTAAATGAATATGATTTTCAACATTAAGAAACGTTTTTATGAAAAATCATCATCATCATCATCATCAGCTCATATACGTCCCACTGCTGAGCACGGCCTCCTCTACCATTGAGAGGGTTTAGGCCTTACTCAATCACGCTGGCCTAGTGCGCGTTGGCGGACTACACACCTAAGAAATTCCTAAGAACTCTTAGGTGTGCAGGTTTCATCACGACGTTTTCCTTCACCGTGAATACACACATAACTTCGAAAAGTCAGAGGTGTGTGCCTGGGGTTTGAACCCGCGACTGCCGAGATTCTCGACCGCGCGCCTAAACCTCGAGTCCATCACAACTTGAAAATGAAAAATAAATAGCGGATAAATTATTTCATAACTTCACGCAAGAATTATCCCCCGATGCCCCAATTACAGATCTTTTCCACAGAATCATTCATACCTTCCCCTATTCACCCCGTAAACACGGCTCACTAAAAATATCTGCGTAAATCCGTTACTAGAGCAGTTCTTTTATTACAACCCCTGGCGGAGGCATGATCGTTCATATGAGGGTGGAATGCCATTCAAACTTCAACTTGGAATATATTAATATGAAGGTCGGTGCATAACTATTTTTCATACAGCGTAATCATCATCATCATCATCAGCCTATATACGTCTCACTGCTGGGCACGGGCCTCCTCTGCCATTGAGAAGGTTTAGGCGTTAGTCCACCACGCTGGCCTAGTGCGGGTTGGCGGACTACACACCTAAGAAATTCCTAAGAACTTTTAGGTGTGCAGGTTTCATCACGATGTTTTCCTTCACCGTTAAAGTACGTGATAATTCATTGTGAATACACACATAACTTCAAAAAGTCAGAGGTGTGTGCATGAGGTTTGAACCCGCGACCGTCGAGATTCTCAACCGCGTGTCTAAACCTCGAGGCCATCACGACTTAATCATCAAACACCGTAATCGTCATTGTGTTTTTACCGATTCACCGATTTCATCATCATCAGCCCATATACTGCTGCTGGGCACCGGCCTCCTCTACGGCTGAGAGGGTTTAAGCCTTGGTCCATTAAAATTCTTTCATGACTCTCCTATTCATTTGTACATACATACATACATAAACTCACGCCTGTATTCCCCGAAGGGGTAGGCAGAGGTGCATTTCTGCACCCACATTTCGCCAAGTATGTATCAGTCCCACATAAGAGGGGGCGAGACTATTGCCGTTTTTCGGGCACATTTCCAGACTCCGTGCTGTTACCGAGAATTTCGTAAAGGAAAAACCCAGTATCACTTTGCCCGACCCGGGAATCGAACCCAGGACCTCTAGATCGCACGGCACATTCTTGTACCGCGAAACCACTAGGCAGTCATATATTCATTTGTACTTTATTTTAAAATCGCTTCAGTTGTGAAAATGTGCCGAAACACAAACGGGTATTCCCGTGTATATACTTTAGATGTTCCGTTTCAAGTAGCGACATTTCAAACAGATTCGAATTCTTTGAGATAATGATGTTCGCGATTAATAAAGCCTTCATTTGTTCAGTAGCGAAATTTTGATTTTATTTTATAACCTTATTTAATAATGTGAAAATATAAAAGCACCTAGTAGTATGTAAAAGTCGTGGCCATGACGATTTTAATTTAAAGAATATTTCTTGCGTGTTGGGGATAAATATATCCATGCGCCGTAAAATACATATTTTTTTTTGTAATCACTCCTTATAAGATGCTGTTCAGAAGAATTATATTAAAAATGCCTTATTATCGTTGACACTTAAAATTTGCCTTATTAAATATCTTTCATCAAATGAAATACGGAATTTCTTTGAAGTATTACGATCCAGTATATTACATGAGAATATTAGAGATGTTTTGATGAAAGACATAACATGTACAAGTTTCGTTCGTTTGTTGATATGAGAACATATTTCTGTTGAAACTAGCTGTTGTCCGCGGCATAGCCTGTACTTATTTTACATATTAACAATCCGTTATAGGCACAACATTTCTTAAGTTCTAACCGTGAAAACAAATTTAGAACAATTTTACGTTTTTTTCCGTCGTGACTGAGATTTTCAAAATATTTTTGTGACGTCTTTTTCTGCGAGCACCAACAACTGTTATTTTACCATATGAAATGAAATAATATGTACTAAATCTATAAAATGTATAATACATCATCATCATCAGCCCAAATACGTCCCACTGCTGGGCACGGGCCTCCTCTACAACTGAGAGGGTTTAGGCCTTAGTCCACCACGCTGGCCTAATGCGGGTTGGTGGACTACACACCTAAATAAATAAATAAATAAATACACCCAACAGTCACATACATAGTTCTGACCCCACATTAAGATACGAGTCTTGTGTCGTGGGTATCAGAAACTACGAGAGACTTTTCGGTCTCACTAACACCCAGACCCGAAACAAATATTTGTGGATCACACAAACATTTGTCTCGGTGCGGGGATCGAACCCGCGGCCTCTCGTTTCGCAAGCTGGTGTCTAGCCAACTGCGCCACGGGGCTGTCAAACCCTAAGAAATTCCTAAGTACTTTTAGGTGTGCAGGTTTTATCACGATGTTTTCCTTCACCGTTTAAGCAAGTGATAATTCATTGTGAATACACACATAACTTCGAAAAGTCAGAAGTATGTGCCTGAGATTTGAACCTGCGACCGTCGCCGCAATTTCTCGACCGCACGCCTAAACCTCGAGGCCATCACTGCTTTTCATAACATATATAACTCCTCTAACCTCTCTATCCTCTTTAGAAAATATCCTTATGAATCTTACCCCATCGTACAGTCACGTCATAGTTATGGGAGATTTTAATACTTGCTTACTTAAGAAGGATTATCGCTCTTCATCCCTCCATTCCCTATTAAACTCTAGCAACTTGTCTGTCCTGCCTCTTGACGCCACTCACCATTTCCCTAATTGTCTTCCTTCTTTGCTAGACCTTATTTTCGTTTCTTCTCCCTCTTTCGTTGAATTTCATGGCCAATGTCCGGCTGACGCCTTTTCATATCATGACCTTATTTACATTTCTTACAAACTTCGCCTTCCTAAAGTAAGATCGAAAGTTAGGATGCAGCGTTGTTTTCGTGGGTTAGATTTCGTAAAACTTCGAGAGGATGCCGGCAACATTGACTGGGCTCCTCTACTTACATCAAGTTCGCTAGATGACAAGCTTGATATTTTTAGGTCCAAAATTATTGAACTTTATGATGTGCATGCTCCTATTCATCCTGTTAAAATAAAACACCAGCCCTCACCTTGGCTCACGGATGATATCAGGGCAATCATGATGAAAAAAGTTGCAGCCAAAGCTAGATTCAAGCGGCGACCCACCAGTCGCAACTGGGATAGCTACGTGGCTGTCAGAAATCACTGCAATAAGATGTGTAGGAATGCACAACGCCGACATTTCCATAATTCTGTAGAAAATAATGACCCAGCCAAGGTCTGGAAGTTTCTTCGTTCTATGGGCGTTGGAAAATCCCGTACAAATTCCATTCCCAATAATTTGAATATTGAGTTATTAAATTCTCACTTTACTGCATTGCCCGATTTTGATAGGGCTATTAAAGATAAAACTATTAAAGATCTTTCTTCTTCTCCAAGCCCAACATTTCCTAAATTTGTCTTTAGTCAATTCTCTGCTTGTGATGTTAAAAAGAGCATATTGTCTATTTCATCCAATGCAGTCGGTACCGATGGCATCAGTCGCAATATGGTACTTCCTATTCTTAACGAAATTATCTTTGTCCTCTGCCATATCCTTAATTATTCTGTCTCCTATTCCATTTTTCCTTCTTCCTGGAAGGATGCTGAAGTTATTCCTCTCCCAAAAAAAGCAAACCCAGCTTCTTTTTCCGATTATCGCCCAATATCAATCCTTCCATTCCTTTCTAAAGTTCTTGAGAATCTTATCCATTCCCAACTTAGTACCTATCTTGCTAGTAATAACCTCCTAAATCCTTTTCAATCCGGTTTCCGTCCTGGACATAGTACCACTACTGCGCTGGTGCATATCACGGACGATATCAGAGCTGCCATGGAGAACGGCAAACTAACTGTATTAGCGTTATTAGATTTTAGTAACGCGTTCAATACGGTTGACCATGATATCTTACTGCAAACTCTATGCTCTATTAACATATCTCCGAAGGCAATTGACTGGTTTCGTAGTTACTTGATGGGGCGTCGACAGCGAATATGTGTTGACGATGTTCTCTCTTCTTGGCGTAACACATCTGCTGGCGTCCCTCAAGGCGGCGTTTTATCTCCTTTACTTTTTGCATTGTTTATTAACAAGATATCGAATCAACTCATTTCTTCCTACCACTTATATGCAGATGATTTGCAAATTTTACTACCAAGCTCCGATAGACAGATTGGCGGAAGCTATAACTGCGGTCAACAAAGATCTTGCTTGTATTAGCGAATGGAGTAGGAATCACGGCCTCGTTGTTAATCCTACGAAATCCCAGGTTATTGTTGTCGGCAGCTCTAGGATGGTTTCGAAAATAGATGCTACCCTTCCTCACATATTATTCAATGGATGTGTGATTCCTTTTAGTGACAAAGTTAAAAACTTGGGTGTCATCTTGGATCGAAACCTATCCTGGGGTCCCCAATTGCAAGAAATTAGCAGAAAGTTGTTTGCTGCTGTGGGGTCCTTAAGAAGATTACGGAACTTTTTGCCCATTCCAACGAAAATAGCGCTGGTCCAATCTCTTTTGTTTCCTCTCCTTGACTATGCCGATGCTAGCTACCTTGATCTCACCGAAGCCCAATTTGAAAAGCTTGAGCGACTTCAGAATCTTTGTATAAGGTTTATATTTGGACTTCGTAAATATGACCACATTTCCGAATTTCGTGCTAAACTCAAGTGGCTCTCTATACGTTCTCGCCGTAATACTCGCATCCTATCTCTCCTTTATTGTATCTTGTTCCATCCCACTGCTCCCCATTACCTCAAAAAACGCTTTAATTTTCTTTGTAACACACATGAAAGATATCTTAGGTCATCAGAGAACTTGGTACTAGAAATCCCCAAGCACGGCACTTCATTCCTGAGCAGGTCTTTTACCATTCATGCTGCACGCCTATGGAATGACTTGCCAGTCACGATAAGAGAAGCCAAATCACTTTTTATTTTCAAAAAACTCATCAAGGAACATTTTTTATCACTCACTATATAAAGTATATTATTCTTCTTTCTTCCGTTCATATATTTATTTACTTATTTCCTACTTATTGATTAATATATTATATACACATATCATATTATATTATATGTATATCTCATAGTATGTATGTTTACTGAATTAGTATGTAGTACTTACTAATTCATATATTTGTATTTATTATTTTTATTTTGTATATTTTTAAACATTTTGCGTACATCATATTATTATTATTATTTTATTTTTATTATTTCAAGTATTTACGTAAGTTGTGACCACCCACTCTATGCTTCCAATCTCTCCAGTCCATCTAACGGTTGCCTGGAAGAAATCGCCGACAGCGATAAGGCCGCCATTTGTAACACTACCTTATTTAGAGTTGCTTATACATATGTTGTTTTCTTATTATATGGTGTACAATAAAGAATAAATAAATAAATAAATAAATAACATAGAATATAACATAAAATCCAGAATGTAGAAACTGGCGTTTTACCAGCAGCTCATTATAAAGGCATGTCTTGATTTACTACAACTATGGTATCTAGACTAACCTCCTGGGGTTCTGAGTCCACGAACCAGTCGATGGTGGCTGACGGCAGCGAGTGGTCTGTCGTGCAGTTAACCAGCGCCTGCTCTCCGACCTGCACCAGGGTCGGCAGACCGGTAATCAGCGGGTCGTATTCTGGTAGAACTAGAAAAAAATGTGGTATATTAATAATTGTTATAAGTTTATAATTATTTATAATTTTTTTTAAGCACGGGAAATAAGTCCACAGTCAATACTCGTTTTCGAGAGACTTATAGCTCCGCGAAGTGATAATTTAGATATGAAAATACAATTGAAATTCTTTTCGACTCAAATCTAAACTTACCAGCCAGAGTCATGTTAGCAGACCGCCTGTCGACCGCAAACCTTGGACCCTCGCTGGAAACTTCACAAGTGAACTTCGCGGTTCCGCGCTCTGGTCGGAGAGTGATGACGCACTCGTGGGAGTCGCAGGAACTGTTTGTGATAGACACGCCGCTGCTGTTGAAGGCTCGGGTCTCGTACTGATAACAAACAAATTAAAAATAGTATAGTGCGTTGCTTGTTTCAAAAAAATAATATCTATACTTTCTAGTCAATTTTTTTTCCATCCTTAAGATTGCCTTATTACTCATTAGATTTCTACAACTGAAAAAGCTAAGGCGTAAGTTCACCACAGTGGTCTTGTGTGGGTTGGAAGATTATACATACGTAAGAAGTATTTTCTGAAGCATTCTTAAGTAGTGAGGTTACTTCAAATTATTTTTCTTAAGTGCCTGATAATTCATTGATAGGCCTAACATCAAAAAATCAGAAGTGTCGACGAGTTTTTATATTTGAATGTCGGCCAATGAAATTTGATATCAACCGCGCGCCTAAACTCGAGGCCATCACGAAATCAGTATTTTCCAGCAGCATAGATATTTAATCTAAAATTGCTTATGGCACTAAAATATCGGGCTAATTAACAAGATTCCACCCCGTTACAACATGAATTTGAATTTCTAGGCAGCTAAATCTGTGCATATAAATTGCGTCATCAATATTCAGCCCACTCGCCTTGTTATGAGGTGTGTTACCGGTGAAGGGACGGAATATGCTGCTTATAAGTTATTAGAATAGATTTATTGTCGTGACTTTGTGTGACGCTTCATATATTTGCCTTAACTCATATGTTTTTGGAGTTGATGCATTGAGTTATTATTTTCTATACACAAATAAATAAAATTGGAGTGTCTGTTTGTAATATTGAAATAACCGCTTTTTATTTATGTATATGGATGTATACACGGTACATATACCAAAATAACGTTTTTTACAATTTTTGTCTGTTTGTCTGTCTATCTGTTTTTAACGGGACTTTCACTGGCAGAAGCGGATGTAATAAGGAGTAACTTAGCTTACTTTTAGTTTATCATCATCATCATCATCATCAGCCCAAATACGTCCCACTGCTGGGCACGGACCTCCTCTACAACTGAGAGGGTTTAAGCCTTAGTCCACCACGCTGGCCTAGTGCGGGTTGGCGGACTACACACCTAAGAAATTCCTAAGAACTTTTTAGGTGTGCAGGTTTTATCACGATGTTTTCCTTCACCGTTAAAGCATGTGATAATTCATTGTGAATACACACATAACTTCGAAAAGTCAGAGGTGTGTGCCTGGTATTTGAACCTGCGACCGCCGAAATTCTCGACCGCGCGCCTAAACCTCGAGGCCATCACTGCTTATATAATATATCTACCCCCTATTAAAAAAGTTACTAATATCTAACAATAGAAACTTCAATAAATTACGTCGACACAGTGTCGTCAGCTGGAAAACCTATCAAATAAATAAACATTATGTCGTATTTACATAAAAACAAACGCTAGCGCTTGATGTATTATGATATATTGTGCAAATTACAGGGACTGTGAGGAGTGATTGCTCGGTGTTTGATGTGAGCGGTGGCGCGGCGCGATGCCCGAAACCTACTTGTGTTTTGAATAATTCACTCGTGAATTATGACGATACGCTCGGAATATTCGTTTTAATGTTTCAAAAGTATACTTCTGTAACTGTGCTTTTGATATGCGGCTAACAAACGAGCGGTTTTAACACGCAACATGAATAAAACTGGGAGTGGTTTTGTATAAAAAGAGAAAATCTCCGTAACACGTTCATCGCCAACTAAAATAAGCAAAAAATTATATTGGTTTATATCAGTGGCGGTACTTCCATAGAAGCCCAAAAGCCCAGTTTGCCTTTCACAATTCCCAATAAAAAAAATTAAGCTTTAAATCTTTATTAAACAAAAGCAATTTGTTAAATAAAGACCCCACAATAAGCAAATATAATCTAGACATTAGACAATTAACGTTTAACGCTTTTGGGCTTCTATGGAAGTGCCGCCACTGGTTTATATGACTGTATTTACTCCCATTTAATTACAAATGAAAGTTTTGTAGCGATATTTTATTATTTTGGCTCTATTGTAAGTTTTTTTAAGTGCCGGTAAAATCAAAAACCAAGTGGTTACAGGTAGGGGCCGCGCCGGTCATTTTATATGGTTTAATACGCAGCGTTTGCAAACAGCGGCGTGAACGGGCTTCGCAAATTAGGATCTGTCGTGCCGTTCATTTTGACCCACCATGGCGGTTTACGTGTTAAGAGTATCTTCGTTGGAAGTGAAAAAATCAGTTATTGGTCTTTTTAATCTTGAAAGGAAAATACAGAGGCTGGATTATGGATTATCATAGTAAATTGTAATGACGGTAGAAAAAATATTTTTGAATTCACATAACTATGCAGACCACAAAATTAGGCCACTTAAAAAAAAACATTACCACAATCCTTTCAAATATACGAAATCGATATTATCTTTCATGTAGAGATCGAACCTTTCTCGGTAACTCACTCTACCACTCTACTCATTCAGTTTAGACTCAGTAAAACTTGTTTCCAATCTCTACCCGCTCTGTCTCGCTCTCGTGGCCCGTCTAGCATACAGTATGTAAACTCAATTACGGAGCGTTTTCACGTATTTTTCCCGTACAACGAGCCGTCGGTGGCACGGCGTGTATTTTTTTTATATTTATCGTCGATGAAAAGTTTCCACTGATTTGATTCCGCGCCTAATAGGGCGGAAAACGAGCTAATTTCTGTCATACTTTGCTTTATGTGCTTTGTGTTCGGTAAATAATTCAAGCGAGGCGTGCTGTGAGGCCTTTTAGGGATTAATATTGCGCTTTTTGTGTGAATGAGAGGGAATGTTGCAAAGTTGGTACTTCAGGTTCTAATATTTTTGGGTTGACTCAGGCTCAGCTTACACTGTCTCGTTTCGTGGCACAAGTAGTGCCAAGTATTCTAGGTGTCCCCGGTTTGATTCAGCGAAGTGTTATTGGGTTTTCCATTAGGAAATTTTCAGTAGCAGCAGTAACTGGCATTGTGCCCGAGAACGGTAGTAGGCTCACTCCTTATAAAGTGGTATGAGAACACAATTTCCGAAATTAGGTGCAGAAATGAATCTTTACTTACTCCTTTGCGGAATATAGGCGTATATGTATGAATTTCTTTATTTTTTAGCTAGTTTTGTTAATAAATTGCAAAGCTTGCTGGCTGTGGCTTATCTACTTAGGCCTGGCCAGCGCATTGAAGTGCCTAGATAGTTTCAATCAGGGCGGTAGACTTGTCTTAAGTAATCGATAATTAATTGGGAATATGCTGCGCTGTTTTTGGCTGTATGTACTAGATGAAAACATGATTCAATTTATATGTTATTCCATAATGGAAGTTCATTTTCGAATTGAAGTGGTTTTTTAAAATAAGAGTATTTTTCTATGTTATTGAATCCCAATACCAAATAACTTGAGACTTATTAAGCCGTCTGTATGAAATTTTGTCTCCAGTTGCGTATTTCTATTTTGAAATAGATCAATTACTTAGTTCGTCAATTGACAAAAGCTAGCAGTCTTCGAGACTTCAATAAGATCTTCAAATGATACTAAATGAGCTTTAGATCGCGACTACGTTTGGGGGATTTAAGAATTGGGACCAGACAGTATTGAAAAATATGTAATTGAGAAAATTTCATTAGACGTACCTACTTATTCACTGTTTTTAATATCCGTCAGAGTTATATTTTTTTCTGAAAAATAAGATATCCGGCATATCATCGCCATTAACTTTCAATATATGTACAAAAATTCATGAGAAGTGGTTCAGCAGTTTAGACGCGAATACGTAACAAACAAACCAGTTCACATTTATCACACTATAAGGTAGGATTAACACGACTTCTCAACAAAACATATGAAAATAGGAGGAAAAGTAATGTAAATGTTCTATTCAAAATAATGTGAATAATCATAGTCACTATTGTGGACAAATGTAAATCGTAGCGCAGTGCCACGTCGCTACAAGTTAAAGTGCTACGAGATTTCGTAGCGCCAGTACGTATAATTGTTGACTGCACTCTACACGAGTTTAGATTCTGTTTAAAATGTTTTTGTTTTGTCATTCATTTTATTCATAGAGAGAGTTCTCGGTTTTTACCGGTATGGAAAAGTCTGTTTGGTCGGCAAAATATTATTTTATTCTACTTATAAATTCATTTTTAATACACTTTTTTTTTTTATTTTATGGAAAAAGGGGGCAAACGAGCAAGTGAGCCACCTGATGTTAAGTGGTCAACACCGCTCATGAACACCCATAATACCAGAGGAATCATCGGTGTGTTGCCGGCCTTTGAGGAAAATATAGGCTCTCTTCTTGAAGGCCCCTAAGTCGTATCTGTTTGGAAATACCGCCGAGGCAAGCTGATTCCATTCCATTCCATTCTTTTATGTCCCGTTCAACTTTATGATACATAGGGAGTAGTGAACATACTCGTGGACGTGTTTATAGGTTATTTTTTCACATATGCCAGCACCAAGACAAATAATAGTCCGAGTATTAAAAACACAAGTTTCCTAGTCTCGTAGATTAACTTTAACCAACATAAAATAAGCTTAAATCATTCAGTAATAATTGTGGACACTTTGTAAAAGCGTCTTCAAGCCTGATTATGATTTAAAGCCTTCGCCTTTGACTTTTCAGTCGTGTGTTTGCTTTCAATATCAATTATTCCCTACTGTGTCGATAACAACATAAATCATCAAAAAGTCTACGTAAGTGAAGTCCAGCCAACCCACACTTGCACCGCACTCAGGCTGGTCAAATAACACTTAACCCCACTCCAACAAAGGCCTTTTCCTAAAATAAATCTTATACATATTGTCATTGCTCGACAAACTTGAAAATACCAATCTGAAGTAGCTACAGGCGGTACGAAAATAAAAGGCAAGTATATTTGCTAGAAAGACATCAACCACATTCACGTAAAGAAAACTCGCTCGGCTCTCAATACCCGCGGTTGTACATAAAGGGATAAAGCCAGACGTCATTCCTTTCCAATGTTCAATTTTGTTTAGCTGAGACGTTACGAAACAATTTGAAGATCTCTCACATTACAAAACGCTTACAGGGCGCTTTTTATCAAAACTATTCGACACGAGTAATCTCTAATGTCATCGTATTTCGATTACGATGAAAGGGAATGGAAATGTCTCTCCTTTTCCCACCTTTTATCGGTGATAGCTCCGAATTTCACCTTTGAGACGCAATCCCTGTTATCATACTGTGCGTATTTTGTTTAATGTTACGGCCTTTTAAAAGGCTGTTGGGTGTTCACGCTTAAGACGTTTCAAAGGTACCGTATCAGGTTTTCACGCCTTTGTGAATTGAAAATGGAACCGTGGTTATTCCTGGCTTAATGTATAAGAAATGTTTTTAGCTGCTTGAAATATTAAAACATTACACACTTTTATTGATACGATCGACCAGCACCGAATTTGAAAAATATATATTTTGTTAGGAGGCTATACAATTTTTAATAGTTTAAAGATTTATAAAATAGTTTCGACTCCAAATATCACCCACGCTTGGGTAGCAAGAGACTGAGATATTCTTTTACATCGACGTTTAGTGTTTTTTTTTGTGGAAAAATTTCAAGTATCTATGTTTCCTTACGATATATTCCTTTGTCTTTAAAGTTAAGATAATTAATTGTGAAATACGTATTCAAAAATGTATTGAAAATAGAAAAATTCATTTTCTTTTCTAAACAGTAAGGGTAGAAAATACTGCTACCGATTATTGAGAACTAAATATGTTTTGTAACTAAAGCTCGGAGAGTTCTCCGTGAAATTTCCCGCGGGATCAATATCATTAAGCACGGTAAAGGGTTATTGTTATAATTTATATACACTAGTGGCCTATTTCTATAATAGTGTTATCCAACATCGACAAATTATATTAAGTACGTTTAGAAATATTTATTTTATAATTGATATTTGACTGCCTCGTGGTCTCGCGGTACAAGCATGTGCTGTGCGATCTAGAGGTCCTGGGTTCGATTCCCGGGTCGGGCAAAATGTTATTGGGTTTTTCCATTAGGAAATTCTCGGTAACAGCACGGAGTCTGGAAATGTGCCCGAAAGACGGTAATAGGCTCGCCCCCTGTTACGTGGGACTAATACATACTTGGCGAAATGTGGGTGCAGAAATGCACCTCTGCCTATCCTTTCGGGGAATACTGGCGTGAGTTTATGTATGTATGTGTAGAAATATTTAAAATTTTATATTGATGTCTTTCTTATCTAAAACTTGAATAATGGAATACATCGAATTGCATTCGACCCCACAGTAAAATGCGAGGTGAAATCTGCATAATTTCATATAAAATAGACCCAACAGACAGATAAATTCATATATCCAAAAGTCATATACAGGGTGTCCCAGCAGTCGACGATAACCCGGAAACGGGGAATAGCCCAAGTCGTAAGGGTTATCAGAAAAATATTTAAAAAAATATAAGTTATGTATTTAGAAAAATATAGGGATTTCAAAAAAAACTAGAAAATCTACACCCTGTGACGGTTTTTTCACTACTGTTGCTGCAAATATCTACTTTTTTAAATTATTATTTTTGTTATGTAATCCTGAATAATGCCTCTGCAAATTGTTATCCAACATTTAAAGCCACCTTGCTATACTTCGGAAGAAAATGACATTGTTTACCAAACCGCATATTTAAAATTAATCATACGCCCAAATTTAACTGACTGTCCTGAAAAAAAAATGTACTACGCGAGTTTGGCAAGTAGCTTTAAAAGTTGGCGCATTTAATAAGGACTCTAAAATGGTATAACACTTGCTACATTATTTTTTAAATGTGGCGCAATATTTTTTATTTTGCGAAGAAACCCATTTGATCAAATTTTCTTATTAACTAAAGATGTTTCTATTCGGCTCTTCGAGACAGCAATTTTAATATACTATTTGAGTGAGATGGAGAGAATCGTTTTACGATGTGTGAGCGAGACAGATAGTGACGCTAGTTCAGTTAGAGAATATTTCGATTAGGAATACCGGAGTAGATGGATAGGACGAGCTGGCACAATCCAATGGCCAGCCCGTTCACCTGACTTAAATCCTTTAGGCTGTTTTTTACTGGGGAACGGTGAAAGATTTTTTTTTGTTTAAAGCCAATTGAAAATTTACCTGAGCTACGGCAAAAAATAAATGGAAGTAGCTGAATTTGTTAGGAATAGAAGATTTTCGCCCCTGATAACCCGATCTTTTTTAAGAAGATGACGAGCGTGTATTGCGGCTGAAGGAAGGCAGTTAGAACATGTATTGTAAATTTTACTAAAGAAATATTTGATGTTAAGCAATTACTTAATAAATCTAAGATATCCAAATAAAAAAAGCCTAAATTTAAAATAAAAAAGTGATCATTGCTCCGATGCGTGGTGCCCATGGACTACCTGACAATGGAGTATCTGTCTCACTCACACATCGTAAAACAATTCTCTCCATCTCACTTATCAGTTCATCATCATGTCATCTTTAGTTAATAAGAAAATTTGATCAAATGGGTTTCTTCGCAAAATAAAAATTATTGTGCCACATTTAAAAAATAATGTAGCAAGTGTTATACCATTTTAGATTCCTTATTAAATGCGCCAACTTTTAAAGTTACTTGCCGAACTCGCGTAGTACATTTTTTTTTCAGGACAGTCAGTTAAATTTGGGCGTATGATAAATTTTAAATATGCGGTTTGGTAAACAATGTCATTTTCTTCCGAAGTATAGCAAGGTGGCTCTAAATGTTGGATAACAATTTGCAGAGGCATTATTCAGGATTACATAACAAAACTAATAATTTAAAAAAGTAGAGATTTGCAGCAACAGTAGTGAAAAAACCGTCACAGGGTGTAGATTTTCTAGATTTTTTTGAAATCCCTATATTTTTCTAAATACATAACTTATATTTTTTTAAATATTTTTCTGATAACCCTTACGACTTGGGCTATTCCCCGTTTCCGGGTTATCGTCGACTGCTGGGACACCCTGTATATTTCGATAAAATAAAGATAAAACATAAGTCAAATTCTATCATTAAAGCCATCTATTTATAAATACATTACATCATCAGCCCAAATACGTCCCACTGCTGGGCATGGGCCTCCTCTACAACTGAGAGGGTTTAGGCCTTAGTCCACCACGCTGGCCTAGTGCGGGTTGGCGGACTACACACCTAAGAAATTCCTCAGAACTTTTAGGTGTGCAGGTTTCATCACGATGTTTTCCTTCACCGTTAAAGTACGTGATAATTCATTATGAATACACACATAACTTCGAAAAGTCAGAGGTGTGTGCCTGAGGTTTGAACCCGCTACCGTCGATATTCTCGACCGCGTGCCTAAACCTCGAGGCCATCACGACTTATATATTGGTACCGTATTGATGTATTTTTCGACTAAAACTTGAACATCTAATTCCATTCCACCCCACAGTAAAATTCGAGGTGCAACCTGCTTAATTTCATATATCCAAAAAACGTATATTTTTTGATAAAATAAAGATTACAAATTCACTATCATTTCAGCAGAAGAGAAAGTCATCTATTTATAGATACATTACATTACTGTGTTACTCTACAGTGCAAAAATCCATTACAATAGTAAAAATTTACAAAAAGCTAAACAAAATCTGAGGACAGTGCGAGTCACGAGGGCAATTTATCAGAGCAGCGTCGACACAGCAATCTTCGCCGCCACATTCCCAACTTTTATTGGATTGTCAATTTAATACACTCATTGGACGTGCTTCAATGGGGTTTTTATTCGAGATCTTTCTCTTATTCTTCGTTAATGTACTAACTTTTATCCCGCACTGGAATCTATTGTTGGGCCGTTAAGAGTAATTTATGAATGATATGTTTTGTTATATGTAAGTAGCGGGGCATGGAATAATTTAGTGGAATTTTACTTTTAATTTTATTAAGAGATGGTATTGCAAAGGTTATTTTTCGTGTAAGAATATTATAGACCTTAATCATTTTAAGTACGAGTATACAAGAACGGTTTTTGTATAAGAAAGGAATAAGCATTAATGGATGCTTGAAATTAATTAATTAATTATTTCTTTAGTGTCAATATCGAATTTCAAGTATGCAATAGAATCATATTTATTGAATAAATCTATGTTAAATTTGAAATCAAAGTACTGACAGAAAAGCTACGGCTATCTAATTGTTACTTCTGTCACAAGAGAAATTCGTAGTAAAATATACTCTACCTGTCAATGCCTATATAGCCGAATCAACATCAATTTGAAATCTCTATAAAGTAGGTTTTTGTAGGTTAGTATTGTTTAAATTCCACGTGTAATTCTGTGCCGGAAGGCCAACATGCATCCGCATAGAACTCAAAGAGAGGTTCAAACTTCAAAGTTTCCTTTTTCATTTCCTTGTAGCTTACGTAACTGAATTAATATAATTACTGCCAAATGCTAAGTATTACATAAAGTATTTCAACATTAAATTAACGTAATAAGAGATTATCGCCACTGTTACTGTAACTTACACGTGTAGGTTACAACGAATCGATCATTCAACTCGATTTAATAATGTAATACAATCGATTTTTAAACGGTATGAAATATCAAATTACTGTAATTTATAGAAGCTGAATTACATGATAATGACTATTTAGTCTTGAATGAAACTTATCATTATCATCATCAGCCCGTATCCGTCCCACTGCAGGCCCTCCTCTACAGCTAAGAGGGTTTAGGCCTTAGGCCACCACGCTGGCCTAGTTCGATTTGAGAAATTCCAAATCTTTAGGTGTGCATGTTTCTTTAATGCTTGGGGTGCAAGGTCGGGATACCTCCTAGTGTGCCCTGCTAGTCCGGATGCTGGCGGGGACGGTGCACCCTGGGCAACGTCGGCCCGTGCCGACGGCCAAATCTCGACACCAGGCGGACGGTCCTGTAGACCGCGCCGCGGTGGGGCCCGTCTTTTGGGCCATCCCGGATCTGTCCCGGGTCTTCGGCGGGCTCGGACAGCAATCTCTTGCTTCCGAGCAGGAAATGGGCGAACCCCATTTCCACCGTCGAACTCGTAATCCGGTCGAAGCTGTGGTCATGTCTCGCAGTTCGGCCGGCGCGAGGGCCTTGGCTTAACCGCCCGGGCCGCGAGGGAGAAAACCTCTATAAAAAGTTACCCCGAATCCCAAGCGGCGGCGCACCGTGACGGGATGCATGGCTGATGGGAGGTTCAGTCTCTAGTGCGACCCCCGCCAGAGTACCGGCCGACCCTCTTGGCGGGTTACGCTAGGCTTACCCAGGTACAGGGGGCACTGCCTGGGTGGACCGGTATTTCCCCCATACTCGTGGGAACAAAAATGAAAAACTCAAACAAAAACCAAACCAAAGAATGCTTAGTGGAAGTAAGCGGTGTGACTTCCCTGGACACTTTAGCGCCAGGGGAGGTAGTCGCTGCCTCGTCTATGGGGACGTCCGCGGAGAGGACCGCGCCAGCCCGGATCGATTCCGAGTCCGGACTGAGCTGCGACTCTTCGCGGGCAAAGAGACGGAAAATTTCAAGGAGGCGGAAGGCAACGCTGGGTGACAGCGACACCGCAGGCGAGCCTGGCCCCTCCAAGGGGTCAAAAGATCACGCTCCGGTTTCAGCCACAGACGAGGAGACTGTGGCTGAAGCCAGTAAAAGATACAAGGCGGCTCTCCGAAAGGAGCGTGCCGCCGAAGTGAGGAGGAAAGCCGAAGCGGAGGCGGAGCTGGCCAGGGCCAAGAAGGCCTGCCCTTTCCGTGAGCCAAAGGCTCCGGAAATGCCAGCTTCCACCCGAAGGGAGGCTCTTATCAGAATGGCGGATCGGCTCCGCAACGTTACGAAGACGTCCAAAAACCTGAAGGGTGAACTTCAGAGGCACGTCAACGCCAGCGTTGCGGAGCTGATGGAGTTGGCGAACGAGCCACCCTCGGCGGAGTTGGCCCGCGCGGAGGCGGTAAATGCCAGCCTCCGCGAAAAGGTGACGGCACTGGAGGTGGAACTCGCCACTCAGTCCAAGCTCCTGGAGGAGCTGACGGCCACTGTTCGGTCGCAGTCGCGACCGACAGTTGCGCCCGAGGCGTCTCCAGGAGATGATCGCCTCGAGCAAGTATTGCGTCAGGTCGCAATGATGAACGCTCGGCTCGAGGCGATGGCGTTGAGGTTGCCTCCGGAGCAGGTTCTCCGGCCTCCGCTAGCCGCAGACTGCAAAAAAGGAGGAGGAGGGGAGCCAAAAATCCCTGCCCCTCAAGTTAGCATCCGGCCCGCCGCCGTGCGTCCTAGCGCCGTGCCCCCCCCGTGTCCTGATCGTGAATCGCGTCAGCGAAAGCGGGGAAACAGGAAGCGCGTGGCACCGCGCCCGCAGACACCAGCACTGCGTCCTCTCCCCCCGCCACCCGAATCCATGGAAACTCCATGGGTCGAGGTGGCGAAGCGCGGGAAAAAGAAGTCTGGGGGACGAAACGCCGCCCCCTCTAAACCCCAGCCGACACAACCGCCGCGCAAGTCGGCGCCCCAGCTCCGCCTCCCACAAAATGCCGCCGTCACGCTGACGGTGCTGCCGGAGGCGTTAGAGCGAGGCACGACATACGCCCAGGTTCTGCGCGAGGTCTCAAGCCGAGTGGACCTCCCCAGCCTGGGCATCGCCGGCTTAAAGGCAAGACGTGCGGCCACCGGGGCCTACCTCTTTGAGGTGCCTGGGCCGGAGTCGGAGGCAAGGGCGGACTCCCTCATCAGCAAGATGAGGGAGGTACTTGCCGGGTCGGAGGGCGTTCGCGTCAGCCGACCCGTCAAGACTGCGGAGCTGCGCATCTCGGGGCTGGACGAGTCGGCCACCCCCGCGGCAGTCGCAGCGGCCGTCGCCCGGCTCGGCGAGTGCTCACCCGAAGACATTCGGGTGGGCGAGATTCGGGCTGAGCGCTCGGGTCTGGGCGCTGTTTGGCTCCGGTGCCCGGCCAAAGCGGCTGAAAAGCTCACCAGGGCAGGACGCGTCTTGGTGGGCTGGGTGTCGGCTGGGGTCCGGCTTTTAGAGCCTAGGCCCTTGCGATGCTTTCGGTGCCTCTTTCGGGGGCACGTAAGGATAAAGTGCACCGCGGAGTGTGACCGCACCGGGATCTGCTACCGGTGCGGTCAAGAGGGCCATAAGGCCCGTGATTGCCAAGCGGACCCGCACTGCACAATCTGTGCAGCTGCGGGTAAGCCCGCTGGGCACAGGGTGGGCGCTAAGGCTTGCGTCGCCTCCTCCGTCCCGCACCGCTCTTTACCCGGTGCGAGATCTGAGGTTGTGGCGCGGCCGAAACCGCCCACCTCGGAGATGATGGAGATCGCCCATAGTTAATATGGCACGTAACTTCCTCCAGGCGAACATCAATCACTGCGCCAGGGCGCAGGATTTGTTTGTTCAGTGCCTGGCGCAGTGGTCGATTCAAGTGGCTGTGGTCTCCGAGCCATACTTTGTCCCTCCCCGGGATGACTGGGCTGGGGACCTGGATGGCTTGGTGGCCGTCATCACTCGGGGCGCCGCCGGATCCCCGCCCTTCGAAAAAGTAGCGAAGGGCTCGGGATGCGTGGCGGTCTTGTTGGGAGGGATTTGGGTCGTAGGAGTGTACTTCTCTCCCAACAGGTCCCTGGCGGAATTCGAGAGCTTTCTGGTCCGCCTGGGGGCCCTGGTGGTGCAAGGCAGCCAGTCCCACCCCGTGCTAGTCGCCGGCGACTTCAACGCCAAGTCCTTGGCTTGGGGCTCGTCGGTGACGGATGCGCGGGGTAGGGCCCTGGAGGAATGGGCGATTTCCATCGGGCTGGTCGTCCTGAATCGGGGGTCGGAGGACACGTGCGTGCGGCATAATGGCGGTTCGGTGGTGGACATAACGTTCGCCACCCCGGCCCTTGCCCGCCGTGTCCGGGGCTGGAAGGTCCTGGTTGACGAGGAGACGCTGTCCGATCATCGTTACATCCGGTACAGCGTCTCTGCTTCCCGGGCCCCTACCCAGCCCGGTAGTGGTCCCGCTACCCGATTCACGGGCGGCCGGCGGTGGGCCGCTAAGCGCCTCGATGTGGAGGCTGCGGAAGAGGCCGCTCTTGTTCAAGCGTGGATCTCCGTACCGGACGGACCGGTGCGGGTCGAGGAGGAGGCGGAATGGTTCGGGGTGGCGATGTCGCGCGTCTGCGACGCGTCGATGCCCCGGGTCACCCGCCTCCCGGCGAAGCGCCAGGTGTACTGGTGGTCGGCGGAGCTTTCGCAGCTGCGCGCGTCTTGCGCGGCTGCGCTACGCCGACTCTCCAGGCACCGTCGTCGTCGGGTCCGCCGACCTGGCGACGACGAACAGGAGCGGCTGCTCTACGGCCTCCACAGAGGGGCGAAGAGAGCGCTGCGGGTGGCCATTGCACGAGCAAAGGCCGCGGCTTACGAGGAGTCCCGGAGGTCTCTCGATAGAGATCCGTGGGGGCGTCCATACCGTGTGGCGTTGAGCAAGCTCCGCCCATGGGCGCCCCCGCTGACGGAGAGTCTTCGGGCAGACCTCGTCGAGGACGTCGTCGCGGCTTTGTTCCCGGCCACCGAGGAGTTCACTCCTCCACCGATGGCGCCACGTCCACCGGCGCCATCGTCGTTGGTTTCGGCAAGGGATATCCCGGAGGTGTCGGCTGCGGGGCAAGAACTCGGCCCCGGGGCTCGACGGGGTGCCTGGACGTATCTGGGTGCTCGCCGTCGAGTCGCTGGGCACGAGGCTCCGCAGCCTGTTCTCCGCGTGCCTGCAGCAGGGCAGCTTCCCGTCGCGGTGGAAGACGGGCAAGCTTGTCCTGTTGAGGAAAGAGGGGCGACCCGCAGAGTCGCCGTCGGCGTACCGGCCCATCGTGCTACTCGACGAGGTGTGCAAGCTCTTTGAGCGTATCTTGCACGCGCGCCTCGTCGAGCATCTGGAGAGCACGGGCCCGGACCTGGCAGATTGCCAGTTCGGGTTCCGGAGGGGCCGGTCGACGATACACGCGATTCTGCGAGTCAGGGCACAGGCGGAGGATGCAGTGTCTCGGGGCAAGTGCGTCGTGGCGGTGTCACTCGACATCGCCAACGCATTCAACACCATGCCCTGGGCCTGCATCAATGAGGCACTGCGGTACCACGAGGTTCCACCC
This sequence comes from Hemaris fuciformis, assembly GCA_907164795.1. Taxonomy (NCBI): domain Eukaryota; kingdom Metazoa; phylum Arthropoda; class Insecta; order Lepidoptera; family Sphingidae; genus Hemaris; species Hemaris fuciformis. The sequence goes on along the minus strand of OU015440.1, from coordinate 863,818 downwards.
TACCTACGGCGTCTGGTGCAGGCGTACTTGTGTGACAGGTACGTCCTGTATCCGGGCGCCGACGGGTGGCACCGTCGGGCGGTGTCGTGCGGTGTTCCACAGGGCTCGGTTCTCGGGCCGCTCCTGTGGAACATCGGATACGACTGGGTGCTTCGTGGTGCCAACCTTCGAGACGTCGCTGTCGTCTGCTACGCGGACGACACGTTGGTGACAGCGACGGCCAGGACCCCACAGCGGGCCGCCCTGCTCGCCGGGTTCGGGACCGAACTCGTGGTGGGCAGGATTCGGCGACTTGGCCTCCAGGTGGCCCTGCACAAGACTGAGGCTCTGTGTTTTCACGGACCTCGGTCTAGGCCACCGCCGGAGGCGCACCTGATGGTGGAGGGCGTGCGGATTTCCATCGGCTCCCAGATGAAGTACTTAGGTCTGATTCTGGACAGTCGGTGGAAATTCCGTGCGCACTTTGAAATGTTGTCGCCGAAGTTGGTCCGGGCAGCGGGTGCTCTCAGTCGCCTGCTGCCCAACATTGAGGGTCCTGGCTTCCCTTGCCGAAACCTTTATGCTGGAGTCGTGCGGTCCATGGCCCTGTACGGGTGTCCCGTGTGGGCCAATTCCCTCGGCGCTCGCTGCGTCCGTTTGCTGCATCGTCCGCAACGTATGGTGGCGCAGCGAATCGCTAGAGGGTACCGCACGATTTCGCATGAGGCGGCCTGCGTTTTGGCGGGTACTCTGCCCTGGGAGCTGGACGCCAAGTCCCTCTCGTCATTGTTCTTCTGGCGGGAGGAGGCGTACCGGCGAACCGGACAGAGACCGGCCCCAAGAGAGGTCGAGGCCATGCTGGCCTCCCTCCGCAGCGCCGCCGTGGAGGAGTGGCGTTCCAGGCTGGAGAATCCAAGTGCTGGCGTGGCGACCGTCGCGGCAGTGCGTCCTGTCCTCCAGCAGTGGATGGACAGGCGCCACGGTGCGCCGACCTTCCGGCTGACGCAGGTGCTCACCGGGCACGGCAGCTTCGGTGCGTACCTGTGTCGCATCGTCGGAGTGGAGGAGACCGCCGTGTGCCACCATTGTGGCAACTGCCGTGAGGACACGGCCCAGCACACGCTTGAGGAGTGCCCAGCCTGGGACGAGGAGCGCAGCGCTCTCGTAGCGGTCGTGGGGAGAGACCTCTCGCTGCCGACTGTGGTCGCCGCCATGGTCGGCAGCCAGAGGTCGTGGAAAGCTATGCTCTCCTTCTGCGAACGTGTCATTTCGCAGAAGGAGAGCGCGGAGCGGGATCGGGAGCAGACCGATCCCGCTCGTCGCAACAGGCGACGTAGGAGGCGCCGGGTCAACGCGTAGCCCGGCGCCCAGAGGCCACACGGGGCCGCTGTCCCTACCTTGGCGGCCCCCGAGATGAAGACGCCACACGCGTCAGGTCGGTGTGCCTTTTGGCACCGCGCAGAGGCGGTCCCGGATCAATCCATAGCTCTGGCTTCAGGGTATTCCGGGGCCGTCTCGCTGAATGCGCCGATGGTGGCCGTCGCGGGGTTTTTAGTCGGTATTACGGCGCAATTATTTTGGTAGGGACCCGGCCCAGCGGCCGCCCGCAAACACGGGCGGTAACATCTATGCTGGGTCGGAAGGCGCCGGTGAGTCCGACACACCCTCGCCCCTACGGGGGTGGGATGGTCCGTAAATGGATTTTCCCCGCGAGAAAAAAAAAAAAAAAAAAAAAAAAAGGTGTGCATGTTTCTTTAATGCTTATTAATGATATAATTATAATCTGTTTGATTTTAAGTGTATCCTCGTATTTATTACTTTCAATTCATTTAAGTAAACAACTTTTTTTGTAGAATATTAGACAATACTCATCATCGTTCTAGACTAGTCGATGCAACATTTAGAGCGTATTGAACCATGTTCACTTTATCGCATATCAAAAAATCGAGAAATGCATTCACGTTACAATCGATTAAAATCGATTTTAAAATTATTTTCTCCATCTCTATTCAACGCCACGGTCGTAAAAGATATGTACCGCGTTTATTTACCGAGCGGATGATACCTTTGAACAGTTTCAAAGAGGTAATTAGTGAAATTGAGTCCAACAAGTTCGAGGAAGTTGCTTGGTATTAATTTCATTAAATTTCTCAACCGTGTGGTAATTCGGATAGAGGTGTAGAATCATTATCAAAGACGCTATAATATTTAGTAACTTATAATAAAATTAATATTTGATCGCATTCCATTTAATTACACAAGGAGCTGTTTTTATCTCATGGGATATCAGTATTCAAATTAAGGTGACCTTTGCATCCCAATCCAATCCAATCCATCAGCCAATCGAAGTCTACCGCTGGATATAGGCTAGAGATTGCAACCCGGTATGTTTCCCAACCCGGCCGGGCCCGGTTGCATCCGTCGCCAACCCGGCCGGGTCCGCCGGGCCCGGCCGGGTTTGTTAGCGATAAAACCTTTAAAGTATTTTATGAAAATTTTCTATATATATATATGGAAAAAGACAATATTCATTTCAAACTGGCTTATGGATAATAATCACAATAATTAGTCTCAAAAAAATGATTACTTTGACTTATGGACGGAAAAGTAACATTAGTATTAGTAATTATTCATTTTTATAAGTTTAAACAAGCAGGTATTTCTCTTTACTCCTTATAGTGTCTATTTGAAAACATAGTATTATAATAAGAAACTAATAACGCAGTTTAAAGTACTAAACGTGTCATAACAACTTAAATTAGATAGATCAATAAAGTTTGGTAGCTTTGGTATAAACGAAACAAATTCTTATTTGCTAAAAGTAAAGTATGTATAATGTTTTTTCTTAAACTTTGGCTATTAATGTTATTATTATTACTATCGAGCAAATAGCGAAATCTTATTGACTAGACTGTACTGTAACTACAAACAACCAAACTTGTTAGTCTTAACTAACAAAATGTAACGTAAAATTGGTTACGATACGTAGGCTTCATAAGTATAATACAACAAAACAAAAAGAAACAATTATTTTTCAGTCTGAAAGAATGATCGATACGAGTATTTTACAACAGTAACTACTACGAGTAGGTGCTCCTGCGCCGCGATTTACTTATCGGGTCCGCTGACCGGGCCCGGTAACCGGGCCCGGTGGGTGCGTAAAAGGGCACCGGGCCCGTACGGACCCGGCCCGGCCGGGCCCGGTTTGCAATCTCTAATATAGGCCTCTCCTCTCCTTTGCATCCCACAAAGCCTAGATTCAAGCTAAAAAAATATATAGAGAGAAGTCACGCCGTAGTCAGCTTACACTGATGTACGAACAGACCGGTTTACCGGTTTTTTTCTTTAGGAAATTTACAATACCAGCATGGAGTTACTAACATTGGCCCGAAAAAACTGGCGAAACGCGGATATAGATAATCACTTCGATGATATTATCTTGAATGTATAAATCAACCAGTCAAGTATATTTCTATTATTTAATTAAAATACATTTAAACATTTCGCACCTGGAATACTTTTCAGAAAATTTGCACCAAATTATTGCGGGGATTTTCGCAGAACTAATCCCTTGCATTTGGATGTCAAAAAGCGATTAAAATAGGAGAGACAGCGAGAACAATAATGGAGAAGAAATATTCATTCTTTCTTTTATTTCTTCTTTAACATAAACTAAAACTAACTACTTATGAAACACTGAAGAATAAATTATAAATGTGGAAGAATCAGAATGTCAACTTGTGGCACCCAAGTCTAGTAGATATTCTTTGCTTACCCCTATGCGATAATGGTTTATATATGGGTTGTATACATACATACATACATAACCTCACTCCAGTATTCCCCGAAGTGATAGGCGAAGGTGCATTTCTGCATTAACATTTCGCCAGGTATGTATCAGTCCCATTTAAAAGGAAGCAAGCCTAACGCCGTTTTTAGGATATATTATTAATCATTATATGTATTTGTACTTTAAAGTTAGCATAAATACATTACACTATTTAAAACAAAGTTGAATAATGCAACAAAGTTTCTGAACATCTAAGAAGTGGAAGAGATAGTTTATAATGAGCTTTGAATATGTTATGAACGAGTAAGTTCGTCCGGACAAGTGCAACGGTCTCTCAGAAATATCGACGTGAAGGTATAACTTTTGAATTATGGTACTCTAGTGGATGAAGTCGTGTTGGCCTCGAGGTTTTAGGCAAGGAGAATCAAAAACCTCAGCGGTCGCGGGTTCAAACCGCCACGGCAACATCTCCGAGTTTTCGATGTTATGTTTTTATTCACAATTAAAATTACGGGTACTTTAAGGGTGAAGGAAAACACCGTGGGGAAAACTGCAAATAAGAGACCTTAGGAAATTGTCAGATGAGTAATCGACCAACCTGCACTAGGCCAGTGTGGTGAGCTAAAGCCTAACCCTTCTTAGTTATTGAGGAACCCGAGCTCGGCGTATATGGGTTGATGATAGGTGAATCATCATCAGCCCATATACGTCCCACTGTTAGGCACGGGCCTCCTCTATAACTAAGAGGGTTTAGGCCTTATGAGGGAATGGTGAGACCAAATCTAAATTATAGCGAGCAAAAACGTAGGCAAAAAGTATCTTTTCGATTTTGTTAGAAATGTTTTTCTACACTTCGAATGACAAACAATACATTTGTTCTCTGTTTTTCCACTGCATAAATTTAAATAAAGGCTAACGCTGTGGCAGTCTTCGGTCAACATTTTCCGGGACGCATTCACAAGGGATTGCTAGTGTATAAAAATAAATGGCTTAAAATATATTCCACCGACATAAATAAACGGAAAGTTGACATTTATTAAGCCCGCATCAGGCTTTGAACACGCTTCCGCTTGAAATATTTTATTCCGCCCTACGTCAGGTTGGCAAATGTTACTACGCATGCAATAAATGTGTATGTCTGGTGTATCAAAGAGCTGATAGAACTAACAAGGAATATATTTTATTCATATATTTTTGTATTCTGAAATGACTTGTGTTTAATAGTGAAATAATCAAAAGAGAACCTATAAACGGAAGCAACTTATGATAGTCTTTGAATGAATTTCTTAGAAAATAATCACTTCAGCAAACTACAGCATCCCTTTTAAATTTCGGCCGAACTCTCTAGATCCTATTAGATTTTGCCTGCCCCAATTTGAGCCGAAAATGTTATCCATTAAAGGAATTTGAATGCCTATGCTGTGTGATTGCAACTGGGTGCGACAGCTCTATTTGGTGTGCATGGCATAATTGCAATCGAAAGGTAAAACGAGGGTTTCAAGCGTATAAATACACATATACATTTACACAAAAAATACATACTAGCAACTGGGTTCTTTTTTCCTCGAGGGGAAAGCTGATTATGGCTCTACTTCCCGCCAGCCCTGGGCGAGGGGGGCGGGAAGTGTGTGTCGGGTGCATCAGCCAATACTCCCCTGGAGCCATCTTCGCGTCAAGGAGGGCAACCACGGTACGTGGGCGAGTAGTAAGTGAGCCTAGCGTCACCATGGCGTAGTATTATAAAAATGAGACTAGGTTCTTTTCCAAAGTCTACGTCTATGTTTTTTCTTTTTAGGTATTTTAGCAACAAACAACCAATGATCTAAAAAAGCTAAAATTTACATTTATAATATCAAAAGTTTTGAAGTGATTATTGTCGTCAACTAAAACTATACCTATCAATAATACCGCTCTTGCTGAGTCTGTGGTATGCCGGGCCTTAAATTCGAGTCTGTCTGTTGAAGAAAGTCGACAAATCGGGACGTTTTTCCGGAAGGCGTTGGAAATCGCTGACACGTCACACTTCTTATCCTTTCGGTGATCCTTTGAAGAATAGTCATTCCCCTTGGGATTATTCTGAGGTGTAGAGTAAGGCATGAGTGGAGAGCGCTGATCCGAGTTATTTTATTTATTTATTTACACTTTTTATACATTAATACTAAGGTCTAAACCCTCTCAATTGTAGAGGAGGCCCGTGCCCAGCAGTGGGACGTATATGGGCTGATGATGATGATGATACATTAAGTATAGAGGCGGACTTAATACCAAAGGCATTCTCTGACAGTCAACCTTTGGGTGATGTAGAGATAAAAAGGTAGGTGCATAAATAGTTAAATGGTTAAAAGAATATACTATATATATAGACACTATATAAATACACATACATACATAGATACATAAAATTTTACTCGTTTTGTATTTGATAAATCTGTAGGTGCTGGATGCACAGCGTGTCTTATACATAAATTTGACATTTTAGGGGATGTTCTACAGTGGACGTTACATGAACGATGATGATTTCTTGTTAAATAAAAAAATATTTTTTTACATGCAGATAATTCGCGTAGGTATAATTTAAATGTCATGATTTTTTAGGAGCTCATGCGAATCTCTTGTATTAGGCCAACTCGTGTCAACAGTTAAAGAGGCCTGTGCCCAATAGATTTAAATGGTGGGTATAGCTAATGTTAAAAACACTTATAATCTTAAAACATTTATTAAAAAAAGCAGTTAGACGACATTGGTAAAAGATAACATGTTCTAAAGTTATGAGCCGTACGTGTTATAAAACTGTGGTATGTCACAATTAATAATTAACAGATATTTTTATTACTATAGAATTATCTTCTAAAACATTATAGCTTTATATTTACTATGACAATTCAAGTTTTATTAAAAATGTGTAGAAAATTAAAATAGTCCGCTAAATCCTTTCTTTTGCACCACAACACAATTTTCAGTTACTCCCATTCGGCAACCAACTATAATATACTCATTCGTTTGATACGCTCATATAAACACGCACACAGTACGCTCTACGTCAAATAAAGAGAGAAAAGGAACAACAAAAAGGGTTATGAAAAGATAAGGCTGTATCTAGACAGAGCCGCCTTCATAAATAGAGTCTAGACTCTGGGTTGATAAAATCTTTAGAAGAGGAAAAAATCCTATTTGTTTTGTAGATTTCACGTGATTTGGAAGTATTTGAGCATGCATGTATGATCGATTTTTCTATCTACTGTCTCTGCTATATGTATTTCTTACTTCTTAATAAATTCTTAATAACTGCCTCGTGGTCTCGCGGTACAAGTATGTGCCGTGCGATCTAGAGGTCCTGGGTTCGATTCCCGGGTCGGGCAAAGTGTTATTGGGTTTTTCCATTAGGAAAGTCTCAATAGCAGCACGGAGTCTGGAATTGTGCCCGAAAAACGGCAATAGGCTCGCCTCCTATTACGTAGGACTGATACATAACTGGCCAAATGTGGGTGTAGAAATGCACCTCTGCCTACCCCATCAGGGAATACAGGTGTGAGTTTATGTATGTATGTAATAAATTTTACTGAAATAACTATGTGTCGTCATCATTAGCAAATATATATTCCACTGCTAGGTTCGGTTATAACTGAGAGGGGTTAGGCTTAAGTCCATTACGCTGGTCTAGTGCAAGTTGGCGAACGACATGCCTAAGATATCCCTAAATAGTTTTAGGTAACCAAACCCTCCTTAAAGAAATGAATTAAAAACAAAAAAGGGGTCAGGTTTCCTCACGATGTCTTCCTTTGTCGTTGAATTGAAATTAATTGTGTTGTATTAGTGCTGATAATTAAAAAAAAAAAGATTCAAAACCACTTCTAAGATTAAGATTAATCGTAATTTTGTGCTTTAACTTCTTATATTATAATACTTTTAATATTATTGCTTGATTTAAATTTTATGATGATAAAAAAACATTATTTTAATGCTACTCGCTCTCTGCTGGGCACGTTGGCTTACTGCTCGATTTTTGATATGGGTTAGGATTTTATTCGATACGCAGGCCTTTTGCGGGATCCTTATGGGAATATTCTTTAATGCTAGTTTTTTCTTCGCAGTTAAGATGTGTTAAGAATAGACATCTTCGAAAAAGCATACGTTAGGCATACTTCCAGACTCTTTTGAGACTGACTATTATCATAACTAATAATTGAAAATTTCTTAATAAATACACCCAACAGTCACATACATAGTTCTGATCCCACACTAAGATACAAGTCTTGTGTCGTGGGTATCAGACACTACGAGAGACTTTTCGGTCTCACATACACCCAGACCCGAAACAAATATTTGTGGGTCACACAAACATTTGTCTCGGTGCGGGAATCGAACCCGCGGCCTCTCGTTTCGCAAGCTGGTGTGTCTAGCCAACTGCGCCACGGGGCTGTCATAATAAAAAGGATTATAATATCTTTGCCCGTTACGTAATCTCAATGAGACCCGAGAATATGCCGCGAGACCAATGAGACAGTCTAAAAGGAAAATTTTGTAAATCCAGGTACACCGAATTTAACTTATGACATAAAACTTTTACCTGAAAGCGAGATAACCTTAGACATCCAAAGTTTGTTTTTATTATTATGAACAAGAGCCATTACGTGTAATGTTTTGACTAAAACAGCACTGTTGCTTACTCAGCCATCGTCGTATGAGTTATTTCTCAGAAGATCGTAAACCCCAAGTTATATGTATAAGATTATATAATACATACATACATAAACTCACGCCTGTATTCCCCGAAGGGGTAGGCAGAGGTGCATTTCTGCACCCACATTTCGCCAGGAATGTATCAGTCCCACGTAATAGGGGGCGAGCCTATTGCCGTTTATCGGGCACATTTCCAGACTCCGTGCTGCTACTGAGAATTTCCTAATGGAAAAACCCAATAACACTTTGCCCGACCCGGGAATCGAATCCAGGACCTCTAGATCGCACGGCACATGTACCACGAGACAACGAGGCAGGCAGATTATATAATATTACCTGTCGAAAGTTTAGACTTCAATAGGAATAGTTTAAATTTTTAATTGATGCTCAGTCCTTATTGGTCAATAAATTCAATAATTGAATGGATTATAAGTGAATACAAAAATATTTTTTTTATTCTAACCAGTAATATTAGCGCGTTTTACCAAACAAACTCTTCAGCATTATAATACATTGCATATATGTACATGTACATTAAATAATGCATGCAATGGTTGATTTTTTAAGCATAGTTTATCAGATTGCTGGAATTATATGGAAAATCAAACTGTTGATAGCTGGAAATGTCAGTATTATTTGAATCCCATATATTGTACATATATTCCTACAAACCCCGGCATTATACTGATCGATTGCGATAATTTTCTTATGGAGAAACAAAAAACTCTTTTCCTGATGCGGTGAATGAATCCAGAACCAATTTTTTTTTTGTGTATTTTTATTCCTTAATTTATAGTGATTCTTTCATTTACATTATTTAATATTTATTTATTTTTTACCAAAATTAGGATTATTTTGGAACAAAAAAAAAACACATATGATTAGAATCATGTTATAATTTATCACCAGCACCACGTCAGAAAACATAAAAAAATAAGTCGTTGTGTTTTTCGGCTTCTCGTGTAGGCATATTTTTATAATTTGTTGGCTACTGTTTATGTAATTTCCCAAGACGATGTAATAAGTTGACAGCGAAACAAAATGAACGAGTCTAAAAAAAAATACCTGATATTTATAAGCGCCAGAGTTTTCGCTTCTTCATAATTTATTTTACGTTTTATATTTGTATGTACGTACATACATACATATGTAGATTCATTGTATTATGCTGACACGGCAAAATAAGCACGTTTATACGTGATGATTTTTGCATCTCTTTTTATAGATATGAAGCTTATCCTTGGATGCCTCATGGTCTCGCGTATCAAGTATGTGACGTGTATTCTAGGGGTCCCTGGTTCGACTACCGGGTCAGGAAAAGTGTTATTGGATTTTTCCATTAGGAAATTCTCAGTAGCAACACGGAGTCTAGAAATGTGACCGAAAAACGGCAATAGGCACGTCCTCTATTAGATGGGACTCATACTCGTACATACCTATCGAAATGTCGGTGCAGAAATGCACTCCACCTGTATCTCGGTATTTATTCGGGGTATACACACTTGAGGTTATGTATAAAGCATATCCTTACTCATGGAATAATACGCAGCAACATTGTTTATCTTCGGATTTCTATAAGACAGCCAGTCATAAGTATAAAATCTATCATAAGAATAACCATCAGCAGTCCAAACTACCCAACATGTGGCTCTACCACTCACAAAATTTATGACTACCTAAATTAAAATTTTGATGCAATCATTTTCGCATTTCAAACAAATGGATTCAATATAACGTCTCATATGACTGGAGCAGAAGCTCCGCCGTGTAAACTAAAACAATATTGCAACAGAAAGTCCAATATTCGCGACTCAAGTTTTGATAATAAAACGCGACAAAATCCCGTCGGAATAAAAATGCCATTAAAATGTAGGAGCGGAGCAAGTTTCAAACTATATCGTCGTTTAATTCCATGGCAGGATTACTCCGCCATCGCGTGTCGTATAACTGGTTTTGTTGCTTCCATATTTTTCTGTCTCCCGGATAACTATTGGGATGTGTAATGGCTTTCGTAATGTTTTTGCGATGCTTATGAACGCGATATGTACAAGTATCTACTATCTAGTGCGTGAAATGCTTTGTATGTATTTGAAAATGAGATTATATTTTTAGGTAAGATTATTGTTTTGGTAAAGTACCAAATTTTGATAAAGGATTTAGCGTAGATACCAGTTATTCCAGTCTACTTAATGAGTTTAAGTTGATATTTAGTGGAAATTAAGATGACATTAAAGTAAAAGTGTTTTTTCAATGCACTTTATACTACCCTCGTTATATTTCCTCTTCTATTATCCTTCCATAGATTGTCAATAAGAAATTCCCAAGAGCAATAAGACCGTCATTTGTATTTTATGTTTAGTTTCTCTAGTAATTAATTTATTGGTAATGAAGCCATGTACACGAAAGAGTAGATGAATAAATAAAATAAAAAAAGTCTCAATATTGAAAAAAAGAATAAGTTCCCTCATTCTTTGTTATTTAAAGTTGTTTTTATGTAAGACACAGGTATTACGTAATAGCTTGCCGCTATTGCTAATATTTGTGTCCCTCCAACAGCCATAGGATACAGATAAGTTTAACATACACGGCGCCCCATGAATATAACTACAGGTTGTAACGTTCTTTGAAGTTTGCCTCCAGCCATTTAACTTACCACGAAACTTAACTGTACACCCACAACTTTGAGTCAGTCGGTAGTAATGCCACTCTGAGGTTGGCCGCTCCTTCGGGCTATACACAAAATTACCTCTACTTCGGCTCTACTTTCAAATACTCTACCTTGTAGAGCCAAGAGCTCTACTAAGTACTAACGTTGCTAATGAATATTATTTAGGTTATGATTCATGTATATCAGTAATCTGAAAATGTATATTTAAAAAGTCTTCACATTTGTGTCCTTATAAAAGTTAATACATATAAATCAGAGCTGCAATACCCTCTGCAAGCGGAATTGCAGCATGTAGCTGAATGAAGGGATCAATGTTGGCTGTGTAAATTATAGCAACTAATTGTTTTTTTTTTCGTGGATTGGCCAGCAATAAAATCTTTTTTCTTTACAGAAAGAATTCTGTAAGTAAAAGTTGTTGGCATTTATTGGGTAATTTTTCAGACTTTAAGCTGCTGCAATGATTTCCCATATATTTAACCCTCTAAGATATAGAGGAGGCCCGAGCTCAGCAGTGGGACTAACATGGGCTGATGATGATGATTTCACAATATACAGAGTTTTCAGACCTTGATCGGAAACTAAGGCAGGTAATAGCTAAGGTGATTACAAACCCTCTGGCGTTAAAGAAAATCCCGACAAAAATAAAAAAAATGAAGTTTTCCTAACGCCAGGGCGTTAGTTAGTATCTTAGCTATTACATGCCTTAGTTTCCGATCACGGTCTGAATACATCCTGTATATAATATTATACAAGAAACCCACTATATAAGGGTCAGTTACTCCGTTACTTAGTTAGACAGTCTCAAGTTTGGATCTAGATATCAATTAAAATTCATGCTGGCTGACCACGTAACGTCTCATTGAAGTTTCCCTCAGTATCTCATTACATTTAAATGCTTCAAGATAAGTGAGTCATCAGTATTCTAAGCCTGCCATGGAACGGCTCACTACAATATTGATTAGTCTAACCAAACTAGAAAAGCATACTAATTTGTGCCGCTATTCAGAATATTTCCCAGATTTTCCTATGAAAGCATAAAACGCAAATTAACGAAGTCTTCAACGTCTTCCGGAGTGCTCGTCTTCTCCTCACCCGTAGTAATAATGCTTTTGTACACGAATTTTTTTTGTACCTATTCACGGGACCTCATTAAGTGCGAGTTTGTGAAAAAACAGTCCGCCGTGACGCGAGATTTTCCCTCATTACACGCGGAAAATTCCAAGGATTAATGTTTGTTGGTAAATTTGGAGCTTATTATTAAGGAGGTAAGGTGCAATTTGTAATAATAGAGTATGTAGGTGCGCTCGGCTGAGCTTGCGGCCGTGTATACAAAGTGACAGCTTAAGTTACTCATCTATAATTTAGCGCTTAAAACGCTTGCCAGCTGTACTGTATGAAGGAAGAAGGGGATGTCTCCGGAAGCGATTGAAATATGGTTCTAATGGCAAGCGACGCCTCTCACACGTGTTATCCCCACACTGTTAGTTTAAGATATCATAACATTGCTAAGTAGTTTTGTGGTCCATTCTAGTTCGTATTCTGCAATGAGTTGATTTAATGACTTTACTACCTAACATTTCGTTTATTGGAAATTCAATTGCTGCATAATTGAGTTTTTTAATTTCAAATTAAACGAAAGTAAGTTAGTAACTGAATTGAGAGAAGTCTCCTGATCACAAACGTTTTTGTTTTTTCTTTACATACAATGTATAAACAATGAAATCTCCATATTTTTAACGAAAGAATTATCAATGTAACACATTGTTTAAAACATTGGCTAACATAGAGTAACGGCACATAACAATTTATCGATTAAGCATTTTTTAAGTGTTAAACGTTAAGAAGTAGTGATACAACAATCTTCATCATCATCATAAAAAAACAGAGGTTCCAAAAAAAACTTCATTGAACTCCAGCACCTTACTCGTTTCACTCAACAAACTCTTTTTAAACTAAACTGGCTCACGCTATTGACAGCCATTCAAGTATTGTTAAAGTCGTGAAGAAAAAGTCAAGATAATTTTTTTATTCTATGCCCACCACGACGAAACTTTTATTTAATTAGTGGACGAAATTAATCTTTAACTTTGTCGTAGTAAAATCGTTTCTGTTCTGACGACATTACTGGGACACGTTAGGGTGTAACTTCAAAAAACTTTCGTTTTTTTAAATAATTAATTCTAAGATTCTCAATTTTGAAGTTTAGCTACGGAAGTTTGATTTTCATCTATAAAAAATTGGGTACAGTAGGAGTTTTAAGCTGTTACGATGAAAAAACCAAGTTAAAAATTTTCATGAATCCTTATTTATTTATTTATTAATGCTTTTTATACAGTTTGTATAAAGACGGACATAATGCCTTAGGCATTCTCTTACAGTCGACCTTTGGGTGATGCAGAGATAAAAGAAGTAGGCGCATAAATAACGAACTGGTGAAGATACACACATACATATATACTAACATATTAAGAACAACAAGAAAATAGGAGTACACATATAAAATATGAAATATAATCCAGTATACATACACACAAATATAAATATATACACATATAGAATCATACTCATATACATACGTACATATTACATATATAAACATAAATACATAGAAGATATTATATATTATCAACTCAATTCCTTAAGAAATAGCTGCCGAACTTTCAACTAAAATGTCAGGCGGGTTGTAACCGACCTAATTTCAGTGGGGAGTGCATTCCAAAGGAGAATAGATTGAATGAAAAAGGAAGAGTGGACAAAATCGGAGGTGTGAGGGGGACACTTAAGAAGAAGATTGCTTGAAGAGCGAAGGTTTCTAGAATGGTTGCTACCGAGAAATTGAAAATGGTGAGATAAGTAAGAGGGTGAGGAAGGACAATTCAAAATGGAAAAAAGGGTAGTGAGTGCTCGCAGAGAACGACGTTGACGGATAGGCAACCATTTTAATTGGGAACGGAAGGAAGACACGTGATCATATTTACGAAGGTTGAAATCTATACTATTATAATAAAGAGGAAAGGTTTGTATTTTTGGATTTTTGGATTTTTGTATTTTTGGATTTTTGGATGTTTGTTACGCTTAAACTCAAAAACTACTGAACTGATTTCGATGATTTTTGGTATGGAGATAGACGGAACCCACAGAAGTAACATAGGATACTTTTCATCCCGGAAAACGTAGTATTCCCGTGGGAATGGGTATAAGTAGCTATATCAATATTCTGCTTTTACGCCTAAACCGTTTGACCGATATGAATGATTTTTTGTACAGAGATAAATGAAATCCAATGTAGTAACATAGACTAAATTTTATCCCGGGAATTTGTAAGATTCCCGTGGGATGACCATATAATGTAATGCGAAAGTAACACTGCCTGTGTTATGCTTTCACGCCTAAACCATTTGACCGATTTAAATGATTTTTAGTATGGGGGTAGATGGAACCCACCGAAGCAACATAAGATACTTTTTATCCCGGAAAATGTAGCATTCCCGTGGGAATGGATATAAGTAGCTCTGTCAATATTCTGCTTTTACGCCTAAACCATTTGACCGACGTGAATGAATTTTAGTATGGATATAAATGGAACCCTATGAAGTAACATAGACTATATTTTATCCCGGAAATATGTAGGGTTCCCGTGGGATGAGCATATATTGTAATGCGAATGTAACGCTGCCTGTGTTATACTTTCTGGCCTAAACCATTGGACTGATTTAAATGATTTTTAGTATGGGGCTACATAGGACCCACCGACGCAACATAGGATATTTTTTATCCCGGAAAATGTAGTATTCCCTTGGGAATGGGCTTTCACGCCTATACTATTCGCCCGATTTATATGATTTTTGGTTTGAATACAAATGGGACACTATAAAGTAACATAAGCTACATTTTATCCCGGGAATATGTAGGGTTCCCGTGGGATGAGCATATATTGTAGTGCGAAAGTAACACTGCCTGTGTTATGCTTTCACGCCTAAACCATTTGTCCGATTTGAATGAATTTTGGTATGGACATAAATGAGACCTTTAAAAGGGACATAGGCTACTTTTTTGAATAATTCAATAAGTGCCATTTCGGGCACTTAGAAGACGATAGGTGTCATTAGACCATTTAAGATTCTAAGGATTCGTTAAGTTACGTTGAATATAGTTAAGTGCGGTTAAGTGTCATAAGGTGGTCTTAAGTTTACTTAGGTGACGTTAAACGCACTTAGGTTACTTACTTGCCATTACTTACTTGCCATTATTAGATTGGTATTTACTGGGTGGTTTTAAGTTCTCTTATGTGATATATGATTTTGAAGAGCTTACCCATAAGTAACTTTAGGAAGATTATGTGCGGTTATGTACAATTAAGTGACGATAAGTTTTATTGGTGTATGTTAAGTGACGTTAGGTGCTATTAGTGGATGGTGAGTGACGTCAGGTGCCATTATCGGATGAAGTGACATCAGATTCCATTAGTCGAATCTATAAGGCTACAAGTGCCGTTATTGGAAATCACGCGACGACAGGTGCCATATTTGGCACTTATGGCAATTTTAGAAGAATTTTAGTGGAACTTAAGGAATAGAAGAGCTATTTTTCCGTTTTATGAATTTAGGTGCCATTTTTGGAACTGAAATCGCGAAAGGCACCATTATTTGAAGTCAGTATCCTGGATGACTTGAATTCACGTTAAATGCCATTTAGCACTGTGGAGTAGTGGTGACTGGTACCGGTACAGTAAAATGTTGTCATGTGCATTTTTATGGGGCTCGGTGTAATTATGCGATGTTAAGTGCCATTATACGCACCTAGATGACATTAGATACATTTTCGCGATAAATTTATGAGACGATCTGAGGTTATGAAAAATGTCATAATGTCACTTGAGACGACTCTCAAAGACAGAAATGACCTCCAGTGGTGAACTACTGCAACAATTAGCGTAATTTTTGATTTATAGATTCACTTAGTTAGTTTCTGCACCCAACCCAGAAGTCTACGCAGACGGAGTCGCGGGCAAAAGCTAGTATATTATATATTTATTAATGGCAGAGACATGCCGTCGTCACCTAGCATTGCGGTAAGAATGGGCCGACTTGGGGCGAGGTAGTAGCATAGTTTACCACATCATCGACGTGAAGCAAAAAAAATAAATTTAATTTATTTATCATAGACTAGATTCCATTTTGTTACTAAAAATTTTTCTCAACCTAGTTTTAGTATAATTAACACATACATACATAAACTCACGCCTGTATTCCCCCAAGGGGTAGGCAGAGGTGCATTTCTGCACCCACATTTCGCCAGGTATGTATCAGTCCCACGTAATAGGGGGCGAGCCTATTGCAGTTTTTCGGGCACATTTCCAGACTCCGTGCTGTTACTGAGAATTTTCTAATGGAAAAACCCAATAACACATTGCCCGACCCGGGAATCGAACCCAGGACCTCTAGATCCCACGGCACCTACTTGTACCACGGACCCTTCGCACCAGGGACGCACATCTTTTGCGTATTGTGGTATAAAAACAATCGACACAAAATGCAAATATTGTTGCATTTTATTCTTTGAGTGAGTTTTGCAATTATAAAAATTAGGATCCGTCAGAATAGTGATTACCCTACGTTAGGTTTGAAACCAACCACTGTGACACGGAAGTGCATTACCTTTCGGAATCAACCTGTGTATATCCGGTTTGCGTCATCAACTATTTTAAGATCGCCCTGTCCGTCATCAATTCATTGTTGATTATGAAGAATGACAGATGATCTCTGGCAGATTAACTTTTTACTTAATTGAACTCTTCGTGTGAAGGTCATCTCTCGCCAGACGTATATGTCACCAAGTAGATCTTGGGTTAAATGTCGCTATTGTTACTATGAAACAGTGACTAAAGACACAATTTCCCAGAAAGATGAAGTTCGGCAATTACGAGACCAGCGCAGAGTATTTAAGCGAACTTGTTCCGACGTAGAGGGAGTTCTTGACTAGGAGTAGAAACACGCATATTAACCCACATAACATTTTGTCATAGATACGAATTTAAAAACATCACTCATAGAATAATTTTAAATTTTACAAAAAAATTCTTTATTAGATATTATTATGTGTATTTAAAATTAATAATATCTTAGTAACTGGAAACAGCATAAAGAAACATTTTATATTTGACAGCCTCGTGGCGCAGTTGGGTAGATACCAGCTTGCGAAACGAGAGGCCGCGGGTTCGATCCCCGCATCAAGACAAATGTTTGTGTGATCCACAAATATTTGTTTCGGGTCTGGGTGTTTGTGAGACCGAAAAGTCTCTCGTAGTTTCTGATACCCACGACACAGGACTTGTATCCTAGTGTGGGGTCAGAACTATGTATGTGACTGTTGGGTGTGTTTTTATATTTTAACAGTTAACAGTTTTAAACAGATTTAACAGTTTACAGTAACCAGATATTTGCTAGAAATGAGGTTAAGTAACTACACTGGCATCTCTCGCAAAAAATCTAAAGAACTCAAAAGAAACCTAACGTAAAACAGCATTGTTCACGTATTACTATGTTCTGTTTCGTGTATGATATTTATGGTGGCAACATATTTAGAATTTTATCAATTTTATCGAACTAGCAACCAGGCTGCGCTTGGTCCAGGTACAACTCTATAAAAATAGCCTATGTCTTTCCCGAGGTCTCATCTACATCCATCCAAAAAATGATTGAAATCGCTCTTGTAGTTTTTAAGCTTACATACATACATAAACTCACGCCTGTATTCCCCGAAGAGGTAGGCAGAGGTGCATTTCTGCACCCACATTTCGCCAAGTATGTATCAGTCGCACGTAATAGGGGGCGAACCTATTGCCGTTTTTCGGGCACATTTCCAGTCTCCGTGCTGTTACCGAGAATTTCCTAATGGAAAAACCCAATAACACTTTGCCCGACCCGGGAATCGAACCCAGGACCTCTAGATCGCACGGCACATACTTGTACCGCGAGACCACGAGGCAGTCATGTTTTTAAGCTTATTTATTAGAAAATAATACATGTATTTTATATAATTATTAGTATAGATACATAACCTCACGCCGGTATTCTTAAAAGGGGCAAAGAAGCATTACTGCATCCACGCTTTTCTAACCTTGTTTTGAGTCTTATTGACGATTGCAAGCTTACCGCTTTCCGGACACATTTTTGTGACGTCACTTACAATTTCCCAATGGAAAACCTCGATAATACTTGAATACTACCCGGAACACACACACACACCTGTTCTCCACGATCATTAGGCAGTTCGCACTTACTTTCTTCGCACGAATCATTTGTTGTAAAAAATTGTAAAAGAATAATATCCAATCGCCATGGTTTTTTTGAGCAGAAATGCCCTTTTATTTTTAGGCTCTTTTACTCTTATATGTAAGGAATAAAAAGAAACCCGGAAACTTCTTGTAATTCTGTAGTATAATCAGATTACGCCTTCACAACTGCATCCAGTTCAAAACTTTGATTACATAACAAAATTGACGACGGCCGCTTGGCCCGGATGTCATGCAAACTTTGTCTTATTAAACTTTTTGCCGGCTCCGTTATTTATATCTTGTGTGCAGGCGGTTGCGATTGGCTTTTCTTAGGTATTCTGAGCCTTCGGAAACGATATTATTAGCGCATGTAATCCTAGGTTCAATAATTTTTAATATTCGTCAAAACTTAACGTTAACTCATTTCTATACAGAATTACTTTTTGTAATTTATCAAGGAATATAAGATATATACATATGTGGCAGAGATAGTTCCCTAGGAATTAAAAAATAATGCACATTATATGCCATCGATTTCGTCATCGCAATTATAATTCGTACATATGAGATCACGATCACGATCACATCTCTCATCTACGTCCCACTGCTGGGCACGGACCTCCTCTACAATTAAGAGGGTTTAGGCCTTAGTTCACCACGCTGACCTAGTGCCGGTTGGCGGACTACACACCTAAGAAATTCCTAAGAACTTTTACGTGTGCAGGTTTAATCACGATGTTTTCCTTCACCATTAAAGTGCGTGATAATTCTTTGTGAATACACACATAATTCCGAAAAGTCAGAGGTGTGCGCCTGGGGAACCCGCAACCGTCGAGATTCTCGACCGCGTGCCTAAACCTCGAAGCCATCACGACTTCCCTGTCCATATGTCTCTATCCTTATTTATGAAATATCAATTGTAGACCCAATGCTCAAACCACTCCGACGGTGTTTAAACAATCTGTTTTCATTTATATTATGTATGATGTGTGGTGTCACGATATCAGTTATAACAAAATTCATCAAAATTGGTCTTCCCGTAACATACAAACGCACTCACAAACTTTTGACACTATTATTGTGATTTAATAGTTAAAAAAAACTTTATGAATGAAATTTGATCACGTACCTCTTGTGGGGTGTATCTGAAGATCTCATTCATATTTTGGTACCATTTGACGGAGTGGAGTGGTGGGTCCAAAGGCTGTCTGGCGTACTGACAGCGTAGCTCCGCCTCCCGCTTTGGGTCGGCCCAACGTGGGACGTCCAGCGATGTTATCGTGTGGGAGACACTCCGAGCTGGAAAGGAAGAGAAAATGTTAGTGTTTTGTAGTACAGGCATGCTCTAGTATGCCACGATGGTTAGGCAGAATTGTATTTCTAGACTTGTCAAATCAAATAAAATCAAAATCAAAAACTATTTTTTCAATTTGGTTTTATGAAAGTTCTAATCCGTCAACGATTGTTTAAATCTGAAAATTATATCCAGTTACTATCGTTAAATTACTAAAACGCTTCATAATACATATACAAATATAGATACTGGATTTCTCTCTTTTTACCATTTTTTTTGCATAATTTAAGAGAAAGGCAAATTCGCTAATATTTATAAAACTACGCCACTTATCATCATCATCATCATCATCATCAGTCCATATACGTCCCACTGCTGGGCAGGGACCTCCTCTACAAATGAGTGTTTAGGCCTTAGCCCACCACGCTGGCCTAGTGCGGGTTGGCGGACTTCACACCTAATAAATTCCTAAGAACTTTTAGGTGTGCAGGTTTCATCATGATGTTTTCCTTCACCGTTAAAGTACGTGATAATTCATTGTGAATACACACATAACTTCGAAAAGTCAGAGGTGTGTGCCTGGGGTTTGAACCCGCGACCGTCGATATTCTCGACCGCGCGCCTAAATCTCAAGGCCATCACGGCTCGACGACTCGACGCCACTTAACTCTGGTCTTATATTAAGCGAGTTGTTGTTGAAGTTGTGTATGCGGCATGCGTTTCGAAGTTTTTTATGAATAAAAGAACGCACGAGCCGGCTCTCAGCGCACTGAAGATCGGAGTGTAGAAATGCAGTTAATGGTAGATATGAGCTCTGTGGAGTTTTCGCGAAGTTTCCGCGAGTTCTTAATAGTTTGAATTTAGAAGCGAAGTATTCGTATATGTACTTTTTGGAGTGGGGATATTTGATCGAGAAGTTTCTGCGGTAGAAGTTACGTTTTAGATGGTTCGGTATGGAATTGAGTTGATGTTTAGTTGTATTAATTTGAAAACTATGTGTGTTCTATAAATTGTGTTACATTTTCATAAATGTAATTTATGGGTCATCCCAAATTAAATAATATTGAAAAGCGTAACGTCAGACGGACGTGAAGACAAATAGGCACCTAAAAATACAGTTATGTATATAGGTACTCTAATACTACTAAATCCTCTCATAAAAGACAGATACAGTTATAATCATAGGTGATATTAGAAAACAGGAGTAACTTTTCGTTTTCACAAACACCTAGACTTGAAAAAAATATTCCTGGAATAAAATAATCCTTATTTTAAGTGCAGGGATCGAATCGCGTTTTCTTAGTTAACAAGCCAAGACAATGTTAACGGGAATATAATATGTATTGTTAGCAGAATCATAGTTGTTTATTTTGCTTTTTGTGACGTCACACGCCGAACCCTATAAAAGCGACCGAGCTCGGGTACTCAGGACATTTGCTTGTCGGACAGCGTACGGTGAGATTGTTGGTTTGTGACGTTGCAATCTGCGATAAGCGTTATTATTGTCATTTTTATTCTTATTTGTGCTGATTAATTGTGTTTTTTTAAAATGGAGATTTGTTGATTAAATTAGTTAAATTATAATTTGAAGTAAATTAATCGTTCATCCTGATATTTGTTTTTTTTTTTAAATTAAATTCCACTTTTGACGCTAAAAGTATATTCAACTGAAATAACATCCATTATACAAAAAATATTTAAGCCATGAAGCATGTATAAAAATGGCTTAAAATAAGTAAATTCCCCTTCTGGCTATTTTCACCTAAAATATTCACATCCTGAAATTCACACCCGAATTTTCCTTTCCGGGTGTCTAAAATGTTCCATAAGCACGATGCCATAAAACCGTCTATTGAAAATCAAACATTTGAAAGGGTCCCGAGGGGCCCTGCGCTTATCCCGCGAGTGCAAACATCCGCGCCAGGAACCGGCAGTAACTGTAAAGACCGCATTCAAATATTCTTTTGTAACATACGTTGTATGTAAATTGTAAAATTCGGTGTTTTGTGAATGGTCTATACGGTAAATTCTTTTTACGGCTCAGTTGGGAGAAACAACCGATTCATTTAATGGTATATAGGTACTTACACTCAGTAACGTTATCAGTAAGTGTTTTCTTTATATATTTAGCCTCTTTTATGTTTATACACAGACTCTTCAGGCCTTCTATTATGTTGAGAGTCTTTCTAGCCTATCGTTGGTTCGAACTTCGAATACATCAGAAATTTCTTAGTTTACGTTATATAGACACGACTGCCCTTAGGCTCGCTGTATAAGTATGTGCCGTGCGATCTAGAGATCTCGGGTTCGATTCCCGGGTCGGGCAGTGTTTTTAGGTTTTTCCATTAGAAAATTCTCAGTATCAGCACGGAGTCTGGAAATTAGTCCGAAAAACGGCATTAGCCTCGCCTTCTATTGTGTTGGACTGATAAATTCCTTGCAAAATGTGGGTGCGGACATGCACCACTGCCTACCTCTTCTGGGAATACAAGCGTGAAGTTATGCAGGTTAGGTTATTCCTTATAACTTTAACATTATAGGGCTATATAATGTGGCTTGATTTTTTTTTGACAGATATTTTTTTTTACTAAAGACTACGAGTAAGTCACGTTCTCGAATCAGGCCATCTCACACCCGATAACAAAAAAACGGTATGATTATGTGCGGTAGTCACAGACATAGTTTTGACCCCACAGTGGCATTCAAGCTCTGAAATATAAATTGATTAGATATACGAAATAATAATGATATCGAAATCCGATAAACAATCACGGTATTGTTATAATCATAATCAGAGCCTAGTCAAGACTGTTCTTGCCATCTACTGATCCGTGGATACCGGACGTTGACCGCGGCACGCATACTAAATGAGGATTAAGCCTCTTTGGGACATCTGATAATTGTTTCAGTGTGATACGGCATTAGAACAAGATTATAATGAAATGGGTCGCCAATAGCTGCTGATTAAATAACAATGTTCCAAATTTAAATTGCTATTTGTTAAACAGAGTGTAAACAGACCATGATCAAAAAACAAATATAACATAACAAAATATGTACTAGCATAGTTTATTCCTTAGGCTTGGTTCCGTTGAATGTCTTTGAAAACTGAGACAATACTTTTTGTAATTAGCAAAACGTCACATATTTTCGATTATTTTTTTAAGCGTTAATGTGGTTCTAATCGCCGTATCTATTTTCTGTCTTAGTTTTCTAGTCATTGTATATATAAAAATATGGCATTTCGTGTTGCTGAGCTCCCTCAGTTCTTGCCGTTTTTTCTCCACAGCAATAACATGTTCCGAAGCGGCAATACATTAAAATAGACTATTAAAAAGAACTTGTAAATGTCTATTTGAATTAAGAGTATTCTAAATTTTACTTTGACTTTGAAACTTGTATTGACTGCAACGATATTAGTAACTATTTACTTCAGTTGACACTACATGCCGACATCATTAACTATTTTATAGCGCAGGGACTTTTCTACCTAACACTCGTATTGAATATAAAAAATGTTCTATCTTTACCAAAGAGCTAATCTGTACCAAACAAACAATCCAAATAATATTATTGCTTCGAGGATAAGGCGATTTCCTTAATAGGTTTTCCCATTAACAGATGATGAGATTATAGTAATACGCTTATGTTTTGTGCTTATGACCGTCATTTCATTGTTATAATAATTTATTTTGTTATGCATTTGATCATTATTCAGTATTGTATATTTTCCCATGGCTATTTTCTTGGTCGTATAGGTTTATAAAAAAGTTGGTATTTTTTATCTTCATCATCAACCCATATACATACCTACATCCCACTACTGGGCACGGGCCTTCTCTACAACTGAGAGGGTTTAGGCCTTAGTCCACCACGCTGGCCTAGTACGGGTTGGCGGACTACACACCTAAGAAATTCCTAAGAACTTTTAGGTGTGCAGGTTTTATCACGATGTTTTCCTTCACCGTTAAAGCAAGTGATAATTCATTGTGAATACACACATAACTTCGAAAAGTCAGAGGTGTGTGCCTGGGGTTTGAACCTGCGACCGCCGAAATTCTCGACCGCGCGCCTAAACCTCGAGGCCATCACTGCTTGTCAGTACTAATCTTACTGAACATTAATTCCGTCTTTGTTTCGTTCTGTTGAATGACCTACGTTATATGATAGTTGATATAGAAACTTGCTTATACTTATTGGATTATAAACATAAATACTTAGGATACGCAAAACAATAAACGAGTACCTGCGTTTCTGAAGCAAAAGCAAATTGCCCAAAAAAATAATTTGGACATACTCTCTAACTGTGGCCTACAATTAAAAAAATCTTACAGAAAACTCAATAACATCATCATCAACAGCCTTTTTCACGTCCACTGTTGGACATAGGCCTCTCCTATGGCAAGCCACTGGGCTCGATCTTCGGCTCTCCTCAATAACATAATATATAGAAATTATTTAAATAAGATCTGATAACCTATATACAACACTGCCCCATTTTAAAAACCGATTTTCGCTTAGAAATATTCCGCTAAAAATATATTCGAAATAAAATACATCTCAGCACTTTCAACTTCTCACCGGACCTCAAGAGGCTTAAGTCGCGGGATCGAGACCGAGAGCGGAGACCGTGAACGAATGATTCCCCCAACGGCTCTGCATATCAAGTGTCTCTTACACGGCATTAGAATATCGGTTACTTTGAGAGCTTTAGCGTAATGTACAACGTGTTGCCTTCTTTGTTCAACATTGTGTATGGTAAATGTGGGTTTAAGCAGCAATGTATAAACTAGCAAGTTCGTTTACATGTTGGTTGTCTTTGAGTTGGATTTGTGTAATGTCGATTTGGTTTCGTGATGCTTCATGTTTTACTGACTGACTCTAAAAAGATTATGTCGTAGAGGTTTTTATTCACTTATTAAATTAAATTACAGTTATTTCAATATAATAAACGGCATAGAACAAATCTACTTATAGTTTAGGACTGATTGTAGATAAGCCCAAAAAAAAAAAACAGTATAAAGGTGCTTATTAAAAGCACGGATTCTTTTACAGTGGAACACTTAACACTCGGTAGATTGACGACTACTCTCACCATTTCTAGTACTATTCCATTCTAGTATTATGTAAATTATAATAATATGTAGATACTATAACAAAAACTAATAGGTATTCAATTAGTAAAAGAAACATAATAATAATAATAATAAAATTTATTTATTTATCTTTTTTGAGATCATAACAGTGTGGTACGGCCGGTACTTATAATAGGGAAACCCTGTGCTATAAGAACCAGCAGCCTTCCAGGATCACAGTTACATTATTGTTGGCTTAATTCTAAATTACATTGCTTAAAGCTATAATACTTAATTTATCTTAGGTACTAATAAAACAATATTGAAACTATATAGTAATATAACTTTAAATTATTTAATAACAAAATCAAATGAAACAAAAGTAAAACATTTAACGAATTAATACATTTTTGAGGGTCTTATTGATGCAATGATGATGAGTTGTGAGATAAATTTAATAAAGTTATAGAATAAATATATATTTGAAATACACATTATATATGTGTATAATGTATATGCATATATAAGCCCATATAGTATATTATATATTATTTTATACGATGGAGTAGATTTTCCGTTTCATCATAATTCAGACTGAGAAGATATTGTTTAACATTTTTTTTACATTGGAACTTAGATAGTGTGTTGTTAATTATTTTGTCCTTATATAATTTGTTGTATATTAACGTACCGAGGAAATAATAAAATTTACCACAGAAAGAAGTTTTACAAAAGTAAGGTCTTGTTATCCTAGGATTCCGTGCAGATCTATTTGATGAACCTGTTGATATGTAGTTGTAATAATGTTCTCGGTGTTGTCGAAGGAAAATTTCTAGGATAAACAATTGACGCACTGTTAGCACTTCACAGTATTGATACAGTTCCTTTGTAGGGTACCGAAGTGGCATGAAAGTGCTTACTTTTAGGACTGCTCTTTGCGCCCGCTCAAGTTTAATTAATATATTTTTGGAAGCTCCACCCCATGAAGAAATGCAATATTTTAATAGAGACTGGCATAGTGCATAATAAACTGTTTTCAAAACAAGTGGTCAGCTTTATGTCTTAAGAATTACGAGAAACGGTATAAATCCATTCGATAGCCACACATCGCCTCGACCTAAAATACATTTGCCCTCTTGAATACTCGGTTCTGCGGTGAATGTATCTAGCGCCTCTTGTGACCTTGGCTTATCGATCCATTCTCGTGTCATAGATGCATTTTAGGGATAGTAAAACCTTTTAGAAAACCTCATCCAGTGAAATATATGTATTTTATTATTATTATCAGACTATGTACGTCCCACTTGTGGGAGGATTTAGGCCTTAGTCCACCACGCTGGCCTCAGGATGCTTTCCTTCACCGTTAAATCAAGTGATAACAATTCATTGTGAATACACACATAATTTCGAATAGACAGAGTAAATAATGTAATTAATAGTAAATTTTATAATCTTAATTAAATGTTTCGTGTAGCGCCATCTATTACTTTTGACAGTTCTTGTCATTCAAGCGTTTATGTCTTTGCCTTTTGTTACTCTGTGATTGTTCTTGTACTGTGCGCAAGTCTCCAATAAAACTATGGCGTGTAAAATAATGTATCTTTAATATAATTAAATAACCATTTCTAATGTTATGTTTTTGTTATTATTTAGCTAAAGCACAGTTTAATTCGGTAAAGTAAATAAACAGGTACCCAAGCTACAGGCTTGTCTATTTGGGACCTGTCGTTACTTGAATATGTATATTTTTTTCTGAAATAAATTTCATTTCGTTTCGTTTCGTTTCATATCCTGGCACGACAAAGTTACAACACTATACCTGACAGTAAAGAGAATTCTATTCCGTTATGTTTAAGTTTCATATTACAGTAAATCTTGCAAAGATCTTTCAGTAAGTGTTGATTGTATATACATCTAAAATTCTTCTACAAAGCCCACTTAACATGACTAAAATCCACTCAAAGAACAAAGCTTTTGTTTCAATAATACACGATTCATTCAGGTTCGCGCATTCGGAGACTAGTTTTTAGGGTTCAGTGGATAAAACCTACATAATATAATAATAATAACTCTTTATTTTTACACCACAAATTAAGACATTAACACAAAAACATATAACAAAATTAGGTAACAAAAAATTGGCGGCCTTATCGCTAAAAGCGATCTCTACCAAGCAACCAGGTAGGGAGAGGAATACGACTAATAGATGAGGCGGTGCTTACCATGATTATTTTATTTTATACAAAAAGGACATACAAGTACCCTAGAAAAATATATTTATTATACATAACTAAATATATACATACGTACAAACATATACAATGTATATAAAGCATAAATAAATAAATATACATATACTTACATATATACAAGTATAGCAAACAATATAAGGATATTTTTGGTAACTCGCAAATTCTGTATCAGCCCATATACGTTTGCTGGATACTCCTCTTTAGCTGCAAGTCCTATGTCACGACACATAAGTCAGAGCTTTTTTAAAAATCCAAGTGTGTTTGAATAACAAAAGATACTGCAAATATTTGTAAGTACACACCTAAAAATTTCAAATGAGTTGTCAACTTTAAAACAGATGACATAGGTCAAGTAGGTAAAATTTATAAATAAATAAATAAAATACACCCAACAGTCACATATATAGTTCTGATCCCACACTAAGATATAAGTCTTGTGTCGTGGGTATCAGAAACTACGAGAGACTTTTCGGTCTCACAAACACCCAGACCCGAAACAAATATTTGAGGATCACACAGATATTTGTCTCGGTGCGGGGATCGAACCCGCGGCCTCTCGTTTCGCAAGCTGGTGTCTAGCCAACTGCGCCACGGGGCTGTCAATAATGTCATCATCATCATCATCAGCTGCACGCCCCACTGCTTGGCACGGGCCTCCTTTACAACTCAGAGGATTTAGGCCATAGTCAATCACGCTGATCTGGTGCAGAGTACTATACACCTAAGAAATTCCTAAGAACTTTGGGTGTGCGTGTTTTCTCACGATGTGTTTCTTCACTGTTGAAGTATGTGATAATTCATTGCGATACTCACATAACTTGGAAAAGCCACACAGTGCCTGGGGATTGAACCATCGACTGCAAAGATTCTCGACCGCGCGCCTAAAAATCCTTTCACTACCTAAACCTATCCTATTAAATCGGAACAACTTCAGCACGTAAGTTATCAAAGAATGTCTTTTTTATTTATTTATGCTTTTTATACATTAAGTATAGAGGCGGACTTAATGCCAAAGGCATTCTCTAACAGTCAACCTCTGGGTGATGCAGAGATAAGAATGTCATCAGTATTATAGATGGGCCGACAGTTAAATCAACTAACTGAATACACTCCACATCCTTTACAGCTGGTCACTGTATTGCTCGTATAAAAATGTATTAAAATACGGAACCCTATTCCACTGACTTCTTAACACAGCGGTTTTTTCCATTCGAGAAAGCCCTGCGTCTCTTAATAAAAAATTCAGCACCACCTACCTCTTATACAGAGTGCTATAAATTTTAAAAGGGTCCAAGTGAAAAAACATCAACTGTATTCGGATGTTTCTCACCGGATTTGCATAAGTATACGCGACACGCTTCTGAGGGCCTCTAATATACCGTATCGTGTTGCTTGGCTCGGGAGATATGAGAGAATGGCCGTTTTATAAAGTAACGAGGGTTTTTGCATGTTCGAATTGCTTTGACACGGCGCCGTGACGTCAGGCTACTTGCGGCCTTCATACAGTTACACGATGTCCCCGAAGAGGGGGGAACAATGTAAACTAGTAGTATGATATTTTTTTTTGGCTCTATCCCACCTCACACCCGCCACTATAACTCCTGTGCTCCAAGATTAACAGCGACACGCACAGCATTGACGCCGAGCACTGAAGCTCAGCGAATCTAAGGGAACCTAATTTGTCATGATCCCACAACGAAATTAATCAGGAATACAATTAAGGAGGAGTTGGAAAATAGTAGTATGATACATAGAGGGTGTGCTTAATAATAATAAATATTTATGTCAAGACAACAGGAAAAAAATTTATTATGAGTAGGAATATTGAAGGATGGAAAAGCAGACGGAGAACAAAAAAGATAGATGGAGTACGTAAGAAAAGATATGAAAGAAAAAGGGGTGAACGACATGATGGCTGATAGGGATGTTTGGAAGGACAATACATACTGCGCCGACTCCACATAAAATTGGGAACAGGGCAAGGGAAAGATGAAGATGATTTATTTCAAGACAACATTGATCCAGTATCTTAGAAAGAGGTCCTTAATACTATGTTAAAATATAATTTGCCGGCGATTTCAATCATTTGACTATGTGCAAAAGAAGCGAAAAAATGGAACATAAAGCCAAGAATGAGGAGAAAATGCGTAAGTTTAGTTATGTGGTTGTATGGAATAATGTGCAATCGCCTCTAACTCACGGGCATTTAATTTTCCGTTTATTTATCATGTCGGCAACTATAATATAACACGTATGACCCGTCAATATAAATAAATAAAAAAGGTTAGTTAAAATTTAACTGGCAGTACGTATTAAATTTACAGTGGTCTACATAATATGTTTTATTTTATTTCAAACTTACTTATTTGAATGGTGCAACGGCCTAAAGTGAGAATTTAGGCATAGCAATTTTATTTTTATTAAAACTAGCAAATTTTTTTTTTTTAGGAAAATATCCCACTTAACATTAAATTATTAGTGTTATTTAATAAATTATTAGTATAATAAGTGGATTATTCCACTTCTCATCATAAAAATATATTGCTCTTACTGAAATTTTGTATATTTCCTTGACCACGAGTACTCTCCACACCAACATAATGTGTATGTGACTTTCAGGACAGCCAACTATCAAAACACAAATAACTTACGTGACTCCTGACACAAAAAGTTTCGTCAGAACTTTCTAGAAACATTAGCTTGAAACATTGTTTTTCCTCTTGTTTGCCTTGTTCGTTCATGTTTGGTACTTGCAAGAATGAAAATGACAATTACTTATATTAAGATCGCTGTTTTTACATAAGGTGTGGTTTAAGATCGTACTTGAAATCTAAGACTTGTTATGTTTTAATACTAGCATTATACAAATAGTAAAATAGTAGTTTTCATAAAGTATTATAGTTTAGATTTAAAAATATGAAATTGACGTCAATGTTGATCTGACCGAATCGAATTTTGTATTTGATCGTACAATATGCGTTAAAAATAGATAAACTGCCTCGTGGTCTCGCTGCACAAGTATGTGCCGAGCGATCTAGAGGTCATGGGTTCGATTCCCGGGTCGGGCAACGTGTTATTGGGTTTTTCCATGAGGAAATTCTCAGTTGCAGCACGGAGTCTGGAAATGTGTCCGTAAAACGGCAATAGGCTTGCCCCCTATTATGTGGGACTGATACGTACCGTGCGAATGTTGATGTAGAAATGCACGTCTGCCTACCCCTTCGGGGAATACAGGCGTGAGTTTATGTATGTATGTATATTACATTTTTCCGACAATTGCCAAATCGATTGCTGGAACACCAAAGCTCCACCCGCATCGCAGTAATAAAACAACTCGCAACTAGTTGTACAAGCGTAAATAAATAGGGAATATAGGCATGAGGTTATGTTATGCGTGGCGGACTAGGGCCTAAACCCTCTCAGATGTAGAGGAGGCCCGTGCCCAGCAGAGAAATGTATATGGGCTGATGATAACGAACTAAAAAAAACTGTACGGATAAAACAAATAGCAGGCATTTTTTGTACATTGGCGACCATTTTTGTTCACCAGTCAGCCAGGCGTAATTATGTTGACTGGTAGAACATAATTACTAATTGGTCAATATCTTTCGACCGCACTGTAGAAAAAACTAAGCCTTTTCAATTCAAGTTCCTAATACAATAAAGAGTCACAAAACTCAATCCAATATAGGTAACATCCAATGACATCCAAGTTGTAAACACGAAATAAACTTGTCCCGGCCGACGTGATCCGCGTCTCGCCTATCTCACTCACATGAGCTCTACTATTCAGAGTTGCCGCAGTTTATTCAGCTATTCTTTCTCGGAATTCGAGACTGACATTTTAGGCGTTGTGACTAGAGATGTGACTATCTACTTAATATTTTATATGAATCAACATCTTCAGTTGCTCAACTTCGGAGGCGATTTGGTCACATGGTCGTGCTTTTATAAAACAACTTGATACACTGATAAGAAGTAGATTTAGTCCAAAACTATATTGAGGACGTAGACGTGGTTTGGTCATATAGATCGATGAAAGACGTCTTATTTACTAAACCTCTTTATTATGACGCAATAATACGATAAGTACACAACTATTATACGTTTTACAAATATAACGCAATACTATATTTTTTTTTATACTGGCACGGCAAAGTGACTCCACTGTACCTGATGGTAAGCACAGTGGTGTCCAAAAAATTACTACCGACCAGCGAGAAACGATATGGTCACCCGCTGGTCGACACAATCATGCCAGCATGCACAAATGCGTCTTCATGCTTCGCTTAAAGGATCCAGGATCATAGGAAGGAGGGAAAAAGTGAGCCGGCAAACTATTCCACAGCTTGATGGTGCGGCAAAAGTAAGAGTTAGCGAACTATATATAAATAAATAAATAAATAAATACACCCAACAGTTACATACATAGTTCTGACCCCACATTAAGATACGAGTCTTGTGTTGTGGGTATCAGAAACTACGAGAGACTTTTCGGTCTCACAAACACCCAGACTCGAAACAAATATTTGTGGATCACACAAACATTTGTCTCGGTGCGGGGATCGAACCCGCGGCCTTTCGTTTCGCAAGCTGGTGTCTAGCCAACTGCGCCACGGGGCTGTCAAATATCTATATATATGTATATCGGTATCTAAGAGCTATGTCATCGCTCCACGTGCTCTTGTCTTGCAAAAACAAAGATTGTGAGTCATCCTTCGTGTAGTGTCATGAAACGAATGCTGTAGCGACCGGTTTTTTATACACACTGTAGTGGAGCGATCGCTCGTTGTGAGTCACACTTGTTTTCAACCATCAGAACACGCAGCAATCACGTGGTCCGTAGCACGTGGTGTTTTTCCAGTGTAGTCGGGCGATCGTCCGTTGTGAGTCATCCTTGTTTATGCAAGACAAGAACATGTGAGTAAGTTTAAAGAATTGATGTAAGTTTAAAGAATTAATAAAAGATAAACTTTACCAAAAAGCATACTATAAAATTTCAGATTTTATTGAAGATAGTAAGCCCTGGGAGTAAGTAAATTGATCGGAGTTTTATTGTATTGCTACAGTTTGTATCGTTATGAAATGTATCATTATGACATGTATCGTTATGACATTTAACGTTATTACATTTATCATGTAAAATTGAAACTGTTTATTAAAAAAAAAAATGCGATTTTCTATTTTTTTTTTAAATTTACATTTCGTGTTGCTGAGGGAATTTCTTGCCGTTTCTTCTCCACAGCTATAACACGTTTCGAAGCGGCAATAGTTTAATAGTTTAAAAAAATATTAAAAAGTGTAAAATTGACGACTCAAAAGAACTTGTAAAAGTCTATTTGAATAAAGATAATTTGACTTTGACTTTGACTTTGACTTTGTGGAGCGATGAAATAGCTTGTAGTATATGGTTTTGCGCCGATATATTATTAAATTAAATTTTCAAGTACACAGTTATATGATGATGATATATACAGTGTAGGCGTGTAGTATGACAACTTACACTAGGATAAGATTGAGATGATCTTAAACATAATCCCTGTAATTATAAGTTGTAGAAAAGGCTCATGTCCATCAATGAGACCCATACGAGCTGATAAAAAGTGCGCATAATATTACTATAAGTGTATGTAAGCAGTGATGGCCTCGGGGTTAAAGCGCGCGGTCGAGAATTTCGGCGGTCGCAGGTTCAAAAACCCCAGGCACACACCTCTGACTTTTCGAAGTTATGTGTGTATTCACAATGAATTATCACTTGCTTTAACGGTGAAGAAAAACATCGTGATGAAACCTGCACAACTTAAAGTTCTTAGGAATTTCTTAGGTGTGTAGTCCGCCAACCCGCACTAGGCCAGCGTGGTGGACTAAGGCCTTAACCCTCTCAGTTGTAGAGGAGGCCCGTGCCCAGCAGTGGGACGTATTTGGGCTGATGATGATGATGATGTATATTTCAATAAGTTTACAAATATTTTAATTTATACATACATGTTAGCGTCTAAGATACGTATCCTACATATACGTCACTTTACCCGTTCTATATTCTCCCAAGCAATGACTTACGTGTATCGCTGGGCTTAAGATAGTGAATACCTAGGACGTAAGCCACAAGCCGGCACGATTTAGATTAAAATTCCCCGAACACATCCCTAGATAGGTGTCTGCCCCGCTTAACCTCTGAAATTACTTGGCTTAACGCTTTGTTTAATAAATAAACTTGAGGTTGGAATAAAACATACACCGTATTAGTAAAGAAAAGTCATAATAAACTTAATTCAAACAGGCTTACATACATATATACATACATACATAAATTTACGCCTGTATGCCGTTAGGGTAGGCAGAGACTATTGAGCGCCAAATGCCACGGTCCAAACACACTTATTTCGCTTCCTCAACTGACATTATCCTCTTAATGCATGCACGTCAGTTTCGAGGACTCTTTTTTACTCTTTTTACATAAATTAGCTATGTGATCTTTATAGGTGCACCTGGGCCGCCCTCGACCGACTTCACCACTCATTTCCGCACAGTAAGTCTCTTTCGTAACTTTCACAACACTTTCACTTTTTGTCAGTATTACTTCTACTGCTTTGAAACTTGTCATACCTGAGGAGAACCGGCGCAAGAAATTCCCTCAGCAAAAAGAAATGTTTCATCATCATCAACCCATATACGCCCCACTGCTGGGCATGGACCTCCTCTACAACTGAGAAGGTTTAGGCATTAGTCCACCATGCTGGCTTAGTGTGGGTTGGCGGACTATACACCTTTGAAATTCCTAAGAACTTTTAGTAGTGCATCCTAACGATGTTTTCCTTCACCGTTAAAGTTAGTGAAAATTCATTGTGAATACACACATAACTTGGAAAAGTACAGAGGAGCCTGAGGTGTGAACTCGCGACCGCCGAGATTCTAAACCGCGCGCCTAAACCTCGAGGCCATCACTACTTAATGTGTTATAAAGGTCACACAAATACAATACTCGTAGTAACTTATCAATCAGCACTTACCTCACACAACTGAAAGGATGGGCCGAATATTCTGCACGCCATCTGCTGTTTTTACGAAGAAAATATCCACAAAGAGATAATTTTCTGTGGAGATTCCTCCACTTATAACACACAAACAAACAAACATACATACACACACACATATACACATTCACACACAAATATAATAAAATAAAATAAATAAATATTAATTACACATACAGATGGACCGGCTGATCGTAATTAATATTTTGTATATACATAGCGAGCCCCGACACAAGCGGTCAAACCGGTTCCGGGCCGCAGCGAGGATCAGTGCGGTCGACGCGATCGCCAGTCAGCTCCAACTCGCTTGAGACGCCAGACGCTCACTATTTACTGTGCCACGCTTTATGTATTACGCTCGCTTTTCATTATTGGTTTCTGTGTATTTCTATACTCTTCATCTATCGCTCATCATCCTTCTGTACTGTCTTGTGTGGTGTCAATAAACTGTTACGTGATCTTGGACTTATTGTTTCAACGACCCGGCTATCTACATCGGACACACGATACTATCATCTACCACGACACCCACCACATTTCCAAAATTTAAAATGAATCCGGAGTCCAAAGATTGTATTAAGAGACTCCTTATTGAACGCAAATAAAGCTGCGGGTAAGGTACCAATGTATATTCAACATTGAACCTCCATAATATTTGCTAACTTAAATTAGAGCTATCTAGAAATTCATAAATCAAAATGAATGATGGTCTCAACGATTAAGTTCGCGTTCTTCGTGACACTATCTTGGCGACCGCGGGTTAAAATCCTTGGCACACATCTCCGACTGCAAAGTTATGTGCGTATTGACAATGAATTATCAAGAAAACTTAATAGGGGAGAAAAACAACTTGAGAATACCTGCATGTCTAAGATTTCACCATGAGAGATTACTTATAAATAAATAAATACACCCAACGATCACATAAATAGTTCTGACCCCACATTAAGATACGAGTCTTTAGTCGTGGGTACCAGAAACTACGAGAGACTTTTCGGTCTCACCGCGAACCCGCGGCCTCTCGTTTCGCAAGTTGGTGTCTAGCCAACTGCGTCACGGGGCTTTCAAACTTATAATTATACACTTTAGACTAAGGCTTAACCCTCTGTCTTAAACATAACTTGTTTATTTGAGTAATTTTTTTTCTTTATTTATTTTAGAGGGTTTTATTTACATAATACGTCAGCCTCATAGAGCTTGAGTAATTTAAAAAGTAAGTTACCTTATATGAGTAAGGAATTTAAGATCTTTTTAAGAATATAAGACTTTTTAGGTATACAGATAGCATTAAATCATTCACATATACCTACCTACAACCGGTATCCCAGGAGGTATATAAATCTAAAATTAACTGAGATTTCTACCAAAGAATTTGGAAGAATAATATAGAATAATTAAGCAATATTTTATGTAATTTCCCGGCATTTTGTCAGAATGTCGCTCACCAGTTGTCACACAATTTGGCAAGTTGCGAATGATCACGTACGCAACTCAAACATGCCGAAGAAAACTTTCGCGGCGCTATCCCTTCCGAGTTAGTGTAGGGAAGACATATGAAAAACGAATGGCGCAGTATTGACAATTTCTGTTGCGGAGAATTAGGGCGGAAGATTATTTACTAGGGTGAAGAGATATTTTTTTTATTCTTAGCCTGGGGGTAGAATTTTTAGCTTATAAAAAACAACTTTTTGACAAAACTTACTCTACATCAAGATGATCAAGAGGTGGCCCACTCACTTTAAAAATTAATTACTATTCAAAATGTTTGTTTTTTTCACTCCACCCTATTATTTACACAATGACACAAGTGTCTGCCAATTAATCTAGTGATCCTGGATTCAGTTCTCGGTTCGGCCCAAGCACTGTTGGGTTTATAAGTTCTAGGTAAAAGGTCTGGAAATGTGTCCGAAAATAGCAATAGGCTCGTCCCCTATAACGTTGAAACTAATTTGCGAAACACACTTCTGCTTATCCTTTCAGGAAGACGTGAGTGTGTATCTAAGTATGTGATACATAATCTTTACCCTTTTTGAAAGACTTGTAAGTCTTTTTGAGATTTTTTATTAACTTTTACACCAGTTTCGTTGTTAAAAACCATGTATAAAATAAACGAATTCTCTTTATGATTTCCTAAAACTCAAATTTAAATTTAAAAAAATGCACCGCGTACTTTTAATTTAAAAAAATCTAATTTAAAATAATGCCCGGACAAAACCTACAAACTTTAATAAAACATTTATTCTAACGAAATTAACAAAGTGTTGGCGCATAAACTGGGCTCGGAAACTCCGCGGGCCCACGGCGCCCTATTTGCATACGAGTTAACGTGAAAACACGAAAATTACATATCCCATTACGTGGACCTCGACGTTTTGTTCCACTGACGAAACGGCACGGGGATTTTTAGGTCTTGTGAATATATGAAATTAATTTTTGCAAACCTTTTGTATTTTAATTGGGTTAATTAAAAAGCACCGTGTCTCTGCACGTGCGCTTACTATTAAGTTTATATTTTTATTGCCTTATTGACTTGTATTTAATTTACAGTGTTTCGACATTTTCAACTAGGTACACTTTTTAAAATTGCATTTAAACTATACAGGCGATGGCCACGGTGATTTAAATACCGTGA
The DNA here is from genome assembly GCA_907164795.1 of Hemaris fuciformis. Lineage (NCBI taxonomy): Eukaryota > Metazoa > Arthropoda > Insecta > Lepidoptera > Sphingidae > Hemaris > Hemaris fuciformis. Next base: position 827,138 of record OU015440.1, on the reverse strand, counting down.
CATAAAAAAAATCCCGACAGTCGTGATGGCCTTGAGGTTTGGGCATGCGGTCGAGAATCTCGACGGTAGCGGGTTCAAACCCCAGGCACACACTTCTGACTTTTAGAAGTTATGTGTGTATTCACAATGAATTATCACGTACTTTAACGGTCAAGGAAAACATCGTGAGGAAACCTACACCTAAAAGTTCTTAGGAATTTCAAAGGTGTGTAGTCCGCCAACCCGCATTAGACCAGCGTGGTGGACTAAGGCCTAAACCCTCTCAGTTGTTTGTAGAGGAGGTCCGTGCTCAGCAGTGGGACGTATATGGGCTGATGATGATGATGATGATGATCGCCTGTCTTTGTTTTCGATCACCGCTTTTATACACCCTGTATTCGTTTTATATATCAATGTTATACTACCATAGTCGATGATCCTCTATGATGGATGACGCTTATTTTCTAAGTGAATTTAAGTCAGTTTGTCATAGCAGAATAACATATTCTTTTTAACAAATACGCTCTAGTCCAAGATTTTCTAAAATTAAACAAAGTGTTATCGAGTTTTTCAATTGGAGAATGTTTAGTAGCGGCGCGGAGTCTGGAAATGTGACCGAAAAGCAGTCCGAAGCTTGCTCACTAATAAGTGGAACTAAAAACACAGATTTACTACATTTTATTAGGCCTCTCGGGCATATCCGATCTTTATGACATTGCCATCTCAATCAAACGCCCTTATCATCCAGAAAACTAACTCGGTAACGCTTCAATGTTGCAGCAGAAACAATAGCTTAATTAAACTCAATTAGTGAGTTGTTAAAATCACGTACTGAGGGAAGTTTTAATTGAGGCCAGAGATCGAGGGCGGGCGATTTACACGGAAGGTTCCGTGCCGCGTTGTGGAGAAATATAGAAAAAAACATTATGAAGTGGTTCGAACATTCCATTCAATAGTATGCCGTAATAGGCCGGCGGTCGAGAATCTCGGCGGTCGCAGATTCAAACCCCAGGCACACACCTCTGACTTTTCGAAGTTATGTGTGTATTCACAAATAATTATCACGCACTTTAACTGTGAAGGAAAACATCGTGATGAAACCTGCACATCTAAAAGTTCTTAGCAATTTCTTAGATGTGTAGTCCGCCAACCCGCACTATGCCAGCGTGGTGGACTAAGGCCTAAACCCACTCATTTGCGAGGAGGCCCGTGCCCAGCAGTGGGACGTACATGGGCTGATGATGATTATGATGAAGAGGCCGGCTAGTCTGGGGACCACCCCAGTAGTACCACTCCTACCACATAACCATGTTTAGTTAGTAATAATAATAGCAATAGGGCCTTCCCTTAGGGCGGAAGTACAAAAGGCAGAGATGTTTTTCGTCAGGGGTATTTTAAGTTCGAAAAGAGGCGGGGGTTTTCAGCTTTTTAGGCACCTTTCCAGAATCCGTGTTTAGGACGTGGTAAAAACAATAATGCTTTGCCTAAGTGTTACTAGGTTTTTCCATAAGGAAATTCTTAGTAGCAGCACGGAGTCTGGAATTGTGGAATATTACGTGGGACTGATACATACATGGCGAAATGTGCGTGCAGAAATGCCCCTCTGCCTATATGCGGGGAATATTGACGTGAAGTTATCTACATATGTATTTATGTCCTATTTATGTATGTCTTTACTTAACTTGGATTACCTGGGACCGCTTGATTGTATTTTACATAATCTTAAGACCAAAGAAGGTGTTGATATTGTCAAAAATGTATAAGAAGCTGTATGATACACAACATGTTTAATTAAAATATTTAAATAGCAAAAGATTATCGCTCTACTAAGGCAGGTATACCATAAATAAATAAATACACCCAACAGTCACATACATAGTTCTGACCCCACATTAAGATAAAAGTCTTGTGTCGTTGGTATCAGAAACTAGGAGACTTTTCGGTCTCACAAAAACCCAGACCTGAAACAAATACTTGTCGATCACACAAACATTTGTCTCGGTGCGGGGATCGAACCCGCGGACTCTCGTTTCGCAAGCCGGTTTCTAGCCAACTGCGCCACGGGTCTGTCGAATAAATTGAGTGAGAAAATGACCAAATTATTATAAATTTCGTAAATACAAACCAGATTACGTTTCGCCACAGCCACACACGCATTGGAATTTCAAGCACGCAATTAAAATACAGCGAGAATATTTGGCTTTGTTTTATAAATGAATTAATTTAGACTACGACATGGCTAAGGCTAGTTGTTGCTATACCTAATAATTATGTAGCAACTAAAAATATCAAATTAACAATTTATTTGTATGTATTTAGTGTGTTATTTTTGTTTTACATTGAAATAAAATGCTGTGTGGTCTAGAGTGGATTCGATTCCCGGGTCGAGCAAACTGTTATTGGGTTTTTCCATTACGAAATTCTTAGTAGCTCGGAGTCTGGAAATGTGCCCTAAAAACGGCAGTAGGCTCGTTCTCTATTACGTGGGACTGATACATACCTGGTGAAATGTGGGTGCAGAAATGCACCTCTGCCATTCTTCCCCTTTTGGGAATACAAGTGTAAGTTTATGTATGTATGTTGATTAAAATTAATACTTTTGTGTTGAGTTGTCCATTCATCGAGGAAGGCTATAAGCTATTTATCACTAAGCTACGACCAATAGGAATGGAACAATAAAAATATGGCATATCGGGCAAAAATATTTTGAAGTCTATGTAAAGTTTCGGCCTAAAGTTATATACGCCGTACGGAGTTGAGGGCAACAGCTATTAGATATGAAATATTTTTGGTATTTCAACTGGATATTCATCGTATGAAGTGAAGGTTATATTATCAGCCAGTCGACGAAAAGATGGATAGAGTTAATTTGAAACAGTTTAATATCAACGATCCATCATCTCTCCATAAAAAAAACTGTAATTTGAAAATGGCTTATACCTTACAGCTCTAATATTGGAAAGGCTTTTTAGGGTTCCGTAGTTGACGTATCGAAACCCTTATTGTTACGTCATGTCTGACCGTCCTCTGCTTATATTCCAAACCTAGAGATATGAAACTTTGCATGGATATGTGTTTTAATCACGTCGAAAAAGTGCTATAATAAAATTACGAAAACTATTTTTTGGGGTACCTCACTTTCATGTAAAGTGGGGATGATTTTGTTTTCCCACGTCTACCCCATAGCATGGGGTGTCATTAGATAGATCTTTTAAAACATTGAGAGGTTGCTGCCACGTAGTGGTCTAAGGCCTAAACCCTCCCAGTTTTAGAGGAGACCCGTGCCCAGTGGTGCGTATATGGGTTGTTAATGATAATTACATTTTTTACCGGGCTCTATGCCGATGAAGCCCCGTGAAAAAGTAAGTAATGGCGTGGTGTATATGTATTTAGGTTAACACAATTCTTACATGCGGCGTGCGTCATGTTCCCGTATGAAATGTTTGAATAATGCAAGCACGGCATAATCTGCTTTATAAATTATCATAATACACGTGAATTAGTTGATGTTACGCGGAAGTTTTAAATGCCCAAGGTAATTGAGATTCCCTTAGATATAACTGTTGCTTAATGTTGTGTTATTAGTGAAATATCGCATGTACGTCCCACTACTGTGAACAGAAAGAGGTAAGGTCTTAGCTCTTTGACGTGTTGTGGAATAGATGCTTGGGTCACGCTAGTAAAATAAAGCGAAAGTTTGGGAGCATTTAGGCTCGCCTTCTACTAGCTTAATAATAAGTAAACTACACAACATTCACATGTCAGTTACAGGCGGTCGTATTGCTGAGAGCGTTCTCTTTTAGGGGAACTTTGGAAAAAAAACAATATTAGGTAAATGTAAATACAATAAACTAATGTAATAAGCTATAAGCGTATTTAAAGTCACACACATATGTCATATACATAAATAAAAAATATATATATATTAGAATTAGAATTAAGGTTCAGTTGGTTTACAGCGCGCCGGGCTGGAAGGCCGATGACCCCGACATACGCTTCTCGCCCCCCTCCCCCAGGGCTGGCGAGAAGCAGAGCCATAGACAGCTTTCCCCTCGAGAAAAAAAAACAGTTGGTTTAAACGAAAGACTAATGAATTTAGAGCTAATCTTTGAATAAACATTTTCAAAAAGCATTCAAGAATTTTCACAGTCTGCTATAAACTCAGAAGCCGCAAAGTTAAAACGCAGATTAAAACATATTGTAGCGTATTCCTTTTTTGCATAGAGTTAAATGAGTTTTAGAAAAATGCAAAAGTTTCGCTAATTACGCGCACAAGGTGCATTGTTCGCGTGTACACTAATTGCTTTAAACTAGATGTTTATGGGTTACGCTAACAATAATATAAAAACTATAGAACAGTTTCATACCCTTTGGATCTCGGATTCATAAGGCAGTTCTATTGCGAATTTTAAAGCTGAATTCAAGTCGCATCACACACGATATTTTATAATGAGATTCCATAAACTGTGTACGAGAAGGCGTCAAAACATCGTGGATTAAGCGCATGGTATGGGTGATAAAAACTTTTCAAAGTTATGCTTGTACCTATTTATAATGTACTATCACGTACTTTTCATACATACATAACCTTACACCTTTAATCCCCGAAGGGGTAGGCAGAGGTGCATTTCTGCATCCACATTTCGCCACGTATATATCAGTCCCACGTAATAGGGGGTGAGCCTATTGCCGTTTTTCGAGCACATTTCCAGACTCCGTGCTGCAACTGATAATTTCCTAACGGAAAAACCCAATAACACTTTGCCCGACCTGGGAATCGAACCCAGATCGTACGGCACATACATGTGCCGCGAGACCACGAGTCAGTCCACATACATTTCCTTAGTACTTTTAGGTGTGCATGTTTAATCGCGATGTTTTCCTTCACCGTTAAAGTACGTGATAATTCTCTGTGAATACACACATAACTTCGAAAAGTCAAACCTGTACACCTAAAAGTTCATAGGAATTTATTAGGTGTGTAGTCCGCCAACCCGCACTAGGCCAGCTTGGTGGACTAAGGCCTAAACCTGTTATAGAAGAGGTCCATGCCCAGTAGGGAGACGTATAAGATGATGATGATGAAGTTCCATTTTCGCGACTAAGTACCATCTCTAATATAGAAAAATATTATTTAAAATTGGTTTAACGACTTGGGCTTGTATAATATCATCATCATCATCATCATCATCAGCAGCAGCAGCCTTTCTAACGTCCACTGCTAGAAATAGGCCTCTTCTATGGCACGCCACTGGGCTCGATCTTCGGCCCTCCTCATCCAACCGCTGCCAGCCACCCTGCGAATATCGTCACCCCACCTAGCCAGAGTGCATATTTGTATTTATATTTGTATAATATAAATATTTATACTCTCATTTTTTATTAAACTTTGGGTAATCGCTTTACTGCGCATAAACCATTTAGATTAATTCGATTGCAAATAAAAGTGAACGAAATTTTAAAACCATTAAATATAAAAAACTTTAAAATTTTTAAAATTGAGTTACTCCCATGCAATATATTTTAATATACAAAGTGGGTTTAAACAAAGTAATGCCATCAAGATTATTACTTTAAAAGCATTAATGAAAATTGCCTTTGAGAAAAACATTATGCTATGTTTCTAAATTATATTTTAAAACTTAATGGATTAAAGTCTACGTGTTAATTAATTTGGTGATTTTGTAAACAGAGGTAAATAAATTTTACATTACTTTAAATAGTTGAAGTGTCATCATTTATTTTGACTGCAGTCAGAATGGGCCATATCAGCTCGATGGAAATATTATTTCACTTAATACGTAAATAGCTTTTTATCATATTTTCTTCAGTTAAGTTAATATTTCGCCAGCTACCCTTTGCAGCAAATTAAGTATCGAATAGACAGTGGAATGAAATTCTTCATCTAAATAGAGAAGCTAAGAACATCTATTTGTTCGAAGTTTTCTCTTCTATTTTCTGACGCTCACCATCCAAGTCTTACACTCCTCATCATCATCAGCCCATATACGTCCCACTGCTGGGGTCGGGCCTCCTTACCATTGAGAGGGTTTAGGCCTTAGTCCACCACGCTGCCCAGTGCGGGTTGATTGACTCTTACACACGCTTAAATCCCCCAAGGAAGTTGGAAATTGGTACATTCTTAAATCCACATTTCGTCATCTGTATTTTAGGCCCTACGTATTGTTGTTTCTCGGGCAAATTTCTAGACTCCTTACTGCTTCTAAGAATTTCCTGATACAAAATACACAGCACATTCTTATTTATTTATTTAAAACATTTTTGACACATGGCAATAAAAGTAAGAAATACAGTAAACTAGATAAGAACAAAAGGCGACCTTATCGCACAAGGCGATCTCTTATTTACAACCTGGGATGGGGATGGATCAGAAATGAAAGGTAGTTATATAAGTGTACATAATTATTATATAGTCGTATAGTATATAAAATTCTTGTGCCGCGAGACCATGCACAAGTAATGTGTTTACTGTTTATTAACATATAAACTTTTCCCCTAAACTTCTCTGCAACATAAATTGTCAATACAAGTCTGCGTCATTAGTTTTTTCATATGTCTCACACGATGCTCGGAAGGGATAGCGCCGCGAAAGTTTTCTTCGGCATGTTTGGGTTGTGTACGTGATCATTCGCAACTTGCCAAATTGTGTGACAACTGCGACTTTTAGCCAAAACACGGGGGAGTTACATAAAAGATCATCATCATCAGCCCATATACATACGTCCCACTGCTGGGCACGGGCCTCCTCTACCATTGAGAGGGTTTAGGCCTTAGTCCACCACGCTGGCCTAGTGCGGGTTGGCGAACTACACACCTAAGAAATTCTTAAGAAGTTTTAGGTGTGCAGGTTTCATCACGATGTTTTCCTTCACCGTTAAAGTACGTGATTATTCATTGTGAATACACACATAACTTCGAAAAGTCAGAGGTGTGTGCCTGGGGTTTGAACCCGCGACCGTCGAGATTCTCGACCGCGTGCCTAAACCTCGAGGCCATCACGACTTACATAAAAGATTAAATACATAAAAGATTGTTAAATAAAAGATTGCTTAATTATTTTAATGAGATACGAGCTACAAAGTATTTTCTATCTGTTTGTAATAAGACTCCGTTATGTATTATACTTTTTTCGTTATATATTTCCTTTTGGACTTAAGCCTAAATCCTTTCAGCTGTAGAGAAGGCCCGTGCCCAGCAGTGGGACGTATATGACTGATGATGATGATGATGATATTTCCCTTAATTATACATAGTATGTGTTAAAACATTTTTAAGTACCTACGTTAGGTATTGGTATCCATTTGGAAGACGTCCAACTCGGGTAAATTGCCAATAATTTAAGGGTAATATAAAAAATATATTTTACGGCACCCATCGTGATTTAATATCTTAATATATATTTTTATTTATTAACTCTTTTTACAATTTGTAAAGGTCGACTAATGCCTAAAGCACAGTCCAACATATTGCATTACCTATGCAGAGATGAAATGTGGCAGGTGAGTAAAAAAAAATTGCAGTGATGGCCTCAAGGTTTAGGCGCGCGGTCGAGAATTTCGGCGGTCGCAGGTTCAAACCCCAGGCACACACCTCTGACTTTTCGAAGTTATGTGTGTATTCACAATGAATTATCACTTGCTTTAACGGTGAAGGAAAACATCGTGAAACATGCACACCTAAAAGTTCTTAGGAATTTCTTATGTGTGTAGTCCGCCAACCCGCACTAGGCCCGCGTGGTGGACTAAGGCCTAAACCCTCTCAGTTGTAGAAGAGGCCCGTGCCCAGCAGTGGGACGTATTTGGGCTGATGATGATAATGATGAGGTGAGTAAATGTTTTTCACACATTCAGAAAAACATGAATATACGAGTATAAACATAAACTACTATAATATAATCGACAGCTTAGTGCCGCAGTTGGCTAGAGACCAGCTTACGAGAGGCCGCGGGTTCGAATATTTGTGTGATCCACGTATATTTGTTTCGGGTCTAGGTGTTTGTAAGACCGAGAAGTCTCTAGTAGTCTCTGATACTCACGACACAGGACTTGTATCCTAGTGCGGGGTAAGAACTATGCATGTGACCGTTGGGTGAATTATAATTATTTTATTATTATAAGAACAGAACTATGTGTGTTGTAATTAGTGTAGGTTACTGTACACTGGTACACTTGAATGGAATAAGTTGACACACATACCTAAATGTTAATTTAAATTTCCAATTTCCAGACTCCGTGCTGTTACTGAGAATTTCGTTGCAAAGAGTCCAATTACACCCGGCCCAGGAACTAAAGTCTCTCGTCATTTTATGTTTCTGAACCCTAACTAAAAACCGAACTATGAGACACGATCTTACTGACTAAGCAAGCAGTATTAATGCGCCATCATCATCATCATCATCAGCCCATATACGTCCCACTGCTGGGCATGGGCCTCCCCTACAATTGAGAGGGTTTTAGCCCTTAGTCCACCACGCTGGCCTAGTGCGGGTTGGCGGACTACACGCTTAAGAAATTAAAATCTTTTTTAAGTGTTTAGGTTTTCTCGCGATTTTTTCCTTCACCGTTAAAGCAAGTGATATGCCGAAAAGTCAGAGGTGCCTGGGGTTTGAACCCGCGACCGCCGAGATTCTCGACCGCGCGCCTAAATCTCGAGGCCATCACTGCTTGCCATTAATACGTGCCTAAGAATAATCGAAGGTGTGTGAATTATTGCGATCGCAGCACCACGCCTCGGGTGCATGATTTCGTAATATCTGGAAGAGTTATCGACGTAACTTGAGCTAAGATTCGCAGTTTTGTATTCATAACTCGATATTACAGCGTTGTTAGTATACGTTTCTTACAATATACCTCGGTGCCTCGTTTCTTTATTCGCTGGCTTCGTCGTACGATTAACTTTGGATACAGAAGTTATGAAAGCATTTGTATAGAATCGTCTGGTTTTATTTTTGTATATTATGTAGTGATAGGTGAAGAGGTTTTCGGCCGGCATGATTGCGTCGACCAACGGGAGATCGTCATCTCTCGCTGGTCGGCACTTTTTCTGGACTCCGTTACACTTACCATCAGGTGCAATGGGGTCACTTTGCCGTGCCAGTATAAAAAAAAAAAGTGAACGATAGTTAAATTACATACATAACCCCAGGTAGTTAGGGGTGTATTTCTGCACCAACATTTCACCAATAATACATTTTGTCGTACGTAATAGGGGGCGAGACTATTGCCGTTTTTCGGCCACTTTCCCAGACTCTAAGCTGCTACTGAGAATTTCCTAATGGAAAAACACAATCACCTTACCTTGACCTCTAGATAGCACGGCATACTTGTACGGCGAGACCATGAGACAGTAGTAGGTATAAATAACATACATACATACATACATAAACTCACGCCTGTATTCCCCGAAGGGGTAGGCAGAGGTGCATTTCTGCACCCACATTTCGCCAGGTGTGTATCAGTTCCACGTAATAGGGGGCGAACCTTTTGCCGTTTTTCGGGCACATTTCCAGACTTCGTGCTGTTACTGAGAACTTCCTAATGGAAAAACCCAGTAACACTTTGCCCGACCCCCGGGTAAATCGAATCCAGAACCTTCATATCGTACTGCATATACTTGTACCGCGAGACCACGAGGCAGTCGAAATAAATTTACATACGATAATAAATACATACGATATTTAATTAAGCTAAAAGTATTCCTCGGGGAAAAACATGAAAAAAGGTTGAATAAGGAGTCAAAATAATTAATTATCTATTTTTAATCCCCATCCTAATTTAATTATTCCAAAAGTTCACACCTAAACCGCTGAATTTTTAAATTTTGTTACAGACCTTAATGAGGCCTTGGGCCGACCCCAAGGTTTCATTAAACCTGTAACCGATTACAGACTACTTTTTATCCCGGAAAAATAGCTCGGGGGTCATCAAAATACAAGCAAAGGTTTTTTTCACAATCATGACGTTTCGGACATTTCTATGGTCCTTTATACATCTTAAAATATAATGTTAAATAGGACTGTCTTTACTAACTGATGTATATAATATGTATACCAGTGTATTTTACGCCATTTTCTTTTTTCTATAAACATATTGTATAAGCAGTGATGGCCTCGAGGTTTAGGTGCGCGGTCGAGAATATCGGCGGTCGCAGGTTCAAACCCCAGGCACACACCTCTGACTTTTCAAAGTTATGTGTGTATTCACAATGAATTATCACTTGCTTTAACGGTGAAGGAAAACGTCGTGATAAAACCTGTACACCTAAAAGTTCTTAGGAATTTCTAAGGTGTGTAGTCCGCCAACCCGCACTAGGCCAGCGTGGTGGACTAAGGCCTAAACCCTCTCAGTTGTAGAGGAGGCCCGTGCCCAGCAGTGGGACGTATTTGGGCTGATGATGATGAAGATATATTGTATTGACGTGACATAACTGGTATATTATTGCTTACATGATAAATAAATGATCATATTTTTTTTTTTTTTTTATACTGGCACGGCAAAGTGACCCCATTGCACCTGATGGTAAGCGTAATGGGGTCCAGAAAAAGTGCCGACCAGCGAGAGATGATCTCCCGTTGGTCGACACAATCATGCCGGCCGAATACTTCTTCACCATGACTGAAGCCCCCCCGAAAACCGGTTATACACTGGCTGATCCCGGAACGCGGCACACTTGCATGTGCCACTATGGCGGGTTTTACGCCCTGTGTACGGTGGTCGCCATCCGGGCGGATACGAATATCCTACCACCAGCAAATCATATATCATCATCATATCATTTTATATTACTCTCCCAATTCTTCATTCTTCTTGACACAATTTCAGACGATGTCTCAGGTAAAAGCTAGTGTGAATAAAAAGCTTCGGAGCTAACGAGGTAAAATTTACTCAACAATAATTCCCCAACAATTAGAATGTTCAGTTGAAATTTTCTTTGGTATTTATTAGCGCTATAATACTCACGAACCTGGTTGTAATCCGCGAAATGCTTCCAACAAAATGGGTAAACAAAATCCTTTTGGGAACGAATTTCTCAAGGGGCTAACAGATATTTAGAAAGGGTTACCCTCTTTTATTATAATGCTTGGAAATATTTCTACATTGTGTTTGAAACACAATTTCTGTACTGTTTCTATTTGACTTGGGTATAATAATATGTTTCCGGTATATTCACAAGCAGTGATGGCCTCGAGGTTTAGGCGCGCGGTCGAGAATTTCGTCGGTCGCAGGTTCAAACCCCAGGCACACACCTCTGACTTTACGAAGTTATGTGTGTATTCACAATGAATTATCACTTGCTTTAACGGTGAAGGAAAACATCGTGATAAAACCTGCACACCTAAAAGTTTTTAGGAATTTCTTAGGTGTGTAGTCCGCCAACCCGCACTAGGCCAGCGTGGTGGACTAAGGCCTAAACCCTCTCAGTTGTAGAGGAGGCCCGTGCCCAGCAGTGGGACGTATATGGGCTGATGATGATGATGATATTCACATAGTGTATACACTCACGTTTGTATAACCAAAGGGTTAGGTCGAGGTACATTTATAAAATCTCCAAGTTTCGTCAGCTATATTTTGAGTCGCAAGTTAGAGGGAGGCTATCATTTTTTTTTGGGCACATTTTCAGACCTTTTTTTGGTCCCTATCCCACCACACACCCGCCACTGTATCTCCTGTGCTCCAGGATCAACAGCGGTACGGACAGTATTGGCGCTGAGCACTAAAGCTAAATTAATCAGAAATAATAATATACAGGAGCAGTTGGAAAACAAAGAGTTGTCCACTTCACTCGACAGCAAAGCGGGAGACAAACGATAAATATTGAACTATGAGGTTTCACCCTTATGTAAAAAAGACAATTACAATTGTTAAAATAAGATGTAATTAACATTTTCAGACTCCAAGCTTATACTGAAAATACCCTTATAGAAATATTTATTAACCCTGCCCAACCCAGGAATCAAACTTGTGACCACTTAATTGCATGCTGCAAGCTTATGCCGCGAAGTTAACAAAATAGTTCCAAGATTGGTAGAAAAATATCATGTACAAATTTGTTGTGTCGACATAACAATTTACCCAACTTTAGTTACCCCACGATGTCCGCATATGTTGTAAAAACATATAAACTTAACTAACTAACTAGCAAAACTTGTAAATAGAACAATAATCGGGTATACATTCTCAAAACTACCCGAAGACACATAGATTTCAATCTACAACTTACGAGAAAACATCAAAGTAACCCTTACAACGACTAAAGTGAAATTTACTAGCGGGCGGATTCTTGGTCGTTTGATGTCGTTACGTTCCCGTCACGGTGTCGTGTCCTCGTTTATGTTAAAATAAAAGTTAGCACTCCCGGGGGAGACAGTGTCCCGTCCGGGCTGTCAGGAGATCCAGTTTTTGATATTTTCAGAACATTTTTGAAATATTCGTAATACTCTTTGGGAGGTGCAATATGAGTCTTGGGCGTGTGTCGCTTGGTTTTTTAGTTTACGCAGCTTTACATTGTGCGCTGAAATATTAATGTACTGTTTTGTATGAGTAAAGATCGACGAATCTTTTTCTGTTTCCTCTTCAATCCACCCCATCCAGTTCCCTTTTCATCACTAGATAGTAGATAGTTCTTTGGGGAATTTGTAATATAAATCTCAATTGAATTGGCATTGGTATTCAGTGTGGCCCAAATAAAGCGCCCAAATAAACCCAAAAAAACAAACCTTCAATGAAATTTTACACAGAAAAAAATGGCAAATATTCTTCTTTATAGTAGCACAGCATAGAGCTCATACTAGCGCCTTACCTAGCCTAGAAACGAGTATATATAGAGACATGGTAATGATAGCAACAATTATATTCATTGTAACGAGCAAAGCAGTGCAACCATAAATTCCAGGAAATGTAACCTTAGCCCCTTCAGTTGAATACTAAGAAGCCGAGTTAATGGGAGCGCATGTTTATAAAGCTGTTGTAAAGTTACCTACAGGACGTCGGCGCAAATTTATCCGTGAGGGACACGGCTACGGGAGCTTGTTAATACGGGGAATAGGGATAAAGTGCCTTTGAGCTAGTCGGATGCTGGCTTTTGTACTTACGTCAGGCTTGAGATGAGCTGAGTTTAGCTGTAATGCTTGGAGAAAGCATTTTCAATAGTTTGTGATTGAATAAATGCATTATATAAACACTGCGTTGTGGTCTCATAAGTTCAAAAATGAATAAAAAAAAAAAAAATTTTTATTGTCACTCACAAATACAGACATACATAACTTTTTTTTTTTTTTTTTTTTTTTATTAGATTTGCCAACAGTTGTCTACAATAGATGGTTACATATGTTGTTACGTGTTACAAAAAATAATAATAACATAACTGCAACAACTACTTAAAGGCAAATACCGCATGCACTACACAATCTAACAAAAGGTTATAAAAAGTTCTTAATTGTAGTGAGTACATAAAAAAAAATTATAACAAACAATTAACACTATTAAAAATAATAATCATAATAATAATATTTAAAATTTAGAATTTGGAGCATATTGTGATTTAAAATAATACAGTTTTATTCATTAAAATTACAGTCAATATCCGAGAGATGCGCAAGAACTAGTTTATACAATGCAGCAGGCGAGTGAAAGTTTACGTCAATGACATCACTTATACCATTTATTAGTTTGGAGAATCTTGTAAATGGAGAATTAGCCTTTACGCCTATTTTATCCGAAAGGGTAGGTAGACGTGCATTTCTGCACCCAGATTTCGCCAGGTAAGCATCAGTCTCACGTAAAAGGGGGGCTAGCCGTGTTTGGACACTTTACCAGACAAAAACTGACATTTTGCCCTATCAAATCGAACCCGGGACTCAAAAATAAAAAAACAGCAATATGCCCTCTAATTTAAACTTGCATAAGACTTGAAGAATGCATAAAGACATTAGACTACAAGACAGATTTCTATTATTACTATTTATCAAAACAATGCAGGGTATTGTAAAAATGTATAATGGCCGAATATAATCCAAGATAAGTCATTTCATTTATATGAATTACAGACACGACTGAGCGAATTCCGTATACCGAATCCCGAGGGAATCAAATTATTCAAGACCTTGAAATGGAAGATCCCGCGCAGTTTTACGAGCCGCTTTCTCGTCTGGGACTGGATTATCGCGTTTCCCTTTTTCCTGTTGGATTACTAAGGATATGCCAGTGCAGACGCAGTTTTGAATTTCCCACGACATAAAAGACCTTAACGAAAACCTACATACATACATAAACTCACGCCTGTATTCCCCGAAGGGGTAGGCAGAGGTGTATTTCTGCACTCACATTTCGCCAGGTATGTATCAGTCCCACGTAATAGGGGGCGAGCCTATTGCCGTTTTTCGGGCACAATTCCAGACTCCGTGCTGCTACTGAGAATTTCCTAATGGAAAAACCCAATAGCACTTTGCCCGACCCGGGAATCGAACCCAGGACCTCTAGATCGCTCGGCACATACTTGTACCGCGAGACCACGAGGCAGTATTAAAGAAAACCTAATAATACATACCAGGCGCGAGCCTGTATCCTGAAGGGGAAGGCAGAAGTTCATTATTACGATCACTTTTCGGTTTCAGTATTTGCGTTTTATGTCCAACGAAATAAGTGGCGAGCCTGTTCTCGTTTTTCGGTGTCATATCCAGACTCCGTGCTGCTACTAACTATCAGGAAATTGTCACTGTCAACATTGTCAAAAAAACGGCATTAAGACTGTGAATGTGAATAAAACACAAATGGCAAAATGGGGTGCAAAAATGCACTTCTATCAACATCATCGGGGAAGTATCGAGACGTAAATTTGTATGTACATTTGTATATGTATGTATGTATATCGAACGTGAGTGTGTCGAAAACCGAGACACGACCGTTTCTCGTCACTCGAACATTTCCAGTTACAATATTTAATTATCATTATAATTATTTCATAAATTGTGAGTGCTACTTTAATAACATATTAATATCCTCGATAACCCTTCATCCGAGGTTAAATTAACAAATACTTGTTGAGTCTCCGAACTCGTGTTTCCCTGAAATCCGTCGAAATTTCTATTAATATTAATTAGCAATTATGTTCAAGAGGATTTGATAAATACAGTAAATCTACTAATTTCGGACAATTCTGTGTTGAAGTTGCGAATTTTCATCTCTAATTTGATATTTCATGTCAATATTGAGGGCTTTATTTGGAAGTGATTTTTATACAAAATCGTAATATTAACTGCCTGGAATGGCTCGTTGTCTCGCGGTACTACATGTGCTGGACGATCTAGAGGTCCTGGGTTCGATTCTTGGGTCGGGAAAAATGTTATTTGGTTTTTCCACTAGGAATTTTTCAGTAACAGCACGCAGTCTGGAAATGTGCCCGAAAAATTGCAATAGACTCCCCCCCCCCCCTATTGCGTGGGGAAACCTCTGCCCATCCATTCGGCGAATACGAGCGTAAGGTTATGTACTAGTAATGTAATCACCAGAGCTATTACCTGTCTTAATAATAGAGGACGCTCTTAAACTTTATAATCTATAAATTAAGCGTTGTCAGATTTTATATTGGAAGTTATGAGCCCATTGTCGCTTGTAAATAAAACTGGGCTTGAAATTAATCTAGCATCGCAAAGTTGCTTCAAACTTCGAGTCTCGCAAAACGCTGCAATATAAGTTGTTGGTGCATAAACTAAGGTATGGCTTCACAACTTATCGTGACTAACGGTCACTGCTAGGAATTATCTATGTGGTAATTCTGTTTAAGTTATGTTCCTGATAATCAATTTCACTTACCAGGTTTTACTGAACTTTTATATTAGTAAAAAAAAAACATGTCCATCATCAGCTCATATAACATGCTGGACACGGGCCTCCTCTACAACTGAAGGTTTAGGCCTTACCTACACTAGGCTAGCGTGGTGGACTAAGACCTAAACCCTCTCAGTTGTAGAGGAGGCTCGTGCCCAGCAGTGGGACGTATATGGGCTGATGATGAAAGGAAATTCAAGACTACTCGTATAGACACTCGCCGAGTCTTTATAGCACGTCGTGGGTTTCTTTATAAATGTTAGTTCAGTTCTTTTGCTGTCGTGTTGATGTTATATTCAACATTTCCCATGAAAACACTCGATACAACACTGTCTCAGAGTGCTGATTCATTCACTTACTCGACATCTGCTCCATCAGCCAAACCATTTCATGGAGGTTCCACGTTTGTGTGTTTATCCGAAAGTTTTGCGTCGGCACCGCGTTGAGCGCTGAGTAAGTTTTGGATTTTCAGCAAACCATTAACTGTATTACTGTAGATTCAACGTTCGTACAGTTTGTGTTTTAAAGGGACGTGTATCTTGTAGGGCAATATATGGCGGACGGTATTTTATCCCTCTTTTTCATAGGAAATTCAGACGCCGACCTATGAGAGCAAGGGTAAAATTATAAAAATATAGGCTATTGCCATCTCTAGTGAAGAAGTCATTAAACTGTCAAGAAATTGCATACATACATACATAAACTCACGCCTGTATTCCTCGAAGGGGTAGGCAGAGGTGCATTTCTGCACCCACATTTCGCCAGGTATGTATCAGTCCCACGTAATAGGGGGCGAGCCTATTGCCGTTTTTCGGGCACATTTCCAGACTCCGTGCTGTTACTGAGAATTTCCTAATGGAAAAACCCAATAGCACTTCGCCCGACCCGGGAATCGGACCCAGGACCTCTAGATCGCACGGCACATACTTGTACCGCGAGACCACGAGGCGGTCGAATTGATTACGATTATTTTGACGGTGCAACAAGAAACCTTGTGAAACCTGCACACCTAAGAGATCTTCAAAAGGTTTTTTTAAAGTAGTATAATGGACTAAGGCCTAACTCCGTTCAATACCCTTACCCAGCAGGGAGTTGGACTGATATAAATAGTCGTCACTTAAGTCAACAGTTGTTTTCTAACACCAAGCTATAAGTAATGACGCCTACAATTCCGTACATACATCAGCCAGCAATCTGGCCCAAACAACTCTCACAGATAAAATAAAACAGTAATATCTCCAATGAACGATCTCGAGGGGAGTTCGCACGCGTCCTGCCAGTTTTTCACCATTTCATTTATCACGGAGCATCGTGTTTAACTTGTGCGATGTGATCGCAAACAAAAGTTTCCGCTACTTGTGAATATTGCTATGGAGGTGGGGTATTGTTGCCGATGAAAGCCTCGGGGATGGGGTATTGATAAAAGCGAACAGACTGCTGGAATATTTCTGCCAAAACTTGGTACGCATCAGCAATTTCTGTTTGTTTTTGGCGTCCTAGGAAAGGTGTTATACATACATACATACATAAAGTCACATTTGTCTCCTATTGGAGTAGACAGAGACTATACAGCGAAAATCCTACGGTTTAAACATAGTTCTTCCGCTTCCTCAACTGACATGATCCTTTTCATGCATGCACGTCGGTTTAAAATACCCTTGATGTTCCCTCGCGTCGGTACAAATATACAGTAAATGATTAAGAGAACTTGCGGTCAATTTTCGAGTCAAGCGAAATTTTATCGAGTTTGCATAAACTTTAAACAACAGTAAAACTTTTAATACTAATCTGGGAAACCGTTAACATATCCAGAGTCCTCTATTACTTACTACATTCAGACTTGAAAATGTCAAAGTCATAGTCAAAATCATCTTCATTCAAATAGACTTTTACAAGTTCTTTTGAATCGTCAATATTAAATTATTTCTAAAACTATTGCCGCTTCGAAACGTGAAGAAATGGCAAGAAACTCCCTCAGCATCACGAAATATTATATACGTATTAAAATAATAAATAAATTAAAATTATAATTACATTTTTGTCATTATTTAAATTTTCATTCATCTGCCCATATACGTACTACAACTGAGAGGGTTTAGACCTTTAGTCCACCACGCTGGCCTGATGCGGGTTGGCAGACTACACACCTAAGTCGTCGTAGTCGAGATGGCCTCGAGGCTTAGGTACGCGGTCGAGAATTTTGACGGTCGCGGGTTCAAACCCCGGGCACACACCTCTGACTTTTCGAAGTTATGTGTATTCACAAAGAATTATCACGTACTACGGTGAAGGAAAACATCGTGATGAAACTTGCACACCTAAAAGTTCTTAGGAATTTCTTATTTAAATTTTACCTCATATACATATGTCATTACGATACAAACTGTAGGAACAAAACTTCTGATCAATTTACTTACTCTCAGGTCTTATTATCCTCAACATTATCTGAAATTTTATAGTAAGCTTTTTTATATTTAATTGATTCTTTAAATTTTTTCAAGGGAAGCTCCTTAACATACATACACTTCTACCTACACATTAACGAATACACGCTTAATTGGATTTGTGTGATATTTAAATATCTAAAATATGATCTTGAATATTTTTTACAACTGCTAGGCTTGAATTCAGCTGCTAATGTAATAAATGTTCTATAATTACATAATCACGACTTGAACATAATATTACATATAAGTTGGAATTATAGCGCCTTCACCTGGCGTAAGCGAATTAGTTTAATTAAGTTTAGAGTAACCTATACTGTGCTGTTACTTAATGCTAGTACGGAAGCCAATTACAAGGTATGGAAGATTGGTGGCTTCTTCAAGACACCCAACTTATTAGGGCTTGTTCGCAATGTGTAAAAGTAAAAGAATTGTGTGGACATGCCATACCTGAAGACCATTTAATATGATATTTAGAATTAATTTGTAAATTTGTAATCCTTTTTATTTTTAGCTATGTTACCGTTGTATGTTTTTTTATGAGTGGAAACTGTTTGTAAGGTATGTGTTTACTTTAAAACTTAGAATATAATAATAACTGTATTATATGTTTCCCAAAGAAAATAAAATAAAATAAAATAAAATAAGAAACTCCTAAGACCTTTTTAGGTGTGCAGGTTTTATCACGATGTTTTCCTTCACCGTTAACGCAAGTGATAATTCATTGTGAATACACACATAACTTTGAAAAGTCATCGGTGTGTGCCTGGGGTTTGAACCTGCGACCGCCGAAATACTCGACCGCGCGCCTAACCCTCGAGGCCATCACTGCTTTTTTTAAATAATAATAAAACTCTTTATTTTTACACCACAATAAAGACAGTAACATTAACACAAAAAAAATAACAAAATTAGGCACATGAAATTTGGCGGCCCTATCGCTAAAAGCGATCTCCACCAGGCAACCAGGTAGAGAGAGGAATACAACCAATAGACGGGGTGGTGCTTACAATAATTATATTTTTATACAAAAAGGACATACAAGTACTCTATCAAAATATATTTACATAATTATTATACATAAATATATACATACATATTACATACAAATACATATTCTACACAAGTAAGCATAGCTCTTACTCCCTCCCCCATTCTTACGTAATCATTTTTCAATAAATGTATATATTTTTTAATTTTATAATTATAATGTTATAATTATAGTTTTAAAAATAAGAAAATAGATTTTACTACCGATGACGTAATCATCATCTAGACTCCCCTACCCCCCATGACATCCAAAATAAGCAAAGCAAAGACCCCCCGTCCCCCATAGTGCTTACGTAATACTTGAACGGCCCCATATACAAGTATAGCAAACAATATAGGACTTATTTATCTAATGATAGTAAATGAGCTTTAACCCTTCGTTTAAATGTATCCAGTGAAGGCGATTGTTTTATATTTTCATAAACTGTGTAGTGGAAACCTGAGGCCGAAAAACAGGAGTAGAATATTTCATCGGTTCGTGAGTACAGTGCGAGCCGAAACTATACTCTCGGGATTAAGCGTAATGGACTGGGCACGTGGTCCAGTACAATATTCAATGGAGGTCAGTTCAGATGAGTTATTTTATTTCCTTTACGTATCTCATGTTTATAGTACTTCATCAACGAGTCACGTACGGGCAAGCATTCGCACGGCCACGGATGGTGTTTGAATCTCGGATTGGGTATGTTTAATAATGCAGTGATAGAAGCGTTTCGAAAATGGTGGATTTTTACATTCTCTGGTCTATGGGTAAAGAGCGTGATGGCCTTGATGCTTTGACGCGGTGAATCTGTGGTCTTGGGTTGAAATAAAAGGCAAAATTATGGCTTTGAATATGTATTTTGTTAAAGAATTATTACTTATCACAAACTTTAACGAAGAAATCTAAGGTTTGTAAGGAACTTTACTATCGTGATTTTTTAATATATTTTTTTTTAATAATATTCATAAAATAATTGCTCCCTTCCGTTATCAAAACACTGCAATTAAAAAAGCGGGTGATACCCTACGAAAAAAATGCGTTAAAAACATAATACCATTTAGCGCTCTATTGTCTCTGCCTACCCTAATGGTAGATGTCACTTGTTTTTATTTCAAATAGATTTATCAAAATCCCCATTCCATATAACAAAATTAAGTTGTTCTATATATAGATCATGGAATACATCGAATTCGATATTAAACATGTATTTTCTTGGAACGTTTCGACTCGAGTAATAAAAATACTTGATAATATTTCTGAAATACAACTAGAAAGTTATTGGAATCCGTGATGGTTTTTTATAGAAAAATTTTTTGGTATCGAGAATATTAGAAAGGCTCGTTTACTCAGCATTATGTAAGGAACATACATACATAAACTCACGCCTGTATTCCCTGATGGGGTAGGCAGAGGTGCATTTCTACACACACATTTCGCCAATATGTATCAGTCCCACGTAATAGGCGGCGAGCCTATTGCCGTATTTCGGGCACATTTCCAGACTCCGTGCTGCTACTGAGAATTTCCTAATGGAAAAACCCAATAACACTTTGTCCGACCCGGGAATCGAACCCAGGACCCCTAAATCGCACAGCATATACTTGTACCGCGAGACCAAGAGGCAATAACCGGAAAACCTTTTAAGATAACCTTGGAACTTAAAGGGCAGTCTTAAATCAAACTGTTTATATTTGTACCATATTAGATTG
This sequence comes from Hemaris fuciformis, assembly GCA_907164795.1. Taxonomy (NCBI): domain Eukaryota; kingdom Metazoa; phylum Arthropoda; class Insecta; order Lepidoptera; family Sphingidae; genus Hemaris; species Hemaris fuciformis. The sequence goes on along the minus strand of OU015440.1, from coordinate 806,128 downwards.
ATTGAGAAGTCGTGATGGCCTCGAGGTTTAGGCACGCGATCGAGAATCTCGACGGTCGCGGGTTCAAACCCCAGGCACACACCTCTGACTTTTCCAAGTTATGTGTGTATTCACAAAGAATTATCACTTACTTTAACGGTGAAGGAAAACATCGTGATGAATCCTGCAAACCTAAAAGTTCTTAGGAATTTCTTAGGTGTGTAGTCCGCCAACCCACACTAGGCCAGCGTGGTGGACTAAGGCCTAAACCCTCTCAGTTGTAGAGAAGGCCAGTGCCCAGCAGTAAGACGTAGATGGGCTGATGATTAGATTGATTTTTATTTAAACGTTGACGTAACTTCGAGTATTCACGAGAACACATAAATCTCGTCTTATCGTTCGCATTTTTCACACCATTCGCGACGAGCCTTATTTTTATCCTTTCGCACTTCCTTATTTAGGAAGGGGAAATGTCTTATTGAAATTCTTCTGCCTAGCGTATCCCTAAAATTTAATCGTATGGTTTCATATTTTTGCTTTTATATACTTCATTGAGTATTTAATATTATTATATTATAAGAATTATAAGAATTATTATAAGAATTATTATTATATTATAAGAATGAATTATCACTTGCTTTAACGGTGAAGGAAAACATCGTGATAAAACCTGCACACCTAAAAGTTCTTGAAATTTCTTAGGTGTGTAGTCCGCCAACCCGCACTAGGCCAGCGTGGTGGACTAAGGCCTAAACCCTCTCAGTTGTAGAGGAGGCCCGTGCCCAGCAGTGGGACGTATTTGGGCTGATGATGATGATGATATTATAAGAGGACCTTCTTTAGACCCTCTACCTAGCGCCCATCGATACATACATAATATCACGCCAGTATTGTCCCAAAGGAAGGGGATAGGCAGAGGTGCATTTCTGCACCGACATTTCGCCAGGTAATTTTGTACTACTCTCAAGTACTGTACTTCTCTCACGGTTTTTTCTTAACTGTAAGTGCGCGATATTTCATTGAAATAATCCATAATTTCGAAGAGTAAAAGTTATGTTCTTGAGTTCAAAAGCGCGACTAATGGAATGAAACACCTTCTTGGAAAAAAGAGTAATTAAATAATCGCGCACTGAAACTTATTCAGTAAACTTTTCAGAAATTATTTGATTGCAACATTTAAAACGAAACTATAAATACAGCCGTTTTGGACATAGTCACTATGAACATCATCGTCATTATCAGCTCATATACGCCCCACTGCTGGGCACAGGCCTACAAATGAGAGGGTTTAGACATTATTTCACCACGGTCGCCTAGGACGGGTTGGTAAGTTATGAACGTAAACTATTAATTTCTCAAAATCAGTAAATACTTCAACAATTCCAAAATTTCTATGTATATATTCTATGGCATTTTTAAAAAAAAAAATTCTATAAAAATAGGATTAATAAAAAATATATTCCTTAAGTCAATTTCTTCAAATACCTTTCATTAGGTTCATTCTTTTGGTTCTTCTTAAAATAGGGTTGGACTATTCACTTACTTATTACCGGGCATATTTCCAGAATCCACGCTATTACTTAAGTCTCGTGACAGGTAGGCCAAACAAAATATTCCCGACTCGGAATAGAATCTGATAGATTTATAACATATTGTATTGGCGTAACATATTGTATAGCGTATTGGCGTACTAAAGAATAGATAAAATAAATACAAGTACCAAACTTACGAAGTGTAATCCCTATAAGAATTGAGCTCTAATTTGATGTTCATTTCATTTATTTCAATAGCAGTTATTAAAACTCGTCACTCCAATAAAAATCTAATATATGGTGCGATCCAACACTCTACACTGCGTTGCAAAACAATCGTTCACTATTTTATTATTCAGCCACTTGGTGATGTTAAATGTTGATGAATTAACGTATCTAACGAAGCACTGAGCATCATACATAAGGTATAAAAAAATATTTACACCTGCTTCGGACCAAAAAATCGATGCTTCAAGACTGCTACACGTATCATCAGATGCCACTGTAATAACTTGGAAGGGTGTAAAAATAATTAATTTTAAACAAGTACTTACAAAACCAATCACAGACTGTTGGCGTAAAAGGAATCTATATGAATTCATAAACTGTTACCTATGAGAAAAAATACATATGTATATCTTTACGTAACAGAAAGCGATTTATTGCAATGTTTCAAACACGTCATTTCCAGACTCCGCGTCGCTATTAAAACAAGGAATTTAAAGTACATTCGCTGATTTATGGTCAAAATTAATAACTAATCGGCAGATAGACATCATTATTGGATTGATGTGAATGTTAGGCAAAGATGCTCTCAAATGACTCGTTGAGCTTAGTTTGTTTTTGAGATTAAGTTATTCATCAATTGTTACTTCGCTTTACAGGACATTACGAATGCAATAATAACAAATGCATTAAAATGATTCGTAGGTAATCAAATTTGCAGATATTCCAAACGGCCATACAAAATGTAAAGTCGAATTTACTCTAAAGCAGCGTTCCATGAATAAGTAACGAAGTGGACGAAACTCGTGGCCGCGAATGTACCACAACCGAACGTAGTTTGAATAAATATGTCATAAAAGATTCTTGCTACTTCCAACCTTAATGGGCGCATACCCAACATATATTTCGCAGATTTATTCGCGTATTATCCGATAAAAGTTTAATGTGGAGATGAGAAATTTAATTTATTTCGTCTCAATGGTCTGATTATGTGTGTTGGTCATGCATTATTAACTTCCAGAAATCCAGGCTAGTTTATAAATCCAGTAACAACCCCGTGGCGCAGTTGGCTAGACACCAGCTTGCGAAACGAGAGGCCGCGGGTTCGATCCCCGCACCGAGACAAATGTTTGTGTAATCGACAAATATTTGTTTCGGGTCTGGGTGTTTGTGAGACCGAAAAGTCTCTCGTAGTGTCTGATACCCACGACACAGGACTTGTATCCTAGTGTGGGGTCAGAACTATGTATGTGACTGTTGGGTGTATTTATATTTATTTTATATTTAGTTAGTCATGTTGTCTTGAGGATAAGTACACGGTCTGTCGGGAAAATCCTCACATCTAAAACTACTCCACAAAATGCTGCTACTGCATATGTTTGAAGCCCTGCAACCCGCACTAGTCCAGTTTTCTCAGTTTATGAGGAAGGGCTTGTCTAGCAGTGGTATATATGATATTTAAATAAAAGCGTTATCATTTAATGGAAAAGACGAGATTTAACATGGTGCCGAAAAGAGGCGGCTTATTCGTACCGGAAAATAATCAATGGCGAGACTCCTCTTAAGACTACCCTAAAAATGGATGTAGTTATACATCTTTACCTCCCTATTTAAGGATACAGGGGTAAATTAAGGGGCGTCAAAAAAGGCTACAGCCTAAAATAAATACATTTCTACATTTTACAAAAATATTTATTAATATTATACGCCAAAATTGATTTTGTTTCACATTCAACTTATATTTACAGTTTTAATTTCATATCTTCAAAACACGTTCATTAAGAACCGAATAAGTTACAGCCATTATCATCAGCCAATAGGCAGCTCCACCAATTTTTTCAATTCATTTGCCTGCATTCAGCAGCCTCTATGAGATAAATCCACTGGATACAAAGTAAGAGTAAAATTTATACTAACATTATAAAACTATGGACTTTGTTTGTTTTAATTTGCTAATCTCAGGAACAACTAGTTCGAATTGAAAATAGTTTTTCGTTGACTAGAACATTTATCGAGGCAAGCAACAGATTTTTTTAATATTACGCAACATACATACATAAACTCACGCCTGTATTCCCCGAAGGGGTAGGCAGAGGTGCATTTCTGCACCCATATTTCGCCAAGTATGTATCAGTCCCACGTAATAGGGGGCGAGCCTATTGCCGTTTTTCGGGCACATTTCCAGACTCCGTGCTGTTGCCGAGAATTTCCTAATGGAAAAACCCAATAACACTTTGCCCGACCCGGGAATCGAACCCAGGACCTCTAGATCGCACGGCACATACTTTACGCTACAACACTACAGTAAACGCGGGCCAAACCGCGGGCATAGCTAGCATATATGTATATAAAATGATGAAATGGCTTAGCATTACGGGTTACTGAGAGAGTATCCGTGAGTCTAACGCACCACTGTTAATATTTCTGATAACAAATGCGTAGGCATAATGAATTACAACCTAGTTCAACTATGATAGTATCTGCAAAAGTGACTGACATACCTTAGCAATCTCTACGAAGAATTCTTTAGGAATAGAAGGTCTACTTGTCTACGCTAAGTCAGAGTTGAAAACTAAGTTCTTGTTCTAGCCTTATCTTTCACAGAAGTATTTTGTACCTGTCTATATACCTATATAGACTATTGAAGTCTGGAAATGTGCCCGTAAATGGCAACAGACTCGCTTCCAGTTACAATTGGCGAAATTTGGGTGCAGAAATGCACGTCTGCCTACCCCTTCGGGGAATACAGGTGTGAGGTTATGTATGTGGAAAATTACTCTGCATGTCTGCATTTTGTAAGGCCCGTCTGTCGTTCAAGTCAAAGGTTCGCGAGTTGCTGCTAAAGAGAATCTCAGAATCTTCATAATAGTATTTTTTATGCATGTATTATAGTATTTTGGTATATATTTATATTCATATTATATTTATATAGTCCCTACTATAACTACTATTACCTACGTTAAATTAATTACTTCTTTTCTTTACCTAAGTATATTGGTCTGTAATATGTATATACCATATATGTATGTATATGTTTATAAATGACTTTATTTGCACACCTACTATGCATCATCTCTGCATCACCCAAGGTTCGACTGGCAGAGAATGCCTTAGGCATTAAGTCCACCTTTAAAATTATGTGTTTAATTGTATACAGTGTAAATAAATAAATAAATGTCTGTTACGTTTTCAAGCCTAAGTCGCTGGAGTTAGAATCATCTTTGGTATGAATATAAGGAAACGACATAGGGCATTTAATTATATTTTATTTTCCTTTTCTATTATCCATGCAAAGGTTGTCTACAGTAAATGCCTAGAGCGAGAAGACCGCCACTTGTACTTTATATTTAGTTTCTCTATTACTTTGTAAATTATACATACATACATAATCTCACGCCCGTATTCCCAGAAGGGGTAGGCAGAGGTGCATTTCTGCACCTACATTTCGCCAGGTATGTATTCCACGTAATCGGGGGCGAGCCTATTGCCGTTCTTCGGGCACAATTCCAAACTCCGTGCTGCTACTGAGAATTTCGTAAAGGAAAAACCAATAACACTTTGCCCGACCCGGGATTCGAACCCAGGACCGAAGATCGCCCGGCACATACTTGTGCCGCTAGACCACGAAGCAGTGTATTGTATAATTAAGTGTAAATAAATAAACATATAATATGCCCTGGCGGAGAAGTACCCTATATAGTAAGTTCTCATTTAAACTTTTTTTGGTCCCTTTATAGTGTAGTCTCTGGAGCTCCACAGCTCTAAAACTTCGTAAATTGATGTTCATAATTACTAGTTTTTCACTTCAGTAGGAATGTATGTTCGAAGTACATGGAATGTTCTGGAACAAGTCCCTTTAAAAACTTTGTGCAGTACCGCCGGGTCACGCTGGAAAGAGCCGAAACTCATGACATAATTTGAGTGGGGAGGTCTGAGTTCAGTAAATGGCGTATACTGAGTATCCGTGGGCAAAATTTTTGAGATACTTTGCAAAGTTTTACATTTATATTATTCCGTAGCTTCTAACCACGATTTTGCCAGCGTGGTTTTCATAACCGGGTCCAGTTAGAAATAATAAGTTGTAAAAAAGCAATGACAATAATTGTAGTTCATTTTTAGACAATCCATGGGGAACGTAACACTTTTGCGGAGTAAAAAGTATACAATATGTTAATGAACATATAAATTATCTGCGTGCACTTCACTTAAATATGTGGAGCCGGTTTTGCACGATTAAGTAAGGAATTGAACATTCATATGAAAATTTGGAAAAAAAATAAAGCAAAGTGTTTTTATTTAATTTTTTACCTTATTTTAATCTTAAAAATTATTAGAAATATTTGGAATGGGGACAAATGAGTCCTTAGGAAATAGGATATAGTAATATAGGATATAGGCTATTTTTTCATAAAATTTCGTCCGGGAGAAGCGGGGCTAAACCGCTGGTGTATAATGTTAATGGGATGTACTAGTTGTTCATCATCATCAGCCCATATACGTCCCACTGCTGGGCACGGGCCTCCTCTACAACTGAGAGGGTTTAGGCCTTAGTCCACCACGCTGGCCTAGTGCGGGTTGGCGGACTACACACCTATGAACTTTTAGGTGTGCAGGTTTTATCACGATGTTTTCCTTCACCGTTAAAGTACGTGATAATTCAATGTGAATACACACATAACTTGAAAAAGTCAGAGGTGTGTGCCTGGGGTTTGAACCCGCGACCGTCGAGATTCTCGACCGCGTGCCCAAACCTCGAGGCCATCACGACTTTACTAGTTGTTGATTGTATAAAATCTGATTCATAAGGCACCAGAGGACGAAAAAACAAGGTATTTGACGTGAGGCAACGACCTGTGCATTATTAATTATACAACATGCCAGCCTGATAGATTTCCTCTCCTTTTTTTTTTTATTTCAAGTTCCACTATTCCAACAGCCAGTGTGTTCATGCCTCCATGCAATTATTTGGAACAACACTTGCTAGTCTAGTAACTCCAATTTACTTACTTACTACATACTCCACGAATTTTTTTAAGCTGAGTTTTTGTGACATCGAAAAAGTTCGATTTGAATACTCACGAACTATGATTTGTATCTCATTATAGGGTCATGACAAAATACTTCACTTTTAATTTGTGATGGCCTCGAGGTTTAGGCGCGCGGTCGAGAATTTCGGCGGTCGCAGGTTCAAACCCCAGGCACACACCTCTGACTTTTCGAAGTTATGTGTGTATTCACAATGAATTATCACTTACTTTAACGGTGAAGGAAAACATCGTGATAAAACCTGCACACCTAAAAAGTTCTTAGGAATTTCTTAGGTGTGTAGTCCGCCAACCCGCACTAGGCCAGCGTGGTGGACTATGGCCTAAACTCTCTCAGTTGTAGAGGAGGCCCGTGCCCAACAGTGGGACGTATTTGGGCTGATGATGATGATGATTTATTAAACCATGTCATGTTAAGAGTCACCGCCTATTCTATTGGATATTCTCTATGTTCGGTGATCATAGATCCCTAGAAACATAGTATTATTTTCTTGATCATTTTTTTGGCCCTATCCCACCACACACCCGCCACTGTAACTCTTGTGCTCCAGGATCAACAGCGGCACGCACAGTATTGACGCCGAGCACTGAAGCTCAGCGGATCTAAGGGGACCTAAATTTGTCATAATCCCGCAACGAAGTTAATCAGAATGACAAAATAAAGGAGGAGTTGGAAACAAGTGGAGAGTGGACAACTCTTTCTTGATCATGCGAAATGATAGTATTTATCACTTCTCACATACTGTCTGAATCATAATTGTACAATAATCATATCTATTGATATATTAACCCCACATAGCTGTGGGATACGTGTTGTCTTCAAATTTAATATACAACTTGCGATATTAAACGTGAGTTTAAATAACGTTTAATCATCCTAGATATATATATTTTTTTATATTAAAATACTAATACGAATAACATAAATAGTCGCGTAAAATGAACATAGGTAAAACAAACATAATATATTCAACTAATTGAAACTACTCATAATAAGATTGACCTGTAAACCAGAAGAACCCACTTACCAATAAGTATTCCGAACAATATCAACAACATTGTTCAAATCGTCACAAGATCACACAAAACACAAACATTTCACAAATAAAACTTATTTAAAACAACACATGAGTTAATCACATCTCTATACAGAACATTTGTATGAAGCACGTAATATCGTAATGTCTCCGAGCGCGAAGGGACGTGCGCCCTCTCCGGCGACTTGATCAAACCTGAACGCAAACGTCAAATGATAAGATACGCGGCGTTTGGTGTTGCCAGCTTAAATATGAAAATATATTTTTTAAATTTTTGTTTAGAGTTCCGTACAGGGTTCCGTATTGTCATAATGGTAAAAAAATAATGATTTAAAAGTAAATTGAATACACCCAACGAGCACATATGTTCTAAACCCACGCTAAGACATGAGTGTTGTGTCGTGGACTTATTAATATCAATCTTCTACGAGTAGATCTGAAACAGATATTTATAAGTCTGTGCGAGGGTCGAATATATTGTGATCTCCCGTTTTACAGGCTGGTGTCTATCCAACCACGGAGACTATTGTAGTAAATCGTTCTTTTATTTTAGAATCATCATCATCAGCCCAAATACGTCCCACTGCTGGGCACGGGCCTCCTCTACAACTGAGAGGGTTTTCGTTCAGTTTCTGTCATAAAAAAGTATATTTAAGGGATTAATCAAGACATCTCCGATTCTCTTTTACTCATGTCATAGAACTCCTGGCAACATGAAATTTCTATTTGCCGTATTTTTTTCATTGAGACTATCTTCTGATTATCTTAATAATTCTCAAATAGCCAATTTGAGCATATCTATGTAACTATATTAACTATAGCATATAGGTATATTAGCAGTGAAGGCCTCGAGGTTTAGGCGCGCGGTCGAACCCCAAACTCGTTCAAACCCCAGGCACACACCTCCGACTTTTCGAAGTTATGTGTGTATTCACAAAGAATTATCACTTGCTTTAACGGTGAAGGAAAACATCGTGATAAAACCTGCACACATAAAAAGTTCTTAGGAATATCTTAGGTGTGTAGTCCGCCAACCCGCACTAGGCCAGCGTGGTGGACTAAGGCCTGAGCCCTCTCAGTTGTAGAGGAGGCCCGTGCCCAGCAGTGGGACGTGTTTGGGCTGATGATGATGATGATGATGATGTTAACTATAAATAAGCATTTTGTACTTACTTGCTTCACTGTTCAAAAACATATTTAAAGAAAGTATGAAAAAAATATACTTAAACCAGCATAAAGGTACCCAAATACCATGTGTATTTAGGATTTAATAAACGGGTGTTGCCAGCTTTTAATGACGTTATTCAAAAACATTGGTACTGTTAATCTAAATTTTCCGTGCAACCATAGGCTAATTAGAGAAACGGTTTATTAACACACACATACTCAAAGCAGTATTCTCAAAGACTTAGGGGAGTAGGTAGGGTTACATTTCTTAGTCAACATACGAATATATGTTATTCGGGTTCGAACCCCGCAGAGACAAATGTTTTTTATTTTTTATTTTTTTATTCTGGCACGGCATAGTGACTCCACTGTACCTGATGGTAAGCACAGTGGAGTCCAAAAAAATAATACCGACCAGCGAGAAACGATATGGTCACCCGCTGGTCGACACAATCATGCCGGCCCGCATGTTTGTTTGTATGATCCACAAGTATTTGTTTCGGGTCTGGGTGTTTGTGAGACCGAAAAGTCTCTCCTAGTTTCTGATACCCACGACACAAGACTTGTATCTTAATGTGGGGTAAGGACTATGTATGTGACTGTTGGATGTATTTATTTATATGGTTAACATAAATGGGTATAACTTTGATTATAATTAGTACGGCATATTTTATATTCATACCAATCGTGACTATTTGGATCTCACTACACTTACTATTAGTATATAGTGATGGCCTCGAGGTATAGGCGCGCGGTCGAGAATCTCGGCGGTCGCGGGTTGAAACCCAAGGCACACACCTCTTACTTTTCGAAGTTATGTGTGTATTCACAATCAATTATCACTTATTTTAACGATGACGGAAAATATCGTGAGGAAACCTGCACACCTAAAAATTCTTAGGAATTTCTTAGGTGTGAAGTCCGCCAACCCGCACTAGGCCAGCGTGATGGACTAAGTCCTAAACCCTTTCAGTTGTAGAGGAGGCACATGCCCAGCAGTAGAACATATATGGACTGATGATAATGATGATGATGATGATGACACTTACTATTAGGTATTTGTCACTTCAATCCAGAATAAAAAAAACGCAATAGTTACTACATCATTAATGTTATGGCATCTTTCCATAGAAACAGGATATGAGCATTAACTGGCGCCGACTTCCGCCTCACCTGGCAATACACTCGGTTAATTTACTGGCGGCGGCGGGTTCACGCATGCGCACAACTAAATTCACAATACATAGCGACTTATTTTTAGACTTCGCTCTTACTGAGCTCGGGGTTGTCGTGTGCTTATTGATACTTTTTAAATGGTAAATGAAATGAAATTTATTTCGTAATACATGTACATTTTTGAGTATCGACTGGTCCCAATATAGGCAAGCCCGTGTCTTGGGTACCTGTTTATTTACATTACCGAGAATTACATACATATACATGAGCTAATGACAATCCAATTAAAAGTGACACAGTTAATCGTCTTAAAAATACGTTAACAAAATAACATGAAATAAAATAAAAATCAACAAAACAAAACACAACTAACAGGTAATTTAAATATGTATCTGTATTGTGTGAGTGTGTGTGTGTGTGTATACTTTAACACACGTAGAGGTACATTTCTGCATCCACGGCGATTGTTTTTTGTCCCACGTAATAGGCTCCCTATTAGACAGCCCTGTGGCGCAGTTGGCTAGACACTAGCTTGCGAAACGAGAGGCCGCGGGTTCGATCCCCGCATCGAGACAAATGTTTGTACGACCCCAAAATATTTGTTTCGGGCCTGGGTGTTAGTGAGATCAAAAAGTCTCTCATAGTTTCTGATACCCACGACACAAGACTCGTATCTTAATGTGCGGTCAGAACTATGTATGTGACTGTTGGGTCTATTTATTTATTGTTTAATTTATTGCTATTTCTGGGACACATGTCTAGACTCCGTGAAGAGAGAGTTAGAGCTCTCGTTAGAACTGCCGACTTTGCCGGACAAGGGAATCGAACCCAGGGCCTAATTTAAAAAACAATACTAATAAATGAAACATTTCACCGCAGTACCAAGAAACTAGTCAAAGGCGAAACTATGACTTACACAGTCAATGAAGTAACTGGAAATAAAAGTTGGGTGTGTTTTCATTTGTACTATCAATATTTATAAAAACCAATCTCTATCAACCAACGTATTGACAAGAGTTGAATTTGAAATGTATAAACTAAATTTTAGCAGTCGAGGGAATTTAAAAAAAAAGGCAATAAAACCTTAACAGTGGGTTGTATATCTTGTTAAATTTTAGGCTCAATCGGCGCACAAATCTTTATGTAGATACATATTACATTTTTATTACATTTTCATACGACTGCCTCGTGGTCTCGCGGTACAAGTATGTGCCGTGCGGTCTAGAGGTCCTGGGTTCGATTCCCGGGTCGGGCAAAGTGTTATTGGGTTTTCCCATTAGGAAATTCTCAGTAACAGCACGGAGTCTGGAAATGTGCCCGAAAAACGGCAGTAGGCTCGCCCCCTATTACGTGGGTCTGATACATACCTAGCGAAATGTGGGTGCAGAAATGCACCTCTGCCTACCCCTTCGGGGAATACAGGCGTGAGTTTATGTATGTATGTATATTATATTTTTTCGGACAATTGCACAAATCGATTGCGGGAACACCAAAGCTCCACCCGCATCGCAGTAATAAAACAACTCGCAACTAGTTGTACAAGCGTAAATAAATATTCTGTTAAATGGGATATTCTTTATACGTCGAATATCGAGCGCGCTCAACTGACAACCAATGTTCGAATGTATTCACTGAAGCAGATTGTACCAAGTTCCACAGAATTAAAAACAAGCTTACGATAAAACTTGGTACGTACGGGATGATGGACTACACATAATAAGGAATTATCACCATTATCCTAGCTATTATACGTCCCACTGCTGGGCTCAGGATTCCTTTACAAATGAGAGGGTTTAGGCCTTAGTCCACCACGCTGGCCGAGTGTTTAATCACGAACTATACACATAATACCTAAAACTTTTCAGGTGTGCAGGTTTTCTCACGATGTTTTTATTCACCGTTAAAGTACGTGACATATAATTTCGGAAAGTCAGGTCTGTATGCCTGTTATTAGAACCCGCGAGATATTAGAGCCGAGATATATGATTCGACCGCGCAACTAAGCCTCGAGCCCATCACGACTTGTAAACAGACGGTTTTTTATTTATTTACACTTGGTACCTACATGTATGACATGGTGGACTTAATGCCTAAGGCAAGCGAAACCTTGGGTGATGCAGAGATGAAATGTGGCAGGTGTGTAAATGTTATCACAACCCTATGAACAAAATGCATATAGGTACTCATAGTCTCATACCAGTGGCGGTACTTCCATAGAAGCCCAAAAGCCCAGTTTGCCTTATAAAATTATGATTATTAATCTTTAAGCGTTAAATCTTTATTCATCAAAATCAATTTGACTTATAAATGACCCCACAATAAACAATTATAAACTAGATATTACACAATTAACGTGTAACGCTTTTGGGCTTCTATGGAAGTACCGCCACTGTCTCATACATATATACAAAATACATATAAATTTAGATAAGATACATATAATACAAAAATAAACAGAAAATTACAGTTGTGAATGCAATTTTTTTCACAATTTCCTTGTGTTATTGACAAAATGAAGTCGTGATGGCCTCGAGGTTTAGGCACGCGGTCGAGAATCTCGACGGTCGCGGGTTCAAACCCCAGGCACACACCTCTGACTTTTCCAAGTTATGTGTGTATTCGCAATGAATAATCACGTACTTTAACGGTGAAGGAAAACATCGTGATGAAACCTGCACACCTAAAACTTCTTAGGAATTTCTTAGGTGTGTAGTCCGTTAACCCGCACTAGGCCAGCGTGGTGGACTAAGGCCTAAACCCTCCCAATGGTAGAGGAGGCTCGTGCCCAGCAGTGGGACGTATATGGGCTGATGATGATTGACAAAATAATTGTTGCTGTTGGTAGGATATTTGTGTTCACCGAATACCAAAACTGTGATGGTCTCGTGGACTAGTTGCGTGGTCGAAACAAAATGACAATGATTATGGGTTTAATTCCCAGGCAATGACCTCTGAATATCCACAGTTATGTGCGTAATTACAATTAATCATCACACAAACGGTAAACTTAAATATAGTAAGGGAACCTGGACATCTAAGATCTCCATGAAGAATATTTTATTTATGTGTATTCCACTGACCGGCACTAAGCCAGCGTTGTGGACTAAGGCCTAAACACTTTTAGTTGTAGAGGAGGGTCTTAGTGGCGCTACTTCCATAGAAGCCCAAAAGTATTACACGTTAATTGTGTAATGTTTAGTTTATAATTGTTTATCGTGTTGTCTATATATTATCTTTTATATGACAAATTGCTTTTGTTAAATGAATATATAAAGCTTAAAGATTATTATTAGGAATTCTGTAAGGCAAGCTGGGCTTTTAGGCTTCTATGGAAGTACCGCCACTGTAGGGCCTTGCTCAGCTCTGGGAGTTATCTGACTTGATACATATACACATATAGAGAAGTAAAAATGGAAAAATAGAAAGAAATCACAAATTACGTGCTACCAAGCTGGATTCTAAAGTCATTTACCAAATACACGACAAAATAAATACGGATAAAGCTTTTTTCGTGTTGAAGGTCGAAAAATAATCCTTGGCTATGAGTCTGAAGCTTGACCGTGTGTCGCGAGATTAGGCGCGTGTTTACTTCGCGCCAACTTTATACTACATACTGGTTCGTAGCTAACCGATTGTTTGGGAGTCAAAATATGTGCTATTTTATTTGATATTGGGATGTCATATCAACTTTTTGAAGGTTAGAGTTTATGAAGACAGTGGGATTTGAAGAAAATCTTTTGCATCTTATAGTCTATTTGCTAAGTTAGCATAGCTACCTAACATCGCATGGTGAAATTAAGAAATATAAAACTTATATTAACACTCAGAAGAAGGCTTTACTTAAGTTTCGAAAAACCACAAAAACCTTTTAAATAACTTAGATTTCTACTGTTGGTCATTTATAGGACTAATTCTAAATTCAACAGGGTGGATGCGTGTAAACTTGTAGAGGTCTGAGTTCCAATTATTATAACCAAAATCGTCAAAATTCAACATTTAAATTCAAATTTTCAAGCTTAAAATGAATGTAGTTATTAAAAGATTAACCCCACAATGACTATTATTAACTAGGTACTCGTATTAACAGTCTGCCGTATTGTAAAAATCTTAGAAAAGTCTAGAAGTCAATAATAATTAAAAACATGTTAGAAATGGTAAAATTCAGTTATTCAATACCATTTATACGAAATTATTCAAAGAAAAAATGTGTATGAAATGACAGTAAGTTAGAGGCCTAAAATTCCATGAAGTCTTTCATCATCGTCATCATTACCGCACACATCACCACCCCATATATGTACTGGGCACAGGCCACCTCTAAAACTGAGAGGGTTCAGGCCTTAATCCACCACGCTGGCTAGCCCGCACTAGCTAGCGAACTCGCGGTTTTCACTCGAAGTTTTCCTGAAGTCATTCGTCTTTTAAAAATTATATGCTATAAACTCTGTCTCTAAGAATGACTTCCAATTATCGACTGTCTCCAATTGCAGCCTTCGTATTCCCAAAATACGTCCCTGGCCGCATATACTTAAGCCGGATTTAGTTCGGTTGTAGGTATATAAAAAAGGCCTTTGTCGGTTTTCCCTTTAATTTATCATGACACGTAACTTTCGGGCTCGTTATGAGAAATTCCTTTAAAACCACGCGCGATCGAAACGAAAATGCTTTTTATACTGATTAACATACTTTCGAAGTTCATTATAGAAATTTTCGCCCCATGATTTTGTTAATCATGTGGAGGAATTTATTATGTGATATTTTCGTATAGGAGTATATTTTGAGCAAGAGTCGTAAGGTTAATGTTGGCCTTTGTGGTTATAACAATTATATTTTTCATGTCAGTTATGAAGCTGTGGGTGGGATATATTTCTGAGTCTGGTTAGACAACATTTAGGTATAAAAGATTAATAAGGTAGCATGAAGGCTGTAGCAGTGATGGCCTCGAGGTTTAGGTGCGCGGTCGAGAATTTCGGCGGTCGCAGGTTCAAACCCCAGGCACACACCTCTGACTTTTCGAAGTTATGTGTGTATTCACAATGAATTATCACTTGCTTTAACGGTGAAGGAAAACATCGTGATAAAACCTGCACACCTACAACCCTCTCAGTTGTAGAGGAGGCCCGTGCCCAGCAGTGGGACGTATTTGGGCTGATGATGATGATGATGAAGGCTTTATATAACATAAACATTCACGCCTGTATTCCCGAAAGAGAAGACACATGTACATTATTTCTGCAACCACAATTCGTTTGATCCCCAAATATTTGTTTCGGGTCTGGGTGTTTGTGAGACCGAAAAGTCTCTCGTAGTTTCTGATGCCCACGACACAGGACTTGTATCCTAGTGTGGGGTCAGAACTATTTGTGACTTTTGTGTGTATTTATTTATCAAATACAACAAAGTATTTACCGTCAGAAGCGACTCTTTCACATTACCAGTAAAAAAAATTGAAAATTATGTTAATGCTTAAATGAAAAAAGCAACTTCTTTGAGTACGTTCGTGGCAATTACATTTAGTTTCTGCATAAGGGTGTGTCTCCTATCCTCCTGAGTTCCAGAGTACAATTTTTCTGGATTTTCTTTTGATTTTTGGCTAAGTACTTCTAGATATGATACACAATTGAGGAGTATTTTTTTTTTAAACCCTTATATAGGTATGTTTTGTTACATGGAGAAAAAAAATGGATTGATCTCTTATTATCTGTCACAGATTTTTTTTTTGTTAGATGTTCTAAATTAAGGACATCAGTACTCAGGAGGCTATACGGTAAAACCGCCGCGTAGGATTTTAAACGTCTGTGACGATGATATGATCAGTCGATCTTTTTCCTACCCCACCAGACACCCGCACCTGCTACTCTTGTGCACCAGGATGAAGAGTGGCAAGCACAGATTTGACACAGAGTAGTAAAACTCAGCATAGGTAAAGGATCTTAGTTTCACTTCAACCCGAAGCGAAAATAATTTCAATTTCAATTTAATTTCAATTTATTTCAATGCAAAATGAAAATAACAAATCAGAAACATATAAACTATAGGATAAGCGTTGACGCCTGCAAAAGTGTTGTAACTGTGTCGCAGACATCAAGCATCCTTCTAGTTCACAATAACAAATATCTAAAACAAAATAGCAAATTAGATATTTATACAAGAGGAGTTGGAAACAAATATATTTGTGGACTCCTCTAAACAGCAATAAAACGTCGCGCTAAGCCGGACTAGTTTTCAGTACAGTTTAATGGCTTTTAAATAAACCATAAATTATGTTAATGTGTTGGTTAATAATTATTAATGATGACTGCCACGTGGTCCCGCGGACAAGTACGTGCAGTGTGATCTAGAGATTTCGAGTTCGATTCCCTTCTTATTGGGTTTTTCCATTAGGAAATTCTCAGGAGCAGCACGGAGACTACTTCAATACTCCTCTTGAAGTATGCCTGAAAAACACCAATACGCTCGCCCCTTATTACGCGGGGCTGATACATACCTGGCGAAATATGGTTGCAGAAATGCACCTCTGCGTACCCCTTCGGGAAATACAAGCGTGAGTATTATAGTACTATATATATATGTATAATATGTAAGATTTTTTAATTTACCTACTGCTTGCACATACGTACGTATGATATGACGGCGACGACACTAGTCTTGCGATTCAAAGGCCTCGGTTTCTATTTCCGAGTAGGTAACGTAATATTGGTTTTTCCGTCAAGAATATTTTAGTACTAGCGCGGAGTCTGGAATTGTGTGTTACATAGGACTTTAAAATCATAATAAGCAAAAAACGTGGGTGCAAAATGCATCTCTGGCTACTCCTTCGAGGATATAGGTGTAAGTGAGCATGTATGTACATGTGTTATTTATATTAAATACAAATAGGTAATGTGTAAATAAGTACTATTTGTCCTACAAGCTCTGTAAATTACAAGCTCTGAAAAAAAAGACATCCACTTTTCTTATTGAAAAAGAAAAACCTTATCATAATTCATTTTGCACTAATAGTAACAGAGGACATTTACAGTATTAGTTTCTTTTGTAATAGTATTACTGATGAATTTTTTGAATCGTTGATTTTTAAGGACACACGCCTTTACAATCGCATATGGGAAGTTAAAAAGGGAAAGATAGCTATTTAGTAAGAGACAAAACATTATTTGCATAGAATAGATGCATTCTATTTGCATGCAGATGCGGAAATGCGCGAGCCAATTATGGCGTCGGGTAATATCCAGGGGACCATTTTTACTACTCGTAATGTATTTAATGTTGTATTTACGAGTAAATGTATCAATTAAAGTATATTATATACCAAAATTCCAACACACACTCACTCAAGCTTTTTTTCTCGAGGGGAAAGCTGATTATGGCTCTACTTTCCACCAGCCCTGGGGGAGAGGGGCGGGATGTCGGGGTCACCGGCCATTCAGCCCGGCGCGTGGAGACGTCCCGTCCGCGCAGATGTTAATGCATGGCTGGGTCCCTAGCAAATAATTCCTATGGCATCCCTGGCATACCGACCAAAACCCCTCGGTTGCCATCTTCGCGCCAAGTGGGGCGACCACGTTGTGTGTGCCAGAAGCGCCCACCATTATTCTACAGCCGCTCGGTACGACTCCGAAACGAAAATGTCTCGGCCGTCTCGGAATTGAAGGGGGCGCAGTCACTACCCCACTAGCTTGTTTTGGGTGCCCCAGTTGTGGGTGATTGCCCATGACGGACGCAGGCTACAGCGCCGCGGCCACTCTCGCGGTCACTTTCATTGAGCACGCGCTATCCCACAGCGCGCCCAGCGACCCCAAGGGCCCCTTTGAGTCACATTTTACGACAGGCAGGGGATACCGTGGTGGAATTCTAACGCCACCTTACCACAGGGCAGGGCGCCGGGTCTAATTGTCTCCGTTGACCTTCTTCTTGCACACTCAAGCCTATATCTACGATGATGTGGAAATAGTAAGTCAGTGAGTCACATTACATCAGCTGTATTTTAAATCCCATGTAATAGTAGTCAACCCTGATGCCGTCTTTCAGGCACATTTTCAGACTCCATGCTGCCATCGATAGTTACCCCAAAATAATTTAAGCCAGGGACCAAATTCCTAAGAACTTTTAGGACTGCAGGTTTCCTCACGATGTTTTCCTTTACCGATAAAGTACGGGAATACACACATAACTTCGAAAAGTCAGAGGTGTGTACCTGGGACTTGAACTCGCAACCGCCGAGATACTTGACCGCGCGCCTAAACCTTGATACCATCACTAATTAGACATAAATTAGTAATCTCGGACTTAAATTTATATTATACATAAGTGTTTTCCAAAAACAAAGCTTCGTAACACTTAGCTCAACCCCGGAACCGAATTCAAGACATGTCGATTGCACGCCGCAACGTAATGCCTCCGGACCAAAGATGCGATGCATTCATTCCAATGGTAGGCTGCATAGAACCTCATGTACCTAATTAGTTTTGTGAACTGTACCGCGTTGTCATCCTCGGGGATCCGAGAAAAAACGTTGTCCTACATATTTTCCACTAACCAGAGCCGATGGAATTCAATAACAACACTACATCATAACCTACATTCCTTTTGAACCATCGCGACGGATGCATCGAGTCACGATCACTGCGGGAGCTACTCGATATCAAAAACTATTTCACATCCCAAAGGGTCTAACTGTAGCTAGAAAGACATAATTTTACTACATTCTGACGTGGAACACACTCTCAAAGGTAGCTTCCAGGTATGGATATCAATATTTGAGTGGTGTAGCTTTTATACAATATTCCCACGTTGGGTCCACCCGGCACTAAGCTATGGTAAGAAAAGGTAGACGATTAAAAATTCTTCTACATCCGTGAGCATATAATCGTACCTGGCACATTATGGTATTATGGACCTTTACTAATCACCTGATGAGATGTTTGTTCAACAAACGTTTTATTTTTGTCTTTGTGTAAACCATTTGAAACCCTGGAAAAAGGATATTTAAGCAATTGAGGTAGACGACATAAGAGTTGGTAAATATATAAAAGCCTTTTTAGAACCTTAATACATAGTCTCTAATAGAAATGATTTTATTTTGTTACTCCAGATAATAATTCGAAATGATGATATAATAATGATATACCTAATACCATGTTAGCCTGTGAAGAGAAGAATGCTTTAATTCTTGTCAGTTTGTTGATAAAGGAAAATAGGTTCATTGGAGCTACAACGATTTATTATTGCGAGAAAACAACAACATTTTCAAATTCTATTCAAGTATTTATTCGGACTTATAAATAATTATATATAAACAAATTTTGGAAGAATTATTCGATATTACGGTTAAAAACAAATTAACGATTATTGCTACATATATTTTCAAGTCTAAGTACAAAGTTTTTGCCTTCAACTCAAGTTAACAGGACAAAGAGCTCAACAAATATTTAAGATTGTTCTGCTACAATGCTATCGATTTCGGAGGCGGAGACCTTGACGTATTCAGGAGATTCATGTATTTCTCCACCTACGACGGTGTAAGTGCTGCCAGATTCTGCGGTCTTGAAAATTTCAACAACAGCATCTCCCACAGCTTCAGGAGTTTGCCAGGTAAATGCCTCAGCGTATTTAGCAAAGACATCTGCGTATTCGTCAGTCGTCATCTGACCACTGGTCATCTCCGTATACGTAAAGCTTGGGCATACGGTTATCATCCTCACTCCCGAATCGCGGTAGATGTACTCGTGGCCCATGGTCTCAGTAAATCCTAATATTCCATGCTCTGCAGCTTTGAAGAATGGCAGGAAAGCATCTGTCATGTAGGAGTACTCATCTGCGATGTTTATGACAGTGCCGCCTTTGCCCCCTTTGTCCTTCCTTGTCGCATCATAGAACCTCATTGACCAGAGAATGGTGGCCAGCAGATTGGTTTCAATAGTGAGGGTAGCGTCGTCCTCTCGCATAACTCCGGCGTTGTTTACAAGAACATCGGGACTTCCAAACGTTGCATTGAAATGCATTTCTACTTCGTCCAAGTGTTTAGTAACATCAGCATAATAGAATATGGCTTTGCCTTCACCGTATTTCTCGTTCATTTCTTTGACGGTGGCCTCACCTTTCTCTTTTTGGTAGTCGACAATAGTCACCATTTTCGCACCATTTTTCAAGAAGCTGTTTGATATTTCGCGACCAATACCTTGAGCGCCGCCCGTCACCACCACGATCTTGTCGGTGATGTCGAAACTTTTGTCGGCATGACTGCACGCCACGCTCAGGACCAACAGCACTGCAGTTGCGAATCTCATCTTTAGAAGGCGTCGAATATGGAGCTATCACGTCCAATTCTCTCAGTGTACAACGTTCTGCCGGCAATTTATATGGCGAAGCCAGACGGTGTGTACATAAATAAAACAAATGTAATTTATTGCAGCAAAAAATTTCATTTCTGTCATTTCCGTACATCTGAATCAATAAATGAATTAAGGTTGAACTGCATAATATCATATCGATTATACAGATACTGTTGCTACTTTGAAACTTGCTACAGCAAGGTGAAAACAATCTAACTGAAGGTACACCTGTGAGTCGTGTAAAGATATCCTAAAAATGTAGTCCACCAGTATTAAATTTCGAATATCTAACGATTTAAATCGATGGATTTAATTGGCCTACCCCGTTGGTCTTGTGGCAAAAGTATGCGAAGTGAGATCTAGAAGTCTAGGTTTTATTCTAACCAGGAGGGTAGAATAAAGCGTCAATGGGCTGTTCTCAACTCGTGCTACTGCACGGAGTCTGGAAATGTGTCAAAAATTTGTAAAATGCTATCACATAGGCCTTAAAAATTCATCTGGCTATACGTGGATTTAGAAATAAATAAATACACCCAACAGTCACATACATAGTTCTGACCCCACATTAAAATACGAGTCTTGTGTCGTGAGTATCAGACACTACGAGTGACTTTTCGGTCTCACAAATACCCAGATAGGAAGCAGTGATGGCCTCGAGGTTTAGGCACGCGGTCGAGAATTTCGGCGGTCGCAGGTTCAAACCCCAGGCACACGCCTCTGATTTTACGAAGTTATGTGTGTATTCACAATGAATTATCACTTGCTTTAACGGTGAAGGAAAACATCGTGATAAAACCTGCACACCTAAAAGTTCTTAGGAATTTCTTAGGTGTGTAGTCCGCCAACCCGCACTAGGCCAGCGTGGTGGACTAAGCCCTAAACCCTCTCAGTTGAAGAGGAGGCCCGTGCCCAGCAGTGGGACGTATTTGGGCTGATGATGATGATGATGAAATACCCGGACCCGAAATAAATATTTGTGGATCACAAACATTTGACCCGGTGCGGGAATCGAACCCGCGGCCTCCTGTTTCGCAAGCTGGTGTCTAGCCAACTGCGCCACGGGGCTATCTGAATATATATGTAATGAAATGACATTTCATTAATTTAAATTTGCCGCGCTTCCCGCGTGTAAAGTTATCTGTGGAAGTTGGTAGAGGGCGCAGCGGTCGGGGTGATGCGTGATTCAATGGCGGATGACGTTCACATTATTTTATGCATTTAATTGTTATAAAAATCTTGTAAAGAAATAAATAAGAATATATAATCGAAGAGGCGATATAAGTAAACTTTAAATGTCGTTTCTTTTTATTTTCAAGTAAGATAGAGTAATTGTCATAGTTAAACGATAATAATGTTGTAATATTGTAAGGGCGTGTTAATAAATAAAATAAAACTTTGTATTTTCAGAGAAACAATTTGTGGTTTACTTTAAAAACCCTCAATAATATATCTGAAGTCGTGATGGCCTCGAGGTTTAGGCACGCGGTCGAGAATCTCGACGGTCGCGGGTTCAAACCCCAGGCACACACTTCTGACTTTTCGAAGTTATGTGTGTATTCACAATGAATAATCACGTACTTTATCGGTGAAGGAAAACATCGTGATGAAACCTGCACACCTAAAACTTCTTAGGAATTTCTTAGGTGTGTAGTCCGCCAACCCGCACTAGGCCAGCGTGGTGGACTAAGGCCTAAACCCTCTCAATGGTAGAGGAGGCCCGTGCCCAGCAGTGGGACGTATATGGGCTGATCATGATGATGATGATGAATAATATATCTTATATATATCTAATAATAGAGCCGTGAATGTTTGTGAGTTTAATTTATACCGTAACTGCTACTTGTTAATAGCTTGACACGACCAGGTATAGAATACTCCTTAGTCAGACGCGAGTGCGATCAATAATAAAATTATCTATCTTTTTACGTTTGCACAACCCTACTGCGAAACATGTAAGTAGAAAGTGTTATTGAAGAAATTGACATTTACATATTTGCATTGACTCAATTGTATGAATATAATTTTGGCGTAAAATTAAACGAAGACAAATTATGAAACTTCTAGACTGTCAATTAGCATGCTGTTTCGAGTTCTCATATTGATTAAGTAATTCTATACGCATAATTCTTCCGCTGCTGTTGACATAGTGCAAGGATAATTTATAACTTTTCGCATTCATTAACAACTTTGCGTTACCGTATAGTTCTAGAAGATTCTACCCCTATTTTACTGAATAAGAGTTTTAACTTTTTTTTGGAAAGAAAAATATACCTTAAGCTCCCCGTACGTTACCATGGTAAAGGTTAAAAGGGGTATGTTGAGGTGACTGGCCTTCCAGCTTACTGTGGGGCCTGTAGCCAAAATTGGACTCACAACAATGTATCCGAAATCTCTAACTCAAACCCAAACCTGTCCTTGGTTAACAAATGTTTTTGGGGTGTTTTGGGACATAACAAGGCAAGAGGCATCATAAATAGGCCTCCGCTGCCAGGCGGCGCGATCGTCTAGAAGTGAAATGATCCCAAGTTAGTCTGATGATTCCTTAATCATCAAACACTACAGTTTACATACCTAGCAATAATAATACGAGAATACTTTAAGAATTTTTTTTTCATACATGTTTTATACGAATGACAATATACTGTGACAGAATACTAATACCTAATTAAGGCAAGCATATCTCACCTATAACTTTGTACATATACCTATTAGTACAAACTTACCTTGGCTGACACCGAGTCGAAAAATACCAATAATTGTACCGACATTATATTATTATTGTAATAATTTAATTGACTTTTATGTAGTCTAATATTTTTTATTTCATTTTACATAGGAGAACTCTAAAAAATATTTTGATCATTGTTTTTTTGTCATAGGTATGTGTTGAGTTACATTTGAAGTGGATAGGTACCTACCTACCTTCTTGCGTGGTAAACACATATTGATGAAGAGCAAAATTAAGTTAAATTTTACACTTCTTATTTTTTTTTAAATATTAAACTATTGCCGCTTCGAAACGTGTTATAGCTGTGGAGAAGAAATGGCAAGAAACTCCCTCAGCAACACGACATGTCATATTTTTCTTTATAAAATAGCAATATAATATGGTTTTTTTTTCATTACATTATTTCAATTTTACATTCATCATCATCATCAGCCCATATATGTCCCACTGCTGGGCACGTGCCTCCTCTACAACTGAGAGGGTTTAGGCCTTAGTCCACCACGCTGGCCTAGTGCGGGTTGGCGGACTACACACCTAAGAAATTCCTAAGAACATTTAGCTGTGCAGGTTTCATCACGATGTTTTCCTTCACCGTTAAAGTACGTGATAATAATTGTGAAGACTGCCTCGTGGTCTCGCGGTACAAGTATGTGCCATGCGATCTAGAGGTCCTGGGTTCGATTCCCGGGTCGGGCAAAGTGTTATTGGGTTTTTCCATTAGGAAATTCTCAGTAACAGCACGGAGTCTGGAAATGTGCCCGAAAAACATCAATAGGCTCGCCCCCTATTACGTGGGACTGATACATACCTGGCAAAATGTGGGTGCAGTAATGCACCACTGCCTACCCCTTCGGGGAATACAGGCGTGAGTTTATATATGTATGTGTATGTATGTAATAATTGTGAATACACACATAACTTCGAAAAGTTTGAGGTGTGCGCCTGGGGTTTGAACCCGCGACCGTCGAGATTCTCGACCGCATGCTTAAACCTCGAGGCCATCACGACTCAATTTTACATTATAAATGTCATAACGATACAAACTGTAGCAACAAAACACCTATCAATTTACTTACTCCCATGGCTTATTATCTTCAATAAAATCTGAAATTTTATAGTACCTATGCCTTTTTGTAAAGTTTATCTTTCATTGATTTCTTAAACTTTATCAAGGGAAGCTCCCTAATAGCTTTTGGAAGTTTGTTATAGAAGCGTATACATTGCCCCATAAAAGAGTTATTAACTTTCCGGAGACGAGTTACGTGTTGAACGAGATTACATTTGTTCCTAATATTTATATTGTGTACATTACAAATTTTATTAAATTTATCAACATTCTTTTAGACGTACATTAAGTTTACGTACATAAACTGACATGTGATGGTAAGAATATTTATTTCCTTAAAATTTTCTCTAAGTGAAGCCCTGGGACCTAAATTATAAATAGCCCTAATGGCTCTTTTTTGCAAAACAAAAATAATGTTATTATCCGCAGCAGCACCCCACAAAAGAATACCATACGACATTTAGCTATGGACATAGCTAAAATAAACCATTCTTGCCGTTTCCTCGTCAATCAGACGTCTGATCTTTTCAAATCTTAATTATTAAGTTATATAGAAGAATACGCAATTATTTTTTTACTTTCCAGTGCATATTAATTTATTTTGGAATAGTTTTACTTAAATGCGGTTTATAGTGTTGCTATATCTTAGTAGGAAAATTCCGTAACTCTATGCCTTTTCCCAAACTGAACCTATTGATCTCACGCTACCTAATTAAACCACGAACCCAACGAGGCTGTATTAAAGAAAAAAATATTTCATAACTTCTTTACATTACTGTTAGAGCTTCTCAGTTAATTATACCATACTATATTTTTTATATTTTTATTACACATCGGAAAATAATAGCACAAAAAGAATTACAAATAGTGAAAGTCACTTTACATATTTTTACCTATAAGAGAACAAAACTTCGTTACATTAACAGCTGTATCCACATACATATCCTTTTTTTTATCTGACACGAGGAAATGAGTGTAGTGCCGACTTCATAGAGTGCAAGTCGATTGAATTTAAATCCTACTTATCAAAAAACCGCCTTCAAAAAAAAACTATTCCAAAACAAATTAATATGCACTAATAGTAAAAAAAATAATTGCGTATTCTTCCATAACTTAATAATGAACTTACTTTTTCTCTTCGTCAATATGTGTTTACCCGCAAGAAGGTAAGTAGGTACCTATCCCCTCTAAATCTAACTCAACACATCTTTTAATTTTATTTTTTATTCATCATCATCAGCCCATATACGTCCCACTGCTGGGCACGGGCCTCCTCTACAACTGAGAGGGTGTAGGCCTTAGTCCACCATGCTGGCCTTGTGCGGATTGACGGACTACACACCTAAGAAATTCCTCAGAACTTTTATTTGTACAAGTTTCCTTACTATCACTACTTGTAATCATTGTAATATAATATCTACTATGTTAAAGAAACATTTTGTAATAATAAATATAAGACGTGAAGGCCTCGAGGTTAAGGCACGCGGTCAAAAAACTCAGCTGTCGCGGGTTCAAACCCCAGGCACTTATGACTCTTCGAAGTTATGAGTGTATTCACAATGAATTATCACGTACTTTAACGGTGAAGGTAAACATTTTGAGGAAACCTGCACACCTAAAAATTTTAAGGAATTTCTTAGGTGTGTACTCCGCCAACCTGCACTAGGCCAGCGTGGTGGACTAAGGCCTAAACCCTCTCAGTTGTAGGGGACGCCTTTGCCCAGCAGTGGGACTTATATGGGCTGATGATGATGAATAAAAATACAAGAACCCTGTAACGTGGGACTTAAAACACATTGGCGAAAAATTTGTGCAAAAATGCGCCCCTTTTTTATCAAGGGTAAAGCTTATTACGGGTTTACATACTTCTCGCCCTAGAGTCTGGAAATATGCCCGAAAAGCGGTAATAGGCTCACCCCCTATTTCGTGGGACAAATACACAATTGGCGAAATGTGGGTGCAGAAATGCACCTCTGCCTAGGCCTACCTCTTCGAGAAATAGAGGCATGAGGTTATGTATGTTTGTATAAAAAAAGAAAAATATGTCACGTCGTGTTGCTGAGGGAGTTTTTGCGCCGCGTCTTCTCCACAGCGATGAATCTTTCCCAAGTGGCTTATTTTAATTTATCTGGCGCTTCAAAAGTGTTTTTAAAAGTCTTATTTGAATATAAATTGTTTTGACTTTGACTATGAGTTCGTCATAGTCTTCTATCTCCTTGTTTTAAGAATTGAGTGGGAACCACAAGTCCGAATTTAGACCAGTCTGAAAAAATATTTTTTTATACTTACAGTTTCAAGTAAGCTGGCATAATCATATCAACAGAATACATTTACTGACAATCGATGTACTATTTTAACAGCACAACACTCACCTTCGGCCATTTACGATACCTACCTATATAGAAAAGCATGACATCATGTTTTCCAAAATGTATCGGGCTATTGTTGTTCTGTTAATAAAAATTTTCGCCGTTTAATTTTCTCATTTTACATAATAATTTATAATAATTGTACAGTCATGCAATATTAAAAGAGAGATTATTATCAAGGTTTTCTGTAGATCCATTCTTTATTTGTTCTCTAGTTACATGGCAATGTGAATTTGAGGGTATATTCAGTAACATGCTTACAGAATATTAAATAGTAAGAGATAACTGACTTTTGATATACATATAGGGATATGTATCCTAGTAACATTGGGTTTTTAAAAAAAAGTCTCAGCACAGAGTCGGGAAAAGTGCCCCATAAACGGCAATAACCCTGTAACGTGGGGCTTAAAACACATTGGTTAAACGTGGGTGCAGAAATGCAACCCTTCTTTTTTATCGAGTGAAAGCTAATTGCGGCTTTACTTTCCGCCCGCTTTTGGGGGAGGGGGCAGGCCCGTTGGGAAAACAGGGATATACATACATACATACATAACCTCACGATTGCATTTTCCGGAGGGGTAGGCAGGGGTGCATTTCTGCACCCACACTTCGCCAGGTATGTAACAGTTCCACGTGAAAGAGGTCAAGCCTATTGCCGTATTTCGGGCACATTTCCAGACTCCGTGCTGCTACTGAGAATCTGTTAATAGAAAAACCCGATGTCACTTTGTCCGACCCTGGAATATAACCCAGGACCTTTAGACAGGACGCCACACACATGTGCTGCGAGACCACGAGACATGTTTTTAGGGGACGTTTTCTGTTGATCTGTACAAATATTAGTTGAAAAAGATCTTAGCTACGTTTATAATACCTTTGAGATAGTTTCTATGTGTTTAGAGAAAAGGCAAAAATTTTTGAATTTAAAAGTATTTTGTATTATTGTTATTTTACAGTTCCTTGAATAAATATATTTTTTTATTTAAAAGTCACAGAAAATGTATGGGTATTTAATACTTTAGAATATATATTTTTTTATTTTGCTACATAAAGCAAAAAAAAGAGTGTGTATTTATGTACACGCGTTAGAAGCTATACTTCATACATAAATTTATATTTTCTCAAATAATATTATAATATATCTATGATGTAATAATATTTAAAAAAATACGAGTGTGCTTTAGACCAAACGACTGAAGTAAAACTTATAAATACGCCCAACAGTCACATACATAGTTCTTAATTTACACAACATATTACATTTCTGAACGCACTCATAAATATTTGACAATCCCTTTTTATTACTGTCACTATTCTACATTCTTAAAATCTAAAACATATAAACTTTTTTTGAATAACTTTTTCGTGGCGGTGTGCGCGCACACCGTAAAAATTTACTCTCATCATTTTTCCCTAACGCGCCAAAAGACGTATAACTTAAAAAAAAAAAAAAAAAAAAAAAATGGCAATCAAGACGGGTTAATTACAAACCATCGCCGATACGTACGAACTGTAATGCATAACTACTACTGCATATTACTTATTTAGTCCTTATAGCAGATATTGGCATACATTATAGCTATATAATACTTGGACAGCATCGTACCATCATGTGTATAAAAATGTTTTACTAAAAGTCATAGACTAAAGCCAATATACCTTACATCTTGAGCAGTGGCGGTACTTCCATAGAAGCCCAAAATCCCAGTTTGCCCTTCAAAATTAATTTTTAAGCTTTAAATGTTTATTTAACAAAAGCAATTTGAAATATAAATGAGAATATCCTGACCCCACAATAAACAATTATAAACTAGACATTTCAAACTAACGTGTAACGCTTTTGGGCTTCTATGGAAGTACCGCCACTAATCTTGAGTGGTTTCTACGTCATAAATAAATTTTTGGAGAAGAGTTACACAGACTGGCCGACAGACAGACTACTGCAGACAGTAGATCCCGCATTATAACTATCGAGAGGTCCCGATTTCGTGAACAAGACAATTTTAGACTTTCTCCCAGACCCAACGGAAATGAGAAGTACTAAGTTCTTCTCTTAATTTGTGCCCGCTTATTGAGTCTCCAAGAAATTCAAATAAAGCAAAAGCGACAAAAAGTTTGACTGCCTCGTGGTCTCGCGGTACAAGTATGTGCCGAGCGATCTAGAGGTCCTGGGTTCGATTCCCGGGTCGGGCAAAGTGTTATTGGGTTTTTCCATTAGGAAATTCTTAGTAGCAGCACGGAGTCTGGAATTGTGCCCGAAAAACGGCAATAGGCTCGCCCCCTATTACGTGGGACTGATACATACCTGGCAAAATGTGGGTGCAGAAATGCACTTCTGTTTACCCCTTCGGGAAATACAGGCGTGAGTTTATGTAAGTATGTACGTACAAAAAGTTTGAGTTTTAAACTAATGTTGAAACAAAATAATAACAGTAAAAAAATCGGTTTATTTTGTCGTTTTTGAAGGACGAGCCTAGAAGTTTGGACATCCACATTGTTAATAATATTTTGATGATCATAATATTATGCTGATATTATAGTATTAATATGTTCGCACGGCCTGAGCTAGCAAGTGCAATCGAGAGACTAACCTCGGTCATCGAGGCAGAAAATGATCATTCGTTTTTTTTTGTATAGGCTTGGCTCTAATCGAAGCGACTTGAAACATGCGTAAGTGTAGAAAAAGAATAGACCGAAGCGCCATTGTAAGGACAGTTATCCCGTTTTTAATACCTACTTTGTGAGCGACAAATAAGGCAATTGTTCTCAGAACCTTTGAATGACAGCCCCGTGGCGCAGTTGGCTAGACACCAGCTTGCGAAACGAGAGGCTGCGGGTTCGATCCCCGCACCGAGACAAATGTTTGTGTGATCCACAAATATTTGTTTCGGGTCTGGGTGTTTGTGAGACCGAAAAGCCTCTCGTAGTTTCTGATATCCACGACACAGGACTTGTATCCTAGTGTGAGGTCAGAACTATGTATGTGACTGTTGGGTGTATTTATTTATTTAAATGGTTCCAAAATGTCGTTCACAACATTCTGTGGTAAAATGAGGAGTGCGTGATGAGGATATTGAAATACAACTGAATAATATAATCTATGAAAACTCAGAATTCTGGTAAACTACAAAAATGGGTGAAAAATTTTCTTAAATTTTCAAAGTAAGGAGAAGACGACAAATGGATGTCATTAATGAAAAACATGTTGCATTTCTAAATATATTTTTATAGTCTAAGAGAACCTTGAATAAGAAGAAATCTTTTATATTTTGTAATATGTCATTTTCAGTACTAGTATTTTTTGAAACATTTTTACTACTATTTGTGCTTCCATCATTCTTCCACATTTTCATTTCTGTGTATTTTATGTAGATGTTCACAAGATCGTCTTCAATGGTCTGCCAGTCTGCCATCGTGGTATGGGTGTAGTTATAGCATACTGTCACGAACCTGATCTCCAAGCTCATGTTTCTATAACCACGTCCAAACGTAAAAGCGAGACCCAATACAGCATAATTTGATCTTTTTTGAAATAAAAGAAATGGGTCTTTTAGTAGATTGTTCAATATAGACTTATTTATTAAAGCCTTTCCATCTCTACCTCTGTTCATAGCTGTAAATAAGTAAATTGTCCAAAGCAAAGGGGCAACATTTTGGCTTTCGACGATATTTGATTGACAATCATTTAAAACGTTGCTGGTATTGTACATGTCGCAGATATTGGTGAAAATATTTTCGAGGTTGTAGAACATATCTTTATCGTCACCATATAATTAATCTACCTCAGTAGTTATATATCCATTTCCAAATTGGAGATGATGGAAGAATATCTCTTATTACGAATCAATTTTATCTGAAGTCTTCGAAGTTTCTCAATCAGCCTGGTTGGACAAGAAGTTTAAGCTGAGAATAATATATATGTATATGTTCCAAGTACGCAGACTAGCAATGCGACATGGTTAATGAAAAATGAAGCCCCTGAGCTGACTTATATAGCGTGTTTAAAATTAGTCACCAACTGTTTAATCATATTGTGCAAATACATTTAAGACAAGGTACATCATCTGAGTAAGTATATAAATATACCTATATAAAAAAAGATGTAAACGAGAGAAAAATTTATTTCGATATTGCCAGATGTCATTGAAATAGTACAAATATACATGCAATTGTTATGCAAAAAATATTTAAATAGTGTGGGCAAAAAAGCGATAAATTTATATTCGTATTTAAAATTATTATTTGCGACCTGGTTACTCGAGTCGAGACCGCACTAGGCCAGCGTGGTAGTCTAAGGCCTAAACCCTCACAGTTTTAGAGGAGACCTATTTGGATTTCCGTCTATCCTAAACCTCTTGTCTCTTTCTGAATTTTAAGTGACTAAATTTTCTTGCCAAGTGATTATGATGATGAGTGAGTGATCACTCGTTAAGTCACACAAGTCGATGGGACCTCCTTGTTTAGGCATGTGGAGGAATCTGCTTCCTTTACCTATATATTATCTTTATCTAGCCATCTTGACTGGATATACAGGCAGTTGCGGTGAATTTCTTTGCTTTGATATCACACACCATTCATATCGCGCGTGCTAACCACTAAGAGGTCTAAGAGACGTTTTTCCGTTACGATAAATGTATAATGACTGCCTCGTGGTCTCGCGGCACAAGTATGTGCCGTGCGATCTAGAGGTCCTGGGTTCGATTCCCGGGTCGGGCAAAGTGTTATTGGGTTTTTCCATTAAGAAATTCTCAGTAACAGCACGGAGTCTGGAAATGTGCCCGGCAAAACGGCAATAGGCTCGCCCCCTATTACGTGGGACTGATACATACCTGGCGAAATGTGGGTGCAGAAATGCATCTCTGCCTACCCCTTCGGGGAATACAGGCGTGAGTTTATGTATGTATGATAAATGTATGCAAATATCAAAATGAACACAACTATTGAAGATTTCGATAGGTTTCATCATTACACAGAGAAGTTCGAAGAAGTTTACAATATTAGCGGGATGAACTCGGGAAGTTATGAGCGAGATGTGCCGGGAAAGTTTCGATGGATGCCCGACCGGCGATCGGTTTGAATAGTTCTCGCTTCGCACTCAAGTCTAACGACGTGGTTTTAGACAATTATTTACTAACTCTTAGTAACGACCTCGCCTGCTTGCTGCAGTTTTCGATGTGTTTCCTGCAATTTACAAATCTCTACTACAATTCTTGGATCAGGCGCAGCGTTTTTAGATTTTTTAATAATAAATTTCCGGAACCCCAGAATGGGTGAGGACAAGGTGAAAAAATTATATTAAGTAAGAGGCAAATAAATAACAGACAATAAACTAAATAAAACTAACACACACCTAAATTTTAAGAAATGTAAATTTACTGGAAATATAAAGCTTTTTTTAATAAGCAATTTCACAATAACATTTTGGAAATATGCCAGATAACAGCAACAGGCTTCCAATCTTTTGAGAATTCACTTCAAAACTAATTAGGAAGTACAGCGAAAATCGCTAGTAATAACTGGGACTTAATATATATGAATATGACAATGCAAGCTTAAATAATTCCCTGCATTAAAGAATTCTGTCTTCAAACTGGACATTTATATGGTACGGTACAATTATACAATTCATAAAATGTATTGTATGTAGACGGATGAAATATTAAATAAATAAATACACCCAACAGTCACATACATAGTTCTGATCCCACACTAAGATACAAGTCTTATGTCGTGGGTATCAGAAACTACGAGAGACTTTTCGGACTCCCTTTTTTTTATACTGGCACGGCAAAGTGACCCCATTGCACATGATGGTAAGTGTAATGGAGTCCAGAAAAAGTGCCGACCAGCGAGAGATGATGATCTCCCGTTGGTCGACGCAATCATGCCGGCCGAAAACCTCTTCACCTATCTTGGGAAGAAGTTTGGGGGACTAATACCATGGTGAACAAAGGACCGACCGTGAGAAACCGGCCAAAAAATGTCGGCACGGTCATCCTTTCACCATGATTGAAGCCCCCCCGAAACCAACATACACCCAGACCCGAAACAAATATTTGTGGGTCACACAAACATTTGTGTCGGTGCGGGGCTCGAACCCGCGGCCTCTCGTTTCGCAAGCTAGTGTCTAGTCAACCGCGCCACGGGGCTGAATATTGAAATGTTAATGAAATTATTTGTCTGATGCCGTCTCTGTTCGGAATATCGTGTGACGGTGTGCAGAGGTGTAATTCTGTACGCCGACATTACGCGTATGGCCAAGTGTTTGTTCTTCGTTCTTCGTTTGAGTCTTGAACTCATTCCTCAAATATTTAAAGACTTTTTGAAGTTATACTTCTTTAGGCGCGTTATGAAAAAATGATGAGAGTGAAATTTTAAGATGCGCGCGCATCTGTGACACAAAATTAACAGTATGAAGTTGTCTGCTTAACCGCTCATTAAGTCTCGAAAAAAAAAGTCCATTGTATCTAAGTTCACACTGCACTACGCGCGTCATGTTGGCTGCATTATTTAATCTACATTTGTGTCGTTTCCGGTCAAAAGGACGAGTTATTAAGCCAGCTGACTCATTAATGGTACTAGGCATTCAGAAAGCTAGAGAGGTGAAATGCTATCATTAATAAGTTTTGTTTTTAATTCATCGTGGTTTAAATTTCGAATGGATTATACGAGTATACAGTTTTTAATGCTAGTACTTTGTCCTTGCTGATTTATGATGTCCTGGTAGTTGCGTAGAACATAATTGACATTTTCTTATTTTCAATTTTAGTTTTAATTTATTACTGTCACTATTCTACATTTAAAAAAAATGTGTGTGTATACTTATGTACACGCGTTAGAAGTTATACCACACGACTGAAGTAAAACTTATAAATGCGCCCAATTAAATGTATGTAAATTACGAGTGCGTTCAGAAGTGTAATATGTTGTGTAAACTAAGAACTATGTATGTGACTGTTGGGCGTATTTATAAGTTTTACTTCAGTCGTGTGGTATAACTTCTAACGCGTGTACATAAGTACACACACACTTTTTTAACTGTATAGGAAAACATATTGAGGTAATCAGCATATCTAAAAGTTCTTAGGAATTTATTAGTGGTGTCCGCCAACCCGCACTTGGCAAGCGTGGTGGACTAAGGCGAAACCCTTCTCAGTTGTGTGCAGGTTTCCTCGCGATATGTTCCTTCACCGTAAAAGTACGTAATAATTCTGTGTAATGAACGTGTTATTGGGCTTTTCCAAGTGTTATTGGGTTTTTCCATTAGGAAATTCTCGGTAACAGCACGGAGTCTGGAAATGTGCCCGAAAAACGGCAATAAGCTCGCCACCTATTACGTGGGACTGATACATACTTGGCGAAATGCGGGTGCAGAAATGCACCTCTGCCTACCCCTTCGGGGAATACAGGCGTGAGTTTATGTATGTATGTATGTATGTAATTCTTTGTGAATACACAAATAACTTCGAAAAGTCAGAGGTGTGTGCCTGAGGTATGAACCCGCGACCGTCGAGATTCTCGACCGCGTGCCTAGACATCGAGGCCATTACGACTATTGGCCAATTGTTTTACGTCCTACATGATACAATTCTACACTCCGTGTTACTACTGAACATTTTGTAATGGAAAAATAATATTTTTCCTAACCCGAGATTTCTAGATCGCATGGGCCATACTTGTTACGGCACATAGGCAGTCACTTTTTTTATGATCCTTTGAACCGGATCAATACCGTTCATAACCCCCTTTTTTTACAAGAGGGAGGCGTCTTAAGCTCCCCTTCCAGGAACTCGGGGGAGACTCCAAAGAGATACCATTCGTAACCCTGCTCCTGATTAAACTGAACAAAGTTCGCACGAAGCAATTCACCCTGTCAATAAAAAGTGATACAAAAGATTATTGGCAGCAATTTGTTTTGTTTCCATTGATTTATGTTTAATCTGAGGGCTGTTTCGACACACTTGTTTGTTTATTCTATGAGCGGGCCGGAAGGGCACTCGGCCGGATATCGATGAAACAATGTTTCAAGCTACATGGGTTAGCGGTAACAAGTATTTTATTATTACGGCACACAATCTGTAGGAGTGCTTTTCAATCTCAATTAGGGAAAAATATTGATCATCATCAGCCCAAATACGTCCCACTGCTGGGCACGAGCCTCCTCTACAACTGAGAGGGTTTAAGCCTTAGTCCACCACGCTGGCCTAGTGCGGGTTGGCGGACTACATACCTAAGAAATTCCTAAGAACTTTTAGGTGTGCAGGTTTTATCACGATGTTCTCCTTCACCGTTAAAGCAAGTGATAATTCATTGTGAATACACACATAACTTCGAAAAGTTCGAGGTGTGTGCCTGGGTTTGAACCTGCGACCGCCGAAATTCTCGACCGCGCGCCTAAACCTCGAGGCCATCACTGCTTCCTAAAAATATTGATATTTCCTGTAAAAATGGTAAAAAGCTTTGAACAGTAGCTTGGAAGTGGGACAAAGCTGACGAAAGATATTTACTTTTGTTATAATATTTTTTTTGCCATATTGCCAGATTTGTTTAACGCCTCGTGACTAATGACACAGCCTTTTATGTATAACCTTTAGATGTATAACTATTCTGCCAATCCGTTTTCTCTTAGCCGGTTAGTCTTAGTCAGCCTTTCTTTTTTAATCTTTACTACATTTTCTATTGTGTGTGAATGTATGTAATTTTTACATTTTGGGGGAGGCCTGTGTCCAGCAGTAGGCGTCATTTTGCTGATGATGATGACATTTTATATTTTGTCCAAAATCGTGGTTAATGTATGTACCTAAAAGCCACTCGTCCATATCTTGGACCATATGGGTCAACAGCGAAAATATTTAGGGCGTACTTCCTGTGCCCAAAATGTATTGCCTCTCTCGTCCACATTATTGGTTGCCGTCACTTCCTGCAACCACGGCGTTGATTTTTAAGAGTCGGGTGCTCATTGAAATAGCTGGATATATTATCGTCTATTCATTAATGAAACAACTTTTGACTTCGAAACACAGTCACACAAATTTATTCCCTGTATCCCTGGTGTTGTAGGCGGAGACGCATTTCTGCTTCCAGTTTTCACTATTTTTGTTTTTAGTCTCACGTTATAGGAGACAAATCAAAATCAAACGTGGTGTAGGGCTCCCTCTGGCTAGGTAGGGTGACGATATTCTCAGGATGGCTGGCAGCGATTGAATGAGGAGGGATGAAGATCGAGCCACACTACCGACAAAAAGTTTGGAAGCACCTATAATTTTTGTAAAAACAAATAGCAAATTGATAATAACAAAATTTATCGATGTTGTAACAAAATATAATATTATTTTAGTAATAAGAATATGGTTTTGTTTCATAGTTTAATTGTTGTTTTAATTAAGTACCTAATCATTCTTAATTAAATAATACTATATCTTATATTATTTCTAAAGTAATTGAGAGTATTAAAAGTGCTTCCAAACTTTTTGTCGGTAGTGTATATATATATTCTATATTAACAATTACACCGCACACCCATTCTTACTAACACACATACATTACACCTACTGAACCAAACAGATTTAATCAATTATTATTAAGTATAAATGTGGAGTGCATTGGAGGCGCACGATACCGCGCCGGTACAAACCGGTATCGCGTAGTGACAGAGCGAGCGATGCGCGTCACCGCTTCGACGCACGCGCCGGCCGCGCCGACGCGGCCAGTCGGTACAACTCTCTCGCTTGTGAAGCCTGTGTCACCCACTACCTCGCCGACTTATCTCGCCCGCGCTTAACAGCTGCCTTTTGTGTTAATGTTATATTATCGTACTTTTATCTGTCTCGTCTCCTTCTGTTATTTCTACTT
This sequence comes from Hemaris fuciformis, assembly GCA_907164795.1. NCBI lineage: Eukaryota > Metazoa > Arthropoda > Insecta > Lepidoptera > Sphingidae > Hemaris > Hemaris fuciformis. The sequence goes on along the minus strand of OU015440.1, from coordinate 769,621 downwards.
GTTTTGCCGTGTGCCGTGACTATTGTTGCTATATACCGTGTGTGCAATTTAACTATTGAACTGCTTTACGCACAATGATAACATTGTGCTTACGCCTGCACCCATCACCATCCGGCACATCTTCCTCATCCACACGCAACATCAGGCGCTGTCGCCACGTGCCCGTATCCGAGCACCCCGACAACCGCTAAATTAGCCACACATATAGCTAAAATAATAATAATAAAAATCTTCATTAATAATACCAAAAATAACAAAAACAACAAAATATTACGTGTATCCAATTGTCGACCTTATTGCTACGAGCGATCTCATACAGGCAACCAGGAGAGGACTACGGCTATTTGTAAGAAAGTTGCTTTTAAATAAAGATGCGAGTCCCTTGGCTCTTATTCTTTGTTTAACAGTACAATGCTTACCATTAGGTGCAATGCGGTCACTTTGCCGGGCCAGCATAAAAATATATGCGAAGGAAACTCTATAGTCGTCAAAAATAAGGAAGTCTTTCCTGTTAATCACGTCTAGGAATAAACAAAAGACCATTATTTTCATTCACAATAGTCCTTTGGTCAAGATGATCATTTCATGAAAACATTATACTACTATATATCTTTACTACTTAGAAAGGATATATTTCTGTTATTATAAGAGGTTGAGAATCAATAAAAAAAACTGTTGATCGACTAATATGAGCGGACGTATATTCAATAATGCAATACTGCTTAGTAATGACTAATGACAATACTAGAGTCTACAGTGTTGCCAATATAAATAATATTATGGGTGCGTTCTCATTTATTAACACTCCCTCTAGAACGCAATCCCATTTTACTTATACAATACAAATGTTTTGCAAGGGTTACACCTTTGGTTAAGTTGTCAGCTACCATGTTACAACCATTTACAAATAAAAATTTAACTTTACACTTAACAATGTTTTCTCTGAGAAAATGCAACCTTATATCTATATGTTTAGTCTTAGGTTTATAACAGTCAATTGATGCTAATCTTATTGCACTTTGGTTATCACTATATATAAGTATAGCACTGTCCAATCCTCGGCCAAGCTCAGCTTGCAGCTGTTGAAGCCACAATGCCTCCTGGGTTGCAGAAGCCATCGCCATATATTCAGCCTCTGCTGTGGATAGCGCCACTGTCTGTTGTTTACAAGAATTCCAAGATATGCAAGCATTCTGAAAAATAAATGTGTAACCAGTGCATGATCTTCTATCCTGTGGGTCACTAGCCCAGTCTGCATCACAATACCCAGTTATTTCTTCGGAGTCATCTTTGATATAACATAACTTAAAGTTCTTGGTTCCTTGTAGGTATCTCATGACTCTTTTTACTCCAAGCCAGTGTTGATTTCCTGGGTCATTACAGTACTGACTCAATTTGTTCACTGCATATGTGATGTCAGGTCGTGTAACTTGTGCCAGATATATCAGACAACCCATCGCTTCCCTGTATGGAAAATTACTCTCTTCATTCTCAGATTTCTTATGAAATTTCATATTTACCTCTATCGGAGTGCAAACTGGTTTGCATTCAGACATGCCAAAGCGTTCCAAAAGTTGTTTTATATATTTTTCTTGATCTAACATGATTTCACCTGCCTCACGATTTCTACTAATATTTATGCCAATACACTGCTGTATCTCACCCAAATCCTTCATACAGAATTCCCTTTTAAGTTTTTCTTTGATATTTGTTGCTCTTTCACAATCATTTGTAAAGATCATGAAGTCATCAACCCAAACTGCAATAAAAGTCATTTTAGTTTCATTTACACAATAATATATGCATGGATCTATTTTTGATCTCTTTAAACCAATTTTAAGTAGAACATTGTTTAGTTTCATGTTCCATTGACGGCTAGCCTGCTTGAGCCCATAGATTGATTTATGGAGGTGACATACTTGATCACTTTCTTTATAGCATTCTGGTTGTGACATATATATTTCAGTGTCTATGTCACCCTGAAGAAATGCACTTATAGCATCCATCTGAATCATTTCTAAGTCATATTTAGCGGCTAGAGCAAGTAAGTATCTGACTGAGGTATATCTTACCACTGGAGCATAAACTTCATCATAGTCAATTTCTTTCCTTTGAGCACACCCTTTGATGACTAGTCTTGCTTTAAAGCGAACTATGTCCCCTTTTTCATTTGTTTTACTTTTATACACCCATTTACATGGTAAGGCTCTCTTATCAGGTGGCAAATCCACCAGTGTCCAAGTTTTATTCTTCATTAAAGAATCATATTCCTCTTTCATTGCGCTCTTCCACTGAACAGCATGAGTAGATGAAAGTGCTTCATCAACAGTGCAGGGGTCACTCAAATTAAGAACTGGACAAAAGTAACTCACATCATGATCATCCTTTTCTGCACACTGAGCAACTCTGCGTGGACGTAAGTTTATGTTACGTACTGGGGTCGAAAGGTCAACTTCTTCATCAGGCATGTAGGATGGATCATCATCATCTGACATGTACTCTTCACTCGAAGATTGATCTGAACCAATTTGTGGTTTTTCTTCAGTTAATTGTATTTCAGGATCACTGTTAGGCGAGCAAGGTAAGTACACATTATTCTCAATTCTTTGAACATTTTCTAAAAATACTACATCTCTACTTTTAATGATTCTATTAGTGTCAGGATCAAGTAATCTATAGCCCCTACTAGATTCACAATAACCAATGAATAACAATTTCTTTGCTTTGGTGTCCCATTTTTGACGTTTCTCTTTAGGTATTTGGACCATGACCTCAGTACCAAAAATTTTCATATTTGATAAGTTGGGTTTCTTACCTGACCACAACTCTATAGGAGTTTTGCCATTAAGTGATCTAGTAGGTGATCTATTAACTATATAGGCCGCTGTTGCTACTGCCTCTGCCCAAAATTGCTTTGACAATTGAGCATCAAGCAACATGCACTTGGCCCTCTCTACTAGTGTCCTATTCATCCTTTCAGCTAGACCATTTTGTTGGGGTGAATATGGGATACTTGTTTGATGTTCAATTCCATGCTTACTCAGAAAACAATCAAATTCCTTGTTACAGTACTCCTTCCCATTGTCTGATCTAATAATTTTTATTTTAGTGTCAAGTTCATTTTCTACTTTAATTTTATAATCTTTGAAAACTTGTAATATACTCAATTTATCCTTTAAGAAATAAACATGAACCTTCCTGCTGAAGTCATCTATAAAGGTAATGAAATATTTCATACCTCCCAGTGATGTCTGCTCCATCGGTCCACACAAGTCAGTATGGATAAGCTGCAGTGGGCATGAGGTTCTGGTTCCAATGTTGTTAAAAGGCAATCTGCTTTGTTTACCTTTGAGGCAGGTGGTACAAGTGTAATGACCTTTACTTTTATCAGGAAACTGATTGACTCCCTCTGCACACTCCGGTAACTTGTTTACATCTGAAAAATTCAGGTGTCCCATGCGTCTATGCCACAGAACAACATCATTTAAATTATTTGAGCATGTTAGGTTTGAAAAGACTTCTCTGTGAGTATTCAATTTATACAAATTATTTTCTAAAATTGCTGAACAAAGGAACTTATTATTTTTATCAAAAATATCACATCTTTTATGTTTAAAATTTACTTTACAGCCATTTTTAACCATTGCACTAACAGATAAAAGGTTTGCAGCAAGTTTAGGTATATAAAGTACTTCTCTCACCTGTATTTTATTTTGTTCATTGCCATTAATCAATAAATTAACCTTTCCCATACTTTCCACGGGTAGCGGTGTCTTACTGGCTACAGTTATGGTAGGTATAGGTGGACTTGTTACATCATACATCCAGTCACATTTATTGGTCATGTGCATGGAGGCACCTGAGTCCACATACCAAAGGTCCGGATTCATTGTCTGTGAACATGCTGAAAAAGCTGCAACAAAACTTTTATTTTGTTCTAACTTATCAATATTTTTCTTCTTCTGAGCACGACAGTTCTTGGCAAAATGTCCATGCTTATTGCAGTTGTAGCATCTGGGCCCTTTCTGAACATAGGTCTTTTCTGTACTGTGATGTGTCTTGTGAGCCGCTGTCTTCTTGGTGAAGAATGCTGTACTATCTGAACACTGAACCTCTTGTAGAAGTTTTGTCTTTATAGAGTCAGCACTGATCTTCATCCCTGAGCTCTCCAATCCCATGATCATTGGCTTATAAGTATCCGGTAAGCCAGCTAACATCAAGGTTCCCAGCCACTCATCATTGATGTCGAATTTTATGTTTCTCAGCTTATGAGCAGTCGACATTATCTTATTAATATATTCATCAACATTACGTGAACTGTCCAATGTAGTAGTGATGAGGTCCCTCAGCAAAGCAACTTTTCTGTATAACCCGCTGTCATCGAAAGCCTGCTCCAAGCTGTCCCAGACTTCTTTACATGTGGTAGCACTTTGTACATGCACGTAGATGATCGGATCAAGCAATAATATAAGCTTAGATTTTGCTTTGGTTTCCTTCCTGACGTCGGTATTGGTCCCTTCAACGCAACTCCACAAATCTTCAAGATTGAAATACGCTTCTACGGCAAATTTCCAACTCGCGTAGTTGTCTCTTCCGACAAGTCTGTCAATGTGAAATGGATTGTGGCCTGTATTGGACATGTTCTTCGGGTAATAATAACTTTTCGGCAATGTGGTTCGCGCCAATGCACACGTGGCCACGCGGTCGCCGTTATCTTCAAAAATGTATCGCCGATATACGCCGCTGTCAGATATTGTTCGTTTCTGCGTTTTACTGTACTGATTCTTCTGCAACCGAATTCTTCAGCAACTGCAGCAACCACGCTCTGCTACCATGTTATTATAAGAGGTTGAGAATCAATAAAAAAAACTGTTGATCGACTAATATGAGCGGACGTATATTCAATAATGCAATACTGCTTAGTAATGACTAATGACAATACTAGAGTCTACAGTGTTGCCAATATAAATAATATTATGGGTGCGTTCTCATTTATTAACAATTTCTTATAAGCACATACATATTTCTTCTTAGGAATTCGTGATCGTATCTTCGAAATCTGATCATTATTGCCAAAGAAAAAAACGTAAGGCAACTCGTTTTCACAAACTTACGCGATAAGTTTTTATTTTATTATATTACTAAATTCTCACCTAAGGTACGTTCATACCACACACTGTTTTAGACGTGAAGTGACGTCATAGTGCGCGTATTTCAAAAAGTCGTGCTTAGGTAGCTACAATAGTGGTATGTCTGTTAATGCCTAGTAATAGTTATGAACACAAATAAGGCATCTATTGAGCAGTTAAATAGAGCCTATTATCGGTTGAGACAATCCCAAGTTCATTTTATTACCTATTTTTACTAGTGTACTGCCTCGTGGTCTCGCGATAAAACTATGTGCCGTGCGATCTAGAGGTCCTGGGTTCGATTCCCGGGTCGGGCAAAGTGTTATTGGGTATTTCCATTAGGAAATTCTCGGTAACAGCACGGAGTCTGGAAATGTGCCCGAAAAACGGCAATAGGCTCGCCCCCTATTACGTGGGACTGATACATACTTGGCGAAATGTGGGTGCAGAAATGCACCTCTGCCTACCCCTTCGGGGAGCACAGGCGTGAGTTTATGTATGTTTTACTAGTGTAGGTCTTATTGTTTCGTGTAGGAATTGACCTTCTTACCTACTTGATTTGAAAGCTTACATCTAAGCCTCGACACTTATCGTATTTGACTTTAAGTACACAGAAAATATTAACATCAGTTGATAATTTTTCCATCGTTAAAAACATAGGACTACAAACAGAAAAAAATCCTAACATTGGTTTTTAAAGCCTATATACCTCCCGTAGGATGTGAACAGACCTCCAATCAGACCCTCCTAAGTGGTGTAAAGTTTGCCGGCGCTGTAGGGCGAGCCCTTCCTGGCAATCGTCCCTAGTTAGCGCAGTTATCGCTTCACAACTTCGCTAAATGTTGTTATTACTCTGGTTTTACGTGATTTTTCCAACGAGTCGATCAGTTACTTGAAGTTCGAGTACTTTCGAAATAATGGGCGTGGCTTAACTAAATTAATGTACACGTATTCTTAACTCTATATTAAGATACTAGTTGTGGGGCCGGTCCTGCTCGGATGCAATTTTGGATTTCCTCCTTATGCCTCGGGAACATTGCATTTTCCAGGATAAAAAATACAATGGCTTAGTGCGAGTTGATGGAATGCCTAAAAATAATTGTGTCTAACTTTCAAGTGTACAGCTTGTCTCTTGATGTTTACCTTCAATCTTAAAGTTCTTGTATATGTTACGTCAGGAGAATGCGTCTGAAACTAGAATCCGCGACCGCGGAGATTTTGGATTTCGCCTTATCCTCGAAGCCATCACTCCATTATATCAGTAGTTTTTTTTATTTTGCTGAACCCTACCTCATAGCGCTACGAGCAGCGATGTAGCGTACCTTGTAGGATTTAGAGCTACAACGTAGCGTATAAGCATTTCAAGATTAATCCATTCAATTTCTTACCTCGACAGTAATTCATAAGTTGTCATCAAAAAATTCATGTAACAATGACGTACGTTTTCAGAGCAACAATAAAAGTGAAATTAGTGCCGGGCGCTGCAACCTTTTCTCAAAACACAATAGATGCATTTATCGTGCATATTTGTACAGGATTCCTCATGCTGAAATAATAGCTTTATGCTGAAGATGGTACAACAGAGTCTGGAAATTTTAAGATGTATTTTAATACTAATGAAAGGTTTTTAGATTCAAAGAATTTCACAAATTTCAAAGATGCTTTTAAATGCAGTCAAGGGAGATTGCATTACTGTAAAAGCCGTGTATAAAAATGTATTAAGCTAATTAAAATGAAGCAGTGCTCCTCTGATACTTTTAAATAAATTGTGCATTGATTAGTAGCGATATTAATTTACCACTTCACCCACTTATGGTTATAGAACAGGTAAATACTGTGTCTCTTCAGTTAGCGTTCATAAACGTATACACTTTGAGTCAGGCCTTCATGTTGGCCTGTTTCGGATTGTTGAACTACAAACAAGAAATTTCATAAGCATATTTGCGTCGATGGATTCCTTCATTTCATAAGTCATAGCCCCGCGACTGCAAAGACCGCGTTTTAGCAAACTGGAAATCATTACGGAAAAATGGCACAAAAAATAGTTCCCAGAAATGAAATTGCCAATTAAAACTGCAGATCCGTGAATGGAGGCAAACAAGAATCAAATTAAATTACCCAGGCGAGGATCGTATCACAGATCTTCTCATTTTACAAGCATGTACGCATCTCAATGGGCGTCGAGGCTTAACTTCTTCAAAGCAATTATTCAAGTTGAAAAAAAATCTGAATTCGGAACGCGGACGAAGCTCGCGAGACTAATGATATTCCCTTCACACTTTTGTAGGTTAAGGGACATGTCAATGACTACGCGAGAATTTTTATTCACATAATTATTTTTTTAACTTCTAGCTGTTTGCTTAGATTTCAAAATTACGAGTGGAAAGGAATAAAAAAAAGTTACGCTTAAACCGCTAAACCATTTCAATTAATTTTTTTTGTAGTTTTACAGATTACCTTCTTTTCGAACCAGTAAAATAGGACCAATACGCACCAAACTGTGAAGCTCATCTCGATTTTATCTTAGATTGAATCTAGCCCGCAATTAATCCCAAAACTAATCAGAATGAAAACTGAAACATACAACAAAATGGAAACAAAATAATGGTCCATTTCTATCTATAGCTCTAGAAGACAAAAAAAAATTAGGTACCGCACATGGTAAGTATTGGAAGGATATCCAAACAACTTTTTTTATAACCAAAAAGAATAAAATGGAAAAGTAATTGAGTCTGAAAAGTGAATATAATAGGGATAGCAAAACAGCTGGAATGCACAGAGAATCAAGATTTGATGAGACCTGAGAAGCTGGTATGTGGCATGTGCTTATAATTCAGTTCATCAGACCCTACCTTCTGTACGAGAGTAAATTAAAATAAATAAACCAATATCCGTGCCGTAACTGCGTTTATATTTGCGACCTCTTCGCCTTTAGCATCGCGTCACGCCAGCCAGCGTGGACTATCAATCTTGATCAGAATATGCCCCTATAGACAGCCCGCCTTTTTTTTTTTTTTCTTTTTTTTCCTACGGGGAAAATCCTATTTACGGACGGTGTGTCGGACTCACCGGCGCCTTCCGACCCAGCATGGATGTTACCGCCCGTTGTCGGGCGGCCGCTGGGCCGGGTCCCTACCAAATATCAATGCGCCGTAATACCGACTAAAAACCCCGCGACGGCCACCATCAGCGCATTCAACGAGACGGCCCCGGAATACCCTGAAGCCAGAGCTATGGATTGACCCGGGACCGCCTCTGCGCGGTGCCAAAAGGCACACCGAAGCAATTGTTACCCCTCGGGGGCCGCCAAGGTAGGGACGGCGGCCCCGCGTGGCCTCTGGGCGCCGGGCTAGATGTTCGCCCGGCGCCTCCTACGTCGCCTGTTGCGACGAGCGGGATCGGTCTGCTCCCGATCCCGCTCCGCGCTCTCCTTCTGCGAAATGACACGTTCGCAGAAGGAGAGCATAAAAAAACATAAAAAACATAAAAATAGTTATTTGAAATCAACTACCATTAGGAACAAGAAAAATCAAACTTGTAAATGACTTTTTCTGTGGCCATCTGTGGTCTTTTGAAGCTACGGCAAGCATTTCATTATCAACGGCGCGCAAATGTAGACTGCCAATATAACAGACTTAGATTAATCGAATCCAGTCCGTGGTTTTTCATCAATTCCTATTTCAATGAAGCTCATCTAGATTCGTAAATGCAACATGTAGTACTAGGATTATTACAATATTATTTAGTGACGAGCTAAATTCAAATTCAAAATAATAATTGTTAAAAATTAAGATTTTTTTGTTACTTCATCATCAGCCCAAATACGTCCCACTGCTGGGCACGGGCCTCCTCTACAACTAAGAGGGTTTAGGCCTTAGTCCACCACGATGGCTTAGTGCCGGTTGTCGGACTACACACCTAAGAAATTCCTAAGAACTTTTAGGTGTGCAGGTTTTATCACGATGTTTTCCTTCACCGTTAAAGCAAGTGATCATTCATTGTGAATACACACATAACTTCAAAAAGTCAGAGGTGTGTGCCTGGGGTTTGAACCTGCGACCGCCAAAGTTCTCAACCACGCGCCTAAACCTCGAGGCCATCACTGCTAGGTTATGTATGTAGTTTATTAATAAAATGCGAATAACATAATTATTTGCCCAGTTCTGAAAACAGTGGGCACTAGAGAAGGCTAGTAATAAAATACGCCTCTTTTAACACCTTTGTATATACAGTTGCCATTAATGTGGTCACTGAGCCGCGTTTGCCGGAATTTGCCATTAATTTGGTTGAGTAATGCAAAGAAATAGATACTGTTGTTAGTCTACACGTCTCTCGGAACATCGGCTGAACCTTCTCGGAAAGATAGGTTAATTAACGTTTCGCGTTTGAAGCTTTTGTTCCTTCTTTCTGTAGTGCCAATTAACTAATAGTTTACTCTTTCGTCTCGTCTATTTACGATGCACAGGAATAATGACTTATTTATTCAAAACTTCAGACTATTCTTGACACAAAAGTATGGTGGCTGTAAAATCGTTGGCACAAAAGACAAGTTTTGTTTTGAAAATCTGGATATTTTATGTTTATATCCACACAGGTATTGAGATTATTAGAAACTAGGTGAAATTCTCTATCTCTCAACAACCAAACTCGTGGAAATATCTGTAGGTCGCCAGTGGTTGGTTAAGACGTGGATCCAACTGGCGATCAACAAATTGATCAACTATAAAACTTGACGCTAAAACTAGGTTTTATCTCCTGGATAACCAGCTTTCCAACTCGATTGGATCGTTTATACAAAAAAAAAGCGACCGAATATCTATTTGCCTTTTTTTACGATAAAAGGAAAACTCCAAACTTGATGGTAACCTGATACTTGATGCCACCCAAGCCATCAGTGGCAAGAGACTACTATCCCTCATCAATCTATACCTTCATGCTGGTCTTCATGAAATCCTTCTTCATGACTACACGAAGGAGGGAACACGTGACCTTCAGGTCACCATAGGTTGAATAGGTTTCAACCTATTCCTCAGCTGCGTGGTGTGGCATAGAAATAAATTAGAGAGCCTCTTGGTTCGTACCTGGATTGTGTGGCTATTACGTTATTGCCTCGCAAGCCAGCACGCGTGATTCAGTTATGAAAAGAAGAGCGTAGGATATGATTAAACATCTTTCAGAGCATTCGCCGTGATATACATATACGTAAGTACAGGAAATGAAATGAAATGAAATTGCTTCATTTGGTCACGTAGGCAATGAAATAGCACTTATGACAAGTCAATACAGAAAAGAAAAATCTTTTACACATACATACATACATAAACTCACGCCTGTATTCCCCGAGGGGGTAGGCAGAGGTGCATTTCTGCACCCACATTTCGCCAGGTATGTATCAGTCCCACTTAATAGGGGGCGAGCCTATTGCCGTTTTTCGGGCACATTTCCACACTCCGTGCTGTTACTGAGAACTTCCTAATGGAAAAACCTAATAACACTTTGCCCGACCCGGGAATCGAACCCAGGACCTCTAGATCGCACGGCACATACTTGTACCGCGAGACCACGAGGCAGTCAAAAAATCTTTTATTATTACATTATAATTCAACTATGGTTCATTTTATATAATTTGTATAAAAATATTTAAGGTTTTTTTATAATTTATTTTTAGTTTTCATCAGGAAATACATAATATCTTATTATTATTATTTTAAAGTAAATAACGAGATGGACTCTGGAAATGTCTCTTGCTGAAAAGAAGGCGAAAAATGTGCATACGAAAATTCCACCATCACCCTATACATTCGACTCGTAATTAATTTGAAAAGTGAGAGTGAGTGGCCGCCTAAAGATGTTGAGTAATTTTTTTTTGTCAAAAAGTTTTGTTTTTTATAACCTACAAATAGGCCTTCAGGCTAAGAAAAAAAAATTTTTTTTCACTCCACCATATACACCTTTGTATCGAATATACCACTATAGACTCAGATCGTTGGACCTTGCACCATCTCATTCCTTAGTCTGCAGTAAATCATAGCAGTAAATTATAACACTTAGATGTAGAATACAAAGCATAGATGGTGCCTTGGTTAGTTGGTAGTCGAATATGCAAATTACGTATTCGAAGTTGCTCCAGACTCCAATCGGCAGAAGGCTGCAAAGACTAATGTTATTTATTGGGGAGTGTTTGTCGCGAGATTTACAGCATCCGAGGCGGATCCTCGTGATGTATTGCAAATCGGAAATGTTGATTGTCCTCCTCTAAAGAGACTCATCCCCCTTTTAATCTTTGCACGAGTTGGGGTGTTTTTGTAGGCGAGGAGTGGAAAAAACATGTGAAGTTTACTAAACTTAGTTTAGGTATACCTACATGTTTTGAGCTAAGTAAATCGCTTAAGTTCACCCTCTCTGATTTTTTAGCCTAGCGCGCTAGAAATGGACTTAAAGCGAATATAAATGGTTTAATTATAGGCAAAGTCAGAATTAAATCTAGTATTCAAAAAAAAAAACACACCCGACAGTCCATACATAGTTCTGACCTAGGATACAAGTCTTGTGTCGTGGGTATCAGAAACTACGAGAGACTTTTCGGTCTCACAAACACCCTGACCCGAAACAAATATTTGTGGATCACACAAACATTTGTCTCGGCGCGGGGATCGAACCCGCGGCCTCTCGTTTCACAAGCTGGTGTCTAGCCAACTGCGCCACGGGGCTGTCAAATATTATTGTGGTTAGGATTTTTGGAAATTGCTTTAGCTTTCAGAAATTGTACACCAATCGTGCAGGCGTCAGACAAAGTTTGATATGTGCCTAAACGAACGGCAACAGGCTCTGTCCTTTTTATATTGGATAAACACCCGGCGAAACGTGGATAAATGAATGATCTTTTGCCTTTCCCTCCAAAGCTCCAGCGTGAGTAGTATATTAAAAAAGATAAAAATAAAAAACATAGGTACTGACTGTCCGATCTACGCAGAATAATTTCTATCAAAGCCGGTTGGCTTTAACAAACAAGCACAATTCTAGACTATATATTTTAAACGAGCGCAATTTTGAATTGAGCCCTCATCCCATAAGAGCAATGTCTTTTTTTAGGATAAAAAATAACCTGTCCTTTTCCAGGGTCCTATTTTATTTATTTATGCTTTTTACACATTGCGTATAAAGGCGGACTTAATGCCTAAGGCATTCTCTAACAGTCAACCTTTGGGTGATGCATAGATAAAAGGTAGGTGCATAAACAGTAAAAGGGTAAAATAATATACAACAATAATTATAAATAGAACAACTATATTATATATTAACATAAGTTCTATCCAAGTCCAATAGCAAAAACTCTAAATTGGAACAGCGGTTTAGGTGTAAAAACTTATCAGACATATAGTTATTTTCCCATGTATAATGCATAGTACCTATGTAGGATGTAATAGTATGGATTGATGAGAAAAAAACGCTTAAAGTGACGCCATACACGGTCGGCGCCTGTAATCGCTCAGGGAAATGTACACGTTAAAAATTCGGCTTAATGAGCTCCGAGACTAGATTGTTCAATCGGAAGGAATCTATTCGATGTTGAATGATTTTTATTAATGACTTTGCGTAGGCGGAATGCTCCCAGGCGGTTTTGGGATCAGTTTTACATTTTGCAAGATATTTGTATGGCAGACCCTTAATTTGGTTCCTTATTTCCATATACTTAAAGGTGCTTGAGGTAATAATGAAATACAGTAGGTTTTACGATCTTTTTAATAAACCTATTAATTTTCTCCACAAAATACCAGACATTTGTTATCAAAGATTTAAATGCATAAATTGAAGGGTGCGATCGAGAGGTCGTGGATTCTGCATGGAATACTTTCATTCTGCATTTCGTTTAGGTTTATTTGTTTTAATTGTTTAATTAAGTCAAAAAAATAATATCAGCTAAGTAGCCATTTCGAGAATTAATATGCAGTAATAGTCATGCAAATTCTCAACAAAGATCTCCTGATTAATTCTTCCACATTTTAATCAATTATCATCATCATCAGCCCATATACGTCCCACTGCTGGGCACGGGCCTCCTCTACAACTGAGAGGGTATAGGCCTTAGTCCTCCACACTGGCCTAGTGCGGGTTGGCGGACTACACACCTAAGAAATTCCTAAGAACTTTTAGGTGTGCAGGTTTTATCACGATGTTTTTCCTTCACCGTTAAAGCAAGTGATGATTCATTGTGAATACACACATAACTTCGAAAAGTCAGAGGTGTGTGCCTGGGGTTTGAACCTGCGACCGCCGAAATTCTCGACCGCGCGCCTATACCTCGAGGCAATCACTGCTTCAATCAAGATTGATAAGATTTTTTAAACTTTGTTAGAAAATATCCGTTGGGTTCTCGAGGATGCAAAATAGTGAATTTTGTCTAACAGTGACAAAAAAACCTCAATCATACCAAATTGTTAGCGAATGCTAAAAAAGTAGTGTTTAAAATTTTTCATTCATTTAGTTGATTTGATATCCTTGCTTACCTAATGGAAAAGTAATTAAAACGTCAAAGGTAGAACAAAGTATTTCATTCTTAAAAATGAAAACAATCAAAAACCATCACATCTGATGGTCACCATCATAACTTTGCGCCACTTTCTACGTTAAATATTAATGAAATAAAAGGTGTATTGTGTCCGCACTAAACGTAATGTGCCACTTACACTGCGGCCTAATATAATAATGAACTACCTAATTGTATCAATGCATTTTAGCGTCCATATAACTGAAGTTCAAAGTAACTCCATCGTGTCTGCACCGCTACCATCACTTTATCAACTTAAATGTAAAGTTGCTTTGCAACGATGCTGAGAAACGCAGCGTGTTTAATCACGCTTTTAAATCCTCGGCATTAAGCAGTAGCCAGAAGGAACGTGCGAACGTGCTTTACCGGGGTAATACCACTGTTTCATATAATCATTTAGCGTTTTCTTCGGAAATTGAAATTACCAGATCCAATTTGCTTTACGTACATTGAGTTCCACCCATATAGTAGGTATAAAAATCACCATTACATCCTATATAGTATTTTCAATTTTTCTATTTCAAGTTTTCGAATTAATTTTTCAATCTGAGGCCTATAGAAATCTGATATATTTTTTGATTCCTATTCATCTAAATCGCTTACCATTTAACAGTATACATTATATACTTATCTTTATTCTAATTTCTAGAACGCGAGCCCCACTTCGTTACGGATTTCAGAAAAACGCAGCGTTTTTTTGCCATGCATCTCTATTGGAGTTTGCAATAACGCGGTTAGAGGCAATATTAGACGCTTTGCGGCGAGGGTCGATAATCCTCCGTTCCTGATGGCTCGGGGTCGATTGCAAATTACATTGGCGCTCATCCGCCACGACGGAATATTTTAAATTGCAACAAAATTTGTTGTTCCGGTTGAATTTCTAAGGAATCGAAGCGTTAAGACATTAACATCACATATATCAACCAAAACATAATATGATCTAAGGTCTGCTGTTGGTCATAGGTTTGTCATACTTTGTTAGTTTGTAATTTACATGGTTGTCTGATAGTGATCTTAAAGCTTATTATGTTTTTTTTTTCTTCCCTTCGTTTTGTTGTGTGTGTACATCGTCATCATCAGCCTATAAACGTCCCACAGCTGGGCACTGGCATCTTCAACCATTCAGATTGTGTAGGCCTTAGTCCACCACGCTGGCCTAGTTCGGGTTAGCGGACTACACCGCTACGCAGTGTGTTTACAATAAAATCTACTTCTACCTATTCTATTCAATTTACGTACATATTTGGGTTTAGGTTTTTCTTCATCACACACTTTCTGAACAACAATTTTTGACACCACGTAGCCACGTGGGCGAATTTATTTATATTTTAGCGCAGTTAGCATTGGAGTAATCTTGGAACAGCCAGTGTACAATTAATTTCGAGCAAGCATTTTAGTTACAAATCCTAATTAGATTTAATAAACACTTCTTATTCTAAATAATTATATAAACTAGGCGACGATATATTCAAGCATATAAGTAATATTAAAAAAGTATTTGGATGAAAAATATTTATTTCATGTATGAGGCGGAAATATTTTTTAAGATTACAATATATAAGAATACTCGGTAGAGGTGACTAAAAGAATTTGGAGAAGGAGAACCCGTAGTTGGGTTCCCAGCCGGACTTGACGAAGGGCGTGTCGAACTTGTTGATGCCGGCGTTGAAGTCGAGCGAGGAGTCGGGCGTGCGGAACAGGTTCAGTTTGCCGCCCACGGAGTAGTCGTTGCGGTTGATGAAGTCCGTGTGAGCAACGCCCGCGGATGCACCAATCTTGTCCCTGTTCAAAAAAAGATAATTCATTTTTGAAATGCAGGTACAATATTGATTTAATTTTAATTTCTGCAAGCCTGTCATATTTCATGTTTAGGAATGTTTAACAAGCTCATAATATATAAGACTTATCGAAAGCTCATTTTATATTTTCAATAAATTTCGAATAATTCTAATGAGAGTTGGTGTTGATGAGTTTTCCAGAAAGTAGTGTATATTATACTATATATTTTATTTAGTATTTTAAGACTTCATTATCTAAATAACTATTAAATTCAGACTAGAGTTTGCAATTCCGCGTTCCCGCATTCCCGCATTTTGTTGACTCGGCAAGGTAATTCGGCTTTCACTGAAGGCCTATTAGCTCCATCACAACAGCGCGGGCGCGTCAGTCAGATCGACCAACCGATCGAGCGAAGTAAAGGATTAAAATTGGTTTATTTGTTTATTTAGGTAAGATAAGTCCATATTAACACGCAGGAAACCCTATTGATTGCAAACCTCCTACCTAACCTCATAAGAACTATGAAAAAGTACTTTTTCTATTAGATATTATATGAATGTTTCTATTATTATTATTATTTAATATAGCTGACCCGGCAAACGTTGTTTTGCCATACCTATATATAAAATTCTCGTGTCGCGGTGTTTTTTGGCAAACTCCTCCGAAACGGCTCGACTGATTTTTATGAAATATTGTGTGTATATTGTAGGTAGGTCTGAGAATCGGTCAACATTTAAGGGTTTAACATTTAGGGGTATGTTTTTTTTCTATTGACTTTATTTTCTTTATTTTTTATGATTCAGCATTGATAAATTATTATAATCATAAATTTTCACCCTTCTACGATCAACCTCTATCTTATACTGACCATTTTAATTTGTTTTTTTTTTATTAAAATGTAAATAAATGATAATAGCACTGAAAAATTATAATGATACGTATAACAGTCATTGCTTTGATCGATATACAAATTAAACAAAAAAAATATGGTCAAAATTGTATAGAGTGAGATATACATATACATCTATATATATATATATATATATATATATATATATATATATATATATATATAAAATTCTTGTGTCACAGTTCGAAACAGCCTCAGAAACGGCTCGACCGATTTTGGTGAAATTTTATATGTATATTCAGTAAGTCTGAGAATAGGTTATCTATTTTTTATACCCCTAGGGTGGTCCAACCCGAAAAGTTTTTTTTTATTTTGTGGACATTTTTTGTTTTTATTTTTTTATGATTCAGCATTGAAAATAAAAATATAACTCCAAATTTTCACCCTTCTACGAACTACACCTGTTTTGTAATCGCAATTTTTATATTTTTATAGCTTTTGCCCGCGACTCCGCCCGCGTAGACTTCAGGGTTGGGCGCAGAAAGATAATAAGTGAATCTATAAATCGTCCCTCAAGTGCCCAAAATGGCACTTACTGAATTTAAAAAAAAGGTCAAATCAATTCAAATGGTTGAGGCGTAAAAGTAAAACTCTGACAGTTATTTTCGTATTTTTAATAATATGTTTATCCCAATGGGAACATTACATTTTCCCGGGATAAAACATAGCCTATGTTACTTCACAGGGTCTCATTTATGGTCATACCAAAATTTTTGTTTTTGCGTGAAAGCGTAACAAACATCCCTACATTCACATTTATATAATAGTAAGGATAACCATTCCCACCTATGTTACTTCGGAGGGTCCCACCTATCTGCATACCAAAAGTCATTCAAATCTTTTTTCAATCATTTTTCAATTCTTTTATCCTCCGTATTTTTTTTTAATAAGAAGAATCCTAGGTCCTTTTTTATATCTCGAAGATTATGTGTACAAATTTTCATGATAATCGGTTAAGTAGTTTTGGCGTGAAAGCGTAACAAACAAAACATTAACATTTATAATAGCTGACCCGGAAAACTTCGTATCCCCTAACAGTCACTGAATGTTACATATTTACATATTACCTGAATTTTATTTTTGATTGTATGGAAATAAATATTAAGTTCAGCACTTTATTGAGATAAAAATACAGAAATAAATAAGTACGAAAATTAAATGCATCAATCGTGTCTCCGCAAGTCATGATTTAATTAAACATGTACATATGGGATGGGATGCAGTCGGTTTCAATTCTCTTCATTGAAGCATCAGTGTGGTGGACTGAAGCCTAAACCCTCTCAGTTGCAGAGAAGGCCTATGCCAAGCAGTGGGACGTACATATATGGGCTGATGATGATGATGCACCTTGTGATATACATTTTTAATATATTTTTTAATTGTCTAAAAGATCACAAACATCTTTTGATAATCGTCATTGCGAAGGCATGACGAATCGGGAACTGAATTCGTTTGAACTCAATGGTCATACCCGTTAGGATCAATGAAATCTTAGATCAATCTAATTGATGAATTCTCAAGCACCAATTCATCTCTAAGTTGTTGTTTTCAGTATCGTCACGTGAATAAAATTACTCAACAATTTTCTTAACACCAAGCGCATTCCATTGCATAGTTGTGGATGTTTTAGATTTCAAAGCGTGTTGACTACCGAACCTGCCTTAGTTTGTAAATCAGGTACAACCAAGGAGTTTAAAAATACATTTCTGAACGCACGCATAAATATTTGACAACCAATAAATATGTCAATCCCTTTTTATTACTGACATTATTCTACATTTTTAAAATCTAAAATACGAAATTATTCGAATATTCTGGATATATGTTGTCGATTCAAAACCTTTATTTAAATACGTTCTTTAATTTGAGGGGACCATTAACCATATTGACGGGATAAACATAAAATGTTTGACAGAATATTAGGTAGAACAGTTTATATGAGAAAATTAAATTGTTGTTTTTACCATATTCCTCGCAATTTTCTTAACTTTTTCTTTCATAAGAACCTTCTCCTAACAATAGCAAACACAACAAAAAAAGAATTAGCGAAATCGGTCCAGGCGTTGTTGAGTTATGCGCTTACCAACACATTTTGCGATTCATTTTTATATATAAGAAGATAATGTAACTAAACTACAGGTAATAAAGTATTATTATATTCATATTTTTGCATTTTTAAATTTTACTGCGGGAAAAAATTACTGCGGGGTTGCAAACCTTAATTCAGACTTACTTGAACATGTAGTCGACACCTCCCCCTACGGTGTTGAAGTTGGGCACTTGCGGGATGTTGGGCATGTTCCTGGTGGCGAACGCGTTCGCAGTCACGTCGTGGTTGTCGTTGTGGAACACATTCAATTTGCCGGCCGCCGTCAGCTTGTCGCCGAAACCGGGCACGTGTGAGTTGGTGAGGCTGAGACCGTGGCCGTTGCTGCAAATATATCCAAATATTATCAGTTTGCTAACACTAAGTAAACAGAGAACAGAAATTAACGCACAGCTTCTGATTTTGATAAACTGTCCTTTAAACTATTCTGTTAATATCGGATTCTTAGCAAGCCGCCATTATTAAATTTACCGTAACCATTAATTTTCTTGCACATTGTACATATATATATAGGATTTACAAAACTCTCCAAATCATAAAATTTATTTCTCATTGTAGGAACATGATATTATACTTACCAGTGGCGGTACTTCCATAGAAGCCCAAACGCCCAGCTTGCCTTACCGAATAAGAAACATAAACTAGATATTCCATAATTCAATACAAACAACAAAATATTTATCCAAAAACAGAAATTTACGTATTTTTGCCGCGCCGCCGTCCGCCATACAGCCGCGCCGCCGCGCGCCAAATCTAGGGATGTCGATATCATCGATATATCGATGTTATAAGAATAAAACATCGAAACGACGAAACGTCAATTATTCTTTACGGCACCATCTAGTGTCCGCACGACAAGCCGTACGAATAGTTATTTCATTGCATTTCTCAAAGAAAAAAATAAAAAGAAACTGACAACTAAAGACATTAACAATAACATTAAATATTGGTCGACAACTCTGTCAACGCGCGAGTATTCTTAAGTTCTTGAGTACGTACACAATTCATACCGATATATCAATACTTTCTAGTAAAAATATAAATATCGATAGATATTTTCAAATAATTTATTTACTTTATTGCATTTTCCGAAATCCCTACCAAAAACATCGATGTTTTAAGACATCGATGTTTTTCAATCGATGTTTATCGTACATCGATACTACTGGTTCGATGTTAACATCGATGTCAACATCCCTGCCCATATAATTGGCGGTGGGCAATTATGAGATATACCTACTAATGGAATCATTCGATTATGAAGAAATCTCGATTATGAGAATTAGTAATTACTAATTTTAGTAATCGTATAATTGACTGCCTCGTGGTCTCGCGGTACAAGTATGTGCCGAGCGATCTAGAGGTCCTGGGTTCGATTCCCGGGTCGGGCAAAGTGTTATTGGGTTTTTCCATTAGAAAATTCTCAGTAGCAGCACGGAGTCTGCAATTGTGCCCGAAAAACGGCAATAGGCTCGCCCCCTATTACGTGGGACTGATACATACCTGGCGAAATGTGGGTGCAGAAATGCACCTCTGCCTACCCCTTCGGGGAATACAGGCGTGAGTTTATGTATGTATGTATGTATAGTATCTCGATTTTAACTATTACTAATTAGTAATTACTAATGAAATCATTCGATTATGAACATGTCTCGAGATATTTCCAATTACTAATTTGCATTCGCGAGGTATAAAATTCCTAAAAAAAAAACAAGAACCTCTATGGAACCCCCAGTTTTCAGTTATTCGATTATGAAAACAAATTAGTTACTAATTTCATAATCGATTATCAAAATTAGTATTAGTAGTATCATTCGATTATCAAAATCATTCATAATCGCCCACCCCTACATATAATTTCAAAAAAACGAAACGCGGGCGCACGAACGTCAATAGTTTAGAGTAAACATCAATGTTGAACATAATAATAATATCTATCTCCCTCTATCTCGTGGGCTTTAAACCTGGCTAAAGTGATTACTAGTTCTATCTCTATCGCACTACGTCGAAATTACCATTGGATTTTAAAACATAGATATAACCAAAATACTGTTTATATAGAATCCCTCCCGCTTTCGCTCTGAAGTCTGAAGTGCGTGCAATCGGGAGTGCAGCAGGGTTGCCATTGACGTTGACACGGCAACTGCCGTGTTATAAGGTAATTGGGGTCAGTTGGAAAAAAAAACACGGTACACGGCAGAATTTCATTGCCGTGTCATAAAACACGGCAATTTTATGATAAGAATTTAATGTAATTTGAAAAAAAAACATTAAACGCGGCAATTTCTCAATTTTTCTACAAAACACGGCAATTCGACATCCAAAACACGGCAATATATTTTTATTTAATGGCAACCCTGGAGTGAAAATATTACTTCAGTGATTATAAAAAATGGGTGATGTTTATTGTTAATCCTCGTGGCGACTTAAAGTGTGTGCATGTTTTGCTCTTCGAAGATAAGGTAAATTCATTATATTGTGAAAAAACGGCTCGTAACTTGTCCAAAACCTACATTATGCCAGACTCGAGTACTTCTCTAAATGTTAAAAATTATGAGGACGCTTAATAGATCCGATTAGTAAGTACATAACTAATTGAATAGTTGAATGTTCCCATACGAAAAGGTTATATTATGTTTGTGTTGCATATTTTATATAGGTAAAGTTTAAAATGTGTGGAATTCTTGTTGTAATGATTTAAATAATTTATCTGGTTCTTGTAGAATGCATTAAAATTTACACCACATACTTTGATATCTTTTTATAAATATTGTAAACAACGCATTGAAGTATTCATTTCTCGCTAATTATGTCACGAAATTTCAAAACTCTCGCGTTGATCATCATCGTATTATTTCTAAGATTAATACATATTATTTATCATTTTGTTCAACAAAAAAACTTGCATTCAAGGTCACGACATGAAAATTAACTTACGAGTATAGGTAATTTTTAGAATTTAACTGTTTACTTTTTAATTATGTGGTTTGAAACCAATTCGAGTCGAGTTAGGTATTTGTCTAATCAAATTCAATATGATATATTCCGTGTCTATGTTATAACATCTCGCATTCAAATTTAGAGAGACACGACGTTTGTGCACAATTTGGACATATTATTGTTCTAATAATTTTCGCCGACATTTTATGGTTTTTGGTACTAACTATCACTATCGCCAAATAATTATTTCTTTGTTAGGCCAGTACTATAATATACCTACATCAATATGTCAAAATCTTGAATGTAAATAATTTGCGGTAGGTATATTATTTATTAGTTCTCTGACTTTCTGGACCAAAAAAATACACTATAAAAACCGTAATAAAAATTTGGCCTTGCCCTAGCTAGAGACCCTAGGCACGCCACTGATACTTACATATTATCCAGCGCCAGTCCAGCAGTTCGGGATGTCATTTTCTGGTTTGCATTGAAGTCAGCAGCTCCAAGGGCGCTGAGGATGTTCTTCTCCCCGCGGACCAAGGGCACCTTGACGGCAGCGCCAGATGTACCGTCAGAGTTGAAGGTAAGGGCGCCGTGCTGAGGATACGCACTGACGCACACCACCAGGCATATTGCTGACAAGGCTTTGGTGAACATCTTGATATAGATATATGTATGTAGATTGTAGAGTAATGTGGAAGTACACACAAGAGCTTCTGATGAGTGAATGATGCAGTATCCAGAGTGCCAAGCTTAAATACTCAACGGGCAAGATTAAGTTCTTCCCCGAGTCCATCTGTAAAATTGTAATAGATCGTTCAATTGTTAGTATCCAAGATGTAAATGACTGGATGTGGCATAGGTATATATTTAAGATGGTGGCACAAGGAAAATATAATTAATAGCACAAATTATAATAAATGTAAATTTTTTAGTCTTGTTTCTATGTTTTGAATGAATATTTATAATCGTTAGCATGCATACATCTACGCAAGAAGATTGAGTTTTCTTTTACAGGGAAGAACAATTTTTTAAAGATTTATAATATTATTATTTGTAGAAAAATAAATTAAACTATTGGCAAAATTTGAAAATAGGAACTGCATAAATAATTTACTGTCAGCTGGTGTGTGAAATAAAATTTGTGACTGACAAATGTTTTTAACTACATATCTTCACTACTACTACTACTAACAACAGATCTTTTATCCAACGCAGAACCAGATAGAATGAGTTATTGTTTTTTTTAAATGTAGGCCGTTCATGTATGATAAAGGACTTTGGTTACCATATAACATAATCTCACTAGGAGGATACTCTATCTACTATTTTTAGTTATAAATCTTATGAATTGTATAAATTTGAATATTAAAAGAATAATACTAATATTGGACGTTTTATAACTACTTAGTATGGGAGGCCAGTGCCCAGTAGTGGGACGTATATGGCCATGATTTATGATGATGATGATGATAACTTCTTTGCTGAAGGTAACACGATGCTATCTATGTCCATATTTTTCCTCAATATATTACTTTGAATGCCGCATCTAGAATCTTATGAATCCAGACCGTCTGGAATAAGGAAACCCCTTTACCGATAGTGATATCATTCAACTCTGAACCGATCGCAATTAATTACGCATTTATCTTATTTTGTTTACGTTTTATGTATAGTATGAAGTATGCTAGTAAGGTAGACTGATGATCTCATAATGAAGTGAAACGACTGGATGCAGACCGATTCTAAAATAGCCCTCTGGAAATCTTTGAGAAAAGCATGCGTTCAGCAGTGGCCGTCTTTTGGTTGATAATGATGATGATCATTATGCTTCATACAAGAGGGCTTAAAATCGTTAAGCTGGCGACGGCCTGGAAGCTGGAGCCTTACTGCAGTAAGGCTCAATATTTTCTTATGAGTTTCAAGCTGATGATCATTGTCAAATATTTTTTTGGTCGGCCAATCAATTTGAATACATTTTTTTTAGTTTCTTGAGAACGTGATGTCCTTATTTATTAACTAGCTTTTGCTCGCGCCTCCGTCCGCGTAGACTACAGGGTTGGGTTCACAAAAAAAATAAGTTGTAGCCTTTGATTGAATAAATTCATATATTTTAAACTGAAAAGTTACTAATCTTATATAGCCTGCATCTCAAAATCCTTTCTTAGGGGATGCCTACGTCATAGTAGCTTTATGCATGCAAAGTCTCAGCCTGATTGGTTTAAAATTGACAAAGTTTCATACAAACTTTCATCCCCTATTTTATCCCCTTGGGGGTAGAATTAATCAAAATCCTTTCTTAGCGGATGTCTACGTCATAACATCTACCTGCATGCCCGTAAATACCCGCATACTATAAATTTCAGCCCGATCCGTCCAGTGGTTTGGGCTGTGCGTTGATAGATCACTATGTCAGTCAGTCAGTCACCTTTGAGTTATATATATTTAGATTAAAGAAGATTATGGGGTTTGCCAAGACCATTTTGTTACCAGCGATTTCAAATATCAGGCACATCCTTAGAATGTAACAAATGGCTTAAGAAAACTTTAATTATGTAAAATTATTTGTTTATTTTAATTAGATTTTATTTATTTTAAAAGAAAAAAAAAACAGAGAAATACAGTACGAAATACAAAGTTATAAATAGTTCCCAATCCAAATCGGTTTCCACTGACAGGTATTGCGAATTTTTAAATTCTACATTATAAACTCATTTTCTCTGGAATAAGTGCCATGTTCTGAACTATCGGACAACCAAAATAGCATGATGCTTACGACTATTACGAACAAAAAAAACAATCAACTAGCCCAGCTAAATGTTAGATACATAATAATAATACGAAAGAAATCGCATAGTAATACACAAAAAAAGTTAAATTAATCTCTAAAGTTTGTAATAATTCATTTAAGATCACAAAAAGTAATGTAAATATTACTTGGAATATCCTAAGATAAGCGTATACCTAGGTCATGCATTAACACTCGCATAATAGTAATAATAAAGATAATTGTGTCACGAGCTAGGGGAAGAACTGGGTCTCAAATATCCTGTATATAAACCGGAACCTGTTCATACAACATCATTCTTCCATCAGAAGCTCTTCAGTGTACTTTCACATTAATACGTAATATCTATATCAAGATGTTCACCAAGGCTTTGTCAGCAATGTGTCTGATGGTGTGTGTCAGTGCGTATCCTCAGCACGGGGCCCTTACCTTCAACTCCGACGGTACATCTGGCGCCGCCGTCAAGGTGCCCTTGGTCCGCGGGGAGAAGAACATCCTCAGCGCTGTCGGCGGCGCTGACTTCAACCCTGGTCAGAAATTAAGTTCTGCAACTGCTGGATTAGCATTGGATAACATGTAAGTGATCTTTGCTAACAGACAGCTATTTAATTTTTTTTAGCATAAAATATATACAAGGTGTATTCAGACCGTGATCGGAAACTAAGGCAGGTAATAGCTAAGGTTTTACAAATTACAAAACTCCAAGACCAAACACCAACCACCAAGGATTACAAACCCCCTGGCGTTAAAAGAAAGAAAAATTGACGTTTTCCTAACAACCATATACATTTTATATCTATGGAAAAAGGGGCGGTACTTACAGATTTATTTTTTACATTGTTTTATTATGTGATATATTAATTTGAAAGTACCGCTTTTTCTTCATCATGATCAGGTCTTCTAAATTTTCTCCACTCTCATTTCTAGCTATGATAAAAATTTCTGAGCCTTGCAATTAGGATTCTTATAGTTTAAAAAGCAGTGATGGCCTCGAGGTTTAGGCGCGCGGTCGAGAATCTCGGCGGTCGCGGGTTCAAACCCCAGGCACACACCTCTGACTTTTCGAAGTTATGTGTGTATTCACAATGAATTATCACTTGCTTTAACGGTAAAGGAAAACATTGTGATGAAACCTGCACACCTAAAAAAGTTCTTAGGAATTTCTTAGGTGTGTAGTCCGCCAACCCGCACTAGGCCAGCGTGGTGGACTAAGGCTTAAACCCTCTCAGTTGTAGGGGAGGCCCGTGCCCAGCAGTGGGACGTATATGGGCTGATGATGATGATAATTTACATACTGCACATATTTTATCAAATAAATGTGACGCCTGGAACATAAAGGCAGCAACGACCCGTTCTAGTGAATTTTAGCAGTATGATAATAATTGGGTTTATTTGCAGCAACGGCCATGGTCTCAGTCTGACTAATTCACACGTGCCCGGTTTCGGCGACAAGCTGACGGCGGCCGGCAAATTGAATGTGTTCCACAACGACAACCACGACGTGACTGCGAACGCGTTCGCCACCAGGAACATGCCCAACATCCCGCAAGTGCCCAACTTCAACACCGTAGGGGGAGGTGTCGACTACATGTTCAAGTGAGTCTGAATTTCATTAAGAAACTTCCAAATTTATTCGAAACGTTTCGATAAGACGTATCAACGTCTTAACCCAAACCCCTACCTAGCTTGTTTAACATTTCTAAATACTAAATATGGTAGGAGATTAAAGAAAGATCTTATGTTTAATAGTCTTGCAGAAACCAGAACTATATTTATATTATACATAGTACTTCATTTTTCTTGTAGTTTAAAAAAAATATATTTTTTGAACAGGGACAAGATCGGTGCATCTGCGGGCGTTGCTCACACGGACTTCATCAACCGCAACGACTACTCCGTGGGCGGCAAACTGAACCTGTTCCGCACGCCCGACTCCTCGCTCGACTTCAACGCCGGCATCAACAAGTTCGACACGCCCTTCGTCAAGTCCCGCTGGGAACCCAACTACGGGTTCTCCTTCTCCAAATTCTTTTAGTCATTTCACACCAGTATTTTTACAATGTATTTTTAAAGAATAAAGTAAAAGTTTAAAATTGGTATTATGTTTTTAAAATATTTTAGCATCCTTGTTTGCAATATTTTACGGTTTAAGTTAGAATCATTGACCCCCTTAATTATTTACAGTAGATGATGTTTTCTATACGTTAGTAGTAGATATCCCAAACAATAAAGCTGTGGAATGAGAATTCCTCTCCAAGTTGTGGTGGAAGGTTAAAGCTTTTAATAAGATGATTAAAGATTTGTCATACACATAGTTCGGGCTCTAAATTAAGACGTCAGCTTTCAATGTGCCAGCGTCTTAGTTAACTCATCCTACCTCAATGGCAAAATTGTAGAATAGTTGCTTTATGAACCGCAACTCGATGTTTCCTAATTGAGAAAAAATAACAAGTTAAAAACAAGTAACAACAAGAGGTTAGGACCTGGTATGACTTTCGATCGCAAGTAGCTGCAGTTGTCTACTCTACATACATACATAAACTCACGCCTGTATTCGCCGAAGGGGTAGGCAGAGGTGCATTTCTGCACCCACATTTCGCCAGGTATGTATCAGTCCCACGTAATAGGGGGCGAGCCTATTGCCGTTTTTCGGGCACATTTCCAGACTCCGTGCTGTTACTGAGAATTTCCTAATGGAAAAACCCAATAACACTTTGCCCGACCCGGGAATCGAACCCAGGACCTCTAGATCCCACGGTCTACTCTACGTTTAACAATTACAAACATACAGGGTTATTGGTTCAGTCGACCTATATCCGTTAAGGGCGTGTAGTTTACATCGTTTCTGACTGATTTGACTATTAGACACCCTATCCTAAATCTAACCGTTTTCGAGATATTTGAATTTAATTGTTTTTTCCAAAAACTAGCTTATGAAACGCCGATATTTTTAGGCATATCTGCAAAACAGGTGCCATAATAATATTTTTTGATATCCTTTCGAGAAAAATAAACTTTTCAAAATGTTTGTTAATGTTTTTAAGTTTTAATCGTCTACAGCGACTTATTCATTCATTTTATGTACAATTTTGGTTATTGAGGTCATAAAACATCTTAGTTTACATGTAAAAATCAAATAATAGTTTTAATAAGACTTACACATTTCAAAATATCTAAGCTGATAGCCGAAAATCGAGAGTTTTTTGGAAAAAACAATTAAATTCAAATATCTCGAAAACGGTTAGATTTAGGATAGGGTGTCTAATAGTCAAATCAGTCAGAAACGATGTAAACAACACGCCCATACCGGATATAGGTCGACTTAACCAATAACCCTGTATATATAACATTTTTGTCTCACGTAATACGGGGCGATAATACTAATAAATCTAATGCGTCCACTATCATCATAGCAAATTTCATCAAAATCATTACAGCTGTTTGAACGTGAAAAGTTAACAAACACACTCTTTTGATTTGATATTAGTACGATTGTCTAAAAATATGTTTTGCGATCCGCTGTCAGGAACAGTCATCCTTTATTGTGCTTTTTGAAGTACTTTTATTGACAGTGACGCAAAATCCGAATTAAAAGTTGGCAAAAGGTAAAAAATTACTGAAACGCACCGTCGGAGATTACTGGCGGGATTACCTGCGCGTCATTTATCAACTTCATCTCACGCTACTGGATGCTGGGGGATTGGCTGCTACCCGAGTGATAAGCCCACAGCGGATGGAAAAAAAAGTGTGTGTGTACTTATGTACACGCGTTAGAAGTTATACCACACGACTGAAGTAAAACTTATAAATACGCCCAACAGTCACATATGTATATAGTGACAGCCCCGTGGCGCAGATGGCTAGACACCAGCTTGCGAAACGGGAGGCCGCGGGTTCGATCCCCGCACCGAGACAAATATTTGTGTGATCCATAAATATTTGTTTCGGGTCTGGGTGTTTGTGAGACCGAAAAGTCTCTCGTAGTCTCTGACACCCACGACACAGGACTTGTATCCTAGTGTGGGGTCAGAACTATGTATGTGACTGTTGGGTGTATTTATTTATTTATTATATAGTTCTTAGTTTAAACAACATTACGTACATTTCTGAACGCACTCATAAATATTTGACAACTAATAATTATGTCAATCCCTTTTTATTATTGTCACTATTTTCAAAATATATAACATATAAACTTTTTTGAATAACTTCATGGTGTCGGTTTTGTAAAAAAATACTCTCATTGTTTTACCCTGACGCGCCAAAAGAAGTATAACTTCAAAAATATCAATGTATAAATAAATAAAAACACCTAACGGTAACATCAAGTCACACTAAGATCAAGTCTGCTTCATGGGTGTCAGAAACTACGAGAGACATTCCGGTCACACAAACACCCAGACCCGGAACAAATACTTAATTGTGGAACACACAAACATTTGTCTTAATGCGAGGATCGAGCCCATAGCCTATCGTTTCGCAAGCTGGTGTCTATCCAACTGCGCCACGAGTCTGTCAATATGTGTGTTTATTTGACGATTTTATCAATGAACTCGATATAGGTAAGATAAAGAGCTCAGTAGTTAATTTGCGATATTATTACTAAGCATGCGTTTCGCCACAACTCGTATACGAGCCTACTGTTCCATAGCTTGATGGTGTAATTATTGTAAAAATGTCTACAGGGATCACAATGCTACATCAAAAGCCTGGATTGGCGGTTCTGCTTTCGTCATCAGCCCATATATGTCACACTGCTGGGCACAGGCCTCCGCTACTACTGAGAGGGTTTAGGCCTTAGTCCACCACGTTGGTCTAGTGCGGGTTGGCGGAAAAATATATATTCTCAATGTGTAGACATAGGTCATTGTTTTTTTTACGGCTTTATAGAAACTTCATTGCTGATCACATGAAGGTCTAAAACTTATCTCTAATCTTGTGACACGTAAACTGAGTGACCGAACGCGTGCCCCGAACTCGATAACATATCTGTTTATACTGTGGTTATCATTCGCCGATTCATATCGGAGTGACTCTTCAAATTAACTTCATAAAGATAATTTTTGTAAAGTCACACGCAATATCTATACTAAACTTATCTATACAAATAAATAAAATTGGAGTGTCTATTTGTGATATTGAAATAACCGCTTTTTAATAAATGTATATGGATGTATGCACGGTACATATACCAAAATAACGTTTTTTACAATTTTTGTCTGTCGGTCTGTTTGTTCCCGCTAATCTCTGAAACGGGTGGACCGATTTTAACGGGACTTTCACTGGCAGATAGCTGATGTAATAAGGAGTAACTTAGGCTACGTACATATAAATAAAATTTGAGTGTATGTTTGTAATATTAAAATAACCATTTTTTACTACATGTAGGTATATATGAATATATATGTATATACGGTACATACACCAAAAAATATTTTTTTACAATTTTTGTCTGTCTGTCTGTTTGTTCCGGCTAATCACTGAAATGGCTGGACCGATTTTGACGGGACTTTTATTGGCAGGTAGCTGATGTAATAAGGAGTAACTTAGGGTACTTTTAGTTTATAAATTTTCTTATTAAAAATTAATTTGCCGCGCGGACGATGTCGCGGGGACAGCTAGTACACAATAAAACTAGGAATGAAGCAATTGCGGAATTAGCTTGTGTCTATCTTCATACTGATAGGCCGGTATATATATGTTTTTACTAGCGAAAGGTATTCGCTACCGTTTCGCTAAGTAAATAATGTAACACTTACCTTTTATAAAATACACTCGACTTTTAAACATATTGCTAGTTTTCATTCATCATCATCATCAGCCCAAATACGTCCCACTGCTGGGCACGGGCCTCCTCTACAACTGAGAGGGTTTAGGCCTTAGTCCACCACGCTGGCCTAGTGCGGGTTGGCGGACTACACACCTTAGAAATTCCTAAGAACTTTTAGGTGTACAGGTTTTATCACGACGTTTTCCTTCACCGTTAAAGCAAGTGATAATTCATTGTGAATACACACATAACTTCGAAAAGTCAGAGGTGTGTGCCTGGGGTTTGAACCTGCGACCGCCGAAATTCTCGACCGCGCGCCTAAACCTCGAGGCCATCACTGCTTCATTGGGAGTTTTAGTTTCTAGTTCTAGTTTTCATTGGGAAATTTTTATTGAAAGCAAAGGGTATGTGCCCTTTGGAACTAAAGACTAGTTCCTTGTGACGTTGGACTAAAATATAGCTGATGTATGGTAGTAAAAGTACATCTACCAATTCTTCAGATATGCAATTGTAATGGTTCTCCATCTATACTAACATTAAAATATAAATATTTGTGGTTTTTTTTTGTTACGATTTAACTTAAAACTACTCCACCGATTTTAATATTTTTTGGTATGAACATCCCTGGGTCCCTGGAAAGAAGTATAGGCTACTTTTAATCCCATGTTTACGGGGGATGAGCGCTGAATTCAAGATTGCGACCGGGCAAAGCTGAAAACCACCGCTAGTTAAATGTATAACAGGAACTACATATAAGAAGAAGTATAGAATATATTATATATTATTAAGTATAGAATATCAATATTATCAACTTATCATAAAATGCTTATCGTTTGTTGATTCACAAATATTTTGCCGATTCATACTCGTATAAATATTATGAGCGTGACAGATAGTTGAAATTGTTTGTCACAAATTAT
The DNA here is from genome assembly GCA_907164795.1 of Hemaris fuciformis. Taxonomy (NCBI): domain Eukaryota; kingdom Metazoa; phylum Arthropoda; class Insecta; order Lepidoptera; family Sphingidae; genus Hemaris; species Hemaris fuciformis. The sequence goes on along the minus strand of OU015440.1, from coordinate 738,730 downwards.
AATAGGTACTTTGCTAAAAGTGCTGATATTAGACATAGAATTTACAGTTTGAATGTTGAATCAAAATATATTCAGATAAATTAAAGACAATTTGTACACAAAACAAGAGCCTATTCCCAAAATTCCTGTCCCGGATTTGATCAGTGTTCGTGATGAACAAAAGAAAATTTGGATTTTATATGAAATAGTTTATTTTGTACGTATTTTACAAAGGCTGTGTGCTTGCGCGTTACTTTGATACAACTGTACTGTGTGGAGTGAATGTGGGAAAAATTTTCGAGAAGCGAATGAGTGAATGGCTGCAGAGTGAAGATCATTTGATTTACTAGATTGGTGGAGTGTATGGCTCAATATAATGCAAAATAAAATGCGCTTTAACTTCAATTTTATACGGTCGACATTCGGAAATCCGGCGTCGACAATCAGTAACCACTGAAATTGTCTCTCGACCTCGTGGCCATGACGGCTTAAAAATATATAAATAAAGGATAGTACAAAAATTACCGCACTTCTGTTGTGTCTTGGACCTCAACAAAAGACGTTCCAGGGACATGAAGATAAAAATAGGCGGATGTTCCAGCGTACCTGACGAGGGTGGAAGCCTGGCATATAAAAAACTATTTTAATTCGATCCTACCCGCTCCCCATTGAAGCAGGGTTTAAACTCGATTGACTTTGCTCTTGATATTCAAAGTTGACGTTGAGTCACGGACATTTACAATAAGTGAACGTCCAAAATAGGATGAGTGGAGGGCATCTCAAGCATTTCCAATTTTTAGGAGTCAATTTTATTCAGTCAATCATCAGAGAATCAATTTTAAAAACAAAGCACCTATTTATTCACAAACATAAAATGTTCAATGTTCGTGTAAGTTTAACAAATTTTATTTTAATTGCATATTTTAATAATGACTACTATACAATAAGTATTATTCAAATTTAAATAACGGAACAATTATTATGTATGCAATATTTAGTATTTACAAACTTGCATAACTGGGTTTAGTTCAATTGAATTTTTCTTATAGTATTCAGATAAATTCAGTCAGGTAAATAATAAAAAAAAACTTTTATATATTTTTAAACAAAAATTTTACAGAGAGCAATATTATTAGACACGGCACGAATCGACGAGAATCTTCTCTTAAATCTTAACCACCGATGGCTTGGGTCATAGACCCCGCCATATCGGCTAGATTAAGATTTTTTGTGTAGTATTTATAACCAAATTTTCATTAAAAATTATTAAAAAATGATCATGTTCAAATAAATAACAATAATCTTTTAAGCGATTAATGGTCTTCATTCATGTTTACCGTCATAGGGCAAGAATCGAAATGGTAACAGTATTAGATTTAATTAACAGTATCCAGTGTTAAGGAGCAGTGGTTTTAAAACAGAGGTAATAAGGAATGGAGATCTATTCCCTAACTTTCAGCCTGACCCAGTGACCCCCTTCGATACGAATGTTGAAGGTTTTCGTATCGAGCTTAGCAGGGATCTTGGTCTTCTCGCAGACCGACACCTCGAGTTGCTGCAGCAGCTGGTACAACATCACCTTCACCTCGCACAGGGCAAATCTCGATCCTGCAGAATATAATTACGATTTATTGATTTTCTTTGGCACTGCGCCTTCACAAAAAATGACGCCGAGATAAACTTCAGAGCGCATGGCCTACTGAATCTCGCGGATGTTCACACCAACTGAGATTCCAAAATAGGGCAAATTGACGGGCATTTAATGCCCTTCTTATATAGAGGAAACCATACTTGGACAAAGGGAACTATAAATGCACAAAATGTCCATTGAGAGGTATTAGTTAGTACACCGGCATAGAATTTTAGTTCAAGACCCAACTCAGTTAAGCGAACCATTGTTCCGCGCACTGAATTAGAAGGCTCGAGAACACGACATACCCCTTTCGACCTAACACGAGCTACTAAACGGTGAGTGTAGCCGCATTTTTTCTTGTTAAAAAAATTGATAAATATTGAACAGTTTTAAGGAGCATATTTTGCAATATTACACACCGTAGAACGAACTGAAAGAGGAAATGTACAGCCAACATACATACATAAACTCACGCCTGTATTCAAGTAAGGTTTGACTGGCAGAGAATGCCTTAGGCATTAAGTCCACCTTTACAATTATGTGTTTAATTGTATAAAGTGTAAATAAATAAATAAATAAATATTCCCCGAAGGGGTAGGCATAGGTGCATTTCTGCACCCACATTTCGCCACGGTATGTATTATATCAGTCCCACGTAATAGGGGTCGAGCCTATTGCCGTTTTTCGGGCACATTTCCAGACTCCGTGCTGTTACTGAGGATTTCCTAATGGAAAAACCCAATAACACTGCCCGACCCTGGAATTGAACCCAGGACCTCTAGATCGCACGGCACATACTTGTACCGCGAGACCACGAGGCAGTCAAAGTACAGCCAAAAACAATAATTTAGCCGTAAGTGAATTTTTTCACGGACTTTTAAATACAACATCAAATGTAATAAAAATATAAAATATTCTTTACAAACACTACCGAAATTTATTGGAAAATTAAGCAGTAATTATTATTAAAATGAAAGGGTCTGTTCATATATATATAGAGTCATTCGGGGTAAGTGTGCGCAGCGGGTAAGTGTGCGCACCCTGGTTATCTGCAAAAGGTATAAAGGAAATTCGCGATTTGCATATGGGACTTGAACATACAATAACAAGGACCTAATTTATCTGCAAGATCGCGACATTGTGTCATCCATTTGTTTTTTAATAAAAATAAAAGGAATTGAGCGTCTAAACTGTTATTTTTGTGATTTTAACAAACATTGTCACATCCAAGCAAATATAACCACCAAGGTAAACCAATTTTTTTTATGTCAGTTATTTATTTGAGTAAATTATTCTCTATTTTATTTAAGGTTATATTTAGTATGTAAGAAGTTATATTAATATTTATCAAAAAAGTCCGGCTGGGGCAAGTGTGCGCGGGTAAGTGTGCGCACGCGTACACTTACCCCCGTTGTTTTTATATTAGAAAGCAATGAAGTTGTTTCAAAAAATTGATGAATATTTTTTTCTATTTCAGTTTATAATTAACCTTTAAAGCGTAAAAACAAAAAAAAAATGCATTGACAAAAAAAGAGTTGAGAAAAAATCCTAAGGTTTCCACCTCCAACTCAAAAAAAATCTTTTGCCCCCTTTGTCGGGAACAATATACTGAACCTCCTACCGAAGAATGGATTCAATGTATCAAATGCATGGAATGGTGGCATGAAGAATGTACCTTTTATGAAAGAGGTACTTTTGAATGTGAAAGCTGCCAAAAAATTCTTCATAAAGTTATTAACTAATTTTAAAGTTCTAATATTTCTTTTAAACACAATTTTAGTTTTTGGATTTCATGTTATTTTATATTTATAAGTCGATCTCTTATTATTCATTTATCTAGTCTTCTATATAACTTGTTATTAAGAAGTTTATAACTATAAAAATATAATGCGTACACTTTCCCCAAATGCGCACACTTACCCGCACGAATGCGCACACTTACCCGCAAGTCGGGTCAAGTGTGCGCATTCTGGATTTTTCTCTTTAAGCGTTTTTTTTTTCTAAGTGTCAAAGTTTTATGTACTGTTGGTCGATTTGATTTTAAGTTCAATAAATACTTTATCGTATGTATAGTTTCTTTTGTCCTTATATGTTATTATTTAATTTTAACACGAGTTTGAATCCAAAAGTGCGCACACTTGCCCCGAATGACTCTATATATCAGTGGCGGTACTTCCATAGAAGCCCAAAAGCGTTACACGTTAATTGTCTGGTTTATGACTGTTTATTGTGGGGTTAGGATATTCTCATTTATGTCATATTGCGTTTGTTAAATAAAGTGTAAAGCTTAAAGATTATTATTTGGAATTTCGTAAGACAAGCTGGGCTTTTGGGCTTGTACGGAAGTACCGCCACTGATATATATATATATATATATATATTTATGTATAGATAAATATCGCGTTTGCGATGAAATACTTGTTATCGAATATATCCAACATACTTTATTATATACAAATAGCAGTGTTTGGATAATATATAATATTGTGACGGATACCGTTCACGCTGCAAGGTTTTTGGGCAGGTGTACATATATGTCCAGCAGTGGGCATCATAACAGATGCGATTTTGTTTTCATTTGGATCTATTTTAGTTACTTGCAAACCGCTCGTAGTCTTCGGCAATACCCCTATATAGATGCAGCCAAAACGGCAGTCTGATCTCTTCCTAAACTGGCAAGTCAAAAAACATCTACTCACCAATACAATTCCTAGGTCCAACGCCGAAAGGCATGTAGGTATTAGGGTTGATCTTGTGTTTGTTCTCATCGGAGAAACGGTCGGGATCGAACTTGTAAGGGTCTGGATAGTATTCTGCATCATGGTGGACGGACCAAACTGGTATTACTAGACCTTCGCCTCTGCGAATCTATCAAAAAAAAAATTACTAGGTAAGTTTGCAAGTGGTTGTAAAGGAATTTAAATAATTTATATGTAGATTGAGAATTTTGTAAAGTAGTCATCAATGAGGCACTGCGGTACCACGAGGTTCCGCCCTACCTTCGGCGTCTGGTGCAGGCGTACTTGTGTAATAGGTACGTCGTGTATCCGGGCGCCGACGGGTGGCACCGTCGGGCGGTGTCGTGCGGTGTTCCACAGGGCTCGGTTCTCGGGCCGCTCCTGTGGAACATCGGTTACGACTGGGTTCTTCGTGGTGCCAACCTTCGGGGCGTCGCTGTCGTCTGCTACGCGGACGACACGTTGGTGACAGCGACGGCCAGGACCCCACAGCGGGCCGCCCTGCTCGCCGGGTTCGGGACCGAACTCGTGGTGAGCAGGATTCGGCGACTCGGCCTCCAGGTGGCCCTGCACAAGACTGAGGCTCTGTGCTTTTACGGACCTCAGTCTAGGCCACCGCCGGAGGCCCACTTGACGGTGGATGGCGTGCGGATTCCCATCGGCTCCCAGATGAAGTACCTTGGACTGATTCTGGACAGTCGGTGGGAATTCCGTGCGCATTTCGAGATGTTGTCGCCGAAGTTGGTCCGCGCAGCAGGCGCTCTCGGTCGCCTGCTGCCCAACATCGATGGTCCTGGCTTCCCTTGCCGAAGCCTATATGCTGGAGTCGTGCGGTCCATGGCCCTATACGGGTGTCCCGTGTGGGCCAATTCCCTCGGCGCTCGCTGCGTCCGCCTGCTGCATCGTCCGCAGCGAATGGTGGCGCAGCGAATCGTTAGAGGGTACCGCACGATTTCGCACGAGGCGGCCTGTGTTTTGGCGGGTACTCTGCCCTGGCAGCTGGACGCCCAAGCCCTCTCGTCCGTGTTTTGGTGGCGGGAGGAGGCGTTCCGGCGAACCGGGCGGAGACCAGCCCCCAGAGAGGTCGAGGCCATGTTGGCCTCCCTCCGCAGCGCCGCCGTGGAGGAGTGGAGTTCCAGGCTGGAGAGTCCAAGTGCTGGCGTGGCGACCGTCGCGGCAGTGCGTCCTGTCCTCCAGCAGTGGATGGACAGGCGCCACGGTGCGCCAACCTTCAGATTGACGCAGGTGCTCACCGGGCACGGCTGCTTCGGTGCGTACCTGTGTCGCATCGTTGGAGTGGAGGAGGCCGCCGTGTGCCACCATTGTGGCAACTGCCGTGTGGACACGGCTCAGCACACGTTGGAGGAGTGCCCAGCCTGGGACGAGGAGCGCAGCGCTCTCGTAGCGGTCATAGGGAGCGACCTCTCGCTGCCGACTGTGGTCGCCGCCATGGTCGGCAGCCGGAGGTCATGGAAAGCTATGCTCTCCTTCTGCGAACGTGTCATTTCGCAGAAGGAGAGCGCCGAGCGGGATCGGGAGCAGACCGATCCCGCTCGTCGCAACAGGCGACGTAGGAGGCGCCGGGTGAACATCTAGCCCGGCGCCCAGAGGCCACGCGGGGTCGCCGTCCCTACCCTGGCGGCCCCCGAGGAGTAATACAATACTTCGGTGTGCCTTTTGGCACCGCGCAGAGGCGGTCCCGCGCCAATCCATAGCTTTTGCTTCAGGATATGCCGGGGCCGCCTCGCTGAATGCGCTGATGGTGGCCGTCGCGGGGTTTTTAGTCGGTATTACGGCGCATTGATTTTGGTAGGGACCCGGCCCAGCGGCCGCCCGAGCACATCACGGGCGGTAACATCTATGCTGGGTCGGAAGGCGCCGGTGAGTCCGACACACCCTCGCCCCTCCGGGGGTGGGATGGTCTACATATTTTCAATAAGAATAGTAGCTTATATGCAGATTCCGCGCTAAGACTGAAAATCTACAAGACTAGACATACCTGAAATAAATAAATAAACATTGTAACTATTAACCATTCACCAACCAAAGAGGCAGTCGAATGAAAAAACATACTTACCAGAGATGACATTGTCCAAGTAAGGTAGGTTCTGGATGGAGTTGTAGTCGAACTTGCCACCAGTCCTGGCTTCGTTCTCCTGGATCTCTGCTAGGAGCTTGTTCTGGACGTCAGGATTTACCGCTAACTCGTACAGGAGGAACGACATGGCCGAAGAGATGGTCTCAAAGCCGGCTAAGAAGAACAACGTCGCTTGCGCCACGAGACCGCCGTCTGACCACACTGGAGAGAAAATGTGTCATTTTTAATAGTTTGTTTGACAGCCTTCGTGGTGTAGTTGGCGAGACACGAACTTGTGAAATGAGTGGCCGCGGGTTCGATTTACGCACCGAGACAAGTATTTTTGTAGTCCACTATTATTTGTTTCGAATCTGGGTGCTTGTGAGATCGAAAAGGCTCTCTTAGTTCCTGACGCCCCCGACACAAGACTTGTTGATGTAAGGGTCAGAACTATGTAAACTGATGGATGAACTTGAACGTGGCTTTTCTATCTTATTCATATTATTAATGATATAAGATGTTCTGTTCTACTCCGTCCAAGATTACTCGGAAGAAATAGCTCCTATTATAAGGACGCCAATTACCTCTTACTACTTTTTTATAATTCTTGGGGTTTGAACCCGTGACGGCCGAGATTGTGTCTCAACCGCGCACCTAATCCTTAAGTCCATCACGACAAAAATAAGATGATAATCATTTCAATGTCACAGTAAAGTGCCGCTTACACAAAATCCAGTTACGTGCAATTACGATTACTGTAAATTATATTATTACATATCATAATGATGATGATGATGATGATGATAATACCGAAAGTCCTTCATTATTATTTTCTTACAGTAGTAAGTTTACTAACCTCTCTCAACTGATTTCTTTCCGATGTCAGACTCTTCAACTGTTGAGAAACCAGTATCAGACTTGTTTGTAGATTTCTCATCGTAAGTCAGTTTTCCTGAAATAATAAGATTAGACATTCGATCACATTTTTTTTGCGTGTGAGCCTTTTCAACCTAGGATTATTTTTGACTTGAATTGACCTAATAGGTACATCTTCTGGAAGGATTCATATATTGCAACCGAGAAATTCGTGACGAAGGCTTAAATCATACATATCATTGATAATTTAATTAAATTTAACTATTTTAGTTATACAACGGACCACATCATTTTATAAAAAAATTGTTCGTTATTAGCGATTATCTAAAGATTCATAAATCATATTTAAGATGCACTAAATATGTATCAATGTATGTGAATGATACTTTGACACCATCTAGGAAACCATAACTTCGATGTTTACAGACAAAAGACAAAAGGATTTAAAAACATGAAAAATTTGTCCTCAGCGTCGGATTTTGATTGTTGTGATCGTTTCTCAATCACAGTAATGAACCATTTTTTTATTTGTGATTTTAAGAGATGGCTTACATTTATAGAAATGAGTATCTATTAATTTTTTGTAACAGCTTAACGGTTAGGATTTCTTGTCACAGCTTCTTACTATTTATTTAAATTTGCACGGTGAGATCCATTCATATTTCCGTTCATCCGTTTGGATGAATAGATTATTATTTAGTTGAAAACTTATTTCTTATTACAGTTTTATTGAAATTCATACGTTCTATTTTAACTGAACCATATCCAGCTACTTTAGATCATCATCATTAGCCTCTCCTCCTCCTCCTCCATAAGAACTGGTCCTCCTCTATAACTGAGAAGATTTAGGCCTTACTCCACCGCGCTGGCCTATTAGTTACTTTAGTAGAAAAAAGGCCAATTTACCTTTCTTTGCTTCCATGAGTAGATGGATCATGTCAGGTCTTATGATATTGTGTTCTTCCCTGTTTTTCATAGTAGATAACACCAGATCCGTAAAGAAATCCGATGTTTCAGTCGAGAACAATCTGACGTTAAATTTCTAAAAAATATTTATATGTGAATCATTTTGACAAACGTCCGTTTACATAATAGTATTTATTTGTTTATTCGTATTACTAATTCAGTAGACTGTCACTAAGATCAACCACAAACATTCGAAAGGCCAACGTTTGTTCAAAAAAGTTAAGTGCGCTGAATTATATTTGTTTAATCGTCTTCGTTAGCATCTTATTATTTATAAAAAGTGTACAAAATAATAATATCTAGATCTTATGATCTTCATGTGACTGAATGACTGTAGTTGAAAGTAAGAAAATTATAGCCTGCAATTTCGTTATTTTTCATCATACATAAGAAGATAGGAATTCCTTCTGCATGGACTTCAGAATTAGGTTTAGAGTTAAATTTTTCTAGGACGCAAATCATTACATGTAAATTTAAACTGTTGTTATTACGTTATTCAGTAACAAATATAACCAAAAGCTTGACACTTTTAGAAAAAAGTAAAAGATTAAATAAATAATAAATATATTCATAGCACTTGCCTTCATAATAGATGGGAAAGAAGCATAGCCCAAGAAGACAAGTATTCTGCGGAAGCCCATGTTGGCAGTGGACCGGCCTTTGATGTAAAACTCATTGTTCTCTTCTGCATGAGAATTCACCTTTACTCCAAAGGCGCAAGAAGCAATGACGTCATTGGCATAACGGGTGGTGAGGTCTTTGCACTCAACATCGAGGTAGTTATCTGTGTAAGATCACACATCAAATTAGTGTAACTTCATTATCTATAATACTATATTATCAGAGTGTTACAGAAACAGAAACAAAATGAACTTTATCTACAATTGATAATATTATATCAAAGTACATATAATTGTAACAACATTTAGTCTGATAAATTTTCATACAATTGGACTATTTGAGCATCGATATCATCATCTGCCCATATACGTCCCACTGCTGAGCACGGGCCTCCTCTACAACTGAGAGGGTTTAGGCCTTAGTCCACCACGCTGGCCTAATGCGGGTTGGCGGACACACACCTACGAAATTCCTAAGAAGATTTAGGTGTGCAGGTTTTATCACGATGTTTTCCTTCACCGTTAAAGTCGGTGATAATTCATTGTGAATACACATATGACTTCGAAAAGTCAGAGGTGTGTGCCTGGGGTATGAACCTGCGACCGCCGAGATTCTCGACCGCGCGCCTAAACCTCGAGGCCATCACTGCGTTTTGCTTTAGCATCGATATAAAATGAATCTTATCGCTAAATAGTGTGACATATGTATGTTCAAGAGTTTAAAAAAATGAGAGGAGAGTAATAAAAATCAGCAAGAAAAAGAAAGATTGTCCAAATATATGGATTTGACCCACGAGATTACCGACATGTTGCATGTTGACTCAGACATCATTGGGCAGCGGCCCATAGACGACACGAATATCGAGTCGTAACTGCGAATGGATTCAGAAGGAGCCCAGATTCAGAAAGCAGTGTTATTAGACACAGCATGTATCGTAAGAGGGTTATAACTCCTAACCACCAGTGGCTCGGGTCTTGGCCGTTGGTATCGGAGGGTGTATATTTTTGAATGTATTTTTTTTTATACTGACACGGCAAAGTGACTCCACTGTACCTGATGGTAAGCACAGTGGAATCCAAAAAATTTATACTGACCAGCGAGAAACGATATGGTCACCCGCTGGTCGACACAATCATGCCGGCCTGCACAAATGCTTCTAACTATATTGTAAACAAACAAACAGCCCCTTGGCGCAGTTGGCTAGACACCAGCTTGCGAAACGAGAGGCCGCGGGTTCGATCCCCGCACCGAGACAAATGTTTGTGTGATCCACAAATATTTGTTTCGGGTCTGGGTGTATGTGAGACCGAAAAGTCTCTCGTAGTTTCTGATACCCACGACACAAGACTTGTATCTTAGTGTGGGATCAGAACTATGTATGTGACTGTTGGGTGAATTTATTTATTATTTATTTATATTAAAATTAAGTGTACAAACCAGCAAAAATACTGTTTACGTGTTCCCTAAGATGCTCTCATTCTAGCTGTACATAAACGAATACATTCGTTAACAAACTTTATAAAACACCAGTAAAGTCATTAGTAGCTACAATGACAACTGTATTACTGTCCTACGGTTAATTCTCTTCTGTTATAGGTATATAAATATCCTACAAATTGAAAATAAGGATTTAATTTTGAATTTTTGGCAATATAAAATTTGCATATCGATCTCATTCGCAAAAAAACTTTATTAACGGTTTTTTTACATTGGCGTCAAAAGCATTCAATTTACATACGTACATAAACTCACGCCTGTATTACCCGAAGGGGTAGGCAGAGGTGTATTTCTGCACCCACATTTCGCCAGGTATGAATCAGTCCCACGTAATAGGGGGCGAGCCTATTGACGTTTTTCTTGCACAATTCCAGACTCCGTGCTGCTACTGAGAATTTCCTAATGGAAAAATCCAATAACACTTTGCCCGACCAGGGAATCGAACCCAGGACCTCAAGATCGCACGGGATATACTTGTACCGCGAGACCACGAGGCAGTCACACACACACATCATACCTATCTGTAAGATACATAAAAGTTACATACTTCCTGTCGCGTCGATTTTCTTCTTAAGAACGTTGATCATCTGCTTATTGACGTCAATCATGAAGGGCACCATGCCTCGCTAGTGAAAGCAGGACTCAAGGTCGAGCGCATGTCTTTCCATTCTTGACCTGAGGACATAATGGTTTGTAAGGTAATCCACTTAAAATTGTAGTGTTACGGCACTATCATTATCCAATAATATTACAAGATTAATGTAATTTAAAATAAATCTATGCTATATCATAAGTATTTTGTACTGTTTTACACAAATATGGATAAAGAACTATTGTCTTGTGTGATATTCAGTAAGAATTTCACGGGACTCTCAATTTCGTAATGACTATTTTCTATTCTGCAACTGACATAGTTTTCATTCGAAAAACCCACAAACTTTTCTTAACTCAATTGTTGAACCTTGGACTCTTATGCCGCAGTCCAATCAGGCAGTAGATGATTCATCATCAATCATCATCAGCCCATATACGTTCCACTGCTGAGCACGGGCCTCCTGTAAAACTGAGAGGGTTAAGGCCTTAGTCCACCACGCTGGCCTAGTGCGGGTTGGCGGACTACACACCTAAGAAATTCTTAAGAACCATTAGGTGTGCAGGTTTCCTCACGATGCTTTCCTCCACCTTGAAGGGGCACAACCAGTGTGATAGCCTAATCAATGGCAATTTTTGGGAATTAAAATATAAAAAAATCTCCAGTATGATTTGTTTTAAAATTTTAAGTGTAATTAATACATATTTATATAATATACAGTATTTTTTTAAGATTTTTTTTAAATATTTTCCGAGTTACACGTGATCTCCGACGGCGCCAAAAAAAGGTTCTCCACTGCTGGAGTGATTCCCACCTTCTCTATGGATGAAACCTAAAGAAACTTCTCGTTAAACTAGAAGATATTATCCGTACGATGATCCTCGGTCGAAAAAAATATCAATAATTGACAAAATAGCGGCGTTTTAAAGAAAAGGTGAATTTTGCCCAAAATTTTAGTAGTTTTTGCCAAAATTCGATTTTTGATCAGATCAAAAAACTGGAGGGTATGAAAAAACAATATACAAAAGATGCAGAAAAATTGGTAGTGATCGTATCATTTGTCTTTGAGTAATCACTCAAGCAAATTCGAAAAATGCTGTTTTAAGAATAATGCGTTTAAAGATAAAATTATCGTTTTCACTGTTATAAATGAATTAATATCATACTTACATACTTTTTTTTTAAATGGTTGAAAGAGACAGAAGACTCCGAAGAATATCTCAGGTACACTAATACAACAATCTAACTGCCGAGCTGCTACTCTTTCAATAGCTGTAACTCAAAAACTATTAAAAATATTGATTTGAAATTTTAACTTTTTAATTTTTCAAGGTATAAGTACTTAACCTATTGAAATATGAAAAAAAAATTGAAAATTTCACACTGGTTGTGCTTCTTAAAGTGAGTCATAATTGGCCTCCCCCGAGGAACCGAAAAGGGGAGATTAAGGCGCTTTCCTCTCGTAAAAAAAGAAGACTGAGTACTTTTTATAGTTTTACCTTTGAGTGAGAACAAATTTCTTCCAAACAGTGGATCGACAGTATCATCAACCATGGAATTGTGGTCTACGAAATGCTCAAAGTCCTTGATGGCAACCTTCTTAATGAGCTCAAGGTCTCGAAGAATGATGCTAGGCCGGAACAGTTCATATCTGCCAGTGAATCTGTAACAAAAAACAAAAAACATTTAATATTTTTAAGGCTGCTACTAACTTTGTCTATTTTATTTTATTTTTATTTTATTAAAATTGGTCTCCAAACTAAGATTACACATGACATGCTTAAACTAACATATTAAAAAGAAAACTTTGTGCATCTTATAATAGGACGACACAGCTTGCACAATTTACAGGAAATATAATCAGATATAAAATTTAAGAATAGAAGAAAATAAAAAAGAACTTAAAATCATAACAAAACATAACATTTTAACAAAAATCGTGGATATAATTAAAAATAATGCAATAACAGACAATAGAGAAACAAATGAAATCAAATAATTAATAATCAAAATAACTTAAATATAAATAAAATAAAATTAAAATTAAATGCTACTAAAATTAAACAACAAAATATTATAGACTATTTACATTACATAGAATTATGTATGAGGCGTCAACACTTAGATCATTAGCTAGTGTATTTGTAATAAGTCGTCTATATTTATATTGATAGAAATCACAATGACAAAAAATAAAAAAATAATATCTTACGCACAAAAGTAGGTCACATGCAAATAATTTTAACAGCAGTCAACTAAATTATTATAAGTGGATAGCAATATAAATTATGACTCATCTTAGACGAGTGAACACCCCGACGGTTGACGGGCGAGAGAGGCCCCGTTCCCGCGTGGCAATGCCTTATATAGACATTACCGCCATCTTGTTACGTTCGGATCTCCCAATAATAAATAAATAAAATACACCCAACAGTCACATGCATAGTTCTGATCCCACACTAAGATACAAGTCTTGTGTCGTGGGTATCAGAAACTACGAGAGACTTTTCGGTCTCACATACACCCAGACCCGAAACAAGTTTTTTACGAGCGGTGATTATTTTTCAGTAGAGAAGGGATGACTGATAATGTTAAGCCCGGGTATCTACCAAAAATCTTTCTCAGGCAAACCAACTCTGTGGCCATTACACACATTATAGGCGGTATTTATATCCGTAAAATAAAAACGAGCGAAACTATTACCTATGCAAATCTACGTTAAGACGACCGAAATCTAATAGGTTGCAATGAGATGAATTTTGCAAATGAAATCTGAAATGTCATCTAATTTTAGGACGCCAAACAGAAACCTCCGCTCTAAGACAATTATTTTGTAAATAAAAATAAATCAAGTATCTTAGTAAAACCTTTCTTTTCGAAGTAAGTGAAGATGTCAATATGTATGCTAGGGTTCAAATTCACAAGTTACGTATTAAGCACATTTGGAGTTGGCGATAAAATTTCAGCGCTCCCAAGCCTTTAACACATCTACGAGTATATGACCAATATAAGTGGAGTAATAAAATTTTATGTATTTTGCTTCAGCACGTGGCGAAAATAGGCGGTAATGAGCACATCTGTATAACTTCCGGGAATTACCTTATATTATATTGTCTTGATAAAACCTTTTTTTTTGTAAATTAAACATAAATTTTTTTTGTAAATTGCACATTATGCTACACTTGGAGGGTTTTCATTACAAATGCGAGTGAGAAAGTGTGGTGTCCATAACAAGGTGTGGCAAATGAAGGCTTGCGTGTAAATATATAGAAAAAAGTTTACCTTTCTGCGTGAAAAAGTATAATTGGGTTTTTCCATTAGAAGCACGCATGTAGAAGATAATGGTAAAACAGATGTGTTTGGACAACGAGAAATAGGCATGAATATAAGACATATGTACTCGTATGTCTTAATGTATGCACTTTGGTTTTGAGGACTCTTTATAATGTACCCTTTTAAAATGAATCATTGGATGTTTATACCAGTGGCGGTACTTCCATAGAATCCCAAAAGCCCACCTTGCCTTACAAAATTCCGAATAACAATCTTCATTCTTTGATACTTTGTTTAATAAAACCAATTTGACATATAAATGAGAATATTCCGACATTTTATTTTATTTATTTAATATGCTTTATTGTACACCATAACAATAGAAACAACATTGTTTACTGGTCACAACTCAATAACGTAGTGACACAAATGGCGGCCTTATCGCTATCGGCAATTTCTTCCAGGCAACTGTTTGAAGCAGTGATGGCCTCGAGGTTTAGGCGCGCGGTCGAGAATTTCGGCGGTCGTAGGTTCAAACCCCAGGCACACACCTCTGACTTTTCGAAGTTATGTGTGTATTCACAATGAATTATCACTTGCTTTAACGGTGAAGGAAAACATCGTGATAAAACCTGCACACCTAAAAGTTCTTAGGAATTTCTTAGGTGTGTAGTCCGCCAACCCGCACTAGGCCAGCGTGGTGGACTAAGGCCTAAACTCTCTCAGTTGTAGAGGAGGCCCGTGCCCAGCAGTGGGACGTATATGGGCTGATGATGATGGTGATGATGAACCGTTAGATGGACTGGAGAGATCAGAAACATAGAGTGGGTGGTCAAAATTTTAGTAAATTAAGAATTGTAAAATGATGTGCGCAAAAATTACATTCAACAATTATTATAAACTAAACATAATTCAATTCACGTGAAACCACTGGTTTATACGTGCGCCTAGGACGTCCTCGATCGACTTTCCCACT
Source organism: Hemaris fuciformis (assembly GCA_907164795.1). Lineage (NCBI taxonomy): Eukaryota > Metazoa > Arthropoda > Insecta > Lepidoptera > Sphingidae > Hemaris > Hemaris fuciformis. Next base: position 723,502 of record OU015440.1, on the reverse strand, counting down.
CTTTTCTGCAGAGTAAAGCTCTTTCGTAACTCTGCAATTATTCATCCTTTCAATGAGGACAAACCATTTAAACAACTTCTCAATTTAACGTGATACGTGCGACAGAAGATATGATTTAGGATGTGCAAGGAGGTATTCGAAAGGGAAGAAGATGCGTGGATCAAGTCTTTTTTTTACGGTGCATAGCAGAGGCCTTAGCAAAACATAAGAAGATCTTCGGTGCCTTTATCGATATAACTAAGTAATAATAGGTATAACTATGGGTCAATACAATTTAGTCTCTGCACCACCCGCCAGCAAACTACACACTACACAGGATATGAAACAAAAACAAAAAAAAAAACAAAAATTAAAAATAATACCTAATACAAATCAGAGCTAATAATAATTACAGGAAAAAAAATAATAATTTAATGTAAACCATTTACAATATATGGTTTCCGAACGAAAATTGGTGTGACGTTTGTGAGCTGTCAAATTCAAGTTGACATTTAATATTAATAACAATAAACACAAAAATTAAGACCTGGACTGACGGTAGACTAATGGAAGTATCACAAACAACAACGCACACCAAGAAGTTATAGTGGACAATACAAAAGTTATAATTAAATAGATACAAGACAATAAATGCATTCATATTGATAGCGCGTAAGCATCAGTGACAGATGTTATGAAAATCCTAGCAAGGTCCGCTTAGATATCCCGCTACTTTACCGCTTTAGCTGCTGAAGGAGAAGATCTTGAAGTCTTGGGATATTTCGCTATCAAAGGATTAAGTTCATCCATCGTAGTGAGCTTGACACGGCTACCATCTGGGATCTTCACTACAATTGTGCCGTCTTGGGTCCAACAAGACCTCATGCCAAAATGATGCCGAGCTTTGGTGAAAACTAGCTGCCGGGATTTGGTTAGGAATTCCTTCACCGCAATGGAAGAACCCTTGAGCTTCGACTTGGACGTCCAGACTGAAGACCTATGTTGAACTCCAGAGAACCGCACAAGAATTGGCCGATGATGCTCCTTGCTGTGATTGCCAATTCTGTGACACTGTGTGATGTTAGATGAAGACATATCTTTTACTGCCATTGTGTTATTTATTATACCAAGCACAGTGCTAGTGCAGTCCTCTTTGGTATTCTCGGTGATTCCAAAAAAGATAAGTGTCTTACGCCGATGTCTTGTTTCAATAGTGTCCACCATACGAGCACATTCACTTATCTGTTGCCTCAAAAGCCTAAGGATATTGAACATTAGCTCTCTGAAGTCCCGGAATTCCTTGGCAACTCGTGCAACGGTGTCCTTAGAAGTGCCTCCCTGCTGCAACTTTGCTTCAAGTTCGGCCATTCTTTTGGAAAAGCATTCCTCAAGCTGAATTTGGGAGTCTTGGATGTCGCTGAGCTGAACCATTGCGGGAACTTTAATGTTTTGTGAGTGACATTTACTTGTCAAAGTAGTTGTGTAGGTGATACACTGGCAGGTGGTGTTTGTAGCTTTCTTACGTTACATAGAGTACAGAAAACAATTGTAGTGCCTTGTGACAAAGAATTGCACAATATTCACTAATATTTATAATATGTTAAATAACGATATAACTATAAATTTTGAATATATAACTTTTTGAACACAACCGTTTTTTATTTACACCTACCCACCCATTTATCGACTTAAAAAAGGCTTACGATTGTGCGGCGAGGAATGAACTATGGTCACACTATCGATGTATAGACTTGACAATCTGGTATGGGCGTTGAGGTTAAAGCTAACGGGGGTTGAATATTATTTTCCCGTTTTGCCACAATTTTCATTACTGCTCCGCTCCTATTGGTCTTATCCTAACGATGTAACGCCTGTAGCCTTACTAAATAAATGGACTATTCAATACAATTTTATTTTTATTCAAACCTGATTATTTTCTGATATTAGCGCGTTAAACAAAACAAACTTCAGTTTTGTATATAATAGAATAGATTTATGTTTTGATCGGTCATCGAAATCGTACTTTTCGCTTATCAAATAAGGCGTTGTATGACACATCAGAATTTTGATGTTTTTTTTATCGATTCACGTGATAAGTGACAGACATCAACACCGCACGTGGAACGCCTATCTAAGATAAAAATATATAAACTCGCAGAAAATTAATCGATACTTAACAAACAATAACAAAATGTTATAATGCTTGTTAATTTTAAAAACTAAATGTGTAAAATTCACATTGCCCAATGTTAAACAATTAAAAACCACTGTACAAATAAACGGCGAAGAACTGGATCCTGTTGCGTCAACCACATTTCTGGGCATTACGGTGGACGAAAAAAACTCAAAACTCCAGTGGGGTCACATTTAACAATTGGCAAGTAAATTGAGTTCAGCGGCTTATGCAGTAAAGAAGAGCAGACGTCTGACTGACGAAGAAACGGCAAGAATGGTTTACTTTAGCTATTTTCATTGCCTTATGTCCTATGGTATTCTTTTGTGGGGAGCTGCTCCGGACATTAATACTATTTTTATTTTGCAAAAAAGAGCCGTTAGGGCTATTTATAATTTATGTCCCAGGGCTTAACTTACTTAGGGAAAAATTAAAGGAAATAAATATTCTTACCGTTACTAACAGTTTATATACGAAAACCTCATGTACGTCCAAAAAAATCTTGGTCAATTTCATAAAATTTGTGATGTTCATAATAAAAATACTAGGAACAGATGTAATCTTGTACAACACGTAACTCGTCTCCGGAAAATTAATAACTCATTTATGGGGCAATGTATACGCTTCTATAATAAACTTCCGAAGGGTATTAGGGAGTTTCCTTTAAAATAGTTTAAAGAATCGATTAAAGAAAAAATATATAAAAAAGCTTATTATAAAATGACAGATTATATTGAGGATAATAAGCCCTGGGAGTAAGTTAACTGATCGGAGGTTGCTGCAATTTGTATCGTTATGACATGTATGAGGTTAAATTAAATATAATAAATAAAAATGTAATTATAATTACAAATTATTATAGAAAAAAATGACATTTCGTGTTGCTGAGAGAGTTTCTTGCCGTTTCTTCTCCACAGCGATAACACGTTTCGAAGCGGCAATAGTTTAAAAAAAAACTTAATTGACGATTCAAAAGCACTTGTAAAAGTCTATTTGAATAAAGGTGATTTTGAGTTTGAGTTTAAGGTAGCCGTCAGCTTTTAATTAGTGGTGGAGTAGAATTCTTGGTAGTGTATTCCCTCTTCCCTATAAATCCGCCTGGCTTCTTGTTTCCTAGAACTGACGCATCACAAGCGTTACTTTATTAGCTTCTTTCTCCTTTTCAATTAAGAAATTTTCAGCAGCATTAAGGAGTATGGAAGTGCGCTCCGTAAATAACTGTAGGTCTATTACGTAATGGATTATCATGATGACATGATGACAGTTTAAAGACGTTATAGAGGGAGTTTACTACTGTTCTGGGCCAGAGCCCAGAACTCAGAAGTTACTGCTTAAAATTACCTGATGGAAACCTAATAAAACTTTGCCCGACTCAAAGATTGGTCCTAAGACATCTAGATCGCACATTACACTTTTGTATCCTAGGACAAAAGTGGCAGTTGAATACTATCTCTTAGGATATTTCAGCGTGATAGAGTATGTATGTAATTAGGGAATGGATCAACGTCCCTCAGTATAAACACCCAAATACTTATCAATCGACTGGCCTCGTGGTATTGCGGCAATGTGCCGTGCGATCTAGAGGTCCTGGGTACGATGCCCGTGTTGGGCAGTGTTATTGAGTTTTTCATTAGAAAGTTCTAAATAGCAGCATGAAATCCGGAAATGTGCCCGAAAAACGGCAATAGACTCGCCCTCGAGTACGTTAAACTTATACACACCTGGCGAAATGTAGGTGCAGAAATGCACGTCTGCCTACCCTTCGGGAAATACTGGCGTGATGTCATATACATATGTATGTACATTTATCAATACACGGGGTAATTGATAACACTATCTCAAGCTTGGAGGCGTTTATATCACCGTGTGTAATAAACCGCTTAATCAGCATTAATTATAGGGACTGACGTTTTGAGGAATTTAAGTTTTAAATAGGTATATTCGGTCATGTTTTGGAAGCAAAGGTCGTCATGACACGTAATAGGTGTTGCTATCAGGCCTGATTATATTGTAATAATATTTTTTTATCGTACCTCGATCGAAAGTTCGTATTTCGACCCTAATTTCGGGGACGAAAGTGCCACATTGCCTCCCGATCAAAAGAGTGAAAAAAGTAGTGCGCAAGCTCTCAATTTCGTGCGCATGCGTACTGTTTAAATGTGTGTTTAACTGTGACACATGACACGCCCTGATGAATATATCAATATTATCCAAAAATAAATAGCTGAGCTCATTCTTTAAGTTAAATATGTTTTAATATTATTATTATTTTTATTATATATATTTTATAAATTCACATCAATAAACACGTCACGAAAATATATTATTTTGTTTACGAGTTGTTTTTAAGCAACTGGCTTGTTGCTTAGTTACACGGCAATAAAAAATTAACATTTGAATTCAAAGATTGAAGCATGCGCATTAATTATATAATTATTTTGCAATCCGGGTGGAAAGTGACAACTTTCGTCCCGCTGCGCTAAACAAAGTTGCCGCTTTCCGCCTATGTCGGACAAAAATTTAAATCTTAATCGAACTTTCGATCCTGGTATGATAAAAAATTGTATACACACAACGGGAGGAAAGTAAGACATCCTCTCCAGGGTGTCCTACTTTCTATGTCCTACCTTCCCTAGGGGTGTAATATACTATTAAATCTTAATCGAACTTTCGATCCTGGTATGATAAAAAATTGTATACACACAACGGGAGGAAAGTAAGACATCCTCTCCAGGGTGTTTGCCACCCGGGAGAGGATGTCCTACTTTCCTCCTTAGGGGTGTAATATACTATTGTCCTTCCCTTCTTATAATATGTTCTTCCCTTCTTCTATAAAAATAGAGTTCTGACTCAAGAAATTATATAAAACAGTTCTAGCTTTGTAGGTGGTGTGTCGTGTTCTCGTGCTGTGTAGGAAAGCCGATAACCCCCTGATATACCCTTTCCGCTCCTATCTCGTGTAGGGAAGGGAAAACTATGATCTAATTTCACCTCAATAATGCCTCTTGACTTTTCAAAGTACCTACATTCTTAATGAATGATCACGAACTAAAAATGGTTAAATAAAACATTGACAGGAATTTTGTAGTAAGGATCGGGTCTAGCAGTAAAACGTAGATCATGACAATAATGAAAATAGTTTTCATATTATGAATAAATTTATATCTTCTGATAATAGCGCAGAAATCGCAGCGAATTTCGTAACACAAATATAGCACCAATAAGGTTGTCTGGAAGAGATCGCATGTAGCGATAAGACCGCCTATATAATATTTTGTTTTTATTTATTTATTTTTTCATGTATTTTAATTTTATAAAGAGTTTATTATTAACACCGATTCCAATCCAAGATCTATCGATCAGTCATCAAACAGTTTTACATCGCCGCCAACAATTCATTTTTACAGCTGTTATATTTTATATCAATTACGTACCTGTCATTTGGAAATCCCTGGTATAGTTTATTCAGCTCGGTAGAGACGTGACTTTTACCCGTCGCGAGGGGAAGGACATTGCCCAGCACTGGGACAGGCTTCATGTGGCTCACTCCAGACTCGTCGAACCTGGAATACGCCTTCCTGAGGTACTGGATAACTACCACTACGAAGATCGCTAACCATATTAAGGTTATCATGATCTGGAACAAGAAGTTTAGAATAACGTCATTTAATTTTGTTTCAATAGACGTAAAGTAAAACCCGCACTAGGCCAGCGTGGTGGAATAAGGCCTAAACCCTCTCAGTTGTAGAGGAGGCCCGTGGTCAGCAGTGGAACGTATATGGGCTGATGCTGAAGGTGGTAGATGCTTTTCTCCGACTCCTAAAATTCAGTAAAACTTTGCCCGATGCGGAAATTGAAACCTGGATCCTGGATGAAGACCGCACAGTGATTAGAGCAACGAGATATTCAGTCCAGTTTTTGAAATAAATTATTGTTAATGCCAAATAGATTATATTTGGATTTAAGTTAATCTGTATAGCCTTGTGATAAAGTATGCATAATGACCTGTTTGTGTGGTAAATTCCTTACGCTCGGAAAAAACAGCTGATTACATCTTATTATATAGGTAATAGTCAATAGTTTAAAATAGTCTAAAGTGTAAAATTGACGATTCAAAAGTTGTAAAAGTCTATTTGAATAAAGATAATTTGACTTTGACTTTAAGGAATACATTTGTTTTCCGATGGGATAACGCTATGTAAAAATTCCTTGTCATACCTAGTTTAGACAATAAAATCATAAAGCTAGTTAAATTTCATACTGGCACATGCAGAAGCATATTTGGGGCATTGTAACTCAGAAGAGTTACAATGCCCCAAATATGCTAAACATCAATAAAATTTGAAAATTCAAGAATTCGTTTAAACGCTTCAAAAAAATTATAGAAGAGCTATTGTTATTATATAACAGTGTAGCGGCAAACCGCTGCCGCTCATCCGCCCGCTTGTGAATTGGGACCGCCGGCTACGCCTCAACCACACGCCGCGCCCGCACCCCGCTCCGTCGTGATCGCCGGCGCAGCGAGTGGGCATTCCGTCCGCGGTCGTCAGAAAAATAACTCACCGGCTTTCTAGTTTGCTCGCGCCTCGTTTAATATTTTTTCGCTTCGTATTTCTAACGTCTTCGTATTTACCTATTCTATTGTCTCCACTTCTTTCTTTAAATTGTTAAAACGTCTATTTTATAAATTATATCTTCGCCAAAATTGTGTGGTTTCGTTTTACTTGTATCGCGATAGCTATGTCCCCTCGCATGCAAATCGCTGACCGTACACACATGGTAGGAACGCTATAACAACTACAGTGGTGACCCCGTGAAGAATTGGATGCAACGCACCTTCGCAGCGACACAAGAAACATAATTTGTATCGAGGGTACTTTCACGTGAGTGCAAAATTTTCATAAAAATTTTGGGAATAATCGCCTACTTAATCCGTGCAGGAGTTTCGGGTGGCAAGGATGGCATCTGGGAGTCGTAGAGATAAGCATCAAGCCGTTGAAGACGAGAGGGAATTAACGGACAATGCAGGTATGACCGGTGGTCCAAGTGACACAAGCGGAAGCGATGCGGGCGTGTATCGTGTCGGCGTGAAGGTTCCTCCGTTTTGGCAGGACGAACCAGAGCTGTGGTTCGCCCAAGTGGAGAGTCAGTTTGCGCTGGCAAACATCACAACTGACTCGACGAAGTACAACATCGTAACGGGGCAGTTACCGCAGGAATACGCAAGGTACGTGAAAGAAATTTTATTGCGTCCACCCACTACCGGTAGGTACGAAAAGTTAAAATCAGAGCTCATAAAACGCCTAACCCAGTCTCGTGAGAAGAAAACCCTGCAGCTGCTGCAGCATGAGGAGCTGGGCGATAGAAAACCGAGCCAATTTCTCCGTCACTTACGCAATCTAGCCGGTCCCGAGATACCTGACGAATTCCTTCGCACAATTTGGTCCAGCCGCTTGCCACCTCACGTACAGACGGTAGTAGCCTTACAGAGGAAGGACACATTAGAAGACGTCGCAGAGCTAGCAGACAACGTAAACGACATTGTCCAGTCCAGTTCACAGGTAGCCAGCACTTCAACAGCACCTCATGACGACCTGCACCACAAGGTAGCGGAACTCACACGTCAGGTGGAGGCACTCCTGAAGCAAAGCAGACAACCTCGGCGTATTCATAGAGGTAATGGATTCCGGTCGCGTTCACGATCTAATTCCCGTCGATCAAGGTCACGTGAGAGGCCAGATAATCACCCCCACTGCTGGTACCACTTCCAATTCGGAAACAGAGCCAAGAACTGTAAAGCTCCCTGCACATTCAATTCGGGAAATGCCAACAGCAGTCACTAGTGGCCGAAAGCGACTGCTCATCTTCTCCCGGCCGCCTTTTTATTACTGATCATAAGACGAAAGTCCGGTACCTCATCGACACGGGTTCAGACCTATGCGTGTATCCGAAGTCAGCAATCAGGCGTCCTGTACAACTTGTCCAGACCAAGTACGAGCTCTACGCCGCCAATGGTACGTCAATTAAAACTTACGGTGCTATAGACCTATGCCTAGACTTAGGATTACGACGTGCATTCAAGTGGCGGTTTATCGTCGCCGAAGTCTCCAAACCAATAATCGGCGTGGACTTTCTAGGTCACTATAACCTACTTGTCGACGTGCGTAAACAAAGATTGGTGGATAATCTCACCTCTCTCTCTGTCAACGGTCCACGAATATCCTCTTCAGAAATAATATTATCCGTCAAAACTATATCCGATGACTCACCATTTCATCAACTGCTGCGCGAATACTCGGAAATCACTCGACCAGCGGGTAAGTTCGTCATGCCAAAGCACAACACTGTGCACCATATAAAAACTACCCCTGGTCCACCTGTTTTCTGTCGCCCTCGCCGCCTGGATCCCGAAAGGCTGAAAATAGCGAAAAAAGAGTTCGATGACATGCTGGAGAATGGTACTGCACGAAAATCCGAGAGCGCCTGGTCATCTCCACTTCATTTAGCACGTAAGAAAAATGATGGCTGGCGACCATGCGGAGACTATCGAGCTCTTAACGCTCGCACAGTACCAGACCGCTATCCGGTACGCCACATCCAAGACTTCGCTTATCAGCTAGCAGGTAAAAACTTCTTCAGCACAATCGACTTAATTAAGGCATATAATCAAATACCCGTAGCTCCCGAGGATATCGATAAGACTGCCATCACGACCCCCTTCGGAATGTTCGAATTTCCGTTCATGACCTTTGGACTACGGAACGCTGCACAGACGTTCCAAAGATTCATGGACGAGGTACTCAGGGATCTGGATTTCTGTTATGGGTACATTGATGATGTATTGGTCTTCTCGGAGACAGAAGAAGAACATAAAAACCATCTCCGCATACTTTTCAAAAAGTTATCAGACTACGGCATATTAATCAACACAGCGAAATGCGTATTCGGTCGCAAAGAGGTCGATTTCCTCGGATACTCTGTATCTGCAAAAGGGATCCAGCCTCTAGCTTCAAAGGTGCAGGCCATAGAGAGTTTCCCAGCGCCGAAAACCATCAAGGAGTTGAGACGGTTCCTAGGAATGACCAACTTCTACCGCCGTTTTCTCCCGAACGCAGCGACCCTTCAAGCACCTCTCAACAGCCTGCTCGCCGGACCTAAGGTAAAAGGCTCGCATCCCGTACAATTCACAACGGAGCAGCAGGAAGCATTCGAGAAGTGTAAGGCAAGTCTCAGCAAAGCTGCACTTTTAGCTCACCCGGATGCCTGCGCCGAGTTGGCCGTGCAAACAGACGCGTCTGACGTTGCGATTGGAGCGGTTCTCCAACAACGATCTGGTCAAACTTGGCAGCCCCTGGCCTTCTTCTCCAAGAAACTTAGCCCGTCACAAAAGAAATATAGTCCATACGATAGAGAGCTACTGGCTATATACCAGGCCATACGCCATTTTCGATATATGGTAGAAGCGCGCGTCTTCTCTATATATACGGACCATAAACCCCTGACATTCGCCTTCAGCACCAGACGGGACAATTGCTCTCCGCGTCAATTCAGATATTTGGACTTCATAGGGCAATTCACGACTGACATCCGATATATCGCTGGTCGAGAGAACATCATCGCAGACGGCCTATCACGAATAGAAGCAGTAAGTGACCATCCATTTGATTACAGATTACTAGCCGCAGCCCAGCAAAGTGATCCTGAACTCCTGGAGCTGCTCGAGAACGGAAGCACCCTGAAACTAAAAAAAATCAGGACTCCGTTCTCCGACACACCTGTCTACTGCGACGTATCGACCCAGCAGATGAGGCCATACATCACACCAGGGTTCAGGAGACAGGTGTTTGACTTACTCCACGGCTGCAGTCACCCCGGTGTCAAATCTTCAATTAAGTTGATCACAGAGCGATTTGTCTGGCCCGGGGTCAGGAGAGACTGCAGAGTATGGGCGAAAGGCTGCACACAATGTCAAACCAGTAAGGTCCACAGGCACACAACGGCACCTCTCGCCGAATTCCACTTACCTGCGGCGAGGTTCCGCCACGTCCACATGGACATCGTAGGGCCCTTACCCATTTCTGAGTGTTACAGGTATTGCCTCACCATCGTCGACCGCTTCACCCGTTGGCCGGAGGCGTACCCACTGCGCGACATCACAGCAGAAGCTTGCGCATCCGCCTTCGTCTCTGGCTGGGTAGCACGCTTTGGCTGCCCGGAGGTTATCACAACCGACCGGGGCCGCCAATTTGAATCTCAGTTGTTCAAGAACATCACAGTGCTGGTTGGCGCCAGTCACCGCACCACTACAGCTTACCATCCTGCAGCAAACGGATTAGTCGAGCGATTCCATCGACAACTGAAGGCCGCCATCACCTGTCACGCAACATCAAGCTGGACAGAAGTTCTTCCCCTGGTACTCCTTGGCATCCGCAGCGCCTGGAAAGAGGATCTGAAGGCGTCCGCCGCGGAACTGGTATACGGTGAACCACTACGATTACCAGGGCAATTCTTCTCCAACGCGCCAGATGTCACGCCAGACCTCACCGACTTCTCCAGTCGTCTCCGCAACCACGTCAGTAGACTTGCTCCACAATCAACGTCGTGGCACAAGAACAACAAGACTTTCTACATACCAAAAGCCCTCAGCACTGCCACACATGTCTTCCTACGCCAGGGTCCCGAAAGAAAAACCTTCCAGCCAGCATACCTTGGGCCATACAAAGTCTTACGGAGAGGAGCTAAGTCATTTGACATTGACGTAAAGGGAAAAACACAGACTGTGACGATCGACCGACTCAAGCCCGCATACATCGTCTGTGACCCATCATCACCGGAGCCTCCAGCCAAAATAGTAGACCCAGCATCAACCTCGACCCACGAGCACAATGGATCTACACAAAAAAAAAAAACAAAAAGCGGACGAGTAGTACGATTTCCAGACTACTATCGACCATCAGACTAATGGTCTCAGCGGGGGAGTACTTGTAGCGGCAATCCGCTGCCGCTCATCCGCCCGCTTGTGAATTGGGACCGCCGGCTACGCCTCAACCACACGCCGCGCCCGCACCCCGCTCCGTCGTGATCGCCGGCGCAGCGAGTGGGCATTCCGTCCGCGGTCGTCAGAAAAATAACTCACCGGCTTTCTAGTTTGCTCGCGCCTCGTTTAATATTTTTTCGCTTCGTATTTCTAACGTCTTCGTATTTACCTATTCTATTGTCTCCACTTCTTTCTTTAAATTGTTAAAACGTCTATTTTATAAATTATATCTTCGCCAAAATTGTGTGGTTTCGTTTTACTTGTATCGCGATAGCTATGTCCCCTCGCATGCAAATCGCTGACCGTACACACATGGTAGGAACGCTATAACAACTACAACAGTATTATCTCACATATCTGATTATTTATTTATTGAATACGAGTACTAACAGCTATATCTTAATATATTTTAGTCTATTTTCTTGAATAACCTGGAAACTATTTTTTTAATTACAAAAAAAAATATTTCCCCCCAAAAATGACCCCCATGTACAGAATTCATCTAGTCACGTCACACCTCTGCGTTTGGGTCACAGAAATTGATATGACAGGGGAAGAGGTCGCTATAATCTTATACTTAAAATCACAGTGGAGATAGATAGCAACACCCCCTCCTCTTCTGCCAACACGATCGTTCCGGATTAGGCAAAAGTTTGGAAGTGGGTAAAAGGTAGAGGGTAGTTGAGGTTTGTGCCAGGATTCAGAGATCAGGATGGCATATACATTAGCATCTACAAAAGTCTCAGACAGTTCGCTATAGTGACTCGCTACGCTCTGTGCATTAATGTGACAGACGTTCAAGAGCTTGCTGTTGTGTTGGTTAAAAGTTTGGCGTAATAAATCACCCAGCGTATCAGTCACAGAACAAAAACTGCTATCATTGTTTGAAGAATGATAATTACTAGCGGAATAAAAGGATTCATCATCAGATATCATTATGTCTCATAAATATCATATATAACTACTGCAATATAATATATCGATAAAACAAGCTTTAAAAACAATATAAAATAAAATACCTATATAAAATAAATTATATACATAAATAAAAAAATAAAAATAAAAACGTACCAACTATTGTTTTCTTCAATCTCTGCACCACCCGCCAATATAAAAAAACGATAAAACAAAATAACGATAATAACGAAGAACTAAAAACAAAACGTAATTACATAACAACGATTCTGAACGCAACATTAACACTATAATATACATACATACATAAACTCACGCCTGTATTCCCCGAAGGGGTAGGCAGAAGTGCATTTCTGCACCCACATTTCGCCAGGTATGTATCAGTCCCACGTAATAGGGGGCGAGCCTATTGCCGTTTTTCGGGCACATTTCCAGACTCCGTGCTGTTACTGAGAATTTCCTAATGGAAAAACTCAATAACACTTTGCCCGACCCGGGAATCGAACCCAGGACCTCTAGATCCCACGGCACATACTTGTACCGCTAGACCACGAGGCAGTCTATAATATCTGGATGACATATGGGGTAGATGGAAAAAAAATAATAAAATTAGTAAAAACAAACAAAAACACAAGACTAGCGCAGTACACAACTTGAATGGCACTGAGATATACGCGTTTCGTATACTCGCATGAAGCTAAGTTTTTCGCGGTTTCGCGTTTAAATTCGAGGTCCCTGAGCGATCAGTGCCGCGTTTGGTCGCATGCATTGTGGTGTTTGTTGCCTTTTTGTGCTTTTGTGACAGTGCGTTGTATTCCTACAGTGTGGTGATTTTCACGATGTCATCTGCAATTTTCACTACGATTTGTTGTCGAAGTAACCGCAGCATATTGAACATTAGTTCTCTGAATGTTCTAAACTACTCGGCTACGCGTGCAACGGTGTCCTTAGCAGGTACTCCGGTTTGAAGCTGAGCTTCAAGTTCACTCATCCTCGTCGCAAAACAGTCCTCCAGCCTGCTCTGTGCTTCCTAAATGTCAGCCAGTTGAGCCATAGCGGTTAAGGTAAGATTTGTTGTTTTACGTTAGGTTTTGTCCGTGTATGTGCCGGCAGGTGGTGTATAAATTATGTTTTAGTCACATATGAGTGATACACAACTTTTTTACGAAGTCGTAAAGTATAAATATACTGAAAATTAATTAAAATTGTGAATTCAAAATCAGTCGATTTACGGACACGTCTATACGTTTTGACACGCAACGCCAAAAAAAAATCTATAATTTATAATTCTATAATAAGGGTTCCGTTTTTTTCGGACGTACGGAATCCTAAAAAGGCTTAAACACTAGGTACACCTTCGCCTTTTCAAATTTATGAGTGAATTCATAGTGAAATATCTCATTCTTAAATGGTGAAAGAAAGCATCGTAAGGAAACCTGCACACCTAAAATTACTTCACACGTTGTCACGTTGCTGGTGCGCAGTCCACCAATCCGCACTAGGCCAGCTTGGTGAAATAATATTTCGCAAATTAAGTTAATGGTAAAAGCTCGTACGTGATCAAAAGATATAGAATTAACATCATAGACAATGCAATAATTATTACTGCAAAAATACAGTCATGAGACATTGCTGCTATCCTTACTTCAGGCTCTAGATTAAAATGAATTACTCGCTATTTAGTGAGAAGAAGAAAAACATCGTGAGGAAACCAGCACACGATTTTTTTTTATCTAAATTGTGTTGTCTGTTAATATGCACTAAGTCAGCGTGGTAGTTTAATGCCTAACCACGCTCTGTTATTGACGACGCCCGTGCACAGCAGTGTGACGTAAATATATGGGTTGATATAGAAACACCAGAACATCATTATCAGCCCATATACATCCCACTGCTGGGCACGGGCCTCAATCTAGGCTAAAAAGCTCGGCATTGTGATAAAACAGCATTTTTTTTTCCTAAAATGTAAAGAATTTCCTTGCTTTTCCTAACTCTAGTACCTATGCACTTGAATGTATTTGAAAGTGGTTATTTAATTACTGACTGCCTCGTGGTCTCGCGGTACAAGTATGTGCCGTGGGATCTAGAGGTCCTGGGTTCGATTCCCGGGTCGGGCAAAGTGTTGGGTTTTTCCATTAGGAAATTCTCAGTTACAGCACGGAGTCTGGAAATGTGCCCGAAAAACGGCAATAGGCTCGCCCCCTATTACGTGGGACTGATACATACCTGGCGAAATGTGGGTGCAGAAATGCACCTCTGCCTACCCCTTCGGGGAATACAGGCGTGAGTTTATGTATGTATGTTATTTAATTAAGAATTTCGCCTAGCCACACTCCCGCGGTTTCCAGTAGTTTCATTCCCTCATTCGTATAAAAATATTTTCGCATCGCAAAATCGACTGAAACGCACTTCATCGTATCGGTGTCGTGTCGTCTAGTGGTTGTCGAAGCAGTCGTTATTTTAACCAATCCTAACGAGGGAAAACAGTACCGTTTGCATATAAATGATTAATATTTAATACCATTCTTATTAAAAATACACTCCTATCTTTATTGTCGTATTCCGCCAGCTGAAATGTGTTTTAGCTAAAAGCTAGTTATTGTTTTTATACATATTTTCGTACTTCATTTTTTTTTATACATATGTTAGGACTTATTAACCAATTACCGTAAACTTATAAAGCGAGACCAATGAAGCAATTGAGCAGTAAATTCTTCTGAATACGAAAACAAATAGTAATTTTCCTTGTAATCAGTACCGTCTGTTGCGCCTGTAGAACGAAACGTAGCAATTAAATCGGCGTCACTAACAAGGCATCCCGCCGAGCCGTGCCTACACAGTAATAATATTGTTCCATATCTACCTGTAATTAAGGAGCCCTAAGAAACTAGCTCTGCAGTCGATGGCGATAATATATTTATAGTTTGTCGCGGTATCGGTAAAGTTATATATATTTTTTTTTTTTTTTTTTTTTTTATTCTGGCACGGCAAAGTGACCCCATTGCACCTGATGGTAAGCGCAATGGAGTCCAGAAAAAGTGCCGACCAGCGAGAGATGATGGTCTCCCGTTGGTCGACACAATCATGCCGGCCGAATACCTCTTCACCTTATTGTGAAGAAGTTTGGGGGACTATCAATCATGGCGATCAAAGGACCGACCGCGACAAACCGGCCAAAAAATGCCGGCACGGTCATCCTTTCACCATGATTGAAGCACCCCCGAAAACCGGATATACACTGGCTGATCCCGGAACGCGGCACACTTGCATGTGCCACTATGGCGGGTTTTACGCCCTGTGTACGGTGGTCGCCATCCGGGCGGATACGAATATTTAATTAGTTTATGTTTAATATAGGCGACTTAAGAGCGTAATTTGAGCAAAAACAGTACTATTCGAACCCCTTAAAATTGATGAAAGACTCGTCGTATTGTGTTGTTTTTTTTACTCATTCCTCTGGTATTGTGGGTGTCCATGGGCGGTGTTGACCACTTAACATCAGGTGGCTCACTAGCTCGTTTGCCTCCTTTCCCATAAAATAATAATAATAAAAAATCGTACAAAACAGTAATAGTTATTGAATTATAATCTTAATAGTTGTGAAGAACATTTTAAGGTTTTTGTGTTTTTGATAAGTAACAACATAACTGAACGAAGGTTTTATATTTATTCAATTTTAGAGTCATTTTCAAGGCTCAAAATACGGGTTAATTTACTTAAATATCATATTTAATCAAAATACTGCCTCGTGGTCTCTAGAGGTGTGCCGTGGGATCTAGAGGTCCTGGGTTCGATTCCCGGGTCGGGCAAAGTGTTATTTGGTTTTTCCATTAGGAAATTCTCAGTAACAGCACGGAGTCTGGAAATGTGCCCGAAAAACGGCAATAGGCTCGCCCCCTATTACGTGGGACTGATACATACCTGGCGAAATGTGGGTGCAGAAATGCACCTCTGCCTACCCCTTCGGGGAATACAGGCGTGAGTTTATGTATGTATGTATGTAATCAAAATAAAATGTTGTTGAATTGGAAATATCCCCAAGCAAATACATAGTTATAAAAAAAGGCATTCGAAATATTGAGAAATTACTGTCAATACAGTATTTTTTTGACCGACGTATGATACTTAATTTAATAAAACAAAAACTTTTTATAATAGCATAACGTGTACTTAAAAATTTGCAATTTTTGTTTATATCCTTTTTCTTCGGGCAGTTCTCGGACCAGGATGAGCGACTTGACCATTACGCGTTCGAAAAAGCAATCCTTGTAATATTACATACTACATGTGATTTGTAATTAACTGATCGTAATTGGTAGAGTGTACAACGTCATTATTTTATTCTAACATCACCTAAGGTTCGACTGTCAGAGAATGCCTCAGGCATTAAGTCCACCTTTACATATATTGTATGAAGGGTAAATAAATAAATAAATAAATAAATTAATTAATCTTTATGTCTTTGGTTCGCTTCACGGGCCAGGTAAATTATTCTTGGGTTTTTCCAGTAGGAAATTCTAGTGTGGAAATGTACCCAAAAATCGGCAATAAAGTCAAAGTCAAAATCACCTTTATTCAAATACACTGTTACAAGTGCTTTTGAATCGTCACTATTAAGTTTTTTTTTAAACTATTTCCGCTTCGAAATGTATCATAGGTATCGCTGTGGAGAAGAAAGTGCTGATACTGTGGAGCATGTATCTGTAATTATTTAATACTTTTACGACTTTAACATCATTGTACCTTTATAATTGGATGAGTTAACGTTCTCCAGCTTAGTATAATTTTTATATTTTACAATTCACAAATAATATGAGCAGTTTAAATTAAATATTACGCATTAGTGTGGATGTATAATGGTTTACGGCGCTCGTACGCCAAAATTCTCTACAATTATTTTATATAGATATATTTTTCCTGTAAAATGCGCTGGAAATGAGTTATTATCAAAAAAAAACTGATTTTGGGCGCTATTTTTCCAAACCGACGTGCATGTATGAAGAGGATAATGTCAGTGGAGGAAGCGAAAGAGGTGTGTTTGGATCGTGGCATTTGGCGCTCTATAGTCTCTGCCTACCCTAACGGGAGACAGGCGTGAGTTTATGTATGTATGTATGTATGTATTTTTCCAATATGGCGGCGCGAGCGACAAACATACGAGGTAACAAAGTTGAAATTCGGAAAGAGCACATCAAAATCTATAAAATTGGCAATATATAACCTCTATTTTTTTAACCAAATGACTGTACTATACTAGTATTTTGAAAATGTAGAATCATATCATAATTAAACCGACTTATTCCACGAACATTACGTAATACTCATATCTATTACGCAAGACCCAAAATTTTTTTGTTTGTTTTTAGTAGATACACAAAAATTATACAAATATATTTTATCATACAAAATGCTCGTGTAAATAATTAGCAAAGATATGGCTGCACTATTTTACCAGACGATGATAAGGTGAAGTTAAAGGTTATGCAAGACGATAAAGTTATTTTATCTAAATTGTAATGTCTTAATAGGATTTGTACGTGAATTATTTCAACAAACAACCTCTGTAATTCCTGTTGTTAGTCCCGTGCAAATTGCACCTTTTGGTGTTTCAAATTTGCATATAAGACGATTATTCCACCCGCTCTGGGTACACTTTGTCCGCGGAGATTCCGTCCACGTATAATTACATTTAAAATTGTAGAGCATGTTTATGGAATGTAACTGTTGTACTGACGCTTTCGTGGCTGAAGACGAGAGAACTGATGATATTTCTTGCCATGGTTTGACAAACGGGCAAGCTATTATAATATAAATTATTTATAGATACCCGTTCGGCATAAAAGTCAGGAAGATGACATAATGTTGTCTGAAACATGTTGACTTTTAGAGCTCAGCAAAATGTTGTCTTTTCGATAACTTTTTGCCGATGTCATTTTAAAGCAATCTCAATGATAACTAAATGATGACTTTTCGAGGACTTGTGTTGGTATCTTTATGACATCAAAGGGATAACTTTCCAATGTTTTTGTAATGACCTTCTTACTATCAGCTGATTTTTATTTATATTGTGTTCCCAATGAAGTAGGACTAGGAAACCTATGGAAATGAAATGTCAACAAAAAATGCGTGCCACTGTGACGTCATCTGTGCGCTGTGTTATATAGCAATGTCTTAGTTATTTTGATTTATAACACGACTTTTTGACAACACAAGTACCTGCTGAACTGACTGACAATGACATTTGGTGCGCTAAACATGGCGGATTTTCGGCCTCATTAGGTATTTACGTATATTCATGGTTCACTTTGTGTACGCACTGAAATACTGTTATATTGTTTTCCTGCGAGTTACAGTGCTGAGTTAGAACGAGATAGATATATGTTTTAGTATGTGCCTTCAAAATGGATGCTATTTGTATAAGCAATTGTATGTATACTAGACTATAGAGCAATATGTCGTGTCCCTATTATAGAGGTCTATGCATCCGAATTCGTTCGGCATTGCTAAGTGTTTTTTATTCAATTATTACAACATAAACGTATTATTTTTGACTTATCATACTGGTTGAAAATATAATTAATAGTCTGTGATTCTTATTATTCAATTAGTTATCAAGAATTAAATTGCCGAACAAATAAACTTGTAAGTATGAATATAGGTTATAAACACATTTTTTCATATTTTATAACTAATTAAATTATATAAAATTGTTGTAACACGATGCTTGTCGCTATTTCAATTAAATGCAGTTAAAATATTTAACTTTTTAAATTATTACTAACTTTAAACATTTGTATACAATTTTGTTAATTTAATACATACATAGATGATTTGGTTAATTAAAAAAAAACTCATTAGCATCGTCTTTGTAAAAGTGTCAAATAAAATTTAGAATGCGCTAAAATTTAATGAATATTTTCAATTTCTGATTTGATATTTTTTTTAGGATTCAACACAAGATGTATTACGTAGTTTTTTGGGATAAAACGTCTGCAGTCATACCTGCATCATGGGTAGATTCAGATTCTCGAACTTTTAAGTGGCCGAAAACAAAAAATGCTAGCTTACTAATTATTCGAGCTGATAACCCTAAAGATAATTGGATCACTTATAATTATGTTCGACTCAGCGGTCCATTTGGTAAAATTATTTATACTATTCAGTAAAATATGTAGTTCGTTGATCAGGAATAATTGGTTAAAATCTCTTCATGCATTTTTGTACTTTAACTTTCAAATATGGATATGCAAATATTTGCAGTAACTCACTATTGGCTCTTAATTATCTATATTACATCATACCTTATATCAATAGTGAGATAATAATTAATAAAACTATCATTATTTTTTATAACAGAGGCATTTAGATGCCCTAAATCTGTCCACAAATGATGATGAAGGTTTTGCTGCTATTAAAACAAATAAAAAATTAGAAATGGTAGACAAAGGAAAAAGAAACTGCAATAAACCTTTACGCTATTGTGATACGGAAGATGAATCGACGCCTATACAAAAAAGTAAGGATCATTAGTTTGAATTAAATTGTAAACTTTAATATTGCATGAAAATTGAAAAGAAAAATTAATAGTATTTGTTTTACCTTTACCTAAAATCTTTTATATAATAATTCTAATATTAATTTTATTTATTGTATAGAAACTAAAAGTAGAAAGAGGATAATATCATTGTCAAGTTCTTCTGAAAATGAGGGTATGAAACAAATAAAGTTGTTCAATTATATTATATATAATTATTTTGTTCCTTACTAATAAAACACTTTATTTTCAGATAGCGGAATAAATAATATACCAATACCACCTGCCACGTACGTGAGCCAAAAGAATCAGCAACCACCACCAACATTTAAAACTCCTATATCATCTCATCATAGTACAAGTGAAAATCCAGTCAAGAGTTCACATTCAACTTATAAATCTATGAGCTCTTTTAATAATACCAATGAGAATAATACTGATAATGATTTAGTTGAGATTCCGCCTGCAAGTTTATCACAAGATCCTGATTCTTTTCGGAAGGATGGTGCTCAGTCTCCTCGTTTAAATAATGACTCCGATAGTATTGGTATGGTGGAATTAAAAAAAAAAATTTTCCTTTGTTAATTTTATTTTATCAACTTAATTTAAATTTTATTTATCAGAAAATCTTCGAGATTCATTGAACGTACCTCCGCGTGCAATACCTTAGATAAGAAGTATCAAGAAATCCAGTAATTTAATTTTATCCCATTAATTTTTTTTAAATACTTATATCACTTTTTCTAATTTTTGTCTTGTAAAATTATTATTTTACAGATATTCCGATTAGAATCATCGGGGATCACTCTCGTCAATCAAGCATTAAACAACCGTCTCCTCCCCCTATTCAACCTCTTGTAGAACTTAAAGATGATGACCAGATGTCTTTGCCTGGTGCAGATACTCATGGTCACGGCTGTCGTCGTAAGTATTAATCCAGTAATAAAATGTTCAGATTTTTACTTGTATTATCACTATCATACATTTTTCAAAAACTTTCAATATTCATGTTTGGACAGGAAAATTAAATTAGTTTAATCGTAAGGTAAAAGCCCCAATAGATGCTCATGTACCAGTAAATGATCACTCCATGTACTTGTATATCTATATTCACAAATATAGATACATAAAGTGATCATATACTGGAACATGAGCATTTATTAGGGCTTTCACCTTAATTGTAACATTATACATTCAAAATTATGTAAAAAAATTATTAATAACTTTATACATAATTCTATTTTTTCAGAAACAATGTTACAAAAGTGGAGTGCCTCTGATAAAGAGAAAATTGAAAAAGTTATCAAATCATGGTTTCAGCATGCTGGCGATCGCCTTAAATAACTTAAATAATTATAATAATTACTTGAGCCGTAAAAGTATTTATAATTTTAATAATAAGATTATTTATATTGGTTCGTAATATCGTTATTTAATTTATAATTACTTGAGCCGTAAAAGTAGGATTTATAATTTTATTGATATGTAATATCGTTATTATTCATTGTGTTATCAAATAAACAATAATTAAACCTATTTTCCATGTCAATTTTAATTTTTCACTAGCCCCTTAATTTTAACATAAAAACGTTAACTTTATGATCTCTAGAAAATGTTATCTTTCTGATATCTTTTTAATGATCTCTAAAAGATGTCACAAAATGGCTCATAAGAGAGCTTTATGTTAACTTTATGTTGACTTTTTGATTATCATTTCTGATATCAGATCTTGAATAATGTTAACATTAAGAGAACTTTATGCTATCTTCTTGCCGAACGGGTAGTGCATCTTAGCAATAGGAGACTTTTCTGTTTCACAAACACCCAGACAATATGTGGGTCACACACGTGTTACGCCCTGTTACGTACTTGGAGAGACACCAACTTGTGAAACAGAGGCCGAAGGTTCGATCCCCGCACCGAGACAAATGTTTGTGTGATCCACGAATATTTGTTTCGGGTCTGGGTGTTTGTGAAACCGAAAAGTCTCTCGTAGTTTCTGATACACACGACACAAGACTCGTATCTTAGTGTGGGGTCAGAACTATGAATGTGACTGTTGGGTGTATTTATTTATTATTTATCTTGTCCATACACTCGTATGGCATTTTGACCTAATACTGATCATTAAAGTACTGCGCTGCAGAGGCTTAGGAATGAATTAAAACAATATTCCAAGCAGACGTATGTAATTGTACGTAGATGCGGGCAATAGCCACTGTAATATGGTTATAAGATAATCAAACAATATTTATGTATTGTAATTGAATTTATTCTAATTATCAATTCAATAATTTAACAGCGATTGTGGCGCGGTTTTCTAGAGACTCAATTCCAGTATAGAAAAATTAAATTAAAAAAATATAATTTAAAAACCGAAAACTAAATGGTTGTATATAATCTCAAAATACCCCATATCTCAAGGACTACACGAGGCTTTTTTAATTTATTAAAATTATACCTAACCAACAAAAATCTCTAACCACCACAAAGCCGAAAAAATATTCTCTCATGATACTGTAATTAATTATATTTAAAAAACTTCTCTCGTGTAATGCATCGTAATTAATGATTGGCTCTAGCATGTATAATATGACCTCATAAAAATACACCAGATGCAAACATACAAATATAAGTAATTTTACTACTTAAACTGTTTTAAAATAAGGCGTTATGTTCACAAATATAAAATCGTTAAAATACACTTCATTATTTTTACAATAATATTATCTTTTAACAAATTCCAAAAGCTTGCGAAAGTTATTGAAGATTAACTAAATTGTATTATTGCAAAAAATAGCTTTAATTTTTAACATAAGGCACATTTTCTATTTTCCCTCCAATAACAGACCAGAGTGTTCCACTATCGGCAACCCTGAATATTTCTACAGCTGCATCCGCAACAGCTTCTGGGTGTTGCCAAGGCTTAACGCTGTTGTATTCTTTAAAATATTTCCTTTCTTCCTCATGGGTCCCTCCTAATACCACCAAATCCGTATACGTAAAACTAGGACAAATGGCAACAATCCTTACGCCAGTTTTTTTAAAATTCTCCTCGTGCCCCAATGTCTTCGTGAAGCCTACAACAGCGTGCTTTGAAGCTTTATAAAACGGTACAAACGGATCACCCATATAACCGTAGGTAGATGCAATGTTGATGATCGTCCCTCCTTTCCCGCCTTTGTCTAGCCTCATGTGTTCTTGGAATTTTATAGTCCATTCTATTACCGCTATAGTGTTAACTTCAATTGTAGCTCGTAAATCATATTCATTAATTATGCCGGCATTGTTCACCAGCACGTCAACTTTTTTATGCGTCGCGAAAATTTTATTTGTCACTTCATCAAGATCTTTGGTCACGTCACATTTAATGAAAGTTACTCGATCGTCGCCATATTTAGCTGCAAGAGTTTTCGCTGCTTCATTTCCTTTATCGTTCAAATCTAGTATAATAACGTACGCGGATTTTGCTAAGAACTTCTCTGTGATTGCGTAACCGATGCCCCGTGCACCACCAGTTACAACTACGATTTTGTTTTTTAAGTCTCTCTCCATCGCGAGAGCTGTATCAACACTACACAACGTCAAGCTTTAATTGCAGATCCAATAATGTCAGTGCAATATATAGGTACACATAGTTATCGCTTGTTTTTATCTCCACATAATACACATACAACTATCATAAACAATTTTAAAATAATATTTACAGTTACAAAAATATGAACTTGGTGAAACGTAAAATAAATTTCTATGCTTTACTAAGTGTAATTAAATTTTATAAGTGTATTGGAAGTAATAACTGTTCTTCAAAATCTCAGACCTGTGTAATTATTTTACACTAGGTGACTCGGCGAACTTCGTTCCGCCTAACAGTCCATTCTTGTTTTTTCTTATGTCTAAGTTACTCCTTATTACATCAGCTACTTGGCAATAAAAGTCCCGTCAAAATCGGTCCACCCATTTCAGAGATTAGCTGGAACAAACAAACAGACAGACAGACAAGAATTGTAAAAAACGTTATTTTGGTATATGTTCAATTTCAATATTACTAACAGACACTCCAATATTATTTATTTGTATAAATTAGCTGTTATGTGTCCCGTTTTCAGGGATCAGTTAATTTCACTATTATTAGTGCACCCTGGCAACTAGCGAATGAAGCTGTGGCGACCCGCCAAACATGGCGAGTATTGGCATCAAACATGGTTTTTGGTGAACGGCCGTCAGCTATTAGGACAGCCGAGGTACGAGAAGGGAATCTAGAAAGGTTTATGAGAAATTCGCCCCGTCCCATGGCAAGTAACAGAGATAGATATACCTAAATGTGTCTCTAGATGTCTGAGGCCAATATTCATTTTGGGTCTTTTATGAGTACCCAATTAAGTACTCCAAAATAGGTTAAATTGTATAATAGAAAAACAAAATACGTAATAATTTATTATTTTAAACAAAACAAACATTGGCTTGCTAATTTGTTATTTAAGTAAATTTTACCCTTAACTTTTTACATAAGGTATATTTTATTTATTTTATTTATTTATGCTTTTTATACAGTTTGTATAAAGGCGGACATAATGCCTTAGGCATTCTCTTACAGTCGACCTTTGGGTGATGC
The DNA here is from genome assembly GCA_907164795.1 of Hemaris fuciformis. Classification (NCBI taxonomy): domain Eukaryota; kingdom Metazoa; phylum Arthropoda; class Insecta; order Lepidoptera; family Sphingidae; genus Hemaris; species Hemaris fuciformis. Next base: position 699,249 of record OU015440.1, on the reverse strand, counting down.
AGAGATAAAAGAAGTAGGCGCATAAATAACGAACTGGTGAAGATACACACATACATATATACTAACATATTAAGAACAACAAGAAAATAGGAATACACATATAAAATATGAAATATAATCCAGTATACATACACACAAATATAAATATATACACATATAGAATCATACTCATATACATACGTACATATTACATATATAAACATAAATACATAGAAGATATATATTATCAACTCAATTCCTTAAGAAATAGCTGCCGAACTTTCAACATAAATGTCAGGCGGGTTGTAACCGACCTAATTTCAGCGGGGAGTGCATTCCAAAGGAGAATAGATTGAATGAAAAAGGAAGAGTGGACAAAATCGGAGGTGTGAGGGGGACACTTAAGAAGAAGATTGCTTGAAGAGCGAAGGTTTCTAGAATGGTTGCTACCGAGAAATTGAAAATGGTGAGATAAGTAAGAGGGTGAGGAAGGACAATTCAAAATGGAAAAAAGGGTAGTGAGTGCTCGCAGAGAACGACGTTGACGGATAGGCAACCATTTTAATTGGGAACGGAAGGAAGACACGTGATCATATTTACGAAGGTTGAAAACGAATCGAATGCAGTTATTAAGAAGACGGTCAAGTTTATTGAGATATTCTGCATTCAGATCGAAATAGCACACATCACCATAGTCAATTATGGGAAAAATCAAAGTCTGCACAAGCATTGCCTTGGTCTTGCAAGGTAGGAAGTTTTTCAAACGGTATAAAGCGCGGAGAGTGCTCGTAACTTTTTGACAAACCGCAGTTACCTGGACTCGCCAGCTCAAGGTTGAATCTATGTATAAGCCTAAGTTCTTGACGGCTGGGCACCAGTCGATAACACTACTGTTAAAAACGACAGGAGGCAGAGTATTAGTGTCCAGTCTAGACATCATCCTTGGACTGCCTACAACTATGACTTGACATTTAGTTGGGTTGACGGTCAAGCCAAAATTGTCAGACCATTCCTTAATGCGAGCCAGATCTCTGTTAACTGCATCAATAGCAGAAGACACACAGTCAACACTTGCCTGGGAGTAAATTTGCAGGTCATCGGCATACAGGTGATACGCACATTGAAGATCTTGGGTAATGAGATTAATAAAAATAGAGAATAACAAGGGAGAGAGTATACCGCCTTGAGGAACGCCGGAATCCAAGTTGCGCCAATTTGACGATAAGTCGTCAAGGCGCACCGATTGCCGACGTCCCTGAAGATAGGAGGAGAACCAATCCAGTGCCTTAGGCGACATCATAAGAGAGGAGAGGATAGCTAAAAGGATCTCATGACTGACAGTATTAAAGGCGTTGGAAAAGTCTATCAAGGCCAAAACAGTAACCATGGCCTGCTCCATGCCAGCCCTAATACTGCCAGTCACGTTGAGAAGAGCAGAAACAGTGCTGTGCCCAGGCCTGAATCCCGACTGCAAGGGACTCAAAAAGTTGTGAAGGTGAATAAACTGGGACAGCTGTCTATGAACACAGGCCTCAAGCACTTTGGAAAGGAAAGGTAATATGGATATGGGACGGAAATGGTTTGGAGTTAAGGGATTTGAGATTTTAGGAAGAGGTATGACGTGAGCATTCCGCCATAGGGATGGAAAAATGCCAGAGTCTAGAGAAGTGTTGATGATGTGGGAAATAGCGGGAAGGAGGAGGTCAAGTAAGGGAACTATCATGCGACGACTGATTTCATCACAGCCCGTGGCATTTGATTTAATGGACAGGATTATCTTTTTGATATCGTCCGAGGCGACTGGAGAAAAGTGAAAGGGTGTAATATTGGGACGTGGGAGGCTGCTTAAGATTTCCAGAGTACGGCACTTGATTTGGGGATTTTGAGAAGGAGTATCTGTAAAATGAATATTAACATCGTCCAAATCAATCCACCTTGGAAATTCCAAATTTTTTGGTTTGCCGATACCAAGGGTTCCGAGAAACTTCCAGGTATTAGCCGGGGAGGAGTTAGAAATATTGTCAAGGATATGTCGGCGTTTTGCATTGCGGATCACCTGGTTGCACCGATTCCTTGCAGTTTTGAATTTACTCCAATTAGTGTCTGACCGGTGCTTCTTGAACCTACGGAAGGCGCAGTCTCTACGCCTCATCGCCTTTTTCACATTTTCGGTCATCCACGGTGCTGGTGGACGCTTTAGCTTAACATTCTTCATGGGCGCATGAACGTCGTACAAGGCAAGTAGGCTAGAATTAAAGATTTCGACTTTTTCATCAACCGACGGTGTCGCCCACAGTGCATCCCACTTAATGCGAGCAGCATCCCTGCGTAAGTTCTCTACATTCAAACGACCAAAACAACGCATGCGCAGAAACTTTGATGGAGTCTTGTCGGGTTTAAGGGCGTAGGATAGGAAGATGAGATCATGATGAGAAAAATATATATTATATATTTTCCGTCCGTCCACCTATAACAGACCATAACGCGCCACTATCTGGAGTCGTACACATTTCAACAACTGCATTTCCAACGTCTTCGGGTTGTTGCCAAGGTTGAGCGCTCATATAATCCTCAATTTTTTTCCTTTCCTTCACTTGAAATGCAAATTCCGTCATTTTTGAATATGTCAAGCCAGGACAAATAGCTATGGGGTGCTTTAACAGGAAACCTCCACGTGGTGCACCCTGGGCAACGACGGCCAGCATAAGCTGTTGCAGTTTGCAACAAGTTATGCTTGCCGGCGGCTAATTCCTGTCGGGGGGGACTGGCGATTTCTGCCATCTCTTTGTGGTGTCCCCCACCGGTGCTGGGGCCCCTTCTGGGCCATCCCGGTTCTGTCCCGGGTCATTGGCGGGCTCAGTTAGCAATCTCTTGCTTCCGAGCAGGAAATGGGCGGATCCCGTTTCCACCGTCGAACTCGTAATCCGGTCGAAGCTGTGGTCATGTCTCGCAGTTCGGCCGGCGCGAGGGCCTTGGCTTAACCGCCCGGGCCGCGAGGGAGAAAACCTCTATAAAAAGTTACCCCGAATCCCAAGCGGCGGCGCACCGTGAGGGGATGCATGGCTGATGGGAGGTTCAGTCTCTAGTGCGACTCCCGCCAGAGTACCGGCCGACACTCTTGGCGGGTTACGCTAGGCTTACCCAGGTACAGGGGGCACTGCCTGGGCGGACTACCCTTTCCCCCATACTCGTGGGATTTCTTATGGATACTTTTAAAATACCTAAAATCACCTTGACGAAGTTGCCTGCCTCGGTTCTGTCCGGGGAGGCGGAGTTGGGAGACGTAGTGGCGAAGTCGGGTGCGACGCCCGCGAAGGTTGCAGGGGAAAAGAGGACGGCAACTGCTTTAGAGCCAGGCTCTGGCTCTGAGCAGAGTCGCCCTCAATCTCGACTGAAAGGAAGGCTTTGGTCGCGGGATAGCTCCCGCTCTCGTGCATCGCACACCAGCGGTGACGAGAGCGAGCCCGCGGCCAAAGTGAGCGCTGTGAGCCGCAAGGGAAAGCGACGCACAGCGGCTGCGAAGGCGGTGGACACGGTCGTACTCCGACGCGACCTCTGCCACCGCCTCGCAGCAAAAGTGAAGGCGGTTGCCAGCCAATCTGGCAACCTGAAGGGCACGTTCGTTCGGGAGCTGAACGACGTGCACCAAGAACTGATGGACTTCGCAGAAGTTCCATCGGCGGGCCAGGTCGCTAGCCTTGAAGCGGAGGTCATCCGGCTGCGGGCGGTTGACGAGGGACGCATGGCGGAGATCCGCCGCCTCCACGAGCTGACGACCAACCAGCAGGAGGAAATGAAGAGGCTGCTCAAGGAGCAGGAAGCGCGAATTATTAATATAGTTAACGCTAAGCTCGACTCCTTGGCGCTGCCCCCCGAGGCTGGCCTTCGTCCACCACTCGCTGGGGACAAACAGGAAGCGGGAAAAATGCCCAAACCAACAAAGGGCACTTTAAATGAGAAGCCGGCACAGGTGGCCAAACCTAAGCCTGCGCAGAGTTACGCAGCTGCGGTACGCTCGGCTCCGCCTCAAGAGCCCAGGACGGGGCGGAAGACAAAAAGGGACGTGCGACCTAAGGCCGCCCCTAGGGACCCTCGCCCACAACCACCAGCCCCAGTCAACAAACCCGACGGCTGGACGGTCGTAGGGAAGAAGAAGAAAGGGCGCAAAACGGCTGCGAAAGCAGTGGTCCAGTCGAGGCCACTGCAACCAAAACGCAGCCCATTGCCGCGTATTCGACCGCCTCGGTCAGCCGCAGTCACCATTACGCTGGCTACCGGGGCACAAGAGAAGGGGTTGACCTACGCCCGCGTCGTTGCCGAGGCACAGCAGCATGTTGTGCTGAAGGACCTCGGCATCGACAGCATCAAGTGGCGCAAGGCGGTGACGGGCGCCACCATCATCGAGGTGCCTGGGCCCGAAAACCAGGCGAAGGCCGACTCCCTCGCCACTAAGTTGAGGGAGGTATTCCGCGGGTCGGAAGACGTGCGCGTCACCCGCCCCGTGAAAACCGCGGAACTGCGACTCTCGGGGCTTGACGAGTCTGTCACCCCCGAGAAGGTCGCACAGGCCTTCGCCGCGGCCACTCAGTGCTCGGCCGAGAGCCTGAAAGTGGGCGAGGTCAGGCCAGACCGCTCAGGCTTGGGCGTGGTCTGGATTCGTGCGCCCGCCCAAGCGGCGGAGAAAGCGGCCAGGGCTGGACGTGTCCTGGTCGGGTGGTCGGCGGCACGTGTCGCCGTTTTGGAACCCAGGCCCCTGCAGTGCTTCCGGTGTCTCGAGCGAGGACACGTCAGGGAGCGCTGCACCGCCGAGGTTGACCGTAGCAACTTGTGCTACCGCTGCGGTCAACCGGGCCACAAAGCGCGAGGTTGCTCCGCAGGGCCGCACTGCACTCTGTGCGCCGCGGCCAACAAACCTGCGGGGCATCTAATCGGCGGCAAGGCTTGCGTGGCCAAGTCGAGCCGCCGAAATAAGAAGTCGAAGAGACGCACTGCCGCTGAGGCCACGGCCCAGCCGCAGTCCGTCCGCCCATCGCAGGCCGAGAGTGAGCCAATGGAGGTCGCCCAATAAGGGTCCTCAAGATCCTCCAGGCGAACGTCAACCACTGCGCCGGAGCTCAAGATCTGCTCCTTCAGTCCATGGCGCAGTGGTTGGTAAACGTGGCTGTGGTCGCCGAGCCGTACTTCGTCCCGCCCCGCGACAATTGGGCCGGAGACCTTGACGGTTCGGTGGCCGTTATTACCCAGGGTGCCGCAGGCTCCCCGCCCTTCGAGAAAGTTGCGAAGGACCGGGGATGCGTAGCGACTCTGTTGGGAGGAGTCTGGATCGTTGGAGTTTACTTTTCTCCCAACAGACCCTTAGTCGAGTTTGAAGCCTTTCTCACTCGGCTGGGGGCCCTGGTGTCGCAGAGCCAACCTCGCCCCGTCGTCGTCGCCGGTGACTTTAATGCCAAGTCCCTGGCCTGGGGCTCATCGGCGACTGACGCTCGTGGCAGGGTCCTGGAGGAGTGGGCGACCTCCCTCGGTCTGATCGTCCTCAACCGGGGGTCGGTGGACACGTGCGTGAGGCACAACGGCGGTTCGGTGGTGGATATCTCGTTTGCCACCGACACCGTCGCACGCCGTGTCCGGGGCTGGAAAGTCCTCGTGGGCGTGGAGACACTGTCGGACCACCGATACATACGGTTCGATGTCTCCGCGCCCGCCGCCAATCAGTCCGGCGGCAGACCGAACGCCCCGATTGGGGGCGGCCCGCGATGGGCCCATAAACGCCTCGATATAGAGGCCTTGGAACTGGCCGCTCTGGTCCAAGCCTGGCTCCCCGCGCCGGAATCTACGGTGCGGGTTGAGGAGGAGGCCGAATGGTTCGGGGCAGCGCTAACTTGTATCTGCGATGCGGCGATGCCCCGAGTCCAACGCCTCCCTCCGCGGCGCCAAGTATACTGGTGGTCGGCGGAGCTCGCGCAGTTAAAGTATTGTTGTGAAGTGGCGCGCCGCCGACTCGCCAGACTCAGGCGCCGGCGGACACGGCAGGCAGATTACCTGGACCAGGAGCGGCTGCTCCGCGGCCTCTATAAAGAGGCCAGGAGAGCGCTGCGGGTGGCCATCAAAGAGGCGAAGGCTGCGGCCAGAAGGGAGTTCTTGGGGACTCTGGACCGCAATCCGTGGGGGCGCCCGTATCGGCTGGCGTTGAACAAGCTACGCCCGCCGGCGCCCCCCCTCACCCAGAGTCTCCGTCCGGAGCTCCTGGGGGACGTGGTCGCCGCTCTCTTTCCGGCCACCGATGTCGTCGTCGTTCCTCCACGGATGCCGCCGAGATCTCCGGCGGCATCGTCGTCGTCGTCCGTTTCGGCAAGGGAGACCCCGGAGGGTCCTCCCCCGGGTGTGTCGCCCGGGGAGTTAGAAGCAGCAGTGCTTCGGCTGCGGAGCAAGAACTGCGCCCCGGGGCTCGACGGCATCCCAGGACGTGTCTGGGTGCTCGTAGTCGAGTTCCTGGGGGAGAGGCTCCGCGGCCTGTTCTCCGCGTGCCTAGAGCAGGGCCAGTTTCCATCGAGATGGAAAACTGGGAAGCTGGTCCTGCTGAAGAAAGGAAATCGACCCGCTGAGTCGCCATCGGCCTACCGGCCCATCGTGCTGCTCGACGAGGTCGCCAAGCTCTTCGAGCGCATCGTCCATGCGCGCCTCGTCGAGCATCTCGAGAGGGTCGGCCCGGACCTGGCCGATTGCCAATTCGGGTTCCGGCGGGGCCGATCGACCATCTCGGCGATTCTGCGGGTCAAGGCACTAGCGGAGGAAGCGGTGGCCCGGGGCAAATGCGTCGTGGCGGTGTCCTTGGACATCGCCAATGCCTTCAACTCCCTGCCCTGGGCCTGTATCGAGGAAGCACTGCGGTACCACGTGGTGCCACCCTATCTCAGGCGTCTGGTGCACTCGTACCTCTCCAACAGGGACGTGGTGTATCCGGGCGCCAACGGGTGGTACCGAAGAGCGGTGTCGTGCGGTGTTCCACAGGGGTCGGTTCTTGGGCCCCTTCTGTGGAACATCGGCTACGACTGGGTGCTCCGTGGTGCCAACCCCCGGGGCGTCGGCGTATTCTGTTACGCCGACGACACGCTCGTCACTGCGACGGGCGGGACCTTCCAGGAGGCCGCCGACCTCGCCGCGGTTGGAACTGGCAACGTGGCGAGGAGGATTCGGCGGCTGGGCCTCACGGTGGCCCTCCACAAATCCGAGGCCATTTGTTTTCACCGGCCTCGGATGGGACCACCGGCTGGGGCCCACATCGAGGTTCAGGGCGTGCGAATTCCCATCGGCAAGCAGCTCAAATACTTGGGGCTGCTGCTCGACAGTCGGTGGGAATTCCGCGCCCATTTTGAGGCGTTGCAGCCGAAGCTGCTGCGGGTAGCAGGCGCTCTGTCTGGCCTGCTGCCCAACCTGGAAGGTCCAGGCATCCCTTGCCGAAGGATGTACATGGGAGTCGTGCGGTCTATGGCGTTGTATGGGAGCCCAGTATGGGCCGAGTCCCTGAACAGCCGCTGCGTCGCTCTTCTGCGCAGGCCTCAGCGTGCGCTGGCGCAGCGACTGATCAGGGGCTACCGCACGATCTCCTATGAGGCGGCCTGCGTCTTGGCCGGGTCCCTGCCGTGGGATCTTGACGCCAAATTCCTCTCGCGTCTTTATCATCAGCGGGAGGAGGCGTCAAGTCGCGGGGACAGACTGGCCCCGAGAGAGGTTGAGGCAATAAAAGCCTCCCTCCGTACGGCCGCCGTGGAGGAATGGCGAACCAGGCTGGAGGATCCCAGTGCTGGTGCTAGGACCGTCGAGGCAGTGCGTCCTGTCCTCGACCAGTGGGTGGACAGGCGCCACGGTGCGGCGACGTTCCGCCTGACGCAGGTGTTGTCGGGGCACGGATGCTTCGGCCACTACCTGTGTCGGGTGGCTCTGAAGGAGGAGTCGGCCGTGTGTCACCACTGTGACAACTGCCCGGACGACACAGCCCAGCACACACTACAAGAGTGTCCAGCCTGGGAGATGGAGCGCAGCGCTCTCCGCGCTATTGTTGGTGGCGACCTCTCGCTCCCGGCCGTCGTATCTTCAATGGTCGGGAGTCCGAGGTCGTGGCGAGCGGTGCTCTCCTTCTGCGAGCACGTCATGTCGCAGAAGGAGAGCGCGGAGCGGGATCGAGAGACTAACGATCCCGCCCGCCAAAGACGTCAAAGAAGGAGGCGCCGGGTCAACAGAGATAATTAGACCCGGCGCCCTGCCCTGTGGCAAGGGGGCGTTAGAATCCCACCACGGTATCCCCTGCCTGTCGTAAAAGACGACTCAAAGGGGCCCTTGGGGTCGCTGGGCGCGCTGCGGGGGCGGTGCGTCCTCACTGAAAGTGACCCCGAGAGGGGCGGCGGCACTGTGGCCTGTGTACGTCGCGGGCGCCCATCCACAAACGGGGCGCCCGAACCAAGCTAGTGGGGGTGCAACTGCGCCCCCTACAACTCCGAGACGGCCGAGACTATAACGTCTCGGAGGCGCACCGGGCGGCTGCGGCATTACGGTTGGCGCTTCTCGCCAACGTACCGCGGTCGCCCCACTCGGCGCGGAGATGGCCACCGGGGGGTTTTGGTCGGTATGCCGGTTTAGGGAATTTTTGTTAGGGACCCAGCCCGGCACTAACATCTGCGCGGACATGACGTCGCCGCGCGCCGGGCTGGAAGACCGGTGACCCCGACATACGCTTCCCGCCCCCCCCCTCCCCCGGGGCTGGCGGGAAGTAGAGCCATAAACAGCTTTCCCCTCGAGAACAAAAAAAAAAAAAAAAAAAAAAAAAAAAAAAAAAAAAAAAAAAAAAGGACAAATAGCTATAATCTTCACGCCCGTTTTCTTGAAATTCTCTTCATGACCCAATGTTTTCGTGAATCCCACAATGGCGTGTTTTGAAGCTTTATAAAATGCTGCAAAAGGATCAGCCATGTAACCGTATATGGACGCAATATTCAGAATCGTCCCTCCTTTCCCGCCTTTGTCTAATCTCATGTGGTCTTGAAATTTCATTGTCCACTCCATTACAGCGATGGCATTCACTTGCATGGTGGCGCGTAAATCAAGTTCGTTTAGGATACCAGCATTGTTTACCAACACGTCAACGTTCTCATGCGCCGCGAAAATTTTATTTGTCACTTCATCAAGATCTTTCGTCACGTCACATTTGATGAAATTTACTCGATCGTTGCCATATTTAGCTGCTAGAGTTTTCGCAGCTTCATTTCCCTTGATATCATTTAAATCGAGAATAATAACGTTGGCGGAATTTGCTAAAAACTTATCAGCGATTGCGTAACCGATACCTTGTGCACCACCAGTTACAACTACGATTTTGTTTTTTAAGTCTCTCTCCATCGCGAGAGCTGTAAAACTACACAACGTCAAGCTTTAATTGCGCATCTAATAATTTCAGTGCAAAATATACACATAATTATCGCTTTTTATTATCTCCACACAACAAACACAACTATCTTAAACAATTTTAAAATAATCTTTAGTTAAAAAATATGAATATGGTGGAACGTAAAATAAATTTCTATGCTTTACTAAGTGTAATTAAATTTTATAAGTGTTTTAGAAATAATAATATTTCTTCAAAATCTCAGGCCTGTGTAATTATTTTACATTGGCTGTTATGTATCCCGTTTCCAGGGATCAGTTAATTTCACTATTATTAGTGCACCCTGGCAACTAGCGAATGAAGCTGTGGTGACCGAGAGACACTCTGCGTTCACCAATCCGCCCGCCAAACATGGCGACTATTGGCATCAAACATGATTTGTGGTGAACGGCCGTCAGCCAGTAGGACGGCCAAGGTACAAATCGAGAAAGGTTTATGGGAACTTCGCCCCATCCCATGGCAAGTAACAGAGATAGATATACCTAAATGTGTCACTGGATGTCTGAGGCCAATACTAATTTTGGGTCATTTATGAGTACCCAATTAAGTATTTCAAAATATGTTAAATTGTATAATAAAAAAACCAAATACGTAATTATTTATTATTTTAAACAAAACAAACATCGGTTTACTAATTTGTTAGTTAAGTAAATTTTACCCTTAACTTTTTACATAAGGTATATTTTCCGTCCGTCCACCTATAACAGACCATAACGCGCCACTGTCTGCAGTCATACACATTTCAACAACTGCATTTCCAACGTCTCCGGGTTGTTGCCAAGGTTGAACGCTCATATGATCCTCAAATTTTTTCCTTTCTTTCTCTTGTAAACCTCCTACTTAATTCCATCAAATTTAAATACGTAAAGCCAGGACAAATAGCGAGAACCTTTACGCCAGTTGTCTTGAAATTCTCTTCATGACCCAATGTCTTAGTGAATCCAACAACGGCGTGTTTTGAAGCTTTATAATCTTCTTATATATAAAAATGAATCGCAAAATGTGTTGGTAAGCGCATAACTCAACAACGCCTGGACCGATTTCGCTAATTCTTTTTTTGTTGTGTTCGCTATCGTTAGGAGAAGGATCTTATGAAAGAAAAAGTTAAGAAAATTGCGAGGAATATGGTAAAAACAACAATTTAATTTTCTCATATAAACTGTTCTACCTAATATTCTGTCAAACATTTTATGTTTATCCCGTCAATATGGTTAAGGGTCCCCTCAAATTAAAGAACGTATTTAAATAAAGGTTTTGAATCGACAACATATATCCAGAATATTCGAATAATTGCGTATTTTAGATTTTAAAAATGTAGAATAATGTCAGTAATAAAAAGGGATTGACATATTTATTGGTTGTCAAATATTTATGCGTGCGTTCAGAAATGTATTTTTAAACTCCTTGGTTGTACCTGATTTACAAACGAAGGCAGGTTCGGTAGTCATCACGCTTTGAAATCTAAAACACCCACAACTATGTAATGGAATGCGCTTGGTGTTAAGAAAACTGTTGAGTAATGTTATTCACGTGACGATACTGAAAAGACAACTTAGAGATGAATTGGTGCTTGAGAATTCATAAATTAGATTGATCTAAGATTTCATTGATCCTAACGGGTATGACCATTGAGTTCAAACGAATTCAGTTCCCGATTCGTCATGCCTTCGCAATGACGATTAACAAAAGATGTTTGTGATCTAAATTTAGACAATTGAAAAATATATTAAAAATGTATATCACAAGGTATATACGCCCATATATGTACGTTCCACTGCTTGGCATAGGCCTTCTCTGCAACTCTCTCAGCCTGACCCTGTGAAGTAACATAGGCTATGTTTTATCCCGGGAAAATGTAATGTTCCCATTAGGATAAACATATTAAAAATACGAAAATAACTGTCAGAGTTTTACTTTTACGCCTAAACCATTTGATCGATTTGGGTGATTTGATGAGATGGATAAAAACAGGACCTTAAAAAAGGACATAGGCACCTTTTTTTAAATTCAGTAAGTGCCATTTTGGGCACTTGAGGGACGATTTATAGATTCACTTATTATTTTTCTGCGCCCAACCCTGAAATCTACGCGGACGAAGTCGCGGGCAAAAGCTATAAAAATATAAAAATTGCGATCACAAAACAGGTGTTGTTCGTAGGAGGGTGAAAATTTGGGGTTATATGTATTTTCAATGCTGAATCATACAAAATAAAAACAAAAATATGTCCACAAAATAAAAATAAAATACTTTTCGGGTTGGACCATCCTAGGGGTATAAAAATATATAACAACCTATTCTCAGACTTACTGAATATACATATAAAATTCCATCAAAATCAGTCGAGCCGATTCGGAGGCTGTTTCGAACTGTGACACAAGAATTTTATATATATAGATGTATATGTATATCTCACTCTCTATACAATTTTGACCATTTTTTTTTGTTTAATTTGTATATCGATCAAAGCAGTGACTGTTATACGTATCATTTTAATTTTTCAGTGCTATTATCATTTATTTACATTTTAATAAAAAAAAAATAAAAAAAATGGCCAGTATAAGATAGAGGTTGATCGTAGAAGGGTGAAAATTTATGATTATAATAATTTATCAATGCTGGATTATAAAAAATAAAGAAAATTAGGTCAATAGAAAAAAAATCATACCCTTAAATGTTAAACCCTTAAATGTTGACCGATTCTCAGACCTACCTACAATATACACACAATATTTCATAAAAATCAGTCGAGCCGTTTCGGAGGAGTTTGCCAAAAAACACCGCGACACGAGAATTTTATATATATGGCAAAACAACGTTTGCCGGGTCAGCTAGTATGCTATAAAAGGATCAGCCATGAAACCGTATACAGACGACATATTCATAATCGTCCCTCCTTTCCCGCCTTTGTCTAATCTCATGTGGTCTTGAAATTTCATTGTCCACTCCATTACAGCGATGGCATTCACTTGCATGGTGGCGCGTAAATCAAGTTCGTTTAGGATACCAGCATTGTTCACCAACACGTCAACGTTCTCATGCGTCGCGAAAATTTTATTTGTCACTTCATCAAGATCTTTCGTCACGTCACATATAATGAAAGTTACTCGATCGTCGCCATATTTAGCTGCAAGAGTTTTCGCTGCTTCACTTCCCTTGAATTCATTTAAATCTAGAATAATAACGTTGGCGGAATTTGCTAAAAACTTATCGGCGATTGCGTAACCGATACCTTGTGCACCACCAGTAACAACAACGAGTTTATTTTTAAACAACCCTCCATTGTAAGAACAGGACCGATACTAAACTTTATCAGTGTGCGATTGATATTATTTGATTATTTGTTGCACTGTAAAATTATCAAATGTTTTATATTGCCAGCCTATCAGAGCATTTTGTTATGATATACCGACTTATATAATATATTTTTTATCATACTATACATTGTGTATAATATAAGGATTGCAATTATACAAAGAAGAAGCACGTCATAGCCTGGTGGAACCATGGCGATAGGGATGGCTCGCCTGAGGTTGACACAGAAAATCACCGTCAACCCTGTTGCTGAGTGCGGTAATTAGACGTTTTATCCGCTGGTAGTAGCATATACGAGTAGGTATACATATGTCTGCCTGAGCTTAATGTTACATACAAATCTTCATCAATGACATGGTCAAGTCAACCGTACCAGCCGTTTCGGTCAAAACATTCAATTCGTTAAACTCGATCCATTCAGTTAAGTCAACTTAATCCACTCATTTTTTACACTAGAACGACAACGTGAAAATACCATACCTGATGGTAAGCACGAATCTGTCTAAATCAAAAGTATCAAATGTCCTTTGGTTAAGCACAAGCAAAGACGACGAGAATCGAAAAGACGCTGATTAAACCTCGCATGAGATGTATTTGTGGAGTCCATAATCTGGGGACACAGCAATGTGGGGGCATGCATTGCTGCATTGCAAGTCGAGCAAAAAAGCCGCACGGGCGTACTATACTTTTCTCGAAGCAACTCAGGCCATTTTCGACACCCTATAACTTCGTTGTGGATAAACCTAGAAACCTGAATTTTCTGTCACCGAGCAAGCATGGTATAAACTCTGTATATTTAAAATTTCATTCAATTTTAACCAGTAGTTTAAGAATTATAACTAGTCCAACTTCGCAATTTTGTCACTCACTGACCGATGACTCTAAGGCACTTCCAGCCGACATAGAAGCTCCAAATTTGGAACACAATTAGTGTTTAGTGTATAACTTAAGGAAAAATTAAAATATCTTGTAATTTCAGTCTAGTTTTCTAGATTCACAAACTGCATAAATAATATATAAATTAGTGTATAGAATTAGTGTACCTGTATAAACAACTTTTTACGGTACAAGAACTGAGTTGCGAGACTTGTTTTTTTTACAAGTTTTGTTTTTTTATGGGATTTTATTTGTTTTGACGAAGAATGTTTGTTACACTGAAAACTACAATTCCATATTATGTTATTACACGAAATTGTGTAAATGCAATTAATTTGTCTGGAGACGGAGTCTGTTATATTCTATGAATTGTAATTTGGAGGACAAATATAATAATAAAAGAGGAGGGGTATATAGTTAGCATATACAGAGAGATACATATGTAGTTCAGAAAATAATGGTCTGAGAATGACAAAAAATCTCCAAGTTCTCAGTTACTTCTAGTTTTAACACAATTAATCGTTAGTATTCATTTTAATGCGAAGGTGAAAAATCTCAAAACTATATATAAATATGATAAATCAAAATAAACACACTTTAAGTTCTTTTCCGTCAATCTTATCTTAGTTTCAACTGCAATGTTATCGTTCATTACATAATATTGTATATGTTGGCATTCCAGTTTGTTTGTTGCTAACGTTTCCATATTAATTCTTGACAGCCCCGTAGCGCAGTTGGCTAGACACCAGCTTGCGAAACGAGAGGCCGCGGGTTCGATCCCCGCACCGAGACAAATGTTTGTGTGATCCACAAGTATATTTTTCGGGTCTGGGTGTTTGTGAGACCGAAAAGTCTCTCGTAGTTTATGATACCCACGACACAGGACTTGTATCCTAGTGTGGGGTCAGGACTATGTATGTGACTGTTGGGTGTATTTATTTTATTTATTTATCTTGACTACTAATACTGGATAATTTAATATGAAATTATCGATTCATTGAAAAGGAAATTAGAGCATTCTTCATTCGGAAGTATTCTTATTCTCGAAATATAGAAAACAATATTTTTATTCTATACCACAGCAAGCACTACCACCAGCAAAATATAGTTATAATATGATCACATAAAAACAAAAGCAATGAAAGTGTAGACGCATTTTATTGTCAGTATGGAACGGCAACTAGAAAATAAAGTAATAGTAATTACTGGAGGTGCTAATGGAATAGGATTCTGTATCGCTAATAAGTGTCTTTCAGTAGGCGCAAAAACTGTTATTTTGCTTGACATTGAAGAAGAACAGGGAAATGCTTCTGTTGAGACACTTAACAAACTCTATGGAAAGGATAAAGCAGCTTTTATGGTTTGTGATGTGACTGCTGATGTTGCAACTGTGGGAGATAAAATCATAACTGCCTACAAAACGGTCGATGTGTTAGTGAATAGTGCTGGAATAGCAAATGATGATAATCCTAAGAAAATGATGGATATTAACGCAACATCAGTAGTGGAATGGTCTTTGAAGTTTTACGAACACATGCGAAATGACAAAGGAGGTGTTGGCGGTACAATTATCAACATTTCATCAATTTTTGGTTTTAGAATATGTTCTGTTGCACCCGTCTATAATGCTTCAAAATTTGCTGTTGTTGGCTTCACGAAGTCTTTGGGACATGAAGATAATTTTAAGAAGACTGGAGTTCGTGTTGTTGTCATCTGTCCAGGGTTCACAGAAACAAGATTAACTAAACCATTTCTCGATAAGGAGAATAAGGAACAGATATCAAACGAAGTAATCTTGCTAGCCCAAAGTTTTCCTTGGCAGAAAGTGGACGCAGTTGGTGATGCGGCAGTAGAAGTTTACAATAATGCTGTTAGCGGCACTGCTTGGTTAATTGAAGGTGGTAATCCAATCGAAGAAGTTTTGTAAAACATCACATAAGACAGAAAATAAGTAATTTTTAATATCTTTGAATACAGTGTGATTTTTTTTTAATATTTTTTAAACCACTTAATATTTGTCGTTGTCGCTTGAAACTCCCTATGTGAACCTTATACTTCTATATTAAAAAAATATACCTGGTATTACATTTTTCATAGAAGCTCCGCTCCTATTGTCCGTAGCGTCTCGTGTTACATTACATAGCCTTTCGCGATAATTGGACAATTAAATACAATCAAAATTTTATAGTATTAACCATAAGTTTCTGAAATTAGTGCGTTCAACAAAACAAACTCTTCATCTTTGTAATACATAACCTCACGCCTGTAATCCCCGAAGGGGTAGGCAGAGGTACGTTTCGCCATTTATGTATATGTTCCACGTAATAGGCGGCGAGCCTATTGCCGTTTTTCGGGCACATTTCCAGACTCCGTGTTTACTGACAATTTCCTAATGAAAAAACCCAATAACATTTTCCCTGACTCACCAATCGAACCCAGAACGTCGATCGATCGGTCGATTATAAAAACTTCAATTAATGTTGTTTATTTGCTTCTCAAGATAAAAATATAAGATATTAAGAAGTCAAGCATGATAAGTAATTCAGCAAACAAAGCACAACGATAACGCAGATACTCGAATCGGTATCGTCCTCATTTCAATTATTTGGTTTGGTACAAATGAACAAATTTGATGTAATATGCCACAACATCTGCATGGGTTGCACCATGATTTTGTAAACGTAACATTTGAGCAAATATCCAATTAATTTTATTTCGTAAATTACATATACATTACAAAAGTAACAAATGCACAGACTTGTTTAATATTGCACACAAGATATTACCCTTTTTTTACAACAATACTTATATTAATTAATAAAATTATCCACACCTTCGAAGGAAATAATTTATGCGTAAATGATGCTATATAAAACTGGAGAGTCGTTTATATTAAAGCAGTTGTTACGCATACATATACAGCTATGAGTAAACAAATAGCAGGCAAAACTTTCGTCATAACCGGCGGAGCTGACGGCATTGGATACAACATCGCAGACAACTTTTTAGAAAATGGCGGAAAAGTTGCTATTTTAATTGACATCAACGAGACCAAAGGTAAAGAAGCTGCAGATACCCTTAACGCAAAATATGGCGAAGGAAAAGCCAAATTCATAAAATGTGATGTTACTAAGGAGCTGGAAACCACGTACAATATTATTATTAACAATCACAAAACAGTTGATGTGTTGATTAATAGTGCTGGTATAGTTGATGAAAGTGTACCAAGACGCCTAATAGATGTAAACGTTACTTCTTCGATTGAATGGTCATTGAAATTCTTCGAACACATGAGAAAAGATACAGGTGGCAACGGTGGAACCATTATTAATGTGTCTTCTCTCCTGGGCTTCCAAATTACTCCATTCTACCACGTCTACACAGCTTCTAAATTCGCAATCAACGGGTTTACGAGATCGTTGGGACATAGGAAACTTTACGCTTTAAGTGGAGTACGTGCTGTAACCCTATGTCCAGGTTTTACTAAAACTAATTTAGTTAAGCAAATGTTTTCCAAGGAAGGCAAAAACGAATGGCATGACAAATTCATTGAAGGCGTAAAGAAATCTAACTGGCAGGACGCCAGCGCCGTAGGAAAAGCTGCTTTGGAGGTATTCAACGAAGCTGAAAGCGGCTCTGTTTGGGCTATCGATGACGGAAAACTGAACATTGTAAAATTTCAAAAATACATTTAAGTTGTCTCATTGATCATTTACTTATATAAGATGAATTAAATAATTTTCAGTGTTTTATTGATTTATAGTTGATTTAATTATTTTATTTAAATTGATTTGGTGAAGAATTTAAAATGCGAAAATCTTAACTAAGTAATTCTTCTTGTGGACAAGCACTTAAATAATTGTTTTTGTTCATTATTAGATAACATCTATCCTAATAAACCCACATTCTGCATAAAGGTGACCGAAATTAGTTTCGCTAACATTATGATACTGGATGCATACGGTGCAGGCCAAATCTCCATGCCTATATCAAGCTTAGCTTAGTGCAAGGTCCTTGAATAATCTGCTTTTTCTTACTTTTACACTAGTAGCAAATCCTAAGATGTACCTATATGTCGTATGGTAGGGGCAATGCCCAACTGACTATGGAACTTAGTGTCGGCACAAATATTTTTGTGCCACAATGAAAACTTGTGCATAGTATTGTAATTAACATACCCTATCAATAAAACTAAATAGTACTTGCATAATTTGCGGGGTTCCATGGTAACTAAAGGGTCAAAGTATAATAAAACCACATAAGTAGGCAGTCAAAGTAAAGTTTTATTATCATTATTATTCCATGTACTCTTCTTCAAAAATATTGTCTAGGAATGGCGCTGGTGTAGTAATATTATTATGCCATCCCCAACTCAAGTACCAAGCAATAGTTATTATGTGGGCACAACGGCCCACGGTGTGTTTGCCCACTAAGCAGCTACAATAGTAACCAGAGATCGCCCTTAGTGTATAGGCTGTATTGACATAATTATGTAAAACTGGCACATCTTCTATTAATTATTGGGAGCATCTTCAGCATGAACTAAATAATTAGCATCATACTGTAATTGTCGCTGTAGTGTTCTCCTAGCTGCCATCCAACAAGCTTTAGCAAGAATGTGTGTGACATTCTAGATGTGAGATCTGAAAAATAGATATAATTGTTAGTAATGTGAAATATTTCATAAAAGTTAAAAACAAGAATTCTCATTTAACATGAAGAATGAGGCCCTTGAGACATACATACAAAACATACATTTCAATGTCCTAAAATAGAAGCTTGAAGTGAGCCAACTTGAAGAACAGCATAACACTCCATGCAGAGAATGCCATCCCGTGAAATCTGTGAAAATATATGTTTACAATAAGACTTTGTATTTAAATTCAAAGGCTAGTAATATACTACCTCTGTGAATCAGTTAATTGTGTATTACTTGTTATGTCTGAAATTCCCAAGTTAAAGCTAATAATAGGTAGCAGTTTAAGTGTTTGGGATTGTATATCCCTGTGTCTTAAACAGCACATTAAAGCAGGCAATTAGAATAGTTATAAACATCACAGTAACAATAGTTAAAACCTGGCCTAACAATAAGTATTGAAAATAAAAACCTGAAACTCTTCATTGGAGCATAAACAAAATATCTGTGTTTACATATAATATAATATGTATATTGTAATTGTATTGTAATGTAGCTACATTGACAATGAGTGTGTTGTAGCCACCACCTCCAGAGAGAAGTTAGAGTTCCAACAGTTTAAACACTAATAGTAATACGTTTTTAAATTACTTATTATATTTAATAAGAATACAGTTTTGAATTCACTTACCGGCGAGGGTGAAATCCACATAGATAGAGATTGTACATGATTTCATTGATTTCTCGGAATGCCTGCGAAGGTCCATAACGTAGCCGAAGTGTACAATTAACACATCGGCGAACTGATATTACCATAATACAGTGATATAAGGAGGCTCTGTCTCACAACCACTTCTCACTTTCTCTCACAACAACACAGTCTATTTCTCAAAATCACTACTTATTATATAACTAAGAACCATACTTGGAAAACGAATAACCTTAATATGTTTACTTTTGCAAAAAAAACAAACGTAACGGCCATTCTTTTATAAACATTTAATGACATTATCCCACCCGCCAACCAATTTCAATATTGCCAAGTGCATAAGTCGATTTATTATTATTATAATCGATATTTCTTATGATAATCATTTTCACAGAAAATATTTTCGTGTTAGGTATCATTATAGGAACTGTCAGGATATGCAACGTATGGTTAGAAATACTAATGAAAATATATAAAGAGCTATTAATTGATGTGATTGTCGCAAATAAGCTTTGATAAAAGCAGTGTGCGCAAAGCAAAAATCTGTGAAGTGCCTCGCTTTAAAAATGATTGCGTTTGGTAGTAGAAACGGAAACCTATAGCATCCACCACCGAACATTGCTAAGAGTAAGTTGCTTTTATTTGAATAAGTCTTATTATTAACTTTTCACGCTAGCGAACCCACAAACAAGATATAGTGACAGCTTAAAACAATATAATTGTAATTTCTGCTTAATAGTAAATGATCAAATAAATTAAAAGTCGATTTGATATATTTTTATATCATGGCAACACAGCGTAATAAAACGACAACAGAAAATGTAGGTAGTCTACTTGACACTGGCTAAATGTACAAGAAGTGCGAAGCCATTAATAAGAAGAAAAAAAAATAGGTATTAGGTAAATAAATAGAAATACTATTTATCTTTGTGTTTTTTTTAATCCGGTCAACTAATACGAAATAAAATCATTAAAATTAAAGACAAGAATTGTCGATATTACTAACTTGTGGCACAACTTAAAATCATGCGATATTTTCTCCTTTGTAAATGGTTTTATAGTTATACTAAATCTGTTTTTAATAAATAAATTATTATTATTTATGTACATATTATAAAGCTGAAGAGTTTGTTTGATTAGCCGCGCTAATCTTAGCAACTAATAGTTTAAATTAAAATAAATATTATTGTGTAAAATATCCCATTTATTGAGGAAAGCTAAAACGGCATTATACCATCACGCTACGACTAATAAGAGCGGAGCAGTAATGAAAAATTTGGCAAACACGGGAAAAAATATTGTAGTCTAAAGTTACGCATAAGGTGTTGCGGGTAACAGCCAGAATATGAATACATCCTCTGACAGCTCCGTAATTCAGTTAGTTTTTTTTTTCTTCTGATGGCTCCGCACTTCTTGTGCATCTAGCCAAAGACAAGTAATTTATATATTAAAATTCAGTTAGTTGGCCACCAGCTTGCGAAACTAAAGGCCGCGGGTTCGATTTCCGCAACGAGACAAATATTTCTGTTATGCGCAAATATTCGGGTCTGAGAGTTTGTGCGATCGAAAAATCTCGTAGTTTTTGATGCCCACGACACAATACTTGTGTGGAGTCAGAATTATGTATATGACTGTTGGGTGTATTTATTTATTTAATCTGTCTAGGGGCCATCCATAAATTACGTCACACGAAATTCATTATTTTTTGACACCTCCCCCATCGTTGTCACAGCTGGTCACATTTGTGGGAGTCTTACCTAATATGACGGCACATATTTTAAAAGTCGAGACTCGAGGGTAGCTCTTGTTTTTTTAGAACTTTATTTACCCCAGATAGATAAATGGTTGAAAACTCGAGACTCGGACTAGGTCTTGTTTTTATGTTAATGACGTCATAATATTTAGGTTCCCTCCCACCCCCTTGTCACACAATGTCACACTCCATCGACCCCCTCCGTCCCCCTTACCGTGTGACGTAATTTATAGATGGCCGCCTACTCCTTGAAAGAAACAGCCTTAAGATAGTACCTACCTACGTATTTACATTCCGAATGATACTCATTATTACCAAGGTTAAACCAGTGATAAAAAAGATCACGCGATTATTTCACAGCAACCGTATTCGCAAAAACTCATAACAATAATAATTGATTGCTTGAAGACTCAATGATTTATCATATAATAATTGCAATAAAAAGAAAATAGCACGGCATCCGGCAATGTCTGTTTTTTGGAAGGTTACTTGTGTTTTATACAAAGAAAAAACGAATGCTTTACAAAATACAAAATTAATAAACATTTTTATTTGTAGGTATATTTATATTTACCTATAAAATTAAAATTGTATATGATCGTTATGATCATCAGCCCAAATACGTCCCACTGCTGGGCACGGGCCTCCTCTACAACTGAGAGGGTTTAGGCCTTAGTCCACCACGCTGGCCTAGTGCGGGTTGGCGGACTACACACCTAAGAAATTCCTAAGAACTTTTAGGTGTGCAGGTTTTATCACGATGTTTTCCTTCACCGTTAAAGCAAGTGATAATTCATTGTGAATACACACATAACTCCGAAAAGTCAGAGGTGTGTGCCTGGGGTTTGAACCTGCGACCGCCGAAATTCTCGACCGCGCGCCTAAACCTAGTGCGTATATGATCGTAAAATTCAAAAACAGTTAGATGTCACGGCTCACACTTCTGACGCGGACCCGACGAGGCAGTCCCATCACCAGTAGAAGATGCTTCTAGCAAATCTCGCGGATTTTTTTTATTTGGCCAAACCTATGAAGATAAACGAACTTCTTTTTAATTGAGTTTCCACGATAATCATACTAGCCATATTATGGTAAAAGATATACACATATTACCACGTCTGTATACCGAAAAGAGAAGACAGAAGAACGGAAGACGGAATCCGTTTCACTATCAATGTTTTTATTTCCCCTTAGTGTATCTTACTGTCATCATCATCGGCTCATATACGTCCCACTGCTGCGCACGGGCCTCCCCTAGAACTGCGAGGGTTTTAGGCCTTGTATCTTATTGTACTATACCACAAATATGCAATGAACCCCGGGGCGCAGTTGGCTAGACACCACCTTGCGAAACGAGAGGTCGCGGGTTCGATCCCCGCCTGGAGACAGTTGTTTGTTTTATCCACAAATATTTGTTTCGAATCTGGGAGTTTGTGAAACCGGAAAGTCTCTCGTAGTCTCTAATACACACGATACAAGACTCGTATCGTAGTGTGTTAAGAAATATGTACATATTATGTCTGTGACTGTTGGGTGTTTTTATTTATTTAAATTTATATGACCTCTTAGCACACAAGACTCCACAATACATACATACATAAACTCACGGCTGTATTCCCCGAAGGGGTAGGCAGAGGTGCATTTCTGCACCCACATTTCGCCAGGTATGTATCAGTCCCACGTAATAGGGGGCGAGCCTATTGTCGTTTTTCGGGCACATTTCCAGACTCCGTGCTGTTACTGAGAATTTCCTAATGGAAAAACCTAATAACACGGCCCAACCCGGGAATCGAACCCAGGACTTCAAGATCGCATGCACGGCACATAGTTGTACCGCGAGACCACGAGGCAGTTTACAATAATTTATAAAAAAACAAAAAAGAATATCTATTGCATGATGTAATCTATTTCAAGCAAAGCAAGATTGAAAATCGAAACAGCTGTATTCGGAATAAAATCCAACGAATTTAAAGTTTAATTCTCGTTGGAACGTTCGCAAACACAAACTGGAAACTGGGACCGCGAAGAATTTGTTTGTTCCAGTTATGTCGGGCGCGTTGCTTCTCGATTTGTCTTCCAATATTTACATTCTTTTTCTATCCAACCTCGTATGTTGGTCAGCGAAAAGTATTTAGCTGGCGCATTGAGATTTGGGTAGCGGTTTGTTTCATTGACTGACTAACTGGCTCGTTGGTCACACATACACTCAAATTCCTTAATGGAGAATTCTGCAAACACGTTTCGTGAGGTAGATATATTATAAGTTTCTAGTAATACGAGTAAAAGTCTTTTTGCTTTTTACACATTGCGTATAAAGGCGGACTTAATGACTAAGGCATTCTCTAACAGTCAACCTTTGGGTGATGCAGAGATAATATTATAACTCTTATTGTTATGTAATATCACGCAGGAGTGGAGCATCAATGAAAAACAGAGAAACATATTCCTTTTGAAGTGTAGAGTTAAGTATACGGAGTTGCAGGCAATAGCTATATTTAATATATGTATCTGTACTTGTTTATCTAGCTGTCCCATACTTAATTTTGACCTCACACCAAAGTGTAAGCCTAGTGCCGGACGTACCAAAGACTTTTTGTGAGCAAGTCAATTGATCAAAGCATATTCCCAAGTAAAACAACAGCAATAATGGACAACCTGTTAATTACTTAAATTACATTTATCCTTTTTTTTCCCTTTACAAATTTATTGGCAAATGACAATATATGTATAGAATAGTAATGTGTATCATTCACATCATGATCTCTAAACACAATAAAATGTATTAATGTAAGTAGGTACTTCTGCCGCAAGGCCCACGAGGCATACGAGCTGATGTACATATATATATAATATGTTGGACGATATGGGAGCAAAATTAGTCACCATTTTGATTTATCTAAAAATAGAAACGTTTAATGTTATTATCAATTTACAATAGGTGCTTAAATTAATTGAGAGCAACAGTCACACACATAATATACCAACCTAAAAATAGAAAAATCGACAATTTAAGGTTCCTTGCTTCCAATATTTTTGTAGATCTTTTAAACTTAACGACTTTATGAAATTACTATTATTATATAATTATTTACTTGTAATCAAATGAATTTTAAATCAAAGTCTTACATTCCACTACGTCTCATGGCCATACTCCTAACTCCATGTTGAAAGTTGAAACGTCAAACCTTAAGGCCACGTTCACATAGTATCAGTAATTAAGGTGCGTACATACAGACTACAAAGCTTACATATATAATTTTCTTTTAAAGTAAAGTAAGAAGATATTTATTTTAAATTATAATATTTTGAACTAATAAGGCAATTTCCACGGGTTCTCAAGATCTTCCAGAGTCAGTTTCACGCAATCAGGTGCTTCTTGTATCGGTTGTCCTCCAGTCACCATCCATGCTGTTCCACTCGTAGCTTTCTCTATGGCGTCCAAAGCCCCATTCCCTACTGCGTCAGCTTGTTGCCACTTGAATGAATTTGCAATTTTCTCAAAGCCTTCTTTGTGTTCGCTCCAACACGATGGCTTAGTGGTAAGACTTGTATGAGTTAGTCCTGGACAAAGTGCAATGACCCGAACCCCAGTTTTGTTATAATTGTATTCGTGACCCAAAGACTTTGTGAAAGCCAAGACGGCAAATTTAGAAGTCTTGTAGTATACTAAAAACGGGTCTATTAAGAAGCCAGTTTCTGAACTTATATTAAGTATTGTGCCTCCGTTACCTCCTTTATCTGTACGCATATGCTCCCAAAATTTAATCGTCCACTCCATGACAGCCGTCAAGTTGATAGATATAGTTCTGGATATAGACTTCTCGTCTGCTATCCCTGCGTTGTTCACCAAAACATCTACATTTTTGTAAGTAGAAATAATCTGATCGTAAACAGCTTCCAAGTCTTTCGTCACATCGCACTTTATAAACGCTGCTCTGTCGCCGTGTTTAGAGTTTAGAGCATTCACTGCTTCCAAACCTTTGACTTCATTAATGTCTAATATGATGACAGTCTTCGCTCCGTTTTGTAGAAATTTGTCTGAGATATTATAGCCGAGTCCCTCAGCACCTCCGGTGACAACAATCTTTCCTTCTAATTTGCTCATTTTATCGAAAACAAATATTCACGAAAAGTGTATGTGTATTATGATCAACCGCCAAACGAGAAAGTTAATTGGCCTTTTGTAAAAAATGGTTTGGGCCTGCTATAGACATAGCATTAAATTAATTTTATTACACTTTAAATAATATTTAATTATTTTATGCGAAATTTAACTATATTTATTATCGTTTCAAGCTGAAGTCAGTGCTAGTTCTTACTGGCAACGGACATCACGAACATTTTTATAATTTCTCAACACCTGTGCACACAATTAATGTAATTAATAAACAATAATAATAGGTAAGATTGCCTACGTCACGCAGCTGGTTCTCAAACGATAGCTCGTGAGTTCGACTACGAAACAAATATTTTTATCCCATAAATACTATTTTGTTTTTAAATAGGGCTTTTTTAGTATTCACATAATATTCACTGTAACAAAAAAAAATCCATAAAAACACGGTCAGAGAAATTATTTTACTGTGCTGTACCCTGCTTGCCGCAAGAGGCGACTTTAGACAATAGACCCTCGATTGGAGTCACTGGGGGTTTTGTGGAGACGTGTGACTTAACTGAAAGGGACCCCAAGAGGTATTTCTGCGAGAGCGTAGAAATACTTATTTGATTAATTTTTATTTTTGCTAAGCGAGAGAGGTGAAGCCAGTTTCAGGTCTATTCCCAGTTACCATGCTGCCATTTAGAATTCACTAATGGATAAAACAAATGATACTTTGAATAATCGGGAATCCATTCCGTGACCTCTACACTTATTCCGCTACACCAGAGTCAGTCTATATGTATTAATAAAAATAAGTATGGTAGGGTATATTTGGTACCAATTGAATCAGTTTTTTTTTAGAAATATATACTTACACCTTTTACTTGACAAAATTATAAAAGAATCAATTTATTAACATTCTTATTTTTTGCTATCAATCCACAAGAAATAATTATAGATACTCACGCTCACGCTCACTCTTGTTTTTCCACATTTTGTCAACCGTGTTTTCGACCCACGTAATAGGAGGTGAGCCTATTGCCGTTTTTCGGACACAATTCCAGACTCCGTGCTGCTACTAACAATCATCAACATCATCATCAGCCCATACACGTCTCACTGCTGGGCACGCGCCTCCCTTACAACTGAGAGGCTACTAATAATATCCTAATAGAAAAGCTCAATAACTACTTTCCCGACTCGAAGTCCCAGGTCCCGCGCGGTACTTACTTGTACCGCAAGACCACGAGGCAGTCGGCACGAGGCAATTTAAGTTGAAGTAAGTAGTCCGTTGAAAGCATTAAATGTAAATTTATCCAATTGCTTTGCCCCGAGTTCGAAAGGCAGTTTTTTAATTATAATTAATTATTATTAATCCAAAGTTAAAAGAACCAGTATACATTTTTGGCTGTGCATCATTATGCACAGCCAAAAATATTAACATATTAATTAATATTAACATATTAATATTAACATATTAATTAGTTCATATTTCAAATGAGTATTTTTGGTAAAGGTTGATGACAAGAAACAATAAAAAAACTCACAAATAGTATAGCTGTAGTGAAGTAATATTTAACTTGTTTGTTTGCATTATTTGTGTACACAAGTGTTGGGAAATTGTAAAAGACAAGTAATCGCACTGGCTTATGCCGATTAATCAGCGAAGGATTCATTGTACGACGTGCTATTTGTACCGACAATCACATTTATGTACCGTATATAGTAAATATTTAAGTGCCCGTGGACACCATAAGAAATATTGCCACCAACATTGCTATGCTCGTAAAAGTGATAAAATGAGTAAATTAGAAGGAAAAATTATCATGGTCACTGGAGGTGCTGAGGGAATCGGCTACAATATCTCAGACAAATTTCTACAAAACGGCGCGAAGACTATCATCATATTAGACATTAATGAAGACAAAGGAGTAGAAGCAGTGAATACTCTAAACTCTAAACACGGTGACAGAGCAGCGTTTATAAAGTGCGATGTGACGAAAGATTTGGAAGCTGTTTACGATCAGATTATTTCTACTTACAAAAATGTCGATGTTTTGGTGAACAACGCAGGAATAGCGGACGAGAATTCTATATCCAGAACTATATCTATCAACTTGACGGCTGTCATGGAATGGACGATGAAATTTTGGGAGCACATGCGTACAGATAAAGGAGGTAATGGAGGAACAATCCTTAATATAAGTTCAGAACTTGGCTTCTTAATAGACCCGTTTTTAGTATACTACAAGACTTCTAAATTTGCCGTCTTGGCTTTCACAAAGTCTTTGGGTCACGAATACAATTATAACAAAACTGGGGTTCGGGTCATTGCACTTTGTCCAGGACTAACTCATACAAATCTTACCACAAAGTTGTGTTGTTGGGACGAACACAAGGAAGGATTAGAGAAAATTGTAAAATCAGTCAAGTGGCAACAAGCTGACGCAGTAGGTAATGGGGCTTTGGACGCCATAGAGAAAGCTACGAGTGGAACAGCATGGATGGTGACTGGAGGACAACCGATACAAGAAGCACCTGATTGTGTGAAACTGACTCTGCAAGATCTTGAAAACCCAAGGGAATTGCCTTATTAGTTCAAAATATTATAATTTAACATAATATAAATGTTCTCTTAATTAACTTCAAAAGAAAATTATATATATGTATAATAGCTCATATGCCTCGTGGGCCTTGCGGCACAAGTACGTTATAATTTTTATTGTGTTTAGAGATCATAATGTGAATGATTACTATTCTTTACATACAATGTTATTTGCCATTAAATTTGTAAAGGAAACAAGGAAAGTTAAAAAAAGGATAAATGTTATTTAAGTAATTAACAGGTTGTCCATTATTGCTGTTGTTTTACTTGGGAATATGCTTTGCTCAATTGACTTGCTCACAAAAAGTCTTTGGTGCATCCGGCACTAGGCTTATACTTTGGTGTGAGGTCAAAATTAAGTATGGGACAGCTAGATAAACAAGTACAGATACATATATTAAATACAGTTATTGCCTGCATAGACCAGCGGATTAGCAAGTTGAAGTGGCAATGGGCACATAGCGCGGAGAACCGATGGCCGATAGGGCCAAAAAGTTCTCGAGTGGAGGCCACGTACCGGAAAGCGCAGCGTGGGACGTCCACCCACAAGGTGGTCAGACGACCTGGTGAAGGTCGCGGGTGGTGAAGGTGGCTGCCTCCAACAGGTCACTATGGAGTCATTGGGGGAGGCCTATGTTCAACAGTGGACTTCCTTGGGCTGATGATGATGATGACGATGATTGCCTGCAACTCCGTATACTTAACTCCACACTTTAAAAGGAATATTTTTTTCTGTTTCCATTGATGCTCCACTACTATTGGTCGTAGTGTGATATTACATCACAATAAGAGTTATAAAAGACTATAGCCGTCCTCGATAAATATATTATTGATCACAAAAATATTATTTTAATTCGAAACAGGTTTTCCTGAGATCAGCGCGTTCAACCAAACAAAGTCAAAGTCAAATTATCTTTATTCAAATAGACTTTTACAAGTTCTTTTGAATCGTCAATTTTACACTATTTTAAACTATTTCCGAGAACAAAAAAAAAACAAATAAAACAACTCTTTAACTTTATAATATTGGTATAGATTTATGTAAATATATCTCATACAACTAGCAAGGTGACATTAATTGGCCTTCTAATGAGTCATAATAGGCTTACATAAAGGGCGTTTGGTTTTTAAAAACAACTGCCATAGACTAAAATATGTCGAAGCGTCGACGAATCCCCACTGTGCGTCCAACGTAGGGTATAAATACAGTCACCCGATCGAAAATGATTCATTCTCGGTCGAAACGCCGGACCGAACGGAGCTCTGTACTAAGTTTTTGAAATGACCTCCAGAAGTTTTACTGTCACTATTTAAAAAAATCAATAACGCACAAGACCCTCCGACAAATATAACTTCTTGATTTTTGTTTGATCGCACGAAAATATAAATGATACAACAATATGTATTTCTAGGTGTTATTATATTACAATTTACAATGTTTTAGATATCCTCGTCAAGAAGGTATTAAATCTGGCTTAGTGACAAAAACTGACATATGACGCGATTTCAGTTACCGCGTATAACGCGGAATTTTTTAAAGTTATATTTCTATATTTTTTAAATTTATAATGATTTAAAAAGTACTTAAATAAAATTATTTGTAATTATATAAAAGTACTAGTTGACCCGGCGAACTTTCGATTCTTTATTTTTTTTGTTTTTTATTATTATGATACCTACTTAATTTCATTTTATTTTTACTTATTCGAAATTAAGTTATATTTTTATTGACAATAGCTGGGCATGCGCGTGAGCTGCGCGCGGTACTGGACAAAAACAAACAAGACAAACAAAAAACCAATCAAATCTTTCCTTTTTATAATATTAGTGTACACATTATGGAGGATTTCTATGTATACAGCAATCAATTTATGGCCATAAACCATTTAATGAGAAAATTTAAACGTGAATCATTTGTGCATTTCACGTAATATGAGGTCATAAAACCGTGTTGTACAAGGCACCTCGAATAAGGCGTTTTGCTATATTATAATGCGGAACCATACAACCGCGTTATAGGAGGGTTTACTGTATACTCGTACAGAGTGTATTCATTTGGTGATCGGAAACTAAGACAGGTAATAGCTGCTGTGATTATAAACACTGACATAAAAAAAACTCCCGACAAAAAATAAAAATAAAATATTTTCCTTACAACCACATCCATTTAATATAGGTATATGTTGTTAGGAAAACGTCAAAATGTTTATTTTTGTTGGGTTTTTTTTAAAGTCACTGTGTTTATAATCTCTGCAGCTATTATCTGCCTTATTTTCCGATCACGGTCTGAATACACCTGTATATTACAAACAACACATTTACACCTAGGCTTGTATCTCCGACGGAATAGGCAGAAATGTATGTTTAAACACAATTGGCGAATCTTGTTTATAGAAAAACACATCTACCTACCCCATTTTTTTTTCACGGGGAAATCCGTCGTCGTCGAAAACGGATCGTCTCCGAGTATGGAGGTATGGCGGACTTACCGATCTACTTTTCATGACAATAGGTCGCTCTACCGACTAAAACCCAGTGATGTTCCACTATCTCCAAAAAATCCAGGGGCGCGGGATACGGGTTTGCATGCAGCCAGGCCCACTTTGAATTTGAGAGGGGCGGCAGCACCATGGCCCGTGTCCGTCGCGGGCGCCCACCCATAACCAGGCGCCCAAACCAAGCTACTGCGCCCCCCACAACTTCGAGACGGCCGAGACACTTTCGTCTCGGAGGCGCATCGGACGGCTGCGGCATCATTGTGGATGCCTCTCACCCACACACCGTGGTCGCCCCATCCGGCGCGAAGATGGCCATCGGGGGGTTAAGTTGGTATGCCGGCATAGGGATTTTTGTTAGGGACCTAGCCCGGCATTAACATCTGCGCGGACGTGACGTCACCGCGCGCCGGGCTGGAAGGCCGGTGACCCCGACATACGCTTCTCGTCTCCCTCCCCCAGGGCTGGCGGGAAGTAGAGCCATAAACTGCTTTCCCCTCGAGAAAAAAAAGAGGCTCACTTTGAAGTTTGTCTTTTCCACAGAACAGCTGAATAAGGTTAGAAGGGAATAGACATTATTTTATATGGGGCAAGTGTCGCCGCTTGTCTGACACTGTTGATTCTACTACGATTACACTCGACCAATGATAAAAATTTCAAACAAAAGTGAAGGGCTGCTATTGGTTGTCATACATTTACAAAAGATAACATAATTATGGTGGTCTGATCATAGGTTCCGCACGCTCGACATGATGACATTTTCTTTCTAGTCTTATTGAACTGTTGTGTAGTCTTTTCAGTAGACCTTTCATGGCATAGCAATACATATGATAGTATATGTATGAAAATCAAAGAGTTCTCGTATCTAGCTTTGTGATTTGATGAGAAGGATAAAATAGATAAAGTTACGTATAAGTACATGGTGACTAGTACACCTTAACATTGAAATGATGTTATAATACCTTTATATGTACATATATACAAGTATTGCGCGTGATAAACACGAGAATCAGGCGCACGTTAATTAGAGACAAAATGGCAGCCGTTGCAGCTTCAAATACCACGTACAAAATTATAAAAAAAAATTATGTGAATATTTTATAGCAGCTGTTCTATTATTGCTATTGTACAGCACTTTGTCTTTGGACTTCAAAATAAATATTTTTACACTGTTTGCTACATTTTATAATGATGCTTCGCTCCTCGGTCGGTCGAGGACGTCCTAGACACACCAATAAAGATCCCATAAGTGACTTATTTAAAAAGAGATGAGGAGTCCTCGAAATAGACGTGCATGCATTAGGGGGATAATGACAGTTGAGGAAGCAAAAGAAGTGTATTTGGACCATGGCATTGAGCGCTTATAGTCTCTGCCTACCCCAACAGGAGACAGGCGTGAGTTTATGTATGCCCTGTGGTAAGGGGACGTTAGAATCCCACCACGGTATCCCCTGCCTGTCGTAGAAGGCGACTCAAAGGGGTCCTTGGGGTCGCTGGACGCGCTGCGGGGGCAGTGCGTCCACATAGGTGACCCCGAGAGAGCGACGGTACGGTGGCCTGTGACCGTCGCGGGCGCCCAAAAGAGGTGCCCAAATCGAGTAAGTGGGGGTTTACACCTCTTAAAAATCTGAGAGGGCCGAGACGCTCTCGTCTCGGAAGCGCACTGGGCGGCTGCGGAATCATTGTGGGCGCCTCTCGCCCACGCACCGTGGTCGCCCAACTCGGCGCGGAGATGGCCACCGGGGGGTTTTGGTCGGTATGCCGGTGTAGGTTAGGGTAGGTTAGGGACCCAGCCCGGCACTAACATCTGCGTGGTCGTGACGCCGCCACGCGCCGGGCTGGAAGGCCGGTGACCCCGACATACGCTTCCCGCCCCCCTTCCCCCCAGGGGTGGTGGGAGGTAGAGCCATAAGCAGCTTTCCCCTGGATAAAAAAAAAAAAAAAAAAAGGCGTGAGTTTATGTATGTATTAAAAATAAATACACCTAACAGTCACATACATGGTTCTGACCCCACATTAAGATACGAGTCTTGTGTCGTGGGTATCAGAAACTACGAGAGACTTTTCGCTCTCACAAACACCCAGACCCGAAACAAATAAGTGTTATAATATTTGTGTAGCGTTCTCGATTAAGCGTTTCTCGATTAATGCACCATTGAACATAAAAAAAATTTTTTTTAAATATACATACCTACATAAACTCACGCCTGTATTCCCCGAAGGTAGGCAGAGGTGCATTTCTGCAATCACATTTCGCCGAGTATGTATCGGTCCCACGTAATAGGGGGCGAGCCTATGGCCGTTTTTCGGGCACATTTACAGACTCCGTGCTGTTACCGAGAATTTCCTAATGGAAAAACCCAATAAACATAAGTTTTTATCAGTTACCAAAAACAAATCCGTATGGCAAAGCCCATTATTTAATTGGACATCTAGACGCTTCATTATGTTTTTATTAATTATCACCGTTGAATTATGTAGAAATTAATGATGGAATCGCATCTTAACATCAAGGCCCTTATCTATACAAATAAATAAAATTGGAGTGTCTGTTTGTAATATTGAAATAACCGCTTTTTAATAAATGTATATGGATGTATACACCGTACATATATCGCTAATCTCTGAAACGGGTGGACCGATTTTAACGGGACTTTCACTGGCAGATAGCTGATGTAATAAGGATTAACTTAGGCTACGTACATATAAATAAAATTTGAGTGTCTGTTTGTAATATTGAAATAACCATTTTTTTCTACAAGTATATACATATGAATAATATGTTTATACGGTACATACACCAAAATATTTTTTTTTACAATTTTTGTCTGTCTGTCTGTTTGTTCCGGCTAATCTCTGAAATGGCTGGACCGATTTTGAAGGGACTTTTATTGGCAGGTAGCTGATGTAATAAGGAGTAACTTAGGCTACTTTTAGTTTATAAATTTTCTTATTAAAGATTAATTTTCCGCGCGGACGAAGTCGCGGGCACAGCTAGTTCCTTATAAATTTGATAAAGTTAAAATGAGATGATTGCACGGAAATAAGAGTATTATTGCTTAATACCACAATTATGACGTCAAAGAAAATTCATCATGATTATCACCTATATACGTCCCATTACTATGTAACTGAGAGGGTTTAGGACTTAGTCCACCACGCTGGCCTAGTACGAGTTGACATATGAATATTGCAACTAAATAAATAAAATACATAGAAGCCAAGAAACATTTTATTAACAAACGAAACATTATAATACAATTTGTAAACATTTTCTTCCAATGTCATTGAAAGTTCTGACTACATAAGTATGCCGTTAATAGAATTTTTATTAAAAGAAACAATTAACTTATAACAGAGCAATATATTGTAAGTGTACTGCATGTGATAGATGTGATCAGGGTACGATTCTCAGGCCAGAAAAAGTGTTATTGGTCTTAATGTAAGTACACTATTAATATCGACTCACAACATGGGATTCTGCTCAAAAAACGGCTGTAGACTCACCCAATTTGGTGTCTGTAAAAAATTTGGAACCCACCATTGAATAATCCGTTAGGAAATTTAGGAATGTATTATGTTATTGTAGGACAAAATATGCACAAAAAATAATAAAGTACCAAATAAAAACAACATAAAGACCGGGAAACAATTTCTCTATAAAGGAATTTTCTCTGGGTGCTCAATATGATCCATTGTTAGTTTCACATATTCCGGCGCCTCCACTATTGGCTTTCCTCCAGCCACCACCCAGGCTGTCCCACTTGGAGCCTTCTCCAATGTTTCCAAAGCCGCATTGCCAACCGCATCAGCTTTTTGCCATGGGAAAGTCTTGACAAGCTTCTTAAAATCTTCCACATGTTCGTCCCAACACAACTGTTGTTTAGTCAACGACGTGAACGTTAGTCCGGGGCAAAGTGCAATCACACGGACTCCTGTTTTTTTATAGTTATATTCGTGACCCAAAGACTTTGTAAAAGCCAAGACGGCGAATTTGGAAGTCTTGTAATGTATTATAAACGGATCTATTAAAAAACCAGCTACTGAGCTTATGTTGAGGATTGTGCCTCCGTTACCTCCTTTATCTGTACGCATGTGGTCCCAAAATTTGATTGCCCACTCCATGACAGCCGTCAAGTTGGTAGATATAGTTCTGGATATGGACTTCTCGTCCAATACTCCAGCATTGTTCACCAAAACATCCACATTTTTGTAAGTGGTAATAATGTGATCGTAAACAGCTTCCAAGTCTTTCGTCACATCACACTTTATAAACGCTGCTCTGTCGCCGTGTTTAGAGTTTAGAGTATTCACTGCTTCCACTCCTTTGGCTTCATTAATGTCTAATATGATGACGGTCTTCGCTCCGTTTTGTAGAAATTTGTCTGAGATATTGTAGCCAAGTCCCTCAGCACCTCCGGTGACAACGATAATTTTGCCTTCTAATTTACTCATTTTATCACTCGTTAGCGACTATCAATTATATTTCTAAGCAATATTTATCTTTTGCAATATCTAACAAATTGTGATTATCAATAAAAATCGCACGTCTTTTAACGGCGGAGTTTGTTTGCAAATTGATTGGATAAACACAGTGCAAGCGTAGTGTAGACAAGGTTGAAATGCACCTGTATTTCTTGTTTACGTTTATTAATGCTTGAATACAAGACACACATACTAATGCTTATAACTAGTTATTTGTGATCGTAAAGGAATACGTTGTAATGTGACCTCCGCAGGTATATTGACTCCTTTCGATATAAGTATGTTCGAATATTGCCCTCTATAGGGTTTTTCATGCAATGGAATCCTGGCATGACAACAAAAGTTGATAACGATGTAACCTACCAAATCGGTGAAAATTAGTCAAGTTCTTCGTAATTAGGACCAGTCGGAAGCCATATCTAAAAACATTATATTTTTTATGAGTTTCCTCATATTTGGAAAAATGCGAGTTATTGATTTATGTTTAGACATTTTATTCATCAAACTTTCTCATACTGTATACATATAAAAGATTAATATGAAATCAAATTCATGTTTTTTGTTAAATATCTTATGTACGATTTATGTAACATTAAAACTACTGCAAATATCAAGTCACATAAAAAACTTAACGCAGCTTTTAAATTTATGAATATTTTTCATATATTCCTCGCCGTACCGATATTGATATCTATATTATAAAGCTGAAGAAGACTTTAAGACTTCAATAGGAATATGAACCACTTTTACAACACAAAAATGTTCTTTCAATTCGAACCTATAGTTCTAAAGGTTAACGCGTTAGTAGCGCGTTCAACCAAAAAAAACTGGCCAAGTGCGAGTCGGACCCGCGTGAAGAGGGTTCCATACCCATAATAGTAAGGGCCTAGAACAGAACTTAACATTAGAGTTGAAAAATATGTTCTCACAAAGTACCTAAGTTAGCAAATGTAAGTTGGTACGCACAATAATGATTTACCATGTTATTTTATTATCATGGACTTCTTATAGGTTTTTCTATAATATATATCTTGAAAACTATTTATTTTAAAATTTAAAAAAATATTCATTTAAGATCTTCATACCAAGATCTTACATTTTGATATGTCAGACGATGCAGTTATAATAATTTTTTTCCACCTTCCTCCCATATACAGATTTCATCTATTCACGTCACACTAGAGGTGTGTAGAAACATATCCCGTAGTTAGTACATTTCTATCATTTGTCATTTCAAGATACGCCACCATATTGGCCTTGACGGCCGGCTGTAATGCGACAGGCGATAGATGGACTATATTTTTTGGGGCGATAGAATTAAAAGTTTCACTTCGAAATCACCTATGCTTATCATCATCATCATCCCTCCCATGGCACGCTATACTCACGCCTTATTAAACTGAAGGCGTAAGTTAGAGGTGCATTTCTGCGCCCACATTTCGTCAATTGTAATTTTGTTGGGGCGAGCCTATTGCCGTTTTTCGGGGACATTTCCTGAACGCTTGCTTGAGAATTTCTTAATGCCAAAATCCAATAATAATGCACGAACCACATAGTAACGCAAGAACACGAGGCAGTCAAAGAATTTATCGCAGAAACATACCAAGAATATACTGAAGCATAAATTACCGTCATTAATATTCATAAATAATACGATAGAATTTTAAGAGACAAACATTACACAGGTGTCTTAACAGTATTCATGTAGGCGTTGTATTTGTACACTTTATCATCGACTACATATTCTACGAGTAACTGTTATCGAGGCTAATTTACAAAACAGTTGCGAGTTACCAACATTTTAATCAAAATGAATATGTTTTTTTTTTTTTTTTATTTTTTATGGGAAAGGAGGCAAACGAGCTGGTGAGCCTATTTATAAGGCATTAGATTTGAGAACAAAACATTATAGACCAGGGTCGATAAAAATAATAGTAGAATGAAACACATTGGAAAAGGAAGAGAATATAACAAAAATGAAAGGAAAAATAATTTACAGGTGAACTGAGGTCGGGAATAACAGAAAATATTCTTATATTTATTTTAGATTGATTTGTATTGACTGATTGATACAGATTAAAATATAGTTAGTTTTTACCTTGCATTTAAATTCCAAAAGTTTTTTTTTTCTTTAAATTAAATGTTTAACGTATTTAAATAATTTGGAAGTACAGATTTCAACAAACAAAAAGCCCACCGACTTTTCTAAAATCAGCTAATATTTTAACGCGAGAATTTTGTATTAAAAATTACGGTGTTTTGTTACATGAAGTCAAATTAAGGTGAAAAATAAATATTTCAAATCAAATAAATTAAAGTGTGCTGGGGACATAAAAAGGCAAGCTTTATCAACTTTCGCGAAAAAAATACAAACACGTGGTTATTTCAATTTTTCACAAAAAAAAATAGGTTATGTGGAAAAAGTGTACACACAAAAGTTGTAGATCTTTTTAGTACCTACAACTTTGCCATTTAACATTTTTCCATAGGAATTGTAGTTTTGCCGGACATTATGTATATCTGATTTCTGGCAGTTAGAACGCTGCCTGATTGGAAATATTATTACTTATTTCGATATTAAAAAGCAGTAAAATGTGCTTAAAATAAAATACTCAATATTTTATTAGGTACCCTGAAAATAATTTAATGCTTTGTTTATAGCAGGCCCGAACCACGCCATTTTTCGTTGTCTTTGTATGTCGTTGTATAAATGATCACCATACACGTAGAACAGCTTTGTCGCCCGTATTGTTTAAACGTGTTGATTAAATATTGTCATAAAAATAAAATATATTAAACACATTTGCTTACAATAAAATGAGTAAATTGGGAGGCAAGATTGTCATCGTCACCGGAGGTGCAGAGGGACTCGGCTACAATATCGCAGACAAATTTCTACAAAACGGAGCGAAGACTGTCATCATATTAGACATTAATGAAGCCAAAGGAGTGAAAGCAGTGAATACTCTAAACTCTAAACACGGCGACAGAGCAGCGTTTATAAAGTGCGATGTGATGAAAGACTTGGAAGCTGTTTACGATCAGATTATTACCACTTACAAAAATGTGGATGTTTTGGTGAACAATGCTGGAGTATCGGACGAAAACTCCGTATCCAGAACTATATCTATCAACTTGACGGCTGTCATGGAGTGGACGATGAAATTTTGGGAGCACATGCGCACAGATAAAGGAGGTTACGGAGGCACAATACTTAATATAAGTTCAATGGCTGCATTTTTACTTGATCCATTTGTAATATATTACAAAACGTCGAAGTTCGCCATACTGACCTTTACAAAATCTTTAGGTCATGAGTATAATTATAGAAAAACTGAGGTCCGTGTAGTTTCACTATGCCCTGGACTAACTCATACAAATCTTACCACCCAGCAATTATGTTGGGACGAGCATGCTGAAGATTTTTATAAGTATATAAAATTGTTTCCATGGCAAGAAGCCGACGCAGTAGGAAAGGCAGCTTTGGAAATGATGGAGAAGGCTCCAAGTGGAACGGCCTGGATGGTTGCCGGCGGACAACCACTTACAGAAGCTCCGGAGTATGTGAAAATAACATTAGATAATATTGAGCATCCGGAGACCATACGATTTTGATTTGAAATATTTTCCTCCTATATTAAATAGAAGAATTTAAGTTATCTTTATTTATTGTATTACTATCGAGACATTTTGAACACCACAATGACTTGTTCCGATTTAACAAAGAAATGTTTGTAAGATTTATTGCCACTTTTTTATTCATTCATTCATCACCAGCCCAAATACGTCCCACTGCTGGGCACGGGCCTCCTCTACAACTGAGAGGGTTTAGGCCTAAGTCCACCACGCTGGCCTAGTGCGGGTTGGCGGACTACACACTGTTATGACTAGTGGTCGTACCCCTATTTGCTTACCTATCATTCTATCCCGCCTAGTCAGCATTTGCCTAGCAAATGCCCCCCGCTACGCGCCTCTTCCAGTCAGTCTTCATCCTACTTCCAAACCCGACGGTTGTCTTGTGTGTTCTATCCGTAATTTTATTTTTTAAAAAGGCATAACCCTGAAGGCTCATAACATTTGGTGGCAGCGTAAAGGGATTTTTTATAAGTCCCCGGTCCGTCTCCGATAAAATACAGTTATCGTCGCGAGTGCAAAGTGACGAATTCCATCAAGTGCATCCTAACATTCGCCGCAAGTGCAAAAGTATATCACATAAAGTATACATATCAGTGCTATATCAGTGCTATATCAGTGCTATATCAGTTCTATATAAGTGCTATACCAGTTCTATATCAGTGCTATATCAGTGCTATATCAGTGACAAGTGAAGTGAAACGCAGAGCAGTGCTACT
Organism: Hemaris fuciformis; assembly: GCA_907164795.1. Classification (NCBI taxonomy): domain Eukaryota; kingdom Metazoa; phylum Arthropoda; class Insecta; order Lepidoptera; family Sphingidae; genus Hemaris; species Hemaris fuciformis. The sequence goes on along the minus strand of OU015440.1, from coordinate 660,511 downwards.
TCATCAGCGTCAAACCCGCAGCCTAGAGTAACCCTAGGCCCACTGCTACAAAGCCCAGTGCTCACCGTGCAGCAGCCCTCGTCTCAGCGCATCAACCTTGAACAGCGAGTGCCTGTTCGAACCGCAAAACCCAGCTATTATCTATTCTACGAAATATGTTACTCGTTGTCGCTCTACTCACATTCAACAAGTAAGTGATTCTTGGCCGGTGTTTCTCAAACTTTTGTGTATACCCTGTATATTTTTCGTATAATATATTGTTTTGTATTTTACCAATAAATAATTTGTACAAAGAAATGGCAGAAGGTAGGTCAGTAAGTCCCAAATTAGACGCCCAAAAACCCGAGATAACAGTGACCGATACGGAGGATGATAATTTCTGTGCCCCAGGTCCAACTACCAGATCCAAAAAAAGAATTGCAGCGTCAGTCCCCAGGACAGAATTAGACCTGTCAACCTTATTAAAATTTATAAAAACTTTCGATGGTTCTAGGGAGACATTAAATTCATTTTTAGTTAACTGCAACAATGCTTATGAACTGGCTTCTGAATCTCAGAAAGACATTCTCTTCAAATATATACTTTGTCAACTACAAGGCAAGGCCCAAACCGTTTGCTCTATTAAGGAGTTCACCAACTGGCAACAGTTGAAAGAATTCCTTAAAACTCAATTTAGCGAGAGGAAACACTATGCCCACCTGCTCACAGACTTACAAGAGTGCAGGCAACAAAATAACGAAACAGTAAGCCAGTACGCTCTAAGGATAGAGACATGCCTTTCTCAACTTCTCACAGAAATTTCCATCTCACATGGTCACAAAGCTAGGGAAATGATAGGACGTACGGCAGCAATGGAGGAACTAGCCCTTCATCAGTTCCAAATGGGACTAATATCTCGCATATCCAACATTGTTAGGTGCAAGACACCGAAAACATTAAATGAAGCTGTAAACATTGCCATCTCCGAAGAGAAAATTCAACAATACTTTTATAAACAAAATTCTCCAGGATCACGTCCGAATCCTCCAAAGGTCAACCAGCAGTTTACGCGTCGCGATCCAGGTCAACCGTCAAATTCTAGCTCTAATCAGCCTAAATCAAACTTTACATTTAGGCCGTATAACAATAACTCTACCACGCCCATATGTAGATATTGTAAAACTCCAGGCCATACCCTTGAACAGTGCCGAAAACGGCAATACAATAACAACCGTTTCAGAGTAGAACAGGGCCCTTCTACGAGGACACCTCAACGTGTTTTCCACATTTCCGATAATTCCGAAGACAATACGGCCGAAATAGCCGAAGGTTACGACACCGTTGATGCCGATACAAAAAACGAATAAAGGTCTCGTCCCGGTGTCGCCCGAGACAACAATTAAAAGCCGACACTACTAACTTTTCTAAATCCACAGGCCACACGGGTAACCAGCCCCAAGCAAGTGCCTCCTTTTCTAAATCCACAGGCCACACGGGTAACCAGCCCCAAGCAAGTGCCTCATTTTCTAAATCCACAGGCCACACGGGTAGCCAGCCCCAAGCAAGCGCCTCTTTTTCCAAATCCATAGACCGTATGGGAGCTCGCGATTTAAAAATCGACACCTCTAGCCCATCGTCTAAATTTAAACCGATTCCGCTACATGGAATCAGTCAACCTACTATTTCCAATTCCCAACAGTCATCGCTACATGATGACTCCTCCACTGAATCCAATCAGGACACTAATCCGCTCAAATTCGCTGAATCCAATGTATTTGAAATCACAAATAACCCCGCAATCATGCTACTACCTCACGTACTTGTCAAATCCTCTGTATCAGATGTTCCCCTTACCTTATTAGTAGACTCAGGATCATCAGTGAGCCTTCTGAAACATTCCTGCTTACATCGTCGCCCGAACCTAGTGAGAGAAAAAATTAAACTAAAAGGCATAGACTCATCAGAAGAACCAATCCAAACTCGAGGTCATTTCCAACTAAAATTACAACTATCCAAATCCGCTGTAACCTACCAGTTTCACGTCATTGATAAAATTCACCTCCCTTATGATGGAATCATAGGTTCCGACATGCTTAATTCATTAAGCTGCAACATCGACTACACCAATAACTTGCTCCACATCGGTAAATCATCACTGAAATTGCATTTTCATGATCCTGCATACCTAATCCCTCCAAGGACAGAGTCCATTATCGAATGTTCAGTCCGTAACCCCGAAGTAAAGGTAGGACTAGTTCTTGACCAGAAAGTCGGCGACACCCTCCTAATTGCAAACAGCGTAGTCCGAGTGAAAGAAAACAATAGAATAAATATATCCATAGTAAACACATCTGAAGAGCCCGTAAAACTTAAATCTGATCTTAACTTGAAACTTACCCCCATCGATGCATCCGAGCTCAGACCATATCCCAAGGTATCTGTGAACCACGTGAACTTTACAACCGACAGCTTTACGCGAACAGAAGAAGTTTTAAAACAGGTACGTGTTTCTCACCTAAATAGAGAAGAAAAGGAAGCCTTATTCCAGCTATGCTCAGAGTATTCAGACATTTTCCATCTCCCTGGCGAAAATCTATCGCACACTAACGCATTAAAACACGACATAAAAACTACGACTGATGTACCTATTCACACAAAAACCTATCGATTCCCAGAAGTCCACAAAACCGAAGTCCGAAATCAAGTCAACAAGATGCTTGATCAAAACATCATTGAACCATCCGACTCCCCATGGTCATCACCAATATGGGTGGTCCCCAAAAAACTCGACGCCTCTAATGTTCAAAAATGGCGAGTCGTTATCGACTACAGAAAGCTCAATGACGTCACAATTGGCGATACTTATCCCATACCACAGATCACAGAAATCCTGGACCAACTTGGTAACAGCAAATACTTTTCGACATTAGACCTCGCTTCTGGGTTTCATCAAATATTGCTTAATGAATCCGATAAAGCTAAGACCGCCTTCACCGTTCCGGAAGGACACTTCCAATTCCTGAGAATGCCTTTTGGGCTGAAAAACGCACCCTCCACTTTCCAAAGATTGATGAATTCAGCCTTGTCCGGCCTCCAAGGCATCCGATGTTTCGTGTATCTTGATGATATTGTATGCTACGCTTACGACCTTAATTCTCATATTACGAACCTCAGATGCATTTTCCAAAGAATCCGCGACTTTAACCTAAAACTTCAACCCGATAAATGTGAGTTTCTACGCCGTGAAGTGTGTTACCTCGGACATGTCATTACAGAACAGGGTGTGAAGCCTAACCCTGAGAAAATCAAAGCAGTCACCGATTTTCCAGCACCAAAATCTGCCAAAGACATTAAGTCATTCCTTGGGTTAGTCTCTTATTACCGTCGTTTTATCCCCGATTTCTCAAAGACCGCCAAAGCTCTTACTAGTCTCCTAAAAAAGGACACAATCTTTAAGTGGGAAAACCAAGAACAACTCGCTTTCGACACCTTAAAACGCAAGTTGACCACTGCACCCTTACTCATCTACCCTGATTTTACCAAAACCTTTATATTAACCTGTGATGCATCTAATTATGCTGTAGCCGCCGTCCTTTCTCAAGGGCAAATAGGTAAAGATCAACCTATAGCCTATGCGTCCCGAACGCTCAACAAAAGTGAATCAAATTATAGCACAACCGAGAAAGAATTATTGGCAATCCTCTACGGTTGTAAGACTTTCCGCCCATACCTGTACGGAAACAAATTTCACATCGTCACCGATCACAGGCCATTGAAATGGCTCTTTAACCACAAGGACCCGAGCAGTAAGCTCCAACGGTGGCGACTAAAGCTAGAAGAATACGACTATGAAATCATTTATCGCAAGGGTAGATTGAACTCCGCAGCCGACGCTCTTTCCCGATATCCTGTTAATCCTATTCTCCCAGAAAATGAAAGCTACCTAAATCCGGATCCCATCAACGACACTCCTCAAGACCCTAACGTCGAGATTCCCACAGAATCTCCACTTCCTGTTATTCCTCAAGAGACGCTCGATGAGCTGTTGAGGACGACCTTCAGTCCAGAAGGTAACGAAATTGATTTCACCCCTCTGGAACATCCTACCTCTACAGAACCTATTTTGCCCGTAAACCTACCTATTGACATAGCTCCTCCTATCCATGTAGATCCTCTACAAACACCTGGCGAACTTACCGCACCTGCAAACGCCCCCGCCGTCTCGTTTCCACCTACTTCTGTGGATCCTTTTCCAGCGTCCAACCAACCATGTCCTGAAACAGAAGAAGACCCTCAACCTTCGACCAGTTGGCAGAAACCTGATACCTTACCTCCTTCAATTTCCGCATACCGTGACCCTGAAACTCCTTCTCCTTTACACGAAAACCTATCCCCTTCTGATGAAACATATAGTAAATTCCTGAAATCAGCTACAAAGATATACAACACACATATTACAGAACACAATGAAGACCTACTAAAAGGAACCCAGAAATTAATAATAGTACCAACTTCGATAGACTTAGACGAATCTATGCCCTACGTTCAAGAAATTCTTGGCAATTGTCCCAGTGCCGAACTCGATGAATTTATAAAAACTGAAAGAGAGCTGTATACATTTCTACCCCTGACTAATGAAAATAAAACTTACCTGTTTTTATTCACGAAAGTACACCATTTCGACGACCATTCATATCCGGATATATTCAAAAGCTTAAAATATACCCGCGACGAAATAATTATGTCCTACCCCACTGTAAATGAAATAGCCGTATCAGATTTTAGAAATCCTTTTGACAGACACTCCTTTGCCAGAATCTATAATATGTTAGCTTACTTGTTTGACGGGACCAATATTAAAATTCACATATACCATAATAAAATTATATATCCCTCTCCTAGCGAAATCCCCAAAATTCTAAAAGAAAACCACGACATCCCCATTGCAGGACACCTAGGAACTGCAAGAATGTTAACCCGTATCAAAGAGAGATATTCGTGGAAGAACATGCGTAGCGACATAGAGGACTATGTTAAGAAATGCACATCGTGCCAGACCAATAAAGCGTTGCGCAAAATAAATAGATCACCAATGGTAATAACCTCAACTTCCACATCACCCTTTGAAAGATTAGCTCTCGATATAGTAGGACCGCTCCCAGAAGCTGGCCCTGCCAAATTAAAATACATTTTAACCATCCAAGATGACCTTACGAAATTCTCGAGCGCATATCCCATCCGGGCTACTACAGCCGAGGAAACTAGCGAGTGCCTTATCCATTACATATCTATATTCGGCATCCCTAAATCGATCCTAACGGATCAAGGCACAAATTTCACATCTGACCTTTTCAAGAAAACTTGCCAATTTCTCAAGATAAAAAACTTATGGTCATCGCCATACCATCCCCAAACGCAGGGAGCCCTTGAGAGAAGCCATTCCACCCTCAAGGAGTACTTGAAATCCTATATCAATGAAGAGCAATCTAATTGGCCACGATATGTATATACCGCCATGCTGGCATACAACTCTGCCGTGCACTCAACCACACACTACTCCCCATACGAACTATTATTTGGGCACAAACCTCACATACCAGACTCCGTATACAGCGACAATACCAATATCACATACCCTGAGTACGTGAAACTTCTCCAACACCGCTTAAAACATACACGCGACAAAGCCATAGAATATATACGTAAATCCAAAGAAACCTCCAAAGGTTACTATGATACAAAGACTCGTCCCGTTGAATATAAAGTAGGTGACCTTGTCCTATTAAAAAACCATCTAAGAATGCGCAAAGCCTTATCACCTTTGTGGAAAGGCCCCTACAAGGTTGTCAAAATCCACGGCAACCACACCTTATCTTTACTCATCAACCGACGATACGTGAAACATCACTATGATGAGGTCAAACGTGTTGAAAATGACACATCCCCTACTTAGGCTATAATTAGTACTAATCTTACATTATAACGTAATGCTATATTCTAGGTTAATACAATATTAATAAATCCTGCGTCTCTTTTCCTTACAGCGTACTGGTCCAAGGTCACCAAGAGTATGTCCATCCAATCAACTCAAGCGCCGGTATATATTTCGATGAAATTGGCGAACTTAGGATAAACTCGGGTCACCTTGACGTGGTCATCCCTTTCGATATCTCGCACCTTGAGCCTCACATAAAAAACATCAATTCGATTCTGGGCACCACTCGCTTCCTGTGTAACCAAATTGAGATCGAAGTTGTAAGTCAATTAGAATGTCATAATGCCTTAGAACCGCTTACAACTAGGTACAATGATATTACCGCCGCATACTCTTCCATTGCCCATCTTATGAATGCTAATAAGTCCAAGCGGAGTGCCTGGTTTGGTGGCATAGGTACTCTATCTAAAACCGTTTTTGGGACCCTGAACGAGGACGATGCTATAAAATATGATAATGCCATAAGAAACCTACAAAATAACGAGAAAAGCCTGGGTTCACTAATTAAGGAAAATGTTTTAATAACAAGTTCCGTTTTAACTAAATTCAATAATACAATGCACACAATAAAAATTAATGAAGCCAGACTTGATGAAGGAATCGAAATATTATCATCAAAGTTAAAAAATATATCACGGAATTATAATGAGCTAGAAATAAAAGCAAATATTAATTCAGTTCTCCACAGTTTGGAAACCTCTGTACTCAGTATCTCGTTTCAATTAGAAGACATAATCAATGCCATAATGTTTAGTAGTCAAAACATTCTACACCCAGCTGTGCTAACTCCCTCGCAGCTATATAATGAGCTTGTTGATAATTATAGGTACTTACCTGCCGATCTTAAATTACCCATTTCTTTAGAAATAAGCCGCATTCATACATTGATGAATGTATCCAATGTAATATGCTATAGCTTAAATAATAAAATAATGTTTATTTTAAGAATACCCCTAGTATCCCCTAAGGAATTTAGTTTATATCATAGTGTGGCGTTACCTACACCTCATAACAATGTTAAGCCAAACTCTTTTATTTTTATAGTGCCTAGTAGTAAGTATATAGGTTTAACTAAGGATAAGTCCGAATATTGTAACCTTGAATCACTGAAAGAATGCAGAGCGATAACCTCCCGCGAATTTATCTGTGACGTCATGACAGTGTTCTCTACCAGCGCGTATCCCAACTGTGAAAGTGAGCTGTTATCAAACGTGATAAGTGTGTTACCAGTGCAGTGCCAAACGGACTTCGTTTACGGACACCTTGACCTATGGAAACCACTCTCCAATAATAACTGGATCTATGTACAGTCACAGAGTAATAAGTTGTATATAGAATGTAACGGTCAGAAGAACCTAGAAATAAATATTATTGGTACGGGAATCGCAAATATCCCGAATAACTGTTATGCATATTGTAAAAGTACCAAACTAATACCTAAATTTGATAACGTGAAGATTAATGTAACCACGTTCCATTCTGATTTCAATATAATTAACGATTCCTGCTGTACTTTAGATAAGTTTAGACTAGAAATGAATAATGAGCCTCGTATAAAGTTACAGAACATTGACCTAGATATTTTCACCCCTGATATAAAATCGAAACTAAAATCAATTTCAACCGAAGCCCATAAAATACTAAATCAACATCAAATAATCAAATACGAAACTCATTACTCAATCACCTTAATATTAATTATTTGTGTTATCTTCCTATTCTGTATGTGTAAGTTGTTTTTATGTATTAAAGCGCACAACCGTCTTTCCTACATCCTCCCTATCCTATCCCGGGCAACTCCTGCCGAGACCCCTGCCGAACAGACACCAATTCCTGATCCCATTATCCCTATCAAAGTTGTTAAACACACCCAAACACCGGAAGACATTCCTTCCCCTAGCATTAGGAGGAATATCTAATTACCACTGTCCTTCTTCCTCCATTCTACTTTCTTCTTCTTTTCCCTAAACTTCGAAACTTCAACCCCGAAGTTTAGTCTACCCCGGGGAGGTGTTATGACTAGTGGTCGTACCCCTATTTGCTTACCTATCATTCTATCCCGCCTAGTCAGCATTTGCCTAGCAAATGCCCCCCGCTACGCGCCTCTTCCAGTCAGTCTTCATCCTACTTCCAAACCCGACGGTTGTCTTGTGTGTTCTATCCGTAATTTTATTTTTTAAAAAGGCATAACCCTGAAGGCTCATAACAACACGTAAGAAATTCCTAAGAACTTTTAGGTGTGCAGGTTTTATCACGATGTTTTCCTTCACCGTTAAAGCAAGTGATAATTCATTGTGAATACACACATATCTTCGAAAAGTCAGAGGTGTGTGCCTGGGGTTTGAACCTGCGACCGCCGAAATTCTCGACCGCGCGCCCAAACCTCGAGGCCATCACTGCTTTCATTTCATGGTCATCACTTTTTTATGCTTCATCTTTAATTCGAATTAGATTTAAATCTGTATAAACACAAACTTTGGTTAAATATAAGTGAAAGAGCTGAAACCCGTGAGACCCCTCCTAGTACCTAATCCAGTTCTAAATAACTATCGCGCACTTACTTTGTCTCTTCGCTGTTCTTTATCAATCATTGTACAAATTTTTGGTGTTTGCCCCGAACGTAGGTGGGACCCTGTGAATCGACTTTGAATTATCTACATAGAATTTCCCCCGGACGATGCGGTGCCCCACGATCCAAAATATGTTATTTATACGCACAGTTTTAGTTCAAAATATTAATTATGCAATATTCTCGAATATTTGATATGGTATCTAAAAAAACAATGATTTTACTCGTGTTTTGTATCGATTTTTTTGCCATGTCATATGTAAACATGTTTTATTCCGTTTACCTTTTTTTTTGTAAGGAATCAGTAAATATTATTATAAAAATAACTGTATTATGTTGCGAAGAATATTACAAATTTATTTTTTCCCCATTTGTACGTAATTATCAGCATTTATAAATTGTAACGCAACCATAGATGTATTATAATATTATTGTCGTGGCCGTTTAAAGTAGACACTCAAATTCTTTCTTGTGTATACCATGGAAAACTAGGCAATCAAAAAAATATTTATTCACCATTTGTTCAAACAGACTTGTCAGCATTACATATTTTCGCCAAACCATAAGTGGTTTCAAAGAAATAATTTCATATTGTACGTATATAGTAGAATATATATTATGGTATTTCATGGCACCTTTACCTTTAGCGCAATTACACATATGTTAGAAATCCGTTGAGGAGAACTTTTACCTATCTATGCAGGCAACAGGTTCTTTATAACTTGTAAATACATTTTATAAAAAAAACCGCCTTAAAAAACTAGTCCAAAACAAATTAATATGAACTAAAAAGTAAAAAATAATTGCATATTCTTCTTCAACTTAAAAATCAACTTACTCATTGTCTTTATCAAAATGTAAGTACGATCTATGTGTTTACCACGCAAGAGGGTAGGTAGGTACCTATCCTTTCGCCAGGTACATATCAGTCCCACGTAATAGGGGTAGAGCCTATTGCCGTTTTTCGGGAACATTTACAGATCCGTCACACTAGATAGATCTCTCGATAGATATCTAGATCGCACGACACGTACTCACGTGCGACCAACAGGCAGATTAAAAATAAAGATTTCTGGCAGTTAGAACGTTGATAAGAAATATTCTTACTTTATTCAATTTTAAATTTTTTTAATTTCTCTCGCTGGTCGGCACTTTTTCTGGACCCCATTACGCTTACCATCAGGTGCAATGGAGTCACTTTGACGTGCAAGTATAAAAAAAAAAAAAAAGTAGTACGACTAAAATATGCTTGAAATAAAATACTCAATATTTTATAAGGAACCTTAAAAAATATTTTATGCTTTGTGTATAGCAGGCCCGAACCACGCCTTTATTAAAAAAGGCCAATAAACTTTGTCGTTGGACGATTGATCAACATACACGTAGAACGGTTTTGGCGAGCATATTGTTTAAACGTTTGGTGATTGTATATTTTCGTAACAATAAAATATATTAACTACATTTATTTTTAATAAAATGAGTAAGTTAGGAGGCAAGATTGTCGTCGTCACCGGAGGTGCAGAGGGACTCGGCTACGATATCGCAGACAAATTTCTACAAAACGGAGCGAAGACTGTCATCATATTAGACATTAATGAAGCCAAAGGAGAGGAAGCAGTGAATACCCTAAACTGTAAACATGGCGACAGAGCAGCGTTTATAAAGTGCGATGTGACGAAAGACTTGGAAGCTGTTTACGATCAGATTATTACTAGTTACAAAAATGTAGATGTTTTGGTGAACAACGCAGGGATTGCGGACGAGAAGTCTATATCCAGAACTATATCTATCAACTTGACGGCTGTCATGGAGTGGACGATGAAATTTTGGGAGCACATGCGCATAGATAAAGGAGGTAACGGAGGCACAATCCTTAATATCAGTTCAATGACTGCAGTTTTACTTGATCCATTTTTAATATACTACAAAACGTCGAAGTTCGCCATACTAACCTTTACAAAATCGTTAGGTCATGAGTATAATTATAGAAAAACTGAAGTCCGTGTAGTTTCACTATGCCCTGGACTAACTCATACAAATCTTACCACCCAGCAATCTTGTTGGGACGAGCATGCTGAAGATTTTTATAAGTATATAAAAATGGTTCGGTGGCAAGAAGCCGACGCAGTTGGAAAAGCAGCTTTGGAAATGATGGAGAAGGCTCCAAGTGGAACGGTCTGGATGGTTGCCGGCGGACAACCACTTACAGAAGCTCCGGAGTATGTGAAAATAACATTAGATAATATTGAGCATCCGGAGACCATACGATTTTGATTTGAAATATTTTCCTCCTATATTAACCCATTCTTGACCGCCGTGCCAATTTGGGAACACTTAATTTTTGAGGGTAAATAAAAAAAGCATTGATGTTAGTTAATAAATTCTTACATTATTGGAGAGTTGAAAGTGTGGTGATTACGTATAATATTGAACAATTCAGTTACATTTTATAGATTTATTGCAAAATTTGATCGAATATTGCTTTTGAAGGACCTGTCGAGGGAAGTAACTATTTGTAATTATGATGTTTTACACATTAAGTATATTATCGTAAATGGTTATTACTCTTGAAATACGATAAATAATCTATCTTATAAACACATTAAAAAAAAAATCAATTAATTTTTTACCATTTTATAGCACCCAAAACATTACTGTGCCAATTTGGGTACACTGGCTACAAGTGTACTAAGAAAATTTAGTTTTGGAGATTATTAGGATGAAACGCCAACGACGTTATAGCGTCAGTAATAACTACCGTGGTTTAGAGAAAGCGGTAAATACAATCCTCGAAGATAGTGACAATGGCTTGGAGTATGATTTGCCTATGATTCCACCGGAACAGAAGTGTCATTACTGACAAAGAAGGGGGTTTTGATGATGGATAAATTTCTTGAACATTGCCGAATGATGTTCCAGGAGAAATCCTCGATTTACTCTTAACATAGGTACTCTTTCTGAGTCTGAGGATAGCAGTGATGATGAACTGCTGGTAGTGATGATGAACCGCTTGCTGCGAAGAGAGCTCGTATTAGACTCAATGATATTCTAACCACCGCTAGTGCACCTGTAGTACCTACGATTGCTCAAAATGAGTCAGTGCTGATTGTTCCTCCTTGGAGAACGTGTACTCCTTATTCTCAGACTTATCCAACATCGAACTACCGATATTGAACGAGAATTGTATGAAAGAAACGTTAAAAGACCTGACACCAGTTCAAATATTTGAAAAGTTTTTCGACGAAGAGGTTCGTTCCATGGTTTGCATGGTTTTAAGTCATTTATATTACCATGCTACTGGTACAATCCGTGAACATGTGTAGTAGATGATGAAACAATCAAGAGCTGAATTTAACTATAAATTTGATAAAAACAATGAGATACTTTTGATTCGCTGGAAATGGGCCAATAAATATCGTTTTATAGAATTCCGATCCATGGCAAAGAATGGTGGTGGGTTCTCTTACTGTTGGTTTTCTTAATGGTGGGTACATGATTGATATGGCCTTATAAAATGCGTGGCCTAAATGTTCAGTCTAAAAAAGATGCGATGGATTAGTTATTTGTTCTTCGAAGTATAGCTAAATTTTATCTTAGACAATCATTTAATCATCAAATTGCTCGCCTGTTATCATCCAACATCGAGGAGGTTCTAACTAGACAGCACCGACCATGTTCCAGAAAAGCTTTCTAAACGTGTTCGTTGAGTTGTCTGTCATAATAGGAGCCGATGGCCTTGTACACATTTTCACTCTTAAGTGGCCACTGTGCCAATTTGGGTACACCCCTATAATTTCAAGATAATAAATATTTTTTAAGTTTTTTGACATTCCTTCACTTATTTGTATTCCCAACTATAATTAAATTCTAAATTTGTTCTTGTAGTTTTTGTTTGGCCACAAATGGGTTAAATAGAAGAATTTAAGTTATCTTTATTTATTGTATTACTATCGAGACATTCTGAACACCACAATGACGTGTTCCGATTTAACAAAGAAATGTTTGTAAGATTTATTGCCACTTTTTTATTCATTCATTCATCACCAGCCCAAATACGTCCCACTGCTGGGCACGGGCCTCCTCTACAACTGAGAGGGTTTAGGCCTAAGTCCACCACGCTGGCCTAGTGCGGGTTGGCGGACCACACACCTAAGAAATTCCTAAGAACTTTTAGGTGTGCAGGTTTCCTCACGATGTTTTCCTTCACCGTTAAAGCAAGTGATAATTCATTGTGAATACACACATAACTTCGAAAAGTCAGAGGTGTGTGCCTGGGGTTTGAACCTGCGACCGCCGAAATTCTCGACCGCGCGCCTAAACCTCGAGGCCATCACTGCTTTCATTTCATGGTCATCACTTTTTTATGCTTCATCTTTAATTCGAATTAGATTTAAATCTGTATAAACACAAACTTTGGTCAAATATAAGTCAAAGAGGACGTGCTCGGAGCTGAAACCCGTGAGACCCGTCCTAGTAATCCAGGTCTAAATAACTATCGCTCACTTACTTTGTCTCTTCGCTATTCTCTATCAATCATTGTACAAATTTGGATGATTTTTGCCCTGAACTTAGGTGGAACTCTTTGAATCTATTTTGAATTATCTAGAATTGCCCCCGGGCGATGCGGTGCCCCACGATCCAAAATATGTTATTTATACGCACAGTTTTAGTTCAAAATATTAATTATGAAATATTCTCGAATATTTGATATGTTATCTAAAAAAACAATGATTTTACTCGTGTTTTGTATCGATTTTTTTGCCATGTCATATGTAAACATGTTTTATTCCGTTTACCTTTTTTTTTGTAAGGAATCAGTAAATATTATTATAAAAATAACTGTATTATGTTGCGAAGAATATTACAAATTTATTTTTTCCCCATTTGTACGTAATTATCAGCATTTATAAATTGTAACGCAACCATAGATGTATTATAATATTATTGTCGTGGCCGTTTAAAGTAGACACTCAAATTCTTTCTTGTGTATACCATGGAAAACTAGGCAATCAAAAAAATATTTATTCACCATTTGTTCAAACAGACTTGTCAGCATTACATATTTTCGCCAAACCATAAGTGGTTTCAAAGAAATAATTTCATATTGAACGTATATAGTATACTAGCTTTTGCTCGCGACTCCGTCCGCGTAGACTTCAGGGTTGGTTTCAGAAAGAAAATAGTAGTCTATAATACTCCACAGAGTCCCATTTATGTCCATACCAAAAAATCATTCAAATCTGTTAAATAGACGTGAAACATGTGCCGCCGCGCACTGGCCGGCCGGCGCCTTGTACTCGTACATCATAATTGCGCGCTTGATAATTTTTTCGCTGCGGTGTTATTTTAAAACTGCGATATCTTCTAAGATTCTCATTGAAATCAAATGATGTAAAGGGCAAATTTCTTTTAAATTAAATAATTGTGATGAATAACGTATTTATTTGGATAAGGATTAATATCATCTTTATGAAAACACCTTCACAAATAATGCTTTATTTTAGAACAAATTTGGTTAGCATAAAAAAGGTTATAGTGAGCCAACCTTAAAAAATAGACATGTGCTGTCGCGGACTTTTTTTTAGAACTTTTAAAGGGGAACAATTCTGTTATACATTATTTTAGCGAAACTTTAACCGTTTCCGCAGCGCACGCAGCGGAATTTCTTAAAAGGAAAAAATACCCCCGATTTTGAAACATGATTTATTGGTGCTCCGCTCCTATTGGTCGTAGCGTGATTTTATATAGCCTATAGCCTTTCTCGATAAATGGGCTTTCTAACGCTGAAAGAATTAATCAAATCGGACCAGTAGTTCCTGAGATTAGCGCGTTCAACCAAACAAACAAACAAACAAACTCTTCAGCTTTATATATTAGTATAGATATAAGGTATTTCATGGCACCTTTACCTTTAGTGCAATTACACATAATTATGTTAGAAATCCGTTGAGGAGAACTTTTACCTATCTATGCAGGCAACAGGTTCTTTATAACTTGTAAATACATTTTATAAAAAAAACCGCCTTAAAAAACTAGTCCAAAACAAATTAATATGAACTAAAAAGTAAAAAATAATTGCATATTCTTACATACATACATAAACTCACGCCTGTATTCCCTGAAGGGGTAGGCAGAGGTGCATTTCTACACCCACATTACGCCAAGTATGTATCAGGCCCACGTAATAGGGGGCGAGCCTATTGCCGTTTTTCGGGCACATTTCCAGACTCCGTGCTGCTACTGAGAATTTCCTAATGGAAAACCCAGTAACACTTTATATTCTTCTTCAACTTAAAAATCAACTTACTCATTGTCTTTATCAAAATGTAAGTACGATCTATGTGTTTACCACGCAAGAGGGTAGGTTGGTACCTATCCTTTCGCCAGGTACATATCAGTCCCACGTAATAGGGGTAGAGCCTATTGCCGTTTTTCGGGAACTTTTACAGATTCCGTCACACTAGATAGATCTCTCGATAGATATCTAGATCGCACGACACGTACTCACGTGCGACCAACAGGCAGATTAAAAATAAAGATTTCTGGCAGTTAGAACGCTGCCTGATTAGAAATATTCCTACTTAATTCAATGTTGAAAAGCAGTACAAGTAAAATATGCTTAAAATAAAATACTCAATGTTTTATAAGGTACCCTAAAAAATATTTAATTATTTATCTATAGCACGCCCGAACCTCGCCATCTTTATTCATTCATATCATTTATTACAAAAGGCCAATAAACTTTGTCGTTGGACGATTGATCACCATACACGTAGAACAGTTTTAGCGAGCCTATTGTTTGAACATTTGTTATAATATTTAACATTGTATATTCTCGTAAAAATAAAATATATTATTATTATTATATATAATACATTTGTTTTCAACGAAATGAGTAAGTTGGGAGGCAAGATTGTCGTCATCACCGGAGGTGCAGAGGGACTCGGCTACAATATCGCAGACACATTTCTACAAAACGGAGCGAAGACTGTCATCATATTAGACATTAATGAAGCCAAAGGAGTGGAAGCAGTGAATACCTTAAACTCTAAACATGGCGACAGAGCAGCGTTTATAAAGTGCGATGTGACGAAAGATTTGGAAGCTGTTTACGATCAGATTATTACTAGTTACAAAAATGTAGATGTTTTGGTGAATAACGCAGGGATTGCGGACGAGAAGTCTATATCCAGAACTATATCTATCAACTTGACGGCTGTCATGGAGTGGACGATGAAATTTTGGGAGCACATGCGCATAGATAAAGGAGGTAACGGAGGCACAATCCTTAATATCAGTTCAATGGCTGCAGTTTTACTTGATCCATTTTTAATATACTACAAAACGTCGAAGTTCGCCATACTGACCTTTACAAAATCTTTGGGTCATGAGTATAATTACAGAAAAACTGAAGTCCGTGTAGTTTCACTATGCCCTGGACTAACTCATACAAATCTTACCACCCAGCAAACTTGTTGGGACGAGCATACTGAAGATTTTCATAACTTTATTAAACTGTTTCCATGGCAAGAAGCCGACGCAGTAGGAAAGGCAGCTTTGGAAATGATGGAGAAGGCTCCAAGTGGAACGGTCTGGATGGTTGCCGGCGGACAGCCAATTGCAGAAGCTCCGGAATATGTGAAAATAACATTAGAGAATATCGAACATCCGGAGACCATACGATTTTGATTTAAAATATTTTCCTCTTATTGTATTGCTATCGATACATTTTGAACACCACAATGAATTGTTCTGATTTAATAAAAAAATGTTTGTAAGATTTATTGCCACTTTGTCACGTCATCGTTAATTCGAATTAGATTTAAATCTGTATAAACACAAAGTTTGGTTAAATATATTATGTGAAAAAGGACGTGCTCGGAGCTCAAAGCCGTGAGACCCGTCGTATAAATCCAGTTCTAAATAACAATCGCTCACCTATTTTGTATGTTTGCTACGCTAGTCCAATCATTGTACAAATTTGGATGATTTTTGCCCTGAACTTAGGTGGAACTCTTTGAATCTATTTTGAATTATCTAGAATTGCCCCCGGGCGATGCGGTGCCCCACGATCCAAAATATGTTATTTATACGCACAGTTTTATTTTAAAATATGAATAGTACAATATTCTCGAATATTCTATAGGTTATTTACAAAATCAATGACGATATAATTAAACTGACCAAAATTATTAAACTTGCATATCGATTTATTAATTTTTGCTATGTCTAATGTAACATGTACTCGTAAATTTATTGTGTTTTTCAGCTATTTGTAAGGAACCAGTAAATATCATACATACATACATACATAAACTCACGCCGCATTCCCCGAAGGGGTAGGCAGAGGCGCATTTCTGCACCCACATTTCGCCAAGTATGTATCAGTCCCACGTAATAGGGGGCGAGCCTATTGCCGTTTTTCGGGCACATTTCCAGACTCCGTGCTGTTACCGAGAATTTCCTAATGGAAAAAACCCAATAACACTTTGCCCGACCCGGGAATCGAACCCAGGACCTCTAGATCGCTCGGCACATACTTGTACCGCGAGACCACGAGGCAGTCCAGTAAATATCAAATTAACAAGATTTTTTGTAAGAGAAGTTTTATTTTATATTTTGTTGGGAATATTAAATTCATTTTCCTACTTTTGTATAATAAGCCTTTATAAGTTGTAACGCAACCATATGGACACGTGGATGCACAAAATACATACTCAAATTATATCTTGGGTAAACTATGGAAGACTTCGCCATTAAAAAAAAAAAAAATTCACCATTTGTTCAAACAGACTATGTCTGCAATGAGTAAAATAAGTATATTTAGTCAAACCATAAGTGGTTCCAAAGAAATAATTTCATATTGATCGTAGAAATACTTTTTAAGACATCTTCATCGTGCGTTCTTGCGTCATGCAATTACTCGTATTTTAGAAATCTGTTGCAGAGAAGTATTACCTATATAATATGCAGGTTACATTGCAATATTCTCTTTTAAATAATACACGCGTTAAAAAAAGTACCTACTCCTTTTCCTTTCCGACGGTGTAATTCTATTGCAAAAATCATTCAAATTAATCCAATAATTTAAATGTGAAAGTGTAACAAATAAGCAAAGTTACTTTCAGTTTCTTTAACGTATCTCGCGCCTTACATCTTGTGTACAGCAAAGTTTGAAGAAGTAAAATTCACACAGTACATTAAATCAGGTTTCTTCATCATCATCATCATCAGCCCATATACATCCCACTGCTGGGCACGGGGCTCCTTTACAACTGAGAGGGTGTAAACCTTAGTCCACCACGCTGGCCTAGTGCGGGTTGGCGGACTACACACCTAAGAAATTCCCAAGAACTTTTAGGTGCGCAGGTTTCATCACGATGTTAAATCAGGTTTTTATTATAATATTATTGTAATGGCGGACCGCCCTAACTTCACCCTCGTCAGAATTACAGGCTGACAAAATTGTGATAATTAATTAGAAATGATTGATCATATCTCGGCAGTCAACAATGAATTTCCTTTGGAGGTCATTGCGGTGCAGTGAGTTTCCTTATTAGCGTTTATATCTATTTAGAGCTCAGAAAAACGTTTCAGGAGTCCAAACATTCAAAACGTACAATTTTTTTACAAAACTTGTACGAGTAAGAAAAAACTTCTTTAAAATAATAATGCCATTTTACTTTTTGTCTTTATCCTTACTAATATTATAAATGCGAAAGTAACTCTGTCTGTCTGTCTCTCTGTCTCGCTTTCCTGTTAAACTACTGAACCGATTTAAATGAAATTTGGTACACAGATAGTTTAGACCCCGAGAAAGGACATAGGCTACTTTTTATCATGGAAAAGGGGTTTTAAGGGGTTGAAAGGTCGTATAGAAGTATTGTCATTTTTAAAGCTAGAAGCTTGAAACTAATTTTTTAGGCTGTTGATTAGATATAAATAAATATGGCATTAAAAGTTTGTAAAAAAATTAACCTTTAAGGGGGTAAAATAAAAATAGGGATGAAAGTTTGTGTGGAAATTTGTCATTTTTGAAGCTAGAATGATGAAACGACGTGTAGACGACTGAAACTACCATATGTATCTAACTATGTCTGTTACGCTTTCACGCCTAAATCATTTGACCAATTTTTGATATGGACATAAATGGGACTCTGTGGAGTAAAATAGACTACAACTTATTTTCTTTCTGAACCCAACCCTGTAGTCGCGGGCAAAAGCTAGTAATAAAATAAACTTATATACCTACATCCAAAAATCTCGTACATTGGTCTACCCCACACTAAGATACAAGTCTAGTGTTATAGGCATCAAAAGCTACCAGACTTTCCGGTCTGACAAACATTGAGACCCGGAACAAATATTTGCGCATCACACAAAAATTTGTCACGATGCAGGAATTAAAACCGCGGCCTATTGTTTTGCAAGCTGGTTTCTAGCCTACAACGCTACTGGGCTATCGAATTCGCCTTATCTTTATCGTAAATTCAACAAGTGCAACGCAGGTTTTATTATCTTAAATTTCATTTTATCAGTCACTTCTTCAAGGTGCAATTGTTTTGCGTGTGCTTAAAATATTTAAAGTCAAAACAAAAAACATTGAGCAATATGAATAAACTAGAAGGAAAAACGGTAGTAGTTACTGGTGGTGCTGAGGGTTTGGGATACAGTGTCGCAGATAATTATTTACAAAACGGTGCTAAAGTTGTTATCATATTAGATATAAATGAAGCAAAAGGTTTGGAAGCAGTGGAGTCTCTTAATAAAAAATACGGAGAAAGGGCAGCATTCATTAAATGTGATGTGACAACGGATTTAGAAGCTGTCTATAAAAATATTGTAGAGGAATATAAACAAATTGACGTGTTAGTAAATAATGCTGGTATATTAAACGAGAATTCAGCCAGGAAGACTATTGAAATCAACGTATCTGCTGTCATAGAATGGTCTATTAAGTTCTGGGAGCACATGAGGAAGGACAAAGGAGGTAATGGTGGAACAATTGTGAACATGGCTTCAAAAGCCGGCTTTTTAATAGACCCTTTCTTGCTGTATTACAAAGCTTCTAAATTTGCTGTGTTAGCGTTCACAAAATCTTTGGGACATGAATATCATTACAACAAGACAGCGGTACGAGTTATAGCATTGTGTCCTGGGATGACTGACACCACCTTGACGTCGAAACAGATGTGTTGGGATGAAGACGCAGAAAAATTCAACAAGATTGCAACCAAGTTGCCGTGGCAACAACCACAAAGTGTAGGCGAGGCTGCCGTAGAAGTCTACGAAAAGGCTCCAAGTGGTACTGCGTGGGTCATTGCTGGTGGGAACCCCATAATGGAAGCTCCAGATTGTGTAAAAATAACTTTAAAAGATCTTGAACGTGAGGAACCCTATAGGGTTGATAACAAAAAATAAGGATTGGGTGATAGGAATATTATGTTTGAGAATTTAGCCAACTTAAAATGTGAGTGTCCTGATCTCCACATTTTAAATTTATATAGCTATTCAGTAAAAGTAAATGAAAATCAGAAATTTATTTCTTCTGGTGTAACCGCACTCAAATTAATTATAGAAAGCGATAGGTTTAAATAAATGAATTATTTTATAGTCGATAATGTATTATGTATTCAAATCATCCATCCAATGAGCTCTGTTCTCCGCATTACATCAGAATCTGTACTAGAAAAGTTGGCGAATCAAAACAAAAAACGAACCGAGGCCGCAATTCAGAATTCCTGATTATCCTTTTCTAGCCAAATTCGATAATGTACTCCTTATTCACGTGTGTAATATCGTATTATATCTTTTTTTTTATTATTATGTTGTTTTTAACTTTTCTCTTTTAACTCTCCTCAGCTGCTCTTATTAATAGTAATAAACTAAAAATAATTTATCATTTAATATCTAAACGGCATAGCGATCTGTTTGCAATTGCTTCGCAGAACGTAAACTTGATATTGTCTTCAATTGTTATCTTCAACATAAATATTTATCAGACTTTTATATTAGTTTTATTATACAACTCTTACTTATTTTGATTTGTTATTTTATTGGTCTACATACATATACAAAATACACACCACTAACCATAAATTAACTTTAGCTCTTACTCTTCGTGAACTCTGTGGACAACAAACAAAACTATTACAATGCATACTTTAGACGATTTGGAAGAATTTTAATCCATAAAATGTATTACCCCGGACTACGCCGAAACTTAACCACACTAATAAATAAGTCTTGTGACGTCAGAATCAGGAACTTCGGGACTCTTTGGTGTGTTAAAAGGTTAAATATAAAACGCAAGCGACGCTGCGGGCAAAAGGCGGTGTCAAAATATATAAATAATAAATAAATACACCCAACTGTCACATACATAGTTCTGACCCCATTAAGATACGAGTCTTGTGTCGTGGGTATCAGAAACTACGAAAGACTTTTCGGTCTCACAAACACCCAGACCCGAAACAAATATTTGTGGATCACACAAACATTTGTCTCGGTGCGGGGATCGATACCACGGCCTCTCGTTTCGCAACCTGGTCCCTAGCCAACTGCGCCACGGGGCTGTCAAGATGAATCTCAAGTGATTGTAAAAGTTAATTATTGACAGAGACATCTGTGTGCGTAGCGGGACAGGTGCAGCGCCTCGCGAGGGGGCGCAGTTAAAAGCTTTGCAACATTAGTCCCCATCAAGTCGGCAGGAGGACTTAGGCCGACCGCCTTCACGGATTAATATCGCGCCGAGCAAATCCCAACGTCCTTGTAAAGATTAATTAATCTGAATGTGTCTGGCTAAATGTTTCACGAAAATGCATCTTATTATCGCTAACGTCGAAGTTAAGGCGCGTGATGGAGAATCCCGGCGGTTGCAGGTTCAAAACCCAGGCACACACTTCTGACTTTTCGAAGTTATGTGTGTATTCACAATGAATCATCGATTACTTTAACGGTGAAGGAAAATATCGTAAGGTAACCTGCACACCTACAAATTCTCAAGAATTTCAAAGGTGTGTAGTCCGCCAAACCGCACTAGGCCAGCGTGGTGGACTAAGGTCTAACCCCTTTCTTTTGTAAAGGAGGGCCGTACCCAGCAGTACGACGTATATGGACTGATGATGATGATTCGTAACCTTCGCGTGAGTTTATAAAACAATTAGGTATGCATTTCATAGCGATTATGTAATCATGTAAAGTAATTTACGTGCCATATAAGAATATGATTATATATGCACCTTTGTTATTTTTGCAACATGATAAGGTTTATTTGGTCCAAAGATTAATTAGCACTCAAATTTACTGCAATGATAAAATTATATTAGCGTAGAATAAAATAATAATAAATACACCCAACAGTCACATACATAGTTCTGACCCCACACTAGGATACAAGTCCTGTGTCGTGGGTATCAGAAACTACGAGAGACTTTTCGGTCTCACAAACACCCAGACCCGAAACAAATATTCGTGGATCACACAAACATTTGTCTCGGTGCGGGGATCGAACCCGCGGCCTCTCGTTTCGCAAGCTGGTGTCTAGCCAACTGCGCCACGAGGCTGGACTTAGACTGACGTAAACTTCTAGATATTTCAGTTTCCGGAAATTTTTAACAGACCCCCTTGGGTTATTATTACTGCTGGACACAGACTTCTACAGCTAAGAGGGGTTAGGACTTAGTCAACAACGCTAGCCTACTGCGGTATTCAGTTAACTTGTGACGTTTTTCTTACAAATTTAAATGCTTGATCACTAACAAATACCTTCGAAGGATCAAAAAACCATTCAAATTGGTCAAACGATCTTTCGCATTTATAATAGTACTAGCTTTTGCCCGCGACTCCGTCCGCGTAGACTACAGGGTTGGGTTCAGATAGAAAATAAGTTGTAGTCTATTTTACTCCTCAGAGTCCCATTTATGTCCATATCAAAAATCGTTTGAAATGAAATGAATGAAATGAAATGAAATGAAATGAAATGAAATGAAATGAAATGAAATGAAATGAAATGAAATTTATTTCATAAGACATATTACATTTTTGAGTATCGACAGGTCCCAATATAGGCAAGCCCGTGTCTTGGGTCCCTGTTTATTTACATTACCAGAATTACATAATACATTAGCTTATGACAAATCAATTAAAAGTGACACAGTTAAATCATCTTAAAAATATGTTAACAAAAAACATGAAATAGAATAATAAAAAAAATAAAAAAAAATCAACAAAACAAAACACAACAAACAGGTAATTTAAATATGTATCTATATTATATGTGTGTGTGTGTGCGTGTGTGTGTTTGTGTGTGTGCATGTGTGAGTGTGTGTTAATTTATTATATTCAATGAATAATTTTAAACATATCTTCAGTTTGGTCATACGTCATTTTGGTTAGCAAGCTTTGCAGTTTGGATTTTGTTTCATACTGAGTGCAATTTAGAAAATTATATATTTTTAGCATAATATTATAAATTCGGGGCTGAATACTGTATGGATGTCGTTGTGCAAAAACAGATTTTGTTGCAGGAATGGGAATCTTTGGTATACGCATTTTATGTAGTGCGGGCACATTACTGCGATTTTGAGCATTAATTTTTATTACGACATTCATAATGAAAAGTTTGCGAACACTTAATAATGAAGTTTCTGCGTATAACTTTTCGGTAGGGAAGCGGAAAGGCTTATTCAGCATTGTTTTTAATACGGCCCGCTGGACTCTCTCTAGGCCTAGTAGGTGTGTTTTAGCGGCACCTCCCCACACATTAATGCAGTATTGCAGCAGTGGTTGGCATAAGGCAAGGTAAACAAGTCTTTTTACATCGTTCGAAGCGCAGTGTCGTAATAACTTCATCACATAAATTTGTTTACGGACTCGCTTCGCCAGGTTTCTTATATGTGGCTGAAAGGAGAGGTGCTGGTCTATAGTTATTCCTAAATATTTTATTTCGTCCACAGGATCTATCATGTTGCATGAGCAATTATTTATATTGGATTCATTACATGTGTATTCGTGAATTACTAATTTACGGGTCGGTATCTCCGTGGCTAATGTCTTTCTAAAGGAAATGAATTTTGATTTTTTTATATTTAAAGTAAGTAGATTTGCGTCCAGCCAATGCTTTATTGTTCTCATTCCCGATTCACACCTTGCATATACGTCACTCCAGTCTTTGCCATGAAATAATATAACTGTATCGTCCGCGTAGCAGATGATATCTGCGTTTGGAATATCCAATTTTAGGAGGTCGTCTATATAAAGCGTAAATAGGGTTGGTCCAAGTATACTGCCTTGAGGCACACCAAAGTTTATTTTCTCCCCTTCACTTAAAAGGTGATCAATTCTAAGGCGTTGTCGTCTGTTGCTGAGGTAACTGGAGAACCAATCGTAACCCTTGCCTCTTATACCTACTCTTTCCAATTTTCGAAGAAGAATTGGAATTGAAATAGTATCAAAGGCTCTAGTAAGATCTAAAAAAACTCCAACACATCGTCGTCCCTGGTCTGTGTGTCGAGAAACAATGTTCGTCAAAAGTTCACTTGCTTCTGCCGTCGATTTGCCTCGTCTGAACCCGAATTGTCGATTTGAAAGTACGGAATTTTCTTCTAAAAAGTTTGTTATCCTTTTGTTTATTAGCTTTTCTAGGATTTTTGAAAATATGCTCAGTAAGGATATAGGCCTGTAGTTTTCAGGGCTTTTTTTGTTACCAGTCTTATATATTGGGCACACTATGGCTGTTTTCCAGACGTCTGGAAAAGTTCCAGTGGACATGCTTAGATTACACAAAAAAGTAAGAGGTTCGGCAATAACGGGGGTTAATAGTTTTATTAATGGGGTTTTAAAACCATCAAGGCCAGGTGCACTATCATTTTTCAGGTTTCTTATTATGTCTGTAACCTCAACAGTATCAGTGGGTGTTAAAAATATGGAGTTTTCATAATTGCCGTGAATGCTGACATTTGAGCTCAGTTGTTCTTCAGTAACAGATAGTCTATCTAGGATTAGATCAGACAATTTTTTCCCTACTGTTGTGTAATACTTATTACAGAGATTTATTGACTCAGTCGCAGAGGATAGTATAGTTAAGAGTTTGGTAGCAGCAAGTCTTTGTTGTCGGATTTCACATATGTCTTTTATTGCACACCATAACTTTCTGGGATTTTTGCGATTATCTTCTATTTGTTTATGTTCGTATTTCGCTTTTACTTTCCGTAGTAAATCCTTCAGAAAATTTCTGTAACGTCGATATGTTAGTTTGAGGGTATTGTTGTTTGGGTCTAATTTTGTTTGGCGATGAAGTTTGTCTCGGTGGCGCATACATCTGATTAAACCGGGAGTAATCCAAGGTTTGATATTATATTTAGAGCGGCTGACATTGATGACTTTTGAAT
Source organism: Hemaris fuciformis (assembly GCA_907164795.1). Taxonomy (NCBI): domain Eukaryota; kingdom Metazoa; phylum Arthropoda; class Insecta; order Lepidoptera; family Sphingidae; genus Hemaris; species Hemaris fuciformis. Next base: position 635,577 of record OU015440.1, on the reverse strand, counting down.
ATTTCGATACGGCTGAATTTAGAACACTATTAAAGCAATTGAGTGCATCGTCAACATTATTTTTATGGGTTACTATGTTCCAGTCAACTGTTAATAATTCTTCAAAAACAGATTTGTTATCCAACTTTAAAAATGTTCTTATCTTTTTGCTTGGTTTCTCTACATACGTTTTGAGACCTGCCATAACAATGTCGTGGTCTGTTACTGAGCATTTGGCGACAATGCCTAGTGTTTGACCTCTGCTTCGAACAAATATGTGATCCAGGCAAGATTTTCCCCTGGTTGGTTTAGTTATTGCAGGGAGGAGGCCGTGTTGGGCTAAAAGACAGTTGTATGCAATGTTATCTCCGTTAGGATTGTCAGAGAGCAAATCTATATTTAGGTCGCCCACGAGAGCAATTTTAAAATTTTTATTGAAGCTACTTAAGATTAAATCTACTGAAGAGAGAAAAGTGTGCAGGTTCACTATGGACGGAGTTCTATAAATTCCTACAATTTTTACTAAGTCATTTATACTGATAACAAGGCAGTCAGCGTCGTCTATGTTAGGTTCTGTTACAGAAACGTCGTATGAGTCCCGTACATAAGCTGTAACACCACCCGCTTTGTTTGTATTACAGGTTGTTTGAAACACTTGATAGCCTTGGATATGTCTGATAATTGTGTTTTCACCTAACCAACACTCAGTAAGTATAATAACATCGTATTCTACATTCAAACGTTTTAATGAGACCAAAAAATTATCAAAGTTACGTTGTAGGCTTCTAATATTCATTGAGAGAATTTTAAAATTATAGTCGCTTGTTAAAATGCTTTTACATTCCTCAAGATTATCAAACAAGTGGCAGTCAAAGGTAAGAGATTGGTCGATGTTATCATATACCTCTAAGTTAGTCATCTTAAACTAGTATCTCTGTGTGCGGTAAACTCTAGTTTTCCACTTGTGATGAAGAGAATTAAGCGACTTTTGGATGATAAGTATAAAATTGTAATGGTTTTGTATTTATATCGAAAATTATTATAAATTTGTGTGTGCAAATTAACGTATATCTTAGTGTGGTTTTTGTGAGAGTGTATGTGTATATGGATGTGATGTGGTGAATCGTGGGAGAGTTTCACCCATACTTTCTTAACATTTTGATAAGTGACATTTCCATTTTTAAAAGTAAACAAGTCAATTAACAAGAGCATATTAAAAACAAAAATATGATTGAAAGTATGTTTTTTAGCATATTTTGTATAAAATGTTTGCTGTGTGAATAGTGATTTATGTGTGTTGGTCTTATAAGCTACTTTGATAATTTTTAACATTATTAATAATACAAATATAAACATGGACAATTTTACGGAGATATAAAAATTTATGATAAAGAAAATTATAAATTGCGATGTTTGAAATCTAGTTTTATAACAAAGTATATTGTATAGACCTTTGAAACCGTTAGGCCTATTTTTGCGGTAAAGGAGTGTGCGCATGTGCCGAGTCTCTATTCTTATTTGACTCTTCGCATCCAAGATGTTTTTCCAATTCAGCTTGGTTTTGAATACGTATTGCAGGCTTACCTTCCTCTTTTCGTATGTAGACTTGTCCATTTCGTATCCAGCAATATTTAAAACCCTTGTCCTTAGCGTAGTCTCTGGTATCACGAAAAAATATTCGATTTTCTTTAGTAAGACGTTCGTTGATGAAGACTGGTCCCGAAGTTCCGGCAACGATGTCCTGGCAGTTCAAGTTTTTTCTTGTTTTTGCGGCTTTAAGAAGCTCGTTTCTTTTGTTGCGTTGTAGCAAACGTACAGTTATTGGACGAGAATAGTTACCAGATTTTTCACCCATGTTGCGGTTTGGTGGCGGTCCAGATCTCCTTATCCAGTCAATATCATTTTCTTTAAGTTGGACACCAATCTTTGATGCGGTCAGTAGAACTATATGTTGCAAGTTTTCGTTTTTTGTTTCATGTAAGCCTAAAATATCTATTTCGTTGCACAGTAGTGCTTGGGACTGCATCAGCAATTCAGTTTTTAATTGGTGAATCGTGCTATTTAGTTCTGTTACGTGCTGATTATGAAGGACTTCTATATCATTGATTTTACTCTCGGATTGCATTATTCTTTCTTCTAATTTGCATACTTTATTGTTGCAATTTTTTACGTTTTCCGACAAATCCTGTAATTGAGTTTTGATTTCAGACATGTCTTGCCTCATCAAGCGTATCTCTTCTGTGAGCAAGAGAAGTGGATCCACGTCTGATTGATTATTGTTTAAAGGTGATTCAGCATCAGGAAGTTTTTGAGAGGGAGGTTGTGTATTGTTGGACGCCTCTTCCTGCGAGAATTTTATGGTACGGACTGGAGTGTTTGTATTATCACCCTTAGGGAGTTTGCCTTTGCACGAGGGGCAAATCCATTTTTGGGCAGTTTTCCGTAATAATTCATTTGGTGCCACATTAACGCATTGTAGATGAAATTTTTCTGGGCAATTTGTGCATTTAATGGAGAGTTTGCTAGTAATTGTTTCATGGCATGCAGCACATGTTTTATTCATTATGGTAGTTTTGTAATTTATTTAAAATAAAAATAAAATAAAATAAAACAGCGCTCTCTTTCGGAATTTTGCGGTATTAGTAGAATTTTTTTATTTGAGTGTAGCAGCAGCGCCACCTGTTGTTACCACGCAAGTAACGTCGATATTGTGGAAAACAAGTTGTTCAACAGATCTCACCAATCACCGGTAGATGGCGATGTCGAGGTGTTTTGTAATGTCGTTACTACAGCAGTCCTTATTTGAAATATTAACGAATTTTCTGAGTGTTAATCTTGTTTACCAAACTTTTTATAATGTATTGCAGACAGCACGTATTATATACGGGGTTATCGTCACTTTTGCACTTGGATTTAGTTAATGCCACTTAGTTTACATTCCACAGGTGTTTATTTGCACTGTCTTACACTTTTCACTCAAAGTTAAATCACTTCGCGTACTTGTATTATTTGTATGAGATAACGATACTATAGGAGAATCAGAACTACTGGAATAGGTATACGCTATTATTTTACTAAAAAGATGATTATTACTGTAACACTTATAATTTAAATTACAGAGCTAATGTTTACAACTTGGCAGTGTTTACATCGGTCAAATGATTTAGGCGTGAAAGCATAACAGACATAATAGTTACATATACATAGTTACAGTCGTCTACACGTCGTTTCATCATTCTAGCTTCGAAAATGACGAATTTCCACACAAACTTTCGCCCCTATTTTTATTTTACCCCCTTAAAGGTAGGTACATTTTTTACAAACTTTTAATGTCATATTTATTTATATCTAATCAACAGCCTAAAAAATAAGTTTCAAGCTGCTAGCTTTAAAAATGACAATACTTCAATACAACCTTTCATCACCCCTTTCAACTTCTTAAAACCCCTTTTCCGGGATAAAAAGTAGCCTACGTCCTTTTTCAGGATCTAAACTATCTGTGTACCAAATTTCATTTAAATCGGTTCAATGGTTTTAGCAGGAAAGCGAGACAGGCAGACAGACAGAGTTACTTTGGAATTTATAATATTAGTATGGATGGATAATTAATTATTTTTATACTGATACAGCGAAGCAACAACACCGTACCCAATAGTAGGTGCGATCTATGTACAATATCCTCTGGCAAGAAATTATTTCAATACTTTCCATCACACGAGAGTGAGAGCTCGGTTTCAAGTCCGACATTTGGCTCTGGTCCTCTTATTTGTTAGAATAAAAATTATCTCGAAGTTTGTAGATCTAAAAATCAGATTGTAACATAGGGCTGAGAGTCATCATCAGCCCAAATACGTCCCACTGCTGGGCACGGGGCTCCTCTACAACTGAGAGGGTTTAGACCTTAGTCCACCACGCTGGCCTAGTGCGGGTTGGCGGACTACACACCTAAGAAATTCCTAAGAACTTTTAGGTGTGCAGGTTTTATCACGATGTTTTCCTTCGCCGTTAAAGCAAGTGATAATTCATTGTGAATACACACATAACTTCGAAAAGTCAGAGGTGTGTGCCTGGGGTTTGAACATGCGACCGCCTAAACCTCGAGGCCATCACTGCTTACCTCGAGGCCACTACTTGAGGGCTGAGAATATTGATAAAAAATAAATATAATGGATTTGAAATAAACGATAGTCCATACACTATTGCGGAGTTATCAAACCAATACATAATAAACAAGGTCTTTGCAACATAACCTTTCCCTACTCATTACTCTAGGTTATCGACCAGGATTTTCTACAATATTGCGCACTAAGTAAAATTAGGTTAAACACTATCATAATTCCGTAGGTACGCGATTGATTGTTACGTAGTAGTTTACGTGCGAATATTTTCATCGTCATTATCATCATCGTCATCGTCGTATTTTCATCAAAGTTGTGATGGCCTCAAGGTTTAGGCACGCGAGAATCACGACGGTCGTAGGTTCAAACGCCAGACACTGACTTTTCGTAGTTATTGGTGTATTCACAACGAATTATCATGTACTTTAACTGTGAAGAAAAACACCGTGATAAAACCGGCATACCTAAAAGTTCTTAGAAATTTCTTAGGTGTGTAGTCCGCCAACCGGCACTAGGCCAGCGTGATGGACTAAGACCTAAACCCTTTCTTTTGTAAAGGAGGGCCGTACCCAGCAGTACGACGTATATGGACTGATGATGATGATGAATATTTTCTCCCGGTACAAGCATGTGCCGGCAATTTAGGGTCGGGCAAAGTGTTATAGAGTTTTAGTAAATTCTCAGCAACAGCTCAACATGATGATACAACAGGTAGACAGATATAAATACCTAATTTTCTGCTAATTAGCTTCCTAATAAGCTGCTTTGAGTCCTATAAAATATGTATACTTACTAAGTATGCAGACATGTATACATGTCATCATTTTTTTTATTTAAAATCAAATCAAAATAAAACTTTGGATGAAATTCGACAGCCCCGTGGCGCAGTTGGCTAGACACCAGCTTACGAAACGAGAGGCTGCGGGTTCGATTCCCGCACCGAGACAAATGTTTGTGTGATCCACAAATATTTGTTTCGGGTCTGGGTGTTTGTGAGACCGAAAAGTCTCTCGTAGTGTCTGATACCCACGACACAGGACTTGTATCCTAGTGTGGGAACAGAACTATGTATGTGACTGTTGGGTGTATTTATTTATTTATTTATTTATTTAATTATCGTTACTGAAATAAAAAATACAAAATCAGACTTTATACTTATATATACATATTATGTAGATATGTATCTCTCTTTATAAAAATATATCCCTCTACATAATATGTATAAATATAATATAGTATTTAAAGATAATAAGATGATTGATTTTATATATTATGCTTAATATATTATTATGCAGTAAATAGCGCGTTTAATTTATAGTCCAGTTATTTTAGTTGCTTTGTACCAGTCATTGTAAACCCCAATCTGCGGAAAAATTCCGGAATTTTTGTATACACCTTTATTACGGTGTTGTAATGAAGATGTGAAAAAGCGACATTGATATCGTGCCGGAAAAAAAATATAAGGGTCAAAAGGTCACGAAATTCGTGATTTTCGTGATCTTTTGACGTTCATAACTTTTTTCGATTTTTCACATCTTCATTACAACACCGCCGTAATAAAGTTATATATGTCGAAGCGTCGACGCATCCCCACTGTGCGCCCAACGTAGGGTATAAAAACAACCGCCCGATCGAGGATGATTCATTCTCGCTCGGAACGCCGGACCGAACGGAGCTCTGTAATAAGTTTGTTTGATTTAAAATCAATAACGCCCAAGATTCTCCGTTATATAGATACAAAAATACAGCTCACTAGGAATTTTGCCGCAGATAAAACCTAAAATGACTGGACTATTAATGACGTTGTTATGCTTTTATCTTTTATTGACTTGGATAATAATGATGTTGTTAAAATGAATTGTCACCTAATGAACTCAGATTAGGATTGTATATAAATAATAACTACAGTTAGATTTACTGGCAGTTTAGTCACACGCAAGAAAGCATTGAAGATGGCCGGAAACTTAAAGAACAAAGTTATAGTCATCACTGGTGGCGCTGAAGGAATTGGATATCATATAGCTGATAATTACCTAATGAAAGAAGCAAAGCATATTGTACTACTTGATATTAATGAGAAGAAAGGAAGTGAGGCAGTAACATCACTGACAGCTAAACATGGTGCAAGAGTAACCTTTATTAAGTGTGATGTCACCACAGATTTAGAAAGTGTATCGAAGAAGATTTTCGACATCTGCCCTTATGTAGATGTACTCGTGAACAATGCTGGAATACTCAACGATGAAAAAATAAAACAAACAATTGGGATAAACGTGACAGCCCTCATAGAATGGTCATTCAAATTCTGGGAGCACATGAGGAAAGACAAAAATGGGAAAGGTGGGACCATTGTGAATCTAGCTTCTATTTACGGATACAGAATTGATCAATTTCTACCTGTGTACCAAGCTTCTAAATTCGCTGTGATGGGTTTCACAAAGTCCTTGGGACATTTTTATAACTACAATAGGTCTGGAGTAAGGGTAATAGCTATTTGTCCAGGGTTCACTGAAACTAAGTTGACTGCTTCGGCCATAGCTTGGGATGAAAAATTGAAAGGTGATTTAGAAAAATTTTTGAAGGCACAAGCGTGGCAGACAGTAGATGTTGTGGGTAAAGCTGCCGTAGAAATTTTTGAGACAGCTGATTCTGGCACCGCCTGGTTGATCGAAGGCGCCCGACCTGTAACGCAAGTATTCAACGAATAAACATGTAAAATACTTATAAAGTGGAATTATCAAAAATAATAATACATACAAATAAATTTTAATATAGTAGGTAATTGTAATCTATCTGAAAAATATAGCAAATGTATAAAAGAGGAAGTGGATTAAAAGGTTATTAACATACATACATAAACTCACGCCTGTATTCCCCGAAGGGGTAGGCAGAGGTGCATTTCTGCACCCACATTTCGCCAAGTATGTATCAGTCCCACGTAATAGGTGGCGAGCCTATTGCTGTTTTTCGGGCACAATTCCAGACTCCGTGCTGCTACTGAGAATTTCCGAATGGAAAAACCCAATGACACTTTGCCGTACCCGGGAATCGAACCCTGGACCTCTAGATCGCACGGCACATACTTGTACCGCGAGACCACGAGGCAGTCAAAAAAATATATGAAATAATCTAAAAGATTATTAAGTATTTTCTATATATACATACATACATTTGAACATAGAGTAAGTGCTTGCTATTCTATAATAACTCGTCTATGTGGCGTTCTTTAAGCTTGGGTAAATATTAAAAAATATATAGTTTTTTATTTGTTTTTTTTTTTCTTTCGACTTATAAAGTGACATTCTCGTCCTTATTTGTAAATAATTAATCATGAAAGACTTCCAAAATCTTAAACTCAGAAAGGGCAGGTACGTTAGATCAAGCCTCAGCTTGCGCTGGCGGAGCGGCTGATCAGGGGCTACCGCACGATCTCCCACGATCCCACGATCTCCCACGATCCCACGATCTCATTGGTCATGTCGCTCGTTCAACCGTGAAGGAAAACATCGTGAGGAAGCCTGCACATGTAAAGAATTTCTTAGGAATTTCTTAGATGTCAGATGATAGTCCGCCTACCCGCACTAAGGCCTAAAACCTTTTAGTTGTAGAGGCGGCCTGTGCCCAACAGTGGGACGTACTCGTATATGGGCTGATGATGATCTGAAAGCAAACAAACACGTGTACTCAATTGTTTTGTGAAAAATGTTGTTACATATTTCATAGGCATATGGCATTTTTTCGAACATGAATAAAATGTATAACGTCGTTCTGTACCTATTTACACATATTATAAAACTATATGGCCAGCTGACATGATTCTAACTTTGATATGGTTTATCACTACTGATCAAGTACTGGTTCCTATAAACACCCACATTGGTACTGTGACTTAGGTGTCTGGCGTTCATTTGAAGACCTGTGTTGGTTTTCCTAATCAGGCAAAGAGTTATTGGGATTATCTATTTGTAAATTCTCAATAGCTGCCACGAAGTTTAGAATGTGACCGATAAACGAAGGTTTGCTGCTCTTTGGATATGCGGTAACATCTCCATAGGTGGAGAGGAGTCATTATAAGGGCAAACTGCAACGTAATATTTTCGTATCCGACGGGCTAATAGGCCTTAGATTCATTCATCATTCATCATCATCATCAGCCCATATACGTCCCACTGCTGGGCACGGGCCTCCTCTACAACTGAGAGGGTTTAGGCCTTAGTCCATCACGCTGGCCTATTGCGGGTTGGCGGACTACACACGTAAGAAATTCTTAAGAACTTTTAGGTGTGCAGGTTTCATAGATACTGCACTGGTATATATGTATACCAGTGCATACACTGCAGTGTATACACTGCATTCCTTAATATATTAGCAGAGCTTTTTAACTATGCATTAAGACTACAATGTCGTTGAAGAAGGCTTACAATTTAAAATAAATAAATAAACGATTAATACTAAAGAGAATTGTTTAACGAGCTTTGGTATTGGTATAAAATAAGGAAGATAAAACCTGAAAAACCTAATGTTAAGCTAAGGTTTTGGACATAATTATTTGATAATTCGAACTATGAAATAAGGTAAAGAAAGCATTAAACTTGTAAAGTCTCGGTCCTGGGTTCGATTCCCAAGTCGGGTAAAGTGTTATTGTTTTTTATTTATTTATTTCATTAGGTAATTCGCAGTAGTAGCACGGAGTCTGGATAAGTGCCCGATAAACGGCAACAGGCTCGCCCCCTATTACGTGGGACTGGAGCATACTTGACGTGGGTGAATACACGCCGAAGGTTATGTATATAAACTGGCAAAGGTAATTTATTTCGAAAAGGTGAAAATTATTGCTTATTGATCTTTATTTATTCACACGTGTTTAAATAACAAAATAAATAACAATATTTCGTTTGTATTTACTTTTGCAAGGTAAATATCTCTAAAGGGCGACAAATAAACACAAACTCAATATACATATACAAAGTTACATATAGTACAAGTTCCAAGCTGGATCGAAAATAGGTACAAGTAGTTGCAGTATTCATTTTACTAAGGGAGTACGAAATTATTTCACTATAATTCAAGGACTGACAAATGCGAGGGTCTTTTATATTTTTTTTTTAAATCTCGATACATGGTCCAAAACTGGAGGTTCTTGTTTTTTTTTTTCTTAGGAATTTAGTTCCTCGCGAATGCAAATTATTCATTGGAGATACCTCGAGACATCTTCATAATCGAATGATTTCATTAGTATAGCTCATAATCGCCCACCGCTAGCGACAACTATCTGAAGAATGGTCATAAAACCGTGATCATTGTCGACAAAAACATGCCAAAAGCCTTGGAAGCACGGAAAACGGTACTTAATGAACAGTACAGTGTTCATTCATGCCGATGTCACTAAGCATTTGTATGTAGTATATAAATTTGTTGTGGCAAAATTTGGTTTAATTGATGTTCTTGTAAACAACGCTGGTATATTGAAGGAGAGTGATCTGGATCACAATACAACCTGTTACATGCTTACAATAAAAACCAACGCTTTAGCTTCAATTCCTCGATTCCTTAGGTGTGTAGTTTCTTAACCCGCACTTAGCCGATGTTTACCCCTCTTACTTGTAGAGAAGATCCGTATCCAGCAGTGGGATGTAGGTATATGTCACCGTAAAATTGTAAACACCGTTAGATTATAATCTATCTAGCGAGATTGTAAACTGTCGAAAGATGAGCTCATACATATACATGCAAATACATTTAGCGTTCAATAATGTCATCAATATGTGTTTTCAAGCCCTCGTAATGGGTGACGTGCACAAGTTTTTTGCTTCCACTGAAACAGACCCCAGCTTGCGAAACGAGAGCCCGTGGGTTCGATCTCCGCACTAAGGCAAATGTTTGTATAATCCACAAATGTTGGACTGCCTCGTGGTCTCGCGGCACAAGTATGTGCCGTGCGATCTAGAGGGCTTGGGTTCGATTCGATAAACTCAAAATCTACTTAACATATTTAAATTACTTTTTGCCCGACTACGGCAAGCCAAAGGAGAGTTAAGATTTTGACAGGCTATGTATGTTCATCTGTTCCTTCATAGCTCCTCAACTACTTATTAGAACTGGACAAATAAAGTATTTTTAGAAGCGTCTTGATCGCCCGCTGGTTACATGACGTGTCATTGCATCTAATGAGGCGGTCATAAAGTACTGCATTAAAAATAATTTTTAGATAAATATGCCGTGTTCATGAGAACCGGAGTCATTGGCATTGCTCGCAGGATTAGCACGCTAAAGTGGAAGTGGGACGGCCATGTCTGCCAACGGACGGACGGCCGTTGGAGCAGATAAGTGTTGGAGTGGAGACCGCGCTTAGGTAGACGAGTGTAGGACGTCCTGCAGCACGATGGTCCGACGACTTGAGAAAGGTGACGGGTAGCGGATGGATAAGGGCTGCTCAAGACCGGGATGGTTGGCGCCTACTTGGGGAGGCCTTCGTTCAGCAGTGGACGGCGATAGGCTGAGAATAGAATAGAGAATATGCCGTGTTTGGTATAATTGGAAAGGGCGTTTATTGTATAATACATTTCATAAATTGATAATATAACGGCACCAAAAAATAAATATTAAAATAAAGTAAAAACTAAAACCCTACTATGAGGCTGAAAAAGTATGAAAGAAGATTTTTAGGATTAAACAATGTTACTGAAGAAGCAAGATAATCGACACATATACTCTACCTAGATAGACCTTCGATGATATTTGACAATAATGTCTTACGATACGATACTATAGTACACAATTATCAGTGTAACTGTACAGAGTTACACATATTCAAGTTTGTAAAGCCGTAGTAACGCGTTCTTAAAGTGTTATGGTAAATTATATATTTCTCTAACAATTCTTCGCCAATACAGCTAGTAAAAAATAAATCTGAAGATGTTCCCTTGAATACAGCTAAAACTGCTTATCATCAGTGACGGTAATTGCAGTCTCTGCCAAATAGTCGGCATAATTATGTCACCCACTACATTATATTTCAAGTATAATTGTTCATCATCATCATTGCCTTGCCCTGCTCCCAATTTCATTTGGGGTCGGCGCAGTATGTTTTATCCTTCCAAACATCCCTATCAGCCGTCATGTCTTCATTCACCCCTTTTTCTTTCATATCTTCAGTCACGCACTCCATCCATCTTTTCTTTGGCCTTCCTCTGCTCGCCCATCCATCAACTTTCATATCCATCACCTTTCTTCCTACGTATGATTCATCCCTCCTCATAACATGCCCATACCACGACAGACGGTTTCCTTTCAGCTTTTCTATCAGAGGAGCTACTTTCAGGCTTCCTCTAACATATTCATTCCTCACTCTGTCAAACCGTGTTACACCACACATCCATCGCAACATTCGCATTTCCGCTGCATGCAGTCGTCTTTCGTCCGTCTTCTTCGTAGCCCAACACTCCGATCCATACAGTACGACAAGTCTTATTATGGACTTGTATATTCTGCCCTTCAATTTGAGGGGCATTCTGGGGTCACATATTGTGGATGAGACCTGTCGCCATTTCATCCATCCTGAGTTGATTCTCTGATTCAAGTATAATTGTTCGTTGAAAATAAAATAAAAAAATATTTTAAATTTTTGAATGAGAGTTTTCGTGTCGTCATTACATTGTTTAAAGACAAAAATTATATTTATTTAACGATACTAGTAATCGTTTCGAAGACTTGTTCTTCACAATATCTAAACCAAGATAAAACTGATGTCCCTTTGCTTTCCGCGCGATCCGATTCATTTATCTACTTTTTAAAGTAGCCTATGTCCTTTCTCAGGCTCTAAATTATATGTGTACCAAATTTCATTTAAATCGGTTCTGTAGTTTTAGCAGGAAAGCGAACAGACAGACAGACAGAGTTACTTTCGCATTTATAATATTAAGTATGGATTACAAAGTTATTTGTGCAGTTTGTGTATCTAGAAAACTAGACCGAAATTGCAAGATATTTTAATTTTTCCTTAAGTTTTACACTAAACACTAATTGAGTTCCAAATTTGAAGCTTCTCCGGCGGCTAGAAGTGCCTTAGAGGTTTGATGATCGGTCAGGGAGTCAGTGAGTGAAAAAATTAAGAAGTTTGACAAGTTATAATTCTTAAACTACTGTTTAAAATTGAATAAAATTTGAAATATACAGAGTTCACACCATTGTTGCTTGATGACTGAAAATTCAAGTTTCTAGGTTTATCTAGGCGCCCATTTTGGTTATAATGAAATTATCAAGAAAACTTAATGCATTTAGTTTGCCATCAAAGGTCAAAATTACCGTTCATTGATCTTAATTTATTTACATTCAATTACAAACAATTCTTCGATTCTACTTCGTTTGTACTTTTGTTATTTATCTATGCAAAATTGACTGAAGGGCAGTAAACATACCCGATCACAATATACAGGTGACTGCGGTGGGGAGACACTAGCAATACCCGAGGTTGTAATATGAGGGGATTAAATATGAAGAAAAATCAAAAATAAATACTAATTAACTACTAAGTAAAACTAGCCGAAAAAATCGTCATCAGCTCGTATATGAGCCACTGCTAGGCACAGGCCTCCTCTACAACTGAGAGTGTTTAGGCGTTAGTCCACCACGCTGGCCTAATGCGGGTTGGCGGATAACCTGGATGGTTTCACGAACCCCTGTTAAAGGTTCTAGGTGACAGCGAACCCCTTAAGCGTTAGCGTTGACGAGATTAGGGTATTTATTTCAATAAAAGATAACAAAGTGCCAAAGAAATTTCTTTTCAATATTGAAGTGCTTGATTCTTGTCGCAAATAGAGTCAGTTTTAACCTTAATTCTGACTCGGTATCAAGTGGATTTCTATAGGTATTTAGTTTTCATCATGACCAGGTGTGAAAAGGAAAACCCACTCTCACATAAGTATGTTGTAGCCACTATGTGTGCTGTACGTGCCTGCTAGGCATCGAGTCACCATTACGTAATCTTGCCGCGAAATAGCTCTACTTCCCGTCAACCCAGGGGGAGCGGGGCGGGAAGCGTATGTCGGGGTCGCCCGAACCAAGCTAGTGGGGTGCAATTGCGCCCCCTACAACTCCGAGACGGCCGGGACGTTTACGTCTCGGAGGCGCATCGGGCGACTGCGGCATTACGGTGGGTGCCTCTCGCTCACGTACCGTGGTCGCCCCACTCGGTGCGGAGATGGCCACCGGGGGGTTTTGGTCGGTATGCCGGTTTAGGGATATTGTTAGGGACCCAGCCCGGCACTAACACCTGCGCGGACATGACGTCGCCGACCCTCTTGCCCCGGGGCTGGCGGGAAGTAGAGTCATAAACAGCTTTACCCTCGAGAACAAAAAAAAAAGTACAAACACAGCGCGCGTGCGCAGGCGCACGATGATACACGAGCGTCCCCGAAGGCGCGGCGCGTCGCACGACTCGTTTACGCGCGTCGGGTAGCTGGTTCCGACCCGATCGCTGCGCGTGTGTGTGCGTATTGTTGTTGTTTGGCCGGGGTCCACAACACTTTCGGACATAACAAATACATACATAAATTCGAAAAGTCAGAGATGTGTGCCTGAGGTTTGAATCTGCGACCGTTGAGATTCTTGACCGCGTGCCTAAACCTCGAGTTCATCACAACGACACGATGAGATATATTATTATATTTAACTTTATTTTTCACGTGTGTAAACAAAAACAGATAAAATTACCTTCGTTTGTACCTTTGTTATTTACCAAAAGTAAATATATAGAAAGGGCAGTAAATATCAAGTACGCAAGACTGCAGTATATATAAATAGTTGCGAGTTAGATCGATATCAGTACAGAACCACAATTGAAAGTGCAAGATACTATTTTACCACTAGTGAAATTGTAAGCAATGCGCGCACCAATTGTGTTTCTGATGTTGGCTATGGCTTCAAGCCATGCGTTCCACAAGAACGAATCTCCCGGTCTCTTCGGGTCAGTCGCAGTTGTCACTGGTGGAGCTAAGGGCATCGGTTTTTCGATCTGCGACAACTATCTGAAGAATGGTGTCAGGATTGTGATATTTATCGACATAAACAAACCTAAAGGCTTGGAAGCAGAAAAAACTCTGTGTAAAAAATATGGAGCAAAAAGGGCTATATTCTTGCATGCTGATGTTACTAAGCCTGAGGATTTGAATGTAGTTTACAAATTTGTTGTGGAAAAAATTGGTTGCCCTAATATTTTTGTAAGCAACGCTGGCATAGTAAACGAAACTAACCCCGTCCTAACAATGAACACCAATGCGCTGGCTCCAATGTTATGGACAGATAAGTTCTACGAACTGATGAGAGAAGATAATGGGAAATGTAAAGGAGGAACCATCGTGGAAATTGGGTCAACTGGAAGCTATACAAATGTCCCCTTCCTAGAATATTATCAATGTTCTAAACGCGCTACAGGAGGTATTGTTAAAACTAAGGGACATGAATTTAACTATTTATTAAGTAATGTAAGAGTGTATGGAATAAATCCAGGTTTAACATATACTGATATGACAAAAGCGCAAATGGTTCTTGACAAGGATGTAGAAATATTTGAAGCATTCAAAAAAAATAGTCTGTGGCAAACTGCTGACGCGGTCGGACGGGGCAATGTGATTTTACACAAAAATGGTAAAACTGGATGTATGTATACTATAGAAGGCGGAAAACTTCCTTATCCATCACCGGATAGCGTAGATGTTGTAATTGATTATAAATTTAAAGTAGGAGAACCTCGCAAATCAAAGCAAATTCAAGTCATACCTTTTCTTTATACACCACGAAGTACTTGTAAATCATTTCGTGGTGTATGAAGAATCATAATGTCAGAGCGAAGTCAGAATAGTTTTTGATGACTTGTTTAATAACTTCATTTTTATGTCTGAACAGTAGTTAGTCATGTAAGTATACATGGCTACTTAATATTTTATTTATCAGTCAGCTAATAGTTATCAATGCGGTAATACTTAATAAAGATTTTTTTTAAATACTAGGTTAAAAGCATCAAAAGAATAAAGCATGCTATTGACATTGTTTTAAACCTTTTTTACATCAGGTCTTCTGGTTTCCACATTAATACATTGTTGTTGTTTAATGAATTTTCACCAATAATTTTGAAATAAAATATACTTTTATAAAATGTTGTTTTTTTTTATTTATTATAGAAGTGTCCGACAATTTTAAATGTTCTGAAATATTTAAAAAAAAGTTGTTTTTGAAAAGTGATGTTTTTGAGTTGTATCATAGAGATGTTAGACAATCTCTGACACTTCGTTCAAGCCGTGACTTCTAGGTCACACGACACATACTCGTACCGCGAGACCACGAGGCAGTATTTTATTAGAACATTCTACATCAGCCCATATACGTTCCACTGCTGGGCACGGGCCTCCTCTACAACTGAGAGTATTTAGGCCTTAGTCCACCACGCTAGCCTAGTGCGGGTTGGCGGACTACACACCTAAGAAATTCCTAAGAACTTTTAGGTGTGCAGGTTTTATCACGATGTTTTCCTTCACCGTTAAAGTACGTGATAATTCATTGTGAATACACACATAACTTCGAAAATTCAGAGGTTTGAACCCGCGACCGTCGAGATTCTCGACCGCGTGCCTAAACCTCGAGGCCATCACGACTTTCGATTCAACGAACGAAACGAACATACTACAAAACTACACAAATAATAACGATATGCTCAAAAAGAAAATAAAATAAATTGACTGCCTCATGGTCTCGCAGAATAAGTATGTGCCGTGTGATCTAGAGAGTAGAGTGTAATTGAGTTTTTCATTAGGAAATTCTCAGAAGCAGCACAGAGTCTGGAAATGTACCCTAAAAACGGCAGTAGGCTCGAAATGTGGGTGCGGAAATGCACCTCTGCCTACCCCTTCGGGGAATACAGTTGAGAGGTTATGTATGTACGAATACAATAAACCAACACTATGATAAATTAGAACATGAACTGATATGCACACATTGCATTTGAATTTCTATCCAAGAAGGCCTGAAAATCGCAGATAAATATCAACCATATAAAATAAGTTGTTACAAATAATTCTAATGCGGATCAGAGTTGGCCTGCATGTCACATTTCAAAACCTGAATCGGTGAACCAATTTTGATTGATGATGCTTTTATAATTTTTATGTTCCAATGGCAATATCCCTGGCAACGCCATAAAAGTTTCAAACAATGGCTAATAGTAGATAAATACGCATTCAACAGAGAACTTACTTACTTAGTTTATTTGCTTCAATCATGATTTTAAAAAAATAGAATAAAGCACGATTTAAAAAAAAAACCTAAGTAATCACGATTTTATGATTTTTTCGTTTAATTGTCAAATTTAACTATATTTTTATGTAAAAGGCGACAATTGTGCGGAACCGTTTCTTAAAAGAAGAAACTAGGTGCAAACTTAAGCTTTTTTATAGTAACAACGCCAAAATCTACAAAAGAAACAATAGATCGACAAATAACAAAGGCCATGTTTGCCACAAACTGTAGCTTCAGAAGTATTGAACATCGAGAATTAAAAAAAACCATCACCATTCATTATTACGCCCAGGGTCGTACGTAAGATATATCAGGCAAATTATTGGATCATTTTTTTTATGTCGATTTCTGTGAAAGAAAGTGAAATTAAATATTTTTGATTAAATCGTTTATTTTAATAGAAAAAATCATTTGATTTAAATCATGATTTCAAAAAAAATAGCAATAGGCTCGGGCACTATTATGCGGCAAAGCAAGATTACCCTTACATACGAGTGCAGTATGAGTTCCCTACAGTTCAGACACAAAAATATTCTTTTAATTTTTTATTTGTCCCTCCAATGGATACGAGCCTGTTTAGAAACTAATACGGTAAAGGATTATGGCCGAATACTGAAACGCTACTTAATCTGAGGGCGACTTGTATTTAAGTGGCTGTTCTAAATTAAGCGGTATACTGAAACATCATTTATCGGTTTTAAGACTGTGATTAACTAATGCCCACTTAAATTTCCATAAATGGCAACATTACCGCAAAAAGTTATTTTACACAATTTTTAAGTATATACCGCTTAAATTATAACAGCCACATAAATATAAGTCACCCTCAGATTAAGTAGCGTTTCAATAACCGTCAGCCGTACTGGTGTAATGAAAATTCGGTTATCAAGATGGAAGAACTATTCGCTAGCAACGAAGCATGCATTTAATAGAAGCAAGTAAAAAAAAGAAAATAACATCAAACTCATTTGATAGTATTTTATATTTCCTGTGCTCTTTTGAGTCTATAGATAATTATTGTTGTTTGATAAAATTTAAATTTAATTATAATTTATTTATTTATTATAATTTATTTAAATTTTGATAAAATTATGACTGCCTCGTGGTCTCGCGGTACAAGTATGTGCCGAACGATCTAGAGGTCCTGGGTTCGATTCCCGGGTCGGGCAAAGTGTTATTGGGTTTTTCCATTAGGAAATTCTCAGTAGCAGCACGGAGTCTGGAATTGTGCCCGAAAAACGGCAATAGGCTCGCCCCCTATTACGTGGGACTGATACATACCCGGCGAAATGTGGATGCAGAAATGCACCTCTGCCTACCCCTTCGGGGAATACAGGCGTGAGTTTATGTATGTGATAAAATTATAATTGGCTGTTTTTAACGCCCATAAAATTGATACCTTCAATTTGGCATTTAATGCATTTACGTTTGTATATCTTGAATTATGTTTTCAATTATGGGATATTTACCATATGCGATAACACTACGTTAAATTACGTAACAATTATTTTTTTATCAATTGTTTGGGAACTAAAGGGTTTGCATAAATAATTATTGCTTGCTTACTGAAGTACAGTGCAATATTTTAGATATTTTTGCTTGTATGATAGAAATACTTATAAACAAATAAACATATACACTAACAGCCCCGTGGCGCAGTTAGCTAGAAACCAGCTTGCGAAACGAGAGGCCGCGGGTTCGATCCCCGCACCGAGACAAATATTTGTATGATCCACAAATATTTGTTTCGGGTCTGGGTGTTTGTGAGACCGAAAAGTCGCACGTAGTTTCTGATACCCACGACACAAGACTCGTATCTTAGTGTGGGGTCAGAACAATGTATGTGACTGTTGGGTGTATTTATTTATTTATTCATCATCATCATCAGCCCAAATACGTCCCACTGCTGGGCACGGGCCTCCTCTACAACTGAGAGGGTTTAGGCCTTAGTCCACCACGCTGGCCTAGTGCGGGTTGGCGGACTACACACCCAAGAAATTCCTAAGAACTTTTAGGTGTGCAGGTTTTATCACGATGTTTTCCTTCACCGTTAAAGCAAGTGATAATTCATTATGAATACACACATAACTTCGAAAAGTCAGAGGTGTGTGCCTGGGGTTTGAACCTGCGACCGCCGAAATTCTCGACCGCGCGCCTAAACCTCGAGGCCATCACTGCATTTATTTATTATTAAATCAAAATGCGTTCTTTTCTATCTATAAAGAAATATTTTCTATCTTTCTTATGTTTATAAAGAACCATATATCATAGGTATGACATTGGGATAGGGAGGACATAGTATTTATCAACAGCCATATTCTCTGCCAATATGTCACTTCATATCAGCAGTGATGGTCTCGAGGTTTAGGCGCGCGGTCGAGAATTTCGGCGGTCGCAGGTTCAAACCCCAGGCACACACCTCTGACTTTTCGAAGTTATGTGTGTATTCACAATGAATTATCACTTGCTTTAACGGTGAAGGAAAACATCGTGATAAAACCTGCACACCTAAAAGTTCTTAGGAATTTCTTAGGTGTGTAGTCCGCCAACCCGCACTAGGCCAGCGTGGTGGACTAAGGCCTAAACCCTCTCAGTTGTAGAGGAGGCTCGTGCCCAGCAGTGGGACGTATATGGGCTGATGATGATGATGATGATGTCACTTCATTGCATAGGCCTCTGGTAGTAATGCTCTCTCGTCATCTCTCTTGCTTACGACGCTGGTTTAATAAGACTTGGTGGACGTCCCATTCCTCAGAAATTCTATTTTTATAGCTATTTTTCGGATAACCTTATCATCTTTTAAGTTTTTAGTTTTTTAAAAATGGATGGTTCATTGACCTATTGAATAATCATATTGACAAGGTTCATTATCATCAGCCCATATACGACTCACACCTGGGCACGGGTTTTCTCTACAACTGAAAGAGTTTAGGCCTAAGTCCATATGGGCGCAAACTAATAAATAATGATTATATTGTTACATAAATATAATTAATATTTAAGATTAATATTTAAATAGCTATTTGTGATCACAAAACTGAGAATTTAAATATTGTTAATAGCGCCATTTGTAAAGTAGTGTTTGATTATTAAGTTAAATTAGTAATATGTGTGTAGAATGGTCATTTTTAGGTTTAAGTTTTTACTCGTATATTTGATTGTTTTATTGCGCTTTGTACATAGAAGCAAGTAATGTTTATAGACACAAAAAATGCTTGAACGTTAGGGCTGCTCTTTGTAGTTTGCGCTCTATTGTCTTTAATTGTTAATATTACTGTAAAGTCCATGTTTATTGCCGATTTAACGAATTCCTTAGACAATGTTGTAAAAAAGGGATTTGGGAATGGTCTCTAAATTAACGGTTGTTTAATAGATGTTAGTTACGGGATTTTAGAAAGTAACTGTATGCGTGGGAACGTAAGGATGACCGATGCGGGGGCGAGAGGCCCAGGTAGTATAAGAACGAATTGTATTGGGCTCGAAGGGGAGTCCCAAACTAACCTTGATGTAAGACAGACCTCTGTCATTTTATCTCTGTACTATACTAGAAATTGTCTGAAAATAAACCAAGTTATATTGTGTGTGTTTCTGTTATTATGGAGTCTGGACACGATAATTCTGGCGTATCGCCGACAGCAGCGGTGGGATCACAACCCCAAGAGACATCGGAATCCTCGAATGGGACAACCTTCACTATGGAACAAGTAATGGGTCTCTTGACCTCCATCACGAAAACTGCTGCAACAAGCGCTGTGAAAGCAACGTTATTGACGGAAGGTGCACCCCTTCGGCGGCACCATGACTTCTACCTACCACCATTTAACCCTGACGAGAGATCGCACGACATCAGGGACTGGTGCGCTAACGTGGACGAAACTATCACGAAGCTGATGGTCCCTCCACATGAAGCTCGAATGAAGGCCATTCTACAGTTAAGAGGACGAGCCAAGACATGGGCCGACAGCTGGTCCCTGCATTCAACCACGTGGGAACAAGTGAAGGAGGAGCTGATTCATACATTTGGCAAGGAGTTCCGGTATGCGGATGACGTGCAGAAATGGCGCAACTACACTTCGGACCAAGCGAGCTGCTACGCAGAGTACGCTACAACGGCGTGGACGCTTTTTAAGAGAATTCGACCAGAAGCTGCCGACGCAGAGGTGGTGGAAGCGCTGATTACAGGTATTTACCCTGAGTTTATTCGATCTGAGTTGCTGAGAAATACCCCCGATTCACTTCCTAAATTAGTATCAGTTCTTAAAACGTTTCGTAAACGTAAAATCGAAAATAGAGAGAGTAAATATAATGATGTTAAAAAATCACGTGTTACGGGACCTTCAAAAGATCAAGTAGTTTGTTTCAGTTGCAATAAACCCGGCCATTTGTCCCGGGACTGCAAAGAGAGAAATCCCTCTAAGCCTAACGTTATTTCGTCACATTCCAGTAACAATAATTACAGTTCTCGTGGTACTTTCAATAATACTAAGGTTGTTGAATGTAATTACTGCCATCGTAAGGGTCATTTAGAGAAAAATTGCTACCGCCGTCAAAATGACGAACGTAATGCTCAAAATAAATCTATTAATTATTGTTCATCTGTTAAACGTAGTACAACAAATGTAATTATTGCTGACAAACAGTATAACTGTCTTTTTGATACTGGTGCGGATTGCTCCTTAATTCGAGAGAGCGTTGCTGGTTCAATTCCTGGTAAACGTAAACAAGTTGAAGTACAGTTTATGGGCATTGGGGGTCAAAAGGTTATCTCAAAACAAAGCATTATAACTGTGGTAGAAATCGATAATGTCACTTTAGAGCTAGAGTTTTACGTAGTAGGTGACAATGAAACTCAATTTGATATTTTAATAGGGTTTAATCTTCTAAAAATACCTGGCCTTAGCGTTACTCTCAGCGAAAACGATATATCTGTTAATCGTAAGTTTATTGTCAATGAGTGTTCAAAAACTCCCCCTATCGAAATAGATACCGACCTAACTGACCCAAAACAAATTAATGAAATCTATAATATTATCAATGAGTTCAAAGATAATTTTACGTCTAGAAATCATGTCTCACGGGTGACAACCGGTGAGCTAAAAATTAGATTAAAAAATCCAGATAAAATTGTACAGCGTCGACCGTATCGTTTGTCTCCTGTAGAACGCGAGAAAGTTAGGGAAATGATTCAGGATTTAAAAGAAAATGGCATAATAAGAGATAGCTCTTCCCCATTCAGCAGCCCAATTTTATTAGTCAAGAAAAAGAACGGCACCGACCGTCTTTGCGTTGATTTTCGCGAGTTGAATTCCAATACGATTAGAGATAATTATCCTTTACCTTTAATAGCAGACCAAATTGATAGATTAGGCAAAGCCCGTTATTACAGTTGCCTAGATATGGCCTCTGGTTTTCACGGTATTCCTATAGCAGAAGACTCTATCGAAAAAACTGCTTTCGTGACGCCAGATGGACAGTTTGAATATTTACGCATGCCTTTCGGTCTTTGCAATGCTCCATCTGTGTATCAACGTGCCATAAATGTTGCCTTAGGTGATTATAAAGATAATATAGCATTAGTTTATATTGATGATATTTTGGTAATATCTGAATCTGTACAGCAAGGTTTGATCAATTTAAAACTTATTTTGACTAGATTAACTCGTGCAGGATTTTCTTTGAACATTTCCAAATGTTCTTTTCTTAAGACTAAAATTGAATATCTTGGTAACCTTATAGAAAATGGTACCGTCAGACCAAGCCCAAGAAAAATCAAGGCTTTAACTGACTCCTCGGTACCTAAAAATATAAAGGAAGTTAGACAATTCAACGGCTTAGCTGGCTATTTTAGAAAATTTGTACCTAATTTTTCTAAAATCATGGCCCCTCTCTACAACTTGACTAAAACCAATATTAATTTTAATTGGACTGAAGATCATGACATTGCTCGACGGAAAGTAATTAACATACTTACATCTTCCCCTGTATTAACTATATTCGATCCCAACCTGCCGACAGAGTTGCATACAGACGCCAGCTCTATTGGGTATGGTGCTGTACTGATTCAGAGAGAAAACAGAAATCCTTTAGTTATAGCCTATTTCAGTATGAGAACTTCAAATACAGAGAGTAAATATCACTCGTATGAACTGGAGACTCTCGCTGTGGTAAAGGCTATAAAACATTTTCGGCATTTCCTTCATGGCCGGTCATTTAAAGTAGTCACAGACTGTAACTCTTTAAAAGCTTCAAGTCATAAGCGCGATTTAACTCCGAGAGTACACAGATGGTGGGCATTCTTACAGAACTTTCAATTTGAAATCGAATACCGCAAGGGCGATAAACTTGCCCATGCTGACTTTTTCAGTCGTAACCCAGTTAAAAGTTATAATGAATGTCATTTAAACCAGTGTTCCAAAATTAATAAATCTAGCTCATTAATATGGTCCGTTAATACAGCTACCCTTGATCATAACTGGCTCCTTATCGAACAAAAACGCGATTCCACTTTAGCTAATATTGTTGAACAGTTAAAAGGCGATTCGATCCCTAAAACTATTGCAGATACTTACGTCATACTACAGGATAAATTACTTAGGCGTTTAAGCGCACTTACAAGTACGCTCATGATAGGCTTAGAAAAATGCCAGAGGGGTCAAAGCATACCTGATGAACTTGAGGAGGACCTAAGTGACAGCGTCATAAGTGATGACATTTTCGGTAATGTTTAAGTGTACACGGTGATTGTTGGGGTTCTCTAGGAACCATGTGCGATCCAAAGGGGATGCACAAAAGAAATGGCTGAGTAAGTGGTGTTACTGGATGGCCATGAATCACGTGTATAGCTTGATTGTTTAATTTAGTGTCATAATTGGAGGTCATGAATCAAGTAATCAGTAGTGCTTGGAACTGTCTTTGATTTGTATTAAGAATTGATGAAAATTATTCTGTGAGTAGATTATTAAGAACAATCTAAGCCTCAGTATTATTGTATGACCTTTACCTGGGCTAGGTCAGGACTAGCCGAGCTATATGATACTTTGCACATGAATTTTGTTTACAGACTAACACACAGAGACCTGTGTCCTGTAGGATGGCCGTGTCGGGTTGGTCATTAGTACGGGACTTCAACTGACAGCGAAACGCAGTGTGCAGATAGCACGCTTCGACAGAGTCTAGCTCACTTCCGTGCGGAGTCAGATGAATTGACCGTATGGGCGCAGGATTTGTCAGAGAACGATTTACGCGGGGAGGCCTCTACCTCCTCTACTGACGTTGTTGGATCTATGTAATTGCATTGCATTGATACAACTGATTATGATGAATGACGATGATTATTTTATGTATATGCATTGATGTGTTTACGAGACAAATTTTGTTTTTCCTATCCAATATCCTTCCCAAAACGCTGGCTGGCCACCATGCGTATCCTTGATCCTGGTCTTGTTGGCTAGAGCCCAGGATGGGTGATGCCTTGTGTGTTGGCTAGATCTCGGAATGAGTGATGCCTTGTGTGTTGGCTAGATCTCGGAATGAGTGATGCCTTGTGTGTTGGCTAGATCTCGAAATGAGTGAGGCCTTGTTAAAACAGCGCAGGGGACGCGCTGGAGTCAGTATGGCCGTATGGGCGCAAACTAATAAATAATGATTATATTGTTACATAAATATAATTAATATTTAAGATTAATATTTAAATAGCTATTTGTGATCACAAAACTGAGAATTTAAATATTGTTAATAGCGCCATTTGTAAAGTAGTGTTTGATTATTAAGTTAAATTAGTAATATGTGTGTAGAATGGTCATTTTTAGGTTTAAGTTTTTACTCGTATATTTGATTGTTTTATTGCGCTTTGTACATAGAAGCAAGTAATGTTTATAGACACAAAAAATGCTTGAACGTTAGGGCTGCTCTTTGTAGTTTGCGCTCTATTGTCTTTAATTGTTAATATTACTGTAAAGTCCATGTTTATTGCCGATTTAACGAATTCCTTAGACAATGTTGTAAAAAAGGGATTTGGGAATGGTCTCTAAATTAACGGTTGTTTAATAGATGTTAGTTACGGGATTTTAGAAAGTAACTGTATGCGTGGGAACGTAAGGATGACCGATGCGGGGGCGAGAGGCCCAGGTAGTATAAGAACGAATTGTATTGGGCTCGAAGGGGAGTCCCAAACTAACCTTGATGTAAGACAGACCTCTGTCATTTTATCTCTGTACTATACTAGAAATTGTCTGAAAATAAACCAAGTTATATTGTGTGTGTTTCTGTTATTATGGAGTCTGGACACGATAATTCTGGCGTATCGCCGACATCCACCACGCTGGCGCTGGCCTAATGCGGATTGGCGAACTAAATATCTAAGAAAATTATCAGATCTTTTAGGTGTGCACTGTGCAGGCTTCCTTACCATGATTTCCTTTACCGTTAAAGTACCTATGTGATTCTGAAAGCACACATAACTTCGAAAAGTCAGAGGGCTAGTCCTAGGGCTTGAACCCGTGACCGTCGAAATTCTCGACCGCGCACCTAAGCCTCGAAGCCATAACTACTTTAACCATAACAATGTTATTGCACTGAAATAAATTTATTCAAAATTACTCGATTGGTTAATGTGTAAGGATAAAGTATATATAGCATTTTTTACGATCACTTGATAGACCAAGTGGAATAGACAGCATATAAAAGACACTACTTCTACAGTTTTCAATTAGAAATCGTTGATGATTACAGTGTAAAACGAGTATTGATCCATATGCAGTTGAAATATTGAATACTATTATGCAAGTAGTCGCCTTTGCCTGCCTAGCACTCACTCTCTGCGGAGTCAACGCTAAACTAAAAAAATCCCTCAATGGAACAACAGCAGTCGTCACCGGCGGAGCTAAGGGCATAGGTTATGCAATCGCTGAAAATCTTTTGAAGAATGGAGCAAAATCCGTTATTATTGTGGATATAAATAAACCGCGAGGGATGGAAGCGCAAGATAAACTTAACGAAAAATACGGTGCACACAAAACTGTATACATTTTTGGCGACATCACGAAAGATTTGGAGAGAGTATGGAAAATAATCTACGCGACTTGTGGCTGCGTTGACCTCTTGGTAAACAATGCAGGAGTAGTGAACGAGTATGAACCGAAAAAGGCGATAATAACCAATGCTCTCGGCACTGCGTTGTGGTCACACAAGTTTTACGAAGACATGAGAAAAGACAGGGGGGGCAGAGGAGGAACCATCATTAACATGGCCTCCGAATCCGCATACTTCAGAGATCCGGTATTTTGGTTTTACAAAAGTTCTAAATACGCCATACTTGGCCTCACATTCGGCATGGGACATGAATATAATTACATGACATCCGGAGTGAGGATTTTTGCAATATGTCCAGGTCTAACATACACAGATATGACAAAGCAGCAAATGGTTGTGAACGAACAAATTGATGTCTTTACTAAGTATAAAAACGCGGCTAAGTGGCAGAATGCTGACGCCGTCGGAAAGGGAATAGCAATGTTGTACAAGACAGGGGTTACTGGTACTGCGTATACCATTGAAGGAGGTGAGCCACCAGTAGTGTCTCCTGATAGATTTGATGTTACTGCTGAATATTTGTTGAGCCTTTAGTTAGTCCTAAAATTATTGAGCTCTACCAAATGTTATTTACCAGAATATAATTTAAGCTGAATTAGTGTAATATTTCATTCACCAATAAATAAATGCAAAAAGATTTTTCAATTCTATTTTATTCGGCGTGGGGGTGTTCCGTCAACACAAACCTTTTTCTTCCATTTGAATATATAGGTATAGTACAAATTAATAATAACCTTGAACAATTTAGCAAAATAATTACACGTTTCCGCGCAACTCTTAAATTATTTTTCCACACGTCAGATCGTTTGGGATTTTCGAAAAAAAAATTGTAATAGTGTAGCATTCATGCTAATTTTCAGCTTGAAATCGAATTTCAGGTCGAATTGACGTAACCTTACTTACCCCTAGTTTTGATGCTAATTTAACCGGACTATCCTATCAACAAGAATCAATATTTAGACGCAACATTTATTTGAAAAAAATAACAATACAATGAGCTTATGCAAATGCGGATCTAAATGCAACGTCTCGTTCAAAGATAATGTAAGTCAGAATTTAGATGTTTTATCTAAATAGTATTGATTGTCAATAATAATTATATAGTTAATGTAATTCTGCATGGAAAATTTTAAACGTGTATCAAGAATACGTCGGTAAAAAACTGATCATAAATGACGATAAAAGAAAAAATGCATCGTTTAGTGCCGGCTTATCTTTATAAGTAATGTGGGTGATAGCAATCTTATCGAACAATTAACATGCAAGTGATGTACGTGAAATATGGAAAAAAAAGTACTCTTGCACTTTTCCTTCACCTACTAGAAATCACTGAGGCTAGTTTTACTTTTTGCACTTTTTTTGTTAAGCAGTGATGGCCTCGAGGTTTAGGCGCGCGGTCGAGAATTTCGGCGGTCGCAGGTTCAAACCCCAGGCACACACCTCTGACTTTTCGAAGTTATGTGTGTATTCACAATGAATTATCACTTGCTTTAACGGTGAAGGAAAACATCGTGATAAAACCTGCACACCTAAAAAGTTCTTAGGAATTTCTTAGGTGTGTAGTCCGCTAACCCGCACTAGGCCAGCGTGGTGGACTAAGGCCTAAACCCTCTCAGTTGTAGAGGAGGCCCGTGCCCAGCAGTGGGACGTATTTGGGCTGATGATGATGATGATGAGTTTTACTTTTTTCTACTGGTGGTAGGATATTCGTATCCGCCCGGATGGCGACCACCGTACACAGGGCGTAAAACCCGCCATAGTGGCACATGCAAGTGTGCCGCGTTCCGGGATCAGCCAGTGTATATCCGGTTTTCGGGGGGGCTTCAATCATGGTGAAAGGATGACCGTGCCGGCAATATTTTTGGCCGGTTTGTCGCGGTCGGTCCTTTGATCGCCATGATTGATAGTCCCCCAAACTTCTTCACAATAAGGTGAAGAGGTATTCGGCCGGCATGATTGTGTCGACCAACGGGAGACCATCATCTCTCGCTGGTCGGCACTTTTTCTGGACTCCATTGCGCTTACCATCAGGTGCAAAAACATTTAAAATGTAATAAAATGAATTGACCTATTCCGGGGGTGTAAGGGGCTGTAATACCACCTCGAGGATCCAAGCCAACTTCACCTGCACGCGATGCTCCCCGCCGACTAGCGAACGAAGCTGTGGCGACCGATTCGATGGCAGTATAATCATCACATTTGGCGTAGGCAAATCCTACTGAGTGGTGATGGGCAGCAGCGTCATTAGTGCGAGACATTACGCCCTGCGCTTGCCAATCCGGCTGCCAAGCGTGGCGAGTATTGGCAACCCCCAATCAGGGACGTTCTCTATTAAGATCAGGCCACCATTCCACGGAAACTCTGTCACCTCTGGGCCAACTCTCGGTAGCACCCAGGGTAGTGACTAGTGACGGAGTAGGGGGTGCTATGACTCTCCGGGTTAAATTCCACTACCATTCCTGACGACGATTGGTCCACGCTTTCTAAGTCTTTGGGGGAGGCCTATGTCCAACAATGGACGTCTTTTGGCTGATGATGATGATGACCAGCTATCAAAAACAAGATTCAACAGCAAGATTCATTATGTTTGTTATATTTAAGCATTATATTTAAGCTCGTAGTAAATAGGGTCTCCATCCTATCGTATTTTATAGGCAAATCTCTAGACGGTGCTATCCATAAAACCCAATAGTTTTTGCAAGATCCAATCAATCGAATGCTTAACCAGAAAGCAGCGAAAAAATAAACACAACTATGCATATAACAAATAAAGAATAGGCATGTGTGCTCGGCAGTACTTATGATTCACGTGTCCGATTTCTATATTATAATTATTTCAATAACTCAAAATCTTTATCATCGCTATGTCAAAATGATCAGATAATAAATTATATAAATATGAATTTAGGATCATTATTAATTAAGTCACACCGTCTCCTTGACTGTTTAATTGTAATCTTAACGTTTTCAAACGATGTATCTAGCGGTTGCGATTCTCTTCCTAACAGTGATCTCTGGCCAAGCCACCATTGAAGATGACAAAGACCTTTATGGCAAAGTGGTGGTCATAACTGGCGGAGCTAAGGGTATTGGCTTTGCAATTGTCGAGAAATATCTAGAACATGGAGCTTCAGTTGTGTTTATTGACAAAGATTTAGAAGAAGGCTTGAAGGCGGAAAATACCCTCAAATACATGTATGGTCCTTCGAAGATCTTATTTATCCATGGCGATGTCACTACAGATTTGGATAGAGTGTGGAAGATAATCTTTAGAAAATATAAATATGTCCACGTCCTCGTCAACAATGCTGGTATATTAGATGAGAACGACCCGATCGGCACAATTAATACGAATACAATAGCCCCTATGTTGTGGTCCATGAAGTTTTACGATGCAATGAGGATGGATAGAGGAGGTAACGGTGGCACCATCGTGAACATAGCATCAGTAGTCAGCTACTTCAGAGACCCGTTCTTCTGGTTTTACAAAACTTCGAAATTTGGCGTCCTTGGCCTCAGCTTGGGCTTGGGCCATGAATACAACTTCAAACACAGTGGAGTGAGAGTTTACGCATTATGTCCAGGCTTTACATACACAGCTATGACGGACCAGCAAATGGTTGTGGACGATCAATTGGAACTCTTCATGAAATTCAGGGAAGCGTTACCATGGCAATCGGCGGAAGAAGTAGCACAAGCCGCGTTGACTTTGCACAGGACTGCAAGAACTGGAATGTCATACTCCGTCGATGGTGGGGAGCTGTTCGTTTCTCCTGATAGTGTGAATGTTACCATGGATATGTTACAAAACTTTGGATTGTGAGTTTTTGCTATTAAGTAAATTACATTTATTAAGCTTTCATTGTTTGATTAACCTGAATATTGCTATATATCTAATAGGATCGATATTATTTTAATTTAAAAAAGTACATTAACTTAATTTTACGATTTTTTTTTACTTACGAACAAATATGATTAGATTTAGTGCTACCTTTATCATCGAAAGTCATCTAAAATAATCTTATATTATTTTGTGACATCTTAAAAAAAACGTCAATCACCAAATATATTATGACACACATACATACATACATAACGTTGGGCCTGGATTCCCTGAAAGGTTAGGTAGAGGTACATTTATGTATCCATATTTCGCCAGGTATATGTATCTGATCCGCGTAATCATCATCATCATCATCAGCCCAAATACGTCCCACTGCTGGGCACGGGCCTCCTCTACAACTGAGAGGGTTTAGGCCGTAGTCCACCACGCTGGCCTAGTGCGGGTTGGCGGACTACACACCTAAGAAATTCCTAAGAAGTTTTTAGGTGTGCAAGTATTTATCACGTTGTTTTCCTTAACCGTTAAAGCAAGTGATAATTCATTGTGAATACACACATAACTTCGAAAAGTCAGAGGTGTGTGCTTGGGGTTTGAACCTGCGACCGCCGAATTTCTCGACCGCGCGCCCAAACCTCGAGGCTATCACTGCTCCACGTAATAGAAGACTATAACTATAAGACTATAACGTTTTTTCTAACGGAAAAACCGAATAATACTTTGCTCGACTCAGGTATCGAACCCAAGACCTAGAAAAGGTTGCACGGCACGTAGTAACTGTCCCGCGAGACCACGAGGTAGCCAATATAATAAGAAGGAACAAAGTTATCTATTGTCAAAAAAAAACTGTCGTCATAATATAATACAAATCTTATGACTTATGTCGTGTTTATGAGAAACTACGAGATACTTGTACTTTTGGATCTCACAAACACACCACACTCACATTCATACGCACGAGTGTGCGTGTGCTTTGTGAGTACAAAGCATTTATTCGTGGAACACACGACAATCCATACTAATATAAATGCGAAAGTAACTCTGTCCGTCTGTCTGTCTGTCCTGCTTTCCTGCTAAAACTACTGAACCGATTTAAATGAAATTTGGTACACAGATAGTTTAGAGCCTGAGAAAGGACATAGGACACTTTTTATCCCGGAAAATCGGTTTAAAGGGGTTGAAAGGGGAGATGAAAGGTTGTATGGAAGTATTGTCATTTTTAAAGCTATAAGCTTGAACCTTATTTTTTATGCTGTTGATTAGATATAATAAATATGACATTAAAAGTTTGTAAAAAAAATGTACCTTTAAGGGGGCAAAATAAAAATAGGGGTGAAAGTTTGTGTGGAAATTCGTCTTTTTGAAGCTAGAATGATAAAATGACGTGTAGACGACTGTAACTATATGTCTATTACGCTTTCACGCCTAAATTATTTGGCTGATGTGAGCGATTTTTGATATGGACATAAATGGGACTCTGTGGAGTAAAATAGACTACAAGTTATTATGATACTGAACCCAACCCTGTAGTCTACGCGGACGGAGTCGCGGGCAAAAGCTAGTTTGTCTATAAGTGGGAATGAAACTACTACTCCCAATGGTACAGGTTAATTTCTCGCAAGCTGGGGCATGGAATCTTCTTAAATAAATAAATACACCCAACAGTCACATACATAGTTCTGATCCCACACTAAGATACGAGTCTTGTGTCGTGGGTATCAGAAACTACGAGAGACTTCGGTCTCACAAACACCCAGACCCGAAACAAATATTTGTGGATCACACACGAACATATCGAACCCGCGGCCTCTCGTTTCGCAACCTGGTTTCTAGCTAACTGTGCCACGGGGCTGTACTTATCAAGCTAATTCGTTTTTACAGCTTACAGACATATTAGAATAAATTACATTCACGTTTATAAAATGCAAATAAGTTACAAAAGAAACTAAATTATCCGATATCAATGAATAATTAAGGCTTGATACATCAGACGGTTTTAGGTATTTTTTTGTAACAGTTACTTGTTAATTATGTTATACCTAATATGAAAATTCAGGCCTGGGGCAGAATTTGGAAAATTATGCACAGTACAATTTACTAAAACATTTCATTCATCATTCATTCATTCATCAGCAGCCCTTCTTACGTCCACTGCTGGACATAGGCCTCTCCTATGGCACGCCATTAATGTTTATTTATTTATATTGAGAGACTAAAACTTTGATTGACATAAAGCAGTGTTCAATGGATTGTGACTGTAGGTATGAAAAATAGCCTAGACTTTCAGTGAGGTAACGTTAAAATAATTTAAACAACCCTAAAATGATAGTATCATTAATTATGGCTTCTTTTCTAATTTCGATCATAGGCGGTTTGGTTTCCTACGTCGGAATCTCTAGCTTTTCAACTTAATCTTATGTCTTCATGTAGCTAAAAAAAGTCCTCTATATATAGTAAGTCGTGGTGGCCTTGAGGTTTAGGCACGCGGTCGAGAATTTCGACGGTCGCGGGTTCAAACCCCAGGCACACACCTCTGACTTTTCGAAGTTATGTGTGTATTCACAATGAATTATCACGTACTTTAACGGTGAAGGAAAACATCGTGATGAAACCTGCACACCTAAAAAGTTCTTAGAAATTTCTTAGGTGTGTAGTCCGCCAATCCGCACTAGGCCAGCGTGGTGGACTAAGGCCTAAACCCTATCAATGGTAGAGGAGGCCCGTGCCCAGCAGTGGGACGTATATGGGCTGATGATGATATAAACCAGCCCTATTCTGAAACGCAAACCATTTTTTTATTTAAATAGGGGGAAAGCTAACTAACCTCGTTGTAGCCATTATCACATTTGTGTAACATAACACATAACGGCATAGACCGTTACATCACATTCATAAATAACTGGCTTATGATAGTAACATAAGCAACACTAAAAAATATATTGATCACGAATCGCCATTAGGAAACAGTAAAATTTGTTTGTAACATTTTTATAATTATTTATAAACAGTTGTTTTTATTTTCTTAGATAATTCTTAGATAATAAGAGATCCACGTTTTCCTTTTTATAAAACAGCAACGCAAAAATAAGGATGTTATAAATGTAATGTTTACCAGGTAGATTAATTTTTTTGCGGTTTCTTAGCTTAAAAATATAATGTCATCCATTTTTTTGTTAGATATTCAGTCATTTTTAGAGAACAGAACGAGAACTTGTACTCTAACATGGCAATTTTAGACAAAACAGTCAAGTGGTTTTTAACTTAAATTTTAGAAGTTTCCGTATCAAACTCGTGCTCTAATGATCATTTCGAGATTATTCTGTATAATTTGGAAAGTCACAACAAAATAGATGGAACCTAATTCTTTCCCATAAAATGTATGTGTAATATTTAGCCATTAAAAACAAAACTTGTAAAAAACCCAAGTCTCGCAACTCAATTGTTCTGCCGTAAAAAAATGTGAGATCCATGTGATACCAAGTCGATGAATTTATTCAGTCACCATTTAAGGGACCTTCTGTCTTAAGTTAATATGCACTCAGCTTACCAGACAACATCTTACAGTGACCATATCAATATCAAAAATCTTTTGTGTTTTAAATAAAATAGTTTGACTTGGCAATCGCATATTGATGCGTGCCCCCAGATTGGTGACATGAACATTATGTTCGGGACGTTAATATAAATGAGAATGGACTGTATAATTTACAACTGGTATATTTGAATAAATAGAAAATAGACGCGACAGTGGTGTTATCGGTAGCAGTAAAATATTGAGAGTGAAATGCCGTCGATGCGCGGGCGCCCCCGCGCCCCGCTCCTCCGTCCCCCCTACCCCCGGTCGATCCCAATGGCCAATGCGTGCTTGGACACATTATTTAATTCACGGCGTTCAGATCGTAGCAAAACTATACAAATTGTTTGACGCGAAAATTATTTTTGTTATGCCAATATTTATCTCCCCTTTATCTAAGAGATATAGAAAAAATCCTATAATAAAACAAAAAAAAAACAAATTGAGAAGACATGACCCGGAAAAATCCATCTGAGTACTACCTCTCTCTTCGTAAACCCATATACAATCTACAATCCGTCATGGGTAATATATAATTGAATGTCGCAAGCAGAACTGTACAAATTGTGGCATTTATGTCAACACCGTTTATCGTTACATGTATTATATATGTATGCCTCTGATATCCCTTAAGTTTATTAATAATTCATGTAATTGTACAATATAAATACTGTTGTAAGTTTACCATGTCATTAACGGAGTTTTAACTTATGTACTTCAAACAAGTTATAAGTTTATCACAATATGAACGTTTTTGTTGTATTTTTTATTTTGTCAGTAATAGGCATCAATGCCAATAAAACATGCAAAAACGACCTTAAAGGTAAAGTGGCAGTAGTAACTGGCGGAGCTAAGGGCATTGGTTTCGCAATCGCTGAAAATTTCTTAAAGAACGGAGTGAGGGTTGTGGTTATCGTCGATAAAAATCTAATACGAGGCTTGGACACAGAGAAGACATTGAAGAGAGTGTATGGTGCCGACAGAGTCTCCTTCATCCACGGCGATGTTACCACAGATTTGTACCAGGTGTCGAACATCATCTCTGGCATTTATGGATACGTCGATGTCCTGGTAAACAACGCCGGCATTCTGGACGAGTATGATCCAGTGAGGACGATCTTGACCAATTTGATGGCTCCAGTGCTTTGGTCGGAGACATTCTTCAACGCTATGAGGAAAGACAGAGGAGGGAAAGGAGGCACTATTATTAACATAGCATCTGTACTCGCGTACACGAGAGAGCCATTCATGACTTATTACAAAGCTGCTAAATTTGGCGTTCTAGGGCTCAGTTTAGGTTTGGGTCACGAATATAGGTACATGAATAGTGGAGTGAGAGTGTTTGCTGTATGTCCAGGCTATACGTACACAGATTTGACGAAGGATCCTTTAGTTCTCGATGAAGACAGAGAAATTTTGAATAAGCTAATAGAAGCGTCGATAGGACAGAAACCCGATGCTGTTGGGCGCGCTGCAGTATGTTTATACAAATGTGGAACAACTGGAATGGCTTATACTATTAAAGGCGGTGAACTGTTTGTCGCACCCGACAGTGTCAATATTACAGCTGAATACCTGCTGAGTCTCTAATAGCTTTTTCACTTTGTATTCAGTGTTTCTTTTAAATAAATTATGTAACTCATTTGTTTTATAATTTTTATCAATGCTGTAACAACGCCATCTATTGTACATATCAGTAAACTTACCACTAGTTATTGTTATTTTCATAATTTATATTAATTTTCAACAATCTTCAGTTTTCAAATTTATTCCTTTGTATGTGCGTAATAGACTACCTTAATGCCAAATATCAAGTTTCTAGATCATCCGGAAGTGGGTTATGATTTTGATCTCTAAGCCAGTCATTCACAAAAATGGTGGTTTTTAACGTTTATATTTCGATAACTGTTTGACTTAGGTTTATGAAATTTTGGATTCTAGGTAAGCTAACATACGTTATTAAGTGTGTAGTGTGTGTGTATTTTAAGTTTGTAGGTTAAATTACTTTGAGTTGTGAAGGGGTTATCAGTAGCTCGGAAAGGCTCATGTTTTACATGCATACGTTGCCAGCTTTATTTCAGTGGCGGTACTTCCATAGAAGCCCAAAAGCGTTACACGTTAATTGTGTAATGTCTAGTTTATAATTGTTTATTGTGGGGTCAATATATTCTCTTTTATATGTCAAATTGCTTTTGTTTAATAAATATTTAAAACTTAAAGATTGTTCGACAAGTTTGTAAGGCAAACTGGGCTTTTGGGCTTCTATGAGAGTACCGCCACTATTATTTATTTTCTGAACTCGGCAGGACACGCTAAGATTCCCGCAAGAGCGCCTCATAAGCGTGGCCCTAAGTATATATACCGGGCAATCGGATTTTTTTTTTGGTCCCTATCCCGCCACACAGGGCCACTGTAACTGCTGTGTTACTCCTGTATGTGTATTGACGCTGAGCACTGAAGCTCAGCGATTCTAAGAGAACCTAATTTGTCATGATCCCGCAACGAAATTAATCAGATATAATAGACAGGAGGAGTTGGAAAACAAAGAGTTGTCCACAGGCAACCGGTTACAGCTAGGTCAGCATAATTTTGTCAACGGCAGAAAATCGAATTTTTTTTTCTAGTTCACACTTCTACCATTGCATTACACAAAGCATCTGATGGCTTTGACAAAGTGAAATTATAGAATCGAAATCGCTTAAAAGTCGTGATGGCCTTGAGGTTTAGGTACGCGGTCGAGAATTTCGACGGTCGCGGATTCAAACCCCAGGCACACACCTCTGACTTTTCGAAGTTATGTGTGTATTCACAATGAATTATCACGTACTTTAACGGTGAAGGAAAACATCGTGATGAAACCTGCACACCTAAAAAGTTCTTAGGAATTTCTTAGGTGTGTAGTCCGCCAACCCGCACTAGGCCAGCGTGGTAGACTAAGGCCTAAACCCTCTCAATCGTAGAGGAGGCCCGTGCCCAGCAGTGGGACGTATATGGGCTGATGATGATGATGAAATCGCTTATAGAATTCAAATTTACATTTATTTATTCTATAAACAAACTTACAAGGATTTTTAAAAATGACTACATTTACAACGTAACGTAACATATATGTACATTTGTACAATGTTTACATTAATTTATTGTTGTCCTACATGGTAAATGATAACTGCCTCGTGGTCCCGCGTCACAAGTATGTGCCGTGCGATCTAGAGGTCCTGGGTTCGATTCCCGGGTCGGGCAAAGTGTTATTGGGTTTTTCACTAAGAAATTATCAGTTGCAGCACGGAGTCTGGAAATGTGCCCGAAAAACGCAATAGGCTCGCCCCCTATTACGTGGGATTGATACAATACTCGCGAAATGTGGGTGCAGCGATGCGCCTCTGCCTACCCCTTCGGGGAAAACAGGCGTGAGGTTATGCATGCATGTATGTATATTATGACAATTGTATGAAATCGACGCAGATATGATATTGGCTGGGTGCGCGCTGACAGCGCCAACTAGCGGTTACAATAAAATTACGGCAGACTTTGAATTGTCAAATGGCTAGCTGTCATTACTAAGACATAAGTAAACAAACAAATAATTTCAACAATTTTTTTTATTTACATTATATTCTACTCAATCATGTCAATCTAGAGTTTCGATAATAATGTTGACCTTTTTATTTTCCTTCTAAAATGGCACAATTAATAAACTTCAGGTAATACACGTGGACTTTTTCATAGCTGTCTTTCCGATAAGTAAGTAAACAAATATATATTTTGATCGAATAACGCGTTTCATATGTATTGCAGACGATTATTTATGACTGTAGTGTCGTCAATAATACAGACTGTTTGTGCATTTTCAGTTAAACATAGCCAAATTAATTATAAAAACTGGATTCCGAGCAATCACACACGACATCATTTTCCAACCATTAACAACAACAAAAAAGGAAAGGAATTAGTTTTGGCTCATTATGTGCAAGATGTAAAAGAAGTGTGAGGATAATATGAGCCACACCATTGAAGCTCATGTAATTTGTCAGACATCAGTGACATCGACGCCATACAAAACATCCTTAAATATAAGCAGATTCTTTCTATTTTTGTAATCTTTGACGTAGTACATACATATTACGATCCATTTCAATGTAATAATGTAGTAGAAAGTAAAGAAATAATTTATTTTTTTCGTGACGTAGGTATGTTTACTTATTTTATACGTAAACGCTAGTAAAAAGTGACAGTTGGTCTGTTGAAAGTTCCCTTTTTGGCCATGGCGCGCGCTACGTTAAGTTAGTTAAGTAGTTAGTTACGTTCAGCGGCATATGCAGTGAAAAAGATCAGACGTCTGACTGACGAGGAAGCGGCAAGAATGGTTTATTTTAGCTATTTCCATAGCCTTATGTCGTATGGTATTCTTTTGTGGGGAGCTGCTGCGGATATTAACACTATTTTTTGTTTTGCAAAAAAGAGCCATTAGGGCTATTTATAATTTAGGTCCCAGGGCTTCACTTAGAGAAAAATTTAAAGAAATAAATATTCTTACCGTCACTTGTCAGTTTATATACGAGAACTTAATGTACGTCCAAAAGAATCTTGATAAATTTAATAAAATTTGTAATGTACACAATAAAAATACTAGGAACAAATGTAATCTCGTTCAACACGTAACTCGTCTCCGGAAAGTTAATAACTCTTTTATGGGGCAATGTATACGCTTCTATAACAAACTTCCGAGGGCTATTAGGGAGCTTCCCTTGACACAGTTTAAGAAATCAATTAAAGATAAGCTTTGCAAAAAAGCATACTATAAAATTTCAGATTTTATTGAAGATAATAAGCCCTGGGAGTAAGTAAATTGATCGGAGTTTTGTTGCTATAGTTTGTATCATTATGACATTTACAATGTAAAATTTAAATAATGTAATTAAAAAAAGACATTTATTGGTATTTAAAAAAAATGACATGTCGTGTTGCTGAGGGAGTTTCTTGCCGTTTCTTCTCCACAGCTGTAACACGTTTCGAAGCGGCAATAGTTTAAAAAATATAAAAAAGTGTAAAATGGACGATTCAAAAGAACTTGTAAAAGTCTATTTGAATAAAGATAATTTGACTTTGACTTTGACTACGATCGATTCGTGGTTCCCCCACCTCCTACTTCGCACCTAGCCAATATGCGAGTGGTATGTTGCAGGGATGTTATGGAGCTCCGTAACCGTAACCGAAACTATCGGATATCCGAAATAAAAATATATCCGTAACCGTAACCGTATCCGTTTCAGAAGTTTCGGATAATTTAAGTAAGTCTTGTGTTAAGTACGTACTAAATTGTTTTTTATAGACAAATAACGATCAATATTGACTTTAATTTGGACATTTTTTTTATCAAGGTAATGTAGACTGTGCAAAATGTAAACAGTATGATAAAAACTTTAGCCGGAAAGAAGGCATAGTGCCTCCACTGAAACTTCATATAAAATCCAAACATAGTGACTAGTACAAAGATCTTTTATTGCTGGACAAAATAAGCAACAAAAACCAAAAACATCCAAACAGCTCATACCTTTACAAGGGTCTCGAAAACAGTTATATTTTACTTCAATCTGATATCCGTAACCGAAATTATCCGAAACTAACGGATAATCCGAAATAATTACATATCCGTAACCGTATCCGAAACCGATATATTTTTTTCCTAATATCCGTATCCGTATCCAGATCCGAAATATCATATCCATAACATCCCTAGTATGTTGCATTGACTAGCCCCCCAGCTTAGTATCCGTATATTTTTTCGTGAGTCCACACTTACAACAGCACTGAACAAACCATCCAAACGCTAATGTGAAGTATACTTCCAAAGTAGAAATCGCGAATAGAAATTAGGACATTTTTTTGATATTGCGAGTAGAGGTCAGGAGAGAAGTATCAGGTAATGGTGTTGTAGTACTCGTGCCTTCACGAGGGTAAAGTATTGGCTTGTTACGTCACCAGCAGTCAGGGTAACACGTCCGCTTTCGCCACCGGCTCGCACAAGACTGAGTCCCCCACTACCCGTGCTCCCGAGACAAGTATAAAAACACTACAGGTGTGCGAATATCGTTCGAATCGAATCGAATATTATTATTCGAAATTTTCAAGAAATTGTTTTTTTTTTAAATAATTTTGTAATGTTCTCAATTAATCGTAAATAATTCGAGGCTTTAAGTGATTTGTATAACAAAAACATCTCACACTCAAAATATCACTAACATTTTTTGTTGTAAGACTTTATGCTAATTTACATTTTCTCTACTTATTT
The DNA here is from genome assembly GCA_907164795.1 of Hemaris fuciformis. Lineage (NCBI taxonomy): Eukaryota > Metazoa > Arthropoda > Insecta > Lepidoptera > Sphingidae > Hemaris > Hemaris fuciformis. The sequence continues at coordinate 596,398 of OU015440.1, read as the reverse complement.
TAATAGCTGAAAAATTGACGAATAGTTCGAAAATTCCAAAATTAATTTATTGTCAATTCGGGAATTATTTGTAAATTTTTGAATTATTAAAAAATATATCGGATAATTCAATTTTTTGAATTATTCGGAAACTTTCGAATAATTCAAATATTCGAATTATTCGATTCGAGTTTCGAATCGAATATCAATATTCGATTAATCAATTCGTAAGTTCGAATTATTCGCACACCCCTAGTATCAGGTACAACTGCAGTCATTATTACGTCCATGCATTGATCTTTATATTGAAATGCTAATAAATATGCCAGTTATAAAGAAAAATCCGATAACAATGAATAAAGATAAATAATATGACGACTAGTCAAGGTTACCTTAAGGTTTCAAGAACCCTTTTGTCATTGAATAGTTGCAAGTTACTTGTTATCTTACAAGCTTCTACACGCGGCTTCGTCCGCATCAAGGTCAGCTTTAACCAAAATCTTATAATATCTATACTAATATATAAAGCTGAAGAGGTTATTTGTTTGTTTGTTTGGTTGAACGCGCTAATCTCAGGAACTACTGTTCCGATTTGATTAATTCTTTCAGCGTTAGAAAGCCTATTTATCGAGGAAGGCTATATAACATCACGCTACCACCAATAGGAGCGGAGCACCAATAAATCATGTTTCAAAATCGGGAGTATTTTTTTCCTTTTGAGAACTTCCGCTGCGTGCGCTGCGGAAACGGTTGTAAGTGTATCTGTTCACGTGGAGTCACCGATGTACGTGAACCTGTGATACACGTGTATAGTTGTTGCGTAATTAGGGTAAGCGCAGCGACGTAAATGAAACGACCGGTCTTGATGCGTGCTAATATATGACTCAGTGCATATAAAAACCTTTATTGCTTATATACCAGATTTTGGCATAGTTCGAGTTCATCGACTATGCTGACGATGCTCCCACATTAGTTCCCCCCTTTTTAAAAAAAAAAAAAGTAAATGTATAACAATAATGATAAAAAATAAGTAAATGTAAATGTATATAACATAAATCAACTAATTATATATTCTTGCTTTTCCGCTGATCAGGCTCTATAGCGAATCGTACAACAGGGCGTATGATGCGACCCGAACGTGTTGTCGTCAGCGTGGCCTTGTTCTTTTCCGCGAGCTCAGCACTGTTGCGGTCATTGACGTTGTTGCTGCATGTGCTTTTTAAGTGTGCCAAAGGTTCGTTCGCCTTGTATTCATTTACCATGTAAGCAGGTTTCAATCTGTCCACTGTTACTATGGATGTTTTTTCTGGCATTTGTATTTTGAAATATTTTTCATATTTCTCTAACACTTTGTAGGGTCCTCTGTATGATGGTGTTAGGGGCTTCTTTACAGCATCTGTTCTGACGAATACGTATTCACAATCTTTCATGTCCGGGTGTATATATGGTTTATGGTTTGTAGCGTGGTGACTGTTGTTAAACGGGCTTAGGTTGGCCATTGTCCTTTGTAGTGTCCGTGTAAAAATTTCTGGTGATGTGTTTTGCTTTTTCGGCTCGATAAACATACCAGGTAGACGTATATTTGCTCCGTATAACATTTGTGCTGGGCTGATGTTTTCTTTCAATCGTAAGGCGCTTCGCAACCCTAATAGGACTAGGGGTAACTCATTTGACCAGTTAGTTGTGTTACCACGCGCAATTAGTGCGGTTTTCATTGATCTATGCCAGCGTTCAACTAATCCATTTGATTGTGGGTGATAGCTGGTAGTTCTGGTTTTCTTGATACCGAGTGCTTTAGTTAAGGCGATAAATAAGTCTGACTCAAACTGTCGTCCTTGGTCTGATGTAATGGTAGTTGGGCATCCAAATCTTGCTATCCAGGTATTCAGGAGAACTTCTGCTACAACTTTTGCTGTTACTTCTGGTACTGGTACGGCTTCAGGCCATCTTGTTGCTCTGTCGATCATTGACACGATGTATCTGTTTCCATTGGATTCTGGCAATGGACCGACGATATCTATGTGCACGTGGTCTAAACGTGCTGTTGGCGTGAAACTTCCAATTGGGGCTGAGTTGTGCCTGTATGTTTTACTTGTCTGGCATGACTCGCATGTTTTCGCCCATGTGCCTACGTCTGTATTCATGCCTGGCCAGAAGTAGTGTTCAGAAATCATTTTCTTTGATGATCTTACACCAGGATGCGTAACGTTGTGCATAGAGTCAAATATTTGTTTTCGAAGCGACTTCGGTATGTACGGTCGTGAATTTGTTCTTGAATTTTCGCACCATAATTGTCTCGTTCCCGGTAACTGGATACTTTTCCAGCTGAGGTTGTTTTTATTTAACAGCTGAGGGAGTTCATTGTCACTGCGTTGCACATCTGCTATGTCATTCCAATCCACAGGTGTGGGGCAATCTATTTGTTCGACTCGTGATAGTGCATCGGCCACTGGGTTCATATTACCGGCGAGGTGACGTATGTCTGTCGTGAATTGTGCTATGAACTCTAGATGACGTAGTCGTCTTGGGGATATTCTTTTACTTGAACTGTCTTGTTTAGTAGTGAAGGCGTGACATAATGGCTTATGATCGGTATATAATATCAATTCTCGTCCCTCGATATAAGGTTGAAAATGCGTTACAGCCATGTAAACTGCCAGCAATTCTCGATCATATGTACTGTATTTAGTTTGTGCTTCACTTAGTGCCTTTGAAAAAAATGCAAGTGGCTTCCACGTGTCGTTTTCGTACTGTTGTAAAACGGCGCCAATACAAGTTTGCGAAGCATCTGTCATGAGTGATAATGGAGAATGCGGATCTGGAGACGTCAATGTAACAGCGTCGCTTAGACTTTCTTTACATTGATCGAATGCTTCTAGTGCTTCGGAAGTCCATTGTATTTTAGTTTTGTCGTTTTTCTTTGAGCCTATGAGATATTTGTTCAAAAGAGCTTGATGTCGGGCTGCTTGTGGTATGTTATTGCGGTAAAAATTGATCATGCCCAAAAATCTGCGTAGCTCTTGCACCGTTGTTGGAGTCGGGTATTTTTTGATTGCTTCAACCTTTTCAGGTAACGGTTTGATACCCTCTGGAGTAATTAAATATCCGAGGAATTCTATTTGGGGTTGTCCAAATACACATTTGGCGCGATTTATTGTGATGCCGTGCTCGTTGAGTCGCTTAAACACTTCATGTAGATGCTGTCTATGTTCACTGGGTGACGATGACCTCACTAATATGTCATCGATATATACAAAAATGAAGTCTAATCCTGCTAGTACTGTGTTCAGGAATCGGACAAAGGTTTGGCCCGCGTTTCGTAAACCGAACGGCATTCTAGTGAATTCGAATAGACCGAACGGGGTAATTACTGCGGTTTTTTCAACATCTTTGACGGGTATTTGGTTGTAAGCTCTTTTTAGATCAATTTTTGAGTATATAGTAGTTCCAGGCAACAGGTATGTAAAATCTAATACCCTCGGGATCGGATATCTATCCGGTACAGTGATGGCATTTAATTTTCTGTAGTCGCCACATAGTCGTAATTCGCCGTTTTTCTTCTTTGTCACCAGTAGTGGACTAGCCCAAGGACTCTTGGAAGGCCTACATATGCCTGTCTGTAACATGTCCTCTATTTCTTTTTTCACCTTTAGGTATTTGTCGGCCGGCAAAGGTCTTGACTTGGAGTAAACAGGATGTCCCTCAGTGATAATGTGGTGAACCACGTTGTGTTTTGGTGGTGACAGAGTGTCGAGCGGTTTTAAAATATTCGGATATTCTGCTAAAATATCTGCGTAATCTTCGGTTAAGTCAACGGTCCGAAGTGTTGGTGTGCTTGACTTCATCAACTTTGCGTTTCTTTGAAGTCCAGTCGTACCATCTATCAAACGCTTGTTTCTAATGTCGACCAAAATGTTGTGTTTTTCCAAAAAATCGGCTCCCAGTATTGGTTGTGTAATATCAGCGACGATAAAAGTCCAACGGTACGGTCGTCTCAAATTCAGATTTAACGTCAGCGTTTTGTCGCCGTATGTTTTTATTGGAGTGCCGTTTGCGGCATATATTTTGTAAGTGCCGTCGGTTTTTAATTTGTTACCTCTTCTCGGTATTGCTGAGATGTTAGCGCCAGTATCAACCAGAAAGCGATACCCACTTTTTCGGTCGGTAACGCATAGGCGGTTTGCTGGTACAATAGCGCTGACGACCGCCTCTGTCAACGCTGATTCTAGTTTTCCGACGGCTTTCTCCAATTGCACGGTTGTTCACAATTCCAAGCTCGATCCTTATAGCGCAAGTGATATTTACATAACCATTGAGGACTTTCCGGCGTGATTCTTGTTCGCGATCGGGATCTTTGGCGCGTTAGGCTTCGATTGCGTCTATGGTGACGATGTCCGTTTCTGACTGAGCTTGACTTCAGTGCTGCGACTTCCATGGTGTGCTTACACATTTCGTTCATTAGCTGCATCATGAGCTGTGAATGACTACTGGATTTAGCGTACTCACAACCTGCATTTGGGTTCATTTTCTGGATAACTGTATGCCTCTTGAAAGCCAAATCAGGGAGATCCGCTGGTGGAAAGCTGATAAGGCTGTGCAGTACAGTTATCACAATTTAATGAAGTTTGCTTCGAACGTCGGTTTTGCGTCGGGTTGTTGTAGAACGTCGGTATCACGTAGTATATTGAAGAACGTCGGTTTTGCGTCAGGTATTTTTTTCGTCGGGGTCACCAGTTGTAAGTGTATCTGTTCACGTGGAGTCACCGATGTACGTGAACCTGTGATACACGTGTATAGTTGTTGCGTAATTAGGGTAAGCGCAGCGACGTAAATGAAACGACCGGTCTTGATGCGTGCTAATATATGACTCAGTGCATATAAAAACCTTTATTGCTTATATACCAGATTTTGGCATAGTTCGAGTTCATCGACTATGCTGACGATGCTCCCACACGGTTAAAGTTTCGCTAAAATAATATATGACAGAATTGTTCCCCTTTAAAAGTTCTAAAAAAAAGTCCGCGACAGCATATGTCTATTTTTAAGTTTGGCTCACTATAACCTTTTTTATGCTAAGCAAATTTGTTATAAAATAAAGCAGTATTTGTGAAGGTGTTTTCATAAAGATGATATTAATCCTTATCCAAATATAAATACGTTATTCATCACAAGTATTTAATTTAAAAGAAATTTGCCAGTTCCATCATTTGATTTCAATGAGTATCTTAGAAGATATCGCAGTTTTAAAATAACACCGCAGCGAAAATAATATCCAGCGCGCAATAATGATGTACGAGTACAAGGCGCCGCGCCGGCCGGCCGGTGCGCGGCGGCACTCGTTTCACGTCTATTTAACCGATTTGAATGATTTTTGGTATGGACATAAATGGGACTCTGTTGAGTAAAATAGACTACTATTTTCTTTCTGAAACCAACCCTGAAGTCTACGCGGACGGAGTCGCGAGCAAAATATTAATATAAAGGCGCATGTAACCAACTGCGAAAACCCGGATTGAACGATTTAATCTTGAAAGCGGTATACAGAAACGAACTTACTTCCCCATTCACATCGAAGCACAAATGGGATGACTTGTTATTTAAGACATACATAGCCTCACGCCTGTGTTCCGCAAAGGGCCTACCCCTTTCTGCACCCACATTTCGTCAGGTATGTATCAGTCCCACGTAATAGGGGGCGAGCGTATTGCCGTTTTTCGGACACATTTCCGGACTCCGGGCTACCACTGAGAATTTCCTAATGGAAAAACCCAATATACCTTGCCCGACCCGGGAATCGAACCCAGGACTTAGACATTCTCAGTAGACTCTCACGGAGTCTGGAATTGTGCCCGAAAAACGGCAATAGGCTCGCCCCCTATTACGTGGGACTGATACATACCTGGCGAAATGTGGGTGCAGAAATGAACCTCTGCCTACCCCTTCCGGGAATACAGGCGTGAGTTTATGTATGTATTTAGAAAATAACATAATCAGTGGTAACTTCTGCCTTAATTGGCGAACGGTAAGTTATTAACCTGCTTTCCTCATTTAACAACTACTATCTTGGAAGATCTTGGTAAGCAAAATGAGCCCACACGCTTTTAAGTCTTTAAGCTTTAAGCGAGTCCCACACTCGCAAAGGAGTCCAAATTTGGACAGAGCGCCGGTCTATGTATGGAACTAACCTAAATAACCTCCCAGTATTTACTGTGGGAAGAGGAACCCCATTCGGGATAAAATCGAATAAAATATATATAAATGATAAATTAGAAAAAAAAACAACAGTTTTGCGAGTAGGTACGCCGCGTACAACATAATCATGTATTTACATTTCCTTTATTATTGCAAGTGTTCTTGCCCTCACTGTTGTTTTATTTATTAACAATATATACGATAACATCTGCAGGTGCATAATATAAAGACAGTTTTCATTTAATATTATCATTGTCGGAGTTACAGCCTGAAGCCACCAATCGAGGTAAAACTTTTAATAATATGAAGAACGTTTTGGCTGTATTTGCCATTCTGGCAGTAATTGGCTGCAAAGCCAATGAAACATGCGTAAACGATCTCCAAGGTAAAGTGGCAGTAGTAACTGGCGGAGCTAAGGGCAACGGTTACGCAATTACTGAACATTTCTTAAAGAACGGAGTGAGGGTTGTGGTTATCGTCGATAAAAATCTTAAACGTGGCTTGGAAACAGAGAGGATATTTAAGAGAAAGTATGGTGCCGACAGAGTCACTTTCATGCACGGCGATGTCACCACTGATTTGTACCGGTTGTCGAACACCATCTTTGGCACTTTTGGATACGTCCATATCCTGGTAAACAACGCCGGCATTCTGGACGAGTATGACCCAGTGAAGACGATCTTGACCAACTTGATAGCTCCTATGCTTTGGTCAGAAACCTTCTTCAGCGCCATGAGGAAAGACAGAGGAGGGAAAGGAGGCACTATTATTAACATAGCATCTATACTAGGGTACACGAGAGAACCATTCATGACTGACTACAAAGCTTCTAAATTTGGCATTCTTGGGTACAGTCTGGGTTTGGGTCATGAATATAGATATATGACTAGTGGAGTGAGAGTTTTTGCCATATGCCCAGGTTTTACGTATACAGATATGACGAGGCAGCAAATGGTTATTGACGAGCAGTTAGAAATTTTCAATAAATTGAGAGCTGTCGTGGAATGGCAAGAGGCGGATGCAGTTGGGCGCGCTGCAGTGACTTTGTACAACTGTGGAACAACTGGAATGTCATACACTATTCAAGGTGGTGAATTGTTCGTCTCTCCCGACAGCGCCAACATTACGGCTGAATTTCTGCTCAGCCTTCATTAATTTATAGTTCTTTTCAAAAATGTATTTTATAATTAGTTATTTGGTCAGAAGCTATTTTGTGAAACAGTAGCCGATTCGATTACTGAATCTTTATATACATATTATGTACGTCTATTTATAAATTATTAATAAATATTTTGTATTTATTTTGTATTTATTGTTTCGGCAAACGTGGTGCAGGACGCCCTCTGGCTAGATGGGGTGACGATATATGCAAGATGACTGGCAGCGGTTGGATGAGGAAGGCCGAAGATCGAGCCCAGTGGCGTGCCATAGGAGATGCCTATGTCCAGCAGTGGACGTAAGAGAGGCTGATGATGATGATTTTGTATTTACTGCATTTCTGATAGATATTTAATCTTATATCCTTTACATTTTTGTATTTATACTGTCATTACTGCATTACAAAGGAAAACTTTGACAAAAATTTTGATACATTAACCGGGGCGTCAATTTTGTGGTTTTCGAATTTTAGGGATGAGCCTGTATTCACAATAATTTATTACCCCCTTGAACGACGGTGAAGAGATTGTGAGATGTCTTGGATATCTTATGTGCTATTCCGAGTGTTGAATTATCATTGTGTAGACCTAAAACTACTGCTCGTTGGGTAAAGTAATATTAGGTTTATAGAAAATTCTTAGTAGTTAGCAGTCTTGATGTGTTCTGAAAACCGGCAACTATTTTGCTCCCAATACATATAATTCAGCTCATGAAATTTTGGTCAAGTTGCACTTTTTACTAAAGTTAATTTTCTTGCAGCCGTACAAACCGCTCGTCAACACTTTTCTCACCCGGGCGATTGAACATTACAATATTACGTATAATACACTGTATGGTAAAGCAAATATTTTTTCATGCAATCGGAACGAGGTCGCTGGCACAGCTTTATATGCTTAATGCTATTATCTATACAAATAAATAAAATTGGAGTGTCTGTTTGTGATATTGAAATAACCGCTTTTTAATAAATATATATGTATTTATACACGGTACATATACCAAAATAACGTTTTTTACAATTTTTGTCTGTCTGTCTGTCTGTTTGTTCCCGCTAAACTCTGAAACGGGTGGACCGATTTTAACGGGACTTTCACTGGCAGATAGCTGATGCAATAAGGAGTAACTTAGGCTACGTACATATAAATAAAATTGGAGTGTCTGTTTGTAATATTGAAATAACCATTTTTTACTACATGTATATATAAATATACATACGGTACATACACCAAAATAACATTTTTTACAATTTTTGTCTATCTGTTTGCTCCGGCTAATCTCTGAAATGGCTGGACCGATTTTGACGGGACTTTTATTGGCAGGTAGCTGATATAATAAGGAGTAACTTAGGCTACTTTTAGTTATAAATTTTCTTATTAAAAATTAATTTTCCGCGCGAAGTCGCGGGCACAGCTAGTTAGTTATAAATGTGTGAATAATGCAAGTTAGATATATGTTTGCATACATACATACATATACACGCCTTATTCCCCGAAGGGGTAGGCAGAGGTGCATTTCTGCACCCACATTTCTCCAAGTACCTAATGTAAATGAAAAACCCAATAACACTTTGCCCGACCCGGGAATCGAACCCAGGACCTCTAGATCGCACGGCACATACTTGTGCCGCGAGACCACGAGGCAGTCTATATTAATTTATGTATGTGTTACTGTAAAAATACATAACATGAAAAAATAATTGCATATGCCCTATAAAAAAGCAATATATATTCTCAAATGAACTGTTCAAAGTTTGACTGTCGGATTATATCGTAAAGCGATTCCTTATCAGATACTGTCAGTAAACACTTTCATTTGGTTGTCAGTTTTATCACTAACTTTATAGAGACTTAATGACCATCATCATCATCAGCCCATATACGTCCCACTGCTGGGCACGGGCCTCCTCTACCATTGAGAGGGTTTAGGCCTTAGTCCACCACGCTGGCCTAGTGCGGGTTGGCGGACTACCTAAGAAATTCCTAAGACTTTTTTTTTTTAGGTGTGCAAGTTTCATCACGATGTTTTCCTTCACCGTTAAAGTACGTGATTATTCATTGTGAATACACACATAACTTGGAAAAGTCAGAGGTGTGTGCCTGGGGTTTGAACCCGCGACCGTCGAGATTCTCGACCGCGTGCCCAAACCTCGAGGCCATCTATGACCATCATAGTACAATAATATATTAAGCTATATATTACCGACTTTATAGGTAAAATAAAGTTAAATCTTATTACTTACCTACTTTTTGTGGTCTATATTCAAAGTTGACTAATTTACTTTTGTCTTAAACGTGTCAGAAAAACAAAAGGCAGTCGAGTATAGTTACCATAGTATAGAACCCAATAACATTTTTCCCGTCCCGGTAATCAAACCCAGAACATCTAGATCGCACGGCATATACTTGTACCGCGAGACCACGAGACTAATAAACTAAAAACATACCTAGTCAGGTCAGGAAGTTCGCAAATAGAGAGCTTGGAAAGTAGTACTCTATACCAGACCCCTAGCCTGCCAGCCATTACTGCGGAAAGAGAAACCCCAAATGGGATCAAATATAATTTAACAAAAAGACCGAATATATATGATAAATTAGACATTCTAAAAAATAGTTTCGCGAGCTGGAGGCGGCGTACTACATAATCATGCATTTACGGTTTCTTTATCATTGCAAATCTTAATCGCTGTTGTTTTATTTATTGCCAATATATACGATAATATTTGCAGTTGCATTATATAAACACGTCTTCCTTTTACCGCATCACAGTCAGAGTTACAGTCTGAAGCCACCATTCGAGGTAAAATTTTTAATAATATGAAGATCATTTTGGCTGTATTTGCCATTCTGGCAGTAATTGGCTGCAAAGCCAATGGAACATGCGTAAACGATCTCAAAGGTAAAGTGACATTAGTAACTGGCGGAGCCAAGGGCATCGGTCGCGCAATTGCTGAAAATTTCTTAAAGAACGGAGTGAGGGTTGTGGTTATCATCGATAAAAATCTAATAAAGGGCTTGGAAACAGAGAGGATATTTAAGAGAGTATATGGTGCCGACAGAGTCACTTTCATCCACGGCGATATCAGAACAGATTTGTACCGGGTGTCGAACATGGTCATGGGAAATTATGGATACGTCGATGTCCTGGTAAACAACGCCGGCATTCTGGACGAGTATGACACAGCGAGGACGATCTTGAACAATTTGTTGGCTCCAGTGCTTTGGTCGGAGACCTTCTTCAACATCATGAGGAAAGACACAGGAGGGAAAGGAGGTACCATTATTTACATAGCATCTATACTCGGGTACACAAGAGACCCATTCGTAGTTAACTACGCAACTGCTAAATTTGGTATTCTCGGGAACACTTTTTGTTTGGGTCATGAATATACATATCTGACTAGTGGAGTGAGAATTTTCGCCATATGCCCGGGTTTTACGAACACAGATATGGCCACAGGGCAGCAAATGGTTGTTGACGAGCAGGTAGACATTTTCAATAAATTGGCTGCTGTCATGCCATGGCAAGAGCCAGATGCAGTTGGGCGCGCTGCTGTGACTTTGTACAACTGTGGAACAACTGGAATGGCGTACACTATTCAAGGTGGTGAATTGTCCGTCGCTCCCGACAGCGCCAATATGACAGCTGAATATCTGCTCAGTCTTAATTAATATAATAGTTCTTTTCAAAAAAATGTTTGGTCAGAAGCTAATTTGTGAAACAGTAGTCGATTCGATTACTGCACCTTTATATACGTATGTACATCTATTTATGAATTATCAATAAATATTTTTCATTGCATTTCTGATAGACTTTTATTCTTATAACATTAACATTTTTGTATTTATAGTAACTAACTTTTTTCAGGGTTGGGTATAGAAAGATAATAAGTGAATCTATTAATCGTCGCCCAAAAACTACTTACTGATTTTTTTATAAAGTAGCCTATGTCGTTTTTTAAAGTCCCAAAAATACCCAATACCAAAAATCAATAAAACCGGGCAAATGGTTTAAGCGTGAAAGCATAAAACAGCAGTGTTACTGTCGCATTTACAATATATGCTCATCCCATGGGAATCTCAAATATTTCTGGGACAAAATTTAGTCTATGTTACTTCATAGGGTCCCATTTATGTCTATGTCAAAATTCGTTCAACTCGGTCAAATGGTTTAGGCGTAAAAGTAAAACTCCTAAATGATTATCTTATTTTCACATTGATAATGTTTATCCTACGGAAACATAATATTTTTACGGGATAAAACATAGTCTATGTTACTTCACAGGGTCCCATTTATGTTCATACCAAAAATCATATAAATCGGTCGAACGGTTTAGGCGTGAAAGTATAACAGACATATAGAGTTACTCTCGCATTTTTAACATATACCCATTACTACGAGAATACTATATTTTCCGGGATAAAAAGTATCCTTTGTTACTTCGGTAGGTGCCATCTATCTCCATACGAAAAATCATTTGTATCGGTTCAGTAGATACAGAGATTACCCCCTACATGCTACACATGCGTAAGACGTTTATTGTCATGCGTTGTCATGTTTGTGTACGATAGCGCAATAAATACTGTATTTTAAGAGGTAAATATTCTACTTTTATACTGATAAATAAAGTAATTCGTGCGAAATGATTCCCTAACCATTCCAAAATATTCAAAAGTTTATGTTACACAACGTTAATGTTGAAGTTTTCACTTCTGCCGACACTCCCGGAGTTCCACCCTTTTTTTGTATTTATGGCTCACTGTTTTGACGATAATGGCTTATACTTATAAAAGATAGATATATGCTGTCGTGGACTTTTTCGTAGGACTTATTAAAATAAATATTTCTCTTATACATTATATATACGTGTCAACTCTACAGTCTCTGCAGCATACGCCAGAATAACTCGCAGATGGCAGATTTTATTCCGCCTTACTTGACAATTATTGTTATATTTTGGACAATTCACACATTTTCTTTAAAAACTATAGCCTATGTGTAATTCTAATGTATAAGTTATATTATTATAAACTTTGATTAAAATCCATTCTGTAGATTTTGGGTGAAAGAGGAACATACATCCATACATACAAACTTTCGCGTTTATAATATTAGAAGGATTACTGCATTACAAAGGAAATCTTTGATATAAATATTGATAGGTAAACTGGATCGTCAGTTTTTTGGTCGTTGAATCTCAAAGATGAGTCTGTATTCACAATAATTTGAATTTTGACTTCTGACATTGACTCCGTTGAACGATGAAAAGATTGTGAGATATCTTGGATATCTTAAGTGTTTTAAGGAAATAAATATTCTTACCGTTACTTGTCAGTTTATATACGAAAACCTCATGTACGTGCAAAAAAAAAAGTGTGTGTGTGTGTACTTATGTACACGCGTTAGAAGTTATACTTCATACATAAATATGTATATATTTTCTTAAATAATATAATAATATATTATAAAATAATATTTTAATAACTTCACGGTGTAAGAGGAGTTGCCAGAGGCAGGGGCGAGTTATATTACTAAAAACGATTTAAGCCTGACCATCCGTGACGTACATATCATATAAGTAATAAATTTAAATTAAGGAAATTAAAATTATAATTAATTCTGACGTCACGACTCGGTCATGACGGCACGTGACGTGAGCAGAATTTTAAATTATTTTTTACTGTCACTATTCTACATTCTTAAAATTTAAAACAAACTTTTTCTGAATAACTTTTTGGTGTCGGTGTGCGCGCGCATCGTAAAAAATCACTCTCATCATTTTTCCCTAACGCGCCAAAAGAAGTATAACTTCAAAAATCTTGGTCAATTTAATATTTGTGATGTTCATAATAAAAATACTATAGGAACAAATGTAATCTTGTAGAACACGTAACTCGTCTCCGGAAAAGGAATAACTCTTTTATGGGGCAATGTATACGCTTCTATAACAAACTTCCGAAGGGTATTAGGGAGCTTCCTTTGAAAAAGTTTAAAGAATCACATACATACATAAACTCACGCCTGTATTCCCTGAAGGGGTAGGCAGAGATGAGATCAGTCCCACGTAATAAGGGGCGAGCCTATTGCCGTTTTTCGGGCACATTTCCAGACTCCGTGCTGCTACTGAGAATTTCCTAATGGAAAAACCCAATAACACTTTGCCCGACCCGGGACTCGAACCCAGGACCTCTAGATCGCACGGCACATACTTGTACCCCGAGACCACGAGGCAGTTTAAAGAATCGACTAAAGAAAAACTATATAAAAAAGCTTATTATAAAATGTCAGATTATATTGAGGATAATAAGCCCTGGGAGTAAGTAAACTGATCGGAGGTTGCTGCAATTTGTATCGTTATGACATGTATGAGGTTAAATTAAATATAATAAATAAAAATTTAATTATAATTAAAAATTATCATATAAAAAAATGACATTTCGTGTTGCTGAAGGAGTTTCTTGCCGTTTCTTCTCCACAGCGATAACACGTTTCGAAGCGATAGCAATAGTTTAAAAAAACTTAATTGACGATTCAAAAGCACTTGTAAAAGTCTATTTGAGTAAAGGTAATTTTGACTTTGACTTAAGTGCTATTCCGAGTGTTGAATTAGCATTGTGTAGACCTCAAACTACTGCTCGTTGGTAGCGGCTCAAGTTTGCCGTACGATGTACAGATCCTGGGTACAATTCTGGGGTGGAGTAAAGTTATATCTCATAAAAAACAAAACTTGTAAAAAAACCCAAGTCTCGCAACTCAGTTCTTCTACCGTAAAAAGTTGTAAGATCCATATGATACCAACTACCAAGTCGATGAATTTATTCAGTCCCCGTTTAAGGGAACTTCTGTCTTAAGTTATTATGCACTTAGCTTAGATACCATCCTATAGTGACCATATAAATATTAAAAATCTTTTATGTTTCAAATAAAATAGTTAGACTTGGCAATCGCATGAAAACACAATGTATCTCACTTTTAGTGCGATTGCCAAGTCAAAACTAATAGTCATAAATAAAAGTAATCTGCCTTCTCAAATGATCTGTTACACCTGTTGCTAATGACTGTCGGATTATATTGTAAAGCGATTTCTTATCAGATATCAAGTCAAAGTTATCACTAACTTTATAGAGACTTAATGACCATCATAATACGTAATAATAAGCTACTTAATACCGACTTTATGGGTAAAATAAAGTCCTCAATGTTATATAAAATAAATACACCCAACAGTCACATACATAGTTCTGACCCCACACTAGGATACAAGTTCTGTGACGTGGGTATCAGAGACTACGAGAGTCTTTTCGGTCTCACAAACACCCAGACCCGAAACAAAATATTTGTGGATCACACAAACAATTGTCTCGGTGCGGGGATCGAACCCGCGGCCTCTCGTTTCGCAAGCTGGTGTCTAACCATCTGCGCCACGGGGCTGTCATATGTAGAAGGTATGTTTTTTTTTGTGCTCTATATTCGAAATTATCTAATTTAAAAAGGAAAGGAAGTCAAGTATATATTTTTTCGATTTTAGGGGAACCGTACGTCCGAATTAAAAAAACGGAACCATTATAGGATCATTCGTGTGTCTGTCTGTCCGTCCGTCACAGTCAATTATCTCCGAATCTACTTGATCGATTAAGTGGAAATTCGGTACACGTTTCAATTTATGTGACCCCAAAGAGGTGTGATGTGAATAAATGAAATCTGTATATGGAAGGTCATTTTTGGGAGGAAGGTAGAAAATTTAAAAAAATATATTTGAAAACTGCAGCGTGTGACATATAAAATGGAAGGTCTTGTTGTGAAGATGTTAATTTTTTTATTGTAATTTTAAAATAAATAGTTTACAAGTTTTTAAAGAAAATGGACGAAAATTCCCCCCCCCCCCCCCCCGTTCAGCGAAACCACTGAAACTAAAATTTTGTAAAAAAATACAGAAATTATTTTCCTACTTATAGATTATAGGAAAACTTATAAGAAATCCAAAATCACTTAATATTGTGCGTACCAACTTACATTTGCAGATGGAATGTGTAGGAGAAAATATTTTTCAACTTCAATGTTAAGTTTTGTTGAATCGGTTTGTAGATGAATATTTAATGAAGGACCACTCATACTTTTTTTAGTTACCACATAAAAATGGTCCAGGTTTAAAAAAATCATGATAGGTATTAGTTTTCTTTTAATACATGCCTATTGAATATGTTATAATATTTTCTTTCATCTTTCATCTCTGCATTACTTTAGGTTCAACTGTTGGAGAATACCTCATTAAATCTACGCTTACAAATTATGTACAAAAAAGTAAATAAATAATATAAATTTCACTTTTTATTATACTACTGCTGGTAGTCAAAGATCCCTCGTCCAAGTTTGGGAATCTCTAGGAACCCTTGTAATAAGGATCTCACAATTTATGTTAATTTATGTTCATTAGGTTCTTTTTCAATAAAAAAAATCATTCAAGTATGCTTTGTCACGGCGGTCGATACTGTGGTTTACTGTTCCATTCTAACCAATAATACCACGACTCCGCGAGGTCTAATGACATCTGTCATACAAAATGTTTTTCTATGAAGCGACTGAAACTGCCTGTGCTTAACACATTCCAATTAATATTAACGATGTACAAATAAATCAATGAATAAATTAATTCCTTTGAATGGACGTGTGTATTTTGTTTCATAATGTTCGTGTGAAATGGAAACCTTGTTCAAATATTAATTACTCGCTTAAATATTTAACTAATATACATAGAAATATGTTTTTGGCTTTGCTAAGAGATTTCTACGAGAAATGGATACTCTCAGAACCCGCAAAGGGGCTGGCAGTGGTATATTTACGCGTTTCGCAAGCTATTAATATTTATTCATCCATAGTATCATATACCTAGTAGTAATGACCTGAGGTTTAGGCGCGCGGTCAAGGAACTACACGGTCGCGGGTTTAAATCCCAGGCACCTCTGACTTTTCGAAGTTATTCGTGTATTCACAATGAATTATTACGTATTTAACGGTGAAGAAAAACATCGTGAAGAAACACTGACAATTCTTAGGAATTTCTTAGGCGTGTAGTCCGCCAACCCGCACTAGGCCAGCGCGGTAGACTAAGGCCTAAACCCTTTCAGTTATAGAAGAGTTCCGTGCCCAGCAGTGGGACGTATATGGGCTGATGATATTGAAAGGTGTGAGATTCCGGGTTCGATTCCTGGGTCATTGTATTACTTAACAATAAACTTACTTTTTCTGTTCATCAATACGTGTTTACCACGCAAGAAGGTAGTTAGGTACATATCCACTTTAAATCTTACTCAACACATTCATAATTACGAGTATGCATGTACATAATAATATATGAATAACAAACAATGATCAAAATATTTTTCAGAGTTCTCCTAAGTAAAATGAAATGAAAAATATTAGAATACTTAAAAGTCAATCAAAGTTTTACGATAATATGATGTTAAATGTAGTTACAATTACTATTATTTTTGGAGTCGGTGGCAGCCAAGGTAGGTTTGTAACGATATATGAATATACAAAGTAATAGGTGAGATTCGTAATAAGGTATTTGATTGACTTTTAAGTAGTCAATAAATTTGACTGCCCCGTGGTCTCGCGGCACAAGTATGTGCCGTGCGATCTTGAGGTCCTAGGTCCGATTCCCGGGTCGGGCAGAGTGTTATTGGTTTTTTTCATTAAGAAATTCTCAGCAGCAACATTGGCGGAAATATCGTTGGGGGCACATTTCAACCCGCGGCCGCACCAGATGAAGGCTTATGATTTTACTCGCCGCAGCCAAGGTGTTAACGAGTAAAAATGAGCATCTAACCGACTGCCGAAATCATATATCTCCAACAAAAAATCATTAAAATGAAAACGGATTGCGTTTACATATACGTATGTAAACGCAATCCGTTGCACGTTATCTTCCCATAATTTCAAGTATTCTTACTCTTCTACGCAATGGATTCAAACTTACCGCTTTCACGAATAAATCGATGAATTCATTTTAATGATACATTACCATGTATGGAACTAGCCTAAATAGCCTGCCAGCCTTTACTGCGGAAAGATAAACCCCTTTCGGGATGAAATCTAATTTAACAAAAACATCGAATATATGTATATGATAAATTAGACATTCAAAAAAATAGTTTCGCAAGCAGGTCGCGGCGTACAACATGCATTTAAGGTTTTTTATCATTGCAAATCTTTATCCCTGTTGTTTAATTTATTGACAACATATACGATTACATCTGCTGGTTCATTATATAAACACAGTTTTCATTTTACATTATCATTGTCGGAGTTACAGCCTGAAGCCACCATTCGAGGTAAATTTTTTAATAATATGAAGATCATTTTGGCTGTATTTGCCATTCTGGCAGTAATTGGCTGCATAGCCAATGGAACATGCGTAAACGATCTCAAAGGTAAAGTGACATTAGTAACTGGCGGAGCAAAGGGCATCGGTCGCGCAATTGCTGAAAATTTCTTAAAGAACGGAGTGAGGGTTGTGGTTATCGTCGATAAAAATCTGATTCAAGGCTTGGAAACAGAGAGGATATTTAAGAGAGCGTATGGTGCCGACAGAGTCACTTTCATCCACGGCGATATCAGAACAGATTTGTACCGGGTGTCGAACATGGTCATGGGCAATTTTGGATACGTCGATGTCCTGGTAAACAACGCCGGCATTCTGGACGAGTATGACACAGCGAGGACGATCTTGAACAATTTGTTGGCTCCAGTGCTTTGGTCGGAGACCTTCTTCAACATCATGAGGAAAGACACAGGAGGGAAAGGAGGTACCATTATTAACATAGCATCTATACTCGGGTACACAAGAGACCCATTCGTAGTTAACTACGCAACTGCTAAATTTGGTATTCTCGGGCACACTTTGTGTTTGGGTCATGAATATAATTATCTGACTAGTGGAGTGAGAGTTTTCGCCATATGCCCGGGTATTACGGACACAGATATGACGAGGCAGCAAATGGTTATTGACGAGCAGGTAGAAATTTTCAATAAATTGATCGCTGTCATGCCATGGCAAGAGCCAGATGCAGTTGGGCGCGCTGCAGTGACTTTGTACAACTGTGGAACAACTGGAATGGCATACACTATTCAAGGTGGTGAGTTGTCCGTCTCTCCCGACAGCGCCAATATTACGGCTGAATACCTGCTCAGTCTTAATTAATTTATAGTTCTTTAAAAAATGTGTATTATAATTAGTTATTTGGTCAGAACCTATTTTGCGAAACAGTAGCCATTTCGATTACTGAATCTTTATATGTACATCTATTTATAAATCTATTTACAAATAAATAAAATTGGAGTGTCTGTTTGTAAAATTGAAATAACCGCTTTTTAATAAATGTATATGGATGTCTCGTGGTCTCGCGGTACAAGTATGTGCCATGCGATCTAGAGGTCCTGGGTTCGATTCCCGGGTCGGGCAAAGTGTTATTGGGTTTTTCCATTAGGAATTTCTCAATAACAGCACGGAGTCTGGAAATGTGCCCGAAAAACGGCAATAGGCTCGTCCCCTATTACGTGGGACTGATACATACTTGGCGAAATGTGGGTGCAGAAATGCACCTCTGCCTACCCCTTCGGGGAATACAGGCGTGAGTTTATGTATGTATGTATGGATGTATACACGGTACATACACCAAAATACCATTTTTTACAATTTTTGTCTGTCTGTCTGTTTGTTCCGGCTAATCTCTGAAATGGCTGGACCGATTTTGACGGGACTTTTATTGGCAGGTAGCTGATGTAATAAGGAGTAATTTAAGCTACGTTTATTTTAGAAAAAAAAATATTTAACAAAAAAATTAAGTAATGTTGCAATGTTCAAGTACTGTCCAGTACCGCGCGCAGTACACGCGCATGCCCAGCTATTGTCACTCTTATCTATACATCTATCTATACAAATAAATAAAATTGGAGTGTCTGTTTGTAATATTGAAATTACCGCTTTTTAATAAATGCATATGGATTTATACAGGGTACATATACCAAAATAACGTTTTTTTCAATTTTTGTCTATCTGTTTGTATGTTCCGGCTAATCTCTGAAACAGGTGGACCAATTTTAACGGAACTTTCAGTGGCAGATAGCTGATGTAATAAGGAGTAACTTAGGCTACTTTTAGTTTATAAATTTTCTTATTAAAAATTAAATTTCAGCGCGGACGAAGTCGCGGGCACAGCTAGTTATTAATAAATATTTTTTATTTATTTTTTCGGCAAACGTGGTGCAGTACGCCCTCTGGCTAGGTAAGGTGACGATATACGCAAGATGCCTGGCAGCGGTTGGATGAGGAAGGCCGAAGATTGAGCCCAGTTGCGTGCCATAGGAGAGGGCTATGTCCAGCAGTGGACGTAAGAGAGGCTGATGATGATGATGATTATGATTTTGTATTTACTGCATTTCTGATAGATTTTTAATCTTATCTGGGGGCACGGCGGTGCCCCCGCCAAGTCGAGCAAAAAAGCGGCATGGCCGTACTATACTTTTCTCAAAGCAACTCAGGCCATTTTCGACACCCTATAACTTCGTTGTGGAAACCTAGAAACCTGAATTTTCTGTCACCAAGCAAGCATGGTATAAACTCTGTATGTTTTAAATTTCATTAAATGTGAACTAGTAGTTTTAGAATTATAACTAGGCAAACTTCGCGGTTTTGGTCACTCACTGACCGATCATCAAAACTCTAAGGCAATTCTAGCCGACGTAGAAGCTTCAAATTTGGAACATAATTTGTGGTTAGTGTATAACTTAAGGAAAAATTTAAATATCTTGCAATTTCCGTCTAGTTTTCTAGAGACACAAACTGCATAAATAACTTTGTAATCCCATATATAAATATATAGGATTACAAAGTTATATTTGCAGTGAATGAATCAGTGTATATGTATTAGAGAATGGAATAATAGGTGTAGATAGATAAGTAGTGATGGTATTGAGGTTTAGGCGTGCGGTCGACAATTCCGGCGGTCGCGGGTTCAAATCCTAGGCTTACTCATCTGACCTTTCGAAGTTATGTGTGTGTTATGAATTATCACGTACATTAACGGTGAAGGAAAACTTCGTGGTAGGAAAATTGTATGCGAGAATTGTGATTGAAAGAGTTATTCGTGTGACAGAAGATAAGATTTGGGATGTGCAAGGTGGTTTCCGAAAGGGAAGAGGATTCGTGGATCAAGTATTTTCTTTTCGGTGCATAGCAGAGAAGCCCTTAGCAAAACATCAGAAGGTCTTCTGCGCCTTTATCGACTTAGAAAAGGCTTTTGATCGTGTGGCGAGGGATGAACTGTGGTCAACACTGTCTATGTATAGGGTGAACGACAGTCTGATACGGGCG
The DNA here is from genome assembly GCA_907164795.1 of Hemaris fuciformis. Lineage (NCBI taxonomy): Eukaryota > Metazoa > Arthropoda > Insecta > Lepidoptera > Sphingidae > Hemaris > Hemaris fuciformis. Next base: position 575,697 of record OU015440.1, on the reverse strand, counting down.
TTGAGGTCGTTATATACGGAATCAAGTGCCTGTGTTAGATTGAATGGTGCCTGCACGAGCTGGTTTGATATCAAACGAGGTGTCAGGCAGGGCTGTGTGGAGTCCCGTGGAGGAGTGGAGTTCCAGGCTGGAGAGTCCAAGTGCTGGCGTGGCGACCGTCGCGGCAGTGCGTCCTGTCCTCCAGCAGTGGATGGACAGGCGCCACGGTGCACCGACCTTCCGATTGACGCAGGTGCTCACCGGGCACGGCTGCTTCGGTGCGTACCTGTGTCGCATCGTTGGAGTAGAGGAGGCCGCTGTGTGTGTGTGTGTGTGTTTGTGACTTGAAAGAATCTAGGTTTGGTCTTAGGATGAATGAGTCACTGTTTAAATATCTCTTATACGCTGATGATCAAGTTCTTCTTGCGTCATCAGAGTATGAGCTACAGCAAATGGTGAATATTATGAATGCGGTATTAACGAGAAAAGGTATGAAAGTGAATGTAGGTAAGACGAAAGTATTGATTTTAGAGAGGAGTGAACCCAGAACTGAATGCAGCATAATGATAGGGGATGAAAAACTGGATCAAGTGAATGAATATGTATACCTGGGTTCTGTGATCAAAAGGGATGGTAAGTGTAGCGGCAATCCGCTACCGCTTACCCGCCCGCTCATAAATAGGGACCGCCGGCTACGCACCCCGCTCCGGCGTGATCGCCGGCGCAGTCAGTGAGTATTCTGCCCGCGGTCGTCCGACGAGATACTTACCTACCGTTATAGTTTGCTCGCAACTCGCTTTTATTTCTTCGACTCGCGTTTCTAACGTCTCATTACTTATTCTATTGTATTCGTTTCTCACTTCCTTCTGTCTTCCAATTGTAAAAACCTTTATCTTTAAATTATATCTTCCATCTGAATTGTGTGTGTTTTTTACTTGCAATCGCGATAGCTATACCTTATCTCGCATACCAATCGCTGATCACACAATCTCATTAAACATTAGTAGAAACAACTAATACAACTACAGTAAGTGTTAAGGAGATATTGAAAAAATGGTAAATTTGGGTAATAGTGTCAATGGCGCCTTGTACGCCATCGCGGCTAGTAAAAATATATCGGACGGCGCTAAACTAGCGATTCACCAAGGAGTCCTGGTACCTACACTAATGTATGGAAGTTAGACTTGGGTATGGCAGAAGAAGCATGAAAGTAAAATTAATGCAGTTGAGATGAGAGCTCTGAGAAGCATGTGAGGGGTGAAATTGGTAGATAGAGTGAGGAATAGTGTGATAAGGGAAAAATGTGGATTGAAAGTCGACGTAGTGACCAAAATTGAAAGGAGGATGCTAAAATGGTTTGGCCACATTGAAAGGATGAATTTTTGCAGACTTAGGAAAGAGATTTACTGTGCGGAAGTGAATGGTGGAGTCGGTCGAGGACGGCCCAAGTGCACCTATAAAGATTATATAGGAAACTTACTGAAAAAGGGTAATATAAAGTGTCCTGGAAACCGACGTGCATACATAAAGAGGATAATGTCAGTGGAGGAAGCGAAAGAGGTGTGTTTGAACCGTGGCATTTGGCGCTCTATAGTCTCTGCCTACCCTAACGGGAGACAGACGTGACTTTATGTATGTAAATGTATGTATGTAAAAAAACGAGGATAAAAAAGTATGAAACAAGATTTCAGGACACAGGATTAAACAACGTTACTGAAGAAGCAAGATAATCGACCGTGTAGCGATATACTCGTAGTCTTCAAAGCATAACTTGTCGATCGACTCTTATCTTTGTAAGCCAGTGTTACAAAGCCACCACGGTGATTTTTGCAAAGGCATCATCATTCATCATTCATTCATCATCAGCCCAAATACGTCCCACTGTTGGGCACGGGCCTCCTCTACAACTTAGAGGGTTTAGGCCTTAGTCCACCACGCTGGCCTAGTGCGGGTTGGCGGACTACACACCTAAGAAATTCCTAAGAACTTTTAGGTGTGCAGGTTTTATCACGATGTTTTCCTTCACCGTTAAAGCAAGTGATAATTCATTTTGAATACACACATAGCTTCGAAAAGTCAGAGGTGTGTGCCTGGGGTTTGAACCTGCGACCGCGCGCCTAAACCTCGAGGCCATCACTGCTCAAAAAAGGCATCTAGACTAGATTAATTATGTCAACTGCTGAAAAACGTGATATGTTTTTGCGACCGCAGTGCACTAACCATTCAGACGCTAAGATAAAGTATAATACCAAATTGTCAGATATGATATTATTGATACCACTGCAATCACTTTAATGTCCACGCATTTATCTTTGCATATAATGCTGATAAATATGCCAGTTACAAAATAAATCCGATAACATTCAATATTGATAAAACACTAATTACTTAATATGGGCTTAAAAGTAAAACAATAATTGCGTATTCTTCTATAACTTAATAATCTACTTACTTTTTCTGTATTTATGTGTTTACCACGCAAGAGGTAGGTAGATTGTACATATCCAATTTTATATCTTACATCATACATACATCATCAGCCCATATACGTCCCACTGCTGGGCACGGGCCTCCTCTACAACTGAGAGGGTTTAGGCCTTAGTCCACCACGCTGGCCTAGTGCGGGTTGGCGGACTACACACCTAAGAAATTCCTAAGAACTTTTAGGTGTGCAGGTTTTATCACGATGTTTTCCTTCACCGTTAAAGCAAGTGATAATTCATTGTGAATACACACATAACTTCGAAAAGTCAGAGGTGTGTGCCCGGGGTTTGAACCTGCGACCGCCGAAATTCTCGACCGCGCGCCTAAACCTCGAGGTCATCACTGCTTTTTTTTATATTTTATATCTTACTCAACACATATGTACCTATGATTTACAAACAATGTTAAAAATATTTTTTAGAGTTCTAAGTAAAATGAAATGTAAAATATTAGACCACGTAAAAGTCAATCAAATTTTTACGATAATATAATGTTAAATGTAGTTACAATTACTGTTATTTTTGGAGTCAGTGTCTGCCAAGGTAGGTTTGTAAATATATACATATATATAAATATACATATAAAAAGTAATAGGTGAGATATACTTGGCTTAATTAGGTATTGGTATTCTGTCACAGTATATTGGAATTCGTATAAAAGTTAATATGTAAGAAAAAATATTTCTTGAAGTATTCTAGTAATATTATTGCTAGTATGTACTATGTATATTGTAGTGTTTCGTTGGCTGACACCGACTCCAAAAATAACAATAATTGTAACTGTGACCATATCGTTTCTCGCTGGTCGGTATTAATTTTTTGGACTCCACTGTGCTTACCATCAGGTACAGTGGAGTCACTTTGCCGTGCCAGTATAAAAAATAATAAAACTACATTATATTATCTTAATTATTAAATTGCCTTTTAAGTAGTAAATTAATTTGACTGCTACAGCGCGTGCTGTGCGAAAAAAGAAGTCCTGGGTTCGATTCCCGGGTCGGGAAAATTGTTACTGGGTTTTTCCTTTTAAAAATTTACAGATTGTATTTACGAAGTTAATATATGGAACTTGCCAAATAGCCTGCCACTCTTTACTGCTTTTACGTCTTCGGCCTCCCCCGAGGTCTTAAAAAAAACCTAAGCCAAGCAAGCAAGCCTAAGGCATGCCACACACAATCTATTATGTGCGGACAATTAAGACGCTTCTAACGATACCTAATTTTCTTATTTTAGAAGGTATGAGGGAACAGATGAACATGTAACCGACTGCAGAAACCATATAACAATAAACCACATTCGGGATTAAATCTAATTTAACAAATATAAGTGAAAAATTAGACATTCCAAAAAATAGTTTCGCGAGCTGGAGGCGGCGTACTACATAATCATGCATTTACGGTTTCTTTATCATTGCAAATCTTAATCGCTGTTGTTTTATTTATCAACAACATATATACGACTAGCTTTTGCTCGCGACTCCGTCCGCGTAGACTACAGGGTTGGGTTCATAAAGAAAATAGTAGTCTATTTTACTCCACAGATTCCCATTTATGTCCTTAACCAAAAATCATTCAAATCGGTCAAATAGACGTGAAACGTGTGCCGCCGCGCACCGGCCGGCCGGCGCCTTATACATCATTGCGCGCTTTATAATTTTTTCGCTGCGGTGTTATTTTAAAACTGCGATATCTTCTAAGATACTCATTGAAATCAAATGATGTAAAGGGCAACTTTCTTTTAAATTAAATACTAGTGATGAATAACGTATTTATTTGGATAAGGATTAATATCATCTTTATAAAAACACATTCACAAATAATGCTTTATTTTAGAACAAACTTGGTAAGCATAAAAAAGGTTATAGTGAGCCAATCTTAAAAGATAGACTTATGCTGTCGCGGACTTTTTTTTAGAACTTTTAAAGGGGAATAATTCTGTCATACATTATTTTAGCGAAACTTTAACCGTTTCCGCAGCGCACGCAGCGGAAGTTCTCAAAAGGGAAAAAATACTCCCGATTTTGAAACATTATTTATTGCTGCTCCGCTCCTATTGGTCGTAGCGTGATGTTATATAGCCTATAGCCTTCCTCGATAAATGGGCTTTCTAACGCTGAAAGAATTAATCCAATCGGACCAGTAGTTCCTGAGATTAGCGCGTTCAACCAAACAAACAAACAAACAAACTCTTCAGCTTTATATATTAGTATAGAAGATAATATCTGCAGGTGCGTTATATAAACACAATTTTCATTTTAAAGTATCATTGTCGGAGTTACAGCCTGAAGCCACCAATCGACGTAAAATTTTTAATAATATGAAGATAATTTTGGCAGTATTTGCCATTCTGGCAGTAATTGGCTGCATAGCCAATGAAACATGCGGAAACGACCTCAAAGGTAAAGTGGCAGTAGTAACTGGCGGAGCGAAGGGCATCGGTTATTCAATTGCTGAAAATTTCTTAAAGAACGGAGTGAGGGTTGTGGTTATCATCGATAAAAATCTAATAAAGGGCTTGGAAACAGAGAGGATATTTAAGAGTGCGTATGGTGCCGACAGAGTCACTTTCATCCACGGTGATGTCACCACAAATTTGTACCAGGTGCTGAACATCGTCATGGGCAATTTTGGATACGTCGATGTTCTGGTAAACAACGCCGCCATTGTGGACGAGTACGACACAGTAAGGACAATCTTGAACAATTTGATGGCTCCAGTGCTTTGGTCGGAGACCTTCTTCAACATCATGAGGAAAGACAGAGGAGGAAAAGGAGGTACCATTATTAACATAGCATCTATACTCGGATACTCGAGAGACCCATTCATAATTAACTACTCAACTGCTAAATATGGTCTTCTCGGGCACACTTTCGGTTTGGGTCATGAATATACATATCTGACTAGTGGAGTGAGAGTTTTTGCCCTATGTCCAGGTTTTACGGACACAGATATCACGAAGCAGCAACTAGTTGTTGACGAGCACGTAGAAATTTTCAATAAATTGAGCACTATCATGGAATGGCAAGAGCCGGATGCAGTCGGGCGCGCTGCAGTAAGTTTATACAAGTGTGGAAAAACTGGAGTGTCATACACTATTGAAGGCGGTGAATTGTCCGTCTCTCCCGACAGCTACAATATCACGGCTGAACTCCTGCTCAGTCTTAATTAATTTATAGTTATTTAAAAAAAAAAAAGTTTTTGGTCAGAAGTTATTTTGTGAAACAATAGCCGATCCGATGAAATATAAATAAAATTGAATAACTTTTTTTACTACATGTATATGAATATATACAGGGTTATTGGTTAAGTCGACCTACATCCGTTAAGGGCGTGTAGTTTACATCGTTTTTGACTGATTTGACTATTAGACACCCTATCCTAAATCTAACCGTTTTCAAGATATTTGAATTTAATTGTTTTTTTCCAAAAAAAACTCCTGATTTTCAGCTATCACCTTAAATTTTTTGAAAAGTCTTATTATTACTATATATTATTTGATTTTTACATGTAAACTAAGACGCTTTATGACCAAAATAACCAAAATTGTACATAAAATGAATAAATAAGTCGCTGTAGACGATTAAAACTTATAAACATTAACAAACATTTTGAAAGTTTATTTTTCTCAAAGGATATCAAAAAATATTATTATGGCACCTGCTTTGCAGATGTACCTTAAAATATCTACGTTCCATAAGCTATCCAACGAGGTACAACAATACGGTTTTATTAATATTTTGTAGAAAAAACTTAGTTTAATAGGCTATAGGGGAGGCAAAAATAAACTAAATAAAATAATTGATGAGTACAAAATACTAAGTTTATTAAACTTTCCAGATATTTTGTTAGATCTTAGTATAAAATTTATGTTCATTATGTCTGCCTCATAAGCGTCGAGGTTTAGGCGCGTGGTCTAGAATCTCGGCGGTCGCGGGTTCAAACCCCAGGCACAAAACCTCCAACGCTTCATCGTAAAAGCAAGTGATCATTCATTGTGAAAACACACATAACTTTGAAAAGTCAGAGGTGTGTGCCTGGGGTGTGAAACCGTAACCACCGAGATTCTAGACCGCGCGCCTAAACCTCGAGGCCATCACTGCTTATGAGGCAGACATGATGAACATAAAATTTATACTAAAATGTAACAAAATATCTGGAAAGTTTGATAAATTTAGTATTTTGTACTCATCAATTATTTTATTTATTTTATTTTTGCCTCTCTGTAGTCTATGAAACTAAGATTTTTCTTCAAACTATTAATAAAACCCTAATTTTTACCTCGTTGGATAGCTTATGAAACGTATCTATATTTTTAAGCACATCTGCAAAACAGGTGCCATAATAATATTTTTTGATATCGGTTTGGGATGTTAATATAAATGAGAGTGGAATGTATATTTACAACTGGTATATTTAAATAACTAGATAATAGACGCGACCACGCGACAGTGGTGTGTTATCGGTAGCAGTAAAATATTGAGAGTGAAGAGTGAACTGAAATGGCCGGTCGATGCGCGGGCGCCCCTGCGCCCCGCGCCGCCGTCCCCCCTACCCCCGATCGATTCCAATGGCCAATGCGTGCTTGGACAATATCCTTACGAGAAAAATAAACTTTCTAAATGTTTGTTTAAGTTTTTAAGTTTTAATCGTCTACACTCTACAGCGACTTATTTATTCATTTTATGTACAATTTTGGTTATTGAGGTCATAAAGCATCTTAGTTCACATGTAAAAATCAAATAATAGTAATAATAAGACTTACACATTTCAAAATATCTAAGCTGATAGCCGAAAATCGGGAGTTTCTAGGTTAAGTAGGTAAATAAATAAAATTAAATATAAAAAATTAAAGAATCGACTGTTAGGCGGAACGAAAATCACCGGGTCAGCTAGTTATCAATAAATATTTTTCATTCACTGCATTTCTGATAGATTTTTAATCTTATTACCCAGGGTTTCTCAAAGTGGGGTTCGCGAACCCCTATAATATTTACGTAATGGTGACTAGGTACTTGATGGCTAGCACGTGTGGCACACATAGTGGCTACAACATACTTATGTGAGAGTGGGTTTTCACACCTGGTCATGATACATGAGACTGAGATTGTATTAATGAGCTGCTCTAATTTGGGAAATTCATTCTTTGTATCAATATTGTAAACTATCTCTTGATTAGTGTAGGGACGAGAGTAATAAAATGCATGATTGACGATACAATACTAACTGTTTATTGAATCTCTACCGAATATATATGTTCTTACAGCTAAGGTATACACACCAACTTATGTTTACGCTACAATATAGTATTTAGTAGTCCGCCAACCCGCACTAGGCCAGCGTGGTGGACTAAGGCCTAAACCCTCTCAATGGTAGAGGAGGCCCGTGCCCAGCAGTGGGACGTATATGGGCTGATGATAATGATGATGATAGTTTTTGGCTTTACTGACAGTTTTCCCCGAGAAATAGAAACTAACTATAACTATAAAGATTTTTTATGTGTACAAATTATATGGGTATATAAGAAAATTTTATAATCTATTTGTTCGGTTTGAGTTGGAGTGTAAAACGACAATTATGTTATACACAGCTAATCTATACAAATAAATAAAATTTGGAGTGTCTGTTTGTAATATTGAAATAACCGGTTTTTAATAAATGCATATGGATACACGGTACATATACCAAAATAACGTTTTTTACAATTTTTGGCTGTCTGTCTGTTTGTTCCGGCTAATCTCTGAAACGGGTGAACCAATTTTAACTTTCACTGGCTGATTTAATAAGGAATAACTGAGGCAAAAAAAAATTGGTTGTTAGGCGGAACGAAGTTCGCCGGGTCAGCTAGTTGTATATATGTATCAGTGTTATTTGGACTTGAAAGGAGATGAGTACAGTGGAGTGGAGTACAAAATAAAACTACACATCAGGTGAAGCTGGGACGTGGCTCTAGTGCCGAATAAATTACGACCAAGTAATTCACGTTCACTCCCATATTTCGCCACGAGGTCGTCAAAACTTCAGCTCCAAAACTCCCAGACGCATAATAAATTCGTACGGTCCATTACGTGCATAATTTATCCAACACGCGCAACTAGAAAATGCACTCGGTGTCACTAATGTTTTAACTTGCTACTTTGGTGTTGAAAAAAAATCGGACGTGTAGTCAGTGCACTCACACTTGCCGAGGATAAATGTAGAACTTTGCTATAACAGCCGTCTTACGGTGCAAGATGGTGGGTGTATACGCGATAGTATTGTGCCACACCGCGCATCAAGCTTTGAAATTAAAAGAAATCATTATCATCATCATCAACCCATATACGTTTCACTGCTGGGTACGTGTCTCCTCTACAACTGAGAGGGTTTAGGCCCTAATTCACCACGCTGGCCCAGTGCGTGATGGTGGACTACACACCTATGAAATTCTTAAGAACTTTTAACTGTGCAGGTTTCCTCACGATGTTTTCCTTCACCGTTAAAGTACTTGATAATTAATCGTGAATACACACAATACATCGAAAAGTCAGAGGTGTGCTTCGGGTTTGAACCCGCGATCGCTAAAATTTTCGACCGCGCGCCTAAACCTCGAGACCATCACTACGTTTCGTGCCGACAGAAATGATTTATTTCATCAGGTCCCGTATTTTATATACCATATTTTTGTTCCACGCATACTTAATCTAAATGTAAAGAAGAGAACAAATAAAATGGGATAATATCCGTTCCTGGAAAAAATATATGTACTTTAAATTGTTAAAATGAAGTTTATGTTAATTGCCTATATTCATTATTACTCAATGAAATATAAATATACAAAAAATTGCATCCAATATAGTACTAAAATATAAATAAGTTGTCTCAATAAGCGCCTGGTAAAATATTAATAGCAAATGTGGCAAAATGTATAAGTAAAAACTAAGAGGCGTTAATAATCTCTCGATCCGGATTATGGATTTAAAACTTAAAATAAAATTTGTCGATAATTAATTTGAAAAGCAGCATGACAAATAAGCATTCACATTAAAAGTCACAGATTATCGCTCCATCAGCAACGTATCAGCGAATTACTACGAAATCATAAAATAGAGGTAAATTTCATAAATAGACTTTTATCACCTGGTAATGTTCGTAGAAAATTAATTATAAATGAATAATTTAAACAGCTTGGGAAAGGCTTTACCATACAGCCCTAAGATGGCACGCGCGATAAATCATTATTTTGTTGAAACTAAATTAATGCTCTTAATTATGTTATTGAACAGTGCGATCGAGACGTCCTTCATTCAATTTTGGGCATGGTGTTCTGGGGAGTTTTCATGTGGAAATACAATGTAGCAACACTAAATTTGGTAATGTACACGACAACATACATTAGACCCGCTCTTTATTACGTGAAACTTAAATCACGTGGTGTCATCAGCTTTTCAATTAAAAAAACATTACACTATTTAAAAAAGAAAATGACTGCCTCGTGGTCTCACGGTACAAGTATGTGCCGTGCGATCTAGAGGTCCTGGGTTCGATTCCCGGGTCGGACAAATTGATATTGGGTTTTCCATTAGGAAATTCTCAGTAACAGCACGGAGTCTGGAAATGTGCCCGAAAAATGGCAATAGGCTCGCCCCCTATTACGTGGGAGTTGGGACTGATATATACCTGGCGAAATGTGGGTGCAGAAATGTACCTCTGCCTACCCCTTCGAGGAATACAGGCGTGAGTTTATGTATGTATGTATTTAAAAAAATGTACTGCAATTCTGACTGAAAATTTTGTGAAATAAAAGATTGTTCTGGTAGAAACAATTTACATACTACCAGTGTAGCCCCTCTTCACCTAGGCGGAATAAAAAAGGCGGAATTTTATTAAAGAAAGGTTATTTTCTTCTTACCCAAGGACCTATGTTCATCCTAATAATAATACAAATTATACAAAAATGGCACAAACAATTTAATAATTCCTCTTTTTAATATTACACCCGCGTATCTTCTGTTCCCGTGGGAATATGGGGATAAAATATTTTGTATGATACTCGCTGATAATGTAAGTTGTTTAAAATTCATCATCATCATCAGCCCAAATACGTCCCACTGCTGGGCACGGGCCTCCTCTACAACTGAGAGGGTTTAGGCCTTAGTCCACCACGCTGACCTAGTGCGGGTTGGCGGACTCAGGACTACACACCTAAGAAATTCCTAAGAACTTTTAGGTGTGTAGGTTTTATCACGAAAATTAATCAAACAATTTTTATGAGCAAAAAAGTATTAAATAAGGTCATTTTATAAGCATTAACATTACACACAGATTTAGTTGTTAGTTATTTCATAACACTACAAAATATTGTGTGTTACTGGATAATGTGCGGTAAGTCAATGCACTTACAAGATGTTGCAATAGTTGCGAAACTACTTTCTCTCTCGGGCATGTTTTGTTTGTGTTCGATTAACGAGGAAAGTACCTACAATATAGATTATTACTCGGCAACTACTATTGACATAAAATGTTAGAAATTCAGCTGAGTTTATAGATTTCATGCGTCCTGATTCTCCGATTGGTGTCCTATTTTTTGTAGGGGGTGATCGGGCATAGCGCAGTATTATTCCGCCCTGTGGATTGGGGACGTAAGAATTCCGCCACGGTATCCGCTACCTGTCGTAAGAGGCGACTAACAGGGGCCAGTGGGGAGGCTGAGCGTACTACAGGGGTGGTACACAATGGTGACAGCAACCCCGAGATTTGCGGCAGAGGGCGTGACCGCTTGACTGTCGTGGACGTTCACAAGAGGTGAACGTCCAAAAAAGCGTAAGTGGAGGGCATCTAAAGCCCTCCCAATTTGGAGGAGTCCACAATCGGGCGGTGCGCTGGGCGGAGGCGGACTATTAAGGGCGCTTCTCGCCCTGAGATGTCGCTAACCCGCCCTAAATGCGCGAGATAGTCACTGAGAGGTTTAAGTCGGTATGCTGGCGTAGAATTTTGGTTAGGGACCCAACTCAGCTAAGCGGACAATTATTGTTCTGCGCGCCGAGTTGGAAGGCCAGAGACCCCGACATACCCCTTTCGGCCTCCCCCGAGGTACCGAACAGGGGAGCTTAAAGGGCTTTCCTCTCGTAAAAAAAAAGGCAGTATTATTGAGTTTTTCCATTCAGACGTTCTAAGAAACTCAATCTGGCATTATACCCGAAAAAATTTAATAGGCTCGTCGCCCATGACGTAGTACTTAAATTACAGATGGCGAAACGTAGGATTAAAAAAGTGTGTGTGTGTGTGTGTGTACTTATGAACACGCGTTAGAAGTTACTACACGACTGAAGTAAAACTTTTAAATACGCCCAACAGTCATATTATGCATAGTTCATAGTTTACACAACATATTACATTTCTGAACGCACTTATAAATATTTGACAACTAATATATATCCCTTTTCATTACTGTCACTATTCTACATTTTTAAAATCTAATACATGTCGGAGAGTCTTGTGCGTTATTGTTTTTTTTTAAATAGTGACAGTAAAACTTCTGGAGGTAATTTCAATAACTTAGCACAGAGCTCCGTTCGGTCCGGCGTTCCGAGCGAGAATGAATCATCCTCGATCGGGCGGTTGTTTTTATACCCTACGTTGGGCGCACAGTGGGGATGCGTCGACGCTTCAACAAACATATTAACTTTTTTTGAATAACTTTTTCGTGATGGTGTGCGCGCGCATCGTAAAAAATTACTCTATTTTCCCTACGCGCCAAAAGAAGTATAACTTCAAAAGCAACTCTTTCTATACCTTCGGAGATAAAAGGTGTAATTGCATAATATGCATGTAGAATTAGTTAATTTTCAGGGGAAAAAATCAGTAAGAAAATTTTATGCATTTGATAAGTAATAAACTTAGGATTTTTTTACTGTTATGTAGGTCATTGGCAAGATATTCCCTAAGGTAACTCAAGTATCAAGAGCAACTAAACCACTATTAACCGCTGCAATTAATATCAAACCTCAAAGAATCACATACATTGTCTGTCACGCCTGTGGTCTCATACGTAATTATAACACACACATAACATAAATTCACGCCTGTATTCCTCGAAGGGGTAGGCAGAGGTGCATTTCTGCACCCACATTTCGCCAGGTATGTATCAGTCCCACGTAATAGGGGGCGAGCCTATTGCCGTTTTTCGGGCACATTCCCAGACTCCGTGCTGTTACTGAGAAATTCCTAATGGAAAAAACCCAATAACACTTTGCCCGACCCGGGAATCGAACCCAGGACCTCAAGATCGCACGGCACACACTTGTACCGCGAGACCACGAGGCAGTCGTAACGTAATTATAAAGATCTATGTTATAGGCGAAGAGGCAACGAGGCTGTCAATTTGACAAATAATATTTTAAAATAAACAGTTTGAATCATAATTCAGCTTTATGCTAGTTGGTCTCATGGCATGGCGTGAAGATCAAGAAGTCTAGTTTTGATTCCTGGGTGGCTCAAAATATTATTAGTAACAACAGAATTACCCTCTATTACTGTTTTCTCTTTGTTATTATTTAGAAGCCTACAATCAATTGTATATGATAGCCCTATCGCCACTTTATAATACTTAAAACTTAAAACGTAAGTGGGGAAACGTGGGTATAGAAATATACATACATATCCTCACGCCTGTATTTCCCGAAGGGATAGGCAGAGGTGCATTTCTGCATCCACATTTCGCCAAGTATGTTTTCGTCCCATGTAAGAAGGGGCGAGACTACTGTCGTTTTTCGGGCACAATTCCAGACTTCCTGCTGCTACTAAAAATTTGCCCGACCCCGAAATCGAATCCGGGACAGAGATCGAACAGCACAGACTCGTGCCGCGAGACCAACATGAAATATGTCACATACATTATATAGATTTATTCTTTAGCATATATTAAGCTGGTGTTATAAATCTATCAGAGCGGCGTCATTTCACGAGCAACAAATCTGCGAGCGACGGCGCGGGCGTGAATCACGGCGCGTCAGAACAGACACGCTTTTGTCACTCCGCATCATGACCACACACTGCTCAACACGCCATGCTCAGTGATTTGTTCATACGGAAATGCGTGAAATGTATCGAACAGTGTTTGGTGAACAATTTGCATAGTTTCAACTATGGTCTCAGCCTTTTGTAGTCAACATAGACTGCGGAAATAGGCTGGCTCGACAGGGGCTTTGATGTATTATAGAAAAGGTCAAAGGCTCAAAGGCCGGCAATGCACCGTTGATTCCTCTGGTATTGTGGGTGTCCATGGGAGGTGTTGACCACTTAACATCAGGTGGCTCACTAGCTCGTTTGCCTCCTTTCCCATTAAAAAAAAATAGAAAACCAGCGTGCTACTCACGTGGAGTGCGTCTTTCAGTTAATGATCTAGTCAATGACCAAAGTTACTAATGATAGGAAATGAACACCCGCATAAAACTGTTGATGAATAAATAAATAAATAAAATAAATACACCCAACAGTCACATACATAGTTCTGATCCCACACTAAGATACAAGTCTTGTGTCGTGGGTATCAGAAACTACGAGAGACTTTTCGGTCTCACATACACCCAGACCCGAAACAAATATTTGTGGATCACACAAACATTTGTCTCGGTGCGGGGATCGAACCCGCGGCCTCTCGTTTCGCAAGCTGGTGTCTACCCATCTGCGCCACGGGGGCTGTCAACAATGAATATCACATAAGCGTGACGAGTTCCCCCCAGCAACAGTCTGGCAGCCGTAATTATGTCAACTGGTCATTGATACTCACCATTCGACACACAGGCCACAGTAGTGGGACGTACAGGGGCTGATGATGTTGCAAAACATCTATTTCGTTATTAGGTCATCATCATCATCATCAGCCCATATACTTCCCACTGTTGGGCACGGGCCTCCCCTACAACTGAGAGGGTTTAGGCCTTAGTCCACCACGCTGGCCTAGTGCGGGTTGGCGGACTACACACCTAAGAAATTCCTAAGAACATTTAGGTGTGCAGGTTTCATCACGATGTTTTCCTTCACCGTTAAAGCAAGTGATAATTCTTTGTGAATACACACATAACTTCCAAAAGTCAGAGGTGTGTGCCTGGGGTTTGAACCTGCGACCGTCGAAATTCTCGACCGCGCGCCTAAACCTGTAGGCCGTATGTTATAACGTGCTATTATTAGGTAACAGGACATAAAAAAACAACATCAAAAAAGCAATATTTGTCCGCACTGTATGTACCATCCCATATTAGTATTTTTTTTTACAATCGTTTTATTAAATAAGCTACTGGAATGAAATAATGTTTATTGAATATATAATATGTCAAATAAATCACTGAAATTCAGTCATTTCAAGATATAGTTTACCACCCTGTTCGGAATGCAGTCATCACTAGAGAAGAACGGGCAAGAAACTCTAGTGTTGTTCTTCGAAGATTACCTTTTCCGAAACAGAGCAATTTACTTATACAAACATAATAGACCTTTAACTAAAGCGTCTACCCTATACGCTCCTTTTCCTTCAATGAAACAATTGATCCACTTACTATCATCGTTTTAATTAGCGATTCCTTTTACCGAATACTCGACCAAGTGCTATCTGAGTAAAACAAACCGGATTACTCCGAATGAAGAGTGACCTGGTCAATAAGTTAGGTAATACGGCCGACCTTGGTTTGTAACGAAGGTCGATTGGACCCCCATTTATCGCCCGACCCACTAATTGGCCCGAACAATTATCAGGCCTCTCCCTCGGGAACCGTTCACGCCCGTACATTTGACCCCTAAACAATGTACCTGAAATTTTGGCTGCCGACTCATATTTTATGGAGTTGGCTTTGATAATCTTTATATTGATCAATATATAATTTTTGGTGAATATTTAAGGGACCCCAAATTTTTTCATGTATTTTTTTTATAATAAAATAGGCTTAGGCCCTTAGAGCGGAAGCTAATAATATGTTTATATTCATTCCTTTTCTTTAAATATTTAAAAACTATTAATTTAAAATCGTAAAGAATATTTCCGAGACTTTTAAAAATATATTTTCTGTATAAACGATAGAGTGCAGTTTTATTATCATCATGATCAGCCAAAAGACGTCCACTGATGGACATAGACCTCCCCCAAAAACTTACATAGCGTTCTGTTTCTAAAAGTTCTTAGGATTATTTTAGGTGTGACTGTGTAGTCCGCCAACCCGCACTAGGCCAGCGTGGTGGACTAAGGCCTAAACCCTCTCAGTTGTAGAGGAGGCCCGTGCCCAGCAGTGGGACGTATATGGGCTGATGATGAACAATAAAAAATCAGCTTATAGGTTGATTCACGATGTTTTTCTTCATCACGATAAAGCATACAAACAAAAGTTTTCATATCACATAATCCCTATTTATTTTATCTTTCACAGGATTAAGATGTACAAGACTAGATCTATTGAATAAATCTTTAGTTACTACTCTACAATAACAAACATCATTGATAAGATTAAAGTGTTATTAACAATTTCTTTTTTTTTTCAATTTCAATAACTATAAATACTTACTGCAAATAGTTTATCTGTATCTCATCGTGACAAGTATGTTTGTTTACCTAGGTTTTGTTATGAGACTTATCATATTATTTTTAGATATGACATACCCTACGAATATTATCATTTTATGTATATATTTAGGCAATCATCATCTTCAGCCCATATAATTGCATGTCCCACTGCTGGGCACGGGCCTCCTCTACAACTGAGAAACGTGACCGAAAAAACGGCTCTATTACGTGGGACAAAAACATTTTTAGCGAAACGAGGGTGCAGAAATGCAGCTCTGCCCACCCCTTGGGGGAATACAGGCGTGAAGTCATGTATGTTTTGTATTATATGTTGTGTTATGTAGTATGGTCGTGATGGCCTCGAGGTTAGAAGGTAGGCGCGTTGTCGAGAATCTTAGCGGGCGCGGGTTCAAACCCGGCACGCACCTCTGACTTTTCCAAGTTATGTGTGTAACGGCGTAAAACCATATACTGAGAGCTACGTCATCGCTCTTGCATAAACAAGAATGACTCACGGGCGGTCGCCCCACTCCAATGTCTATAAAAAGACGCCCGCTGCAGCGGAGCGAAGGCCGAAGCATTCATCGGTCTACGCGCGGACAGCAAACATCCGATTTATTGGGAAATAAAAGGAACTTTGATTGAAGTTGGTTGTTAAAACTACTTCTTAAAATTGATCCTCCAGTAATAACGATGTCACTGCTATTCATAACGATACAGGGCTATCTGCCTCGTCAGTAATTGTGAAAGTTTACTAAAGAAAACTCAAAGTATGAGTTATCACCATAAACCAACAGTTGTGACGTCGGCAATGTGACGTCACACATCTTAAAGACACTTCGAAGCCTCACCTGCTCTGACATGTGTATTCACAATGAATTATCACTTTCTTTAACTATGAAGGAAAATATTGCGATGAAACCTGCACACCCAAAAGTTTTTAGGAATTTCTTAGGTGTGTAGTCCGCCAACCCGCACTAGGCCAGCGTGGTGGACTAAGGTCTAAACCCTCTCAGTTGTAGAGGAGCCCCGTGCCCAGCAGTGGGACGTATTTGGGCTGATGATGACTCTCAGCCCTATGTTACAATCTGATTTTTAAATCTACAAACTTCGAGATAATTTTTAGTCTAACAAATAAGAAGATCAGAGCCAAATGTCGGACTTGAAACCGAGCTCTCACTCTCGTGTGATGGAAAGTATTAAGTATTATTCCTTATATAACATCTGTTTATCATTCCACAAAGTGTCTGTTCTATAACATATGATTATACTGTGCATATTGTAATTATTCAAGGACGATTCTATCGATTCAATTACTCCGGTGTGCCAATGTGATGCCTAAAGAATAACAATGAATATCTTGAAGCGACGATTCATTCTCACTTATTGCGTTTCGCTTCTGGATAAGTCCATTCGTTGTTATTCCTCGTAAAATTACACTTCCTCTTTCTATTTTTGAAGTTATACTTCTTTAGGCGCGTTATGAAAAAATGATGAGAGTGAAGTTTTATGATGCGCGCGCGTCACTGTAACACAAAATTAAGACGTCGAAGCTGCCTATGTGCTCCAATATAATTGACCGATTGAAGCTGCCTATGTTAAATGTAAGTGTCAAATGGATCAGAATGGTTTTAATATGTTTCGGATCGAATATTTTTCAAAAAAAGTTTATATGTTTTAGATTTTTCAAATCTACAATAGTGACAGTAATAAAAAGGGATTGACGTATATACACACGCTTTTTTTTTAGTTCCGGTTGGTTTATAGGTCTCTGGTTTGATTCCCGGGCAAAGTGTTATTGGCTTTTTCTATTAGGAAATTCTCAGTAGCTGCATGGAGTCTGGATTTGTGGCCGAAAAGTGGCAATAGGCTTGCCTCCTATTACGTGGGACTGATATATACTTCTGCCTATAGGGGAATACAGGTGTGCGGTTATGTATGTGTGTAATTATTTAATGTTTATTTTAGATCTCGGCTTTGAGTTACCAATTGTAACACTAAGATCTCATGGTGGTTGGACACATCGAGTGATCTACGTTAGCACAATGTGTGAGTTTAGCTATTACCCGTAACTCTGCAAGTGGACTTCATTCTTCAAAAGTAATATTTTTCCCCATTTTGCCACATTTTTCATTACTGCTTCGTTCCTATTGGTCGTAACGCGATGATACACAGCCTTCCTCGATAAAAGGACTTTTTTATTCGACCATGTATTACCTGAGATTAGGGTGTTCAATCAAACTTTACAAAATTATAATATTAGATGATATACCAGGAATCCAAACCCACATTACTCGACCGCGATGATGCACTTGGCTGATTGCATATTCCTTTCATAATTGCAAGTCCGTCTCGATGGGGTGCACCGACCTCCGTGAAGGAAACGCCTGAGATGACTCAAAGGCGTTCTAAAATAAAAACATTTTAACCAACATCGCAAGCAAAAATATTATAGCATGAGTACAAAGATATTTAGGCCTCGAGGATTAGGCGCGCGGTCGAGAATTTCGGCGGTCGCAAGTTCAAACCCCAGGCACACACCTCTGACTTTTCGAAGTTATGTGTGTATTCACAATGAATTATCACTTGCTTTAACGGTGAAGGAAAACATCGTGATAAAACGTGCACACCTAAAAAGTTCTTAAGAATTTCTTAGGTGTGTAGTCCACCAACCCGCACTAGGCTAGCGTGGTGGACTAAGGCCTAAACCCTCTCAGTTGTAGAGGAGGCCCGTGCCCAGCAGTGGGACGTATTTGGGCTGATGATAATAATAAAGATATAAGTATTTTTTGTGCCTGTATGTTGACAAACACGTAATAATACTATGAAGTAATTAGTGGGTTCCTCTCGTGGTCCCGTCGCACAGGCTTGTGTCGATCTATCTAGAGAACTCGCGTTTGATTCCCGGGTAAGGTTAAGCTTTCATTATCATCAGCCCATATACGCTCCACTGCTGGGCAAGGGCCTCCGCAAGTTTGGGGGTTTAGGACTAAGCCTTATTGATGTTTTTTATTTGGAAATTTTCAGTAACACCACGGAATCTGGAGATATGCCCGAAAACAGCCACAGGGTCGCCCTCTATTAGGGAAAAATCTTAATTGGATTCACGCTTGCTTTTAAGTAATTAATAAAATTGGTAGAGTCACATCATAGGAATTAGAGGAAGATACAAATGGACCGTCTAAGCCAAAATGGTACAAGTGGACAAATCATTGCTTCATTTTACATCTTTTTTTTTCTGATTAACTTCCTTGCCTTAGTAAGGATCAACGTGATAAGTCAATACAGTTGCATTTCTTTTGACATTACCTAGGGCTACCGCCCTGTGGATTGGGGGCGAAAGAATTCCGCCAAGGCATCCCCTGCCTGTCGTAGGCGGCGTCTAACAGGGGTCCAGGGATTGCTGGATGTACTGCGGGGGCGGTGCGCCATGACGAAAAGCAACCCCGAGATGTACGGCAGAGAGCGTGGCCTCTTGACTGTCTCGGACGTTCACAATAAGTGAGCGTCCAAAATAGGGTGAGTGGAGGGAATCTCAAGCCCTCCCAAATTTGAGGAGTCCATGATTGGACGAAGCGCGGAGCGGCAGCAAAAAGTAATGCAGGGTTCCTCGCCCTGCGATGTCGTAGACCGCCCCAAATGCGCGTGACGGCCATCGAGAGATTTTAGTCGGTATGGCGGCGTAGGATTTTGGTTTGGGACCCAACTCAGGTACACGGACACTTGTGCCGCGCGCCGAGTTGGAAGGCCAGAAACCCCTTCCGCCCTTCCCCGAGGTATCGAAAAGGGAGCTTAAGGCGCTTTCCTCTCGTTAAAAAAAGTGCTTAATTCACTAGAAGGGTAATCGCATCCACCGAACTTAACTGGTAAAATCCCCCAGAGAAATAAACACAATTTTCTTTCATCTTTTAAAATACAACATCAATGAACACACACATAACTTGAATTTTCTGTGGTTTGAACCTGCGAAAATTTCGGCGGTGTGCAACCAACCAGCCATCGCACACTTACATAACTTAACCGCAATTTTTTCTAATAATTTATTACAGTATCTATACGTTGTACTCATCAGCATCAGACCATATACGTCCCACTGCTGGGCACGCGCCTCCTCTACAACTGAGAGGGTTTAGACCGTAGTCCACCACGCTGGCCTAGTGCGGCTTGGCGGACTACACACCTAAGAAATTCCTAAGAACTTTTAGGTGTGCAGGTTTCATCAAGATGTTTTCCTTCACCGTTAAAGTATGTGGTAATTCTATGTGAATACACACATAACTTCGAAAAGTCAGAGGTGTGTGCCTGGGGTTTGAACCTGCGACCGTCGAGATTCTCGACCGCGTGCCCAAACCTCGAGGCCATCACGACTTCTTCACTTGGCTACGTTGTACTACAATCCTGTAATTATTCAAATAATGTGTCACTCAGTGCCTTAATAATGTCACAACAAAGCAACAATAAATACTGAGATGAAATTATTATGAAATTTCAAACTAACAAAATTCAGCTTAACTACTACCAATATTTATGTTATCCCCAATTATGTATATAATGTGACATATGTATTTGACATATATATGTATACATACTTAAAAAAACCTTTGGCTGTCTGACAATAAGACGCAATATAACTAATATGTGACGTCAGATACCAGCTTTTTAAGTATATACGGATCGTGGCGGCGCGCAATCCAAGTGGTGTCCTCACACGGCTTACACGTATCAAACAAGTTTTTAAACGTTTAATATTGTGTTGTGCAAACGAATTTAATTAAGGTAGGATTATTTATTATTGATTTATTAATATTTATGTAGATATATTTTATTAGACATTATCAATATTTTATCAATGATTGTAAAATTTATTTATATTTTTATCATGTGGCGTAGTTTGATGCCGGCTGTAAGTGCGATTAGATTATAACAACAAAACAGTTTTTTGTTTATTTATTTTTTAATTTTAATACAGACATCTTTAGTTTTTCATACCAATTTATATAGGACTATGTCTAACTTATGATCTGTGCAATAAGTGTGAAATTATTCATTCGATTGCAAAAATTATATTATATCAATATATTTGTAAAATATTGCTTCGTGGTCTCGCGGCATAAGTAGGTATTTGCTGTTCGATCTAGAGGTCTCGGATTCAATTCTCGGGCCAAGCAAAGTGCTATTGGGTTTTTCAATAGGGAAATTAGCAGTCCGGAGTCCGGAAATGTGCCCGAAAAACGGCAATAAGCTCGCCTTCTATCATATGACACTGATACTGGCGAAATGTGGGTGCAGAAATGTACCTCTGCCTACCCTTTCGAGGAATACAGGCGTGAGGTTATGTACATACGTATTCATATAGAATTTTTAACGAGGCTTCGTTTGTTTACTTTTTTTGGTGAAGTTGAAGGTCAAACATATTTTTATGTATGCTGACCGTAAACAGCGTGAGTCATGGGTAAACAAACGAAGGCATGGGTTTGTTATTATTACATTCTTAAACTGCTGAATTGATTTTAATGAAACTTGGAGATATATGGAACAAAGAAGACGTTCATAGGCCAATCTATTATCTCGGAAAATGTTAGATTCCTAATGGGTTTGTAAAACTTATTCTTTTATTTATGAAGACACAGCCGCGAAAAAACGACGTTTTTCAAATAGTGTTGTAGATTATTAATATTATCATAATCCTAATACATGTTTTCTTTTTTTATTAGGAGTAAGCATATTTTTATAGGCGACCTCCGCAAGGTCATGTTGGTTTGTACACATTAATCGTATCCTGTTCATATTGTTTGCGAAAACGTATTTGTTTGATATATTTTCACGTCTAAGCCTCTGAACAAATTTTGATAAATTCTAATCCGAAATTGATGGGAAAATAAAGCAAAAGTAACCGACCTAGCTCAACGGAGCAAGTTAAGGTAGAAAAAGCCTGGACATGTAGGACGTGGATTTGATTCCCGGTTGAGCAAACCGGTTTTTTGTTGGAAGCAGTATTAGACGTTTGACGTGGCTATTATAGCCTGTGTTTCTTCATAACATTCATACATAACCTAACGCCTGTATTACGGCAAAGGTGCATTACTGCACCAACATTTCGCCAGTATGTATCAGTCCGACGCAATAGGAGGCGAGCCTATTGTCGTTTTTCGGACACATTTCCAGACTCCGGGCTGTGGCTAAACATTTCCTAATGGAAAAATCCAATAACATTTTTCTCGGAATTTTTGAAGTTATTCACAATTAATTATGGCTTAATTTAACGGTGAAGAAAAACATCTTGAGAAAACCTGCACAGCTAAAAAGTTCTTAGAAATTTCATTGGTTTATTTTAAATATTTTAGTTGGAATTTCTATAAAAGCGTGTTTTTTATTATTTTTTAGCTATTATTTATTTTTGTGCGGAATCCGATAATTCCTTGAGAAGCTTTTTTTCAGGATCTCTCTATTTACCAAAATATTTCAACATTGGCTCAGAGTTTCACGAATTAAGCATTTTTTTTACACTGGTCATTCATAGTATATTTCATCATCATCATCAGCCCATATACGTCCCACTGCTGGGCACGGGCCTCCTCTACAACTGAGAGGGTTTAGGCCTTAGTCCACCACGCTGGCCTAGTGCGGGTTGGCGGACTACACACCTAAGAAATTCCTAAGAACTTTTAGGTGTGCAGGTTTCATCACGATGTTTTCCTTCACCGTTAAAGTACGTGATAATTCATTGTGAATACACACATAACTACGAAAAGTCAGAGGTGTGTGCCTGGGGTTTGAACCCGCGACCGTCGAAATTCTCGACCGCGTACCTAAACCTCAAGGCCATCACGAGTATATTTAAGAATTACTAAAAAGGGTTAGAGAACTATATTGTGTCGGTGGAACACGTATGAAAATTAACGATAAAAAGTACTATTTACTCAGCCTATCGCCGTCCACTGCTGAACGAAGGCCTCCCCAACTACCATCCCGCTCTTGAGCAGCCCTCATCTATCCGCTACCCACCACCTTTCGCAAAGAGCGCTATGACGCTTATTTTTCTTAAGTAGTTTTAGTTCGACACCAAAATAACGCGTTTTCTACTAAAACAATACCAAAAACACTATACATATAGTATGGCTTGGTACTTTAACACGCGTCGCAATTTCGGCTCATGAGTTTACGACCCGTCGCATAATAAATTGGCCCAATTGTCGAACACCGCCAAATAGGTGGTATGAGCTAATATAAAAACCGTTTACCAATTGTCTTTTTTATTATGTCTGCCCACGATACAAAACTTATATCTTGTGTATTGCCATCATCATAATCCCATATACGTCCCACGGCTGGGCACGGGCCTCCTCTACCATTAAGAGGGTAGGCCTTAGTCCACCACGCTTGCCTAGTGCGGGTTGGCGGACTATGCACCTAAGAAATTCCTAAGAACTTTTAGGTGTGCAGGTTTCATCACAATGTTATCCTTCACCGTTAAAGTACGTGATAATTCATTGTGAATACACACATAACTTCGAAAATTCAGCAGTGTGTGCCTGGGGTTTGAACCCGCGACCATCGAGATTCTCGACCGCGCGCCTAAGCCTCGAGGCCATCACGTATACGTTCGTGTATTGTCAGAACAATGAAAAAGAAAAACTTTGTCCGATGTCGAGTGCTATGTACATTTCCTCTGTGATTTAAAGATGAGATTTCAATCATCATTCCATAGAAGAAGTTTTCTTTCTCCACTTGCCTTTCCTCTTAATGTGTGGGATGACATCCGAAATGTTATCTTGATTGTCGCGCGCCTGACTAAGCTACCAAGCTCTGAACCATGTTGTTTTCTTTACGCCAATAAGTTAGTTTATACAAATATTTGACGCGGTTATATTGTCAGTGTTTTGGCTGCTCGTGTGTTGCTGAAAGATTGTTCGAAAAAAATCGTTCTTATTCATTATATGGACAAAGCGACCGCTGTGACGTCACATGAATCTATGCTAATTATTATAATTATGTGTACGAGTGTAAAAACACTTCTCGCCAGGGCATTCACTTCAGGGCAGGTACTTCCTATTAGAGAAAATAATCGGGCTATTAAAAAAGTGTTTCATGCGTAAATATAAAAAAAAACAAGTTTGTGTTCGCTTTTAATCGTTATTGTACCATCCATTATAAAAACAGTATACAATAACATACAGAGGCATGACAAAGACAGGATCTTGAGGGAAGATTCCATTTTTCATACTAGCACAATAAAATGATCAACGATCTCGAGTCGTTGCAAAAAGGAGATAAAGATAATCACAGTTTTACTTAATTTTTGTTTGTTTTTATTATTGCTTTTTTTGTTTTTTACTTTTTTTTCTTATTTATGTAACCACGGAGACCACCTATTTATTTTTATTCACATTTATTTTCTGCGTTGTCTGGAAGACATCGCTAATAGCAATAAGACCGCCCTGTGTAGCACAATAGTTTATAGCTTAACATTGTTTTACCTATATTTTGTTTCTGTTTATGTGGTGTTTAAATAAACAAAACTTTACAAATAATGTTTAGTCAAAACGCAAAAATAAAGTCGGCACGTGCAATTTAGGATAACTTCAATTAATCTATACAAATAAATAAAATTGGAGTGTCTGTTTGTGATAATGAAATAACCGCTTTTTAATAAATGTATATGGATGTATACACGGTACTATACCAAAATAACGTTTTTTACAATTTTTGTCTGTCTGTCTGTCTGTCTGTTTGTTCCCGCTAATCTCTGAAACGGGTGGACCGATTGTAACGGGACTTTCACTGGCAGATAGCTGATGTAATAAGGAGTAACTTAGGCTACGTACATATAAATAAAATTCGAGTGTCTGTTTGTAATATTAAAATAACCATTTTTTACTACATGTACATACACCAAAATAACATTTTTGTCTGTCTGTCTATCTGTCTGTTTGTTCCGGCTAATCACTGAAATGGCTGGACCGATTTTGACGGGACTTTTATTGGCAGGTAGCTGATGTAATAAGGAGTAACTTAGGGTACTATTAGTTTATAAATTTTCTTATTAAAAAAATATTTTCCGTGCGGACGAAGTCGCAGGCACAGCTAGTAATACAATACAACTGCACACAATTGGACTGTCAATGTTTGCCGAAGGTCAAACCACTCAGCCTGTATACTGAGGCACGACGCAGCCGGCCGCTCGTAAATTTTTAAATTGGAACCCCTGCCTTGTCTTGTCAGCTACATCCTTCCAGTTGGTGCTAAAATTAAACAAACAGTACAACGATCCTTTGTTATATAGTGTTTGTTCATCATCAGGCCATACGTCCCACTGCTGGGCACAAACCTTCTCTACAACTGGGAGTGTATAATCCTTAGTCCACAACGCTGGCCTACTGTGGGTTGGCGGACTACACACCTAAGATATTCCTAAAAACTTTTAGGTGTGCAGGTTTCCTCTCGAAGTTTTATACCTATGGTTGTTTATTATAATTACGACAACATGAGGACAACCAACACTACATAATTCTTAGACTCCCGGCGACCATAAATTATCTAACAAAATAAAAAAACACACCTAACAGTAACATACTCGTACATAGTTCTGACCCCACACTAAGATACACATCTTTTGTCAGGTATCAAAAACTACGACAGACTTTCCGATATCGCAGACACTCAGACCCGAAACAAGTATGGATTACACACAAATTTGTCTCTATGCGGGGATCTAACCCCCGGCCGCTCGTTACGCAAACCATTGTCTAACCAACTACGCAAATATATCTATTTGTTTTTTAAATGTACGTACAAACATAATTGGACAGCGGTTGCGTCATTAATATTTTGTTACAAGATTTGTATCTTATCTGAAACTGTGTGTCTGTTAGGTAATTTAAAAAAAATGTTCTCATTTTTCTCGCAATCACTTCGCGTGATAAACTCAATAATCTTATTATCAAACGTGGCCCATCTTACTAATTGCAACTGTTATCATATCAAACGCTGAAAAAACAATAATTTTATCGCAAGTAGGTAAAAATAAACACAAAAATTATCTACATCGGTTATCGGTTGAAGAAATAGAAAAACACGTTTCTTTTTTGCCTAGTTTATCAGTATAAACAACGCCGTATCTGGCGGCAATGTACGTAATTCACAAAATTACATAATAGCCAGACACTGCCAGAAAATCCTCTTTTATTATACTTGTATTGTATCATTTTTTTTAAATATAGTGAGTTTTTAATGAACCTAATAAGTCTTAGGTGTTTAATACGCCAATCCACACTAGACCTGTGTGGTTGACTTAGGTCTAAACCCTCCCAGTTATAGAGAAGTCCCGAGCCCAGCAGTGGGACGTAAATGGACTGATGCTGATGATTAAGTAAGATACAAATTAATTGCGACTGCCTCGTGGTCTCGCGTCACAAGTATGTGCCGTGCGATCTAGAGGTCCTGGGTTCGATTCCCGGGTCGGGCAAAGTGCTATTGGGTTTTTCCATTAGGAAATTCTCAGTAGCAGCAAGGAGTCTGGAAATGCGCCCGAAAAACGGCAATAGGCTCGCCCCCTATTACGTGGGACTGATACATACTTGGCGAAATGTGGGTGCAGAAATGCACCTCTGCCTACCCCTTCGGGGAATACAGGTGTGAGTTTATGTATGTATGTATGTACAAATTAATTAAATTATCACTAAACTAATTCACCCTACATCTCAGACATTAAAAAGTTTGAATTTGATCAATTCAAACGACTTGTTTCTTTTCAAAATCGCTTACATATAGACATACATATAGAGATAGTGCGTGACTGAAGATATGAAAGAAAAAGGGGTGAATGAAGACAAGACGGCTGATGGGGATGTTTGGAAGGATAAAACATACCGCGCCTACGCCAAATGAAAGCTGCTCCCAAGCAGGGCAACACAATGATGATTTGCTATGCCAGTGTAAAGGCGGTTGATTAAAATCTTCATTATTGTTCCAGCCTCCAGGTATAATGATAGTGGTGATATGGGTCGTGGTGCTGGTGGCAGCCGTGGTGCTGTACTATAAGCAGACGTACTCCATGTTCAGTAAAAATGGGGTGAAGCAGTTCAAACCCTTTCCGTTCCTGGGGGACATGACCAGGGTGCTGTTGAGGCAAGAGCACTTTGCTGCACAGATCGAGAGGATGTATAACGCTTACCCCGAAGAAAGGTACATTGTCATTGCTTTTGTCATTTATAGGGTCAACCCGACATCATTACATTTATTTGAACAACGAGTTCGCGACGGCATTATTTAGTTAATTAGTACTAAAATCTTAAAATATATTCAACACAATAATATAGAAATTAATTCTGCGAATGAAATACTAAGTGCAATCGAGTAGTTCTATCAGATTATGATGTTAACATCAAATTTCAAGAAATAATTAGTACTTAATATACGGTATATAAGCAGTGATGGCCTCGAGGTTTAGGCGCGCGGTCGAGAATTTCGACGGTCGCAGGTTCAAACCCCAGGCACACACCTCTGATTTTTCGAAGTTATGTGTGTATTCACAATGAATTATCACTTGCTTTAACGGTGAAGGAAAACATCGTGATAAAACCTGCACACCTAAAAAGTTCTTAAGAATTTCTTAGGTGTGTAGTCCGCCAACCCGCACTAGGCCAGCGTGGTGGACTAAGGCTTAAACCCTCTCAGTTGTAGAGGAGGCCCGTGCCCAGCAGTGGGACGTATTTGATACGGTATATATGTAGTTCAACACTTCATCTTGAAGATGAATTCAGCGAACACAAATATTTTGTTATTACGTTAGTATAATATTAAAGTAAATTTTAATCCTATTAACACGCGTTCTGCTAACATTTTGAGTCATTAAATATCGTGCATTTCGAACGCGCGTGGGCGTATCTCAAATCACGTTCTACGATAAGAAGATTTTTAATTGCATTTTGTCTTCGCCAGCTTCTGATTGGATTTAAATCCCACGTAATAACAGGCGAACTTATTGCCATTGTTCGGGAATTTTTCTAGTTTCCGTGCTGCTACTAAGAAATTCCTAATGACAATTCCAATAACACCTTGCCCAGAAAAGGAAGTCGGAAGTACTAGATCGCACAGCTCCACAAAACAGCATTTTTTTTTAAATACACCCAACAGTCACATACATAGTTCTGATCCCACACTAAGATACAAGTCTTGTGTCGTGGGTATCAGAAACTACGAGAGACTTTTCGGTCTCACATACACCCAGACCCGAAACAAATATTTGTGGATCACACAAACATTTGTCTCGGTGCGGGGATCGAACCCGCGGCCTATCGTTTCGCAAGCTGGTGTCTAGCCAACTGCGCCACAGGGCTGTCAAGGTGTATTTCTGCCCACCACGTTTTGGCAATTGTATTTCAAATTCCACTTAATAGAGGGGGGGCCTATTGCTGTGCTATAGAACAAATTGTTTATCTGCTTCTGTCTTAATTTTGCAACAAATATAACTATCTTTAGATAAACTGCACAGTTATTTACAACTTTTTTTGATATAAAAATAGTTAATCGTGTTTTAAGTATAAACAACGATAAAGCGTAGATAAAACTCATTAGCCGTTGGTGTACAAGTGCTTAAAGTCAGATAATGTGGCAGACACTTGTACTAGAGTAGGTACATGCACCCCGTAATCTTTACCACGTGGTGAGAGTACCAGGATCTAGTACGGACACTTGAAACAATCTGCGTAGCTTCGATGCACTTATCTTTGATGATTTACTGACATACGTACGTCAACACAAACATCCTCACTAGTGTTAGTGAGACCTATATCTTTGAAAAGTAAGGGATATAGCGCGCCTACAACACAAAGTGGCTCTCGCACCGTACCCGTCCGCCCCACGGGCTCTCGCACTGCACCGGGAAGCCTACGAGCAGGGCTGCCAGCAAATAAATCGCAGCTATACGGTTTAGTATCTACAATTATACGAAATTTGATCGCATTATACATAACCATTCTGTAATTTAGCTCTTGTTTTTTTTTAGAATTTTAGTTACCTACATAAATGGTCGAAAAGTCGAGACTCGACAGTAGCTCACTTTTTTAAAATTTTACTTAGCTAGATAAATGGTCGAAAAGTCGGGATTCGAGACTTTTTTTAGAATTTCAGTTATCCTACCCAGATAAATGCACGAAAACTCGAGACTGGACGGTAGCTCTTGTTTTTATTTTATTTTAGTTACCCTAGCTTTTAGACAGTTTGATTTCATCCCGTATGTTTTTGTATCGTATTATACGAAATGGTCATGGATACAATACACCATCCGATTATACATATTTTGTATCCAATTATACAATCTGGCAGCCCTGCCTACGAGTTGCGCCCGCGTCCAATCCCCCGCCCTTCCTCAGTGCCGAGTCGGCTTTCTTCCGGGGTAGGTGCGTGCGCGGGCGTGGCTCGTGCGCTTCCGCGATAGACATTGTTTAAACGGCCATTTTTATACGTAATTATATTTAATTATTATTAATATCGCGAGTGTCTCATTTCGAGTTCTTCCCTAACCCTGAGCCCGGTACTCACTACTCACATTGCACACTGGGAACAGATTACCTATTTGTTCCCCGATAAGTGGCAGCCCAACGTTCGGCCTACGAACATATTATTATAAAAAGTACATAAGTGTATGTGTATCGAACATTGTAACTGTGTTGTGTGTGTTGTGATCGTATCTGCAACGAAGATTCAGCTACGCGAACTACACCACGTGCGCTGGGAAGCGTGGAACGTTCGAGAGTTCGAGGCGCGCGCGGCGCGACAAGTCGAAACCTGTCGAAACACGTGCCGACAAAGAGGGACGATAAGTACACTTTTTTTTGTGATTGAAAGTTATATTGTGTTGCTATGGACGATGTATATTGGACATTCCGCCTAGTAAGTAGTAATAATTAAAGTGTTTGACCTCGGACTAGTTGTCGAACTTATGTTGTAGTGTACACAGTTATTGAACGGTTTTGTGTTTATATGTGATATAATTGGCGATATATCTTTAAATGAGCAATTCTTGTATATATATATAATTGGAATCTCGGAATCGGCTCCAACGATTTTCATAAAATTTAGTATATAGGGGGTTTCGGGGGCGATAAATCGATCTAGCTAGGAATCATTTTTAGAAAATGTCATTTGGAAGAAAAATAACAAAAATCAATTGAAAAATATGACTCTTCCTGACATCTATTGGCGAATATTGGCGAATAATACTATTTTTTGTGAGCAACTAATTGCTTTAACGACACAACAGCAGATGGCGTTGTTAAGTAACATTATTCATATTTCATCATTTTATTAGTAATTCGTACTTAAATATAATTTCCAAAAAACACAATTAAAAAAAAAAAACCGAGCAAAGCTCGGTCATCCAGGTACTGTGATATAATTGGCGATATAAAAGACAATTTTAACATTCTGTCATGGCTCCAACTACACGTCAGGGAGTTAGAGACAAGGGGGAGGACGAATCGTTATTATTCAACTGGCGCATATGCTTCGAGTCCAGTCACCAGCACCTTCATGTGTTTCACCGACGCCTACATTTATGCATGGCAATTTCGCCAAGTGTACGGCACGGTTAGACGGCGCCAAAGATAGCGACGTTGTAGCGTTTGTGGACGCTATAGAAATTTACAAGGAGTGTGTCAGCATAGAGGATAGTATTGCGCTGCGTGGACTACCCATGCTCCTCACCGGGTTTGCAGCAACTTGGTGGCAAGGTGGTAAAGCTTCGGTTGAGGGTTGGTCTGAGGCTATCAGCCTTTTGATACAGACATATGGGCCGCGTCTCCCACCTCATAAAATTTATAGAGAATTATTTTCTAAGGAACAAGGCGAAGATTGCACAGAAATTTTCGTGTGCAGGGCCAGGGCCCTAATTTCGCAGTTGCCTTCCGGTAGCCTTAGTACTGAAGTACAGCTTGATATGGTGTACGGGCTCCTAAATACAAGAATAAGAGAGAAGATTGCACGAAATTCCTTTAAGTCTTTTTCTGAATTACTATGCCAGGCGCGACGCTTAGAAGACTTATTTGATGAAGGTCGTTCCAGACTCCGTAAAGCTGAGAATGTGAAGGATGGCTTATCCACAACTATTGTAAAGAGTTCAGCCTCAACTTATTTAAGTGGCACTACGCCCAAAATTTCAAAGTCACGACCACTTTGTACATACTGTAAAAAGTATGGTCACGACAAAACAAACTGTTCTCGCCTGCGTGACCGTAATCAAGCTAAAGAAGAAGAAAGTAACGCATCGCTGCAGAAATCCACGCTGCTCATATGCTTTGGGTGCGGTGCCCCGGGCGTAATCCGCGGCAACTGTGCGACGTGTAAAGAGAGGAGCAGTTCAGACGCGCCGGCTTTCCATTGCGTGGCGGCACTATCGACGGCGCATCCGCCTCGCAGCAGACCTGTCATGCGTGTGGAGGTCTACGGAGAAATAGGAAAATTGCTAGTGGACACGGGTGCGAAACAATCTGTCGCGAGTGTTAGTTTATGTCAGTTTCTAAAGAAACGCAATCACAAGTTTGACAAAATGCATTATGACTTTAAGTTTGCTAACGGCGAGACGTATTATAATAGTATTGTTGACACGACATTAATTAATGTAACGGTGCAAGGAGTCGTGGTGCCGACGCATTTTGTCGTGTTGCCAGTTGCAACGGAATCATTACTTGGAATTAACTTTATAAGGGACGCTGGCTTGGTATTCGATTATGGTAGGGATCGTTGGTCGTTGCGTGATAGGCCTGGTACTTTTGTACTGGAGTACGAGAATGATGGGACTCATCTCGTCTGCGCCGCTGTGGACCTGTTGCGGGAGGATGAAGGGACGCTCTTGACAGCTCGTGAACGCGTACAGCTCTCGTCATTGCTGGAAGAAAATAAAGATATATTTGAGCCAGGGGGAGCTGCTACATCTTTTGCAATCCATAGGATTGATACCTGTGACCATCCTCCGATATCCGTCCCACCATACCGGGTCACACCTGCAAAAAAGGAAATGATGAAGAAAGAAATAGAGGTACAACAGGATATTCGCAAGTCAGCGGCAGATAGGCACCGGCGTCCTGCTCCGAATATAAGTGAAGGAGTTCTTGTTCTAGTGGATTCTCACATCATAAGTAAGGCTGGCAAAGGTTTTACTGCCAAGTTCGCACCGCGACGCAGTGGTCCATTCGTGGTGTCGGAGGTGATAAGTCCCACTTCTTTCGTTCTTCGTGATAGTGACGGTCATACCATCGGGAAATATCATGCTAGTTACCTAACACCCTATCAAGGGATTAGTAATATAGCTAAACGACCGCGTAGAGGCAGACCGGCCAGGTCACATCCGAGACGGGTTGGTGACCTGGAGGGGGAGGGTATAGCGCGCCTACAACACAAAGTGGCTCTCGCACCGTACCCGTCCGCCCCACGAGTTGCGCCCGCGTCCAATCCCCCGCCCTTCCTCAGTGCCGAGTCGGCTTTCTTCCGGGGTAGGCGCGTGCGCGGGCGTGGCTCGTGCGCTTCCGCGATAGACATTGTTTAAACGGCCATTTTTATACGTAATTATATTTGATTATTATTAATATCGCGAGTGTCTCATTTTGAGTTCTTCCCTAACCCTGAGCCCGGGCTCACATGCAGTGTGCAAACACTGGGAACAGATTACCTATTTATTCCCCGATAGGGATAAATATCCCTATAGAAGTTTAGATACGAGGTTTAGGCACGCGGTCGAGAATCTCGACGGTCGCGGGTTCAAACCCCAGGCACACAACTCTGACTTTTCGAAGTTATGTGTGTATTCGCAATGAATTATCACTTACTTTAACGGTGAAGGATAACATTGTGATGAAACCTGCACACCTAAAAGTTCTTAGGAATTTCTTAGGTGCATAGTCCGCCAACCCGCACTAGGCCAGCTTGGTGGACTAAGGCCTTAAACCCTCTCAGTTGTAGTGGAGGCCCGTGCCCAGCAGTGGGAGGTATATGGGCTGATGATGATGAAGATGGATGCAAAAATGCACATATGCCTAACCCTACTGGGATACAGTGTATTATGTAAATATGTTATTTCCAAAGGTTCGTGGGAAGGTATGAGTTCATGAGCCCAATGGTGGTCGTCCGAGACATCGAGCTGCTGAAGAAGATCACCGTCAAGGACTTTGAGCACTTTCTCGACCACCGCATTCTCATTAACGATGAGGTCGATCCGTTGTTTGGGAGAAATCTGTTTTCTTTAAAAGGTGAGAACTAGTCAGAAAAAAAATTACTTACACACTCAGACATGCGGCACCAAGTGTAAGGTAATAATAATAATAATAAATTAATACACCCAACAGTCACATACATAGTTCTGATCCCACACTAAGATACAAGTCTTGTGTCGTGGGTATCAGAAACTACGAGAGACTTTTCGGTCTCACATACACCCAGACCCGAAACAAATATTTGTGGGTCACACAAACATTTGTCTCGGTGCGGGGATCGAACCCGCGGCCCTCGTTTCGCAAGCTGGTGTCTAGCCATCTGCGCCACGGGGCTGTCAAGGTGTATTTCTGCCCCCACGTTTTGCCAATTGTATTTCAAATTCCACTTAATAGAGGCGGGGCCTATTGCTGTGCTATAGAACAAATTGTTTATCTGCTTCTGTCTTAATTTTGCAACAAATTAATTTATCCGCTGTTTAGTTAATATTTTGATGTAATTGTATAATACATGCATTAGCTCCGGGTGAAACTGGTTTGGTCACTACAACCTTCAATGCATATTTGTAGTTGATTATGACATTTTGTGCAGGTCAAGAATGGAAGGACATGCGCTCAACCCTCAGTCCAGCGTTCACCAGCTCCAAGATGAAACTGATGGTGCCGTTCATGGTCGAAGTTGGGGAGCAGATGATTCAAGCTCTGAAGAAAAAAATAGCTGATTCCAAAGGTTGGTCTTGGTATATTATTTGAAAATCCATTCACAAGTCCAAACAAAATTTGCGCAAATTGTCAAAAAAAATTAGTTTAGTGCTCGTTTTTGTAAATCTTACCAATTGTTAGTCTCGATGAAAAGTGTACTAGTAAATTTACAATATTTAAAATTGCTTTAAAACTTACAACATTAACTCTGCATATCATTATTTTTGCAGTTGGCTACATAGATATAGACTGCAAAGACCTGACGACACGTTACGCTAATGACGTCATCGCTTCGTGCGCTTTCGGACTCAAAGTCGACTCCATGACCGAAGAGAAAAATGAGTTCTACGCAATGGGAAAAGCTGCTTCCACCTTCAACTTTAGGCAGATGCTTAAGTTCTTCGCTTTCACATCTTTCCCTAGGATCATGAAGGTCAGTAAAATATCACATTTAAAGAAGAAATTTTGCTATTTTTAAAATGTGTTGGATCCATTTGATCATGACAAAAGAAGGTGTCTTGTCATAGCTTCTACGTGTTGTTTCCCAGAACCGTCCAGCCTATATGTGTCGAGTTTTGATAATCATAATAGTTTGAAGCTCTGTTTAGATTTCACTAACATTTAATATCCGATGCGGCCATAAAACGACATAAGTATCTTCAGCCGCAGTTCAACATCTCATAAAACTTAAAAAAGGAACCTAGTAGCTAGGTAGCTACTGCCAAAATTTATATCAATAAATAACCAATACCCCTACTGATTTGAATTCAATAACATCAACAGAAAATTCACTAACGCAAAATATTCACGGATCTAAAATTACATAAAATAAGAAAAAAACTCTTGAAAAGTAATACACGAGGATTTATGTTTCAAGCAATTTTAATGTGGATAACCTTTTTTTACGATTTCCGAGCATACCTAATATCAAATTAATTAAGGACACAAAAACTCACAAATTCCTAAAGATCCGTATATATATATAATACGCCATGATTGAAATGACTACTTATGATTGATCTATTGTGGATCCAAAAAAAATGTATGCCGAGGTCAACTATTTCATTTCAAATATATTCTGTTCGTTAAATTGCTGTCATGTGCTCCAGTCGTAAACGTACATACATACATAAACTCACGCCTGTATTCCCCGAAGGGGTAGGCAGAGGTGCATTTCTGCACCCACATTTCGCCAGGTATGTATTATTCCCACGTAATAGGTGGCGAGCCTATTGCCGTTTTTCGGGCACAATTCCAGACTCAGAATTTCCTAATGGAAAAACCCAATAACACTTTGCCCGACCCGGGAATCGAACCCAGGACCTCTAGATCGCTCGGCACATACTTATACCGCGAGACCACGAGGCAGTCACGTCGTAAACGTGTTTAAATAACAAATGATTGAAGCCAACTGACTATATTTTTCATCGTTTGTCTTCATTCGGAAATGTAATGTTATTGAATGTCATGCTTTTTTTGCTACATCACTTAAATTACAACCGATTTGTGATAACTACATGCAAATATTTACTTTTAAAAATCATTATCATCATCCGCCCATATATGTCCCACTGCTGGGCATGGGCCTGCTCGACAACTGAGAGCGTTAAGGCCTTAGTCCACCACGCTGGCCTAGTGTGGGTTGGCGGACTACACACCTAAGAAATTCCTAAGAACTTTTGGGTGGGCAGGTTTCCTCACGATGTTTTTCTTCACAGTTAAAGTACGTGATAATTCACTGTGAATACCCGCGACCGGCGGGATTCTCCACCGCGTGCTTTAACCTCGAGACCAACACGACATACAAAATACTTTATAATAAAATCATTTGATAAATATTTCGTCAAGTACAGTTTCGTCTCTCCGGTAAGTATGGACTCCTGATCAAACATCTCTTCATTTTACAGGTTTTGAAGGTGACACTCTTTACAGAAGAAACAACAAGCTTTTTCAGGCACCTCGTGATGAATACAATGAATGATAGGGAGGTCAGACAAATAATGAGACCCGACATGATAAACATTCTCATGGAAGCTAAGAAAGGTGAGATAAGGTCAATGATAAAAATAATTATAATTTAATTTGTTAACATACCTAAAATGCAAGTCACAAAACGTCTATATGCCGATCGCTTCTAAAAAGTCGCACTAGAAATCCTTGAAGAAGAAACATTTTTATATGAGTGTGTGATCGTTTTCTAATTGATAGCCCCGTGGCGCAGTTGGCTAGACACCAGCTTGCGAAACGAGAGGCCGCGGGTTCGATCCCCGCACCGAGACAAATGTATGTGTGATCCACAAGTATTTGTTTCGGGTCTGGGTGTTTGTGAGACCGAAAAGTCTCTCGTAGTTTCTGATACCCACGACACAGGACTTGTATCCTAGTGTGGGGTCAGGACTATGTATGTGACTGTTGGGTGTATTTGTATTTGTAATTAATCTGTAAATGATGAAAAAAACAAATAACTTGGTACATATATAACAAATAATTAAATCAAAAGAAAAGAGAAAAACTATGGAGTATGAAAGTTAACGGATACACAGGTGAGGGAAAGCCAAAGAATGAAGATGAAAGTTTGTATAGAAAAAATGTATGAAAGGAAAAGTAATTACGATATGTTAGGCATGTAGGAATCATCATCATCATCATCAGCCCATATACGTCCCACTGCTGGGCACGGGCCTCCTCTACAACTGAGAGGGTTTAGGCCTTAGTCCACCACGCTGGCCTAGTGCGGGTTGGCATGTAGGAATGGAGAAAAAAAATGGCGATAAGGCAGGAGAATGGCGATTTTTTTTTACCAATCCTATAAAAATGATAAATTTGAAAGATTACAGTAATGTTTGATATTCTACAGGAAAACTTACACACGAAGAAAAGAATACGAAAGACGTTGATGCTGGATTCGCAACTGTAGAAGAATCTAATATTGGCAAAAAGGAAGTTAACAGAGGTAAGTTAAAAGTAACTTTTATTTGCAAACAATGCTAGGTTGTAGCTGTTTACATTTTCGTATTAAAACAAATTATTTATCAAGTTGAAATAGATTTCCCAAGATATAGGAGGTGACATCGAGGACTGTATGGTATCTCCTCTTTTTCAAATTTGCTTTATTCTCGATCACCTTAACAGCATTTTGTATGCTAGCAAGGCCTGTCACAGGCGTTTTACCGATTTCTGTCAGCTTCACAAATCTTATATCTTTAAATGAGCAATTCTTGTATATATATAATTGGAATCTCGGAATCGGCTCCAACGATTTTCATAAAATTTAGTATATAGGGGGTTTCGGGGGCGATAAATCGATCTAGCTAGGAATCAATTTTAGAAAATGTCATTTGGAAGAAAAATAACAAAAAGGAAGGAGGCGTTTGAGTAGACTCTTCCTGACATCTATTGGCGAATTGGCGAATAATAATACTATTTTTTGTGAGCAACCAATTGCTTTAACGACACAACAGCAGATGGCGTTGTTAAGTAACATTATTCATATTTCATCATTTTATTAGTAATTCGTACTTAAATATAATTTCCAAAAAACACAATTAAAAAAAAAAAACCGAGCAAAGCTCGGTCATCCAGGTACTATATTATTATTTATGCATGATTCCATTACCTACGTCCGAAGCTATATTATTGTAAATATACGAGGATATATCTTCTATTTAAGCTGTATTGAAATAATTTGTTTAACATATTGTTATGAGTTTATTTAAATCTGCAGTCATCAGACATGTTGACCTTGGTCGCCGCAACCGGTGTCAGGTCACAAGTAATCAATACTAATGCCTCAATTACGTCCTTAATATTAAAAAATATATGTATTTTTGATATAACAATGAATAGAAAATTGGTTTGAACAATGTTTCTTTGCATATAGATTAGTAGATTAGATTTTTTATACTACAATGTTACAAAAATATTAATCTACGGTTTTTTACTTTCATTCATTGTTAATCTCCATATTGCTTGTTTAATATATTTGCACTTTATTGTGTTATATTCAAAGTTATATCCTCCATTATTCTTTTCCCGCAGAATTGGTTCTTGATTTCAAGAATTCGTCTTCTCGAATACATATTTATTCCCTAAGAATATTTAAATTCAGCACCCATGTGACGTACTGAAACCACTAGAAAAACGTGATTTTAAAATTTAGTTTCCGATAACAATATTGTCTTCTTTTTATTTCTGCCTCGTGGTTTCGCGGTACAAGTATGTGCCGTGCGATCTAGAGGTCCTGGGTTCGATTCCCGGGTCGGGCAAAGTGTTATTGAGTTTTTCCATTAGGAAATTCTCAGTAACAGCACGGAGTCTGGAAATGTGCCCAAAAAACGGCAATAGGCTCGCCCCCTATTACGTGGGACTGATACATACCAGGCGAAATGTGGGTGCAGAAATGCACCTTTGCCTACCCCTTCGGGGAATGCAGGCGTGAGTTTATGTATGTATATGTTATTTCTTAGAGTGGAGTGACGACGACCTTATCGCCCAAGCAATCCTATTCTTCATCGCTGGCTTCGAGACTGTGTCGTCTGCGATGTCTTTCCTTCTCCACGAGATAGCAGTGAACCCTGACGTGCAAGAGAAGCTGTACCAGGAGATCATGGAGAACGAGGCGAAAAACGGAGGGAAATTTGACTACAACTCCATACAACACATGGCTTACATGGATATGGTGGTCTCAGGTGTGAGAAATTGATTTTTATTCTTCTTATCAAAATAAAAGGCTTTCATGAAATAAATGAGTGATTGCACCTAGCATCACATATCAGGGCCCAACAAAAAAAATGCAAATGTCTTCTAATGCTCGCCGCCTTCTGTATGCACCATTACATTTTTAATGATCATTATAGTGTTGCTATTAGTTGAAAATATTCACGATAAAGAGGGAGGGATTTATGAATTCAAAAACTTGATAAAATGGATCATACAAAAAAACAGGCATAGGCCATCGAAAAAAATAGACGTCTTTTGTTTTGGAGCTTAGCTTCTAGTTGACGGCACCACGAAGCTTGTCAAAACAAGCATGTTCCCTTAGATTGATGATTATTGTCAATACATAATTATGTGTTGATCCTATGTAATCACATTCATGACTAACCGAGTATAATTTATAAGAAAAACAACGGAAAATGCAAGTCATATCAAATTATAATTTAATTCATTCAATTATTTGTTACTATGCATGTTATTATGTTAATTATCAGAAAACAAAGTCTAAACGAACTGGTAGTTATATAAAAATTAATTCTAAGATTTTAAATAATATATGCAGAAAAACATCACTCAAAATTTTAATACACTTACAACTCCTTCTTTGTTTTTAAAAGGAAGTTAAATATTTAATACATACATACATAATCTCACGCCTGTATTCCGCGAAGGGGTAGGCAGAGGTGCATTTCTGCACCCACATTTCGCCAGGTATGTATCAGTCCCACGTAATAGGGGGCGAGCCTATTGCCGTTTTTCGGGCACAATTCCAGACTCCGTGCTGCTACTGAGAATTTCCTAATGGAAAAACTCAATAACACTTTGCCCGACCCGGGAATCGAACCCAGGACCTCTAGATCGCACTTCACATGCTTGTGCCGCGAGACCACGAGGCAGTTAAATATTTAATATAAATATGTAGGTTACCTATATAGCAGCGATTGTTTGTTGACCTGTTATGTAGAATTGACTGTTATTAGCTAGTTAATTTTAATTTTGATTGCCTTTCTTGTGCAAAGAAGGAAATAGTTGGTTAGAAACAAAGTTTTAAAAAACTAAAAAAGACAGTCGTACCCATACATGCACGAAGAGGATAATGTCAGTTGAGGAAGCAAAAGAGGTGTGTTTAGATCGTAGCTTCTGGCTCTGTATACTCTTTTTTAGGTATATATGTAAGTACATATGTATGTATGTGTACCTATCTATAATCGTAGAATGCAGCGTTATTGCAATATCAATCGGCATGAAATAATTGGCTATATCCGTCACCAGTTAATGGGACTTTGCCGTTCTGTTCGAAGTAAGTTCATATCATGTTTTCTTTACAGAGGTACTGAGGCTGTGGCCGCCAGCGGTCGCGCTGGACAGAATCTGCATCAAGGACTACAACATGGGAAAACCTAATGAAAAAGCCGAGAAAGATTTTATTGTAAGTGTTTAAAATATTAGTGATTTCGACACTAAACTTTCTTTCATACATTTTATTTAAGACTGTGTATGCTCCACATCTCTTAAATTCTCTTAAAATTACCCTTTGTGTGCTGACAGGGATCAAATATACAATAACAATCTGGGGGCACGGCAGTAGTTTAAGAATTATAACTAGTCAAACATCGTAATTTTGTCACTCACTGACTCACTGGCCGATCATCAAAACTCTAAAGCACTTTTATCAGACATAGAAGCTTCAAATTTAGGACACAATTAGTATTTAGTATATAAATTAAGGAAAAACTAAAATATTTTGCAATTTCGGTCTAGTTTTCCAGATACACAAACTGCATAAATAAATTTGTAATCCCATATAAATATATAGGATTACAAAGTTACACTTGCAGTGAATTAATCTGTGTACCTGTATTTGTATAAGATAATTGAATAATAGGTGTTGATACATAAGTAGGTTTAGGCGTGCGGTCGAGATTCGCGGCGGTCGCAGGTTCAAACCCTACCCTACAAGGCACACTCCTCTGACTTTTCGAACTTGGCATTCGCATGAAAACACAATGTATGTCACTTTTAGTGCGATTGCCAAGTCTCACTATTTTATTTAAAACATAAAATATTTTTAATATTGATATGGTCACTATAAGATGTTGTCTGGTAAGTTAGTGCATAATAACTTAAGACAGAGGGTTCCTTAAACGGGGACTGAATAAATTCATCGAC
Organism: Hemaris fuciformis; assembly: GCA_907164795.1. Classification (NCBI taxonomy): domain Eukaryota; kingdom Metazoa; phylum Arthropoda; class Insecta; order Lepidoptera; family Sphingidae; genus Hemaris; species Hemaris fuciformis. The sequence continues at coordinate 534,917 of OU015440.1, read as the reverse complement.
TTGGTATCACATGAACTCTGGAGCCTTTAAGAGTAGAGTGAACAGGTTTCTTTTGGATGGGCGTGTACCACCCTAGTCTTCATCTACACTTTCCATCAGGTGAGACAAACGCCTATTCCATTTAACTATAAAAAAAAACCTGGATCTCACAACTTTTTACAGTAGAACTAAGTTGCGAGGCTTGGTAGTTTTTACAAGTTTTGTTTTTTATGGCATAAATTATTTTAAAACTGTTGTTACACCCAAAAAACAGGCTTTTCGTAGATCGTCATCAAAAATAAATCGAGTGGGTTGACTATAAATTAGTTTCACACGTAGGCAAAATTATGTTCACTAATGAATGATCGTAATAATCAATTTATTTCACTTTTCAGCGTGTCCACACAAAACAAAGTGTGTCCACGTATTGTGAAAATTGCTTTCCCTTCAGTTGGTAATAATCGGCTCTAGAATGTTTTTAACACTGTCATAAAATTGCAGCTTCGCAAAGGCACGGGTGTCGGCATCCCAGTATGGGGCTTCCACAGAGACCCCCATTACTTCCCGAATCCAGAAAAATTCGACCCGGAACGCTTCTCCGAAGAAAACAAACACAACATCAAGCCGTTCACTTATCTACCGTTCGGATTGGGACCTAGAAATTGTATCGGTAAGAGTTAGAAAACAGAGTAGAGAAAACCAAATTCAATATAGACAATATCTTCAACTTATAAAATCAATTAGGAGAACTCATAGATATGTATATGTATGTATATGTGGTCAGCAGTGGAAGTATCCATAGAAGCCCAAAAGCCCAGCTTGCCTTACAAATTCCGAATAATAAACTTTAAACTTTACATCTTTATTTAACGCAAGCAATTTGACATATAAATGAGAATATTCTGACCCCACAATAAACAATTATAAACTAGACATTACACAATTAACGTGTAACGCTTTTGGGCTTCTATGGAAGTACCTTCACTGGTGGTCAGTTGAGAGAAGGGATCCTCTGCGCCCCCATATTTTAATGTGGATTCATGATATAAGAAACCCACTTGCTTGATAGATAAGACAAAGAACACTTAAAGCAAAATATGATTAAGTAGGGATTTCTCTTGCTACGGATGTTTAATCCTTAAAACATACTTTTAAAGCCAAAACCAAACTATTCCCACTGTTCAATAATTCCGATATTTTTTTACAGGATCAAGATTCGCTCTTTGCGAAGTAAAAGTCATGGCGTACCAGCTCCTGCAGCATATGGAGGTGTCTCCAGGCGAGAAGACCTGTATACCAGCCAAGCTGAGCAAAGATACTTTCAATATAAGAATCGAGGGGGGTCATTGGATCAGATTAAGGGTTAGACAGTAATATTAAATGATTAAATGATTTTGAATCCTAAAATTTGGCAGACGTATTATGTAGTGTCATTTTAATATTAATTGCAACAAAGACAGACTTTTTAAAAATATTCCATATTGTATTTTAATTTGTTACTAGATTTTATCAATTATTGTCTCTGAAAAAAGTTATATTTGAAAATATTGGGTTTTATACAGGATGTATTCAGACCGTGGTCGGAAACCAAGGCAGGTAATAGCTAAGATCATTACAAAACCTCTGTTGTTAAAAAAATCATACATTTTATAATATAAAATACATTTTGTACCTATGGTTGTTAGAAAAACTTCAATTTTTTTTATTTTTTGTCGAGATTTCTTTTAACACTCCTGGTGGTTTGTAATCACCTTAGCTATTACCTGCCTTAGTTTCCGATCACGGTCTCAATACACCCTGTATTTTTAAGACTGTAATGATGCGGTTTTAAGGAACAATTCTAGGTTAAGTGTGATATTTAGATAAGTTTTTACATGGCTATTATATTAATGATATTTTTTGTAAGATAAAAGTATTTTAAAACTATAAGATTTTATACGAAAATGTGATATTTAATTGAATTATATTATTTTTTGTAACAATTCTTTTATTTACCCTGATTTACTTGTTTTAACTTTTATATTATTTCTATGAGTAAGAAAATAGTTTTTATATGTCAAATTATACGATACTGACGGTCTTGTGGTCTCGCGGCCCAAGTGTGTGCGAGTGATGTAGAGGCACCTAGTATACGTAAAGGCATCTAGTAACAAAATTTGTTCACACGTTGCAAATTGATTACATATAAATTTCTTACGTATAAACTTCTAGAAGTCGTGATGGCCTCGAGGTCTAGGCACGCGGTCGAGAATCTCGACGGTCGTAGGTTCGAACCCCAGGCACACACCTCTGACTTTTCGAAGTTATGTGTGTATTCACAATGAATTATCACGTACTTTAACGGTGAAGGAAAACATCGTGATGAAACCTGCACACCTAAAAGTTCTTAGGAATTTCTTAGGTGTGTAGTCCGCTAACCCACACTAGGCCAGCGTGGCGGACTAAGACCTAAACCCTCTCAGTTGTAGAGGAGGCCCGTGCTCAGCAGTGGGACGTATATGGGCGGATGATGATGATGAAATTTCTTACGCCAATATTTCATAATTACACGTTATGGGGGGCGAGTCTATTGCCATATATTAATCCCATTTCCAAACGCTGTGCTGTTACTGTGAAATCTACATATCAGAAAACTAAAAAAACAAAAATCGGCTGAAGCAACAAGACGTTCTTTACAATATTTTAATAAAGTACTTTATGAATTTTGATATAATTAAGTTCGAAGTTTATCAGTTGAAGAAAAAAATCCTTGAGCAAATAATCATATTGTTATAGATAACTGAAGTTTTGGTATAATATGTATACAGAAGATTACGTCGGGCACTCTATGCGGTCTCCTAAAACAGTTAACACGTATTATAAGACTTTTTAAACATAGTATATTGTGTTAGCATAGTGTTATTGTTATATTGTGTACCAAGGAGGTTAAAGAAGGTAGGATTTTTTTTGCAGTGAAATCTTATAGGGGGCGAGCCTATTGCCATTTCCCGGGCACATTTCCAGACTCCATGCTGTTACTGAGAATTTCCTAATGGAAAAACCCAATAACACTGCCCAAACCGGGAATCGAACCCAGTACCTCTAGATCGCACGGCACATACTTGTACCGCGAAACCACGAAGCAGTATAAAACATTACATAATAACATCATTTTTAAGAGTCCGGCGCTTATCCGAGGTCAACACTATTTAGGAGGCACTACTAAGGTAGTCGTTAGTTACATTTTCAAGAAGGACATCAAGCATCATCAGTAACATAGACTTGTGTATAGGGATGATCGATGTTGGAAAAACATCGATGTTGACATCGATGTTAACATCGAACCAGAAGAATCGATGTACGACAAACATCGATTGCAAAACATCGATGTCATAAACATCGATATTTTTGGTAGGGATGTCGGAAATGCAATAAAGTACCGATATTTTTTGAAAATATCTATCAATATTGATATTTTTACTAAAAATATCGATATATCGGTATAATTTGTGTACGTACTCAAGAATACGCGCGCGTTGTCGACAAAAAAAATGACTAATGTTAAATGTTACAAAGAAAAATGTTAAAAAAGGTTTTTTTTTATTCTTTGAGAAATGCAAAGAAATAACTATTTGTATGGTTTGTCTTGCGAACACTAGATGGCGCCCTAAAGAATAATTGACGTTTCGTCGTTTCGATGTTTTATTCTTATAACATCGATATATCGATGATATCGAAGTCAAAACATCGATGTATTTCAGCTAAACAACAATGAACAAAAATGTTTATTCAACATCGATGAATATCGATCATCCCTACTTGTGTAAGTCAGCAGAAGCTACAAGCGTCTATTTGTAACACATATAGAACAAGAAGTGGTGGCCTCGAGGTTAAGGCGCATGGTCGAGTCAAAACTAGGCGGACGCAGGTTCAAACCCCAGGCACACCTCTGACTTTTCGAAGTTATGTGTGTATTCATAATGAATTATCATCATCAGCCCAACTACGTCCCACTGCTGGGCACAGGCCTCCTCTACAACTGAGAGGGTTTAGGCCTTAGTCCCCCACGCTGGCCTAGTGCGGGTTGGCGGACTACACACCAACACACACAGGCACACACCTCTGACTTTTCGAAGTTATGTGTGTATTCTCAATGAATTATCACTTGCTTTAACGGTGAAGGAAAACATCGTGATAAAACCTGCACACCTAAAAAGTTCTTAGGAATTTCTTAGGTGTGTAGTCCGCCAACCCGCACTAGGCCAGCGTGGTGGACTAAGGCTTAAACCGTCTCAGTTGTAGAGGAGGCCCGTGGCCAGCTGTGTGACGTATTTGGGCTGATGATGATGAAATAAAATGTGTCAATCTTTGAGCGAAAAGGCTGCTTACTCTAAGTTAAACCAAGCCTTGCGTCAATCAGCTCTCTTAACGTTAAATGCGCAGTAAATACATACATATGTATCTATAGTACGTATGAATAAGTATCTTTAGTATCTTAAAGTGCTTCTATATAAGTATTGTATAAATATTTATATTCAAGTTCCCGACACATTAATACACGTATGTTTGTACAGTGAACACGCTTTTTGTAATCAAGTTGTTAAAACGTGATAATTTGTGTTTTGTGTTTTTAGAATTGATAAGGTAATTTTTTATGCGCACTGTCAATAAGAATAATATAGTGATGACTCAATATTAACAACAATAAAACTTTATTATATTTAGCAACCATTTTGAAAAATGTAAAAATATTTATTTAGGATTTTAGTGTTGCGTCGTTAGACCCGGGGCTTATACATATGTGCAATAAGTCGTGATGGCCTCGAGGTTTAAGCATGCGGTCGCGAATTCAAATCCCAGGCACACAACTCTGACTTTTCGAAGTTATGTGTGTATTCACAATGAATTATCATTTACTTTAACGGTAAAGGAAAACATCGCGAGAAAACCTTCACACCTAAAAAAGTTCTTAGTAATTTCTTAGGTGCGTAGTCCGCCAACCACTAGGCCAGCGTGGTGGAATAAGGCCTAACTCAGTTGTAGACGAGGCCAGTGCCCAGCAGTGCGACGAATATAGGCTGATGATGTAGTCTGTGTGCTTTATGTTATTATGCTGAACTCAGGCCTATACTATTGCTGTGTGGCTAGACTTGCCTATACTCATCTTTCGCGTCTTATTTTCCAGCAATGTTACTCATAATATGGACGCTGGTGGTCGTGGTAGCGGTCACGCTGTACCTGAAGCAAACGTACTCTGTATTCAGCAAGTACGGAGTGAAGCAGCTCACCCCCGTCCCACTGCTGGGCAACATGGCGCGCATCACGTTGAAGCAGGAACATCTGGCTGAACATTTCGAGAGACTCTACAAAGCCTTTCCAAATGAGAGGTGAGAAATTTTAAATTTAAATACACCCAACAGTCACATACATAGTTCTGACCCCACATTAAGGTACGAGTCTTGTGTCGTGGGTATCAGAAACTACGAGAGACTTTTCGGTCTCACAAACACCCAGACCCGAAACAAATACTTGTGGATCACACATACATTTGTCTCGGTGCGGGGATCGAACCCGCGGCCTCTCGTTTCGCAAGCTGGTGTCTAACCAACTGCGCCACGGAGCTTTCATAATATTTTGGATTGTAATATTAAACAAAAAGATTTAAGAATAGAGTCCCAATACCGGAAAGAGGAGGTTTGGACGTCCATCCGCGAAATGGATTGACAATCTTATAGAAACCGTGAAAAAGCAATTCTTATCGGTCCACTTATTAACATGTTGATCTAGTCGATGAAATGAATTTGATTTAGTAATTATGTCGTCCAATTGTCAATTGTCACGGCATCTAGAAATGTGCTCAAAAACAGCTGAAGGCTTACGTGGGACTGAAAAAAACTGGCGAAACGTGGTTGCAGGAATGCACCTCTGCTAACTTCTGGGCAACAGGCGTCATATACTTATATCAATTGTAGTGACAAAATCTTGGGGAAAATTAGTTACCTACGCACTATATGTATTTATGATTATTTGATAACCCCGTGGCATAGTTGGCTAGACACCAGCTTGCGAAACGAGAGGCCGCGGGTTTGATCCCCGCACCGAGACAAATGTTAATGTGATCCACAAAAATTTGATTCGGGTCTGAGTGTTTGTGAGGCCGAAAAGTCTCTCGCAGTTTCTGATACTCACGACACAAGACTCGTATCTTAATGTGGGATCAGAACTATTTATGTGACTGTTGGGTGTATATATTTATTTATTTGTCTCTGCTAACTTCTCGGCCACAGGCGTCATATCTGTCAATTGAAGTGACAAGATCTTGGGGATAAGAGGAGCTGGCAATGTGTATACTTTTGTTACTTACTACCCACTTCGTAATTTCCAAGCTTTTGGCGTTATGACACAAAACTTCATATGTTTCTCTACCGTTCTTTTTTATATCTCTGTCACTACTTAAGTGACAATTGCGCAGTGTTTGTGTGTTTATAGTGAGGTATGGAACGTAGATGGTAATATTTATATATCATCATCATCATCAGCCCATATACGTCCCACTGCTGGGCACGGGCCTCCTCTACCATTGAGAGGGTTTAGGCCTTAGTCCACCACGCTGGCCTAGTGCGGGTTGGCGGACTACACACCTAAGAAATTCCTAAGAAGTTTTAGGTGTGCAGGTTTCATCACGATGTTTTCCTTCACCGTTAAAATACGTGATTATTCATTGTGAATACACACATAACTTCGAAAAGTCAGAGGTGTGTGCCTGGGGTTTGAACCCGCGACCGTCGAGATTCTCGACCGCGTGCCTAAACCTCGAGGCCATCACGACTTCATACTTATATTTATATATAGCGGGTAGAAAAATAAAGTTCAGTTGTGTCGCAGACTCGGTCTTATTATTTGCGCTCTGCATTAAATCACCTTTAAATCCTACTGGCGACGAGAAAACCAAATTATAAACATTATAATTGTTACATAGTGTCACTACAAGTAATTTAAAACAAAATGCCTATCGGAAAAATCGAACAATTTGACCTCGCTAGTAAAAAGTGGTCGGCGTAGGTGAGACGTGTTGAACAGTATTATGGCGGTTAATCAAATCAAAAGTGAACACGAAGTTGCTACGTTAGTGGTGTTAGTTGGTGAATACACGTATGACTTAATGTGCGATTTATGCGCGCCGGATAACCCCGAAACCAAAACCTTCAGGGATCTGGTGAAGATAGTCGGCGACCATCTCGAGCCAAAGCGTTCGGAAATTGCCGAAAGACATGTATTTCGTCAGAGGCGTCAGAATATTGGCGAAAATCTGGCCCAATATTTACAAGCATTGAAGCACTTGGCGAGTACATGTGAATTTAAAACTTCTCTGGAGGATAATTTAAGGGATCAATTTGTATCTGGATTAGTAAGCGAGGAAATGAGGTCTCGACTTTTTGCTGAGCCGAAATTGACCTATAAGAAAGCGATCGAATTGGCATTGGCGTTGGAGGCAGCAGATCGGCATGCACAAGCGAGCGGTTCGGGCTACGCGCGGGATAAAGCGGCGGAGGCGGAGGCGGCGCTGGCGGCCGGCGGCGCGCGCGCCGAGCCCGTGCACCGAGTAGCCGCCGCTCAGCCCGCCGCTGCCGCGCGGCCATGTTGGCGTTGCGGTCGAGCTCATCGTCCGGATGTGTGTCGTTTTAAAAACTATTCATGTGATGTGTGCGGCATAAAAGGCCACATTAAAGTGATGTGCTGGGGTTCTGGGCAGGAAATGTGGCGTAAGAACACCCGCAGTGGGCATAATTATATTGACAGTGATGATGAATCGGAGTGCAATTTTTATAATCTTAATGTTTGCGGTAGCAATGATCGACCGTTTCAAGTGTTAGCACAGGTTAACGGATGCAAAATTACTACGGTAGTAATACATTTATGTCTGGGTAATGAAACCATACCCAGACTACCTAACCCAATGCAGTTCGTTCAGTTGCAGAAGTAATTTTTTAAGACATATTACACAAAACTGCCGAATCTATTGTGAAAACTGCAGAAAGGAGCAAAGAAACCTTTACGGTAGGCTTTATTGACCTGTAAGTGGGGATTCGATGGCACATCTGGTCATATTAGGTAGAAACAGAAATTTTATTTAAAAAAAGTTATTTTAACTGCTTTAGTTCCGATTCGATGAAATACAACACATAAACTCACATAAAGAGTAACTCAATTAATAAATGATTTCGAAAGCAATTTATTAATATTCATATCAAAAATTAGATCAATAAATAGACATAAAAAAAAATTTAGACCCTAATTTAAGGCAATTTTTGGTTAAAGTATAAAAAAAAATATTCAGTTTAAATTATCAAATTTATTGAAATTACCAAAAGTTTACCGAAAGTTAGAATTATGATAAAATGTTCTATGAAGTCGCGACACTGTGCCACGTGAAAAAACAAGGATATAGGTAATGTAAATAATAAATAAATAAATAAAATAAAAAGCCTTTTATTTCTAGCTAGAAGGTAGTAAACAGTAAATAAAAATTAAAAGTAACATAAAAATATCTTAAAAAATAAAAATTAAATATAAAAAGTGATTTAAAACTAGAAGTAACTTAAAAATAAAAAGTAAAATAAAAAAGTAACTTAAAAATAAAAAATAAAAAGTAACTTCAAAACAGAATATGGATATGGAAAGTAACTACAATTATCTGTGTTTATTCTTCTGCTAGAACCCCTCTGCAGGTGAAGGCCTCCTCCAAGGCTGTCCAGTCTTCTCTAGATTTGGCTAGTTCAAACCAATCCACACCGGCGACTTTAACTACGTCATCTTCCCATCGTGCGCAGGGTCTTCCTCTTCTCCTCTTACCGAGTGGACCTTTCCATGTTGTAACTCTTTTGGTCCATCTCTGGTCTTGCAAGCGTGCTACATGTCCAGCCCATTTCCACTTTAGAGTCAGCGCTTGTACCAGTCCATCTTTGGCCTTAGTTGATTCTCTGATTTGTGTGTGACGTATTTTTTGGATTTTTTTGATGTTCAGCATGCTACGCTCCATTCCGCGTTGACATGTTACTATTATGTTTCTAACGTTATTGCTGAATTTCCACGTTTGGCAGGCATAAGTTAAGCAGGGCAAGAGGCAAGAGTTCATAACCTTTGATTTTATGTATATTGGTAAGTTGCCTTTGAATATATCTCTTAAGCTCCAGTACCTATTCCAAGTTAATTGTGACCTTCGTCCGACTTCTCGTTCGTTATTTTCGCGAGTGAAGCTGATTTGCTTACCTAGGTACAAGTATTGGTCTGTATATGTCAGAGGTACGCTGCCGACTGATATTGTTCTCTTAACGCTATTTGTCATCAGCATGGTTTTGCATAGATTCATTTCTAAGCCTACTTTATTACTACTTATGTTTAAGGAATCTATCATGGATTGGAGATCTTTCCCAGATTGTGATATAAGGACTAGATCATCCGCAAATCGTAGGTGGTTTAGGCACTTCGTTCCAATCTTTATGCCGTATATACTCCAGTCTAATTGACCTATTACGGACTCTAGTGTAGCTATAAATAGCTTTGGGGATATCGGATCTCCTTGTCTCACACCTCTTTTCACAGAGAACCACGGCCCGATTTTATCTAGTTTCACTCTACTTCTGCTATTTCTGTAGATATTCTTGAGTACTTGTATATATTCTTTTTCTACGTTCTGTATTCTTAATGTTTCCCATATACTATCATGTAACAAGGTATCAAATGCTTTTTGATAATCTATGAATGCCAAGTAGAGTGGACTTCTCATTTCTTGAAATTTTTCAATGAGAAGTTCCAGTGTGTGTATGTGGTCTACAGTCGAGAATCCCTTTCTAAAGCCGGCTTGTTCTACCGGTTGTCTCGCATCAAGTGTGGTACTTATTCTGTGATTTATTATAGAAGAGAATAATTTGTAGACGCATGGAAGAAGACTTATCGGCCTGTAGTTCGCGATATCTTTGGAGTCACCTTTTTTGTAGATTAGGATTATATTAGACTCAGACCACTGGGTAGGTGTCTCTCCTGTTTTCAAAACGAGATTAAACAGGTTTGTCAATGGTTTCGCGAGCTCTTCTGATGCAATTCTTAAGGTGTCATTGGTGATTTTGTCTGGCCCAGGACTTTTTTCCGTTTTTAGGTTTTTAAGTGCCATTATGACTTCATTTATTTCGATTCTGGGAACCATTGTGCATTCATTTTCCTTGCCAGTATGGAAGACTATTGCGTTATTTATATCTTGTGGGTGTTGAACGCTGTATAGATTTTTATAAAAATCTGTTGCTACTGTAATGATTTCACTTCGGTTGTTTAGTACTGTTTCATTTCGTTTTAATCCGTCTATCCATGTTTTGTGCGTTCGCAGTTCTTTATATGCTTTCCTTGTGCTTCCTGTTGTGTTTATGTGTTTTTCTATGATACTTTGTCTGTGTTTAGCGTAGTCTAACTTTATATATTTGCTTGTAAGTTTATAAAGAGCACGAAGCTCGTTTTTTGTCGCTCGACTTTTATGTTTGATTCTTTGTATTTCTTGTTTCCTCCTTATAAGTTTCAAGGTGCGTTCTGATAAGATTTTATTTGTTTCTTTGTTAGCGACTCGTGCATATTTTAGACTTTGTGTTATTGAGTTTATTATGTTGTCGTAGTAGTATTGAACCGACGTATTCTCGTCTATTTCTGGTAAACCTTCGGTTATATTTTTGTTCATGGCGTCTTGAAATTTTGTAATTTCTTCTTCACAGTTTAGGTTTTTGAATTGATAAGTGTTGTATTTCCTTCTGGTCTTTGTAGTCACTGCCAGTGTGATTGTTGCTCTAACTGCCCTGTGGTCAGACGGGTAGTTTATATTCATTACTTCAACATTTTCGAACATCTTTGCCCGGTTAGATAATATAAAGTCAATTTCGTTTTTATGTTTTCCATCTGGTGTTCTCCAGGTCCATTTATTTCTAGGTTTTTTCTTGAAGAATGTATTTAAAATCGATAGTTTGTTTTGTATAGCGAAGTTTACCAATTTTTGTCCTCTTTCGTTCCTTACACCGTATCCATTTTGTTTCATTATTAAATATTCTTCTTTTTTAGGTGTTCCTATTTTCGCGTTTAAGTCGCCCATTAGTATAAAGTCTTTATGAGCCAACTCTAATGCTTTCTCTACAGTTTCGTAAAATTTGTTAATAACCTCTTCATTTGCATTTTCTGTTGGCGCATAGACTTGTATAAACGATAAGTGGGTGTCTTCTATTAACATATTTAATAAAGCTACTCTCTCAGTAAGGCCTGTGTAGCTCTCAATGTTATTTTTATGACGTGTATTTATCATAAAACCTACCCCGTGTAAGCCAGGTGTGACACCTGTATGACACAGAACAAAGTCTTCGTGTTCTTCTATTTTGTTACCCATTCGTCTCGTTTCAGATAGTCCTATTATGTCATATTTTATATTTTTCAGAGCTTCGTGTAGTTCAATTAGACGTTCGTGAGAAGATAGAGTTTTGACATTATATGTCATGACATAAAATTTGTTTTTTGGTTTAAGTTTTGGTTCTATAACTTTTGTTGGTTCTTTTGATTCCTTTGGAGGGTTTTGGTCATGAACTTCCACGGTGACCAGCCGGCTTGGAAGATATTTTTTGTCTTGTTTTTCTAATTTTTTTGTATTATTTGTGACAGAGGGGGACGCTCGTTGCTATATATTTTTGTTCTTATTGTCTTTCGTGGTCAAGAAGTTCAAAATTCCGGGTTTTAAGACTCCGTTTGAAAAGCTAGAAGTTCTTCTTAATGATGTCTGAGTTTTGTTCTTCTTACTGGTTTGTGATTTCTTTTCATTGTTGTTAGTATGATCGTTTTCTGGAGATGTTGAAAGCATTCTTTTATTGTTATTCATTGACTCATTCTTCTTTTCCAGTATAACTAGTTTGTCATATTTAATAATTGCTAGGTTTCCCTTTTCTTTTTCGATCCGAACCTGTTCTTGTAGTACTTTCCTTTTTTCTAAAATGTTTATCGGGTAGTCTTCTTGAATATAGTAGCCGGAGTCTTTCAATGCTTTTTTGTGTTTAAGGATACACACTTTCACGTTAAGCCTACAAAAGGTGACGGTTATTGGTCTAGCTTTATCTCCTTTTTTTCCAATTCTTCTAGCCTCTTGAATATCTCTATTGTCCAATTCTATAGAAAAGTACTTTCCAATAAAGTTAATCAAGTTACTCTCCAGATTTAGATATGAACTTTCAGTTTCTTCTATTCCAAAGAAAACAATATTTCTTTGTCTCGCTTGTTTTTCTAAGAAATATAACCTTCTTTCTTGATTTTCTAATTTTTCCTTGAGGTTTTCGTATTTTCCTTCTAATATTGCAAACTTTTCTTCTAGTAAATCATTTATGTTTTGGGTAACCTTCTCGGTTACCCTTTCACCGTTTTTCAAAATAGTGGTTTTTTGCTCATCAAGTTCGCTTTGAATTTTTTGTAGCATATTCATAACTTCTTCCATTTTTTTATTTACTAACAATAAGTGACGACTGATAGAAATGATACCAGTACCAGTAGTGACCTCTTGTGACTATTTCTCGAACTATAACTAACAGTTGAACGTTGAGTCGATTAAGCGTTAATCTCTCTGGCGGCGCCTGAGTATTCGAAGCAGCTATGTACGTGGTTCGCGATGTTTGTACTAGATGGCGCTACTTACTCTTTGACGTGCTTAATTTGCTTACTCATTTTGACATTTAGGTTATATTTTGTTTTTTAGTTTTTTAGGATCTTCTAGATTCAGTCCATTGGATTGTTTTCACTTATTGTCACAAGTTGTTTTATGTCACCAGTAAGAGTTATTCAAGTGATTCGGTGAATTGACACGGTATAGTTCGTAATTGCACTGAAGTTGTTTTTGCGTTTTTTTTGCGGTAAACAGTTATAGTATTTGGTCTTCCACACTGTATGTTGTATATTAGTCCACTTATTGTTATTATAAACACTTATTTGTCCAATTAAAGCACTTTTATTATTTTTAAATTCACAATTTGTCAGCAGCTCGATGTAAACAATAGCACCACAGCGCCCTCTTTCTTCGGTAATGTAAAAGTAATCTTAAATTGTTTACAAATCCCGTAAGCTGGACTTTAGTTTGTGAAACCAGAAGTCACGGGTTCGATCTCCGCATCGAGACAAAAAGTCTTATTAAGTTTCTGGAACCAACAAAATAAGACATACATAGGGTGGGATCAGCAGTATATTGTAGGTGTCCCCGACAAATAACCAATTAAAATATCCACTTAAGACCTGTTTGTGACCATTGGTATTACCGATAACTGCGACCTCTTCCAGAGAGTTTAAACGAAAAGATTTCACAAATAACACAGAAGAGTATACCTACGCATAGTGTGCAAAATGCAGTGATGGCCTCGAGGTTTAGGCGCGCGGTCGAGAATTTCGGCGGTCGCAGGTTCAAACCCCAGGCACACACGTCTGACTTTTCGAATTTATGTGTGTATTCACAATGAATTATCACTTGCTATAACGGTGAAGGAAAACTTCGTGATAAAACCTGCACACCTAAAAGTTCTTAGGAATTTATATGGTGTGTAGTCCGCCAACCCGCACTAGCCCAGCGTGGTGGACTAAGGCCTAAACCCTCTCAATTGTAGAGGTGGCCCGTGCCCAGCAGTGGGACGTATATGGGCTTATGATGAGTGTGCTTATTGCAAAATTTATTGTTCTGGTGCCTAAAACATCTAAATTATTCAGGTTTGTTGGAAGATTTGAGTTTATGAAACCCATGGTGGTGATACGAGACATCGAGCTCATAAAGAAGATTGCTGTGAAGGACTTCGAGCATTTCATCGACCACCGCACCATCATTAATGACGAGGTAGACCCTCTGTTTGGGAGGAATCTGTTCTCTTTAAAAGGTGAGGAAAGATCTGTTTCTTTATGACTAGCTTTTGCTCGCGACTCCGTCCGCGTAGACTACAGGGTTGGTTTCAGAAAGAAAATAGTAGTCTATTTTACTCCACAGAGTCCCATTTATGTCCATACCAAAAAATCATTCAAATCGGTTAAATAGACGTGAAACGTGTGCCGCCCCGCACCGGCCGGCCGGCGCCTTGTACTCGTACTTCATAATTGCGCGCTTGATAATTTTTTCGCTGCGGTGTTATTTTAAAACTGCGATATCTTCTAAGATACTCATTGAAATCAAATGATGTAAAGGGCAAATTTCTTTTAAATTAAATACTTGTGATGAATAACGTATTTATTTGGATAAGGATTAATATCATCTTTATGAAAACACCTTCACAAATAATGCTTTATTTTAGAACAAATTTGCTGTCGCGGACTTTTTTTTAGAACTTTTAAAGGGGAACAATTCTGTCATACTTTAACCGTTTCCGCAGCGCACGCAGCGCAAACTCTCAAAAGGAAAAAAAAAACCCGATTCGGAAACATTATTTATTGGTGCTCCGCTCCTATTGGTCGTATCGTGATGTTATATAGCCTATAGCCTTCCTCGATAAATGGGCTTTCTAACACTGAAAGAATTTTTCAAATCGGATCAGTAGTTCCTGAGATTAGCGCGTTCAACCAAACAAACAAACTCTTCAGCTTTATATATTAGTATAGATTCACAGTGCGTATTCTTAATTTAATTGTTAAATCTTCTGTAGCCTGTGTGTTAGTACTTTCTTTTGTCGAATGTCAAAAAATACCTACCTTAAATAAATTCAAATTATAACATTTTATCGAAGGCGCAAAATGTTTACTACCGGCTAGGACATGTTTTACCACGAAAAGAAAGTAGTTGCCTCATATCTGTCTATGAAAAAGATTAAAAAATAAGTAAAATTTAGAGAGAAGAAAAGAGCAATCCAGCCAACCCGCACCACCAAGGCCTAACTCCATTTCCATTCCATTCATTAAAAAAAAACCTGTGCCGTACGTAGGGCGCATGTATGTGGGCTGATAATGATGATAAAAAAATAATCCATCAAACTATAAGCTTAGCTTTAGCGTCTAAATACGGTGGTAAAATAGCACTTTAAGGCACAATCATTATAAACAGAACATAAGAATTGATTGCATGGCTGCATGTTATAACGAGTATAAGTGAATAAGATTTAAATACGTATAGAATAATAATGGATGATGCACAGATCATTCATATGTAAAACATAACGTGACACGTCGTGAGTTGTTTAATAAATACATACTTATATATTATTTATATATTATAATGTGTTTAAATAATTGTAGTCTGTAAGATACATATCATATATGTTGGTTGCCATCGTCATCAGTCCATATACGTCCCACTGCTGGCACGGGCCTCCTCTACAACTGAGAGGGTTAGGCCTTAGTCCACCACGCTGGCCTAGTGCGGATTGGCGGACTACACACCTAAGAAGTTCCTAAGAACTTTTAGGCGTGCAGGTTTCATCACGATGTTTTCCTTCATCGTTAAGGTACGTGATAATTGTGAATACAAACATAACCATCATATCAGGCCAGGTTGCCATCAGGTCCACATAATAGTTTCGACTGAGTAAGTGCCAATACTGCATACATACATACATAACCTCACGCCTGTATTCCCTGCGGAGGTAGGCAGAGGTGCATTGCTACACCCACACTTCGCCAGGTATGTATCAGTCCCACGTAATAGGGAGCGAGCCTATTGCCGATTCTCGGGCACATTTCCAGACTCCGTGCTGCGTACTGCAAGGAATTAAGCACGCAGATTTTCATCTATCGATATAAAAGTATATTTTCCAACAAAATTTTGTGTAAGTTTCTATGTCTTATGATGAGGTTGCAATCAATAAATTGTGATGAGATTAAAAAATCCGATAATTTCTTTCTTTCCAAGGTCAAGAATGGAAAGACATGCGCTCCACACTGAGCCCAGCCTTTACCAGCTCTAAAATTAAGCTGATGGTTCCGTTCATGGTGGAAGTTGGAGAACAAATGATCAAAGCTTTAAAGAAGAAGGTGGCTAATACAGGAGGTACGACTTTTATAAAATTATAAGCCTTTCTTATTTAAAATTTCTTGTCCTGCTCTATTGTTTGACCTGGAACGCTTGAGGAAGCGGGACAAACCTCGTCAAGTAGGCAAATACTTAACCAACTGCATTAAGGTATAAAATTACCAAATAGAGCTAATTTTTTTATTATTTTTCTCCTTTAAGATTGATCATGTCCAAGGAAATTTAATAAATCCTTTGTCCAGATAAAGGCACTCCTATATGAATTTAATCGTGGGACAATTATTATATATTTATACCATTATGCTGCATTCTTTTAACCTGCAATATATTTTCAAATTTTTCTCCCTAGTCGGTTACTTAGACGTAGAATGCAAGGACCTGACTACACGATACGCCAATGACGTCGTGGCATCTTGCGCCTTCGGCCTCAAGATCGACTCTATGATGGATGAGGAAAACCAGTTTTACGTCAGGGGCAGGGAAGCATCTACTTTGAGCTTCGGCCAAGTTTTGATGGTCTTCGGATTTTCTCCATTCCCAAAGGTTATGAAAGTAAGTGCATAGAAATATCTTGGAAGCATAAATGCTGTCATCATCAGCTCATATACGTCCCACTGCTTGGTACGGGGCTCCTCTACAACTAGGAAGGTTTAGACCACAGTCCACCACGCTGGGCTACTGCGGGTTGGCGGACATAAATGTTGTAATGGAAATGTATTGTAATTTTTTAGGAGAAAACTCCACGCTAATCTTCAGTAGAATAATATTTTATAGAAGAAGTAATATTTTATATTATGAAACAGCCACATGAGGCTAGCCACAAGCTTAATGCAAATCTTCAAAAATCTGCGAAGAAACAATTTAGTGCAATTTAGTCAGTATGCCTTTAGAAATTTTTGTTAGGAACCCAGCCCGGCATTAAAATCTGCACGAATTTGCAGTTTTCAGGGACGTCATTTCAGTGATTTCTTAAAAAGCAACCAGCCCCGCTTCCCGAAAAGCTGGAGATAAAGGGAGCCACAATCAGCATCCCCCTCGATATAAAAAAGAACTATAGATTGACTGCAGCAGTGATGGCCTCGAGGTTTTGGCGCGCGGTCGAGAATTTCGGCGGTCGCAGGTTCAAACCCCAGGCACACACCTCTGACTTTTCGAAGTTATGTGTGTATTCACAATGAATTGTCACTTGCTTTAACGGTGAAGGAAAACATCGTGATAAAACCTGCACACCTAAAAGTTCTTAGGAATTTCTTAGGTGTGTAGTCAGCCAACCCGCACTAGACCAGGGTGGTGGACTAAGGCCTAAATCTTCTCAGTTGTAGAGGTAGCCCGTGCCCAGCAGTGGGACGTATATGGGCTGATGATGTGATGATGATAGACTGACTGCAAAAATGAGCTAATATAAACAATATTGACAAAATCTGTGAATGTCGACAGGCACTCGGTATTAACCTGTTCTCCAAGATAACGCAGAATTTCTTCCGGGATCTAGTATTGGGCACAATGAATGAAAGAGAGGTTAGACATATCATCAGACCTGATATGATAAACATTCTAATGGAGGCTAAGAAAGGTTAGTGGAATACATAACTGTTATTAGTTTTTTATGGTGTTACAATAAAATGGCCGCACATTTGATGGTTTCAACATCATGATTATCAGTCCACTGCTGAGCGCAGGCCTCTTCTACTACTAAGAGGGGTTCCGGGTTAGGCCTTAGTCCACCATGCAAACCTAGTGCGAGTTGGCGGACTACACACCTAAGAAATTCCTAAAAAAAAAAAAATGTGCAGATTTCCTCACAATAATTAGCTTCACTGTTAAAGTACATGATAATTCATTGTGAATACAACATAACTTCAAAAAGTCGGAGGTCTGTGCTTGTGGTTTGAACCCGCGACCGCCGAGAATATGACTCGACAGCACTTCTAAGCCTCGAAGCCATCAAGGCTCATTCATTTCAAGATCTTTCCGTACTTTAGCGCGGCCGTCCAAATAGTCTTCTGATGAGATATCATCGCGAAAATCTCCCATCTATATCATATTAGCTCCTTATCCACTGCTAAGATAAGTCCTCCCCATGGTACCTCCATACGAGCTATTAAAATGACACGTGAATGTTATCATACATATTTATAAGTACCATTTAGTAGCACTTATAGGACATGAGGCATTCGCATTGTTATGCTATCAACCGCTAAGCTTGGTACCGCAGCGGCAACACGAACATTTCAACACATTAGTCTGATTACGATAAGATAATATTGAACACGTAATCTAAAGAAAAACGACAAGTACATATTCTGTGATTGAGGATATGTTTTTTAAAAGTACCTATTGTAATACCAACAATGGACTCATTACTGATGTTTTTAGCTATGTTAATAAATATAGTCCTGTGACAGGTAGTTTTTCAAAGTCAAAGTCAAATTATCTTTATTCAAATAGACTTTTACAAGTTCTTTTGAATCGTCCATTTTAAGCTATTTCAAACTAAACTATTGTACAAGTTCTGTTGTCAATCCTATTCCTCGGAGAAAACCTGACATAGCCCAATAGAATAGCTTGTTAAAAGAGTTTAAAATGCCGGACCAGCCTACAGATTTCAATCATCCATTATTCTCAGTCTATCGCCGGCTACTGCTGACCGTAGGCCTCCCTAAGCAGGCGCCAACCATCCCGATCTTGAGCAGCCAATCATCAGTAATTATCTGTCGATATATGTACGTCCCACTGTTAGGGACGAGCCTCCTAACCTAGACTCATTTTTTTCTTACAGGAAATCTAACACATGAGGACAAATCATCAAATGACATGGACGCCGGGTTTGCTACCGTCGAAGAATCCAATGTTGGAAAGAAAACTGTTAACAGAGGTAAGTTACAAAAGTAAATCAATATGGCATCACTGCTCTTTGCATCATACAAATTATCTTTTTCTTCAATAAATATCATAATTAGACTTAGTTTATTCGTTTTGAAACTTAAAATCTTGAAACCTAAACATGTCATGTCATTGCTAAATTTGATATCGCTGTGAATTCACAAGGAGCCGTAGAAATCTAATTATACAGATGTAACTGGTAACTGTGACCTGTGCATAACGTGATAAGCCTGTATCCCCTGATAAGTACCTAAGCATAAAATATATGTACAATGTACATATATGTATATTATATACACAGTCAAAACAAGAAAAGAGCCAAAAGTTTTTTTACCCTCAGGCTTTCGACACTCATATAATGCGTATTGTATGTTTGTTGCAAAAATTTACGGAATAGTTTAAAAATACAACTGGAGCAGCTCTGGAATTCCTATACGAATGTGATTCATTTTGCAGTATGGAGTGACGATGATCTGGTCGCTCAAGCATTGCTGTTCTTCCTCGCTGGTTTTGACACAGTATCCGCGGCTATGTCTTTCCTTCTCCACGAGGTCGCAGTGAACCCAGAAGTTCAAGAGAAACTGTATCAAGAGATTAAGGAGAATGAGTTGAAGAACGGCGGGAAGTTCGACTACAATTCAATACAGAAGTTGGAGTACCTGGATATGGTGGTATCAGGTAAATAACACCTATACTATTGTTGCACCTCAAGAAAAAGTAGAACCAATAAACGATGGAGCGACAATCTTCACCATTTCAATAAAGTGTTCCATCTTCAGATAGTGACAAATTCATTGAGTTCAAAGAGATCTTTATGCCACTTTTCTCTCTCTGTGGTCGGTCCCTCATATCTGAGGATCGTGGTCAGCATTAGGGTGACATCTGGAGCGGATGATCTGCTTCCACCAGTTTCTGTCCATGCCACCTTTAGAAATGTAAAAATAATTTTACACACTAAGTTCAATTACTGTTTTTTGGGTATCATAAACTACCAGAGACATTTAGGTCTCACAAACGCCCAGAGCCGGAATAAGAAAACAAACCAAATTGTAGATACCATTTTGTGGAACCGCCATGGAGGTTATCAAAAAAGCATACTAAAATAAAACCGTCTGTAAAGTAACTTGAATTACCTTTTACAGAATTACTGAGACTATGGCCGCCGGTGTCTGCGTTAGACCGAATATGTGTCAAAGATTACAACTTAGGCAAACCAAATGATAAGGCTGAAAGAGATTTTATTGTAAGTATTACAAGATTTCTCATAAGGAATGTCTTAAGTATGTGTAGTTTGCTAACCCGCGCCAAACCTGGTAAATTAATGTAGCTCTTCACAGTGGTGGAGGTATTCCTCCACCGTGCCTAGTAATGGGACGAATATGGGTTGATATGTAAGACGCGGCCAATTCTTTCTTGGACCGCACTGTTTTACTACCGCCAGTGGAGCTAGTACCTATGTCTCATCGTAATGAAAAACAAAAGTTTTAAATATATCTACATGAAGCATAGTTGATTGGCATAATCATCATCATCATCATCAGCCCATATACGTCCCACTGCTGGGCACGAGCCTCCTCTATAACTGAGAGGGTTTAGGCCTCAGTCCACCACGCTGGCCTAGTGCGGGTTGGCCTGGCCTAGTGCAGGTTGGCCTGGCCTAGTGCGGGTTGGCATGACAGCGCGCATAAAATTCTACAATAATATTTAATTAATGCGAAATATGGAAACCCATTCTCTTCAATGATTCTTAATTTTCAGCTCCGCAAAGGCACCTTTGTCGCCTTCCCAGCGTGGGCCCTCCACAGAGATCCAGAGCTATTCCCGGACCCTCTGAAGTTCGACCCTGAACGCTTTTCGGAAGAAAACAAACACAACATCCAACCGTTTGCCTACATGCCCTTCGGCTTGGGACCTAGGAACTGTATCGGTAAGAAATTTTAAAATAAGCTGTCTTCCGGTGGTTAGTAGTCATCACACACAACAATTTCGTGGCAGAGAACTGCACCACTACATATACATACATACATAAACTCACGCCTGTATTCCCCGAAGAGGAAGGCAGAGCTGCATTTCTGCACCCACATTTCGCCAAGTATGTATCAGTCCCACGTAATAGGGGGCGAGCCTATTGCCGTTTTTCGGGCACATTTCCAGACTCCGTGCTGTTACCGAGAATTTCCTAATGGAAAAACCTAATAACACTTTGCCCGACCCGGGAATCGAACCCAGGACCTCTAGATCGCACGGCACATACTTGTACCGCGAGACCACGAGGCAGGTATGTAGGTTTCTTCACGATGTTTCTTCACAGTTTACGTGCATGATAATTTCTCAAAACATAGCTTCGAAAAGCTCGAGGCCTGTGCCAAGGATGTAAACTCGGTACCATTGAGATGACCTCGATGACCTGACGCCTTGGCACATCACCCGTCTAATAATCTTCAAGGCATTCACGCTCTATAAATGAGTTGACTGATTTAATTTTAATTGGACCCGATTTAAACGAGAAAAATTGACCGAGAAACATTGACGTCTATGTCCCACCAGTTGACGCAATTATTTGCACGTTTGCTTTGTAAATATTCTGTTCCGATCAAATACAATTCCTTGAAAAATAATTCGACTGTTAAGAAATTTCACTCCCGCCTGTATTCCCCGAAAGGGTAAGCAGATTAGATTTCTGCGCCCACGTAATAGAGTTTTTCTGGCACAATTTCAGACTCCGTGATGCTACTGAGAATTCCCTAATTGACAAACCTAATAACACTTTGCTCGACCCGGGAATTGTACCCGGGACCTCCAGATCGCACGCCACATACTTGTGCAGCGAGACAACAAGGCAGTTAAATATTTGTTTTGATACTTGAATGAACGGACTACTCCCTTCAACTGCTAAGAATGCGTCTACTTAGTTCTATCAAAAATGTAGAATTAATTACTCTAACTGTATTGAATCAATTAATTACTCCAACGTAATTATTAACAGGGTCACGATTCGCACTTTGTGAAGTAAAGATCATGGCTTACCAGCTTCTGCAGCATATGGAGCTATCCCCCTGCGAGAAGACCTGCATCCCAGGAAGACTCAGCCGCGATAACTTCAACCCCAGGATGCATGGTGGACACTGGATCCGAATGAGGGTCAGGGAATAACTCCATAATATATAAAAACCCAATAAATCCCAGTAATTACTCACATACTTTCTGTTAAATATCAGAAGCAGAAAATTCACTCGCACGAGGATTGTGGGTGATTAAAAGACCCAACGGTTATAGAGTTTCTATTGGCATTAATAATTAATTAATCGTTATTTCAATTGACAGATAAAACCAGTTATAACAATTAAATTTAAAGTTAATTAATTTCCTGTTTTTGTATTTACCTACTAAATTGCATGCGCTGACATTACCTAAGGCGAAAAATCTGTTAGTTTTGTACAGTTATTATTTTTTATTCTTTGTATTAAGAGTTGTGATTAAACTGTTTTGTATAATTTGTCTTTTATTGTTGATTGTATTTCACAGTCAACCACTGTGGAAATGTGTTTCAATCAAATATATATAATGTTACCTGGGTACATAAATAAATACACCCAACAGTCACATACATAGTTCTGATCCCAGACTAGGATACAAGTCCTGTGTCGTGGGTATTAGAAACTACAGAGACTTTTTCGTTCTTACAAACTCATACATAAACTCACGCCTGTATTCCCGGAAGGGGTAGGCAGAGGTGCATTTCTGCACCCACATTTCGCCAGGTATGTATCAGTCCCACGTAATAAGGGGCGAGCCTATTGTCGTTTTTCGGGCACAGTTCTAGACTCCGTGCTGCTACTCAGAATTTCCTAATGGAAAAACCCAATAACACTTTGCCCGACCCGGGAATCGAACCCAGGACCTCTAGATCCCACGGCACATACTTGTACCGCGAGACCACGAGGCAGTCTTACAAACATCCAGACCCGAAACAAATATTCCTTGATCACACTAACATTTGTCTCGGTGCGGGGATCAAACCAACGGTCTCTCGTTTCGCAAGCTGGTGTCTAGCCAACTGCGCCACGGAGCTGTCAATACTATACATTATTTATAAAAAAAAAAGTTTTTAGATCTATGTATGTTTTATTACGTAAACCCTACACGGCGGACTAGTAGTGTGGACATGCCATCTTACTCCTGCGTAGTGAAAAGAACTCAACTAATAAAAATAATTAATAAAAAACATGTATGAACGGGATATACAGTTGATATACACATATAGTTTATTTTCATATCATCATCATCATCATTATCAGCCCATATACGTCCCACTGCTGGGCACGGGCCTCCTCTACAACTGAGAGGGTTTAGGCCTTAGTCCACTGCGCTGGCCTAGTGCGGGTTGGAGGACTACACACCTAAGAACTTTTAGGTGTGCAGGTTTCCTCACGATGTTTTCCTTCACCGTTAAAGCAAGTGATAATTCATTGTGAATACACATTACACACATAACTTCGAAAAGTCAGAGGTGTGTGCCTGGGGTTTGAACCTGCGACCGCCGAAATTCTCGACCGCGCGCCTAAACCTCGAGGCCATCACTGCTTGATCACTGCTTGATCACTATTTTCATATATTATAAAAAAAAGTTGTTTAGTGATTCAAATGGCTATACTCGTATATATCTATTTGAATAAAAAATGTTTAACTTTGACAGTCTCATTCTAGAATGCGACATACTTTCCCGTGTTTTACATCTTTAACACGTATTTATCATGCGGTCGAATCATATTCTGCCATTGAAAAAATCAAAGACTAAAACTGCGGACGAACTCAAAACTTCTTCGAGAAGGTAATGTCTTTATAATTAGATCTACTATTAGTCGTTTAGTTGCATAGTTGCTTCATTATACTTTCATTAGTTAATGGTTCACGACGTTTGTAGTCGACTGATTGGATTTAATAAAAGTGTTTTTTTTAAAGGTAAGATTGTCAAAATTTTCTTTAATTGTACTAAAAATACCTATATGTCGCCGCGAAGTTTATTAAACTAATATTTAAGTTAACTTTAGAAATATTGAATTACCATTCATTGGTTAATTTAAATATCACCAAAAATCTGTTTATTCAATATAGTAATTTAGAGATGTCTCATTAACGTAATTAAATTATAATCTTTTGATTTTATTAGACTTTATGTTGACACTTGTTTGTTGAAATAAATCTGAAATAATTCTTATCAATATTTCATAACTTTAGAACACTGAAATTTTTAAAAATATTAAAATTACCTAATTATCATGATTTGTGTAAAATACTTTGCTGATGACGTTCGCCAATGGAGGGGCGACCGAACCTTTATAAAGGCGAGTGTTGCGCGTGGAGCGCTCTCTCGCCGCTGGTATTGCGAAGGAAACATTGTGAGTAGAACCACTGTTGGTTTTATTAAAAATTATTTGTTGTTTGTGGTTGTGTTTGCTTATTTGATTATTTCGCTTTGATTATATTTCCCAAAGTTTGCAAAAATCTAATTACAAATAGCAATCATAGTTACAAGCTAAATATTGCCGCATAATAAGTATTAGGCGTAATGTAGTAAAGCAGAGCCGATGACCAAACAAAGGTCAACGGTTCTGCGTTTTTTTTAAATAACCGCCCTGGCTGATATTTGACATAGGTATATGTTTTAAGAACACAAATATATTTCATTTAAAGTACCTATAAGTGTTAAAATATAACTTATAACATTGACATTCCTTTACTCTCTTAATAACTTGATTGCTTAAAAGATTTTATGTTTAAAGTTTAATATTTAAATCCCTTTTATTTTAACAAATATTTACATACATATTATTATGACATGACACTGCTATTACCTGTAATAAGTTTATATTATTATCGAAATTATAAAAATCAATAGAAAAAAACTTATAACTGCCCCACATATTAAATAGAAGACTTGTTTTTATAATAGTTTTTTTTTGTACTATACACAATTATTTCTACAAAAAAGCCTATTATTATCGTTTACATCAAAATTAGTTTAGCAATCTCCCTTACCGAACACATTGCTAAATCTTAACGTCAGATTCTATGAGACAGGGCTTCCATTTATTCAATATGAAGTTCCAACCGCGGCGTGAGAAATATAAAATGAATATTTATTGTGAATATAAAAAGCGTTGCAGCATCAATCTTGTTTTGGGTGTAACAATAAATATTCATGAGCGGTGAGCGCGATACCAGCCCTAATGGATAACCCATTACAGAAACTAACCTAGACCATACATCTGTATTCACAGCCTGCTCTATTATTGTAAGATAAGTGAATAAGTAAGGAAAAGTAGTGATGACCTCGAGGTTTAGGCGCGCGGTCGAGAATCTCGGCGGTCGCGGGTTCAAACCCCAGGTACAGACTTTTCGAAGTTATGTATGTATTCTTAATTAATCATCACTTACTTTAACGACGAAGATGGTCGGTCGACCTAGTTAAGGTCGCGGAACGTCGCTGGTTGCAGGCTGCTTCCAACAGGTCATTGAGAGAGGCCTATGTCCAGCAGTGGACTTCCATTGGCTGATGGATTGGATTAACGATAAAGGAAAACATCGTGAGGAAACCTGCACACCTAAAAGTTCTTAGGAATTTCTTAGGTGTGTAGTCCGCCAACCCGCACTAGGCCAGCGTGGTGGGCTAAGGCCTGAACCCTCTCAGTTGTAGAGAAGGCCCGTGCCCAGCAGTGGGACGTATATGGTGATGATGATGATGATGATATATTCACGCCTGTACCTTCAAAGGGTAGGTAGAGTTGTATTTCTAATGACTGTTATCGTATGTATGTGACCCAAAATCCGCGCTAATGCTGAGAACTTTCTGAGGACATAACGTAATAATTTATTTTTATTATTATTAATTTATATTTGTCCGAATCGAATATCAAAATTTAGAACTCTTAATCGCTCGCGCCATGTTTTTAACTGTCACTAGGCCAGCATGGATCCTAAGATAATATAATATCCGTTTAATATAGTTAACCCTATAAGATACTCTTAAAAAACTCTTTTATATACTTTATGAAGTAACAATTTGATATGTCAAATTGTTACTCACTGTTAGGCGCGGCCCTCGTGTACAACTGAGAGGGGTAAGAGGCCTTAGTCAAGTGGTCTAGAGCGGGGTGGCGGTCTACACACCTAAGAAATTCCTAACAACTTTTAGGTGTACAGGTTTCCTCACGACGTTTTCACATAACTTCGAAAAGTCAGAGGTGTGTGCCGGGGTTTTGAACCTGCGACCGCCATGACGGCTTATTGTGCATATATTCTCAGAAAAATATCTCATATAAATTGTAATTTTGTGTAGCTGTTTGTTCATAATTTGGTCACGGCTACTCCACACAGAAAACAATGCCATTTTTTTTTAATTAACCGCAGAATACTTTGTAAAGTATTCCATTAAACATTACGAGTACTCGTTTAAACTCAATTATTGTTAAATTATCGACACTTAATGGCATCGTTGTGGCGAATAAATGAAGCTAAAATAGGAGGTAACTCCCATTCGGCGCTTGTCAGGTAATATTGTAATATTATGTACTACTTTTAAACTGTGCCCACTAAAGCCTTTTTTTACTAAATACATCCAACAGACACATACATAGTTCTGGAACCACACTAACATAATTGAGTCATGGATATCTACATATATATAAAACTAACGCTATCTGTTAAGCTTTCACGCCTAAAGGGAGCGTTCAAGTATTACGTAACGCAATTTTTGAAGATTTTAGACCTCCCCCCCTCCCCATGTAACTCACTGTCCCCCCAAATTGCGTTACGAAATACTTGAACGCTCCCAAAGTGCTGGACCGATTTATATGATTTTTCATATGAAAATAGACAGTACATTAAAAATAGATATGGGGTACTTTTTAACATTTTCTAAATCGTCAGTTTCTGCTCCTAACGCTTTAATATGTGTTATCGATGAAGTGAAAAAACGGCGCAAGAAACTAACAGAAACACGTACAATATAATATTATTTCAAGACATTTTTAAAAGTAATGGGGTGAGCACTCTTCGAAGCACTTCTATGAACTTCATGATGCTATTAAAAAATCCTAATGTGATTTCAACGCTAAACTTTATTTACAGAAACAATGCTGATTATCTTCCTAATAGTAACCGCTGTAACAGCGGTCGTGTTGTACATGCAGCATGCCTACTCAAAATTGTCTAAACTTGGTGTTCACCATTTGCCCGTGGTGCCGGTCTTCGGCAACATTATGTGGGGTATCTTGAAGAAGGAGCACATGCTCGAACCTTTACTCAGGACCATTAAGGCTTTTCCTGATGATCGGTAAGTATCATGCTCATGTGAGCCCCTGCACTCTTAACCCTTGAAGCTTCCTTACAGGGATCGGAACCGTGATCGGAAACTAAGGCAGATAATAGCTGCGGTGATTACAAACACGGTGATATTAAAAAAAATCTCGACAAAAATAAAAAAAATACGTTTTCCCTACAACCACATCCATTTAATATCTATATTTGTTAGGAAAACGTCTAATTTTTTATTTTTTGTCGGATTTTTTTAACGCCAATGGGTTTGTAATCACCGTAGCTATTACCTGCCTTAGTTTCCGATCACGGTCTGAATACACCTTGTATTAACATTAATGTATTCTGTGTAGATTAAAAAAATAATGTGAGATACCACACAATCTCTCACTAAACACTTTTCGCCCTCGACCGTATTGCCGGCATGAATTTTTATGTACTTTAAGCGTTCGAAATGATGAAGTCAAGAGCAATTGTGCCCTAAGTATTTTAAGTCTTAATTCTGCCACCGTACAAGTGGCTATGCAGAACAAGCCGAAGAGATTCTAGACGTGGCCATCCTATACGGCTTCTAATGAGAGTGACGGTCACTAAGAAGTTTAGATCCTTCCAATACTCCTACTATTGGAAGAATTTCTGTATTTTGAATTGATGTACTCAATATACCTTCCTAAAATTGTCTACACCTTATATTGCAGTATAGTTGGCCAGTACGAATTAACGACTCCTATATTCATCATCAAAGACCCTGAACTGTTAAAGAACGTCTCAGTAAAAGACTTTGATCATTTTACTGATCGAAGACCGTTCACAGATGAATCCGATCCGCTGTTTGGAAGGAACCTGTTGGCTTTGAAAGGTAATTTATTTATCATCATCTGATCATAGATTTACATAAATTTCCTTTAAATACGCTGCAGATTTTTTTCTTAAACTAAGGTAACATCCTTTTTATTTTAGTTACCAAAATTTGTGAATAAATTATTTTTTATTGTGATTACCTAGCATGTTGTAAGCTGTATGCTTTCTAATAATCTGTTGGAAAAGAGAATATCCGTTTATACTCGTAGTAAAGTCAATCTGGTCGGAATCGATGATTACTTAAATTAAATAATGTATAATGTTGTAGTATAAGTATTATTTACCTATTATAAAGGTGAGAACTGGAAAGCAATGCGCACGAACCTCAGTCCAATGTTCACAAGTTCCAAGATCCGTCTCATGGTGCCATTCATGGTGGAGGTCTGTGAGCGGATGATCCAAGCTTTGAGAACAAAGATACAACAGTCTCAAAGTAAGTAAATACTATATATTAACATAGGGATAAAGTAGCATCATTATCCGTAGAAAAGTATTATCGTCTGACACAATAACAACTTTATCAATGTAATACAACGAATCGGATCGTCTGAGACAAAACACTTTATTTTTTCCTACTCTTTTTCCTTTTTTCGAAGTCCAATATGTAAAAAATTCTTTGATGCGCTTTTACAACTTAGATTATGATGAAAATGATGTTATTAAAGATTTTGAACTCGCACTATAATGAGAGGTAACAGTATTAACCTTCAATAGAACTTCAGCCAAATATACTGAACGCCGCTCTATTGAACAATAACTATATTACGGTAGTTAATTAATTAACTATGGAGGAGCTCGCAACGCTCCATCTTGAATTGAGTACCAGTCAGAACAATAATGTTTGGGTTCAAGATCTTCTAGTACTATTCAACGTTAGTAAGGAGATTTGAATGATATGATTCCAAGTATTAACCGTGAGTATGTTCTGTTTGTTTACTCTATTGGAATTGAGGAATCCAGATTAAAAGGAGAATATCAGATTCTTACCAAAACATGTTTTTTTATATAGCGTCATTTCAAAACTATAGTGTGATTCAAATAAAATTTCAAATAATGTGACACGTCAATCTCTTGTTACTGCACAATTACATACCCGCTGAAGCGTTTTCTAGTTGGTTCTGCGACCTGGACATATTTGTAAGGGTTGACCCCTTAACAGCAGCTAGTTCGAATGCAGTTGAATTCACCGCTAGTAACCTTCCTGCCAAACCCTTCAACAGTAACTGCTTCATCATCATCATCATCACCAGCCCATATACGTCCCACTGCTGGGCACGGGCCTCCTCTACCATTGAGAGGGTTTAGGCCTTAGTCCACTACGCTGGCCTAGTGCGGGTTGGCGGACTACACACCTAAGAAATTCCTAAGAACTTTTTAGGTGTGCAGGTTTCACCACGATGTTTTCCTTCACCGTTAAAGTACGTGATAATTCATTGTGAATACACACATAACTTCGAAAAGTCAGAGGTGTGTGCCTGGGGTTTGAACCCGCGACCGTCGAAATTCTCGACCGCGTGCCTAAACCTCAAGGCCATCACGACTTCACAGTAACTGCTTGATTTTATGTACATTATATGTGAATTCAGAAGCAATGTATGTTTTGACTAGATGGATTCATCGATGTGGAGGGGAAAGACATCGCCAGCCGCTACGGAAATGATGTGCTCGCCTCTTGCGCATTTGGTCTTCACGTGGAGTCTCATACAGAAGACAATGAGTTCTATTCCCACGCGAGAGCCATCACAAATTTCAACTTCACTCGGCTTTTGAAGGCTTCGGCGTTTAGATGCTTCCCGAAATTTGCGAAAGTAAATATTTCTCGTGTTCTTTCAATTTTGATTTCTCGTTTAAACCGTAGACTGAGCCACCAGATTTGTGTGATTTAGATATATTTTTAAATTGCATAGTGAAATTGGCTGTCATAGTAATTATGTCCATGGCATGATGCAACACATCACTTATTCTGAGATCGTATTTTTGTTGTTGTTTATGAGTAACCCTTAAAGATACTTAACAAGAAATAATTCTGCATCTTAAATGTTATATACAATTCAAAGAAATGTTATATACAAAACATTCGTTTAATTTAAAAAGAACTATTATAGTTTTTAGCAAAAGTGTTATTTAGGTAACTCCACACAAGTCATTAAATTCATGGAACTCATCAAACCACAATTTAATTGCGGAACCAATTTGAAACTGTTTTTTGTTACGTATCGGTAGTTTCTCTAACTTGGTTGCGTGATTCTGATTTGTAAATTTTACTCCAGCTGCTCTGCATATCGGTGTCACCATCGGCGTCAGCCAAATTCTTTGGCGATGTGGTGCTCAGTGAAATCAAACATCGTGAGGAGAAAAACATCATCAGGAATGATATGATCCACCTTCTAATGCAGGCGAGAAAAGGTTTGTTAACATATCGAGATATTTCAAAACAACCTTTAATTGCATTAATGCCGTACATAACGAAGAGTGTTAACTAGGTGTTCATTCTTGGGACGAGAAGGCTGGTGACAGTCTCCTTCTCTAATCACCGTAAACTGAAATAGGGAGCCTAATAGTTTCCTTCTCGTTATAATTTGTTGTAATTTGTATGATTGCCTCGTGGTCTCGCGGTACAAGTATGTGCCGAGCGATCTAGAGGTACTGGGTTCGATTCCCGGGTCGGGCAAAGTGTTATTGAGTTTTTCCATTAGGAAATTCTCAGTAGCAGCACGGAGTCTGGAAATGTGCCCGAAAAACGGCAATAGGCTCCCCCCCTATTACGTGGGACTGATACATACCTGGCGAAATGTGGGTGCAGAATGCACCTCTGCCTACCCCTTCGGGGAATACAGGCGTGAGTTTATGTATGTATGTAATTTGTATGACAAAATTTTATTGATCAACATAAGATACATAGCTTCGTTGTTTTTGATATCATCAGGACAATTATCACACGATAATAAAGACACTGCTGGCGACGCGGGTTTTGCCAGCGTGGAAGAGTCAGCCATCGGTAAAAAGAAGTACGAAATACGTAAGTAAGATACTAACAACATCAATCTAGAATATTAATCGTTAATGGTGAAAAGCAACATACAACTAAAAAGTTAACACGAATGCCAACATCAGAGAACTACAGTCTGTCCAGAACTTTAGTCAATCAATCATCATCAGCCCATATACGTCCCACTGCTGGGCACGGGCCTCCTCTACAACTGAGAGGGTTTATAGACCTTAGTCCACCACGCTGGCCTAGTGCGGGTTGGCGGACTACACACCTAAGAAATTCCTAAGAACTTTTAGGTGTGCAGGTTTTATCACGATGTTTTCCTTCACCGTCAAAGCAAGTGATAATTAATTGTGAATACACACATAACTTCGAAAAGTCAGAGGTGTGCGCCTGGGGTTTGAACCTGCGACCGCCGAAATTCTCGACCGCGCGCCTAAACCTCGAGGCCATCACTACACTGCTTTTAGAACTTTAGTATAAGATTGTTATTGTATTGTGTTTCTATCTTTATATACCTATTATATCTTATTAAATAAATAAATAAACTTAGACGGAATACAGTCCTTTTCTAAAATTCTATGCACAGTACAATTCATCGAACGGGTAAGTTTAATTTATAAAAAAATGGGTTTATTATGTCGTATATAACAAATACTGTTGAAATTGAATTCATTTATCTCTTTCCAGACACAAAATATCGTCATTTTTCTTTAGACAAAAATTTTTTTTACTCTTCTAGTATTTTTTAGACTGCCTCGTGGTCTCGCGGTACAAGTATGTGCCGTGCGATCTAGAGGTCCTGGGTTCGATTCCCGGGTCGGGCAAAGTGTTATTGGGTTTTTCTATAAGGAAATTCTCGGTAACAGCACGGAGTCTGGAAATGTGCCCGAAAAACGGCAATAGGCTCGCCCCCTATTACGTGGGACTGATACATACTTGGCGAAATGTGGGTGCCGAAATGCACCTCTGCCTACCCCTTCGGGGAATACAGGCGTGAGTTTATGTATGTATGTATGTGTCTAGTATTTTTTTAATTCAGTGTCTATACTTTCCAGAATGGTCCGACCACGACCTAATCCTACAAGCCGTGATGTTACTATTCGCTGGCTTCGACACGCTGTCGTCTTCCGTTGGCTTCATGATGCACCAACTGGCCATCAACCCTGAGGTTCAGGAACGACTGCTTGAAGAGATCTTGGAGAGCGAGAAACGATGCGGTGGCAAGTTCGAATTTGCCAATATCCACAACTTGCCATACCTCGACATGGTTGTATCAGGTATTTGGAAATGCATATACTCATGCCTGTATCCCCAAGATGTAAGGGATGTGAAAATAATATAACTCATAAAATGTATATTTCATATCAGACTAAAACTACATTAAATGAACGTTAAAAAATCGAAAAAATAAACGATTTCCTAACCACTGTGAATGTTACCTGTCTCAGTTTTGGATCACGATCTGTTTACGCCTTGTATAAAAACCTAAGGAAAAAAATTATGTTGATATTTGGTAATATTATTACATGTTATATACAGATTCGAACAGAATTTACGCCGAACAAAATACTAACTACGAACTAAATGAGTCATTGTGGGGACCTAGCTCGTTTTAGCATGCAGTGAAATTATTCTGTACAATAATATAAGCTCATAGATACAACTGCTTAATATTAATGTCTAAACATTTCAGAATCTTTAAGATGCTGGCCACCCGCTGCATTCGTGGACAGAACTTGCGTGAAAGATTATAATGCTGGAAAACCTTACCAAGGAGCCAACAATGATTGCATCGTAAGCGTTTATTATTTCTACGACAAAGACTAACTATGCGACTAACTATGTGACGTGAACTGCGCAATTAAACCTTTTTTTCGTGAGTGACCGAATTGGTTTCAAGACTAAGAAGTTAGCGACCGAGGTCAAAACGGTGGA
Source organism: Hemaris fuciformis (assembly GCA_907164795.1). Taxonomy (NCBI): domain Eukaryota; kingdom Metazoa; phylum Arthropoda; class Insecta; order Lepidoptera; family Sphingidae; genus Hemaris; species Hemaris fuciformis. Next base: position 501,972 of record OU015440.1, on the reverse strand, counting down.
GGACTCCCCACGTACCAATAATTACATCGCCTACATATATCGACTTTGCTCATTGAGTACCTACGTAGAGATTTTTGCATAAAAATGAGTCCACGTTACAAGACATTTCTAGAGTCATCCCTATTTTTTACATACTAGCTCCTTTCCGCAGCTTAAATTGTCTCATGAAATCTATTGGTCACGGTTTCTAAATATGACTGCAAAGTATTTTTTTTCTAGATTCGCAAAGGGGACTACATAGGACTACCGATATGGGCTTTCCACTACAACCCAGAGTACTTCCCCAATCCTGAGAAATTCGATCCCGAGCGCTTCACAGAAGAGAATAAACAAAACATCAGGCCGTACACTTACATACCCTTCGGCCTAGGACCTAAAAATTGTCTAGGTGAGAATTATAACTATTGACATCATTTTTATTAATTGTAAGGAAAAAATATTTTTTTTAGGTTTTTTTTGTGATGGTTTGTTGGTTACCTTGCGTGTTAGCGAGAGTAAAAGAAAACTAATTCTCTAACACAGAATTTCAAAGTTTGTCCTTTTTTCTGTGAAGAATATTATTGTTAAATGTTTATAAAAAAACAACTTCAAAAGCCAAAAAATGTTATGAATAAGTTAATTTACAGTTTGTCATAAATACATTTTTGTTGTATGTATTTATTTAGTTATTTTAAATGACTAGAATTTTCATTAATTTCTAGCCGTAACAACGGCCTCTTCATTTCTTTGTGCGCACTATCACGTCGTACTAGTTTGTCAGTAGTACATAATAATAGTAACAGATGGCGCTTTTTTCCAGGTTCCAGATTCGTTCTTTATGAGATCAAGATATTCATCTATCAGATGATTTTAAACTTCAAATTTGGAACTTCTGAAAAGACAGCACCAAAGGCTACTTTCTCTAAGCAGGGATATGATATGAAAATTGTAGGTGGATGGGAGAGGCTAACTTTGCGATCTCAGTAGCAAAATTTTAAGGAATGTTTCAAAAAAATTATCTCGTTTTGCATAAAACTGATAAAAGAAAGTGGATAACTTGAATTATTTGTATAGCATTGATTTTTATTATGTTATAAAAGAATAAACAACTATTGATCTTAATTACTATTACTGCTAACATGTTATAATTGTATTGTCTCCTAATATTATGAAGTAAATTACTTGTTTATAAACACGAAAAAGGAAATAGATATTTTTTTTATAAATATATAGTGTTTTGTTTATTAAAATAAAGAAAATTATACATTTACTTACACCCTCTTGGCTACAAATTAAATCATTTATTTTTAATAAGAAATACAAAGAAATCTGCATGTGTATAATATTGATATAAAAATATAGATTTATTAGAAATTAGCGAAATAGCAAATCTCATACTTTAATAAATTTGCGCAAATTAACGCCATCTACTGACGTTTGCAAAAACTAAATGGTAATACATTAACAACGTAAATATTCCATTACATGTGTTTTTATTAATACAGATTATTATACCTAGATGTCGCTACCACTGTATTTCTAATATTCTTATTTTTAGTTACACATACAATTTGTCGTAACTCGTAACATACTTCCATGCCGATACAGGTCTCTGAGAAGATTAGGGAAACATAAATTAAATAATAAAGCAACTGTAGTTTATATTTTATTATAAAAATCCAATTAAAAATCATAATGTAATGTAAAGCTACATATTTTACTCAGAGCATGGGATTTTAATGAAGTCACAAGTACATAACTGATTGTGTTTCTAAGTAAAGCTTGTCCAGCAGCTTGTTAATTGGCCAATATTAGGTACATAACATGCCGTGTTTGTCTCGTTTTAATTTAATTGGAAACAATGAACTTATGCGTTGATAACATGCGGTTAGTGAATTCCCATATACACAATTTTAATGGTGTCCTCATATTTATATATATACATAATACATCCCAAGGCTTTGTTCTAAATGAGCTATTGTTAAATAGACATGTGTAATAATAACAACTTTGCCTATAAAATGGAAAAAATATATTTTTGAACAGGGTGTGACGAGATTATAAAGCTTACAAATAAGTACCTACACCTTATCTTTCTAGACTTTGTTCATCTGGTTCATCATTTAGTTGCCCTGTTCCCAATTTCATTTGGGGTTGGTGCAGTATGTTTTATCCTTCCAAACATCCCGATCAAATAAAATGATGATGATATCTTTCTAGACATTGATCATGCGATTATACGTTTCAAAAAAAAGCCAAATTCTCAGGCAGATGTATTGTCTCAGGTGCCCTGGTATGTTTTTCAAACCCACAAGATCCCACGACCCCGATCGGTTGTAGGTTAAGATTATAATATGTAGTTAGTGTGTATGTGTTAAGTCGTGATGGCCTCGAGGCTTAGGCACGCGGTCGAGAATCTCGGCGGTCGTGGGTTCAAACCCCAGGCACACACCTCTGACTTTTCGAAGTTATGTGTGTTTTCACAAAGAATTATCACGTACTTTAACGGCGAAGGAAAACATCGTGATGAAACCTGCACACCTAAAAGTTCTTAGGAATTTCTTAGGTGTGTAGTCCGCCAAACCGCACTAGGCCAACTTGGTGGACTAAGGCCTAAACCCCCTCAGTTTTAGAGAAGGCCCGTGCCCATCAGTGGGACGTATATGGGCTGATGATAGTGTATAAGTGAGCAGACTACCTTGTTGGTAGAAGCTAAAGTATGCGGCGTAAGATGAAGGGTTTGATAATAGTCACCTGGGACTACTTAAATGGGGTGGTACAGAAATTGGCAATACGAGAATATCAAGTCAATTAAAGAGAAATATGTATCATCCCTATTGCCCATATTAACTGAAACTATACCATATCTCGCATTCTTATGTGCGGGAAAAATTCTCAAAAAGAGATCTTAGGTTACTTCATTTTTTAATGTACATACATAATCTCACGCCTGTATTCCTCGAAAGGGTAGGCAGAGGTGCATTTCTGCACCCAAATTTCGCCAGGTTTGTATCAGTCCCACGTAATAGAGGGCGAGCATATTGCCGTTTTACGGGCACATTCACAATTCCTCGCATGCCTCGTGGTCTCGCGGCACCACTGCATGCCGTGGGGGTTGAGATACCGGGTTAAATACCGGGCAAAGAGTGTTTTTGGGTTTATTTCCCATTAAATTTGCCCTAAAAATGGCAATGGACTCGGGCGAGTCCATTACGTGTAATTTTAAACGTAATTAGGGTAACGTGATTTCAGAAATGCACCCCAGTGTATTCCTTAGGGAATACAGGAGTTAGTATGTAAAAGTAGGTATTTTTGAATCTAAGTTACTGACTGCCTCGTGGTCTCGCGGTACAAGTATGTGCCGTGGGATCTAGTGGTCCTGGGTTCGATTCCCGGGTCGGGCAAAGTGTTATTGGGTTTTTCCATTAGGAAATTCTCAGTAACAGCACGGAGTCTGGAAATGTGCCTGAAAAACGGCAATAGGCTCGCCCCCTATTACGTGGGACTGATACATACCTGGCGAAATGTGGGTGCAGAAATGCACCTCGTCCTACCCCTTCGGGGAATACAGGCGTGAGTTTATGTATGTTATGCAAGTTATAAGCAAGATACCGGCAGCGCATATTTTATTCAAATAATTCAGGTATTTTAAGGCTAAGAGTTGGTTAATATTCCCTAACTTAGCATGGACGATGACGCTGCTGAGCCAAACGTTAGGTACGGTCAGGTTTGGGTAGATGACCCGCTGAAATAATCTTCACGGCTCAATAATGACAGTCATCGTAGATTGTCAGGCGCTGGATGAGGACACTTTAATAATATCTGAGTTTTTTAAATTAAATGCGGCTGAATACAAAATAGACGGTTTAGCAACGGCTACTATCAAATGGCGTCTAGAATGAGTACTTCTTAAATTTGGTGTATAATAAAAGTGATTTGCAAAAAGTTAATCGATTTTTTAACGTGAAGCTGCAAACGTGTTAGTCTATACTAACATTGTACAGCTAATGAGTTTGTTTTTTTGGATATACGTGCTAATCTCAGGAACTACTAATAATTATCAACGGATTATTGGCAAAATAGCCCCTTTGAATCCCAAATATTATTTTGGCAAAGTATGAAGTTCGAACTTCAAGCAATTGGGAAAGTTCCAGTCCCAGAACTTGAGACTCTCAGATGTAGAGAACTCTTAGTCTTGTCGATAATTTGTAACTAAAGAGTCTTATTCCCTGGTCGAGAAAAATGGTATTCAATTTCAAAATTAGAGGAAATTTAATTTAAATTTAGGAAATTCTCAGTCGCAACACGTTGTCTTGAAAGCTGTCAATAGGCCCACCCTCAATGTCATCATCGGCCAATATACGTCCCACTGCTGGGCACGGGCCTCCTCTACAACTGAGAGGGTTTAGGCCTTAGTAAACTACGCTGGCCTAGTGTGGGTTGGCATACAATGACCCTCAATGTAATTTGACTTAACTTGGTGTCGTGACGTGGCTGTTGAGGTTCATCTCTGTCTACCGTCCGAAAATACGGGTGTAAGTGTGTCAAGTATGTGTGTTAAAACAATAATAATAAAAATCCAATTTCGTAACAATAAATTTATTTTTGAAGTATTATATAATTTTCAAAAGGAACTATTTACAGAAGAGTTATAAATGATTCACAATCTATGTTACATCACAGTATGCGTCTGAGAGTCGGACAAACTTAACTTACCTACTTTATTTGTCAATACGAAAACATAGCATTTTAAATAAAAGACGAAAACACATCCGTGCATACTAATCTTTGGCCAGCAGATCTTGACGTTGTCATTTTATGTTTAATTCAATAATTTCATGTCGCACCTCATGTGCTTGTCACTAACTACCACTTAACAATATTTAACCTAACACTGAGAAAGATGAAAGTTTATTCATATAAAAATTGTGATCAATTAAGTACAATTAACGTAAATAATACATATGGCAACTTCAAAATACTTACAGCGACTTATTTTAAATAGAAAATAACTTATAAATTAGAAATTATAAATAAAATATGGGAATGTATGCATCTACTCACTCTAACATTGGTAACAATTGGGAAAACATTAAATACGCTTATCAAAAATTCGTTTTTAAACAACCATCAGCCGACTGGCTTTAAATAAAAAACCATTTAAAAAAATAATATGGACACTTAGACAAGTCGTTCATAATTGACGGGACAAACCGACGAACCTTTAATTTCACCAACAATTTAACACACACATATACAACCATTTAATCTATATTGAATCGTACATTGAGCCTATCTCTTATTATACTTACGTACCAACGGCAGACGCCTTTGACATTCGCTTGACACTTTTACGACTAGCTAAAAGCTTTTTGCGACTAGCACTAAATAATACGGACAATGGCCCGACTACCTCTGTAAGTATTTCAAATTTATTAAAACTTCTCCCCATCAGACAGATTTGAAAAAAGTTTTAGCAGTAAAAAAATACCAGAAACCACAAAAGGATTTTTATATGACGGACATGAAGAAGAAATATTATTTTGTGTCATGCGGTTGTGTCAAAAACGTCTCGCTCCGTTCATTCTCGTTGCAATTACATTCGGTAACAATTTTAAAAACATTTATCTATATTAATTTATCCTTATCTGACCAATTTTTCTCGGCACAAAAATATGTAACAAAAATAAAAAAACTGCTTTTGTAATTTAAAAAAATTACAAACATTTGTACGAAAATCTTACATTTTTATTAGATTCTCTAAATAAATTCAAGCTAATTTAAAACAATTACCACAGATTAACACTCTTGGAGTGGTCTAATTTAGCTTGAAATATTTAGTTCGCTAAATTTGCTTTGGGACAATTAATATTCAAAATAAAGGTCAGATATTGGACTCTATGCTTACAACGTAATAACTATTTACGTACTAGCATTTCATTCAAATCCATCGACAATTCCAAACATCTTTTGACAATTTCACTTATCTACATCCTTAACAATTTATTTCTCAATTAGAGTTTCTTGAACATCGACACCGTTGTGTGGTACTATCATATATAAAACTTGTTCAATAATGTAAGCAATAATCTCATTTGAAGCCAATACAGCGAAAAACTTGACTAAAACACATGATGTAAAGTAATAAAGAACGAACAACCAACACTGGCGTGAGAAAAAAAAAATATTATTCGCTCTATGCACATGCTGGCAAATCCTGTCCGAATCATATTTAAATAAAATACTCAAAATAGTCTTGGTGTAATAACACATCATAAACTTTATATTGCATTAACGCATTAAATTCACATATTATGCTAAAATATGACGACAACTTACGTCAATTTATTATCTGGAAAAGCATTGTTCACAATCAGTCACACCTAATAAATTTAAAGAAAACAACAACTCAAAACTACACTTCTAAAAGTCCAAAACATAATACTATCTAGTAAATAATTCGACATTGATAAAACTAATAACGCACCAACAAAATAATAATGCCAAAGATTTACCATTGGTAACAGAAACACATCGTTTTGTTCACACCGATGTTCAAGCAACACAGCCGGAGCTCATGGGTCTTATTTCAACTAATGTCGTCAATAGAGAAGATCTGCGTGCGGAACTAAGAGTAGATGTCGCTCATGTCCATCTCCGACTTGACTTTGACGAAGTTGGGGTTGTCTGTGTTTATGTCGGGGCCCTTGGAGCCGAACTGGTAGACGAGCCTGGCTGTGGGGACCGAAACGAGCACCGACTGCCTGTAGTGGTACCGCATCGCTCTGCTGAACTTCTCGAAGGTCATATTGTCGTTCTGCTTCATCTTGCCCCAGAGTTTGGCCACTTCGTCTGGTTTAACGAATCTGTAAACAAACAAGGGTTTGATTATTAGTATAATTAATTAATAGAAAAATAAAATCATAAAAATATTTAGCAGTAACATATCCGTTTGATTGCATATCATTATCGTAATAATTCTAAGGACGTTAACGACATCAAATAGTTGAGGTCTGGTAGCTGGCCTCACGCTCACATAAACCTATTTGACCATACTGGATAAACAATGATAAAATCAAGTTAAACCAGACGCGCTAATAATACTTCTTGTAATGTAATGCTCATTAAATAAATTCTGCGCTTCTATAGGTGATATACAGGTGGATGATTATATTCCTTCGTTCGTTCTATTATTCACGCATTTGTTCACTCATTGGGTAATTCTATCTGTTATAGGTGAGTTCAAGATCATCAAAATAGTTCTCTTAATACACAGTTAAATAAAGTTTTGCTCATCTTTAAAAACCTTCATCATTGTTCAACATTTAAGTCGAATGTTACAACCACAAAACGTTGGTTTGGCCGTATATACATTTTCAAATAGTTAGGGTCTGTATTACCTATATGCATAGATTTATATTGGTGTGGAGGAAGCCTTGCCCATACGATAAAAAATAGCGGGAAAAATTAAAAGAGGTTTTAAATAATTCCATCGCAATATCACGGTCGTTTGCAAGCGTCTTGTATACAGCAACGGTGTCAAGTTGTGATGCAAACTGTTCAGATAATTGATCACAGTCAAGGTCTGCGAGTCATTATCGGCGGGCCTGATGCGCTTGTAGCCGACAATGTCAATAACAACTCCATCGTACCTAAGCTAAATAAATGGAACGGCTATTTACATAAACCGGACGGCGGGCTTTAAATTCACAATTTTATGGAATCTAACACGTTGGTTGACATGTGAAATAATAAAAGTTCTTATTCAGTGATAGCTTGCATAAAATCAACGTGGCAATAGCAGTGGGATGAAGAAAAAGAACTAATATAAATAGAAATGATTGTGATCTTGTGACATTGATCAGTAGGAATACATGTTTAACACGTTTTTTGTGGTTGCTATGCGCTACTATGCTTTCGGCCCCTGCAGTTTTATTAGATCCAATCATCATCATTATCAGCCCATATACGTCCCACTGCTGAGCACGGGCCTCCTCTGCAACTGAGAGGGTTTAAGCCTTAGTCCACCACGCTGGCCTAGTGCGGGTTGGCGGACTACACACCTAAGAAATTCCTAAGAACTCTTAGGTGTGCAGGTTTCATCACGATGTTTTCCTTCACCGTTAAAGTACGTGATAATTCATTGTGAATACACACAAAACTTCGAAAAGGCAGAGGTGTGTGAGGGGTTTGAACCCGCGACCGTCGAGATTCTCGATCGCATGCCCAAACCTCAAGGCCATCACGACTTGATTAGATCCAAGCTCCATATAAAATATAATACAGTTAAATGGATATAGAAACTTATTATAATCATAAAACAAACAACATTTGCGACTGTCGGATCAGAAACGTGCCGTCCCGCCAGATCAGCGAGTGACAATACAAGTGTGCATGTATTGAAACCAGCGACCTTGGCGACTGTGCGCCATCTACAGTATAATTCCTATAAGCCGAAAGAAACTACAAACATATTTTAAGGACTTATTACGAAGCTGATGATTGCTATCTCGTCCACCTTGCAATTTCTATTAATGTCTATACCTAACATTGATTATCCGACAGCCATTGAATGTTCAAAATCTACTCTCAAATTCTTGACGAAATTTTTTTAAGCGCATCAATTTCAAAAAACTAATTCATGTCACTGACGATACTTGTACGTGACTGGTTATAAAATCCTAATTGCCAAACTTGTTACTACAAAAAATGTTAATTGTTGTAATCGGAACTTCGATTTGTCACAGAGCTCATTACTAGATACAGACGATTTGAGCCGCTCGTTGATATTCACGCCGCGACACATGACGGCGGATTGTCGTTTGAGAGACATAATAGTTCCGATCAGCCTTCACTTGTCACGATTAGTCATGGTACAATCCTTGAGTGAAATTTTAGAAAACTGTATATTTTCTTACTGCCTCGTGGTCTCGCGGTACAAGTATGTGCCGTGGGATCTAGAGGTCCTGGGTTCGATTCCCGGGTCGGGCAAAGTGTTATTGGGTTTTTCCATTAGGAAATTCTCAGTAGCAGCACGGAGTCTGAAACTGAGCCCGAAAAACGACAATAGGCTCGCACCCTATTACGTGGGACTGATACATACCTGGCGAAATGTGGGTGCAGAAATGCACCTCTGCCTACCCCTTCGGGGAATACAGGCGTGAGTTTATGTATGTATGTTTCTTAGTAACGGAATTAATGTTGCGCCCGAACAAATATAGTAATAGCGTTCATTGCAGTTTTAGTCAGACATACCACGAAAATCAAATAGGTAATGTAATTTGCTTATAGTCGATAAAGACTTAGATACCACCTAAAATTATTCAATTATAATCTCTCTGTTGTGGGGTCTGTTATCTACAACCGCAAATTTAAGATTCATATTTTTGAAGGACCCCTTCGCGAATACCTAACAATGGCTATTATTCTTCGTATACATGCAAGGATTATAAAACAATAAAAATATCAATGTAATGAATCCTCCAATTCCAATAATAATTTTCATGATAACTTGCTAGAAGTCCGTTGCGGGCCCTGTTTACTTTGACCCACAGCTGTTGGTGAGTCAGTCTTGCTTCTCATAAAACGGTAATTACATGCGTATTTTATTTATCTACATAAAAAGTCAGACCGGCCTTAATATTGAATTGTGATAAAAGCCCTTTAAGACATTTTAATTGTCAACTCAGTTTTGAACGCGGTTCCACTTTCTGTTTCATTTTCATGGATTTTTAAAGAATAAAAAATTCTCTTTCCTTACCTTTTTCATTACTAATCAAATTGCAAAATTTAAAAGATCCCAAATTGATTAAGAAGTCAGTTGTTTTAAGAGGTGCAGTAGAGGGAATTTGCTATGAAGCGTTTTTAAGGTAATGGTAAATCATAAAAAATTTAAGACTAATAACCACACCATTCAATTACCTACCCTACCCCATAAAAATAATATTGTCGTACATATTGGATATAATCACCAATCTATACCAAAACGAACGGACATACAACATATTCACAATACATTTCTCGTAGCATTGAGCGTAGGTCGAATGCAAATAGAAGTGTCTTAAAGTGCAGTGCAAATTATCTGCATCTATTTTATAGCGAGCCATAAAACCGCGCAGCCGTGGCATTGGGTTGGCGTGTCGAGCTTGTTTTTTTTTCTCAACAATCATCTTGAGTAATTGCTTTGGAGTTCTATTTTGTTCGGTTTCTTGGAAAAACGAAGTATTAGCCTTTAACCTATACCCTCCTGCCATTTTTTGTCTATCAATTTGATAGCAGCGTGCAAAGGCTCAAATGATACATCCAGTGTAATAAATTAAAGGTATTAGCAAAAATATTGCGTCATTAGCTATGTTTGTGGATGCAGGTGTGAGAATATCTATCACAAGCAATTATACATATCTTTAAATATTATAAAACCGCTTCGTTAATGACGATTTTTATATTCCACTGATGGTCATATTCCTCTCTTTACAAGCCCTGCAGTAAATTAGCGACTGTTGCGTCAGGGCATATACATAAGCCTCACATTTCGGTAAGAGTCTCGCCTTTTGTTAAAGATGGTTTGATCTTACTGCACCATGCTATTTTAGTAGGAAATGACTTGCTCAGATACATTTTGTAGGATATGAGTAGCACCAACACTCCCAAATTTTCATCAGCCCTATCTGATACAGTGGCGGTACTTCCATAGAAGCCCAAAAGCCCAGTTTGCCTTACAAAATTCTGAATATAAATCTTTAAGCTTTAAATCTTTATTTAACAAAAGCAGTTTAACATATAGATGAGAATATCCTGACCCAACAATAAATAATTATAAACTAGACATTACAAATTAACGTGTTTAACGCTTTTGGGCTTCTATGGAAGTACCGCCACTGATCTGATACTGCAGCTTCAGAAAGATGAAGCTGTAAGTGTAGACTTATCCTGTTTTACTACAATAATACCTACAGCAAGTTATTTGTAAACGGAACCATGATCCACCAAGGCAGCGCTTGCTATGTCGACGTTCGTGCATTCTCAGTGGTTACTACACTGCAACCTTCGCGTTCAATGAGTTTGTCAACTGTGTTTCCTATTGATTCATTATGACATTTGAAGAGAGCAGTTATGTTTAGACAAATAAATGTACAATATAAAAGCAAGGGACTAAAAATAACATTAAAGTTTTGAGCAGATAAATTTAGAGAATCTATTGAAAAAACTATGTTACTTGTTTATGCCATAGCTGTCGATTATGACACCGTAGGTATGAGTTTAATTCAAGTAGAACCTTTTTCTCCTGATCAATGCACTGCAACGTCCCATATGTTTAAGGCAACTTACCCCCCCCCCCCCCCAAACCGCGTGCATGATCAGTTAACGCATCCATTAACCTTCAACTAATGTGGTACGAACTATAAAAATGTGAGTCGCACAGTTTTGGATTCCGAGTGCGTAGAGGCGAGGTTGTGGTCTGGCCTTGCGCGGTATCACTGCATCAGCCGGGCCAAGGATTCCCGCTGACCCTACGTGACATGAACTCCAAAACTGGTTTAGTGATTCTTGTGCCTTTGACAGCGTTACTCATTTGAAGCTTCGAGATTGTTGGTGCATGTACGAGTATAATGAATCATGTCAGGTTGTGCTGACAAATATGTAGAAACTTTGATAAACGCATTTTTTGTTGTTTTTATGTCCCACACATTGTTGTTTTTATATCATCATCATCATCATCAGCCCATATACGTCCCACTACTGGGCACGGGCCTCCTCAACAACTAAAAGGGTTTTTATATGTTTTTATATAAATCATGCAAATTTATGAACTAAACTAAATATAACGAATTTACTGCTAAAATACTAAATCAATTTTGAAAAGTTGTAGAGAACAACACATTGAAAAACATAAACTACTATCATTATGACTTTGATTGTAATTAGAGCATTAAATACAATTTGCTATGCTTACATACTGCCTTTTTAACAACATTGCAAAAAGTACCATTGTTACTCCCCAATTTTTTATATGTTCTTCAGCCAAATTTAATTGTTATGACAATAACGCTACAGGATTAAAGAATTTATGGTATTTTTTATGATGGGGTTCCCATGTGGTGTCGATTATTGCGGTGAGAACTCTGCCTACACCATTATACTCTCAGTTAATAATTGATAGTATTGACGTCAAAGAACGGATCGAATGACGTGTTCCAATATGAACTTCAGTATAAAATATGAATCAAAATTAATTCTTCACTCTGGGATTTCTTTTGACTCACTCCTTTGTCCTTAAATTACTATGGAGGTATTATTCGACCAAATACTTTGTAACTTAATTAGGAGTACAGTAATAAAGGCACACACCTCTGACTTTTCGAAGTTATGTGTGTATTCACAATGAATTATTACTTGCTTTAACGGTGAAGGAAAACATCGTGATAAAATCTGCACACCTAAAAGTTCTTAGGAATTTCTTAGGTATGTAGTCCGCCAACCCGCACTAGGCCAGCGTGGTGGACTAAGGTCTAAAACCCTCTCAGTTGTAGAGGAGGCCCGTGCCCAACAGTGGGACGTATTTGGGCTGATGACGAATAAAAGAGTGTTTTGACTCGCAACAAAAATATTTAAAAAAAAAAAATTCCCTACAAGTCTTTTTAAGGCGTGAGCATCATCGTAAATGCTTGAAACTTATACCGGCCTTCAGAAGATCTACAATCCAGTCTGGACTATGAATTTGAACTTCTCCAAATGATTCTGACATGAAAGTCTTTGATTATTATTGATGTCAACCTCTTACAGCACTAAAAGGAATAAACAAAAACACGACCATAACGTGTTAATAAAATAAAGGTTTTCGTCGTAAATTCTTTGTTGGTCCGATGGTAATAATTTATGAAAATAATTCGTACCCAAACTTCGACCCAAAAATCTTTATTTATCTTTCATTTTGCATGTTGTGTTCTTATGACGCACAAGCTGTGTGCATAAATTCTTATATACACTATATAATGTATTCGGCGTTACGCGCGTGAACTGAACGTACATATATAAAAAAAATCAAAATCTATAATTTTCTTTTAGCACTTTTTTTCACCCACAATTCAGCGGGCCTATTGCTGTTTTCCAGACACATTTCCAAACTCCGTGTTGCTACTGAGAATTCTCTGATGGCACTTATAATTTTGCCCGACCCAGGAATCGAACTCAGATTGCACAGAACACACTTGTGCCGCGAGACCACGAGCCAGTTAATCCATTCAATAAAAATTAAAAAATTGCATGCAACCACCACAAATCAAATCTACCCCTTAAAAGCGTGGTGGTATTACAAACTTACGTCACACGACAAGTCATCGATCAACAAAGAACTAACCTGGTTCCGACGTCAAAACATATAGGCCACGAGTGTTATCTCTTTATTACCAATACATATGTAAATGAGGCACATTATTCTCGGCTTTGAGTGTACAGACGTTGCATATTAAGTTATATTATTGTACAGTGCAGGCCGGGGATCTACCGCGGGGAGAAACTGATGCCAAAGTTATCGGTCAGCAACTAGGCTATTCCGAGAACGTGTCGGTAATTTACTTAGTGGGGGGTGCACATTTATTTATGGAATACATTAAGCTACAGGTTTTTCTGTACACAACAGAGAGTTAATAAATACACCCAACAGTCACATACATAGTTCTGACCGCACATTTAGATACTAGTCTTGTGTCGTGGGTATCAGAAACTACGAGAGACTTTTCGGTCCCACAAACACCCAGACCCGAAACAAATATTTGTGGATCACACTAACATTTGTCTCGGTGCGGGGATCGAACCCGCGGCCTCTCGTTTCGCAAGCTGGTGTCTAGCCAACTGCGCCACGGGGCTGTCTAATTAATAGACTACCTTGTGGTATCGCAACACAAGTATGTGATTTGCGATCTAGAGGGGTTCGGTTCCCAGGTTGGGCAAAGTGTCATCGGCTTTTTTTATTAGGAAATTGTCAATTACAGCATTGAGTCTGGAATAATGCTCAAAAAACTGCAATAAACTCGCAACTTATTAAGTGTGACAAAAAGATTCATATTTGCCCACCCCTTTGGGGGAATACAGGTGAAAATGCGCATGTATGTAGGTATGTATATTGTATATGTGTACTTAAAGGAGTTAGCTTTTAAAGATACGTTGTATCCCAAAGTAAAATATATGTACCTATAACTTCTTTGTAGTCATAACAAAACATGATTTTAACTTTGGTTGAGCCATTAGTCAGTTCTATACTATATGTCAAAAAAATTATCATTTTTATTACTGTTCTATCAAATATTTTATGTAAACTATTTAATATTGAAGAGACAATGAAACTATATGAGTAGCAACGACAGTAGAGCACCTGTTATGAAGCAATATTTATGTTTGTTCATTTTTTTTCCAACTATTACTGATAAGGTCAGCACACGATGATAAGCGTTATCAAGCCCCGCCCATATCGGCCGGGTTATCACGGATCGTATATTGTATTAATAGTACATTGATTTATAATACTAACTGTACAGTTAATCGCTACCCATAAGTTTACTAGTTACAATAACCAAAAACTAAATGAACATACATTATGTCTAAAATACACCCATGTTCTAGAATAATAAAAAACATTTTTCTTCTGGATATAAATATTCGTCTCATTCCGAGAATCGAACTTAAGGCCTGCCACACCATAAACAGCTTGTCAGCCACTACTCTTAAGTCAGTCAAAATCACCTTTATTCAAATAGACTTTTACAAGTGCTTTTGAATCGTCAATTAAGTTTTTTTAAACTATTGCCGCTTCGAAACGTGTTATCGCTGTGGAGAAGAAACGGCAAGAAACTCCCTCAGCAACACGAAATGACATTTTTTATATGATAATATTTAATTATAATTACATTTTTATTTATTATATTTAATTTAATAAATAAATAAATAAATACACCCAACAGTCACATACATAGTTCTGACACCACACTAGGATACAAGTCCTGTGTCGTGGGTATCAGAAACTACGAGAGACTTTTCGGTCTCACAAACACCCAGACCCGAAACAAATATTTGTGGATCACACAAACATTTGTCTCGGTGCGGGGATCGAACCCGCAGCCTCTCGTTTCGCAAGCTGGTGTCTAGCCAACTGCGCCACGTTAACCTCATACATGTCATAAATTGTCTCAAATTGCAGCAATTCCTCTACCGAGGCCGTAGGCTTGTTACCATAGAGATGTCAAGATAAAGAGATAACTGTCACCAAGCCGGCTCTCTGTGCACTAAAATACAGAAACAGGGAAGTGTTTAATCGTCGTTAAGTCGTGATGGCCTCGAGGTTTAGGCGCGCGGTCGAGAATTTCGGCGGTCACAGGTTCAAACCCCAGGCACACACCTCTGACTTTTCGAAGTTATGTGTGTATTCACAATGAATTATCACTTGCTTTAACGGTGAAGGAAAACATCGTGATAAAACCTGCACACCTGAAAGTTATTAGGAATTTCTTAGGTGTGTATTCCGCCAACCCGCACTAGGCCAGCGTGGTGGACTAAGGCCTAAACCCACACAGTAGTAGAGGAGGCCCGTGTCCAGCAGTGGGACGTATATCGGCTAATGATGATGAATGCGGGAAATTCAGTTTTTCACCTAGCGAATAAGGAAAATGTGCGGGAAATATTATTCAATCGCACATGTTTGAGCTAGGTCAGGTTTGAGGATATCTTACATTTTTGTTTATATTTGTTTAGAGTCTGGGTGTTTGTGAGACTGAAGAGTCTCTCGATGTTTCCGATACACACGATACAAGACTTGTATCTTAGTGTGGGATCAGAACTATATGTGACTGATGAGTGTTATAAGTACATACATACATACATACATAAACTCACGCCTGTATTCCCCGAAGGGGTAGGCAGAGGTGCATTTCTGCACCCACATTTCGCCAAGTATGTATCAGTCCTACCTAATAGGGGGCGAGCCTATTGCCGTTTTTTGGGCACATTTCCAGACTCCGTGCTGTTACCGAGAAAATCCTAATGGAAAAACCCAATAACACTTTACCCGACCCGGGAATCGAACCCAGGACCTCTAGATCGCACGGCACATACTTGTACCGCGAGACCACGAGGCAGTCAACAAAAGTGTTATAAGTATTGTGAACACAATGACATTTGATGGTATGGCCAACGATTGCGATACGCTCACCAATCTACACAATTATACGGGTGTGATTAAAAAATTTTATACAAAAGCCGATCAATTGACTAACGAGGGTAACTGGAAGGTTTTGCACCTTGTATCCTACCATCCTAATTTATATTATGAGCGTCGAAGTTAATATGCTTTCACTCCTACACTTCTTGAACTATTTTGCTCAACTGCCTCGTGGTCTCGCGGCACAAGTAGGTGCCGTGCGATCTAGAGGCCCTGGGTTCTATTCCAGGGTCGGGCAAAGTGTTATTGGGTTTTTCCATCAGGAAATTCTCAGTAGCAGCACGGAGTCTGGAAATGTGCCCGAAAAACGGCAATAGGCTCGCACCCTATTACCTGGGACTGATACATACCTGGCGAAATGTGGGTCCAGTATTGCACCTCTGCCTACCCCTTCACGGAATACAGGCGCGAAGTTATGTATGTATGTATTTTTTTCAGTTTTGTTGCATAGATAGGACTGTAACGTTACAACCCCGATTTTGATCACGGAAAAATCTAAGTTTCCTGAGATATTATCAAAAAATAAAGAAATTGATTTACTTTGTTTAATTTCGTTACTCTCTAATAGCATTTCTAACAAATCTAGACTGTCAATTTTGATTTCGCAGCAATTACAGTTTGAATTATTATAACAATCTTAGAAACACAAACAGCCAATCCTAATGAAGATAGCAGTTATCACTTCAAAGAAATTGCTTCACAAGCGCATTAGATGTCAATAAATCGTTTGCAATATCTAGGTAATCGATTCTAGTTCTAAGAGTCGCAACGGCTCAGTGATAAGCAAATGTTCCGAGAAATATTCCAGACTTCTGTTTACGCTGTATTCAACAACGACCTGTTGGTGTTATCTAAAATAACACATTCATAGTAATTCCAATTTTACTCTTATAAGATATTACCCTCAACTAGAACAAGGCAGTTTGAAAAATTGAGATGAATGGACAAAACTTTTATGCAGATAATGAAGGGTTTAGATGTAAACTTTAGATATGATCGTCTTAGCTGTGTTTGACTTTAATGACGCAAGACAAAGCAGAACGTAGTAAAGGCATACTCAATTAACGTTTACAAATATGGTTATGCGTTGAAAATTGGTTTGCTGGTGGTAGGATATTCGTATCCGCCCGGATAGCGACCACCGTACACAGGGCGTAAAACCCGCCATAGTGGCACATGCAAGTGTGCCGCGTTCCGGGATCAGCCAGTGTATATCCGGTTTTCGGGGGGGCTTCAATCATGGTGAAAGGATGACCGTGCCGGCATTTTTTGGCCGGTTTGTCGCGGTCGGTCCTTTGATCACCATGGTATTAGCCCCCCCAAACTTCTTCACAATAAGTTGAAGAGGTATTCGGCCGGCATGATTGTGTCAACCAACGGGAGACCTTCATCTCTCGCTGGTCGGCACTTTTTCTGGACTCCATTGCGCTTACCATCAGGTGCAATGGGGTCACTTTGCCGTGCCTGTATTAAAAAAAAAATCAGCCAGATCAAAAATACTTATGAAAAGTTGCGATGCAGATAAATAAAAATTAATATTAATTGAAATTAAGACAGGTAGATTGACTGACTCCTTCTACTGTTTGTTCTCTTCAAGTCTTTGACGATGTTGCTAAAGTTTAACTCGATGGTATGTCACTGTTTTTTACAAAACTCTTTCTTCGAATTTTAAGAAGAACATGTAGTATGTCGCTTGGAAAAACCCCAATATATACACAAAGAACTTATTTTCCCTTTTGTCGTTAACTTTAAAACTACATTTGTCTTGTTCCACATCTTGTTAAGGACAGATTGTGTTGGCAGCGCATCATGCACCTACGTAACTGTCTTAAGATACTATTGTGGCAAAATCAGCTTTATTTTTTATGTATAAAGTTTATTTTACATTGTAGATGTACAGGCACATTATTATTCGAAGCAGGCCCGAATAAACGTGTTCCAGGTATTGTGAGAAGTTGCGAAACTCAGTGTATCCACATATCAACGCAACGCGTGAAGGTCGAGTTTTTTTTTTGTTTTCTCAGTACATCGGCTTGATTGCCAACTTTCTTACGATCGGGTTCTACGAATAAGTATTTATAAAAGCATCTAGTGGAAAAGGAAAATTATTTTTATTACAGGAAAATGCAAGTGTCACTTCACTATTTTGTTAGTTATTTATACGTAATCGCTTCAGAAATAAAGCAAAATTTTATGAGTTTTGTCACATGTCAACATCGTGTCGGGTATTCTAAATTCAAAAAGGTGCGTCTCAAAACGAGGTCCGAAGATTTTCGAAACATTTAAATTTACTTAAAAACATACCTTGTTCTTAATTTATAAGGTACATATTATGATGACACACGGTTTTGAAAGTCACAAATCTGCGTAACACACATTTCTCGGAATTCTTGATATCAAATTAAACTTTTGAAGCTAAACAAATTAATAAATATTCAGAGAATACGTCGAAATCGCTCAATTAAAAATTAGTTACTGATATATTCTAGGAAATGTATTGAGAATTTATATAAAAATCTGCATCTCGGCTCGGTAACCTTTCCGCTATCGGTAAATTTGTTCCTTTTTTATACAGTGACTGAAATAACGGGTCTCATACAAAAGAGCACGAAAGCGTTATTATTGGGTTTTTTATACGATTTTATATCTGCTTTGCTAGCGTAGAGAAATATAAGGAATTTATAGAGCAGAATTAATAATTTCCTAAATTCACTAGATTTATCAAAAGCAGCGTTCAGAATATTTCTGTGTTATAAACTTTTTTCATATTTTAGTATTTTAAGTATTTGATTCTAGCATAAATGTGTATAAATGACAATAGAAAGATTCAAAACTCAAGAGGGATTATAGCAATTGAACTTTTCATGCATCGTACACATAACTATTTATGTTATTATATCAATATTGCGTAGGACGGTCCTAAATGTTCTCTAGGTGTTGCTAAGGATCTACGATTTCACAGTAGCTTCGATTAGTTCGCTGTAAGTTGCCGGCTATTTTTTTTAACATAGAAGTTTTTACACTTTATGTAAAGTATGATGCAAGAATTGTGTCGAAAGTATCAGAAATTACGACTTTTTCGATCTCACGTATAGATTTGCATACATACTCCTGTATTCCCTGACGCGGTAGGCAGAGGTGCATTTCTACACCCACATTTCGCCAGGTATTTATCAGTCCCACGTAATAGGGGGCGAGCCTATTGCCGTTTTTCGGGCACATTTCCAGACTCCGTGCTGTTACCGAGAATGTCCTAATAGAAAAACCCAATAACACTCTGCCCGACCCGGGAATCGAACCCAGGACCACTAGATCGCACGGCACATACTTGTACCGCGAGACCACGAACATTATTTTAACATAGAAGTCCATTTTTATTTTAACACAGAAGTCCATACATACACAATTATATACATACATAAACTCACGCCTGTATTCTCTGATGGGGTAGGCAGAGATGGATATCTAAACCCACATTTCGCCAGGTAACATAGAAGTTTTTACACTAATGTAAAGTACACTCAAGAGCCACATACACAGTTCTAACCCAACACTAAGATGCAAGAAACTACGACTTTTTTCATTCTCACATACATACATACATATATAACCTCATGCCTATATTCCCTGATGGGGTAGGCAGAGGTGCATTTCTACACCCACATTTCGCCAGGTATGTATCAGTCCCACGTATTAGGGGGCAAGCCTATTCCCGTTTTTCGGGCACAGTTCCAGACTCCGTGCTGTTACTGAGAATTTTCTAATGTAAAAACCCAATAACACTTTGCTCGATCGGGGAATCGAACGCAGGACCTCTAGATCGCACGGCACATACTTTTACCGCGAGACCACGATATATGTTTGTCTCATTGTAAGAATCGAAGCCACAGTCTCTAGTTTCACAACCTAGTAGTTAACTATGGCTGGTAATATACAGGGTGTATTTAGACCGTGATCGGAAACTAAGGTGATAATAGCCAAGGTGATTACAAACCCCCTGGCATTAAAGAAAACTATAGGTATAAAATGTATGTAGTTGTGAGGTGAACGTCAAAATTTTTATTTTTTGTCAGGATTTTTTTTAAAGGCTATTACCTGCCTTAGATTCCGATCACGGTCTGAATACATCCTGTATATGTATATATATCTACTTGTATAATGACAAGACGCGTTAATTCTTCCATATATGATTCCTCCGTACTACTCAAAAGGAATGCAGCAGTTATGTGATACATACGACTCTCAGAGTAACATCTGGTTAATACCAGGAAAAACGTGGTTACATCAAAACTAAATATTCCAGTCATGCGCATGTTCCATATTCATTATTTACATGAAATACTAAGGGAGATGGATCGTATTGCTCCACCACTAGGTAAAATTCCATGGGTTTGTATGTGCTATGATACTGGCAAGATATTTTGCAGTTTAGGTAATGGTAGTTCTTTCCTAAAATTATAGAAATTAATTCATCATCATCATTATCATCATCAGCCCATATACGTCCCACTGCAGAGCACGGGCCTCCTCTACCATTGAGAGGGTTTAAGCCTTAGTCCACCACGCTGGCCTATTGCGGGTGGGCGGACTACACACCTAAGAAATTCCTAAGAACTTTTAGGTGTGCAGGTTTCATCACGATGTTTTCCTTCACCGTTAAAGTACGTGATAAGTCATTGTGAATACACACATAACTTCGAAAAGTTAGAGGTGTGTGCCTGGGGTTTGAACCCGCGACCGTCGAGATTCTCGACCGCGTGCCCAAACCTCGAGGCCATCACGACTTGTTAAATAGGTACAATAAGTATACGTAGAAAATTTTGTTATTATGTTGTGACTACATCAGTGTTTATTGTCGCTTTTCTTGAACTTAAATCTTGAGTGAAATCTCACAATCATTTGCCTGTACTAAGTAAATACTACTCGAATAGGGAATATACTTTGATGTTTAATCACAACTACAAAAACTGCCTCGTGGTCTCGCGGTACAAATATGTGCCGTGGGATCTAGAAGTCCTGGGTTCGATTCCCAGGTCGGGCAAGGTGTTATTGGGTTTTTCCATTAGGAAATTCTCAGTAACAACACGGAGTCTGGAAATGTGCCCGAAGAACGGCAATGGGCTCGCCCCCTATTACGTGGGACTGATGCATACCTGGCGAAATGTGGGTGCAGAAATGCACCTCTCCCTACCCCTTCGGGGAATACAGGCGTGATTTTATGTATGTATGTATGTAATTACAAAAACAACCGACTGATCTGACCATATCTCTGCATAAAATAATATATCAATTAACGTTTCAGTACTAATCGGTATACTGAGATTTATTTGCAACTCCGTATGCAGAATAACATGCACATAAGAAAAAATCGACCTCGCAAACACAATGTAACTTGTATTTTTAAACACTAAAGTGATGCTTCAAGATTTTTATCTGTTTTTGTTGGAAAACCTAACACGACCTTTAGCAATAATCAATTTACATGTCATTACGTAATATTTCGAAGACTTCATTAATTAAAAACTGATACTGTTTACATTTATTCCTTTTTTTATCACAAGATTTTTCATTTTTCTCAAAATATTATTCTGCTAAATTATCAATTATTGCTGCCATTGCTTTCATCATCAGCCCATATACGTCCCACTGCTGGACCCGGCCCTCGTCATTTAGAGAGTTTAGGCCTTAGTCCACCACCCTGGCCTAGTGCGGGTTGGCGGACTACACACCTAAGAAATTCCTAAGAACTTTTAGCTGTGCAGGTTTCCTCACGATGTTTTCCTTCACCGTTAAAGTAAGTGATAATTCATTGTGGACATGTTCATGTTAACATTGCTTTATGTAATTAAAATACGATTAACAATGTAAATAGTATACGAGATTTAAGCACAAATATTTTTTTCTCTTTTAACAATCATGAACTGTGACGAAAAGTTCCGATCTAGGAATAATTTACAGAGCCTATTCACTCTTAGTGTTTACGTGGCCGTGTCTTCAGTACAATCAACATCATAATACTAAATTATAAATAATAATAAAAAAAAAAAAAAAAACACTATCTTTATTTGAAATTTGTTAAATTAATCATAACTTTAATAAATTGCAATCGATTTATTATCTATAGCAATGCCTCTATCAAAACAGTATTAAAGAAAAAGATTTGAGATAGGATATTTTTATATTCAAACATACAATACAATATAAGGAAACGGGGCAGACCACCGGCCAGATGGTCAGATGACATAGTCCAGTTAACCGGAAGGCTGTGGATGAGAGTAGCCCAGGATCGAGAGAGATGGCGAGCATTGGGGGAGGCCTATACCCAGCAGTGGGTGCATGTGGGCTGACAATGAATGAATGAATACAATATAATATGGTTGATATTTGCCACCACTTAATCGTGAATTAGTCCTTGTAATCTATCATAATCTACCATCACCATTGCATCAAAAAGACTATTATTAAAAATGTATTATTTCGTTTTGTTTTACTTTTGTTTCATTTGGTTTTGTTATTAAATAATTTAAAGATATATAACTATATAGTTTCAATACTGTTATTAGTACCTAAGATAAATTAAGTATTATATAGCTTTAAGAATTGTAATTTAGAATTAAGCCAACAAGAATGTAACTGTGATCCTGGAAGGCTGCTGGTTCTTATAGCACAGGGTTTCCCTATTATAAGTACCGGCTGTACCACACTGTTATGATCTCAAAAAAGATAAATAAATAAATAAATAAATTTTATTATTATATATTATTATATCGTATTGTTACTATCAGTTAAATGAATGAATTATCGAATAAACAGCTGATATCTGATAATCTGTGCAAAAAATTCTGATGCAATGTAGTTTTGATACATTTTCCTCGTTAGTCGAGCAACGTGGTTCATATGGATTGAGTCATCGTAGAATTGCACGGTGTTACTGAGGAAGTCCACCATTACTATAATTGCTTAACAGAAGTCACTCGCGACGTTCACATTTTATATGCAAATGACCTCACAATAGTAGAAAATAAACGCTTACTGTTAACGCTCTGAACTTATATTTTGATATTTATGCTGTTAATCGCTTTATTCGTCATCTACCTAAAGATTGCAAAGGAATACTTAAATTTATTTTATGGTCGGTATTTCTACAATTTGACATATTACAACTTCAATTTAACCCTCAAAAAATGTATCCAAAGCATATTAGGTTTCTCTAACACTTGGAATCAGTGAATTGAGGCCCATCTTCCATTTCAAACATATGCAGTCGTCAATCTTGGCTCGTATATTGCGGTAGCCTTTATACAATCACTTTTGGTCATCATACATCCGTATTGGAATAAAAATGTCCCGTATTGATGACGGATAATGATTTGTATTCAGTAGACCAACCCACTACACTCGCTGCATACTAGAAATCATTTGTACGTCATTAACCAACGTCATGACGTCATTAGCCACTAAATGTGCTGACAAAACATCCGGAACTAAACGTAGATACGTCTTATCAATATCAAAGAGAAATGAATTTATTTGAATGCTACAATGAACACAAATGTTTGAAGAGCTAATGTTTTATGAAAATACTCCTATGTACATTATTACACAAGTACATTTTAGTACAACATGCAAACAATTGTTGAAATCATACGGGTGGGTCACGGCGCATCATTGCCCCGATTCCCGAAATAAACGAGTATTTTTATCTCGGGATTCTGCGATGTCTGTGTTTAAACCATCCGTTCGTTATTTTAAGACGTCAGCCGATCAAGAAATGTTTTTTTTAAATCATAATCCTACTTGCAAATCACCTTCAACGTTAAGATTAGATTATGTGATATTAATAAAAAATGCTGTTTTCAAATTTAATATCAAACTGTATAACTCTCACTGCTATCCTTTTAATAAACAGATAAAGCTGATTCCTCGCAAGTTGACGTCACTCGGCGTCACATGACGTCACCATTCCTGTCGGCCGCAATCTTAATTTCTGCTGATTCGAAACTGTTATGTATGCGATGATACCGATATATCGCACTTTGTTTACTATTTAATTCCACGTTTTCCTCAAGCTATCTCTGTCTAGCGCGGCTCGCGCGGACACTTTAATTGATACGGCGAATGTCGTCTTGACCTGCGCGCGCGAGTTATTGGACAAAATCTGCTTTTTCGCTGAATTTACCGAACTGTATTTGTTAATTCGATCCTCGATAGGTATGCTATCGACCTCAGGAAAATGTTGCTATCTGTGTCTCTCAACGTTACGTATTATTAGAATTGACGCGGACTCACTCTTCGTTATCTCATTATCATTATAATTCAAATCAGATGTTTAATATATATTTATATTATTCATTGCAATATATTTAATTCGGCTGTTTAGAATTCTTATCAAATTTCTTTCAATGGAACTTGTATTCATAAAATTTATGGTCTCGTGGAATGGGATGTTGTTGCCACGTGAGTCGGTCATTAACGCTGTGATTCACGTTTGCCAAAAACAAAATGGATTTCCTAAGAAACACCGAATGATGTAAACACGTTATCGGATGTAAAGCCACGCTTTGTTTGCTCTCTCAATATTTACATGAATTACATTTGTTCAACGTTTATAAAAAACACTAAATGTTAGTAGACTGCCTCGTGGTCTCGCGGTACAAGTATGTGCCGTGCGATCTAAAGGTCCTGGGTTCGATTCCCGGGTCGGGCAAAGTGTTATTGGGTTTTTCCATTAGGAAATTCTCGGTAACAGCACGGAGTCTGGAAATGTGCCCGAAAAACGGCAATAGGCTCGCCCCCTATTACGTGGGACTGATGCATACTTGGCGAAATGTGGGTGCAGAAATGCACCTCTGCCTACCCCTTCGGGGAATACAGGCGTGAGTTTATGTATGTATGTATGTATTAAATGTTAGTTTATGCATAACTATTGTATACATCTTAATGACACACATTACAGGCTAAGTCACGAAATATTTTTCTCTTAATAAGCTGGAACAAAGTTGAGGTCATGTAGGACTCTCAACTGGGTATGCCTGATCGGAGTGGTACAGTAACAGTTGAACAAGGCTTTTCTGGGAGTACCACTGTCTTGCAAAACACCGATGTAAACAATAGACCTGCTGCAATATTTTCGATAGATAGATTGTCGTGAGCCTGATAACGTGTACTATCTTCTCTTTTCCTTTATGTACCGATTCTGTGATTTTAGCAACGCTCTTGATTTACGCAAAATTGATAATCAATATTGCTGATTATTTATTTTGTCGAATTTTTAACCTACAGTCATAATTAATGGGTTTTTTGCGTTCTCTTGACGGAATAAAAAAATACTCGTATAACGATTCATTTTGGTTAATGTTCAGCTAATATTCAAAAACAAAGTACAATTTAAGCACGAGCTGTGATTAAAGTTATGATTCTGAAGGACAACCAACTCATCAATTTATATGAGATGTAAAAACTAGTTTGTTATAATAACCTGTCAAGTTTTCATAAATTATTTATTTTCATAATAAAACACAATAAAATCTTAATATCAGCTTATGTTAATCACTCCGTTTAACAAGTTTTTCTAGATGTTGAAGAGCCAATAGAAGTTTGATTTATATTAAAGTAAATCCTAGTAAAATCAGAGCTGTTTTAATGACAAGATCATAGTAGTTGACTGGTTTGATTAACTAATATGTGTAATGAATATATGTCTGGGGTATAATTACTCTCTCTTAGAAATAATAGTATCAACTGAATTATAATAGAAGTATTTTCAAAAATAGTAGTAATATTTTAGGACTAGAAGCAGCTTCAAATACAGGTATATTATTATGTTTATTATTATGTATTTTATTTATTATAACTATAATCCAGCAATTCTAAATAATATATTACAATGTTCTAGTGTGTACCATTTTAGTGCTCGAGATACCGTTGTTAAAGTTATTGCAAGAATATTGCAAAAGATTGTTTCTAGCGATAAATGTGGTTTATCACAATACAGACAGATAAAACTTCAACATTGTGCTTAGTCCTTTGTGTAAATACTTTACAGATAAAACAAATCGCGACATATTTCATAATAAGTGTACGTGGTAGTAGCAAAATTGTTATATTTTTAATTGTACTTGAATAAATTAGTGTATGATTCATATTTGATTCGGGATTGAGAGTTTGTAAAAACAAGAAAAGTGTTGCTACGATAACAGTACTTGCAAGTAGGCAGATTGCATTCGTTTCACTGTGTCAGTATAAAAAAAAACGCTCAATGAAAGTAATAGTGTCAGAAAGAAAATGAAGAGTTAGTATAATATTTTAAAAAAAACAAGACTTTTTTGGCGAAATGCCTTAATCTACTTTTTAGAAAGAAAAAGTAAATGAGAAATCGGTCAGTTTTTATTTGCAAAACATATTTTCAAATATTTTCCTCAAATACGTCTAAAACGTGATTCCGCGCAGTTTAAAACGTAAATAATGCGATAGAATTGCAAATTAGAATACGAGTTCTGTGTACCGTTAAAAAAACTAGGCGTTTGCTATTAATACCGGTTTGTGTTACTCGCCGCGGCACACGTCACGCGCTGGCCGCGGGAATTCCCGCCGTGCAGAAAGCTGAATATGTTTTGAGAACGCATTCGTACCCGCTGACTTGGCTCTCGGTAACACGTCACAAGACGAAAGTGGCTTTGAAAGACTTGTTTGTGTGAACGAGCGTGCTAGAATATTAGCAGCTACGTTTGGAAACATTTAAAGAGATTGGTCCGGAAGTTAAACTTGAGATGGTTATGGAGTATTATTTTTGTGTTAAATGTTTTTTTGTAATTATTATTAATTATTTAAAAAAAATATATATCGAGACTTAGGCGCGCGATCGAGTCAAAAATCCGTCGGTCGCGGATTCAAACCCACACATCTCTGTCTTTCCCAAATTATGCGTGTGTTCACAATGAATAGTTATATCAAATATTTTAACGGTGAAAGTTAAAAAGCCTGCACCTGCACATTACGTCAGCTTGGTGGACTAAGGCCTAACACCTTTCAGTTGTAGAAAAGGTTCGTGCCCAGCAGTGGTACGTATAAGGACTGATGATAGTATTCACAGTGTACAAAAGAAAGTGAGGGTCTTTTCTAGTAGTTTAGGCACATGTATTAAATGATTTAGTCAACAATTTCAAGACGGGAGCTAAGCATCAACAATATCTGGAGAAACTGAAGGTATTGGCTACCTTCTTAGCTGTTAATAACGTTGTGAACTTGTGCCTTTGTATTCGATTACGAAATGGATAAATTGTTTGTGGTAACAACAGATTAGGTACTAGGTGTTAGAAGACCAAAACAGTCTGAACTACAAGTGGTCTTGGTGACTGTCTTGCCGTTTCTTCTCCACAGCGATAACACGTTTCGAAGCGGCAATAGTTTAAAAAAACTTAATAGTGATTCAAAAGCACTTGTAAAAGTCTATTTGAATAAAGGTGATGTTGACTTTGACTTATGTGGTCTTCGTGTGAGGTCTATGTGTGCGACTGTTTGATGAATATTGGTATAGTATGTACATATACATATGTAGGTATTAAAATAATGCCTGTATGTCTGTTGAATAATCACGTTGGCTCACGTGCGCCAGCGTACAATAAATGAATCTTTAATAAGTCACTTAAGTCATTATAGCAATTAATAATCATTTAGACCTTAGAAAACGCATGAGAACCAAGTATAACTGTAATAATATCTAGCTAAGAACTAACTAACTAACTAACTATAACACGTAAAGGTTGGGTTTTGCTAAAACATCGGGTTGTGAATTTACCTCACAAAGAATGATTAATATTTTTTGTGAACCAATCCAACAAACATTAATATTTTTAATAAAAAAACAAATAAGTTGAAAGGCATTATAAAATATGTTTTTTTTTTCGAAATTGACAGTCCTCTATGGACAATATCAATAATTTAAAAAGATAACTATCTCATTTAGAATTGTAACAAATCGACGTGGACTCGTCTAAAACTCATTTATACACAAGAAAACATAGCGCGTGGAAAAACAAAAGGAACCAAGAAAAATCTTACAAAAGACAGCGTTCCCGGCACCCGGAAGAGGGAGCTTTTCTTAATCAATATAATAGAGCCACTATGAAAAAAATATACATATAGTTATACAGCACAGGCGATTTTGAACCTTGCGTTATGGCCGGTAGGGTCGGCTTTCAGAATAGGGCGGGTACACGAGGCCGCCCTAGTTATAAATAGATTTATACCAAAAAGAAATGTTACAGGGAATTTGGTGCAAGGCCCGCCACAGTGTAGTTTGCGCGAGAGAAATCATTTTTACGCCACGCGCTTAACTTTCTTAGGGACTATATTCGATTGGGTTCTTGTCTAAAGAAGTTACTGTATTTATTTGCTCTTTATTCGTTTAGTACTACACATGTAGTAAAGGGTAAAATATATTTAAAAGAGAAACAGTTACTACTGTTTGGAGCAGAGTGTGATTAGGTTTTCCTTAACATATTTTCTAGTGTGATAGCTATCAGAATTTTGTGTTATGCTTAAATAATATGGTTACATTTTCCTTTTTTGGTCAGTTTTTGACGATAGTAATGGAGTAAGTTCTTTCTATGTAAGAGGATAATATATCGAATATTTAACACAAGTGTAATAATAATACGGTTTTAACAATTTTAAGTACAGTGCGGTTGAAATCAAGTAGTGAGAAGCACTTGCGATAATCTTGATCCGTGAACACAAACATTGTGTGAAATCGAACATATAAATTGAAACATGAAAATATTTTACACATATAATTTCTGTATTATTTCAGGTTTTGTGACGCTTACTTATTTTTAATCACATATCGTTTCTTTTTACTTTAAAAGTACTTACCACAGACATTAAATTTAATGTTTTCTATTTTTGTATCTCGAAAAAGGCTTGTTCTGATATTAAAGTGAAAGTAAGTTTGTTTTTTACGCTTTCACGTTCAAAACATTTATTAGTACTATTATTATGAATTTTGATACAGAAATAGATGGTACCCTTCAAACACCAGCAGACTAAAGAAGGGCTTTTCTGGGCTACCACGAAAGAAGTTAAATAAGTTATTAATATTATTTCTCGTGGTCTCGCGGTACAAGTATGTGCCGTGCGATCTAGAGGTCCTGGGTTCAATTGCCGGGTCGGGCAAAGTGTTATTGGGTTTTTCCATTAGGAAATTCTCGGTAACAGCACGGAGTCTGGAAATGTGCCCGAAAAACGGCAATAGGCTCGCCCCCTATTACGTGGGACTGATACATACCTGGCGAAATGTGGGTGCAGAAATGCACCTCTGCCTACCCCTTCTGGGAAAACAGGCGTGAGTTTATGTATGTATGTATGTAATATTATTTAGTGGCCTATAGATGAAATAGGTATGTAATAATTTATAATAAATATGTTGTGTAATAATACGCAGGTCAGCAAGCGATAATGGGAATCCATAATTATCGGTGACCGAGCCACACCATAAATGTAACAAATGGGACATTCCAGGATTTAATTTAAACATTTCCTGCACCTGTTTTCCTTGAATATAACGTATACATTATTTAATAAATTAAATTATTAAATGTTTTCGTAGATAATAAACATAAATAATTGTTTATTTTTATATAGTATAAATATAGTATTATATCTATAGTTAATATAGGTATGCATGTAAAAAATATTCGCATTGCAAAATATATTAGGACACTTGTGAAACAACCTATCTAGTGTGGTTTAAAAGTAAGAGTTATATTGATCTACTCTCTATGTTATGTTGGATTTTCGGAAATTTATTTTTATTACGGCGACATCTGGTAGCATGTGATAGTACTACTTGCTAATCCTCGCTGCAAAATAATGAATTGCTTATAACTTAATTAATAATTGTCCTAATTTGTAAACCGAACGTCCCAAAGCTGTGCTACACCTTTGTTAAGATAAAAATAATTTATATATGACTGACTAAGCTAAATTTATTCAAGGCAATGTATTGTGACAATAAAGAAAATGTGAAGACGTGCAGTTATATTTTATGTTACAATCATAAATCTTAACGTATGCCTGTGACTGTTTGCACGTGCATTTCCATACTGTTGATGCGTAGTTTTAAACTTATATGTACAATACATATAACTATGTACATTTCAAACGCATAACGTATGTCAACTTTTTGATCACTCAACAGCTCTTAATATGGCTGATAAGTAAAAAGAGGATGCATAACATGAGTATTGACGTCATCGTCCTTTAAATGCATGCGTACGAAAGAGATGGTGAGATATTTCAACTTCTGTCTTAAAGATAAATTTTGATCCTTTTGTGTAGATTGAGATGGATTTGATTGCTATTTACATATACAGCATTATAATACCTACAAATATCCTCTGATGGGACGAACAAATGTTTAAGAAACATAAACATGATATACACAGCAAATTAATATATATAATAATAATTTGTCGTGTTAATTAACTAGTCGATGGTGCTAATTGGATGCCGTTTGTATCCATATGGTGCGAGCGGTAAACAAACGAGTGTAGTTTCGGAACAAGGCCAGCGATTAGGTCTTATCTTCGTACGAGCCGACCTCAACGCCCTCACGCGCTATTTATTGAAAAATGTATGTTCCTACACCATTGTTCTTGATAAAGAGTTTCGGGTTCATGCCGTGTTAATTAATTTCATTAACTATTAATTGCCCCCGGTTTCACTCGACATGAGTTTATCATTTAACCTTTATGATTACTTGAGAATATTTTTCTTTTAACTCAGTTGCTAGTTGACGAGATATTTTAATTAATTATTGTTTTAACGATAAACACATCAATATCGGGAGCATGCTTGGTTAACTACAAATATAACCTATGTATATTTGTAGTTAACCTAGAATATATTATGTATATGTGATTTGTATCTATGTATTTATTCAATTTACCTCATCGTCAATGTAAGAGCAATCTTGGATTTCTACCAACCCCTTAAGTCCTACGTAAAAGGTAAGTGGCCATTATCTTTGTATATAAAACCGAATACATTAAATAAATTAACAATTGGAAAACCATTCAACATCTCAATCGTAATTTTTTAAGCAAACATATATTTTTTAATACAGCATTAGCATCAGTTAGCACACATGATGACCAAAAAAATATATAATTAGATGCATTAAATCGAAGTCAATGGAAAAACAGTAGCAAATGTGCTTGATTTCTCTGTAGCAACAAACTACTCTCGCTCTAATTTCTCTGGACCACACTCAGAGACGCAATTAAGCCGCGTACACGAGCTGTCGGGGGTGGGGGGGTGAAGGGCGGAGGGGCGGGGAGGGTGGCTTGCACGAGCAACCCCCACTATGGGGAGAGGAGAAAAACGCGCGCGTGGAGAGAAAAAGAAAAACGCGAAAAGCGGAAACAAGTTCCCGTGACACGTGACTGGAAGCTTCCCGGGCGCGTTGCCACGGCAACGTAGCAGGGCTGCCTCGCTGCAATCTCTATTTATCTATATTCGCCAAGTTATCGGGTGATCTGCATAATGGCTCCCCGGGTGAACGGAATATCGGTAAATACCATGTAGGCAAGCGTTGTTTGTTTCTACATGAGTAAATATATACTATGCTTTTATGTAATTATTTTTCATACAAATATTACATACGTATTACTTTTCCGCAAAAAAAGATTTTTTAAGGAGAGTACTGTGTTATAGATAATAATTAAACAAATTCATATTGATGTCTTTGGAGAAGAGCAACGTCCAGTTTAAAATTTACCAGCTGAGTTCCACGTAACGATCATACCTACAGTCGACTAACGGACACGTTCCAGGCAGTCTTGCTGTGGGAAAATACCTAAACAAAGAACCCAATAGAAAAAACATCCGGCCTGGGGATCGAAGCCGAATATTGGCCGTAGCTACTGCTTTCTACTAGTCAGTAGAATCTACGATATATATGATAATATTTATTGTCGCAATTAAAACGGACGCCTAATACAGATTCATTTGACATCCATAGCCTAACTAGTTCAAAAAACAAAGGAAGACGCTGCCATCGACACCTACTGAAGTCCTGAGAAAAGCGTGGGCTGAGGTGAATACCCTCGGAGATTCCTCTACAGGCACCACGCACTCAAACTTAAATTATTTCAAAACTAAATTATTCTAATTATTACGACACTAAATTATTCTAACTTAAGATTAATTAGAAATGTTTGAAAAATACGCTCTCCAGCTTAAATGTATTTTGAGGAGTTTTAGTACGAAAATTGTTAGAGCCATAGATGTGGCAAGGTTAAGCTGCAGGATAAAAAAAATATTTTTTAAAGCACTGAAGCTGTTCTTTTAGACTTTGGTAAAGTAGAATAATGTAGATTGTTGCGTCAATGCCTACAAACAATGTTGAACAAAATATTTTTTTCAGTTAATGTATTGAAATGTAATAGAAAATCAACCTGTTACAAACACGTTACTTTATAAATAAGTTATAAGACATTTATATGCAATACATTTGCTATAATATACATTCCCTCTCCGTAAAACAGTACTTGGTATTCGCTTTTTAAAGTGTAAACAAAGCCTACAGTTGAAATAATGTAATGTAAAAATATCTTTAATTTTTCAATTCCTAGTATAAGTACCTATTAACAAAAACTGCATCATTTTTTTTTTCAAACATTAATTAACCCAAATTATGTTCAAGCCTAATGACCTCAAAAATCCCTTCAAAGGCAAATTGCGAAAGCACTCCACTGGCTCCGTACACGTGCTGCCGGCGTCTTACCGAGAAATTTGTTTCAGAATTTCGATAAAAATAATCCCGAACGCTCCACGTGTATCCCGGCGAAGTAACCGGAAGCGAAGCCGTCCTTGGCGGTGCGTAGCAACCCCGGAAGAAAAAGAAAAAAATCTATAATAGTAGGTAGGTAGCACGAGGGAGGCCGCCCTAGTTACACGCGCTTGCTCGTCTATCGGTTATTGTACAATCCACAGGGCTCGCTGGAATGTTAGTTTCTATTTACACTACGCAAACAATACGCTAACAATAATTAAATACATATTAACCACCTTATAAATATAAAATAAAAAGAAGGTTTTACGAAAATAGGTTTTATTTGCAGGCTGTATGATCAAGCCTCCTTAGCTATTTTTTGTTTTTTCATTGATATGTACATTTATTCCTTTCAACCAGTTTTTAATGTAAACATGTTTTACATGATTTTAATAATAAGTAGTTGCGTGATTTATCCAAAAATTATACATAGTACTAGAAATAGTATTCGCCTGAGTAAAGTTGTAAATTTCATTCAGTTTCAGTTACGTCAATGCTAAGTAAGAGTCAATGCCCTCCGAATGCAAATAATTACTAGTACTTTTGAATATCTGATAAGTTACAAAAAAGACAACTAAGTATTCGTCCTTTTTATTTTGAAAAAAAAAACTTGTTAAAGTCACTGAAAAGATAAATAACTCAAATTGACTAGGCTAAAATGTTTAAATCTAAAAAATAAACTAATCACACCAGCTTCGATCACAACAGTGATACCACACGCACGACAAAAACTAGGCGCGCCCAGAGACGCGCAAAAACTTCGCTCGTGTACAAAAAAGAATAATTACTAATAAGAAACACGAACGTTTACCACTTACTACTGTTTTCATAATAAGAACCAATTTATATTGAGATTGTAAATACAATTGGTTCCATGAAATTCGGCGCTAACCTTTCTATACGAGGTTTAAATGCCAACATTAAAAAACTATTCAAGTAATGAAAGGGACTCGATATAAGTTGTTTTTTTCAAGTATCTAATAGTTTTGTTATACAAAGAAACAATAAAAACCAAATAAATCATGAGTGTGAGAAAATATAAATATCTAAATTTTCGGTATGACTAGAAATAATAGGCCTAGAATGCAGCCCATAAAACTAAACCGCGCATCCACTTAATTCAATTTGTGTCTGGATATTTGCGAGACCCATAAGCCTCTCGTAATTCCTAACAACAATACCAAGACAGTAGTAGTGTTTGTGGAACGGTCTGGTATATTTATTGTTATTCTTATGGGTCATAAGATTCTCATTACATTTTGGTATACTTATTGTAAAGGAAAGAAAATTTTCAAAAGTAAACTTTCTTCGTGAATAGGATACCGCAAACTCAATACCTATTTGAGCCAGAACGAGGAAACAATTTTTTCAGATTTAGCAGCCATACCAAATCGCTATGTGTGTTATTCCTTAAGTGATTATCGTAACATAACATACATAGTTGATAAGTATATGTATGTTGTATATGCATACCGGTTTCTGTTTGTTTTAATTATTATAAAATATCCATTAAAGGTTATCTATAAGATTTATACATAACATAAACTCACGCCTGTATTCCCCGAAGGGGTAGGCAGAGGTGCATTTCTGCACCCACATTTCGCCAGGTATGTATCAGTCCCACGTAATAGGGGGCGAGCCTATTGCCGTTTTTCGGGCACAATTCCAGACTCCGTGCTGCTACTGAGAATTTCCTAATGGAAAAACCCAATAACACTTTGCCCGACCCGGGAATCGAACCCAGGACCTCTAGATCGCTCGGCACATACTTATTTATAGTTATCGAGGAAAATTTCGTCGTTCTTTGTTGTTCTTCTTGTCTTTTGAAAGAAAGTGAAGAAGTGTTAGGAATCTATCGTACTTTGTATATTCTGCTACGTATTTTTAAGATTTTTTCTTAAAATTGATTAGATTTCTCGGAAATTACTGCCTCGTGGTCTCGCGGTACAAGTATGTGCCGTGGGATCCAGAGGTCCTGGGTTCGATTCCCGGGTCGGGCAAAGTGTTATTGGGTTTTTCCATTAGGAAATTCTCAGTAACAGCCCGGAGTCTGGAAATGTGCCCGAAAAACGGCAATAGGCTCGCCCCCTATTACGTGGGACTGATACATACCTGGCGAAATGTGGGTGCAGAAATGCACCTCTGCCTACCCCTTCGGGGTATACAGGCGTGAGTTTATGTATGTATGTATGTATGTATTTCTCGGAAATCATTCAATCATAAAACATCAGTTTTATTAAAAGAAAAACCTACGCGTTGTTGCTTACGTGTCTGAAATTTTTGGGTTCAAATTTTAATTCATTAAGTGATATTCTTTTGAATATCATTCAAAATATAAGTTTAGCTACAAGATGCAAAAAACATGATTGCCATTTTGAACAAGAATTATAAGTGCTCAAAACTATGGACAATGATTTCAATCAAAAAACCTGAACGAATCAAAACATTGTAAGTGGCATAATAAATTAAACTTTAATACACGTGTGATTTGGTTCAAATTTTAATGGCGACCATCGAGGTCACGCCGACGAGTTGCAAGGTTAAAATGTAAAAAACAAACAGGTTGTATGTTGTGCCTTTTCGAAAAATTTAGGGTTTGGCGGGGCCTGAACAGGTCCTGAAGGGCATTGACCTAGACAGGTATTTGGGGCCTTTGTCGTGTGAAGAGATGGAATTGAGGGCTTATTAGGGTACCCTGGTGTTTTGCCGCTGCGGTGAAATTAAATTGAGTCGTAATATTTTTTTGGTAAGTTGTTATAAACTTGGTAATGCTTTTTTATGAATTTGGTGATCCTTTTCTGATAGAGCAATAACAATTTTAAACTCTCGCAATCGCAGCAATTATTACTCGTATTAGACATGGCATATACCGACGCAATTATGCATAACCCATATAAAAGCGATATCTCCTTGAATTCAAGGGTGTATTGACAACTAATAAGATAGTGTGAGACGTGTTAATAGCCTTTTATACGTAAATACGCAATTATTTGTATAACATTATTGCTAGGATGAAACCTACTGTGGTTTTGAACGTTGGAACCTCCTTACATCTCTGCGAGCCTGGTATAAAGTATAACGTTCTTTGTTATGAAAAAAATTTTGATAAGATAGGAAAAAAAAAATATGTATAAAAAATAAATATTTCGGAAAAAATACAGAAAATGATATTAACGATAGTATCGAATAATTTAAGAATTTAAAAAATATTGGCCATCGATTGGAGATTAAAAAAAACTGACTGAAAATTAATGACTTATTATATTTATACTTCCAACGCAGGATTTATTGCTATAATCATTATTAATGTACTTACATAATTGTTTGATGATACCTGAATGCCTCATTCATCAAATCTATCGAGCAACACGAGTGCTTTTATCAGATAACCTAATACATAGTAGGTATATGTATTCTTGAAGAGTCGATGAATGTTTGGGTCAATATAGGCTTCAGTCAAATGAAGATACATACATACATACATAAACTCACGCCTGTATTCCCCGAAGGGGTAGGCTGAGGTGCATTTCTGCACCCACATTTCGCAAGGTATGTATCAGTCCCACGTAATAGAGGGCGAGCCTATTGCCGTTTTTCGGGCACAATTCCTGACTCCGTGCTGCTTACTGAGAGTGACAAAACGTTGACTTTATATAGTTTGAACTTAAAAAGATTGACCAAGCTTCATACTTGCTAACTCAGCATGGCCCATAAAAAGTAATCACAGATAACGGAAATCCCTAGACTATGGGTAATGGCATTGTATTAAAATCAAAAAGCAATTAAATAGACAATATTAGTGCAAAAAATACAGTTCCTATGTAATTGTGATTAAAAATAGCAATTGTTATAAGATTACAGCTTGTCGGTGCTAAGGTCTGTGCCATTGTCTTGTCGACTCTGAGGCCGCTGTTGAGCAAACTTGGATAACTGTCACGCAATCCACCGTCAATAATAGCAGCCTTTAGGAATTGTCGCGTGATTTGGGACGTATAATAACTCAATCATTACAAATCTTTACTATTATATAGGACTTACATTTGATTGGATCACACAGATCCTGGTTCTTGATGCAACAATGCTAAGTATTAATGAGATAATCATTTAAAATTACATTACACTTCAATATAGCACAATAAATGAAGATGTATGTAAGTGGAACTTAAACAATTATCGGCCAAAAATGCCCAGGATTAAGTTAAACTATTGGACGTAGGCAAAAAAAAAATGAACACTTTTGTATTGCTGTACGGGTCTCTCTATGAATTACATTACTGCCTGGTTCAAATAATTACAGGCATTAATGTAGGTTCGATTGTACGAACTACTATTATCATCATCAGCCCATATACGTCCCACTGCTGGGCACGGGCCTCCTCTACAACTGAGAGGGTTTAGGCCTTAGTCCACCACGCTGGCCTAGTGCGGGTTGGCGGACTACACACCTAAGAAATTCCTAAGAACTTTTTAGGTGTGCAGGTTTTATCACGATGTTTTCCTTCACCGTTAAAGCAAGTGATAATTCATTGTGAATACACACATAACTTCGAAAAGTCAGAGGTGTGTGCCTGGGGTTTGAACCTGCGACCGCCGAAATTCTCGACCGCGCGCCTAAACCTCGAGGCCATCACTGCTTCAACTACTATTAGTCGCTTGTTTATATCTGATTTTGAAAAATAGGTTTTTACATCCATTCGATGTCATAAATATAGCTAATCTTCACTCAAATTTAAACGTCTAAATAAATATTAAGATTTCTAAAATTTCGGCTTCAAATGTCTTTATCATTCTATTATGAAATATGAATATCTTTCTAGGTTTTGTGATGAAATAGCATTTTTATGCAACAAATGGTATGACCTTAAAATTGTATCTTTCAAAATTTGTAACTATGTAACCAAAGCAACGGACCCAGTTTTGTATTACTAATCTAGTTTATTAATTGATATTACCTTTGAAGACAATTTAATTCCTACGCCATTTTACTACAATAAGAATATCGAAGGTCTGTAAATTAAATAAGACCTTAGGTTACCCGTCAAGTTTTACTTGGATAATCTTGACACAGATTATTCGTTTAGTTAAAATAGCTGTTTAGCTCGAAGTAAACACGAGATAACAAACATTGACAAATATAAAAGTAACATAGTAAATAAAGATAATAAACATTGGTTAAAACTGCACTTGACGGCCGCAGGAAAGCGTTTAATTGTCGGTGCTAGTTATTTTAACAATATTGAAGAAATGTCTCAGCATTACCTTAATGATGATTGACAAATTAAGAGAATTAATTATATACAAAATAAACAAAGGGATTCTAGTAATTTCAATGATTTTAAAACAAAATTAACGACCAACGTCATATAACAACGCTTAACACGCTAGTAATAGATTAATGCATTTGTGTAAACAAAGAGTAGTTTCTGAAGACGAACAATTCCAAATCCGCAAGTGGTGTTCAATGGACTTAGCAAAACAATTGATATGCAATCACGGAGATGTACGGAGCAGTTTGCACTTAACTTATATATTTGTGAAACGTTTTATTGTCGTGTGGTGTGAGTGTCACTCCACGTGCCTCATGCGCCATAAATAATGTATGAGTCGCGAACGACAAGTCACAACCACATTACAACAACTACAATATAGCCACTCACCTGAATTTGCCAAGAGAGTGATCCTCCCACTTGATGATGGCGGGGCAGTACTTGGGGTCCAGTAACAGATTCCTCAGGAACTCCGGCACGGATACGCTCCTCGGGCGTTTGAATGTCCTCTTCCCGCTGCCCTTCGGTCTTCCCGGCGGTCGTTTGAACATCTTCCTTTTGTCTTCCTCGTCTCCAGATTTGCTCCCGTCACTTCCATACGAACACTCAGGCGACGCGGTTTCTGATGAGCGGAACGTATCCTCAGCGTCATCACTGGAGTCGCAGGCAGCTTGCAACAGCGTGCTGTCGTTCGGCTTGTAATCGGACATGTATAGTCTGTTTCTGTAGTCGTGAGCGTCCAAGTCCAGTACGGTCTGCGGCTCGTGATGATACGCCTCGCTCTCACCGTATCTGATTATTGATGGATGTCTCTGCATGTCCTCATGAAGCTTCGCCTGTAACTTCTCATAAATACTGTCCGCTATCCTCCGAGAGGACGAGTGATCAAAGTTAGGATGCGCCATTTTGTGAACAAACTCTTCTCTCTTCATATACCGTAACTCATGACCGGTCACTCTGAAGTTGTATACCGGCACGTCGAGCTCACTAATGCCCATGTGCTGCGCGACATCCGTGATCCACGACATGGTGTCCTCCTCACTCCAGTCTACAACCATTTTGTACTTCCACTCATCACTGAGGTACTCCCTGTAGCTGAGCAGGTTCTGGTAGACGTTGGCTGCGCTGTCGATGCCGGGCTCCTCGTATGAGTCGTACGTAGCGTTTGAATAGTAAGTTCCGTAGAAGTGTGAGGTACCCTTCTTGAACACTTGGAAGTCATCAAGGCGCGTAGGCGCGGGCCCCATGGGGGGCATGTATACTTCGCACATATTCTGGTCGTAGGGGCGCGCGTAATCGATCATGTTGACGGCACGTGCGGCGTGACCGACGTCTCGCGACGGAATGACGGTGCGGCGTCGCGCGCCATTTATTACAAGCCACGCTTAGCTGTTTTGTTTACATGTGGACGCTCGGCGCGGCGCGCGGCGCTCGCTGCTCGCGCTCGCCGGAACAGGTTCTACTCGCCAATTCCCGGCCGGTGCAATTTTTCTCTGTTACATGCGTGGTCATGGTTGGTAATGATGCAAGTTTTGAAGGAGATCAAGAAATCTTTGCGCCGATATGGCACTAGGGCCTGCTGTTGGAAAATTTTACAATGTTACAACTGCGCGCTGCACTAACGTAAAATATTGCGATGAAGTAAATGAGTACTTAAATAAACAAATAGGTTTTTTATGTATATTAGTGTAGTCATTTATGGTACATGGTGACTGCCTCGTGGTCTCGCGGCACAGGTATGTGCTGTGCGATCTAGAGGTCCTGGGTTCGATTCCCGGATCGGGCAAAGTGTTATTGGGTTTTTCCATTAAGAAATTCTCAGTAGCAGCACGGAGTCTGGAATTGTGCCCGAAAAACGACAATAGGCTCGCCCCCTATTACGTGGGACTGATACATACCTGGCGAAATGTGGGTGCAGAAATGCATCTCTGCCTACCCCTTCGGGGAATATAGGCGTGAGGTTATGTATGTATGTACGTAATTTATGGTAATACCACGAAAGGCACGTACTATCCAGACGAACGGATGTTAAGAAATCAGACGGGAGAACTTGTATTCTATTGGTTGTGAAAGATAAAAATAGGCGAAAAGTTACAAGGCCAATGCCTATCAGTGATTTATAAGAAAAAAATAAGATAAAGCGGTACAAAATTTTGCCCAGTTTCTATAAGACAGATAATTTCAATTCAAAATTATTAATATTGACTTCTTATAACATTAGACTTAGAGTATTGCATAATGCGATAAAAGTTTATGTAAATAAATAATTCTGCGTTAGACTTTCCTTGTATTGCACCACCCTAATCGAGCACGTGAAACGGCCTGTGCAGAAAATTGTTGGATAATCAAATTAAATTACGGAGTTTTTATTTTATAAGTAGAATCTTCAAGAAACATGAGGCTCTTAAGTGAAACATAAATTTACTTAACTAAAGATGAGATCTCCGTAAGTATTCCATCGTTATAACCCATAGTATGTTTTTACAAAATAAAATAAACAAAACCTTATCTATTAGAATTATACGACATTATTACCCATAAGATTGTTGTTATTTTTCCATAATTAAAAGTGACCACGGCATGCTCAAAAAACAAAAACCGAACGACGGAAAAAAATCACTAAAATGGGGACAGAGACAATATTCCTAACTGGAATTTATGTGTGCAAGCTCTTTAATACAAAATTATGTAATAAATAAACAAATTGCACGTATACATTGACTGTTTCGTTGGTTTCATGATAGTTAGATTCCTTGGTCAAGAAAAATGTTATTGGATTTTTCATGGACATCTTTTGCAGCAAAAAAAAAATTTTTAACCGCCCAAAAACGGCAATAAAATTACCCCCTATTAGGTCTTAAACACAATTAGCACAAAGTGGGTGCAGATTTGCAACTTTTCTCTTTATAAACTGCATCTAAACGAGCAAAATCAATGTTTTTTAATTCTTTTCTAGTGAAAGTCTCTTCTCTAGTACCGATTCAGTAAATTATTTATATACAGAATTACATTGCTTCAAAGTTTAAAGGACTTTATATTGTAAAGAAATTTATGATTCTGCAAAATGTCAATATCAGACCAACGAAGGCCACCTATTGTATTGTCTTTCCAATCGGATTAAAAAAAAAATATCATTACTGTCTTAAGAAGTAAAAAAAAGGATTAATATTTTTTTTGAGTTTGCGATACTGATGGCTGCGTGCAGTGAATCATAGGTTTGGCTTTGAAACAACAGGTATTAATTAAAGGCTGCAATTAGATATTGTATAATCCAAAAAAACAGGCCTGGGTATTTGTTAAAGTCTCTAATGGTCTTGATAATTACGGCACATTAAATGCATTACAAAAGAGTCAGGATTATGTGTGGATGATGGATCTGCTAGATATATCAAATAGATAAGTAGAGCGACCGCGACAAACGTTTGTGTGATCTACAAATGTGTGTTATGGGTCTGGGTGTTTGTGACACCGAATAGTCTCTCGTAGTTTCTGAAACCCACGACACAAGACTCGTATCTTAATGTGGGGTCAAAACTATGTATGTGACTGTTGGGTGTATTTATTTATTATTTTAGTAGAAAAAGAGCAACACTAGAGTTCCTTGCATGTTCTTCTCTAATGATGACTGCCCTCCAAACAGGGTGATAAACTAAATTTAAAATGACCAAATCTAAGTGATGTATTTCACATTTTACACATTTAATAAATAATATTTCATTTCATTGTATAAAAATATTAAAATAATATATTAGAAGGAATTTTTCACAATGAATTATCACTTGCTTTAACGGTGAAGGAAAACATCGTGATAAAACCTGCACACCTAAAAGTGGTAGGCCAGCGTGGCGGACTAAGGCCTAAACCCTCTCAGTTGTAGAGGAGGTCCGTGCCCAGCAGTGGGACGTATTTGGGCTGATGATGATGATGATATTAGAAGGATGAAACTAACTAATTATTCATCCCGAAATATACAATAGCATAACAATTTGACTGAAAATTAACGAAATTTATAATACTACATAACAATTTCCTATTAAAACTGAAATGTATAGTTACCTCATGAAAATTCTATATTCAATGTAACGTAAAGTTACTCCAAATTACATTGCGGTCAAACCAGTGTCCCGACTGGCAGGAAACCAATATGATGAGGGTCATGCTGATCTTATGATCATTATTCATTCAGTCGATCCGTTGCTATTACCTTTTGTGTACCACTCCGAATATTCATCTCTCTAAACTAAATATTAATAATACGTAAATAAATGATCCAATACAGTGAAAAAGAGATAAACAAAGTGTGTGTGTACTTATGTACACGCGTTAGAAGTTATACCACACGACTGAAGTAAAACTTATAAATACGCCCAACAATCACATATATAGTTCTTAGTTTACACAATTACATTTCTGAACGCACTCATAAATATTTGACATCTAATAAATATGTCAATCCCTTTTTATTACTGTCACTATTCTACATTTTTAAAATCTATAACATATAAACATATTTTTTTTAATATTCGATCTGAAACATATTAAAAACTTTCTGATCCATTCGACAATTAAATTTACATTGGCAGCTTCAATCTGTCAATTATATTGGAGCACATAGGCAGCTTCAACGTCTTACTTTTGTGTTACAGTGATGCGCGCGCATCTTTAAATTTCATTTTTTCATAACGCGCCTAAAGAAGTATAACTACAAAAATATTGTTTAAGATCAGCTTGATCCATAAAGGGACCTTTCAACTTCACCACATGTCTACGCCTTACGTCTTTTCTGTAAATATCACTTTAGTTTAAACGAGCGATATTATTTAAAGTCAAAGACAAAATTATTTTGTTTTTTTCAAATAGACTCATAAAACACTTTGGAATCTTCAGTTTGAGCCATTATCAATTCTGGTGCACAGTAGTTGTGGTGGGTTTGGTTAGAAATAAGTTTTTACATTAAACAAGATATCATGTTTGTATTACGCATAACAAAGCATTTAACATTCGCACTTTAAACTTTCCAATGATACATACAAGTGAAACCGCAAATTGCTCTGTAATAAGCAGCTATTCCTACCAATATTATAGTTATGAACGTGTGTTAGAAGCTACACAATAGCTGTAAGGGTTTAATAGGATTTTGCAGACTACAAAATAGTTAGTAATATGAATTAACACAGAAGATCC
The DNA here is from genome assembly GCA_907164795.1 of Hemaris fuciformis. Lineage (NCBI taxonomy): Eukaryota > Metazoa > Arthropoda > Insecta > Lepidoptera > Sphingidae > Hemaris > Hemaris fuciformis. The sequence continues at coordinate 458,498 of OU015440.1, read as the reverse complement.
TTGCTTTGTACCCTGGTCGTCAATTTAAATCAGCATCAGCCCATATACGTCCCACTGCTGGGCACAGGCCTCCTCTACAACTGAGAGAGTTTAGGTCTTAGTCCACCACGCTGGCCTAGTGCGGGTTGGCGGACTACACACCTAAGAAATTCCTAAGAACTTTTAGGTGTGCAGGTTTTATCACGATGTTTTCCTTCGCCGTTAAAGCAAGTGATAATTCATTGTGAATACACACAAAACATCGAAAAGTCAGAGGTGTGTGCCTGGGGTTTGAACTTGCGACCGCCGAAACTCGCGACCGCGCGCCTAAACCTCGAGGCCATCACTGCTTCATCAATTTAAATAAACCTGGCTATTTATGATTTTTTTAAATTTATAAGTAGTAACTAAGTTGTAATAAAGTCAAAATTATAAATAAATATTTTATATCAATATGCATCATATATTGTATAAATACCCTCTTACGCTTGTACCACTAAAGGTAAAACAAAAGTGTTGCGTTTCACACTAGATTTTAGGTAGGTTTTCTTAAAAAAACATTCCTTATATGGAAAAACATAAATTATAATTTAAAATAATTACAAAAGTTTGAGTAATTATAAATGCATGATTGATTTCCGAAAAGCAGATTCGCCTTAAACTCCAACCCATAGGCTAAATCTCCAAAATTGGTGATACCTAACACTGACGACCAATTAAAATATAATTTTTGTCGTGAAGTTAGTCACGGACGAAACATTTCAATTAGTTATGAACGCCTGTGGACAAAACATCAGTAAGTTTTATAATTGTCACTCGGACGGAAAGTTACAAGGTACAAGAATTAGAACATATTTTTTTATCCCGCATAAATGTATCGGTAAAAATAAAAAATCACAAAAATCCAATTAAGTAGAACTATTGTATATGTAAAGTCCTTATGTGTGTATATATTTATACTTATCTCTTTTATTATGTGTACACTGTTTTTTAATAAATTAATTTTATACACATGTGTGTAGGAATTTCTTAGGTGTACCTATAGTTCACCAACCCGCACTAGGCCAGCGTGGTGGACTAAGGCCTAAACCCTCTCAGTAGTAGAGGAGGCCCGTGCTCAGCATTGGGACGTATATGGGTTGATGATGTGTGTATGTATTTTTATGGAATTCATATTTACCTACTTATTATTCAACATTTTTTATAAGTATGACGTGTGTGTGTTTGTGTGTTTGTCTGTGGCACCGTAGCTCTCAAACGGATGAACCGATCTTGATTTTGTTTTTGGTTTTTGTTTGAAAGTTGAATTAAAAGGAGTGTCCTTAGCTATGTTTGATGAAAATCGGTCCAAGATGGCCGCCGTCACAACATGACGGAATTTATAATTTTTCACAACACACACAATATGGGTTTAAAGTATCAATATGGGCTTGACTAGTAGACAAATTTTAAATCCAAGATGGCCGCCACCACAAAATGCCAAATCTTTTTCGAAACTATTCCTACGGTCATATTTTTTCATTTGTGTCGGGGGCTTTACCTCTAAGTTAGGTTATTGAAGTCAGCTGCCTCAACTACAACTTTTCATTCCAGTTCCGTGGGTTGTTGATAGAGATCGCAGCTAGCGATAAGAACGCCTGTTGTAGGTATTTTTCAATGTTGTTATTCCATTTTTGTATGCATTCTTGTATTGTATACCATAAAGTATAATATAAGTATGACAAACACATCGAAATACGGCATAAACGGAATAAAACCATATTATTCGAATTTGTATTATTGCATGTTTTGGGAAAAGTATATCTGAAAGTTGGATGGCCTCGAGGTTTAGACACGCGGTCGAGAATCTCGGCGGTTGCGGACTCAAACCCCAGGCATACACCTCTGACTTTTTCAAGTTATGTGTGTATTCACAATGAATTATCACTTGCTTTAACGGTGAAGGAAAACATCGTGATAAAACCTGCACACCTAAAAGTTCTTAGGAATTTCTTAGGTGTGTAGTCCGCCAACCCGCACTAGGCCAGCGTGGTGGACTAAGGCCTAAACCCTCTCAGTTGTAGAGGAGACCCGTGCCCAGCAGTGGGACGTATATGGGCTGATGATGGCGATGATGCTGGGAACAGGTTGCCATGATATCGATGAGGCATGACGACATTAGAGCCCCACATGTCATTTACTGTCTCGTCATAAGACTCTGTCTCACTAAGACTCCACTATAGTTATTGCACATAAGAAAATGCTTGCTGCACGCAAAAAGCATATTCTCTTGGCTTTAAAATGTTCAAAAGGACAATAGACGCTAAATGGGGTATCTTGATTGTCCATCAAATGGCAACAAAACAAGCGGAAAATGTTTCTATCAGTTTTCCTGCATTTTATTGTGAGTGCCAAGTTCTCACATCTCAACGGTTATGTGTAATTGTAATCCGAAATAGTTTTGTCTAATGTACATTAACAACTCTTTATTCATTAATTAAATGATAAAAAGGGTCTTCTAAAAAACAGTATACATATAATAAGAGATTAATATAAATATATATGTACATATATAAGACTGCCTCGTGGTCTCGCGGCACAAGTATGTGCCGTGCGTTCTAGAGGTTCCGGGTTCGATTCCCGGGTTGGGTAGTGTTATTAGGTTTTCCCATTAAAAATTTCTCAGTAGCAGCACGGAGTCTGGTATTGCGCCCGATAAACGGCAATAGACTAGCCCCCTATTACGTGGGACTGAATACCTGGCGAAATGCGGGTGCAGAAATGCACCTCTGCCTACCTCTTCGGAGAATACAGGCTTGAGGCTATGTACATATGTGTACATTGTTTGTATATATGTGCTGTATCCCCGAAGAGGTAGGTGAATGTAAATTTCTGCACCCATTTTTTGCCAGTCATTTAATTTTCCCAGTCTGGCAGTGTCATTGATTTTTCTTTTAAAGAAATTCTCAGTATTAGCGCACCCCTTCTACATTAATACACATTTGGCGAAACGTGAGTACGGAAATGTATCTCTGCTTCTGCTATCGAGTATATAATCGTCATAATATATGATTTTTTTGCTGCTACTGGTAGTTTTCTAATGGAAAACACAATAACACATTACCCGACCCAGGAATCGAAATCAGGACCTCTAGGCCGCACGGTACAAACTTGTGCGAAACGACAAGGCAGTCAATATTTCATCATCATCATCGGCCCATATACGTAGCAGTGGGCTGCTGGGCACGGGCCTCCTCTACAACTGAGAGGGTTTAGCCCTTAGTCTACCACGCTGACGTAGAGCAGGTTGGCGGACTACACACCTAAGAAATTCCTAAGAACTTTTAGGTAAACTTCTACACGATGTTTTCCTTCACAGTAGATTTAATAGATACTCTTTACATCAATTAAATTTACACCTGATTGTCCAACTATGGAGGCTATGACACTACATGACGCACGTGAGTCAGACTATCTCGAGTCAGTCAGCGTGGCGTTTTCTAACATGATGACAGTGAGATGTGCCTCATCACGACTGAGTCACGTGTATTCCCGACTTGGAGAGCTGAGCAGACCGCCTGGCACACTGCTGACCGCATTTGTATCTAACACAATTGTTTATTGACCTCTTATTTGACGTCATTTTTATAGATGCTATGTATGCAGTGGCGGTACTTCCATAGAAGCCTAAAAGCATCACAGTTTAATTTTGTAATGTCTAGTTTATAATTGTTTATGGTGGGGTCAGGATATTCTCATTTATATGTTAAATTGCTTTTGTAAATATATTTTTTTAATAATATAATATCATCATCATCATCATCAGCCTATATACGTCCCACTGCTGGGCACGGGCCTCCTCTACAACTGAGAGGGTTTAGGCCTTAGTCCACCACGCTGGCCTAGTGCGGGTTGGCGGACTACACACCTAAGAAATTCCTAAGAACTCTTAGGTGTGCAGGTTTCAGCACGGTGTTTTCCTTCACCGTTAAACTACGTGATAATTCATTGTGAATACACACATAACTTCGAAAAGTCAGAGGTGTGTGCCTGGGGTTTGAACCTGCGACCGTACAAATTCTCGACCGCGCGCCCAAACCTCGAGGCCATCACTGCTTGATCCACTGAGATGTATGGTTGTTGAAAAAGCAAAAGAGGTGTGTTAGGATTGTAGATTGTGGCACTCAATAGTGTCTGTCTACCTCTGTGGGATTCAGGCGTGAGTCTGAGTGAGTATTGTATTTTTGTTTTGGTTTGGAGTGAATCATTGAACCGACTGATATATACTAATAAGAAGGTACTCCTTATACCTAAATTCCTACCACAAAGTTCCGTCATCTGTTTTTCAGCCTCGTTCAATATGGTCCGAACATATTGCCGTTAACAGAGCACATATTTATACTCAATTTCATAGAAAATACAAATAAAACCTCGGCCGACTCAGCAATCGAACCGAGTTACTCACGTTCGTATGTCGCCAAAGAACAAAGTCTAGAAATAATATGTACATTCATATATTGTTTTTTATGTAGGTCAGTATTGCAATGCTTTGTGGATTGTGGGTAAACAATGTCTGCTACGATTTTTTTTGTAATTTTTTTTTTTTTTTAAACAATTCATTTACAATGTTACTCTTGTAGAACAATAAAGTGACCTTAGGGCCCTGGCACACGGCGTATTTAAAACGCGCGGTAGATCCCGATTTTTGCGTTTGTATAGATTCAAACGCGCGTAAAACGAGATACAAACGCGCGTCTGAAGCGCGTTCGCTGCTCGTTTTACATCAAGTTTTTGCATCTTCCATGTTTTACCAAATTTGTAAATGTTGTATTTTATTGACTGCCTCGTGGTCTCGCGGTTCAAGTATGTGCCGAGCGATCTAGAGGTCCTGGGTTCGATTCCCGGGTCGGGCAAAGTGTTATTGGGTTTGTCCATTAGGAAATTCTCGGTAAAAGCACGGAGTCTGGAAATGTGCCCGAAAAACGGCAATAGGCTCGCCCCCTATTACGTAGGACTGATACATACTTGGCGAAATGTGGGTGCAGAAATGCGCCTCTGCCTACCCCTTCGGGGAATACAGGCGTGAGTTTATGTATGTATGTTGTATTGTAATGACCACACAATCTTCTTTCACTCGTAAATGGATCCCTCCAATAGATTCGCTTATTTTTACGTTTATTCTTTTTTAAAAGCAGTGCTAAACCCAGCGTAAGCAGTGTAGTCTCAACCGACGCCATTGTACAACTGATCTGATCAAAACGTAGAAGCTACGAGCGACTACTGCACGTCTGTATCGCTGTACTTGCGTGTATACGCGCGTTTCATGATCACTCGTGTGCCTAGGGTTACAAGGTTGCGTTCTAATCGCGTTTAAAGCGCGTACTGCGACCAAATCAAATTCGATCCCCAGGCTAAGACAAAAAAAACATTCCACCCTACTGAAAAGCCACTCGTAGTTTTTGATACCCACGACACAAGACTTCTATTTTTTTTTTCGATAAAACGTAAAATAATACTATTTTAATAATGTGTGTATATAGTAATGTTTATTACACTATTTAAACGACTAAAAGGTCTGATGTCTATTTAATATAATTGAGTCAATAATTTAATGTCAATGTTCTGCCGTAGGAATATGGTGGATTTATTTTATTTTAAAATGCAATAGATATTCATTACTAAGTAAAAAAAACACGAGGTAGATACAAACGAGAAAAAAAATCACCCAAACGAAGATTGTTCCATTTGTAAGTTAATTCTACAGGTGCAACTATAAATATTACGCAACGAGTTTCAACGCCATCTAGCGGGGCTTGTGTAAAACTTTCAGTAACACTAAATAGACCTACCTTAACACACTTTAATGGTCATTGACTTGTTGCGTAATGTAAACAAAATGTACGAGGGAAATACATGCGACGTGGAAAACCCTATTCTCACTTCCACAGGGGAATATCCCAGTGATTCCGCGCGGTTGTAATATGGCGCTTCGAGTACAACTAGCACTAGCTAGTAATATAGTTACCGCAATATACTGCCTCCAGATCTCGCTAGCAGTTCTGAGTCTGGAAATGTACAAGAAAAGCGGCAGTAGGCTTACCCCCTGTTACATGGGACGGATACACACCTGGCGAAATGTGAGTGTAGAAATGCACCTCTGCCTACCCCCTCGGGGAATACAGGCGTAAGGTTGTGAATGTATGTAATATCATCATCAGCCCAAATACGTCCCACTGCTGGGCACGGGCCTCCTCTACAACTGAGAGGGTTTAGGCCTTAGTCCACCACGCTGGCCTAGTGCGGGTTGGCGGACTACACACCTTAGAAATTCCTAAGAACTTTTAGGTGTGCAGGTTTTATCACGATGTTTTCCTTCACCGTTATAAAAAGTGATAATTCATTGTGAATACACACGTAACTTCGAAAAGTCAGAGGTGTGTGCCTGGGGTTTGAACCTGCGACCGCCGAAATTCTCGACCGCGCGCCTAAACCTCGAGGCCATCACTGCTTAGGTATGTAATATACGTACCTAAGAATTATTTTTTGCTGTTTTATTGGCATACCTACATATCCTACATTATGTGTGTCTGATTTTGGAAATCGATAATAAGAAATAAATAAAAAATATGATTAAGCACAGTACGTTTTGTTTCGTAAATCCGTGACGGCACTTTGAAGAATTGTTTCCTTAAGCCAACTACCCGTGAGAAATATTTGCGGTTTGTCACAAACATTTTCCCTCACGGGGAAAACATTTGTTATGAGAAAATTGAATACTCGTAATATAATTAATCACTTAATTAATGCTCGTGTATAGAACTAAGGCTTATAGAGTTCTTGAGTCAACATTCCTAAAGGACATATTATGTATCAAGATTTACAAGAAGTGATGGCCTCGAGGTTTAGACCCGCGGTTGAAAATATCGGCGGTGCGAGTTCAAACCTCTGACTTTTCGAAGTTTTGTGTGTATTCACAATAAATTATCACTTAGTTTAACGGTGAAGCAAAACATTGTGAGGAAACCTGCATACATAAAAAATCTTAAGAATTTCTTAGATGTGTAGTCCGTCAAACTTTTTAGAACAGCGTGGTGGACTAAAGTCTAAACCCTTTCAGTCGTAGAGGGGGCCTGTGTTCAGCCGGGATATAGCTACCATCGTACATAAGGTGTGCGCAGTGCGTATATGGCAATCACAAGTGCATTCAGTTACGAGATTAGCCTATTACGAATAAGGCATAATAAGCATAAGCATAAGAAAAAAAAATGGGTCCAAGTGTTTTCAATTAATAAATTAATAAAATAAATAAATACACCCAACAGTCAAATACATAGTTCTGACCCCACACTAGGATACAAGTCCTGTGTCGTGGGTATCAGAAACTACGAGAGACTTTTCGGTCTCACAAACACCCAGACCCGAAACAAATATTTGAGGATCACACAAACATTTGTCTCGGTGCGGGGATCGAACCCGCAGCCTCTCGTTTCGCAAGCTGGTGTCTAGCCAACTGCGCCACGGGGCTGCAAAAAAATTAATACCAACTTTACAATGACAGGAAGTGTAAATAAATTCTCAGTAACAGAGAGGCTGGAAATGTCCCCGAGAAAAGGCTTGGCCTCAACTATGAGAGTGATAAGGACACAACTGACGAAACCGCCTGATCCTCCGTGAATACAAGCGTGAGAATATATAGTATATGTAGTATATTTATGTAATGTAATATGTCAATATAGATTTGTCTGTTAAACCAGCTGTTATCTGTAGCAGCATTTTAGTAGTCCCGCGACCGCGATCGTGCCACGCGATGATCGCCTTCTAAACCGGTTGAGTGCATCCATACGCAGTTACCACTCGTTTTATACGTGGGACGAGCGCCATGTTCATATTAAACTCATGCACACAATATAAATTTCGCTATGTTTTGAACTGGTAGTACATACATACATACATAAACTCACGCCTGTATTTCCCGAAGGGGTAGGCAGAGGTGCATTTCTGCACCCACATTTCGCCAGGTATGTATCAGTCCCACGTAAAGGGGGCGAGCCTATTGCCGTTTTTCGGGCACATTTCCAGACTCCGTGCTGTTACTGAGAATTTCCTAATGGAAAAACCCAATAACACTTTGCCCGACCCGGGAATCGAACCCAGGACCTCTAGATCGCACGGCACATACTTGTACCGCGAGACCACGAGGCAGTATTGCTTGGTATATCCTTATAATAGCAATCCATTTCCACCAAGTGTAAAAGCAACCGCGACAATCAAAGGCCGGCAAAACACCGATGATTACTCTGGTATTATGGGTGTTCATGGGCGGTGTTGACCACTTAACATCAGGTTAACTTGCTCGTTTGCCTCCTTTTTCAATAAAAAAAAACAATACCACTGAATCACTGTGGTCCGCTTTTGTGTCTATAACTAAGTAATTGTTGTTGGCGATTCACACATTTTGATAGAATTGAAATGAAAAAAAATTACGAATCTGCTCATTACCGTTTTATGCTTCACATACATCTCACAGGTGTAGAATAAATCTTTTTAAATATTTTGAATAACAGAATTGATTTAGGTAATTTCGATGACGTCAAACCAGGTCGGATTGCGTCCAATTTGAATATTAGCTAATAGCAATCAAGAAGGAATTTTGAAGCTATAATAATTCATCACCTTATTAGCCACTGAATGAATTGTGCAATAGTTAATCGAGACTTTTCCTCATGTGAAATAATATCATGTATTTTTGAAAACACGCTCGACAGTGAAGTTTTTACACTAAGATTGTTGTCGAACAGTGGTACAAAAACTGCGCAGCGCACGCGCCAACCGGTTCCATAGTTCAATCAAATAATAGTTCTCGGAATGATTCGTCAGCCTCGGCAATTGGTTTTCCTTCACACTCCTATGCAAATACGATTAATCCAATCTATACTAATATATAAAGCTGAAGAGTTTGTTTGTTTGTTTTTTTGGTTGTACACGCTAATCTCAGGAACTACTGGTCCGATTTGAAAAATTCTTTCAGCGTTAGAAAGCCCATTTATCGAGGAAGGCTATAGGCTATATAACATCACGCTACGACTAATAGGAGCGGAGCACTAATAAATAATGTTTCAAAATCGGGGGTATTTTTTTCCTTTTGAGAACTTCCGCTGCGTGCGCTGCGGAAACGGTTAAAATTTCGCTAAAGTAATGTATGACAGAATTGTTCCCCTTTAAAAGTTCTAAAAAAAAGTCCGCGATAGCATATGTCTATCATTTAAGGTTTGCTCACTATAACCTTTTTTATGCTAACCAAATTAGTTCTAAAATAAAGCATTATTTGTGAAGGTGTTTTCATAAAGATGATATTAATCCTTATCCAAATAAATACGTTATTCATCACAAGTATTTAATTTAAAAGAAATTTGCCCTTTACATCATTTGATTTCAATGAGTATCTTAGAAGATATCGCAGTTTTAAAATAACACCGCAGCGAAAAAATTATCAAGCGCCCAATTATGATGTACGAGGCGCCGCGCCGGTCGGCCGGTGACGTCTAAACCATTTGACCGATTTGAATGATTTTTGGTATGGACATAAACTCTGTGGAGTAAAATACATAGGCTACAACTTATTTTCTTTCTGAACCCAACCCTGTAGTCTATGCGGACGGAGTCGCGAGCAAAAGCTAGTTCATAGATAAGTGATAACCTATTCTGCTATCTGTCTGGGAATGACGCTATCAAAACAAATGACAATGCATGTAAATGCCGCTCTGGTCCCACGGCATTCGTGTGTGACGTGTAATCGAGTAATTGTGGATTCAAAAGCAAAATTCAAAAGCAGCACGAAGTATAGAAAATGTGGTTAATAAAATGACAATAGACTCGCCCTACTACGCAAGGCTCTAAAACACGGTTTTCGAACCTAATAAGTCACCTCCACCTAACTTACCTTTTGAAACCTAAACCTAATTTAAAAGTATACACTTATCATTATGTTTAGTCCTTAGTTTACCACTTTTTGTATTGATTGTAAACATATTTTCTTTTTTTGTGTCGAATCATTTAAATAAATATTAATCCTGTTGTATATCACACCCGACCGGAATCACCACACTAACACACACGCCCTAACACACCACACTCAAATAAGCCAACACTACACAAACTGATAAGGTACGGGCTGTCGTATCCAATAGCGAAGCCCGTTTCTTTGCCGGCACCAGCACATGTACATCATCACACTCAACAGAGAAACAGACACAACCCCAACAGAGAAACATAGGAGGGAAAAAGAAAAAGAATATTTAAAAGTATGACTCACTGTGCCTATGTACCTATATATCTGCTCAATGGTAAGGAGGCGTTCGTCCTCCCCACGTCATAAGAGACGGCCTGGAGGCATTGTCTACATTAGTGAGTAGACACTCACTTCACCACGCTAATGTAGTGATGCTTGATATACTTAATTATTTGTAGAAATATAAACATGTCGGGTTGGTCATTAGTACGGGACTTCAATTGACAGTGAAACGCAGTGTGCAGATAGCACGCTTCGACAGAGTCTAGCTCACTTCCGTGCGAAGTCGAAGAGTGGGGGCGTCAAAGATGTCGACGAGTGGGAGTGGCAGCTTGAAAGTCGTCAATTCTCATCGAACCACCGAGCGGACAACAAGTGCCTAGAAACTGTCTCACGTTTCGTTATACTATAATTTGTCAAGTTTTATTGGAAATATAACCTCTAAAGGTCTTAAAAGTTTTCACTCGGTCTATGTTTCCGACAAACATATAAACCAAAGAAGGAAATATTTCCTGCTTTTGTTGTCCTCCACAATTCTAGCGCCAGTTGCCCCTTATGAGTACACCCTTAACTTCGGAAACCAAGTCTTGAATCCACATCTGCCCAGGTTAGTTACTAAAACTTCTGCCCTGTGGCAAGGGGGCGTTAGAATCTCACCACGGTATCCCCTGCCTGTCGTAAAAGGCGACTAAAAGGGGCCTTTGGGGTCGCTGGACGCGCTACGGGGGCAGCGCGTCCTCACTGAAAGTGACCCCGAGAGGGGCGGCGGCACTGTGGCCTGTGTCCGTCGCGGGCGCCTATCCATAACTGGGGCGCCCGAACCAAGCTAGTGGGGGTGCAACTGCGCCCCCTAAAACTCCGAGACGGCCGAGACAATTACGTCTCGGAGGCGCAACGGGCGGCTGTGGATTTACGGTGGGCGCTTCTCGCCCACGTACCGTGGTCGTCCCACTTGGCGCGGAGATGGCCACCGGGGGGTTTTGGTCGGTATGCCGGTTTAGGGATATTGTTAGGGACCCAGCTCGGCACTAACACCTGTGCGGACATGACGTCGCCGCGCGCCGGGCTGGAAGACCGGTGACCCCGACATACGCTTCCCGCCCCCCCCTCCCCCGGGGCTGGCGGGAAGTAGAGCCATAAACAGCTTTCCCCTCGATAACAAAAAAAAAAAAAAAAAAAGTTACTAAAACTTAGATATATCTAGAATCAGTTTAAGCTAACTATCCCTAACTCTACAAGCAATAGGTAATCGGAATTTTTGTTACGAATGATTTCTTATCATCATCATCATCATCATCATCATCAGCCCATATACGTCCCACTGCTGGGCACGGGCCTCCTCTATCATTGAGAGGGTTAAGGCCTTAGTCCACCACGCTGGCCTAGTGCGGGTTGGCGGACTACACACCTAAGTAATTCCTAAGAACTTTTTTAGGTGTGCAGGTTTCATCACGATGTTTTCCATCACCGTTAAAGTACGTGATAATTCATTGTGAATACACACATAACTTGGAAAAGTCAGAGGTGTGTGCCTGGGGTTTGAATCCGCGACCGTCGAGATTCTCGACCGCGTGCCCAAACCTCGAGGCCATCACGACTTATATTACGACTTATATACGATTTCTTTCTTATATTCGATATTATTTCTTATTGACGAAATCCGTAAGGTGGCTGGCAGCGGTTGGATGAGGAGGGCCGAACATCGAGCCCATTGGCGTGCCATAGGAGAGGCCCATGTCTAGCTGTGGATGTGACAAGGTTGTTGATGATGATGATTTCTTATGACTGTGATAGATTTTATGCATTTTGATTATAAGAATAATAACGTACCTTTCGTGACCGTCGTTCCTTTATCAATACGATCCGCCCACGCGCACATTTATGTGCCTAAAAAAACATAAAAGTGATATTTGGGAACCGTTGCAAATCGAAAATTGACCCAAGGTTTGACTTTCATTTGTTCTTGGAAACGACGCGACATTGTTAGCATTTTGTATACGTGTACTCGTATAAGATAAATAAACTTGTATATTATCAGATTCTATACTTAATATTCCGTTTATTAAATTGGTTTAATTTTAGAAATAATTTATGCACATCCCGCAAGAAGGCATTCAATAATTATCATTTGCCAACCTGCACTGGGCCAGCGTGGTGGACTAAGGCCTAAAACCTCTCAATGGTAGAGGAGGCCCGTGCCCAGCAGTGGGATATGATCTGATAATGATGATGATGATGATGATGATGATGAATTATCATTTGACTTTAACGCCTTCTTAATTACGTTACATTGTTCGCAACAATTTATATTAAAAAATTCATACAATTATAAATTGTGAAATGTGGGTGCAAAAATGCACCTCTCTCTACCTCTTCGAGCCTATAGCAGTGAATGTACCTACTATTGTGACAATACTAAATTTAATAGTGATACCAAAGTGATTTCATAGTCAGGTTAGGTTGAATAAATCCCCTAGGGACCCGGTCCAGCGGCCGCCCGCAAACACGGGCGGTAACATCTATGCTGGGTCGGAAGGCGCCGGTGAGTCCGACACACCCTCGCCCCTCCAGGGGTGGGATGGTCCGTAAATGGATTTTCCCCGCGGAAAAAAAAAAAAAAAAAAAAAAAAAAAAAATGGTTGAATAAATCCCCTACACGGAAAGTAAACCTACACCTAAAGTTCCCTACACGGAAATTGCACTTAAATCACTCCGATTGTATGGAATTAAAATTACGAGTATTACGCCCAGAATATTGATAGTCTGTCGATGCTCGACGCGGGATTACCCTGGGCCACGTGGTCAAAAGGTAATCGGTATAAAAATTAAATCGACTTCCTTATGAAATCAACTTAAAGGACGTACAATTTATTTCGAACGATGCGGCTTATATTGAAAGAAATGAAGAAAGAAATACTATATTTCAATTACAGTATCTAAACCATTTTGCAAGATTTAAAATCTAATATATTGATGATGGCCTCGAAAAGCAGTGATGGCCTCGAGGTTTAGGCGCGCGGTCGAGAATTTCGGCGGTCGCAGGTTCAAACCCCAGGCACACACCTCTGACTTTTCGAAGTTACGTGTGTATTCACAATGAATTATCACTTGCTATAACGGTGAAGGAAAACATCGTGATAAAATCGGCACACCCAAAAGTTCTTAGGAATTTCTAAGGTGTGTAGTCCGCCAACCCGCACTAGGCCAGCGTAGTGGACGAAGGGCTAAACCCTCTCAGTTGTAGAGGAGGCCCGTGCCCAGCAGTGGGACGTATTTGGGCTGATGATGATGATGATATTGATGAGAACTTTCTTAAGCATGATCCCTGCCTTATGTAATAGTTTAAATACTTAACCAACGTGAAACTTCTTTTCTTTTGTTTGTTTTTTTTTTTAAATAAATAAATACAAATAGGTAAATACACCCAACAGTCACATACATAGTTCTGATCCCACACTAAGATACAAGTCTTGTGTCGTGGGTATCAGAAACTACGAAAGACTTTTCGGTCTCACAAACACCCAGATCCGAAACAAATATTTGTGGATCACACAAACATATGTCTCGGTGCGGGGATCGAACCCGCGGCCTCTCGTTTCGCAAGCTGTTGTTTAGCCAACTGCGCCACGGAGCTATCAAAAAATTTTATATTGTGTCGTCTTTTTAAACTGTACTCACTGCTCCCATACTCAAATACAGAGTCTTCATATGAGGTCGAGTTTGGTGACATTTTTATAGCCTAATCTCTAACCTACTGCACCGATAACTTAATTATCCTACAAAAAATTTTTATATACTTTGACGTCCGTTAACGTAAACCTAAAAATGTTACGTTTGGAAACTGTTAAGTCTATATACACGGAAGTTTCAGTGTCCGCCCGTGAACTCAATGTTGCCGGTGGTTATAAAGCAGATAGTGATGCGCAGGCCCTGCCAAGGTCCGTGTTTTGTCTTAATGTCCATCGTGATCATACTGCCTTTGACGCACCGCACGTACCTACATGTTAGGGGCTATGCACAATTTATTTTCAACTCAAAACTCTCTGCAAGTGAGTATTTAAACTGGAGGATGAGCATAGATATCTCATATCAAAGATTTGTTTAAATTCAAAAATTTCTTAAGTTCCCGAAATGGGTAACTGTCCCAAGTTTTTTTTCTACAATATTAAATTTGGACATATTATGAAAAGTTAAAAAAAATTGCAAATCCAATGGCACACTTTCTCTTCTTAATTAGGATGCAGGAGTTATCGCTTGATCGATTCGACAGTTTAGCAACTCGTTAATTACTCAGAATGCTATTAAATCTTACAACTAAACTCGCATACAAGGATTGACATGTAGAGAAGTGAAGCTTCTTTAACTATCAAAAAATGAATGGAAAATAAAGGTTTTGGGAGGAGTTGTAAACCTTATAAGATAATATTCGTTGCATACATTAAAATAAGTTAAAATAAGGATGTGCCGTGCGATCTAGAGGTCCTTGGTTCGATTCCCGGGTCGGGCAAAGTGTTATGGGTTTTTCCATTAGGAAATTCTCAGTAGCAGCACGGAGTCTGGAATTGTGCCCGAAAAACGGCAACAGGCTCGCCCCCTATTACGTGGGACTAATACATACCTGGCGAAATGTGGGTGCAGAAATGCACCTCTGCCTACCCCTTCGGGGAATATAGGCGTGAGTTTATGAGATGAGTTAAAATAAATTAGGACATTAAGCACTTTATAATAAAAACTCGAAACCAAGAAAAAGCCCTTATAGAAAAAACTCTTAACGTTTTATTTTTTTACTACCACGACAAAGTGAGAACAGCGTACCTGATGGTAAGCACGGTGCTATCAGAGCATGAGACGAAAACTTCTTCAAATATTGGTAGTGACGTTCATTGACGATAGCTTCTCCTCAAGCCGTTTTATCACGTAAGAACATCCGGAGATTATATCTTGCATTGATCTCTATCATATGGATATATTGAGGTCTCCAATCACCTAGGTTATGACCAGTGGCGGTACATCCATAGAAGTCAAAGTCAAAGATTATTATTCGGAATTGTAGAAGGCAAGCTGGGCATTTGGGCTTCTATGGGAGTACCGCCACTGGTTATGACGCCGTTGACAGATAATTGCATCCCGCGAAATCCCCCACGTACTGACTCATTTCGTGAGTCAAGTTTGGAACTCAGGATGCATCCAATTGACTGATAAAAACTCGTTATAAATCCACTAGGCTAACCCACAGGAGCACCAAAACCCCTTACTAATCTCTCGATTGTATTCTTTGAGATAATTAGATTTATAGTCAACCCCTTTACCTTTATTCATCATATGACATTTTATTTTATTCACCCTACAACGCTTTTCAAAGCTATTGAAAAACTGTATAAAACATGTCTGATATGATAACATTATCATTGCAGGGAAACACAGAGACTTGCTTTTAACTCAAAAGTTTTATTGCTGAGTATCGGTTGTATTTTAATAAAAAAAAAGTTTTTTAAATAATTTATTAATAATATTTTTTTAATAAAAAAAAGATAAAAGGAAGGCTTAATTAAGACACTGTCAGGGAGTGGTAAGTAAGAACTAACCGATACTTACTACTCACACTTAATTACTATAAGACTAGAATTAGTACCATCTTTCAGTACTCAAACCGCTCATTCCGATTCGCTAAGACGCTTCTTCACGTTACGTTTAAAGGGCGCAGAGTAATAAATAATTTAATAAATACACCCAACAGTCACATATATAGTTCTGATCCCACACTAAGACACTAGTCTTATATCGTGGGTATCAGATACTACGAGAGACTTTTGATATTTGTGGATCACACAAATGTTTGTCTCGGTGCGGAGATCGTTTCGCAAGCTCGTGTCTAGTGAACTGCGCCACGGGGCTGTAGATGTGGGTTGGCAATTGTACTGTAAATACATACATACATACATAACCGCACGCCTGTATTCCCCGAAGGAGTAGGCAGAAGTGCATTTCTGCACCCACATTTCCCCAGGTATGTATCAGTCCCACGTAATAGGGGTGACCCTATTGCCGTTTTTCGGGCACATTTCCAGACTCCGTGCTGCTACTGAGAATTTCCTAATGGAAAAATCCAATAACACTTTGTCCGACCCGGTAATCGAACCCAGGACATCTAGATCGCACAGCACATCCTTGTGCCGCGAGAACACGAGGCAGTCAAACTAAATACTCCATAAATAATAATTACAGTACAATTGTACTGTATTTACGGAGTGTACCGACATTGTACGGCAATCTTAACATCAAAATATCCATATTTGAAAACAGCTGTCAATAAAAATGAATCTCCAGATTTATTTAAAGGTTAACGCACACGATGATAAACAAGATAAGCAAGTAGTATATGAATTGGGCCAATTGTCCATCCCGTGCACCTTCGCGTTTGATGTAATCGTAATGTGCAGTACGTGGTCGCAGTGCTTAATGTGGTGCTGAGGTCGGGCGGACATCACGGTCGCCGCTTAATGCTCTTGTTGGTAAATAAAACTATTATTTAGCTTAATGGTGTCAGATGTTTTTGCATCTTTCTTGGCATATTGTTATTTCGTAGTATTGGCTTCAGCACCGTTTGTGAAAGAGGAGACCGCGATTCCCCCACCAAGACAATTTTTGTAATTCACACATCTTCTTTCTAGTTTGGTTGTTTACCTCCAAAAGTTTCAGGTACTATTGTTATATCTACGGTAATCGTACTAGCTCAATGTGAGGTCGAAAATATGCGTATGATTCTCTAGATTTAATAACTGTTTCTGTTACCGTAAATATTTTTGGCGGAGATCCTGAATTCACATAAATTCATATCTCTTCTTCCGATACGTTAGTCAAGCTAAAGACACATTTCTTTATCTACATTTCACCAACTATATTAAATGTCTAGTTTGAAATGCGCAAATATGTATTCCAAATCTGCTGCTATTAAATATTTACTTACTAAAAAAAATTAACAATTGACAGCCCCGTGGCGCAGTTGGCTAGATACCAGCTTGCGAAACGAGAGGCCGCGGGTTCGATCCCCGCACCGAGACAAATGTTTGTGTGATCCACAAATATTTGTTTCGGGTCTGGGTGTTTGTGAGACCGAAAAGTCTCTCGTAGTTTCTGATACCCACGACACAAGACTTGTATCTTAATATGGGGTCAGAACTATGTGTGTGACTGTTGGGTGTACTCGTATTTATTCAATTCAAACCCACTACTTGTCGATAGCACGAGCATTAAACCTCAAGCCCGAAGAGGCAGTCTCGAATTTCGAATATTACTGACTCATAAAGCAGTGATGGCCTCGAGGTTTAGGCGCGCGGTTGAGAATTTCGGCGGTCGCAGGTTCAAACCCCAGGCACACACCTCTGACTTTTCGAAGCTATGTGTGTATTCAAAATGAATTATCACGTACTTTAACGGTGAAGGAAAACATCATGATGAAACCTGCACACCTAAAAGTTCTTAGAAATTTATTAGGTGTGTAGTCTGCCAACCCGCACTAGGCCAGCGTGGTGGACTAAGGCTTAAACCCTCTCAATGGTAGAGGAGGCCCGTGCCCAGCAGTGGGACGTATATGGGCTGATGATGATGACTGACTCATAAAGCATAAGTCATAAAAAATAAACACAGTGGGGATACTAATGCTAAGATGCGATGTGCGAAACCACTTAAACCCTTCCGAATGAGCGCTCCGTGAGCAAAGTTAGTTGACCGCACGACACCGCTCATTCCAACACCGAAGATCATCGAATGGTAAAAAAATGAACAGTCACTGCGCCAAGCTACCTGCGACAACGAGCTTCGCACACAAACCCTCAATCTGATCCTGATCTATACAAATAAATAAAATTGGAGTGTCTGTTTGTAATATTGAAATAACCATTTTTTTACTACATGTATATATGAATATATACATATGTATATACCTACAGTACATACACCAAAATAACATTTTTACAATTTTTGTCTGTCTGTCTGTTTGTTCCGGCTAATCTCTGAAATGGCTGGACCGATTTTGACGGGACTTTCATTGGCAGGTAGCTGATGTAATAAGGAGTAATTTAGGCTAATTTTAGTTTAAAAAAATTCTTATTAACAAAATAATTTTCGACGAAGTCGCGGGCACAGCTAGTCTGTAATAAAACATGTTAAATGCCATAATGCATCGAGAATTATGAATGTTGACGAAATTGATTCGCTCAAGGATCTCACGTATATGAAAAACGGAAATGTAAATACTGTATTGAATCTGTGTAATTTATTGTGATCTTTTTCATCTACCACCCGGAACGAAAAGTAGATTTTACAAGAGAAAACAGCGCAAGTAACTTGAGTGATGCTCTTTTCAAAGCAGCTTTCAACATAATGAAATGAAATAAGTTTAGATTTATTTTATTTTACTATAAGGTTTTACTTTGTGTCTTTTTGCAAATACAAGATTATCGGTCAGTCAGATTTTACATAATAATCTTCTGCTTTGTTACAGAAAAAAAACTATTAGGTTCCTCTTCTGTTCTTATCCTTTATGATTTCTGTTTGTCGAGTGCACCCAATCTGAAACCCAAACTGATCAACGCTCGCATAACAATAGAAATTGATGTAAAGGAAAAAATACATACATACATAACCTCACGCCTGTATTCCCCAAAGGGGTAGACAGAGGTGCATTTCTGCACCCACATTTCGGGCACGATTCCAGACTCCGTGCTGCTACTGAGAATTTCCTAATGAAAAAACCCAATAACAATTTGCCCGACCCGGGATTCGAACCCAAGACCTCTAGACCGCACGGCACATACTTGTGCCGCGAGACCACGAGGCAGGCAGGAAGAAAAAATCCGAAAACATTTTATTTTTGGAAAATCTCTGGTATGAATCTGAAAGTCTGTCTAGTTGACTTTCAATAGATCAATGGGACCTACGAGACAGTCTTATTTTAAAATTTACCTAGTAACGAGCAATAGACTTAAGCCCTTTATAAAATGTACACGGGTTGTGCACGTGGTCTACTTAAGGATAGGAGAGGAAGGCACAAGGTGGAACGCAGGAATTTATTACTAACAAGCACCACCCATAAATATAAATTATCCTCATAACAACAATTTTATTCAAATGTTTACAACACTGTTATTACTAGTTTTATGTCGCGTTTATCTGCACGGCCTTTTGTAAAATTTGGAAGAGGGACGACATTATGATGTAGGAAAAAAGGAAATTTGTAATTTTCAATGAACTTTATGTTATAACACTGCCTTCTAGTCTTGTGACAAAAGTGTACACCGTGCGACCTTAAGATCTCGGGTTAAAAATCCGTGCCAGGAAAGGTGCTATTGGGTGATAAAAAATCTTAATAGCAGTCGAGAAACGTTCCCGAAAAACGAAAACAGCTTCCCTCTGTTATTCGAGACTTAAAAAGAACTAACGATACGTGGGTGCAGAAATGCATCTTATCTACCTTTTTGAGGATGCAGGCGTATGTGAGTATTTATGCATGAAATCAATCTATGTTATTTAATTATATTTAACAAACTTAAAAGGCCGGTATTAGGGTATCGCGATCTATACCTTCATGTTCCTATCGCATTCTTATGAGAGAGAAACGTCTCATCTCATCATCAGCCCCGCGTCCCACTGCTGAGCACGGGCTTCCTCAAAAACTGAGAGGATTTAGGCCTTGTTCCACCGCGCGTGTCTAGTCATAATGGCCTCGAGGTTTGGGCACGCGGTCGAGCATCTCGGCGGTCGCGGTTTCAAACCCAAGGCACACGCCTCTGACTTTTCGAAGGTATGTGTATTGCTAATAATGAATTATCACGTACTTTAACGGTGAAGGAAACCTGCATACCTAAAAGTACTTAGGAATTTCTTAGGTGTGTAGTCCGCCAACCCGCACGTCTCATCTATTAATAAAATATTTGGACAGCACGTTGTATCAAGTGCGGTGTTGTCATCTCACTACGCCAGATGGAAAACATTTTGGTCCAGCTACCTCAGCATCCAAATGAATTCATCTGTAAGTAAACAAGCTAAGAGTATTAATTGCGTAATACAACAATCAAACCGCGAAACCAATTAATAAATACCCTACAACCACATTAGAACAATCTTCTATGGGTTTTCCTGGTCTTCGCATAACTAGCGCAAAACATGTTTATTACGAAATAATATTTTGAACAAAATTTGGGTGTTGAATGTTGGTGCCCGAAAAACAGCACTAGGCATCATACATAACCTCACGCCTGTATTCCCCGAAGGGGTAGGCAGAGATGCATTTCTGCACCCACATTTCGCCAGGTATGTACATATAAGTCCCACGTAATATGTGGCTAGCCTATTGCCGTTATTCGGGCACAATTCTAGACTCCGTGCTGCTACTGAGAATTTCCTAATGGGAAAACCCAATATAAAATAACTGCCTCGTGGTCTCGCGGTACAAGAATGTGCCGAGCGATCTAGAGGTCCTGGGTTCGATTCCCGGGTCGGGCAAAGTGTTATTGGGTTTTTCCATTAGGAAATTCTCAGTAGCAGCACGGAGTCTGGAAATGTGCCCGAAAAACGGCAATAAGCTCGCCCCCTATTACGTGGAACTGATATGTACATACCTGGCGAAATGTGGGTGCAGAAATGCACCTCTGCCTACCATTCGGGGAACAGGCGTGAGGTTATGTATGTGTGTATGTATTTATGTAAAAACTTACGGATATGGCAGTACCCCAAATGAGCATGGAGTATCGAGAGATGACAATCTCTTGTCATTCATTATCATACTAGTATGCACCCAATAGTAAGTAGGAAGGAAAAACAATATCTGGTATGAATTAAGTTTACAATTCTGACGATAACCTTGTTGATTTATCAAAATGCGCCTCAAACGAGCCAGTGCAACTGGCGTTTTGAAATACCCAGCGTTAAAACGTGATTCTCAAAAACCCGAAGCGATCGGGATTCAAATTGTTATGCGGCGAATAAAAAATAATATAAAAGTTAATTGTTGAAACGAGTTGTAGTGGCCGACGCGTGATGCCGAGACAAGTTCAAGGTTTCCACGTCACCTCGACGGGGTTTTTCAAAATTATACATCTCAAAATTACGTTACTAAGAGCACTCGACAATGTCTCGATTACAATGATGAATATCTACATACTTCTCATTTGAATTTTATGTAAATTCATCATCATCAGCCCATTTACGCCCCACTGCTGGACACGGGGGTCCTCTATAACTAGGAGGGTTTAGGCTTTAGTCCTCCACGCTGGCCTAGTGCGGGTTGGCGGACTACACACCTAAGAAATTCCTAAGAACTTTTAGGTGTGCAGGTTTCATCACGATGTTTTCATTCACCGTTAAAGTACGTGATAATTCATTACGGATACACACATAACTTGGAAAAGTCAGAGGTATGAGCCTGGGGTTTGAACCCGCGTCCGCCGAGATACTGGACCGCGCACCTAAACCTCGAGGCCATCACGACTTATGTATATTATAACCTGTTATGTCCTATTGCTGAATATCGGCCTTGAAAGGGGTTGATTCGAAGACGGGCCATAGTCCACCATGCTGACTTAATATGGTTATTTTTCGATTTTCCAATTATTATTTTATAAAAAAAAGTTTTTCAACGTCACTTCAAGAATACCACATAAAGAAATTTTGTAAAAAAAATAGGTATGCAGGTTTTTTATAAATGTTTTCCTTCATCGTCGTAATTCAAAATGAATACCCAAATAACTTCGAGGAGTCACAAGTGTAATTGGATGGGAACCCCCGATTTCAAGGACGTGTTTTAATACCACGCGTTCAGTCCACTAGGCCATTACGCAATACTTTATAACCTTAAGCTTGTCTTCAAATGGAGTGGGCAGAGATTATAAAGCTTCAAATGGTCGAAACATTTATTTTGATTTCCCTGTTAATTTTACCTGAGCTAGCTCTTAGTTAGGTAAGAAATAAGAATATATTTTGCGTAATTCTTGCTAAAATCGGTCATTGACTCACGGTACCCGCCCTACCAGAGAGGAGGGGCTATAGAATTAAGTGGTATCCACACTGGGTGGTACTATCCAATCAGGTTTTACCATTGGTTAACGACTACAAACTTTCTCCGCCCATACATAATAACTGGTTTGAGATTTCTAGCGGAATGGCGTAAAATTGGCTTGACGATTTTAATATTTTATTTCAACTATGTGCATAGCACGATGTTATTTGTGTCGTGCATGTATTAGAATTTTAAAACTGACTAGCGTAATGTGGGTGCTGAGATGCACTGACTATTCAAAAGTACTTGTAAAAGTACATACATACATACATAAACCCACGCCTGTATTCCCCGAAGGGGTAGGCAGAGGTGCATTTCTGCACCCACATTTCGCCAGGTATGTATCAGTCCCACGTAATAGGGGGCGAGCCTATTGCCGTTTTTCGGGCACAATTCCAGACTCCGTGCTGCTACTGAGAATTTCCTAATGGAAAAACCCAATAACACTTTGCCCGACCCGGGAATCGAACCCAGGACCTCTAGATCGCTCGGCACATTCTTGTACCGCGAGACCACGAGGCACTTGTAAAAGTGTAATTAAATAAAGATTAACTTTGGCATTAAAATAAAAGTATATCATTGCTATGTTCAAATTTAATGGATGTGCGATAGTCCGAAGAGTTTTTAATCATATGGCTA
The DNA here is from genome assembly GCA_907164795.1 of Hemaris fuciformis. Taxonomy (NCBI): domain Eukaryota; kingdom Metazoa; phylum Arthropoda; class Insecta; order Lepidoptera; family Sphingidae; genus Hemaris; species Hemaris fuciformis. Next base: position 435,558 of record OU015440.1, on the reverse strand, counting down.
TTGTCCATAAATGGTTCTTCAAATTCATTTGGAATATAAGTCGTTAATTTAAAAATAATGTATAGGTTCAATGAAATTCAAATATATTATTTTAATAGACTACATGTATCTCCGAAGGGGACCAGAAAGGTACGTCTATACCCATATAGCCAACAGTTGGCTATATGTTATAGCCAACTATATGTATGTCCCACGTAATTGGTATAATTCTAAACAAAAAACCTAACTAACGTCCTTTGAGGTGTCTAATCAATGAACTCTCAAGACGCTCCAGCCAACGAAGCATTCAGTATGTTTTTCTCGTATTTAGGTCACCCATAACTCGATTTTGAATGAAAACACATAGTAACGGTCAAAGTTGTGGCTGCGCAGTTTTACTTTACAAGGAAACAAATGTAATGTTGTGTTATAAAATTATAGGTAAATACACTGTGTCAGTGACAGGTGGATTCCGACCACTTAGCGACCTGACGGCGGACACGTGTCCACCGCACTAAAAACACGACTAATTAAATATATTGCAATTAACACGGCATGTAATAACGCACATTTTCTCACGAGTGCGTAATATATTAATTGGCTTATTTATCATGGATAATCGACAGCCCCGTGGCGCAGTTGGCTGGACACCAGCTTGCGAAACGTGAGGCCGCCGGTTCGATTCCCGTACAAATGTTTGTGTGATCCACAAATATTTGTTTCGGAACTGGGTGTTTGTGCGACCGAAAAAGTCTCTCGTAGTTTCTGATACCCCCGACACTGGACTCGTATCTTAATGTGAGGTCAGAAATATGTATGTGACTGTTGGGGGTATTTATTATTTATCACTGCAATGATAAAGTGAACATGCGTATCTTGGAGAAGTCAGCAGACCTCCAACACAATTTTCCACCAGTGCGATGGACTAGAACCTGAACCAGATTCAACAGAGACTTATACTCAAAAACACGTAATGTTACTAAATAACTGACATTAGAGAAAATAAAGATATTATAGCGAAAAAACTATTGGTATGTCTGTAGTACAACGATGCTCAAGCCGATCCATCCACCTACCTAAATAAGCCTATATACACGTCCCAATATATGCCTGTAACGGCTTTGATAGGGAGACAATCTAGACTCATATTATATAGCTAGGTTTATATGCTGAAAACACTACCCTTTCAGTCACCCACTTTGCATTAAACTTTCTCTCGTAACATATTTTCCTACGACATTTGACAGCCCCGTGGCGCAGTTCTCTAGACACCAGCTTGCGAAACGAGAGGCCGCGGGTTCGATCTCCGCACTGAGACACATGTTTGTGTAATCCACAAATATTTGCCTCGTGCCTGGGTGTTTGTGAGACCGAAAACGTCTTTCGTAGTCTCTGATACCCACGACACAGGACTTGTATCCTAGTGTAGGGTCAGGACTATAACTATCTAAAACTAAGAGGTGTAACAAGTTAATCACCGCACAAGCCTTTTGGGTATTTGTAATGTGTAATACCCGAGAAATTCTTTGTAGAAAACTACTTGGTATTTAGATTCGCGGTGTTTTCCTTAACTGTCACAATGCGTAACAATTCAGCATGAATATGTGTATACCAGGGCTGCCCGATTGTATAATTGGATACAAAATATGTATAATCGGATGGTGTATTGTATCCATGACCATTTCGTATAATACCATACAAAAAACATACGGAATGAAATCAAACTGTCTAAAAGCTAGGGTAACAAAAATAAAAAATAAAAACAAGAGCTACCGTCCAGTCTCGAGTTTTCGAGCATTTATCTAGGTAGGGTAACTGAAATTCCAAAAAAAAGTCTCGAATCTCGAATTTTCGACCATTTATGTAGGTAACAAAAAATCTAAAAAAAACAAGAGCTAAATTACAGAATGGTTATGTATAATGCGATCAAATTTCGTATTATTGCAGATACTAAACCGTATAGCTGAGATTTATTTGCTGGCAGCCCTGGTGTACGCATACGTAAGTCATATGTTTGAGACTACGCGAAATGTTTGAGAGCGATTGGTGTTTAAATAAGACCTGCATCTACCTTTGTCATGGCAAGGGATTCTAAGATCCTGTCACGATATCGGCTGCTAATCAGGAGGGGCATTTTGTAGGCATCTGGTCAATGAAATCCGCGGCGGAAAAAGTAAATGTAAAAACAGATAGAGTAAAAAAAATACATACATACATACATAAACTCACGCCGGTATTCCCCGAAGACGTAGGCAGAAGTGCATTTCTGCACCCACATTTCGCCAAGTATGTATCAGTCCCACGTAATAGGGGGCGAGCCTATTGCCGTTTTTCGGGCACATTTCCAGACTCCGTGCTGTTACCGAGAATTTCCTAATGGAAAAACCCAATAACACTTTGCCCGACCCGGGAATCGAACCCAGGACCTCTAGATCGCACGGCACATACTTGTACCGCGAGACCACGAGGCAGTAAAAAAAATACTATTTAGAGTATTCAAAATATTCTGATGTCAATGCGATTATATTATGAGTCACTTACACGCGGATAACGGTCAGATGATTAAAACTTATTATTTTTTATTTTTTAGTTCGTGGATGCAGTTGTTACTTGTCGTCATTGGGACAGTTTTTATAAGGAAAAAAGTTTAATTTATTTATTAACTAAACGGCTACATATGTGATAAAATCATTATGTTCATCAATTTAACCTCTAATATCCTGCGAAATAGTAAAATAGATTTAAAAAAAAAATCCGTTCTAGTCCAAAAATCAAAGTTAAAAAATAAATATGTACATTGAATTTGGTATATAAAATGCGTAATATAGGTTCAAAGGTTATTTAATCCACTATAGACTCCGAGAAATATCTATGCAAATGCACAATAATTAGTGGTCATTTGAAATTGCTCACGTTGTTGTTTTTTATCGTTCTTATCAACACAATGGCTGATGTTTATTACGTGACCTGGTCAAACAGCTATATGAATGATACGACTCTTAAAAGTCTGCTTCATTAGGAGATGTGTGATTTTTGTAACCTTTACGAATTGTAAATCCACTATTCAGTGAATATTAATTACAAATATTCTCACAAGATGGAAATGAAACGGAGTATTATCAGGTTTTTATCGAAATGTTACTGATTGTACCTATTATGACTGCCTCGTGGTCTCGCGGTACAAGTATGTGCCGAGCGATCTAGAGGTCCTGGGTTCGATTCCCGGGTCGGGCAAAGTGTTATTGGGTTTTTCCATTAGGAAATTCTCAGTAGCAGCACGGAGTCTGGAATTGTGCCCGAAAAACGGCAATAGACTCGCCCCCTATTACGTGGGACTGATACATACCTGGCGAATTGTGGGTGCAGAAATGCACCTCTGCCTACCCCTTCGGGGAATACAGGCGTGGGTTTATGTATGTGTACCTATTATTATGTTCTAGAGACGACATTGGTTTCTAAAAGCATTCAAAAACATATTCATAGAAATAACTATGTACTACGTAAAGATTAACGTTAATCAGATTTAAAAATGGACACCTATAAATGTATCTTACAATTTTATAATTTTTCTCAATAGTTTTTCAAAGCTAACACGACTTAAGAACCTTTTTTTTTCCGCGGGGAAAATCCATTTACGGACCATCCCACCCCCGGAGGAGCGAGGGTGTGTCGGACTCACCGGCGCCTGCCGACCCAGCATAGATGTTACCGCCCGTGGTTGTTGCGGGCGGCCGCTGGGCCGGGTCCCTTCCAAAATAATTGCACCGTAATACCGACTAAAAGCCCCGCGATGGCCACCATCAGACGACTTAAGAACCTTCAAGAAAAAGCATTTTATTAAATATGTTTTTTTTTTAAGAATAATATGATTGTATTCAGATTATAGCATTTTTTAAGTATGCGGCTCATATTCGTCGCATAGCTACCCTTAATGAGGCTTTTGAATGACGAGAGATGGCGAGTCTCTAGCCTCTTAGCTATTTTATTTGGACACCATCGTGCTTACTATCACGTATGATATTGTCTAAATCAGGGTTTCTCAAAGTGTGGTTCGCGAAACTCTAGGGGTTGCCATTCGACGGCAGGCGGTTCGCGACAAAATTTACATAATCCTGAAATTGATTCCATTTGCGACAAGAAACAAGAATACCCACCACATTAATATTACAAAGGTAATTGTTTTGGAACTTTGTTAGTACTTAATTTAATTATTTTCTTAGGGGGGGGGTTAAGTTACTTAAGACTGAAGGGGTTTGTTGTCACCTGGAAACTTTAACAGGGGTTCGCAAAACCCAATATTTGAGAAACCCTGGTCTAAATCGTCTAATTGTGGATATAGATGGAAAGAAGCAAAAAGGAAAGAGAAGTGAAGATAGCAGAAGGAAGAATTCAGCATTCGTATTGACTGAATGAAACAAGACACCAAGTCTGATTTACCAAAACGGTTTAACCGGCGCCAAGACATATGAGTAAGAATGTTTCCCCAAAGCCACGTGTCTATTACACAACATTTACTCAAGCTGATTCATGCACGTTCACCGGAAAATCCTCAGGTCCAACGGTATCAAAATCATTACTGAGAACGATTTATCCTTGTGCAATTTTCAAGGTCACAGTTTCGCTACTCCGGACGCCCTATATTACTCAGGTACAAACTGGTTTTCGTTTAGGGTTCGTCGAGATATTTTACAAAACTAAATAACACTTAAACAATAATGAATCGAAAAATAACGTTAATAAAGTTTTTCTTTCATTTCGAAGACAAAAAATATACTTTTAAGACCCATGTAATAGACAGAAACCGCATTGATTTTTTTTCGGACACATCGCCAGACTCCGTTCTTCTCTTGAGATTTTTCTAATAGAAATCCCCAGTATCTTTCTATTCCACATAGAAGACTATTTTAACCGTTCGCTGTATATGTACCTATGCCGCAGGACCAACGAAGCGTAGCGAAAATGTAATTAAAAATATTTTAATAACACTACACGCATACTTATAAACAAAACAATCACGTTACACAGCAGCTCTAAGTGGTCAATAAGATCAATAGGAATCCAGCAACACAACAACCCTCAAGACTTATATCATTATTGAGGAGTCCATGAATGGAAGTAGCGCTGGGCGGCAGCGGACCAATTAGAGCGTTTCTCGTCCTGAGATGGCGCCCGAATGTGAAGGTCACCGTGAGGTTTTAGTCGGTACGCTGGCGTAGGATTTTGGTTAGGGACCCAACTCAGCTAAGCGGGCAACTGACATACCCTTGACAGGCCTCCCCCGAGGTTCCGAAAGGGGAGCTTATAAACGCTGTGACACAATGTGGCCCCGAAAGTACAAATTCTACAACCACTATCGCTATGTTTTCGTCCAACATTTGAGGGGCGGGTTTCCACACCCCATGTAGCTTGGTATCAGTAAGACGAGTTAGGTTTTAGTCCACCAAGCTGGCCTAGTGCAGATTCGCGGACTATATCATTCATTGGATATCTCAGAAAGTTAATCACAGGAAACGATTGCCCGTGTCAAACGTCTGCGATGCGTAGGTAGCAGTCATAAATTGAATAGTTCACTCAGAAACACGTGCCAAGATATAATCACTTTGAAAAGCAAAAAATATTTGATTCGATGACCTTGTAATTATATGTTACAGAGCTGGATGCTTGTTTGGCCACATTAACATAACCAGAGTTGGTAGAACGACGGCCAAAAACGGTGACGTCAAAGATTTTTTGAGTTCAAGTTTGCGTTTTGGAATTTTGCTTACCGGTTCCACAAGATGGCAACCTGTTTAAATCCCAAATACCTACCTCACATTTTTGGAAATTACATTTGTAATAATAATAAATTATTAATTTTAACAGCCCCGCGGTGGAGTTGGCTAGACACCAGCTTGTGAAATGAGAGGCCGCAGAGAACCGAGACAAATGTTTGTGTGATTCACAAATATTTGTATCGGGTCTTGGTGTTTGTGAGACCGAAGAGTATCTGTATTTATTCACACTCTTTACAATTAGTAAACGTGGACTTAATGCCTAAAGCATTCTTTTTTAATGAGTGCAGCTTACTTCAACGGTGTAGGAAAACGTCGTGAGGAATCTAGTTATCTTATATACTTATAGTAAGAATCTTTAACAATCTCCCGGTTATTTTAGGACTGTAAATTGACAACGTGCACAGAAACACCACCTAGGAGAATAGATATCGTGGTTCTATAGGTGGCAATACCATTGTCAGGTCAGATCGCGGCGGACTGAGTAAAATGGCGCGGCCGGTGGACTATCTCGAAGAAAATCAACATGAAGCAACACTATTGCATTACTCGCTTCTTCAAGAACATGTCTTAAATAGCCTTATTATTCAATTTCTTCTTTATTTAACATACATAACCTCGCGCCTGTATTCCCCGGTAAGGTAGGCAGAGGTGCATTTCAGCACCCACACTTCGTCAGGTATATCAGTCCCACATAATTGGAGACGAGCCTATTGCTATTTTGGACTCAATTCAAACTCGAACCAAGGACCTCTACGTCATACAGCACTTACTTGTAACGCCAGACCACGAGTCAGTCTTCTTTATTTAAATCTTCTTTCTCTTAAGTCTTCTTTATTTAACCAATTTCCAATTTTATTGGAAATTCAAACTATGATGACGTTTTTGAAGTTATACTTCTTTAGGCGCGTTATGAAAAAATGATGAGAGTGAAATTTTAAGATGCGCGCCCATCACTGTAACACAATAGTAAGACGTTGAAGCTGCCTATGTGCTCCAATATAATTGACAGATTAAAGCTGCCTATGTTAAATGTAGGTACATACATACATAAGAGTCAAATGGATCAGAAAGGTTTTATAATATTAATATGTTTCGGTTTTTTAATATGTTTCGGATCGAATATTTTTTCAAAAAAAGTTTATATGTTTTAAATTTTAAAAAAGTAGATCAGTGAGAGTAATAACAAGGGATTGACATATTAATTAGCTGTCAAATATTTATGAGTGCGTTCAGAAATGTAATATGTTGTGTAAACTAAGAACTATGTATGTGACTGTTGGGCGTATTTATAAGTTTTACTTCAGTCGTATGGTATAACTTCTAACGCGTGTACATAATTAATAGATTGGTTTCTCGTTGGTTGGGTATTTCCTTGTGCTTTGTAAGTCAGCGGTCGCGCCCCCGCGACACCGGCGTGCATCCACAAACACCTGCCGTCTAACACTTTCGTTTGGGATATCCCACTGACATATACCTACCACTTAATGTTGCTTTGTTCTATTTTCACATTTCTTGAGAAAACATGCACAGATCCTAATAAGATATCTCACGCTTCTTAATACTTTATTAAGAAACCATTTTCACCTATAATTTAAGACGTTGGAAGTTAAAGTCGTGATGGCCTGTAGGTTTAGGCAGGCGGTCGAGTCAAAATCTCAGCGGACGTAAGTTCAAACTCCAGAACCTCTGACTCGAAGGAGTTATGTGTATATGTATATGTGTAAGAAACTCCCATTTCTAATCACGTCGTACACTCTGGAAACGTAACTGTGTGACCTACATGAAATAATTTTAAAATTGAACATGCGACATGTTCATGGGTTGATTTTCATAGAAATAACATCTCAAACTTTACAACTAGGTATATAATTTGATGTTTCGTTGCCACAAACTTAATTCATCATTAGACCAATACGTCGCACTGCTGGGCACGGGCCTCCACTATAACTCAGAGGGTAAGGTCTTTAACCTTAGTCTACTCTGCTCGGGTTAGCGGACTCCATAGAAAGAAATTCCTAAGAATTTTTAGCTGAGCAAGTTTCCTAGATGTTTAATTCCAATTGTCATAGAATATTTGGCGGCCATAGATTTACATACAAATAACAGATTAATTTCGCAACTGAATTGCTATTAATAATAATGTATTTATTAAAATAACAATGGTATCAGAGAATATGAAAAAAACATATACCTAAGGACAAAGTTAACAATAGCATATTGTGTTTTTACAATAGAAAATTTTATAAATGGTTTAGGTAATGGCGTGATATCGGCAGCCCGCGTGATACAGTTGGTCACACCCCAGACCGCGAAACGAGAGGCTGCAGGTTTGAACCCCGTATCGAGACTATATAACAGTTATCCACAAACAGACTAAAAACTTTAGAACATTTATAATTACTTGAAAATAACTAATAAAGTACCTACTACATATGTAGTAGATGATGATTGTCGTTTCTAATAAGAAGTCTACGTGAAGTAGTGATGGCCTCGAGGTTTAGGCGTGCGGTCGAGAATCTCAACGGTCACGGGTTCAAACCCCAAGAACACACCGCAGACTTTTCGAAGTTATGTGTGTATTCACGATGAATTATCACTTACTTCAGCGGTGAAGGAAAAAAAACATGAGGAAACCTGCACACTTAAAAATTCTTAGGAATTTCTTAGGTGTGTAATCCGCCAACCTGCACTAGGCCAGCGTAGTGAACTAAGGCCTAAACCCACACAGTTGCAGAGGAGGCCCGTGCCCAGCAGTGGGACGTATAAAGGCTGATAATGATGATATTAGACTAGGAAAATACAAAATGAGATGTATTTTATATCCAATCATGTTACCTACACATGCAATAACCATAATAAAGGCCCCATAGTGTTATTTATAGTGAAATTATCGGCGTTGCGTCACCAGCGGCCAGTGGTACCTATACTGTTAATTAACACAAAATATACGTTCCAATTTATCGCTAACAATGCGGCACTTTATCTGTTATTATTATTTTTGTAATGCCGGCTGACGCTGGCCAGTCACGTCGCCTTTGTTACTAATGGTCACGAGATAAATTCTACTGGAATAATTTGCTGCATAGTCTGAATAACGATCGATAGAAGTGTAGTACATCATCATCATCATCAGCCCATACACGTCCCACTGCTGGGGTTTATCTACGACTATGTATACCAGTGGCGGTACTTCCATAGAAGCCCAAGAGCCCAGCTTGCCTCATCTTTAAGCTTTAAATCTTCATTTAACAAAAGCATTTTGACATATAAATGAGAATATACTTACGTCACAATAAACAATTTAAAACTAGACATTACACAATTATTAACGTGTAACGCTTTTTAGGCTTCTATGGAAGTACCGCTACTGATGTATAGCTATATTAGTAGTTTTTTTTTTGTTTGTTTTTTTACAATTTTGAAGATAACTGCCTGAACTACCTTTCATTCCAGTCCCGTAGTTTGTCTGGAACTATACTTATTGTCCTCATTGTTTTTGGTCATATTGTATATATTATTGTATAGTGTACAAAAAAGTATATAAATAAATAAAGTATATGCCATAGCAAATGTCTTGTTCACATGCACAGTACTAGAAAAGTCTTAATTGAATCACTATCGAGGATTTTTAACCCTATTTACTGTGGTCGGACTGCTACGACATCACGCAGCATTATGTGTCCCGTGCAGTCTTGAGAGCGCGAGTTCGAGACCCGGGCCAAAAAATGTGTTAATAGGATTTTACATTAGGAAACTCTCCGCAACATCACGAAGTCTAGAAAAATGACTTGTTCGGCCCCTATTTTGTGAGGCCTAAGCACTCCTATCGAAACGTGAGTGCATGAATGCGCTGATGCTGAATGATGCAGGCGAGATCCTCTGGCAATATTGCTCGCCCAACGAAACGCAAGATATTTGATTCTTTCTGATTTTATCACTACGTCTTACTACCACAGTTAAGCCGACCCATTCTAAGCTGGCTATCGCTTAAAATATACAGTTTTTACTACCCTGAGAGAAATTTACTCATTATGCCCAACATACTGTGTATTTTCCTGTGGTATTTAAAATTCACAGCATACAAAAATCCATATTAACAGTTGCATTTTTTGATAATGATACATCTGAAGCTGACGTAAAAAGAATATAAAATACATAAAAAAAAGGACAAACATTTTAACCAAATTCCAAATAAAATTTAGATATACGAGTGAAAAAATAAATACAATTCAGCAACCTTATGCAGCATTTTCTGCTTTTAAATATTAACCCTCTCTCTGTTAGGACGTGTAGCTTAATGACTTCATTATTTTGAAATTCAATGACGTCGATGTAAACTTAGAAACATTTCAGCCCCATGGTCGGTCAGTCCAGCTATTTATGTACTCGGCTACCGCCTCTCGGCTTCTATTTTAAAATTGCCTCTAAGAACCTCTTGGCTTGTAATTTTATTGACGTCATACATGCCACAGGACATCTTGGATTGGCTGCCGCTACGAACCAGCCGGTAATGAAGAGTATAGATGAATATCTCAATTAGTCTTTCACTGTTGGTCTACTCTTGTTGTTGATAAGGAACAAATTATATGCAACATTAAAGCTTGAAATATAAATGCAAATATGCAAAATAATTACGTAATACATACATGAAAATATAGTACTTAATTATGATTTTCTGGTATGTGATTTGTGTGACCGAAATTCGCATCCGAGACTACCCAGTGTCTTAGTAGCCCGCTTGTGTAATCCTCGATCACGCCACGGTAATACTATCATACAGTAGTTTAACTCGGCCGCATTTTTGAAATAAATACCTACAGCCGCGCGGTACGTAAACATGCGATAGGGCTGCGAACCTGCATAATTTTAATTCAATCTGCCTACTTTGACTTTCTATCTATTTTTGTGATTGTAAATATTTTTTATTTTTATTTAAACAAATAAAATATTTTGTGAATGGAATAGGAGGTGTTCAATAAAAATGCATTGTCGACGCCGGATTTCCGAATGTCGACCGTATAGAATTGAAGTTAAAGCGCATTTTATTTTGCATTATATTGAGCCATACACTCCACCAATCATTAGCTAGTAAATCAAATTATCTTCACTCTGCAGCCATTCACTCATTCGCTTCTCGAACATTTTTCCCACATTCACTCCACAGTACAGTTTGTATCAACGTAACGCGCAAGCACACAGCCTTTGTAAAATAAGTACAAATTAAACTATTTCATATAAAAATCCAAATTTTCTTTTGTTCATCACGAACAAAATTTGGCGACCGTGACAGGACCTGCAATCAAGCGTCCCAAGTAACTATTTTATCAAGTTTACGAGTTACTGAAGGAAGGACAAGTGAAGGTTACCGCCACGTGTGCTCACCGGCGCCCCTAAATTGCGAAGCAGTAGCTACTAACAGCAAGCCAAGGTGTCCAGTGAACTGCGTGCAGCCAGACCGTAATTCGCCAAGCATCCTTCAACTACCAGAAGTCACAAATTTATGCTGTACAAGCGTCGTGCGTCGGTCAGATCATCCTCCAGCGACGTCACAGCAACGCCTACCTGTCTGCCTAATTGTGAGCCCGTTCCTATTATTTCCTAGTTTAATCCGCTTCAATCAGTGCAACTAGTGACAGCAAAATTCGAAAAGGTTGTGCAACTATAACATAAATTAATTTGTAACGGCTTTTGCCACTTATTTCTTAGCCTATTATCCTAAAGCTGATACGCAATCTTACATACTGTGCTATATTTTACCACAGCTTCATTCCGCTGAATTAATTATAATTATAGCTTACTATAAATCACCAATATATTGTGAATACGTATGCCTAAAGTGCTTAGCTTATTAATAAAATTTAAGTCAAGATTTAAATTAGCCTATACCACCAGTGCGCTTTAAAATATTGCATTTTTGTTTTTATATGTATTGAATAGCTATTTATACTGCGCAATAACTAATTCCAGCGTACCGATACCGCAGCGCGCCACGTGCTTGGGTATCAACGTGAGACGTCACCTATTGTCTTCGTTGCGACCGATCGCCGGGCTACTGGTCAGCTGATTAAAACCGGTTCATCGGCCGCTTGCTGCTATCAAGATAAGCGAGGAGCGTACCGTATTGTGAATTTTTATTTTTTCTAAATTACTTATTTAATTAACCTTAACTTGCTCGACCAGATATTTTCATCTAATGGAGCCTAACAACGAAGATAGTAAACTTTTGAAGGATCTTATTTTTAAGCGCGGCAATCTCAAAGGACGTTTGACAAGATTTAAAATTTTTTTAATTGAAATTCAAGAACAAAATAGTTTGTCTGATGTAGATGTACGGAAAATTGAGATGAAACTGTCTAGGTCTGAGGATTTGTACAAGGAATTCGACGAGTTGCAGTCACAATTTGAGTCTTTGCGGGTTCCCTCCCTTGAATCAGAGTTAGCTTTATGTGAGGCAATTGAACAGGATTTTGATCACTATATTTCTCTTGCCAAGACTATTTTAGCAAATCATCCGTCACCTAATCATAATGAGTCTACCTGTTCTAATGCAATCGAAAATACATCATGTTGCGGTGATGGTCAGGGTTTCATGGGATTTAAATTGCCTGTTATTAACATATCAAACTTTAATGGTACGTATTATAAATGGCTCGAATTTAAGGAGACCTTTAATTCTTTAATACACAACAATAATAAAATTAAAAATATTTACAAGTTCCATTATCTCAATTCTTACTTGGAAGGGGAAGCTGCTCGCGTTCTTAGTAACTTAGAAGTTAGCGACAAAAACTATATTACGGCATGGAATCTATTGTGCGAACGCTATGATAATAAGCGTCAACTTATTAATACTCATGTAAAATCATTATTTACCTTTGAAACCGTCCGAGAGACCGATAAGTCATTACGTTTTATTATAGATCATGTAACTAAGAACTTACGGGCTCTCGGTACCCTCGGATTACCTACTGACAAATGGGATGTATTAATAATTCATATGGTCACAGCAAAGTTAGACAATAGTACAATGTATAAATGGGAGGAACATAAAAATACTTTGTCTGAAATTCCTACTTTAGATAATTTTTTCGCATTTTTGAAAGGCCGCGCGGATGTACTAGAAACTATTAGTCGTGGTAAACAAGATAGAGGTAACAATACTAGAACTGCTGTTGCAAGTAGTTCAAATAAATTTCAGAGTAAAGCCTTTATGTCTACATCTAGTAGTAACTCTTCTTCTACCAAATGTCACTATGAATGCGTTGTGTGCAAGGGAAACCATCGATTGTTTGAATGTGCTACTTTCAAGGCCAAAACGCCAGAAGACCGTCAGCTTACTGTAGCATCACTACGTTTGTGTGTCAATTGTTTGAGAGCCGGTCATGATATTGAAAAATGTAATCTCCCGGGGCACTGCCGTACTTGTAAAAAACGTCATAATACTTTACTGCATGTTGCTATTACAAAGGAATCAAATGCATCAGCAGAACAATCCCCTATCGTTATGTCAGCTTTGTGTAAGTCCCTTCAAGTTTTACTATGCACCGCTAGTGTCTATGTTTCTAATCCTGTAACTAATAAAACCATTAAAGTTCGGGCTTTACTTGATAGTGGAAGCCAATGTTCCTTTATAACAGAGTCACTAATGCAACGGCTCGAACTATATACAGAACCGTCTAGTATCGACGTATATGCAATAGGCAATACTCAACTCAACCTAAATACAAAACGATGTACAATACGCCTACAGTCTAATGATAGCCTATTTACCGTGACAATGTTTTGTCTTATCCTACCTAAAATATCGGATAACATACCTAAATCAACCCTTAAATTAAAGGGCCTAGATCTATCTAATTTTAACCTAGCAGATCCTAATTTCCATGAATCATCCCCTATTGATATGTTGATTGGTGCTGATTTATTTTGGGAAGTAATAGGTTCCCAACAGCACTCCCTCACTGATAAGGGACCTATCTTACGGAGCTCTAAGTTCGGATGGCTTGTCGGAGGTTCTATGTTAGTTCAACCTCGCTCTAAACTACCTAATAAAACTATATATTCCTGTCATACTTGCGTTAAGGAAGATGACAATGAATCGCCTAACCTAGAGCATCAAGTAGCCAAATTTTGGCAACTAGAAACTTTTCCCCAAGCTCTGTCCTACACAAGGGAAGAAAAGCTTTGTGAAAGACATTTTATTTCCACTACAACCCGTTTAGATAACGGTCGATTTTGTGTAGGCCTACCACTTCGAGATGATCGAGAGTGCTTAGGTGACTCATATCAATTAGCTAAAAAGAGATTTTTTAATTTAGAATCACGTTTTAAAAAACAACCAGAACTAAAAAAGGCCTATGCAGAATTTATTCACGAATATGCTGCCCTCGGCCATCTATCTGAAGCACCTATACAAAATCCTATTAATGCCTATTTTCTACCTCATCACCCTGTTATAAAAGAGAAAAGCGAGTCGACTAAGTTGCGCGTCGTTTTTGATGCTTCGGCTCGCACTACCTCTGGTATATCGATTAACGACCTGCAAATGGTCGGCCCTACAATACAAGACCCTTTATTTAATATTCTTTTAAGATTTCGTCTCTATAAATATATCCTATCAGGAGACGTAGAGAAGATGTTTCGCCAAGTCGTCATGAGGGAAGAGGATCGTAATCTTCAATTAATTCTATGGCGCGATAATGAAAACGAGCCTCTACGTTCCCTACAACTAAACACTGTAACTTATGGATTCGCCTCTGCAAGTTTTCTCACTACAAGGTGTATTTGGCAACTAGGAGAAGAATGTTCAGACTCTAAAATAAAGGCTATTATTCAAAATGATACATACTGTGACGATATTTTGACGGGTAGTGATTCCCCACAAGAATTACGCTATATTCAATATTCAGTCTCCGACGAGTTGGCTAAAGGTGGTTTTCATTTAAGAAAATATAGGTCTAATCTGCCTGATCTTCTTACAGACTCTAATGATATTGAACAAGGCTCTTTAACCATCAGCAATGCCTCTAGCACTTTAGGTATTGGTTGGTGCCCTACTTCAGATGAATTACATTTCCCATTCCAATTGTCTACTCATACGATAATTACTAAAAGATCCATTCTCTCTTCTATTAGTAAAATTTTTGATCCACTAGGACTATTATCACTATATACTATTAAATTTAAAATCGTTTTGCAACGACTATGGGTTCTAAGATTGGGTTGGGATGAATCAGTGTCTAACGACATCCACAAATTATGGCAAACATATTGTCAAAAAATGACTAATTTATCACAGCTTAAAATTCCTAGATTAGTTTTAATTAATAATAGTGACCTAATTGAAATGCATTGTTTTTGTGACGCTTCACAGCAAGCTTATGGCGCGTGCATTTACCTAAGATCCATTGATTCAAAGGGATATGTTCAAGTACATTTGCTGTGCGCTAAAGCACGTGTGGCGCCTATTAAGGCCACCACCATTCCTAGGCTAGAGCTGTGTGCTGCTACATTAGGTGCACAACTAAGCTCAGCTGTAATGAAGGCTTTACGACGTCGCATTGATCGAAATATTTTTTGGACGGACTCTTGTGTGGTTCTAGGTTGGATTTTCACGCCCAATAAAACAAAGACATTTGTTGCCAATCGTGTTGCAGTAATAAATGACCTTACAGAATCCACATCTTGGCGCTATGTGCCCACAAATCTCAATCCAGCGGATCTCGCTTCACGAGGTGTCGATCCACAAAATATGTCTTCTACACAACCCACTTTATGGTGGCATGGACCTTCATTTCTTGCACAACCAGAGTCCTTTTGGCCTTCCATGTCGATGCCCAGTTTAACTGAGCTACCTGAACAGAAAAAGACCTTAGTGTTTGGGGTGGAGACTGCGCCATCAGCACAGCTAGTTAAATTTGATGAATTTTCAAAATTATATAAGTACCAACGAGTTTATGCTATGGTATTAAGGTTTATACACAATTGTCGTAAAGGTGATAAAATAACGGGAACTCTCCAGCCCAAAGAACTTAACTATTCTCTCAGGGCTCTTACGAGAATCGCCCAAGAAGAATGTTTTCCCGACGAATTAAGTCGTCTACAAAATAATAAGGCTCTACCAACAAAGGCAGCTCTAATATCCCTAAATCCCTTTATAGATTCAGAGGGGTTACTTCGTGTGGGGGGCCGTATACCTAGCTCACATTACCCCTATGACAAAAGGCATCCTGTTCTTTTAAAGTCAGGGCACCCATTGACTAAACTCATATTCAAAGCTGAACATGAGCGCCTCCTACATGCTGGACCCCAACAGCTGTTGGCTTCTATTAGGGACCGCTATTGGCCTATCGGGGGCCGTCAACTAGCTAGAAATATAGTTCGCAATTGTTTTACATGCCGTAGATTTGGGGCTCAAACGTTGTCTAATTTAATGGGCAACCTACCAAATGATCGCGTAGAAAATAATTTTCCTTTTGTTACTGTTGCTACTGATTTTGCTGGACCATTTCTAATCACCGATCGTAAGGGTAGAGGATGCAAAATAACAAAGTGTTATTTATGTATATTTATATGTTTTCGATATAAATGCATTCACCTTGAAGCTGTCAGCGAGCTGTCTAAGGATGCATTCATATTGACACTAAAAAGATTTATTTCACGCAGAGGTATACCTAAAGTAATCTATTGTGATAATGGCCGTAATTTTGTCGCGACTGCTAAAGAATTAACCACATTTTTACATACTCAACGGGACCCGATTTGTGATTATGCAGCTCGTCGAGGTATTGAATTTAAATTTTCTCCCGCGTACGCTCCTCACTTTAATGGACTAGCAGAAGCCGGGGTAAAATCGGCTAAATACCATATTAAGCGCGTTTTAGGAAATTCACACCTAACCTTTGAAGAGCTGTCGTCATTATTTGCACAAGTTGAGGCCATCCTTAATAGCCGACCCCTTTGTCCACTCAGCCCGTCCCCCAATGACTTCCAACCTCTCACTCCCGCTCACTTCTTAATTGGCAGACCGCTGACGTCTCTACCATCACAAGATTTCATAGAATGTAATACGAATCGCCTTGATCGGTTTAAACGTTTGGAGCAGACTAAACAACACTTCTGGCAGCGCTGGGCAGGAGAATATGTTGCAGAACTTCAACAACGCTCGAAATGGCGAGTCAAATGCAAAGATTTAAAACTCAATGATCTTGTAGTAATAAAGGAAGATAACCAGCCTCCTCTATGCTGGCGGCTGGGCCGCATAGCCAAACTATTTCCTGGGTCCGATGGAATCCCTAGAGTGGCAGACATATCTACAGCCCAAGGGACAGTAAGAAGAGCCATCAACCGTATTTGCCTCCTACCAACTACATCAGAAAATTCAACGTGAAGAGAGATGAAGTTAAAAGCTCAAGCTTTCAACGGCGGGGAAGATGTCGACGCCGGATTTCCGAATGTCGACCGTATAGAATTGAAGTTAAAGCGCATTTTATTTTGCATTATATTGAGCCATACACTCCACCAATCATTAGCTAGTAAATCAAATTATCTTCACTCTGCAGCCATTCACTCATTCGCTTCTCGAACATTTTTCCCACATTCACTCCACAGTACAGTTTGTATCAACGTAACGCGCAAGCACACAGCCTTTGTAAAATAAGTACAAATTAAACTATTTCATATAAAAATCCAAATTTTCTTTTGTTCATCACGAACATGCATGTTATTTTTTTATTGGAAGAGTTCATGCAACCAAAAACAGCACAATATGTAAACACAATATATACTTGTCATATTAAATAGGCACTTGCACTTATTTTGTATAAAAATCGCGCGATTACTGCTTAAAAACCAACACCGCCCGTTTGTCACTGCGGCACATTCGCGACTGCCTGCATGCCACTGCATGCCGCGATCGAGGCGCGTAGGTATAACTCGCGTTTCGCCCGTTTGTATGAAGTTAAACTACTGTATGATAGTATTACCGTGATCACGCACTTGAATAAACACCCAATAAGCCGTATGGTGTTTGATAAAAACATATATTATAATTAACGCGTAGTGGGTATTTTGGTAGCATAAATGATAACATGATGAATAACTTATTTACTGTATAATAATAAAATATATATAAATTAATATTACAATAAATCCCTCTTCACGTTAATTCGCCTCAATTCACTTTAATTTAAGCCAAACTTAATGAATACACATATTTATAACCATAATATGAACCCGTTGCAATCTTAGCAGCTAAGAAGTCATATTGTTCTATGTCTTAATCATAATTCATCAAAACTAGTTCTACGGTTAAGGAATCAAAAACTAGCAAAATGGTTTCATCATCAGCCCATATACGTCCCACTGCTGGGCATGGGCCTCCTCTACAACTGAGAGGGTTTAGGCCTTAGTCCACCACGCTAGCCTAGTGCGGGTTGGTGGATTACACACCTAAGAAATTCCTAAGAACTTTTAGGTGTGCAGGTTTTATCACGATGTTTTTCTTCACCGTTAAAGTGATAATTCATTGTGAATACACACATAACTTCGAAAAGTCAGAGGTGTGTGCCTGGGGTTTGAACCTGCGACCGCCGAAATTCTCGACGGCGCGCCTAAACCTCGAGGCCATCACTGCTTACTAAATGGTTTGAATTTTATAAATTACTAGCTGTTGCCCTTATGCGGCTATTTGGACTTCGAAAGTAATATTTTATCCATTTTTGTCACATTTTTCCTTACTGCTCCGATCTTTTTGGTTCTAACGTGATGATATCTAGCCTATGGCCTTCCTTGATAAATCAGCTTTATAACCAGTAGATTCTGTTTTGTAATATTTGTATGGATTTGAAGCAGGATTAGAGCCAAAGTGCTGAACATACTGCCTTGCTGTTCTTCGGTACACATGTGCGATGAGAGGAGGTTTCAGGTCAATTCCCACGGCGGTAGACGTGTTGCTGAGTTATTCTATTAAATTGAACATTAAGGATACAGCAATATTTGTATGCATGTAGGTAACTACAAAAATTGGTTTTTAATATAATGAATATGTTATTGGGTTTTTCCATTGAGAAATTCTCAGTAACGGCAAAGTTATACAAATACCTTAAAACACGATTGTTAAAACATTGAAATGCACCTCCGCCTGGCCTCTCAAGGATACAAAGATTGTATGAAACTACACATCTAATTCCTGTTTGCCGGCATTATGTAACGCATGTAATCACTGAAACGGTTACCTCAAACAGAAGGAAGTTCTGATCGTGGCTCTTTTTCCTGAAGAACGTCACCGAAGGTCAACAACACTTGCGAAAGGAAAACTGGTGCTTTACATAAGCAGTGTGACGATCACTTCCGCAGATGTTTTGTTTTGGTCGTATTTACCTGGTCGTGGTACAGGAATAAACACTTTCCGAAATTGGTATTAAATGTGTCACATTACTACATTAATATACAGTTTTTACTATCCTGAGAGAAATTTACTTATTATGCCCAACAGACTGTGTATTTTCATGTGGTATTTAAAATGCACAGCATACAAAAATCCATAATAACAGGTGCATTTTTTGATAATGATACATCTGAAGCTGACGTAAAAAGAATATAAAATACATAAAAAAAGAACAAACATTTTAACCAAATTCCAAATAAAATTTAGATATACGAGTGAAAAAATAAATACAATTCAGCAACCTTATGCAGCATTTTTCTGCTTTTAAATATTAACCCTCTCTCTGTTATAGAGGAGGTCCATACCAAGTCGTAGGACGTGTAGCTTACTGACTTCATAATTTTGAAATTCAATTGCATTGCATTGGTTACCGCAATTTTCGGAATTGTGAATAGATAAATGCAGCTAACAGTCACATACATAGTTTGACACCATACTTAGATATGTATTATATCGTGAATATTAAAAACTACGAGAGGCTCTTTGATCTCACCAACACACAGAGCTGAAACAGTTTTTGTCGATCACACAAACATTTGTCTCGGTTCAGGAATCAAAGCGCTGTCTCCACAAGGTGGTGTCTAGCAACTTGCATCATGGAGTATGTGAATAAACTGAAAGGGTTTTAGGCAGAGCCACGTCGTAATCTAATGACATTACAAATACATTATTAGGGCTGCTGTCTTAAAAGGTATAAAACACGCCATTTAAAATTTCACAAGTAGGTATGTCCTTCTAAGAGCAACCTGTCTATATCCAGTTATAAATAGACTGGATTGTGTTGACTGGTTGTTAAACTGGACTACGCTGGACTTGTTATCAGAAACCTGTGCCATTTTTTCAGCCACTAAAAAAACCTTTTTCGTTAAAAAAGGTTTTACGTTATATGGACTAGTTAAAGCCAAAGCCACGAATTGAATCATTTTGATTGTTCGAATGCCACAAAACTTAATAAGGTAGAAACTTGTGACTTGATTCACTACTTGACTAGTATATGAATTTGGGGAAACCCATGCCTAATGCCCAGTGGTTAACACCGCAGCATTATGGTTAAGTGCGAAACTAGTTCATTTAATTCGTCATAGATGCGTTGTTACTTTGATGTATTAATGTACTGAATAACACTATATTGAAGACAACAAACCACGTTAGTCGTAGAGCCACAAAGTAGGTAAATGGGACTTCATCCAATCTTTTTATGGGAAAATAGGATTCACTAATGACCTGCCATAATGAGTGACTAAATGTGACGAGTTCTCACATCAGCTTGCACACTACTGTTTTCGACCAGGTCAGCATTGGAATAATGTAGAACATTTTTTTTTGTCGCCAATAGAATATTTTTGTAGTCCTCATTCACATCACATCACACATCAGAATAAAGAAAAAAGAGCTTCATGAACATTACAACCTTGTGGAATCTTAAAGTTTTAAACTTAACTTGTATCTTTCCTGATACATCAAGTTATGAAAAAAATTAATTCAGAGTTTCATCGGCAAGCAAACTTCACCAGATCACATGTCTACTTTGAGGATCCACCCAAAGATATATTTGATTATGTAGCCTCCACTCGACCACTGTTCTTACGAATCTACTAACCTTGGCCTTTTATATGACAACATGGTTGCAGGATCTCTTTCCAAATTGAGTAGGTAATCAACCGATCGATTATATGGCATCATTCCTTTCAAGTAAAATGTAAATATTGGGGATCTATACTAATTGAATGTAGGTTTTATACTTCACATTCCCTCTAAATATACGAGTATGTACATTGTACAGGATTCTCAGCAATGCAACCTGCTCAACAGTTTTCCTTCTAGCAACAATTAAACACGAATAATTGCATATTTATAAATAAATTGGCAATGTGCATATGTCACATAATTATTTATTGGTTAATATTGGATACCTCGGGTATTAGCTACAAACGTTATTTAATTAAACGGTATTTTGTCCTGTTTTGTTGAAACAAATGAAATAAAATTGGAGCAAGCGAAAGAACGCTTTAACGGTGAAGGAAAACATCGTGATGAAACCTGCACACCTAAAAAAGTTCTTAGGAATTTCTTAGGTGTGTAGTCTGCCAACCCGCACTAGGCCAGCGTGGTGGACTAAGGCCTAAACCCTCTCAATGGTAGAGGAGGCCCGTGCCCAGCAGTGGGACGTATATGGGCTGATGATGATGATGATGATGATGAAGCGAAAGAAAACATTGTCAGAAATAATGATTATGGACCAGAATATTTATGAAAGCATTATTGTACATCAGATGAAGGATATTAGCCCAAATACGATCTAGTCCTGGATGAGGACCCTCCTGCCATAGAAAGAGGTCAGGGCGTAATCAACCACATCGGCTTAGTGTGGCTTGGTGATAATCACAACCAAGACAAGCCTTGTCTATAAAACATTTGTTTATTTATAAACGTTTCACAAAGTCCTATCACATAAGACCATCCGCAAGGTGAGCACTCGACCTGCAGTCAGCAAAGGTCGCCGGACGTCCATTCAGGCCGCTTCTTAAAGGTCGCTCTAGAAATCTTAATTATACAAGTACATGTAAAACTCATATATTTGCACCGGGACACGAGTCTTATGGTTATAGGAGACCAAGAGTCTTCTGGTTCAATTCCCTGTCGGTGCAATATATAAAATATGATCAAATATATTTGCCCCTTGTTTCACAGCTACTGTGTGACTAACTACAGTCACTCATAGTGCATTCGAGATTTTGTCTTGTACTTTCGGGAGACTTGCATTTCCTCTAGGTTTTTTACGATAAATCTTCAAAGGAGGTTTAGTACTTCTTAAAGACATAGCTACCTGAAAGCGAACTATTTATTCTCATAATATAAGCATAAAAATAAGCATACATACATACGCACGCCTGTATTCCTCGAAGGCGTAGGCAGAGGTGCATTTCTGCACCCACATTTTGCCAGGTATGTATCAGTCCCACGTAATAGGGGGCGAGCTTATTGCCGTTTTTCGGGCACAATTCCAGCCTCCGTGTTTCTACTGAGAATTTTCTAATGAAAAAGCCCAATAACACTTTGCCCGAACCCAGGACTTCTATATCGCACGGTACATACTTGTGCCGCGAGACCACGAGCCAGTCCAAAATAAACACCCAAGGGAGCTTGCTAGTCGAAAACCCATGTCTCGTGTTTAGTGAATTATTTTATGCCACATAGAGAGCAGCATTAATAATATCAGTAAAGCAAGCAATTCTGAGGTTACCAAATATCACGTAGGTACTATACAATAATTTTAAACATTATTTTAGGAGAATTAACATATCCTAGATATCCGTTCAATTCTAATATTTCAATCATAATCTATCAAAACTACATCGACTTAGCATTGACCGAAACTATCGAAATATTGCAGTTTTCCTTTATCTTACACGTTTCTTAACTCAGCTCCACTTTTTGCAAACACCTCGATGCTCTTGTCAAAACGCGTTTGACCTACAAAAAGACAATACATTTAAAAACATAACACCACAAGCCACTTAACAACATCTCAATGGAGGCCAGTAGTGTCCACAGAAGGCCGGGGCAGTTTAAAATTCAGTGAGGTGTATTAGACGCCTCGCCGCGACCCCAGCCGAGCAGGGTCGCGCCCGTGTGAGCGGACATCGGTCATTTGTATGCCGGCCTGGTGCAAGGAGATCGAGTGGCGATGGGTAGTGGGTTCACAAGGAACGTCCTTTTGTCCTTATCGGTGTTACAAAAGAGTGAGTCGGCTGTGTAAAGAGTTAGGATTTTTTTTGTGGTGTAAAATTTGAAACACATCGGCATGTCTGTATATCTGAAAGGATAGGTAGAGATGTCTTGATGCACCCACGTCCAGTAGAAAATAACAATTATTAATATTTTACAAGAAATATGTTTAAATTGCCGTTTAGAAAGTTTTGTCTCGTATATAATTATGACCTTTTGCTAAGCTGCTGTTTTATCTTAATTATCAAAAATAGAAATTCGATATGCAAAACACTTAAACATGAAACAAATAACGGACTACCCGTAATTTTTATCACAGGCATCCGGGAATTCGAAGCCGCGACTACCAAAATAGTGTCTCTGTAGACCACGCGCCGATCCCCAAGGCCGGCACGCACATCGACTTACCCAATAACTTCTGTCCCTGTACTTCCAACTGCGTTGTCACAACACTGCCTTCGGTGATGTCACGAACTTGATGTTAAGGATAACACTTGGTTACGTAACACGCCGAAGGAAACTCCTTCGTAGCCGCGTGACGTAGCGGGAAATCAGCGCCATCCTAATACAAGGAAAGAAGCGCTAAAAAGTCTATTACTCGTAGAACTCGCAAGGTAATTCCTAGCATCTCATTTGAATTTTGCTTTGTACAAGGACATTATCTATATTAATCTATGACTATTTTTACAATATTGTTGAGTGGTTAGTGTCAAGTGTACATGGGCCGCGATACTGGATCCAATTCCATCGGCCTACGTTTTTCAAACGATACTTTTAAATAAGAATATTTTGATGATCTTTTTTATTCAACGACTATTTCTTAGTATGCTAGCTGTGGGAGCTATAAAATGGTCAGTGTGTGTACTAACTTTCCTATTTAATGCGTCGTAACAGTTTGAGCTCAATTTCCGAGCCGTAAGAAGAATGATTCTTCTAGATTCTCCTGCTAATAGGTATAATGAATATAAAATTTTGCGGGCCAATCATCCAATTTGGCTCAGCGGTTTTGTATAAAAGGCACCCAAAAAGTTTAATATTTCGACAAATATTACGACGAACGTCCCATTGCTCGGTACAGGCCTCGTCTACAACTGAGAGATTGTGGTGGATCAAGGTTCACTACGCTGGCTTAGTGCGGGTTAATATTCTACACACCTAATAAATTCCTAAGAACTTTTTAGGTGTGCAGGTTTACTCACGATATTTCCGTCATCATTAAAGTACGTGATAATTCACTGTGAATACACACATAACTTCGGAAAGTCAAAGGTGTGTGCCTGGGGTTTGAATCCGCGACCGCTGAGATAGTCGACCGCACGCCTAAGCATCGAGGCCATCACTACTTTCTTATATGTACTTTTATTTAGGATTTTTAAGGATTAAAAAAAAACAGATTGCCTCTTGGTCTCGCGGTACAAGTATGTGCCGTGCCATCTAGAGGTCCTGGGTTCGATTCCCGGGTCGGGCAAAGTGTTATTGGGTTTTTCCATTAGGAAATCCTCAGTAACAGCACGGAGTCTGGAAATGTGCCCGAAAAACGGCAATAGGCTCGCCCCCTATTACGTGGGACTGATACATGCCTGGCGAAGTGTGGGTGCAGAAATGCACCTCTGCCTACCCCTTCGGGGAATACAGGCGTGAGTTTATGTATGTATATATGTATGTAAAAAAAAACAATATGAGAAACGGTATGACCAATTCTTAAATTGTGTCGCAAAATGCAGTTATTAATTCAAATAATAAAACTTTGAATTAATTTACGGTAAAGGTTAACAAACTTTGGTCACAAATTGGTGCAATTACAGCTAAAACCGACGTATTATCTCACCAATACAAAACCGTCCGTGTGGAAAACCACTTTTGCATTTTACCTTATAGCTAATATACATATGACGTCATACAATATATTAATTAGTATACATAAATGCCATTTGTATCATATATTCCATTTAAATACATTTTTCCTCATAGGAACATAAATTTAAATTAGAACGACGGTAGGTAATGATGCCAAAAGGATCATTAATTTCATTTAATAGTACATGTAACTTTCGTAATATGAAACTGATAACATCTGTGGCTCAGTTATTAGCGGAGTGAGAAACAGGAAGCCGGGTTCGATTACCGCATTAGGGCTACAAGGTGTGTAGGTTACTAGGTGTGTAGTCCGCTAACCCGCACTAGGCCAGCGTGGTAGACTAAGGCCTAAACCCTCTCAGTTGTTGGGGAGGGCCGTGCCCAGCAGTGGGACGTATATGGGCTGATGATGATGATGATTAGGCCTACAAATGTGATCAACAACGTAGTCCTATCGGCCACCGGTTGAACTTAAAATCCCACACATGTGACTTTTGTAGTTATGTGCATAAACAGTGCATTAAAACGCGTTTTAACGGTAAAGGTAAAAATCACGAGGAAACCTGTATATATACTTACACAAGCAATTTCTTAGGTAACAAAAGACCGCGGGTCAAATTCTCTAAGCATGACTATTGTCAATATGTATCTGATTCACTAATATTTGATTCGGGTTTAGGCGTTTTTGAGAGCGAAATGTCTTGCAGTCTCTGATACCCACCAGTCCACGACACTAGCCATATGTTAGTGGAGAAGACGGTTAGATGAGAAAAAGAAATCCCTCTAAATACAACAGAGGGACTGTATCCAGCAAACGAACGTGTATGGGCTAATTTTGATTGAAATATATCTATTGATAGTATTATTTATCATTGACTCATTAACCTAGGAACCTGCTTACCTGAATGTTCACAAGATAAGGTTTGTGAAGTCAAGCAAGCAGCACTACGTCATAGAAAATACTTCTGACTTTAACCCATTCATCCGCACTGTCCTATTTTTAGGACACTATATTCAACATATTTTTTTTAGTTGTTAGGGCTCTTATTTTCATTTTTTCTGATGGAATTCGTAATTTTACACTATTATTCTAATAAAATAAATTATTTTCGCTGTTAAATATGTTGAGGTGATTTTATTGTAATTTTTTCAAATTGATATTTTTTTTCGACTAAGGAAGATCATTATGATCCGCCCTTATAAACCGCGAAAAAAATTACTATTTTTTTTCTCATATTATTTTTTCTTAAGGTACGTAAGTACCTAATTTATACACTTCATCAAAAAATTCCAATGTTTTCGATGCTTGGGAAGTAATGTGTTAAGATGTACTATGCGATCATAAGAATGATATGATCAAGACGCGCAGACAGCAAACATCACTTCAAGTGTTGCAGGTTCAAGCTAAATAAAGCCTTAAGTTAAGTATACATGTGTGTTTTATATCGTAAAATGATTGTGAAAAAAAATCAGTAGCAGTGATGGCCTCGAGGTTTAGGCGCGCGGTCGAGAATTTCGGCGGTCGCAGATTCAAACCCCAGGCACACACCTCTGACTTTTCGAAGTTATGTGTGTATTCACAATGAATCATTACTTGCTTTAACGGTGAAGGAAAACATCGTGATAAAACCTGCACACCTAAAAGTTCTTAGGAATTTCTAAGGTGTATAGTCCGCCAACCCGCACTAGGCCAGCGTGGTGGACTAAGGCCTAAACCCTCTCAGTTGTAGAGAAGGCCCGTGCCCAGCTGTGAGACGTATTTGGGCTGATGAAGTTACAAGTATCATATAATGTATGTAGAGCTGAAAACAATAGGTTATTTATGATACATAATATCTGGATATTCCCTTAATTATCCCCGTGGTTACAGAGTCGGTAAATACGATAAACTCTTCGATAATTGTACGGTTTTCCATTGCAGGTACATTGATTGTTGTTCTACACGATCCCTTTTAAGGTATTCATTGCTATAGGACAGGTAGCTGGGCTTACACCATTCCCAACGTTAAATTGGGACCCATATAAATACCTATCGACTGCCTCGTGGTCTCGCGGCACAAGTATGTGCCGTGCGATCTAGAGGTCCCGGGTTCGATTCCCGGGCCGGGCGTGTTAAGTGTTATTAGATTTTTCTATTAGGAAATTCTCAGTAACAGTCCGGAGTCTGGAAATAGGCTCGCCCCCTACTACGTGGGACTGATACATACCTGGCGAAATGTGGGTGCAGAAATGCACCTCTGCCTACCCCTTCGGGGAATGCAGGTGGAGTTTATATATCGACCCCTTCCCGCCAAATTATCGTAAGCGACACTTTTTCGAAAATGCGTTTTTTATCGAAACTACTACTTTAAGCCGTAACGGACCCAACCCTGTCGAAATTTTCCCAAAAAAGAAAATCGTTATAAAGTTATAGCAAGTACCAAAATTATCGTTAACACATATTTTCTTAAAACTTTATCGTAAGCGACACAAGCGTTTTCTTCTTACGTGCCTTGCGATAGATTTTTTGTAGCGAAAACGATCCTATTTGTTTACTGAAGATGATCAAATTCATATTTTTTAAACTATTGGGGATTAGGGTGTGATAAAAGACAAAAAAATACTTTTGAGAAGAGAGGAAGGGTGTGAGAGAAGGAAATCCTTCTGTCAGGTACTAAAGAGAAAAAAAACTTCATTTTATGTATGACATGGTGGCGTTGCTGTATATACATTTCAACACCTCGATTTACCGATAGTGGCACCGCTGGAGAGACTCTAGCACATCCCAGGTTTCGATCGAATCAAAGGCTTTCTCATAGTCCACAAACGCTAAACAAAGCGGCAAGTTATATTTCTCGTTTTTTTGTATAACTTGCCGAAGCGTATGGATATGGTCTATAGTGCTAAAGCCATTTCGGAAACCGGCTTGTTGGGGAGGCTGGAAGTCATCAAACCTTCGTGCGAGACGATTTGTGATGACCCTCGGAAACAACTTATAAACATGGCTCAGGAGCAAGATGGGCCTATAGTTCTTCAGCAAAGTGTTATCGCCTTTTTTTAAGAACAGTACGACCACACCCCTGCTCCACGCCTCTGCCGTTGAGCCCTGGAGGAGAACGGAATTGAAGAGCCTTTGAAGGACTTCAAGTATCGGCGTTCCGCCCGCTTTCAGAAGCTCTGAAGTGATTCCGTCCTCACCGGCGCCTTGTTGTTTTTAAGTTGCCTCAGGGCCATCTCAATCTCACACAGGCTGATGTACGGGATATCATCGCTAAAGTGTTGGATCAACTCGACTCTCGGCTCTTCAGCCGAGCTAACAGTCAGTTTGGGAACCGAGGTGTAAAGCTGTTCATAGAACCTCTCGATCTCCCTTAATACTAGAGGTATTAACACACACTCGTCGACACTATGCGGCCGTCGTCCGTCTTCAGCCTAGACAACTGTCTTTGCACAATAGATAAGTCTCTTGCAAACACTTTGGAGCCTCCGTGCCCCTCAATAGTGTCTTTGATGCTCACAGTATTGCGTGTACGGACATGGTGTCGCAAGGACTTCCAAATCCGTCTATTAAGCCGACGATATGCTTCAGCGTCATCGGAAGACTGCAGTGCCATAGATCGACGTTCGGCCATGAGGTCAAGAGTGTGGACCGAGAGTTTTTGTGGTCTATCTCTACGGCGAGATCTAAAATATCTACTTAGATCCCACCGTATGGACAGCTTCTACCAAACCGCTGTTTAGCTCGTCCACTGCAACGTTTGTTTTAAACAATCAAAGCGATTTGACAGCTCAAGTTGAAAGCTCTCGGGGTTTTGGATACAGGCGCGAGTAGGTCGAAGCAAAGACTTCATCAGGCGACGCCTTTCTAATTGGACATTGATATTCAATGAGCCTCTAACCATTCGGTGATCACTGCCGGTTTTCACCCTCAAATCAATTCAAATCACCTCACATCCAAATGTTTAATATAAATAAATATATTTTGCAATTATAATATGGCTTTTTCATTTTAAACCTATTTAAAATGTATATTTATTTATCAAATAGAGTTTCTTAAACATAGTAATGTTAACAGATATTGTTATCGTAAACGCCAAAATAACCTTGGTTTATGACAGCAAAAATACTGTATGCGCCATAAATAGCTTAAATATTAATTATTTTTGTTTATTTTTCATTTATATATGTAAATATCTAAAAATTATTCATGTATGTAAAATTTTAATTTACTGGCACATTTCTGTTTAAAAATATTTAAAAAAAACCTTCTCCTGTAAAATTTGTTTTTTGTCGGTTACGCTAAAACGGCGGTAAGGGCTCGATATGTGTATGTATAAATATCTACCGTGGGGATTTACATCTGATTTTTCCAGCGGTATAACCTTCAATACCTTGTAGTAGTATAATTAATTTGAGTAAAATGAATATAATATAGGTACCTACATTTCCGACTGCCAATGTCTCATTTATAATTTAACAACCCCGTGGTGCAGTTGGCTAGACACCAGCTTGCGAAACGAGAGACCGCGGGTTCGATCCCCGCACCAAGACAAATGTTTGTGTGATCCACAAATATTTGTTTCTGGTCTGGGTGTTTGTGAGACCGAAAAGTCTCTAGTAGTTTCTCATACCCACGTCACAAGACTCGTATCTTAATGTGGGGTCAGAACTAAGTATGTTATTTATTTCTTTATATGTATTTTTCTTTATATGTATGTGATTAATTATGTCGAGGGTTCGAGACAAGCTTGGATTCCATAGAGATATTGATCTTCATTGCTGTGTTATTAATTACATGTTACTGACGTTATCTGAAGTAGTTGCAGTGATGATTTTAATAAATCGCAAAATAATGATATGTACCTATATTGCATAGGTACGTGAAATTAAAGTACTGATGGCCTCGAGGTTTAGGCCCGCGGTCGAGAATTTCCGCAGTCGCGGGTTCATACCCCAGGCGCACACCTCTGACTTTCCGAAGTTATGTGTCATGTGTGTATTCTCAATGAATTATCACTTACTTTCACGGTGAAAGAAAACATTGTAAAGAAACCTGCACACCTAAAAAGTTCTTAAGAATTTCTTAGCTGTGTCCACCAACCCGCACTAGGCCAGCGTGGTGGACAAAGGCCTAAAAGCCCTCTTTGCTGCAAATAAGGCCCGTGTCCAGCAGTGGGACGTTTATGGGCTACTGTTATTGATGATGAATGTGTGAAATACCTACGAGTAATCAAATAAACAATACTTGCGTAGGTACTTATATAGGTATACCAAAACAATTTAAAAAAGACAAGAAGTTTTTTTTTTATTCGACAAATTACTAAAAAGGTTATTGCATTTGTTATGAATCAAAACTTGTCGGAAATTTGCAAATCACTTTGTGATACCAAACGGATTGTAAAATGTTAACCTGTTTCGAAGGTTAAACCATAAAATTGTTATTTTGTATCGTATTAAATATTTTAAAAATGACACAAATGACTTGTGCGCGCCATCTGTTGTGTCAACAAAGTACTACGTCTATACAATGCTACATTCAGAAATGATTTTGCACAGTGTGTCTTTACTTCATGACAATACCGCTAGATGGCAGGGTAAGCATGCATACGTAACGTGTTTTCGCAGATTTTTCTATTACGTGGGACATTGGCATGACTAGCAAACAGTGAACGCATAAATGCCACTTTACCCAATATTTTTGGGGATACAGTGGTAAGTGAGTTTGTAAGGAAGTGTAAAATACATCAAAAAAATAATGAAATGAAAACAATGAAATAAAATTCATGGAAAATTCACATGAGGACGGGAAGGAGTCATGGTATATCTCAACAATAGATAATTACCGTTAAAAAACAACTTACTGACCTGTGAAAGAGTTCGCGGGTTCGACTCCCGCACCAATACAAATCTTCATGTGATCCATTAAAGTTTCTCCTGTAATTTAATATTAATTCTTATATCATTTAGGTACCTACTTATAGCTATGCTCGAGTTTGTATAAATTTCGTTAACCAATAATATAAAATGTTAATTCACAATGAATTATCACGTTCTTTAACGGTGAAGGATAACATCGTGAGGAAACTTGCACACCTAAAAGTTCTTAGGAATTTCTAAGGTGTGTAGTCCACCAACCCGCACTAGGCCAGCGTGGTGGACTAAGACCTGAAACCCTCTCAGTTGTAGAGGAGGCCCGTGCCAAGCAAGGAGGAAAATGCGCAAATTGCGGTGTAATGATGATCTATGCACATTTAATCTATCCTCGTTCCAAATTTCATCAAAATCTGCTTAGCAATTATGGCGTTACAAACTCACTTTCGCATTTGTAATACAATTCAGGTTTTACATTTTACATCACATCATCAGCTCATATACGTCCCACTGCTTGGCACGAGCCTCCTCTACAACTGAGAGGGTTTAGGCCTTAGTCCACCACGCTGGCCTAGTGCGGGTTAGCGGACTACACACTTAAGAAGTTTTTGAGAACTTTCAGGTGTGCAGGTTTCATCACGATGTTTTCTTTCACCGTTAAAGTTCGTGATAATTCTTTGTGAATACATAACTTCGAAAAGTCAGAGGTGTGTGCCTGGGGTTTGTACCCGGGACCGTCGAGATTCTCGACCGCGCGCCTAAACCTCGAGGCCATCACGACCTACATTACATTACAAGACCACAAGAAATAACTTACCACCGCAAGAAGGCATTCATAGGTTAAGTAAGTAAGTACAATTGACAGTTTACTGGCATCTAATTTATTTTACTGGCAAATAAATATGAATGATCTATAACCAATAACAGTGTAGGTAATGAGGCCTGGCCTTTGCTCGATTGACGTCACCAACGGTGAATAGGAAACTTTTGTTTATGTCGTATACAACTTTCCGTACTTTGTGCAATTTTGCTGCCTCGTGGTCTCGCGGTACAAGTATGTGCCGTGGGATCAAGAGGTCCTGGGTTCGATTTCCGGGTCAGGCAAAGTGTTATTGGGTTTTTCCATTAGAAAATTCTCAGTAACAGCACGGAGTCTGGAAATGTGCCCGAAAAACGGCAATAGGCTCGCCCCCTATTACGTGGGACTGATACATACCTGGCGAAATGTGGGTGCAGAAATGCACCTCTGCCTACCCCTTCGGGGAATACAGGCGTGAGTTTATGTATGCATGTACTTTGTGCAATTTATTGTATCTGATAAACAACGATGTCAAAATTTCATAAAGTTGTCATTAACAACAGCAAATTTGACCGCTTGATGATTGCCGACTAAAACCCAAAAGTGCTCTTTCCAGTCTTCTATATATAAAGCTATTTTAGGACCTATTTAGCGAAGTCATGATTAACATCAGATATATTTGCATTCATCGTGGAGAGAAATTATTTTATTTCAAATGATGGCATTTCGCTGTGATATTTGTAAATAAAAATATGCTATCTAGGCATATTAATGATCATTATGAAAGGCCAATAATGTATCTGCGATACTTACCTACATTTTTTCTGTTTGTACGGGCTGAGACGGAAACCCGTACAAGCTTTGGTTGATAGAAATGATAGACTTTTAAATATGATTTTATTTGATAGAAATGATAGATTAATGATAGAATGATAGATTACAATTTGATAGGATGAGTACGCGCGACCGGCCGCTTTATGTTCGTGTGACGCACTGCTCAAAACGCATCGGTGTCGCGTAAAATGCTGAATATGAAAAATGTACGTGCTAGCCCGTACATGCTCCCGGGCTGAAATGTGTGGCGTGAGATGAGGTGGACTTAAACTAATGATACAAGTATGAACTTAAGAAGCAATAATAAGTCGAAAGCACAGTTAAAGTAGATACGCGCAAACACTATAGTCTATACAAAGTCTTATTCATTTTCACTAAAAATTGATTCGCGGAACACAGGCGACGTAGCCTTGTTTTGTTTACGCGCACTGATTTCACCCGAAATTGTATTGAGCTGTATTTCACTAGGTCCCGATTGCTCATTTACACTGATCACACTAGCACTCTGACACTGCTGCTGAGGCGAGCGCGCGGACAGAGCCACGCTGCGCACGCGCCGAAGGCGCCGCCACACGTGCACGGCTCCTGCCGTGCACAGGGCGAACACCACTAAGTATATCACCGTGTAGTGATGCACGTCGTGATATGAGAACCCGTTGTCCGAATCTTCATCAATGCTCATTACACCCTTCATCTGACTCAGCTTTTCTTGGACTTCCTTCACCAGACCTTGAGTCTCCTTGTGAATATGTTCAGACTGTTCATCGATTGCACCAATAGGTATTGATAAGTTGATTATGTTGTTGATGGGTGGGATATCGATTCTTAGAACGTCTGCTGAAATCTTCAGAGTACTGGACAGCCTTTTATGTGAATAAACTGTGTAAGTATCGCCTTTGATGACGCATCCATCGCCGAGCTTGATAACGCCGGCCTTGTTTAATTGTCCGGCCGTAACTTGAGCCTCACATATGATACGTATGGAGCACGGTCCGCAACAAAAATATAAATATGTATTTAATTCGTTGAGTTCTATCCAACGATTTGTGCAGATAGTAGATGCTGTTTTGCAACCATTGGACTGTTGATCTCTGATGCAGAGGTTTTCATCGGATCTCATTTGATGAATCGGGCCCTTCAAAGGACAAATATATGTTTCTGTGTCGTAAAATATACAAGCTTGAATATCATTATTCGTCATTGGAATATAAGCGTCCTTTTGTAAATTAATTGCGAGGAGATCTGCGATGGGAATTATGCTGATCATATTGCTACCGACCTGCTGTGGCACTGGTACGATTTTGTAGATGTCGTAGCTGTCTCTGCTCACTAATGGTATTTTGACTTCGAAGATAATAAATTGCTGCATGACTCTAGCTTTAGTCTTCAGTAAGTGATACAATTTCGATAAGTCAGATTGAATATTATCTATCGGAAGCGTCAATTGTTTTGCTAACTGTCCTATAATAACATTAAGTTGATCCATCAGTTGTTTAGGTGTTAAAAGGTGAATGTTGAACCCTGTGTGGTGTAGGTTCATAATTGTATCCACGATAGTTTCTTGAATGGTTTTTAGGTTCATCAGGACACCGTTTGCAATAATTGATGACACACTAAAACTGCTAGCCATTAGTGATTCTTGAACTCCATCCTTGATTGTGTTGAATCCCCTTTCTAAACTGATCAGGTGCTGATTAAATACCTTGTGATGTCTGTTCATCGTATTTTCGACTCTTTTAATGATGTTGTTCTCTGCTTCAACAATAGATGTGTTGTTTTGCCATAAGGAAGCCAAACGTTTTTGATTATGCCTGATTTGTTCGATATCTCTTGCATATTGCAGAGCAAACTCGTTATCTAAGACACCAAACAAGCCTCGTGCTATGCTTCCTATAGGATTGATAAGACCGCGCTTATGTCGCACGTTCTCCGTGAACTGCTGATCAAGCAACATGCTATTGTAATGGTCAAGTTCATTGCTACCGTGACGTAATTGCATCAGGATTGCGTCACACTGTGGTATCTTTGTTGTATTAGAACATATGATGCCCAGATGATCAACGTATTTCTTAAGCAGATAAAATCCTTGCCAATAGGGCTTCATATCATAATAGACGATCAGCTTCCACTCGTCCTGTTCGAGTCGCATGTTGGAGATCTTGTCGAAATAAATGCTTTGATTGTTATTTAAAGGTGCTGTTTTGTAATCACAACTAGATGGTGTAATGATTAACATAAAAAACATGAGAGCTATGTAGATAAAATTGCCAATTTTTCCCCTCCGACGTTTTGTTTTATCTTTCGGTGGCTTATTTTCATTACCTCTAAAAAGTTGATTAGGCGTCTTTGTTATGATATTATTTTGCTCTGCATTGTTTTCAGGTTGTTGATATTCGTGAACTGGCAACAAGGAAAGTTTTGTGATCGGCCTCTTGATTACCCCATTTTTGGTTTTTATTGATACCACACGAACATAGCCGTCCTTGCCGGGGTGCAGCTCTATGATTCTGCCGAGGGCCCACTTCCCAGGTGGTAAGTTAGCGTCTTGAATGATAACTATGTCGTCGATCTTAAGGTTCGCTCGTTGTTGCCGCCACTTGCTACGTGCTGATAACTGACACAGGTATTCGGTTTTCCACCGTTTCCAGATGTCGTCAAAAATCTTCTGAGTAAGCTGCCATCGCGTTCTGGCGTCTCTTTCAGTCTCAATTATAGTAAGTGTGGGGCCACTTGATAAGAAGTGTGACGGAGTAAGGTAATCCATGTCCTCTGGATCTTCGCTGATATTGCAAAGAGGCCTCGTATTAAGGCAGGCTTCTAGCTGTGCTAGTAATGTGGAATACTCCTCATAAGTTAATTTCTGCTCTCCCACAACTCTCTTGATATGGTGTTTGAGACTTTTGACAGCCGCCTCCCACAGCCCCCCAGCACTCGGCCAGGAAGGCGCGTTGAAATGCCATTGTATTTGCATATCTGTGATTGTTCGGTAGAAATTGTCGTCAAGAGTGTTTCGTAAGTTGATGTATTCTTCTCGTAATGCCTTGTTGGCTCCGACAAAATTTGTCCCATTATCACTATAGATATGGGTTGGAGATCCTCTGCGGGCTGCCATTCTCCTTAATGCTGCTAGAAAGGCAGCTGAGCTCAGGTCGGAAACGAGTTCGAGGTGCACGGCCTTGGTCGCCATGCACACAAATACCGCTATATAGCCTTTCGTCGTCTTGATGCCACGACCTTTATTTGCTTTGACGTCCACATAGCCGGTAAAGTCGACCCCCGTATGGTTGAAGGGCCGTGACGGATTACTTCGTGACTCAGGTAAGTCTCCCATTATTTGTGTATTTTTTATAGGATTATGCCTTCTGCATGTAACGCAGTTATGTATGCGTTTTTTGACAGCGCGATTGCCGCCAATGATCCAGAACTCTTGTCTTATCCATGCCAGTGTTAGGCGAGTTCCACCGTGGAAGGTCATCAGATGGCCTTGATCAATCAATCGATCGGTAAGTAATCCGTTGTGAGGAATGATAATAGGATGTTGCATGTTTTTGCTTATCTTTGCATTGCTTATTCTGCCACCAACTCTTAGTAACCCGTTTTCATCTAGATAAGGATTCAGATTAAGCAGTTTGCTTTTAGAGTCTACATTGCTATGCTTCTGAAGACCTTTGATCTCTTCCGTAAACTCTTGTTGCTGTACATGTTTGATTAAAATATACTTCGCCCTTCTTAGCTCGGTAATAGTAAGAAAAGTTGGCTTTGGTTGCGATTTTAATGATATGGAGCGCAACATCCACGCAAGTATACGAGTTGATTTCGCAAAGCTGCTATACTTGCTCAGTAGTGTGTCAATGACGTCATATGATTGTTTTTGCGATAAGTTGACTTGTTGTGCTATCTCTCTCATTTCTTCGCATGTGTTGTAGATCAGGTTTTCCTTTGGCTGATTTTCATAGAATAAAGGTAACCATGAGGGGCCATGCCACCATAAAGTATCCATAGGTCGCTGGTTCAAATCCGGCTCGAAGGACCACAAAGATGTACGGGCTGAGACGGAAACCCGTACAAGCTTTGGTTGATAGAAATGATAGACTTTTAAATATGATTTTATTTGATAGAAATGATAGATTACAATTTGATAGGATGAGTACGCGCGACCGGCCGCTTTATGTTCGTGTGACGCACTGCTCAAAACGCATCGGTGTCGCGTAAAATGCTGAATATGAAAAATGTACGTGCTAGCCCGTACACTGTTGTTCGTAAAAGTGGTAAGTTTTTTTTTACGAGCCAAATAATCATTTTACCGGAAAGCGCAGCGTGGGACGTCCTCCGACAAGATGGTCGGACGAACTAGTAAAGGTCGCGGGACGTCGCTGGTTGCAGGCTGCTTCCAACAGGGCCATGTGTAAATCATTAGCAGTGAACCTCCATTGGCTGATGGATGATGATGATGATGATAAATCATTTAAATAAAACAAATTAAGATATAAAAAAATGACATTTCGTGTTGCTGGGGGACTGCCTCGTGGTCTCGCGGTACAAGTATGTGCCGTGCGATCTAGAGGTCCTGGGTTCGATTCCCGGGTCGGGCAGAGTGTTATTGGGTTTTTCCATTAGGAAATTCTCGGTAACAGCACGGAGTCTGGAAATGTGCCCGAAAACCGGCAATAGGCTCGCCCCCTATTACGTGGGACTGATACATACTTGGCGAAATGTGGGTGCAGAAATGCACCTCTGCCTACCCCTTCGGGGCATACAGGCGTGAGTTTATGTATGTATGTATGTGAGGGAGTTTCTTGCCGTTTCTTCTCCACAGCGATAACACGTTTCGAAGCGGCAATATTTAAAAAAAAACTTAATTGACGATTCAAAAGCACTTGTAAAAGTCTATTTGAATAAAGGTGATTTTGAGTTTGAGTTTGAGTTTGCCATAACAATAATAGTCACCGAACAAACTGTTTGTACCATTTCCAATACGAATAGAGAAAGGTGTTTGTTAAATGATATTGAGATGACTCCAACATTACAATATGAATGTTATAAACACCTTGAAATTCTATACAATAATACAAAACATTATAATATTATGTTAATGTGATGGCGAATTTTATTTCACGCTATTACTGACGTCACGACGCAGCACCCAAGCCGGCCGCCATGTTGGATCGCCATTTTGTCGTCACGGAGAAGCGACACTTCACGGATAATTTGTCGGGAAACGCGGAACCGGCGCGACCTCGCATCTTCCGCGCCCGCACAAAAACAGCCACCACTAGGAATCATGGATGAGTCTAATTGACAATTGAATTTCTAAAATTAGGCCATCGATGCACTATAGTGGAATTAAATGGCGTATTGTTCGCCGAGTTGTGGCAGGTGGAGCCATGGTTTTAGAACGCTGTGGGATTTATAGTTCAGCGTTATAATAGTATCAAAAATATTGTTTTTAAATAACGTTGCCGTTCTAACTTTGGAGTTATAATTCACGCTTCTAGTTATATATGTATTGTAATTTGTAGATAATATTTATTAACTTGTTTATGTGTAGAATTGGTACAGGATACTGTTGTAAAGCAAAGTAAAGTTGCGATGAGTGAACTCTACTTGGTACATTTTAGATGTACAAAAACTTTACTAAAATAGGTAAGTACTGTATTCGTCCATTTATATTGAGGAGTTGATACCGTTTTCTTTAAAAGGGCTTGGAGTGAAATGTTTAATGAGAATCTGTGGATATAATATGTAATTCGACGAATTGTATACGTCAAAGATTCTAGTTTAGTCCGCAGATTTACGAGAAAATAGAATAGATTTTTCCATCTAGACTCATAGACCTTGTTTTATCACATATCTACAACCTTGACTGTTAAAAAATGTACAGTTAAAAAATTTAAGTAGTGATGGCCTCGAGATCCAGGCGCGCGATCGAGAATGATCGGTCGCAAGTTCAAGCCCCAGGCACACATCTCTGACTTCTCGAAGTTATGTGCGTATTCACAATAAATCATCACTTACTTTAACGGTGAAGAAAAACATCGTGAGGCAAGAAAACATTCTTACGTGTGTAGTCCGCCAACCCGCATTAGGCCAGTGTGGTGGACTAAGGTCTAAACTCTCTCAGTTGCAGAGGAAGCCCGTACCCCGCAGTGGGACGTATAAGAGCTGACGTATAATTGAAACAAAACAAATTAGGAACAGAAGAAACTATAGCTATTTTTGGTCAAGTAGGTATACTTGAGGTTAGAGCCTTCCTTATCGCTATCCCTTTTTCAACCACCATGTAATTTGCAAACTACGTGTAATTGAGTAGAAAATCCTTTTTGAATTGTATTGGTATTGAGCCACAAACTAATACCTCAGATTCCATCAGCACACACAGCTCTAGATTTATATGATATGAATATTAAAATCATCATCATTGCATATGAAATTAAAAACAAAAATATGCTAGAATCTTTATTTTACTAAAACTTTATAGGAATATAGAAGAATGGAACTGGAAGATACACAATCTCAGTCCCCCAGATGACAGCCCCGTGGTTGTGCACTTAAAGTGAGATACATTGTGTTTTTATGCGATTGCCAAGTCAAAATATTTTATTTAAAACATAAAATATTTTTAATATTGATATGGTCACTATAAGACGGTGTCTGGCAAGCTACATGAATAATAACGTAAGACAGAAGTTCCCGACTGCCTCTTGGTCTCGCGGTACAAGTATGTACCGAGCGATCTAGAGGTCCTGGGTTCGATTCCCGGGTCGGGCAAAGTGTTATTGGGTTTTTCCATTAGGAAATTCTCAGTAGCAGCACGGAGTCTGGAATTGTGCCCGAAAAACGGGAATGGGCTCGCCCCCTATTACGTGGGACTGATACATACCTGGCGAAATGTGGGTGCAGAAATGCACCTCTGCCTACCCCTTCGGGGAATACAGGCGTGAGTTTATATATGTATGTACAGAAGTTCCCTTAAACGGGGACTGAATAAATTCATCGACTTGGTATCATATGGATCTCACAACTTTTTACGGTAGAAGAACTGAGTTGCGACACTTGATTGTTTTTACAAGTTTTGTTTTTGATAGCATCATATACTCGTTGTCTTGTAAGACAATGTTACTAGCAAAAATTATTTCTATACACAAAGCTAACTGCAGGTTGATTCTACATATAACTACAAGCATAACTGAACACTCTTGTCTGTTACACGCCAGTACCGTCTTTGCCATAAGGGCACACGGGGCCCGTGCCCAGGGCCCCCGATCCTAAGGGGGCCCCGAAGAACCGTCATTTTTTCTGACATTCGTTCTCAAAACATTATTGAAAAAAAAAAAAATTGATAGCGTAAACTATTCTTTCTCTTTCCCCTTCCTTATAATCGTTAAATCTATAGTGCTATATTTTGATTTGTTGAGGTGTGGAAGTGGAAATATCTTTAAGTCCATAAATATTCAATATTGAGATTAGTTAAAATGGTACACATTCCTTTTAGCAAACATAATGGACATCTTGTCCTTTTTATGTCAAGTCCACTTTAGTACTTTTACTTCCTACACAATATTTCATTCATCAGTCAGGGGTCCTTATGGATACTAGTGTGTCCCTCGAATCATGTTATAGTTAAAAACTAAGGTACTTATGTTCATCATGTTTCACTTAATATTGTAAACTCTTGTTAAATTCTTATAGATACAAATGTTTCCCACAAACGTCGTTGTCGATTAAACTAAGTATTACCCATAAATTGTGTTATCGTCTAAACTAACTTACATTAATTACCTTTGTTTTTGTCACCAGCACTTCTTTCGTTGTAAAGAAGTGTGGTAATTAGTAACTGATTTATGTTTTATCCTTTAAGTTAAGTTGGTATATTAAGACAGATTTCAGGGGACTCGACACAGTTGTCAGAGTCACTGAGCAAGAATAGTACTACTAGAAGTTTTGATTTGTTCGATTTAACATTATTTCATAATGTCGAAAAGAACATATTTAAGTGGTTCACAAAAAAGAAAAAAAGTTATGGCTCAAAAAGAAATAACGGGGAAACTTCCTAAGATTACTTCGTTTTGTACGGTTGAGGAAAGAAATAAGCAGAGGGATTCTTCATTCTCATCACTTGAGGATTCATCTCAAGATAAAAATACCTTTGAATATCACCAGGAAAAAGAGGATACGAGTGACAAAAACACAACGGGTGCGGGACCTTCGACTTCAAGCTGCTGTGAGTTAGTAACAGCGAGCTCGCATCATGTATTTTTATCTCCTGACCCTGGTACTTATTGTGACGATATTTTAACGGAAGAAGTCCGTAATATTTGGATTCGAAAAGGGCCAGAGTTTTTCCAAAACAAAAATTGTGACTTCTCGGAAACTTCTACGAGTTTTCCAGATTCAAGTGGTAAAACTAAAGCTAGATACTTGACAAAAAATATTTTTACTCGTAAATTGACGAATGGTGAGTGTTTAGAAAGAAAATGGCTCCTATATTCACCAGTAAAGAAGTCTGTATACTGTTATTGCTGCCGCCTATTTAATACCACTTCTGGTGCTGGACATAATTTGAGTTCTCCAAATGGATATAAAGATTGGAAACATATAAGTAACTTATTGAAGGAGCATGAGAATACCTCACAGCACAGGCAATTTATGATGAATTATGTTGAAAGAAAAAAAACTACTGGATGAATTGATAGTGAGTT
Organism: Hemaris fuciformis; assembly: GCA_907164795.1. Lineage (NCBI taxonomy): Eukaryota > Metazoa > Arthropoda > Insecta > Lepidoptera > Sphingidae > Hemaris > Hemaris fuciformis. The sequence continues at coordinate 394,590 of OU015440.1, read as the reverse complement.
GCTGTCTCAATATAATACAGAAAGTAACTATTGGAAGAATGTGCTTAGGAGGATAGTTGCAGTAGTGAAATTTTTAGCTTCAAGAGGTCTTGCTTTTCGTGGTGATGATGAGACATTGGGATCGCAAAATAATGGAAATTATTTGGGATGCTTAGAACTGATTAGTGAATTTGATCCTTTTCTTGCTGATCACATACAAAACTGCGGAAATCGTGGAAAAGGAAGTACATCGTATTTATCTGCAAATATTTGTAATGAATTTATTAATATAATGGGACAGCAAGTTTTAAAATCAATTGTCAAAGAACTTAAATCAGCAAAGTACTACTCTATTAGCGTAGATTCTACTCCAGATCTGTCTCACGTTGACCAACTTACTTTCATCGTTAGATACGTAAATGGTGGACAGCCTATTGAGAGATTTTTGCAATTTTTGCCTATGGATGAACATAATGCACAATATATAGCAGATACCATTTTAAACTTTTTTGAAAGCCTTGACATTGATATAAAAGATTGTCGCGGACAGAGCTACGACAATGCATCAAATATGTCTGGAAAGTACTCTGGTGTTCAGTCAAGAATAAAAGAGGTTTGCGAATTTGCAATCTACGTCCCATGCGCGGCACATTCGCTAAATTTAGTGGGTGTTCAGGCTGTTGAGTGTGTTTCTGAAGCAGTAGCCTTCTTTCAATTTGTACAAAAATTATTCAATTTTTTCTCAGCTTCGACCAAACGATGGAAAATTTTGATAGAGCATTTAGGTGCAAATAGAGTCCTGTAGTCTATTTCAGATACTAGATGGACTGCACGTGCAGATGCTATTAATGCTTTGCAAAATGGTTATTTAAATATTTTTGAAGCATTGTCCTCAATCGCAAATGACATCAATCAACCAGGAAACTCTAGAAATGAAGCCCAAAGCCTAGCAAAAAAAATGGAAAAATTAGAAACTGCTCTTCTAACGGAAATATGGAATGATCTTTTGGGAATTATGAATAAAACAAGTCTAAGTTTGCAGAATAGCACTATCACCATGGATATTGTTACAAAACTTTACGAATCTGTGATCAATTATATCAATAACGCACGAAACAATTTTGATCAGTACGAAATGGCTGGTAAAGAAAAAAATCCAGACGCTGACTACAAAGATAAATTTGAAAGAAAAAGAATTCGCAGCACACGCGTCACTTTTTTTGAAGGATCATCAGAGACTGCACAGTTAAGAGGCAAGGAAAAGTTTCGTGTAGATACTTTCATTCCCATAATTGATACATTAATAACACATTTAAAAAAACGTTCGACAGCATACCGAGAAATTAATAATCGATTTAGTTTTCTTTGTCAGTTAACAACAATCGAATCTGACGAGTTGACTAAAAAATGCAAAGAATTTGCAGAATTTTATCATGAAGACATTAATGCATATGAGCTCAAATCAGAATCATCTCATTTAAGCCAATATTTAAAAAACGTTGCGAAGCAATCAGACGATTTGAATATCTTAATGTTACATAACCTAATAAAGTCAGATAAATTAGAAGAAACATTTCCAAACATTGAAGTTGCTACAAGAATATACCTTTGCCTAATGGTTACCAATTGTAGTGGAGAGCGGTCATTTTCGCGCCTTAAGAGTATAAAAAATGAATTGCGAACAACAATGTTACAAGAACGACTGAGTAATTTGTCAATTATGTGTATAGAAAGTGAAATCCTTCAAAAAATTGACTTTGAGGATATAATAGAAGATTTTGCTCAACAGAAATCCCGAAAGAAACTATTATCGTAACTTTAAACAAGAAAACCAGCAGCATACTAATACCCTTAATGAAATATTATATAATATATTTGATTATCCATAGTCCCTATCCCACCACACACCCGCCACTGTAACTCCTGTACTCCAGGATCAACAGCGGCACGCACAGTAATGACACCGAGCAATGAAGCTCAGCGGATCTAAGGGGACCTAAATTTGTCATAATCCCGCAACGAAGTTAATCAGAAAGACAATATAAGGAGGAGTTGAAAAACAAAGAGTTGTTCACTTCCCTCCATAGCAAAGCGGGTGACAAAACATTGAGCTAAGAGGTTTTACTCTCACATAAAAAAGACAATTACATTTAGTGATATTAGACGGAAGTAACGCACCACGGGTAAAAACTGTATGAGTTTTATTGACTAAATTGGACCTAAAGTGCGAGCTGTTATGTAGACTTCCAATAATAGGCATGGCAAAAACGCTGGAAAGCACGGAAATTCTTCCTGGATTCAACAAGGTCTGTATAATAGACAACACCAGACGTTACATGCATACTATTGAGCATACAGTTACGCTCATCCGACCAAAGATTGCACTCCCAAAGGATATGATGCGCGGACTGTTCATATTCGCAATTATGTGTTGAGCATTGGCACATAGGAGAATCAACCAACTTAAATGAGAATAATTTGCTACGAAAATTACCGTGACCCGTCAGAAATTGCGACACGTAATGATCGATCTCGAGCCAAGTTTTTGCCAAACGATCGCTCACCGAAGGAAAATATTGATAAAGATGACGCCCCTTTATAGAGAGACTCCATCGATTTTGCAATTCTTCTATTAATTCCGAGTAAGTCTCGGGGTATGGTTTAAATAGCCGACTAATTTTCAAAAGGTCGCGCGAGGAAAGAAAATCTATATCAATATTTTGCTTGTTGGAAAAATATAACGCGGCGCGACGTTGCACTTCCAGGTCGACTGGAAGTACTCCCGCCAGAACAGGTAAAGCTTCAGTACTAACAGTTCTGTACGCCTTACACAAAAATATCAACGCCAAACGTTGACTCTGGAGCAATTTCCTTCTGACGGCACCGACAGTTGCCCTGTCGGCCCACACAGGGGAAGCGTAACAAATGCAACCCAAATATGTAGCTCCATAAATTATTTTTAAGGTGTTAAACGACAGACCCCAAGTTGACGCTGATATCCTTGTCAAGGCATAAAAGTTGTTTTTTGATTTTTCACCGACGCATTTTATATGTTCTATAAAAGAGAAATTACGTTCTAGAACAAGCCCTAGGTAACAAACAGACTGTTTACTTTTGATCGAGACGTTATTAAATTTTATACGCGGCGGGGTTTTCAGAGAGCCTTTCAGCAGCAAATGAAATGATTTTTGGGGTGCGAACGAGAGACGGTTTCTTTCACCCCAGTGAGTAATTAAACTAAGACACGCGTCTGCTAACTTTTCTAGACCTGATCTGCTATTTGACTGTATGAGCAAGAGTCCGTCATCCGCATATCCTATTAAAGAGCAACATGGAGGTAAAGGAATCGCGAGAAAGTCGTCAAAGCCTAGATTCCATAAGTAAGGGCCGACTACGGAACCCTGGGGACAACCCATTGTCAGTGTCTTCGACACTGCGTGGTGACCTAAGCGCAACTTGGTTGTGCCATGGATAAAATACGAATAAATCATAGAAAATATATTCCTTGGGCAACCGCGAGACTTTAATTTCAGAAGTAACATAGGCCACCAAGCATTGTCGAATGCACCAGAGATATCTAAAAATATCCCCAACACGTACTTATGGTCCGATTTGTTAACTGTTCTCCTAACCGATAAAGCTGCGTCCACGGTTGATTTACCAATCGTAAAACCGAATTGATTTTCGTAAAATTTCGGTCCGCCCGGTAGTAAGCGAGGCACGATAAGACGTTCAAGTAACTTGCCTAACGACGGTAACAACGTTATTGGACGATACGATTTTGGGTCTTCAGGAGGCTTATTCCCTCCTTTAGGTACGAGTTTAATAAGACCGCACCGCCAAATTCGCGGAAAGACGCCCTCAGCTATACATCGATTAAAAACGCACATTATAGCGACACTAGACAACTTACACGCTTCCCTTATCATTTTGTTAGAAATTTTATCATCCCCAGAAGCCTTATTGAGCGGCAGGGAGCTAACTACTTCGAGAAATTCGTGAAGAGATGGGTTATCCGAATCAGGAGTAGATGGTGTGACTGAGGCCCATAGCCTTACTTGACTATGATATGCGGAATCATTTTCAAGGCTATCGTCCGGGATAAGTGAGTTTAATAAGGTTTCCGTGGTCTCCTCAATACCAGTAGTGTATGTGCCATTAACCTTTATATTTTCAATATATGCTGAATCAATTGATTTATTAGCTTTAAACTCATGGTAAAGAGGGGACCAAGGACCCTCAGAGTTCAGACGGTCAACTACTCTTCGTAATAAATCGCCTTTTGCTTTAATAATCGCGGCTCTATAACGCGACCTAGCTGTTTTTAGAGTGTTAAAAGCACTTTCAAGTAAATTACTATTTATACACCGTTTTTTAAGCAAATTGAACCTCCTACGCGCTCGACGAAATAGTTGACGAAGGTGGACTAAGGTATTATTCCACCAATCACATCTACGAGTACGAGTTACAAATGAACGACCGAAAGTTATATCCGCACAGTACGTAAAAGTATCGGTCATTATTTCAGCGCAAGCTTCAGCTGAAAGTTCATTGCGAGTGAAATCCTTAGTATGATTAGCGAAAAGCGAACCAAAAGACTGCCAATTAGCCCCTCTTAATTTATATCTAAAGTTGTAATAATTATTTGGATGCCCTCGTGTAAATCCAGGTAAAAACTGGTACACTATCAGGCGATGATCACTACAAGACGCATCTGGTATAACACGCCATTTATCAATATGGACGTCTCCACTGGAAAGTGTGACGTCAATTGAAGATTCGCCCATAGGGCTGGAATATGTCGGTGGTGCGTCAGGTGTATTATGTATTGCTAGATTTAATTCTGCAATGAAATCTTCGACGGCACAGCGTCGCTCTGAATCGGTGATTATCCATAATAAATTATCCTATTAGAAAAATGATTGTATAATTCGCTTTCTTAACATTCCAGGAGGGCCCCAAATTCTTCTGCGCCCAGGGGCCCCAGCATAATCTAAGACGGCCCTGGTTACACCCCTACTGTAGATTGGAAATGCACCTGCACATAGCCATAGACTATGCAGACTTCCAAATAATCTGAGTTCAGTCGACAGTCAATCTTAGTACTGAAAACACGTGTTAAATAATATTATTTACGGACGAATAGTGACGTAAAGTTTATTATTTGTGAAAATTAACTTAGACGGGTGAGTGTTTAAATAAATGTATGCATATTTAATTTATTACACTTGATTGTACACCGCGAATTATAAATATAAATGAATAAAAAATGTGATTCAAATCTAATTACATTAAAAATAGAGTGTCGCAAATTGTTGGCGATTTCTTCCAGACATCCGTTAGATGGACTGGAAATAAAAAGTAAACAATATTAATAAAAAGATGTGATATAAATTGAGTAACTTTAAAACGGTAAAAATAATACAGTTTTTCTTTGTTATCACATAAAAGTATCAGTAATTAGTACATGAGGGAAGGTCCTTTACATTATCCGCAGTATCCCTATTATCAAAAATTGCCCGTTTTCTTGTATTTGCACGATTAAAAACGCAATTTTTAAAATGTAAGTAAGCCTTTAAATAATTACCTATTAGATTTTTGTTACATTATTTATATAAAAAAAATCATTTAATATTAATTAGAGTTCTAACTATAGTATATTTGATTCATAGAGCCATATGTAATGTATCAAATACAATCACTTATTCAAAAGTCACACGAGCGTTCAAATGTTCTTAATAGTACCGAGTTCGCAATTACACCAAATATTACTTTCATTTAAACTGTGTTTGTTTTGAGGACGCCGTGTTTCGAATCTTGGCGGGAAGTGTTTGCGGCGCTTTGAAATATTTTAGAGGACATTTTTCGCAACTGATGTTTGTGATGTCTTTTTTGTAACAGCTAAGAAACAGTATCGCATTGCAAAATGACAGGACACTTCGAAAAAATGGGGAAAATTATTATAAATATACAATATAGCCAATAGCCTGATCTTTGTCTTGATATACACCGAAACCAACAGTCACATACATAGTTCTGACCTCACACTGGCCTTATGTCGTGGGTGTCAGAAACTACAATAAACTTTTCGGTCTCACAAACACCCAGATACGAAACAAATATTTGTGGATCACAAAAACATTATATATATGGATCACAAATATGACAGCCCAGTTGGCAGATGGCTAGATACCAGCTTGCGAAACGAGTAGCCGCGGGTTCGATCCCCGCACCGAGACAAATATTTGTGTGATCTACAAATATTTGTTTCGGTTCAGGGTGTTTGTGAGACCAAAAAGTCTCTCGTAGTTTCTGATACCCACATCATAGGACTTTTGGCCTAGTGTGGGGTCATAACTGTGTACATATGTGACTGTTGGGTGTATTTATTTATTTGTCTCGGAGCGGGGATCGAACTCGCGGGCTCTCGTTTCGCAAGCGGGTGTCTAACCAACTGCGCCACTTTATTGCGTGGTCACTTCTTAGTTTTAAGAATTGTCTCATTCAACGAGATGTAAGAAGAAACTTAGTAAATCCTACAGAACGTGTCAATTCGTAACGATTCATCATCATCATCAGCCCAAATACGTCCCACTGCTGGGCACGGGCCTCCTCTACAACTGAGAGGGTTTACGCCTTAGTCCACCACGCTGGCCTAGTGCGTTTTGGCGAAATACGCACCTAAGAAATTCCTAAGAACTTTTAGGTGTGCAGGTTTTATCACGATGTTTTCCTTCACCGTTAAAGCAAGTGATAATTCATTGTGAATACACACATAACTTCGAAAAGTCAGAGGTGTGTGCTTGGGGTTTGAACCTCGTATCGATTACACAAGGCAAAAATGTTTTCGGATTCGAATTTGCGAACAGCACCAATTAATCTAAAAAAAGGTCCAATTAACTACCAACAATAATAACTTTAACTTTTTATCTTTGATACAAGCCCGTTGTTTTGTTCTCTACGTATTGTTACGCTGTAGAATGTTCGTGTGATTCTCCACAGACTAATGCATGGTAAATCAATTTCTGACTTAAGATTACAAACAACGTTTCTAGTAAAATTTAAAAGAATAATGAATTAAAGAATTTTAATAAACAATTGTTATTAAAATTACATGTTGTGTTATTTTTATAATAATTTAACAGCCACCGTGACGCAGTTGGTTGGATTGTAAAGTGTAGGTCACGGGTTCAATCCCCGAGCCATATGTTTTTGTGAGTCATAAATATTTGAATCGGGTCTTGTTGTTAAGACTCCAAACTCTCGTAGTTTTACTCAAGACTATAATATCGAAGCAGAACTATGAATGGGCAGCATGTTTTTTTTTATAAGGGCCTGGCATGTTACACATCTATCATCATCATCAGACCGTTTTACGTCCAACTGCTGGACACGGGCCTCCTCTGCAACTGAGAAAGTTTAGGCCTTAGTTTGCCATGCTGGCCTAGTGCGGGTTGGCAGACTACGCGCCTTGGAAACTCCTAAGAACTTTGTTGTTACACAAATACAATGATACAGTCGAAATACTTTAAGGTTAACTTTTTTCATGAAAAATATTACTCCATTATAAAAATATACCACAAATAATTAATAACACACATTTTTTTTTTCTTCTGGACTCTAACCCGCAACTACAGATATCCAATCCCGATCTTCACTGCGCAATTGCCCACTAACTAAGATACATTATTAGCAAATCCAAGGGGATTTTTTGCGGCCACATCCGAACCCGCATCACTGCAGTACGAAGGCCGCTCACCCGCACTGATGCAATTAAACAGTCAATTAATGAGACACAAAAAGGCCAAACTTGTGAAAAAGTGCTAAGACGGAATCAGGTCAGTCTGAGCCTGGTGTCAATGTCGACTAGCGCCGACGCGTTTTAATTATTCATAACTAGCTTTTGCCCGCGACTCCGTCCGTGTAGGCTACAGGGTTGGGTTCAGAAAGAAAATAAGTTGTAGTCTATTTTACTATTATATTATTATTATTTTTACAAACTTTGAATGTCATATTTATTTATATCTAATCAACATCCTAAAAAATAAGTTTCAAGCTTCTGGCTTTAAAAATGACAATACTTCGATACAACCTTTGATCCCCCCCTTTCAACCCCTTAAAACCCTTTTTCCGGAATAAAAAGAAGCCTATGTCCTTCCTCAGGCTCTAAACTATCTGTGTACCAAATTTAATTTAAATCGGTTCAGTAGTTTTAGCAGGAAAGCGAGACAGACAGACAGAGTTATTTTCGCATTTATAATATTAGTATGGATAGTATGGATTTTGTTAAGAGCCTGGACTAGATATCAGTTCTTCAAATTACCATTCTTTAGCTACCATGTATAAATAGAGGACATAGGTTCCTTTCTACGATCCGGTAATACATTTGTGGGATGTTCCGTTGGGAATCTCAGTAGGTGCGTAAACTCCTTACGGAAAATTTATATAATGAAACGTAGTCATAAAATATCCGATTAGATTTCACTGAATCTTAGAAGCACTTTACTTATAAAAAGTGTTTCAGAGAGATATAAGTTTGAAAACTTTATTTAAGCCAGCAAAGCCGATAGCTAGTAAATATCATTATATCCACCTTGACCCCAATATATAGATCAAAACGTATAGAAACAGAACGACTATTTTTGTTGATGTATTTACAATGTATCGTTATTTGGCCGCGCCTTAATACCTACAACCTACAAGCTGTCCGCGATGTCTATTTCTGTCTCTTTTCAGACTTAATTTCTTAAAATAAATTACTGGCTTTTAAATACATTTCCCATTTCCGGCTTGTGATAGGTATTCATTATTCGTGAGCGCCGAAATCTACGCGCACTTTTTTTTTATTTTTTATTTTTTTATTCTGGCACGGCAAAGTGACTCCACTGTACCTGATGGTAAGCACAGTGGAGTCCAAAAAAAAAATACCGACCAGCGAGAAACGATATGGATATGTAAATAAAAAGCACTTACTACGCTATTTTCTTCTCTTACATCTCCTAATGCACCTTTATATATAGTCCCCTACTTTAAATTTTTACACTCCATTGCATCCATGCCAGAAATCTTCGGTCATCAAATAATCTTCTCCTTCTTTGCCAATCCCACACCTCAGACTTTCTTCATTCCTCCTTTCCAGTGCAGTCTATACTTCTTTGGAATGCGCTTCCCTTAGAAGTCAGGACGTGTACAAGTCGTTACTCGTTCAAATTGACAGTTCAAAAGTTGCTGTCAACCAGAATAGAAGATTCTTCACATTCATTTTTGACAGCCCCGTGGCGCAGATGGCTAGACACCAGCTTGCGAAACGAGAGGCCGCGGGTTCGATCCCCGCACCGAGACAAATGTTTGTGTGATCCACAAGTATTTGTTTCGGGTCTGGGTGTTTGAGAGACCGAAAAGTCTCTCGTAGTCCTTGATACCCACGGCACAGGACTTGTATCCTAGTGTGGGGTCAGAACTATGTATGTGACTGTTGGGTGTATTTATTTATTTATGTATTAGTATTATATAAGTAATAAGTATGTATCTATGGGCTGATGATGATAATGATGATGATTATGTTGATAATATTGAGGAACTAGAAGCTGCGGGTTACATTCTCGCACTGGCATATATTGACAATGTCCGTAGTTTTTTATACCTCGACGACATTTATATTTTAGCGTAAGTTCAGTTTATCACTCAGGCGGCGGAGGATATTTACATCCTACTTGTTGATCACTACATAAAGTTTTAAGCCCAGCAGAATACAACTCAAATGTGTCTCATATAATCAAGAGTGGAACCGCTTCTTGAACCAGCAGGCATTGCATCGGCAACGTCTCGCCACGAATTTTTAACTTTTTTAAATATTGCGAACTATTCGGCCTAGCATCGAATATCAAACATTCCGTAAAATAATATTACTCACAAAGATATAGATTAACCAAAAAAAATAATTTTTTTTTTTTTTTTTTTTTTTTTTTTATTCTGGCACGGCAAAGTGACCCCATTGCACCTGATGGTAAGCGCAATGGAGTCCAGAAAAAGTGCCGACCAGCGAGAGATGATGGTCTCCCGTTGGTCGACACAATCATGCCGGCCGAATACCTCTTCACCATATTGTGAAGAAGTTTGGGGGACTATCAATCATGGCGATCAAAGGACCGACCGCGACAAACCGGCCAAAAAATGCCGGCACGGTCATCCTTTCACCATGATTGAAGCCCCCCCGAAAACCGGATATACACTGGCTGATCCCGGAACGCGGCACACTTGCATGTGCCACTATGGCGGGTTTTACGCCCTGTGTACGGTGGTCGCCATCCGGGCGGATACGAATATCCTACCACCAGCATAAATACTTAAACTCTACCAGTGGTAAGCAACACTGTCGACTGATTAAAAATTATAAAAGCCGGTGCTGTCCTTGCATATCCCTAAAAAAACACAAGTGACGTATTACAATGGCCGTGAAACCCGCCCTTGAGGTACTGCACGCGTTGCTCGTGGATTGTATAAACTGTGTCCACATCGTAAAATTGACTCATTATGCCGGCCCTGTTTGATATCGCTTTGTTTACTTTTGATTTCTTAGATATGGATACAATGGATACAACCAAAAAAAAAATCCTCACTCAGGAATCGACCTAGGAACTCTCGGTGGAAAGCCGCCGCGGAAAATGAGCCTGTTCCAATATCTTTGAATATATGTAAATAATAATTTTCAAATAACTAATCATTTAAGTTTAAAAATAGCACCAAAGTCACCAAAATATCTTTATTCAAATAGACTTTTACAAGTTCTTTTGAATCGTCAATTTTACACTTCTTATTTTTTTTTAAACTATTGCCGCTTCGAAACGTGTTATCGCTGTGGAGAAGAAACGGCAAGAAACTCCCTCAGCAACACGACATGTCATTTTATTTCTTTAAAACTTTTTTTTCATTACATTATTAAAATTTTACATTATAAATGTCATAATGATACAAACTGTAGCAACAAAATAAAACTCCGATCAATTTACTTGCTCCCAGGGCTTATTATCTTCAATAAAATCTGAAACTTTATAGTATGCTTTTTGGTAAAGCTTATATTTAATTGATTTCTTAAACATTGTCAAGGGAAGCTCCCTAATAGCCTTCGGAAGTTTGTTATAGAAGCGTATACATTGCCCCATAAAAGAGTTATTAACTTTCCGGAGACGAGTTACGTGTTGAACATCGTATTCCACTCCTATTTTATTTCATACTAGTGGACACAACTTTGCCGACCTTCTTGCAATATATCACAGGCACCTACGTGCATAACGGAAACCAATATCTAAACATCACCGGATGCCAATATACAAACGAATCGTCTAACATGTTAGTTGTAAAATTTAATCATTTAAAAGACTTATATTTTAACTCCAAAAAAATAGGACAAAACATACAACGCCATCTATGAGAAGTTGACGCAGTTACGAAAAAAATTAAATCAAAAGCTCCATTTTGGTGTATCATCCAGAAAGTTACATTGTTATTTCAAGTATTCACTTAATTATGTATTATTAGCAATATTTAATGCAGTAATCTCTAAATAATTTCACCAAGACTTCCAGAGCCCGGATAGCTCAGTCGGTAGAGCATTGGACTTTTAATCCAAGGGTCCAGGGTTCAAGTCCCTGTTCGGGCGGCGAATATTTTGGTTCTCCTGTAAAGATTAAAATTTAATTATCCTTTTTTTCTTCTTTTTTTAGTTGTTGGATTAAATTTTAAGAAAATATCTAGAAATAATAATAGTTATGTCGTACATTACACAACTATTTTTGTGTTATAATAAACAGTAATTTTAACCTGTTAAAGAGGAAATCGCTTCGATGATCAATTATTCTCTATTCTTTTATTTATTATATTTTTACTAGCTAAAAATATCTAGACCTTCTTATCTACGTGCTGCTATATTGTAATGACAAAAATTGGGGATAATAAAAACATAGAAATGTATACTTCAAACACAACTTACATTTTTTATGCCTTTATTTCTTTTGTTTGCATTTTGATGGTTGATTAAAATCTTTATTTAATAATAAATGAATAGTGAGAACATTATTTGTTTTTTCATAAAGACTTATAGCGCAGTAATTGAGGCAATAGGTTTTTTTTTCTATTCGTAAACACTTTGCAAAGATTTTGACACGTGACGCATCGTAGTTGTGTATCTAAGGCACTTTATATATTCAGCCCATGCCTGTGGACTCAAAGTGTGACTCAACGTAGGCGCGTGCAATCGAGAGGTCCCATGTTCGGTTCCCAGGTCAGGACTTCCATTGGCGTAAACTCAGTTGTAAGCTACACAAATGGACCAAATAAACCATCGTTTAAACCAGCCATCGTTGTGGGAACACCTCTGCTCCCCACTTCAAGGGTACAGCGTGAGAAAATATTTTAACTAAATGATCATTAAATTAACTCATGAATGTAACTTACCTACCTAATGTATTAATATTAAAATTCAAAAATATATTACAATGAATACGGTACTGTTTAATTCACTACCTGAATATAATTCTCTCTCAGATTTTATCAAGATTTGTCACGAATTAAGAATAATAATAACATACTGAGTAATGTCGTCTCTTTTAAATAATATTAATTATATTTTGTTTCTAGACCCGCTGGTTGTAGAAAAGGTTGCCCAGAAAGCTACCACCTCATACGAGTAGAAGGTGAAAAAACCCGTCATAGTGAATCTCTTATATCATGTCCCGGGATTCCTAGATTGGTACAGAAAAAAATCACACCGATTTAGCGATGACGTAATTAATTTGGTTCCCAAATCAAACAACTGTTTTTCTTTAGTTTTTTTCCAAAAATATGATTTACATAATATTTTGTAGTAATATGTTTAAGTAGTACATAATGTACAGTCAGTATAATATGTACAGTCTATAGTGCAATCTAAATATTAAAATTACGACAATTTTAATAATATTCCAACGAGAATAACTATTCCTAATCAGTGATTTATTTTCCTGTAGATACTATGATTTTACGATGTAAAAAGTTTTTATTAATTTATGCTTCATATAACATTCCATAAAGCATATATCCTGTTGCATCCTCTTTACCGTCTCCTAGAAATAAAATTATGTTTATTTTATAAATACATACGACTTGGCTATAGAATAAGTTAGCAGGCTAATTTAAATAAAATGCGGAACGAATTTACAATGTGTGCAAAATGCATAAAGTATTTTACCCTACGTAAGAAGTGCAGAATAATAATATCTGCGACACCGAGCCCCCTCAGTGCAGTATTTGTTCGTATGTGACCTCGTGCGATTTCTCTTCACAACACAAACTCACACCTGCGTCTTAACAAACAACCCCTAATTTCAGAGGCTGCCTATGACCTCCCGGCCGTTGGATTTGCGCCTTTTCGCCACCTGCCGCTACTCGACGCGGCTCATTCGCTCCGGCACGCTCCGCCGAGCGGGTTGGCTGTATAGTAAATACTCCGCCGCTATATAAAATATTTACGATAAAGAAGTAGCATTTAAAAATAAAACAAAAAAGTCGCCAGTGACATTTTTTTAAACAGTATTACTTTAATTCTAAACGATCCATTCGTATGTGATACAATGGGCCTTAAACCAGTGTTGTGATACAAATGTGGCGTTCAAAATAAAATGTCTCGGGCGTCGGTATTCAAAACAGTGTTTTAATTTCGCGCCTACCCCCTCATCATGACTAAATACAAACTGAACAACACGGTGCGCTCGTCGTCCGAGGTGACGCTGACGGCATACTTGCCGGGCAGCGTGGAAGGCACCAAGAAAGACGATAAAGTGTACGAAGTGCCTGCGTTGGACACTAATCAGAACGATAACATTATAACCGAGTCGAATCGCAATATCGATGCGGCGAAACAGTGTCATGTGTGCCCACACTCGTGCGAGTTTCTGAAGAATTCTGACAAGATCGCGGCGTCGCTCGTGAAGGCCGAGTGCGACAAGTTCGGTCTGAACGAGCTGAAGGTGGAAGGTCTGGAGAAGAACGTGTGCCTGTGCGAGCGGTACAACGGGGGCTGCAAGCTGTGCCCGCGCCCCAGCCTCACGCCCACGCTGACCCTCAACTTGGATGGGAAGGAGTCCTGCTTGGCGTGCCACAAAGCTACGTGCGCTTCTATCTATTCCAGTAAGTGATTTTTTTATTCATACAGCCACCTGTACAGTTCTATTGCCACATTACAATAAATGTATTATCTCGTGTATATCAGTAGCTACGAGAGATCTCAGTCCCACAAATATGTAGCTAATTGCGAAACAAACATTCGCGTACTACACAAAATTTGTCCCGGTACAAAATTAAAACCCGACACTTTTTGTTTTCAATGAAGTTTCCAACTATCTTCATACCTATGCGTTATGTTTCATGGGTTTTCCGCTATTAAACAAAATATTTGTAAGACAGGATCCAAAGTGGATACCCAAAAGTTGTGTTTAGTTCATAAAGAACTCTGATGTATCAGATTTTGACGAAAAGTAAGACTGTGATTCTATTTATTTAAGCAATGGCTTTTTATAGACTCGGTTGGAACCATTTGAAATTTCTCTTATTTTAAAAATTCTTAATTTCATTTGTGTTATCATTATTGTGTGCACTAATTTTTTTCTAAATAAATAACAAATGAAAATCAAAAGTGTGCCTATTTTCGTAAAATTCCGTATATTACAATATTCCATAACATACGAGTATTCAAAGTTAGAAACACCTGTATAAAGTTTGCATAATGACGTGTTACAACATAACATTACTCATTTCTATTACATTGAAAAAATGATTTAAAACCGTTGTTATGTAAATAGTGGCAGATACATACAATTTGTACCAAGATAAAGGTGCTGTATTACCTTTATAGGACTATTTTTCTATTTTTAAGGTCACAATGAATGATGTTGTTGGTTAGATAAATGTCTCATCTATACTACAAGAGAATGTTATTGCATATTATGCATTTTTGACGATACACTTTAAATAATGATTTCAATAATAACTTTACTTATTAAAGTATAACCAACAGTCATAGGACTTAACAGATTCCGTAGCATAGTTTTATGTTGGTTGATTTTCGGGGCAAAAGCGATTTGGGTTAGGAAATACTCAGTTATCGCAGTTTAAAAATTCATCATCATCATCAGCCCATATACGTCCCACTGCTGGGCACGGGCCTCCTCTACAACTGAGAGGGTTTAGGCCTTAGTCCACCACGCTGGCCTAGTGCGGGTTGGCGGACTACACACCCAATAAATTCCTAAGAACTTTTAGGGTGTGCAGGTTTTATCACGATGTTTTCCTTCACCGTTAAAGTACGTGATAATTCAATGTGAAAACACACATAACTTAGAAAAGTCAGAGATGTGTGCCTGGGGTTTGAACCCGCGACCGTCGAGATTCTCGACCGCGTGCCTAAACCGCGACGCCATCACTGCTTTTAAGGGCCTGCCATCGCCACTATTAAGGGGGACAAATTGGAAAAATGTCATTACAAAAAACCCACCCCCGCCTATTCCTTCGGCGATAAAAGCCTGAGTATGTATACATATATATTATGTACATCCGCACTACTCTGTTTACTGTTGTGGAGTGAGGCGCAGTTACTACGGGTTTGAAACGAGCTTGCTTTCCCGCGGATATGAACGCCCTACCATCAGCAGGTTTCTGATACACGTGTCTCTCTAAGCAGGGGACATGTGATTTGAGAGTACATGTTTTTGCTTAATGACAATTTTTCTTTTATTAACAGCTCTCTATATAACTGGTTGTCAAATAAATAAATCTTAGTTAGAACAATTGAACTTTATTTGTTCAAATATGTACAGGTATAAAGATGAAAACCTTTAATCACTGATTGGATTTGTGAGCACAGAACACTGTTTTAATCTGATACAATCTGGTTTAGATGCATCCCCCGGATAATGCTGTTTGAAGGACAAATGTATCCGCTTCGACATTTTAGTGTTTCATGCTATGGAAATTGAATAAACAGACTTATAGTGAATTATTGGTATAGGTACTTATTGCATTTTAGTTTTCCGGTCAAAACAATAGCTACGATAATCCAGAGTATAGTTCCTTTTGTATCGGTCGGCATAATTCTGTCGATTGACAGAGATAATAGTAGACGTTTCTCGCAAGTCGATATTTTGACTGCAGCTGCATACCGTAAGATGATAGTTACGTCTTTTTCACTTGTCTGTATAAAACATGTTTATTTTCTTAATGGTGTTGAGACTTGAGACATTAGCTTTCCAGATTAAGTAGCGATTTTAGAGGCGTGGTTTTTGTAGCGCTCACTATATGGGAAAGATCAATAGGTGGGGCGAGGTTCGTAGAAGAATATGAAAAATATCCACAGCAAATTGAATGTGTCCAAGCCGATAGCGGCTACAGCGTCCGTTTACTGTTACTGATGAGCCCTCACATGGCTGATGTACCCATTTGATGTGAATGTCCTAGAACAGTAAAAATCATCTCACAAAGTCAATTAAAAACCCACGCAAAACCTTCTTTAACACAGTATTTATAACCCCGTAGTTCAACGTTCGCAATCCAAAACAGTTTGTTGACGTATCGAATTAAATTCGACTACCGATATACATATTAACTGTACAACAGAGGCCGTTACAACTGTTTAAAGTTGATCACCTTTAATGTATGTTTGTGCTGTCCTTATTTCGATAAAGGAATTGCCAATTAGGTTATCCAATTTACTTTCAAGTTGTATTTGTTGATATTAATGCTATGGCTTAATGGACACTAATTTATGTGTCTCCAAATAAGTAAAACTTCTTAAAATATAAGTTGATAGCCTGTGTTTATATTTAATTTGCTTGTTTCTTAGTCATCATCATCAGCCCATATACGTCCCACTGCTGAGCACGGGCCTCCTCTACAACTGAGAGGGTTTAGACTTTAGTTCACCACCCTGGCCTAGTGCGGGTTGGCGGACTACACACCTAAAAAAATCCTAAGAACTCTTAGGTGTGCAGGTTTCATCACGATCCCAAACCTCAAGGCCATCACGACTTCTTGGTATTGACTGTATAATCTCCGACTTCTATCACATCTTTTTATGACAAGTTTTCGATGCATACAATAAATACGTAAATATTCTCCAAAGAGTAATCACGTTATGAGAAGAGTTTATATAGGTAAAAAAAAATAAGTATGAAAGTAAAAGGATGGACAAGCAGAGAAAGGCCAAAGAAGAGATGGATGGAGTGCGTGAGGGAAGATATGAAAGAAAAAGGGGTGAATAAAGACATGATAATGACGTTTGGAAGGATAGAACATACTGCGCCGACCCCAAATAGAACTGGGAACAGGCCAAGAGGATGATGATGATTCTCCAAAGAGTTCTCAAAGGTGCATTTCTATTCCCATGTTACACTAGCTAGATTTTAGAAAATCTCATGTAGTATATGTGTATATCTGTCCGGCTGACTTGTTGCCATTTACCGGACGGACCTTATTCATATAATGCCAACCCGCACTAGGCTAGCGTGGTGGACTAAGGCCTAAACCCTCTCAGCTGTAGAGGAGGCCCATGCGCAACAGTGGGACGTATATAGGCTGATGATGAAATGATTCATATAATAATACAAGTACATCAGAAATACAAATTGATTTTGATGGTAGAACTTGAAACCTCTGACTAAGAACTAAATGTCGTCTCTTCCATGTTTAATCGCATCTTTCATTTTATTTCGTGTATTTAAAAAGACTACAGGAATTGAAATCGTCAAAGTTGTGTTGACAGATCCATTATGATTTATTTTCGTCGTAATTCTACACGTTTTCATTTTTGGAATTATTATAGTTTACAATTTGACTGCCTCGTGGTCTCGTGGCAAAAGTATGTGTCGTGCGATCTAGACGTCCTGGGTTCGATTCCCGGGTCGAGCAAAGTGTTATTGGATTTTTCCAGCAGGAATGAATAGCAGCCCGGAGTCAGGAATTGTGCCCGAAAAACGGCTATAGGCCCGCCCTCTATTACGTGGGACTGATACATACGATACCTAGCGAAATGTGGGTGCAGAAATGCACCTCTGCCTACTCCTTCGGGGAATACAGGCGTGAGGTTATGTATGTATAGTGTACAACTATTAGAAATGTTTTTATTACACCAATCTCATGCTTATTATTAAACTTATTTGACGAATTCAATGATTACAAAAGCAAACATTCGCCTGCTTTATCGGCGTTGTGAAAGTCTCTATGTGGCAACTCTCGATCGTGGTTCAGCACGTGCGGAGAGACTTGTAAGTCGCTACATGCAATTCATATCTGTATTCTATCAATATCAGCCTATTTATGTCCCACTGCTGGACACTGGCCTGCTCCATAACTAAGACTTAGAGCACCTCCTTAGTAGCGGTGGTCGATTATGAGATATACTAATGAAATCATTCGATTATGAAGATGTCTCGAGATATCTCGATTATAACAACTAGTAATTACTAATTAGTAATTGGGACGTATTTGGGCTGATGATGATGATGATGATGATGAACTACTAATTTAGTTAGTAGTAGCCGTGGGCGATTAGGAGATATACAATGAAATCATTCGATTATGAAGTACTAATTTCATAATCGATTATCAACATTAGTACTCGTATTAGTAGGATCATTCGATTATCAAAATCTTTCATAATCGCCCACCACTACACCTTAGTCCCAAGTAAAGAAAAAAATATAATGAAAAAAAATACATTTAAATAAACCTAAAATGCAAATGTTCAATGTTAATTATTAAAATAATAATAATAAGAAGTTTTGCTAATTATATAAATTATAATTAAAATCGACTTCTCGTAAGTGCTATTTAATTACCTACTTAAATGAAACGATCATTTGATTTTACCACTGGCCAAAGGCCACATACGAAATTATGAAGATCTTTTAGGTGTGTATATCATATCGATGTTTTTCTTTCGTAAACTGCGTGATAATTCATTGTAAACACACATAACGTCTACAATTTCCGCAATTACCTGCGATTGAATAATTGCTGTCCATCACTGGTGATTAGACTATGGGTGATACCTGTGACCTAGCAAACAATGTGAGGTCACTCGTGGGCTACCTGGTACATACTATTACTGTAAACAAGAATACTTCCGTAATGTGAGGTATGATCTTGTTTACTTTAACAGGACTTTGGAAATTGTTGTCTCGATTGATAGGGGTCATTGAAGTCGTAAATAAACTGTCTCATTAAGAAGTAGTGATGGATTCGAGGTTTAGGCGCGCGGTTGAGAATCTCGACGGTCGCGGGTTCAAACCCCAGGCACACACCTATGACTTTTCGAAGTTATGTGTGTATTCAAAATGAATTATCACTTACTTTAACGGTGAAGGAAAACATCGTGATGAAACCTGCACACCTAAAAGTTGTTAGGAATTTCTTAGGTGTGTAGTCCGCCAACCCGCACTAGGCCAGCGTGGTGGACTAAACCGTCTCAATGGTACAGGAGCCCCGTGCCCAGCTGAGAGACGGATATGAGCAGATGATGATGATATGATGATTCGTAATAAAATCATGGCCGGCAAAGTGGTTTTGGATTTGATGAGACCAGTAGTAAATACTCAGTGGATTGAAGTTTAGAAATGTGAGAAAAACAGTAATTTTCTCGTCTCTCATTTATTTATTTACTCTTCATACATAATATATAGGTATATATGGACTTAATGCCTGAGGCGTTTGCTAACAGTCGTACCTTAGGTGGTGCAGAGATGAACAGTGTAGTCTGTAAATGAACTTGTCATATGTGATGTTAACTATAATGCACAAATACATAAACTATAAATATCTACTGACTGCCTCGTGGTCTCGCGGTACTAGTATGTGCCGTGCGATCTAGAGGTCCTGGGTTCGATTCCCGGGTCGGGCAAAGTGTTATTGGGTTTTTCCATTAGGAAACTCTCAGTAGCAGCACGGAGTCTGGAAACGTGCCCGAGAAACGGCAATAGGCTCGCCCCCTATTACGTGGGACTGATACATACGTGGCGAAATGTGGGTGCAGTAATGCACCTCTGCCTACCCTTTCGGGGAATACAGGCGTGAGATTATGTATGTATGTATGCATGTAAATATCTAAAATTGATTACTTTTTAGGCATGTAAACGTAACTGTATGAATGTAACATGCAGCATAATTTGGTTGTCCAATACTAAAGACAGAATCAATGTTTACATTTATTATTATTTTCTGTCCTGGATGATCAGACTGCACCTGACGATGATGACTGTCTGTTAAAATATAGTCAATTACTACACTAACAATTCTGTGTCACAACACCAACTTGACGCAATTATTCAGCTGCGTCTTACTTTTAATATACATATTTACATTCTTTAGTGAGGTGGAGTTTGATTGATCAGCGCCAGCTAAGAATAATGCACTGGAATCGTAGGCGGTGTTTATAAACATCGGTAGAAGTTATATCACTTTTTGCATACCGTTACAGTTGGGTCAAATGACGAGAAATGTCGCATTGTTCAGTAATTGTTACATTTTTTCTTGGTCACAGTTCATTTGCTTGGTCGATTTTTTTTTCGTGAAGAAATTCTCAAATTTAGCTCGGAGTTTAATATTTATTATTATATTATTATTTATACGGGTTAATATGGTATTATTCGGGTGTAGCAATACACTTCTCCCTTGTGCCTTCGTATTTGTGAAAATTGCTTGTGTCCTTCCTTCATCATCATCATCAGCAGCCTTTCTTACGTCCACTGCTGGACATAGGCCTCTCCTATGGCACGCCAATGGGCTCGATCTTCGGCCCTCCTCATCCAACCGCTGCCAGCCACCCTGCGAATATCGTCACCCCACCTAGCCAGAGGGGATACGAGTTCTGGAGTGGAGACCGCGATTCGGCAAACGCCCTCTGGCTAGGTGGGGTCCTTCCTTAAGATCCCATTTATATCCAAAGTCAAAATCGTCCAAAATAATCTAATGGTTAAGGCGTAATAGTGCAACAAAATATATATGCTTTCACAATGCAGTGAGATAATCACGTTTTGAGTTTCCATTCATTATACCCTTTCGAAAATTGATTGACGTTAGAAAAAAAAACACTGAATAGACCAACATACTCTATTTAAATCAAAACAACACGAACTAATGAAGTGGATCCCACAAGACGGACCAAGTATGGCGGATGAAACAACATCCGGTTGCTATTTGTGAGCTTGTCTGCCTGTTTGCCTTTCTACTCTATATACGGATGGACATCATGTTGTATTTACTTATTAATCGCTTTACATATTTGTAACAGACAATTAACTTTGTAATTAATTTAGTTCATCTTAATAGCTTAATAAAAGATTGCGTGTAGTGGCTAGATGTAAGTAGGTAAAATACGGACTGCAGTGATAATGTATGTTTATGAATTAAGGGACCTTGCTTATAATTGGTTATCTTGCTTCCGATAACTTCAGATAATTCTACAAAAAACAAAAAACATTATAAATTCAAACGCAATCAATATAAAACAAGACAAAAAATATTGATAAACTATTAATTTATCACACACATAAATTGTAGTATACACATAAATTTCATTAAACAGACAATGAAAGAAAACAGTAATAATTTAGTAAGTTCAATAATTAACTTATTAAAGTTTAAAAAGACCCTAAATTCCAATGGATATCTGACAACACTCCTAGTATTATTTGCAATTAAATTCATGACGTTTTTAGGAGTTTTAATCTATAACATCATCATCAGCCCATATACGTCCCACTGCTGGGCACGGGCCTCCTCTACAACTGAGAGGGTTTAGGCCTTAGTCTACCACGCTGGCCTAGTGCGGGTTGGCGGACAATAATTAATCTATAACAGGTGCAGTGAAATAATATCGCAGTTTAAAAAGTATCTTTTTTACAAAATTCTCAATTTCCTGAGATCGCTTAGTAAGAGGTTAATTAATTTTTTCCTCCCATCTAATCGAGCGGTCAAGGCAGCCATCCAACTGACGCTTCCTTCTACACCTTCGCTGTTTTTGCACTTTGTTTTTACATTGCACCAATGTTTCTTTACGTAAGTGTGGCCAACGTTCGTGCCAATATCACAAACATTTCAATTGCGCCAATATTTTCTTATCAAGTGCATTAGTGCTGCAACCGACTGTGTTTCAAATATGTTGAATGTTTGTGACAATCCTTTGACTGATAAATAATCTGCGTTGAATTTACTTTAAATCACATACATGCATACATACATAAACTCACGCCTGTATTCCCCGAAGGGGTAGGCAGAGGTGCATCTCTGCACCCACATTTCGCCGGTATGTATCAGTCCCACGTAATAGGGGGCGAGCCTATTGCCGTTTTTCGGGCACATTTCCAGACTCCGTGCTGCTACTGAGAATTTCCTAATAGAAAAACCCAATAACACTGTGCCCGACCCGGGAATCGAACCCAGGACCTCTAGATCGCACGGCACATACTTGTATCGCGAGACCACGAGGCAGTCCTTTAAATCATTGGAAAGCTAAATTACTACATTCGTCAATGCTTTGTGTAATTGAGAGGTTCAATCCCTCGTTGCAGCAAGTATATCTACTAATAAGTTTTGGGTACCGAAGATTGTGCAAGGAAAAAATCTATTTGTAGCATATCTGATGCTTGCGTTGAAATAGGTATTTTCTACAGCTAGGAAATTTTGGCAATTAATCCAATAAATAATGTAACTTGTATCGCTATACCAAAATTCATAGCAATAAGTAAAGTACCTGCTTTAGACGTCAAAACGTAACAAACAAATCGCTTATTTGTTTAATAGATATGTTTAAGTATAAATATAATACAATACATATATAATACAGATACAGAATATAATGCAGAACGTAAGAAACAATTACTATTGGGGTTACGTAATGAACTATCGGTTAGTGTGTGACAGAGTCTTGCTTTATGACTTTTGAAATATTTTCCTTCCTCTTTCCGATTCATATTGATTTTACCTCCATGAACTAATATTTCAGTACCTAAAGACAATATTATCATGGTAATATATTTAAGTGATTGTACACCCATCTGACCTAAAGGAAGACTTCTAGAAACAATTGAATAAAGAGCACGTCGTTTTGCTTGATCCTTTGGGGAGCGTGGATTGTCGCGGTCAATGGAGATCACTTAGCATCTCGTCACACAATTGCTGTGATCCTCATACGCAAATCAAATCACTACATTTTTTTTTCTATTATTGCATTTTTAGAACACAATAGAGACTAATTGTAACAATCAGTTTTCTAATAATCGATTTCACTTGACATAGCATCATTCATCATTATCATCAGCCCATATAAGTCCCACTGCTGGGCACGGGCCTCCTCTACCATTGAGAGGGTTTAGGCCTTAGTCCACCACGCTGGCCTAGTGCGGGTTGGCAGACTACACACCTAATCAAATTTCTAAGAACTTTTAGGTGGTCAGGTTTCATCACGATGTTTTCCTTCACCGTTAAAGTACGTGATAATTCATTGTGAATACACACATAACTTCGAAAAGTCAGAGGTGTGTGCCTGGGGTTTGAACCTGCGACCGTCAAGATTCTCGATCGCGTGCCCAAACCTCGAGGCCATCACGACTCATAGCATCATTATCGGTATTAAAAATTGCGAACAAAAGCTACTTCTAAAACTACTTCTATTGCAAAAAATACGCCAATTCAGCAAACTATCAGCTAAGAATGCTTCTTTTCTGCTTACACACAGCTGTTGTTATATAATGTTTATTATTTTTATTGACGTTACACCAGTGTTTATAACGTTCTCATCTCGTTTGTACTAACAAATTACACAGAGGCTATTTTTATTTACACATTCGTCAGTTACGTTGAAAATATGTGGAAGAATAATATTCGGATGGAATAAAAAATGAGTTAGATCGTCTGCCCGTAGTAAAAGAGTTTTAGAGGTCTTCAGACACCAGTTTCATTAAGCGTACTTCGGAGGCCGCGTGTACTCACCAAAAGAAATATTTTGAACGGCGGCTGTGTATGTGGGCTCTTCACACATCATGAGCAACTAACATAGGGGACATCTGAACTTCGCGACCTTATTAATTTGGTTACTTAAAGCAGAGTACACCGCTAAATGGTCGATTTGCTCGTAAATGTGATAAGTTTCGGTACGAATATCAGTGCATTTGGTAACACAATCTGCCATGTCCCCGGCCTTGTCGGTCACCGTCGGTCGTGCACACCGCATATGTACTGTGCACCCGAGCGTGCAGTGTGCCTTGATGCCTCACCTTATATTACCAAACATATTATCCAATGAAACCGACAAACCATGAACACGCGAAGAACTTAAAAGGATGAGGCTATTACGTTATCAAAGTAAGCTAAAGTCAATTGAAGTATAATTCATCATAAAACTAGACAAAACTATGATTTTCCGCTCTATATTTGTCTATAATAATCTACATCAGCCAAAGCTCAAAGTCTATATCGTCAAATACTTTCTTTTTGCACGACAACGGCAACACAACACAACAACCTCTCATTCCAACCCCGTAGGTTGTCTGGAAGAGATCGCAGCTAGCGATAAGACCGCCTATTGTGCCTATACTTATTGTCTTCATTGTTTTTCGATGATGTTGTATATATTATTGTATAGTGTACAAAAAGTATATAAATAAATAGACAATGGCATCTATTAAGTCCCTCCATGAGCTCCGAGTCCGAACCATTTTCTCCCCAATAAAATCAAAATAAAAAATAGGTCTCGCCATCGGCTCCGCTCATCGTTATTTAATTTAATCGTTTATTAATCAATAGTACTTAGGGGCTTTCGTTTGGGAATCACCTTGTGATTCAAAAGAAAGAAGAAAGGTTTATTTCCTGAAGCTCCTGTGAATTGTATCAAGGATCAGTATGTTATTCAAGCAAAGTCCTTATTTATACTGAATATTCGCAGTTGAAGACGGTCCCTTTCCATACGATCCGCCATTCACTCGTATACGGCAGTTATAAAGATCGCAGGACGTCGCTGGGTGCGAGCTGCTTCCAACTAGTTAATCCGGAGGTCTGTCTTCAGAAGTAGATGTCATGTTGCTGATTTATTGATTAAAGGTTGGTTTACCAACCGGAAGTTAGCATCGCTTATGATGAGTGCTAGAAAAGTACTCGACATTACTGTATCATCAATAACTGTATCATCAAATTTCTCAGCGCACGAATTTATGTCCATCTATTAGCTTAATAGATATGCATAAATTCGTTAGATAGACATTTAAGTCCCACTGTTGGGCACAAGCCTCCCTTGCAATTGAAAGGGTTAAGACTTTAGATTGACTGGTCTTGTGCGGGTTAGGAGACTGACACACAAAGCAACACAGTGTATTAGTTTGTAGAAAGTAAACAGTTCCTTGTGGCGATATTTTAAGTTTTAATTAATCATTGCCATTAGCAATTTTCATATCTTGGCTTGTATTGTTGGAATTACGTAAAGACCTTATTTTGAAATATATATGGTGTAGTTTTTTTGGCGTTATTTTTAATATCGAATAAATATTTTTTGAGTTTATCCATTGAATACAAACATACGAGTATGTTCTTTTCAATAGTTAAGACTATTAATAGACTCTTTCAAAGCAGGAAACGTTTGCTATATTAGCTAAATCCTCAATGTTTTCTGCGAAACTTTATTTCTAAGCATTATTTTTTATGTTTAATGTATTTTGATGCATTCACAGATTCAAACTGGCTTTATTATTTCTAGATTGATATTAATATGCCGACTGCGTAGACAAGCAAGAAATAAGACTTGCTTTATAATATATTTCTACCACATTAAATGTTTTAGTATAGAAGACTTAATCAATAACTATACTTAGTATATTATCAGGCGGCAGACGCAAATATTTAGTTTGGATAGGCACTTAGCGTAATGTATTTTTGGTTATTTAAAATATAATTTTCAAGAACAAGCTGAAATTTATGAACAAATATATTTTTATTGTAGTCGGCGGTGCTTCCGTGTTTGCATCAAAGTTCCGGGACATACGAATGACTAAAAGGTTTCAACTCGTTTTTTACTAACTTGGCGAATAATTGAATAATTCTCTGAGCGCGATATCAGGAAGTAGAAATACTTGATATTAACTTTGTGTTCGGACACGTGCCGAATATACATGTATTTATAAACTTTACTCGTATATAGCACTTGCTTCTTTTATTGTTTTCTCGCCGTAGTCTTAGTAATCGCGGTTCCAAACATAGTGTACGGTTGCACACATCTCTCACATTCCAAAGTTATTTTTATATTCAAAATACTGACGCAATTGAACGATGAAAAAAACATCGCTAAGAAATAAGCAAACCTGAGAATTATTTTAGAAGATTTATCAACAGTACCTATACTTATTAAAACTCCCTGCTGGTTAAGGCCTTAGGGCATGAAATCTATCCACGAGGCAGTCTCCACGAAGTTTAGATTTATACATACCTACGTTATTTATGCGACTGCCTCGTGGTCTTGCGGCACAAGTACGTGCCGTGCGATCTAGAGGTCCAGAGTTCGATTCCCGGGTCGGGCAAAGTGTTATTGGGTTTTTCCATTAGGAAATTCGCAGTAGCAGCCAGGAGTCTGGAAATGTGCCCGAAAAACGGCAATAGGCTCGCCCCCTATTACGTGGGACAGATACATACCTGGCGAAATGTGGGTGCAGAAATGCACCTCTGCCTACCCCTTCGGGGAATACAGGCGTGAGGTTATGTATGTATCTTTCCACTATGTACGATTGCAAACTAGTATAGATTTTAAATAATGTTGATAGGCACGAAGTCATCTAATAAATTATAATACTTTTTGCCGTTCCCTTCACATGTCAAGCGCCGTTCATTGACGTGAACCCAATCTCAAACCTCTCAGAATACAATGTGTGTGTGATTTATCGCAGCGGAGGCATCGCGGCAAATGTCAGGCGTGAGGTGACTGGTTTTGTGCTCAGTTTAAGTTGCTTGCTCTGATTCCTTTTTGTAATTTAATTATTGATGTCGTTGGTTTTGTGTCATGAACGTATGATTTGTGAATGAAAGGTTTAATATCTTCTTGATGCAAAAGTTGTCAGGTGTGTCCAGAAAATTCTCAATGTCACATTTGACGGCATTAGGCTCGCCGCAAGATATTTGTACAAGTTGTATTTTATTTATTGCGTACCTTTCAGAGTGGCAGGGAGAATCATGTCTTTAAATTACTAGACCTGCTCGTCTTCATTTGGGAATAAACAGTTATTATATAAAAAGAAAATACACCCAACAGTCACATACATAGTTCTGACCCCACACTAGTCCAGTGTCGTGGGAATCAGAAACTACGAGTCTCACAAACACCCAGAACCGAAACAAATATTTGTGGATCACACAAACATTTGTCTCGGTGCGGGGATTGAACTCGCGGCCTCTCGTTTTGCAAGCTGGTATCTAGCCAACTGCGCTACGGGACTATTGGTTCCTGTTAATTTTATTTTTAGCGTCCCGGGGCAGTTTCTCCTGCTCGGTATCTATACTTATTGTTTTTAGGTTTTAACCTTCTCGACCTTAGGTCGGCTAAAATAGATATCTCGTCCTGTAACCTACAGGAATAAAGATACCCATTCCCCATATTATTATTATTATTATATATAGATGGACTGAAATGAAATTGTTATATTTGTATACATATGTTATATTATTTTTATGTGTTTGGTGTTTGATGTGCAGTTACAAATACTGTGTCTCCTAATACCTTACTCAATATGGTAGATGTATGAATGGCGGCTTGTTTCTGTAGGATGTTGATGTCAATATTACTATCTAGACTATTTATATATTTTTGTATACTTTTAGCGACTGTTCCTGTTGCGCCTATAACGATTGGGATGACAGTCGTTTGTGTACTCCACAAACGACTGACTTCATTTTTAAGAAGGTGGTATTTACTTAATTTTTCAATTTCTTTGGCTCCTATATTGTAATCGGACGGTACGGTTACATCAATTAAATACGTTTTATTTTTTATTTTATCAATATATATTATATCTGGTCTATTGTGAGTAACAGTGATGTCAGTTTGGACGGGCATTTCCCAAAGTATCTTGGCAGATTCATTTTCTCGGATTTGTGGATGTAAGAGCACTTCTTTCCACCAGAGATTGGAAACCTCTATGCTGTGTTTTCTAGCCAAACACCAGAAAACGTACTGAACTAGATTGTTGTGCCTTTTGATGTAATATGTACCGGCTAGTTTTTCGCAGCCCGATATGATGTGTTGTGCCGTTTCGTCTTTGGAGGCACACAGTCGGCACTTCCCGTCTATCGTCTCCTTCAGTATATCTCTCTGGTGCTGACGTGTCATAACAGCCTGGTCTTGTATAGCAAATATTGATGCCTCTATACTCGGGGTTATTTGTTGTTTTTTTATCCAGTTAAATGTGAGTTGTATATCTATATTGGCCTGGTCTAAAACCTTCTTCGGATATTGTCCATGTAACTGTTTATTTCTCCATCTTTGGTTATAGTTTTTAGTTATTGCTTCTTTGATTTCTTTCTCTGTGTGCGTGTTTCCTGTGGCTAAATTGAGTTCTCGTTCTATTGTTTGCGCTTCATCTATTATCGAATATTTATCTTTACGTGTATCATGTTGAACTATTGTTTTAATTAAATGATCGTTTTGTGTTTTTAAATATACTTTATACTTTAGGATTTGTGATTTGTACAAGTATTCTATATTTTGTAACCCTCTACCCCCTTGTATTATCGGTAAGTATAGCCTATCCACGTCTGCTTTTTGTTGGTGTGCCTTTTTCATCGCTAGTAGTTTTCTTGTTTTAGTGTCTATTTTCTTTAAATCTGTTAGTTTGTAATTTATTACTCCAAAAGAATATAAAAGGACCGGTGTAGCGTATGTATTTATTCCTTTTATTAAATAACGGGAGGTAAGGTGCGTGTTAAGTAGTTTTTTTATTCTTCTAAAATACTCTTTAGTTATCTGTTCTCTAACTACGTTGTGTTCTATTTTACCCGATTCATGGACTCCTAAATATTTATATGTGTCTCCTCTAGGAAGTTGCTTAATTATTTCTCCGC
This sequence comes from Hemaris fuciformis, assembly GCA_907164795.1. NCBI lineage: Eukaryota > Metazoa > Arthropoda > Insecta > Lepidoptera > Sphingidae > Hemaris > Hemaris fuciformis. Next base: position 365,496 of record OU015440.1, on the reverse strand, counting down.
CTAATAGTATATGCCCTTCCCCTGTAACGTTACTTCTATATCCTGAGTTTATGTTTAGTATATTGCATTTATTTAACCCGAATGTCATTCCTATGTCACTAGTGAATATCTCGATACTGTTTAATAAAACTTTTAAATTGCTACTACTATTTGAGTATACTTTTAGGTCATCCATGTAAAGAAGGTGATTGATTTGATAGCTATCTTTTAATTTATATCCTTTTAATACATATTTGTTCAAAATAGATGAAATGGGATTTATGGCTAAACAAAATAGTAAAGGAGAAAGTGAGTCGCCCTGAAATATTCCCCGTCTTATGTGTATAGGTTCCGTTGTAATAGAATCATTGAGTCCACGGGCTGTCATGATTACTTTCCATGAGGGCATAGTTAACTGTAGAAATTGTCTGATGATAGAGGGACATTTATAGATTTCTAGAATTTTGATAAGCCAGTCGTGAGATATGCTGTCAAATGCTTTTTGGTAATCTATCCAGGCCATGCTTAAGTTCTTCTTATGTTTATGAGCATCTTCCAGTATTGCTTTGTTAACCATCAGGTGGTCCTTACAACCTCTAGTCCCACGGCGACAACCACGTTGTTCTACAGCTATTATATGATTCTCCTGGCAATGGCTATAAAGAGTGTTGGTTAAAATTGAAGTTAATAATTTATACATGGTGGGTAAGCACGCTATAGGCCTCCAATTTTTAGGATCCTCAGTGTGATCGTTTTTGGGTATTAGAATGACCTGACCTGTGGTAAACCATTCCTCTAGTGATTCTATACCAGTAAATATATTTGTGTATGCTGTAGCTAAGTGTTTATGTACGCTGGTAAAATATTTAACGTAGTAATTTTGCACCTTATCTATACCGGGAGATTTCCAATTAAGCAGTTTTTTGGTGGCATATTGTACATGTTCTTCTAAAATTACGTCGATGGTAGTAGTGTTTATTTTTCTTGATTCCATTTCTATATCTTTGATCCAGTTGGCTTCACTATTATATTCTATTGGGTTTGATAGAACGGAGGTCCAGAACTCTTCAATACTGGCTTTATTCGGTAACTTGATATCTTGAACATTATTTCTTTCTAAACTCCTGTATAATCTGTGTTCATTTTCAACAAATAACTTATTTTGTTCTTTCTTGATACTCATATCTTCGTATCTTTTTATTCTGCCAGCTAATGCTTTTATCTTTTGTTTTAATATTTCTATTACGTTTTTATGGTCATTGTCGTTACAAATGTTGTGTTTTTTATATAGTCTATCCTTAACTTTTATCATTCGGCGTGTAGTTATTCCCCTATCTACTTCTATTAATTGGCCTAATTCTTTTCTGAGTTTCTCTATTTTTATTTGTATCCTTTTTTTCCATGGCGGCACTGTTTTTAGTTTAATTATATTTTTAGGCATATACGGTATTTGTTTATTATTTATTATTAGGGTTTTAGCAGCTGCATAAATAATATTATTTATTTCCCGTAGAGAATTATTTATTATTAATAGATTAGACATATATGTATTTAGGATGTGTAGATTTGCAATGAACTTTTTATTTATTTTAGCTTTTGGTAGAAATAGTCTCTCTTCAAGTGGGGTGGCTTTGGTTTCAGCTAGTATCTGGAGAAATTCTAACACTAATGGATTCTGGTCCTCATTAACTTCTATGTTTCCTGTTAGTCGGTCAATATTTTCAGCATGATCTATAGGGATATGAGCGTGTCTTGTATTTAGAACAATTTGTGGTGTAGTACGATGTGTAATTGGTGAGTCTGATTCAATAACATTACCATCAGTTATTTCAGTTGTATCAAAGGTGCCTTCGGCATGTTTCTGAATTTGGTCTAGTAGTTCTTTTGATATGGTATTTTGTTTAATAATTCTACGAGCCTGATTTGCTAGAGTGTTACCATTATATTTCTGTATTTTTGGATTGTTAGGGTTTCTTTCTGTAAACATTTCCTGCAATCTGTTTAAATATCCAGAGCCTTCGGATCTTGCTTTAAAATAACAAAACATCAGTTCTTTAAGTTCTTCTAATGACCACTTTCTTCTCTTATCATTGTTCACATTATTTGTGGTCGATGCAGATGAGCCGACAGAGTGTGTGGGCGAAGCCCTACTCTGCAAAACATCATCTGCCCCCTCCCCGCCCCGTAGGTCGGCTGTAATATCTTCGGGACCCCCGACTCCTGCCCGCCTGTTCAGCAGAGAGCCGCTGACGGTTCGCATGCTGTCACGTCCAGCGTCAGCCCCAGACGTGCCCCGGCGATCACCCCCGGGAAGCGGCCCTATACGTGCATTACTAAATTCTCTCTCCATATTGAAGGTGTTGCTAGTGCTCCGTTGGCCATCATAAGTTTTCGCGTAATGCTATGATGTTCCGCCCCTCACGTGGCCTAGATGTTTTAGCCGGACGTGGAGTTAGACTTGGGAGGAAAGGTTTGTATTTTTGTATTTTTGGATGTTTGTTACTCTTAAACTCAAAAACTACTGAACCGATTTCGATGATTTTTGTTATGGAGATAGATGGAACCCACAGAAGTAACATAGGATACTTTTCATCCCGGAAAATGTAGTATTCCCGTGGGAATGAGCTTTCACGCCTAAACTATTCGCCCGATTTATATGATTTTTGGTTGGAATACAAATGGAACACTATGTAGTAACATAAGCTACATTTTATCCCGGGAATATGTAGGGTTCCCGTGGGATGAGCATATATTGTAATGCGAATGTAACGCTGCATGTGTTATACTTTCTGGCCTAAACCATTTGAATGATTTAGATGATTTTTAGTATGGGGCTAGATAGGACCCACCGATGCAACATAGGATATTTTTTATCCCGGAAAATGTAGTATTCCCGTGGGAATGGGCTTTCACGCCTATACTATTTGCCCGATTTATATGACTTTTTGGTTGGAATACAAATGGGACACTATGTAGTAATATAAGCTACATTTTATCCCGGGAATATGTAGGGTTCCCGTGGGATAAGCATATATTTTAATGCAAATGTAATGCTGCCAGTGTTATACTTTCTGGCCTAAACCATTTGACTGATTTAGATGATTTTGAGTATGGGACTAGATAGGACCCACCGACGCAACATAGAATATTTTTTATCCCGGAAAATGTAGTATTCCTGTGAGAATGGGCTATCACGGCTATACTATTCGCCCGATTTATATGATTTTTGGTTGGAATACAAATGGGACACTATGAAGTAACATAAGCTACATTTTATCCCGGGAATATGTAGGGTTCCCGTGGGATGAGCATATATTGTAATGCGAAAGTAACACTGCCTGTGTGATGCTTTCACGTCTAAACCATTTGACGGATTTGAATGAATTTTGGTATGGACATAAATGAGACCTTAAAAAGGGACATAGGCTACTTTTTTAAATTATTCAATAAGTGCCATTTCGGGCACTTAGAAAACGATAGGTGTCATTAAGGAATATTAGTTACGACTGGTACCGTTAATACAACATATGTGACATAAGGTTCCATTATTTGGCGTAGAGTGCCATTTTTGGAACTTATGAGTCATAAGGGTGATTTTATTTTAGTGATTTTAAGTGCCATTATGATGTTAAGTCACATTTAGTACAGTAAAATATTATCATGTGCATTTACATGGCGCTCGGTGTCACTATGCGATGATAAGTGCCATCAGGCGCACCTAGATTATAGACACAGAACATAGACATTAGATACATTTTCGCGATAAATATATGAGACGATCCGAGTTGGTGAAAAGTTTCATAATGTCACTTAAGACGATTTTCAAAGGCAGAAATGACCTCCGGTGGTGACCTACAGCAACGATTAGCGTAATTTTGATTTATAGATTCACTTAGTTGGTTTCTGCACCCAACCCTGAAGTCTACGCAGACGGAGTCGCGGGCAAAAGCTAGTATTCAATAAACACGTTACAATACACAAAACCTCACATGACATAAAAATTACCGGATTACAGTAATCGAATCCGGCCGCTGATAAAAGTCTACTATGTGACAAAGCCACTGAGGCTGTTAATATCTATGGTTTGTGAATACAAATTGTCTCAAATTGATAGAATGACGAACTTCTCGGACGATGCTTACTCGCATTTTTCGCGGAATCACTTTCACACCGCGTGATAGAAACAACGGCAGATCAGTTTTAATTTGTTTTTGAATAACAATCGCAATGAATTGTAAACAAACAACAAGCGTTTGAACAATGTCGATAAACATTGAGGCGATGAAGTGTCCACCGTGAAGTGATCAGGAATTTAATGAAAATATTAGAACTTTTGCTGGGCTTTTGCCCGCAACTGTGTATGTTAAAATTTAAAAGGGTTATATTTAGCGTCTTTGTCTCATTTTTTATTGATCTTCCGTTTCTACTGGTCGTAACGTAATTATATATAGCCTACAGCTTTCGTCGATAAATGGATTATTTAACACAAAACGAATTTTTCAATTTCTTGAGATTGGCTCGTTCAACCTAATAAACTCTTCAGGTTTATAATACAACTGCCTCGTGGTCTCGCGACACAAGAATGTGCCGTGCGATCTAGCAGTCTTGGGTTTCGATACCCGGGTCGGGTAAAGAGTTATTGGTTTTTCCATTAGGAAATTATCAGTAGCAGCACGGAGTCTGGAATTGTGCGCGAAAAATGGCAATAGGCTCGCCCCCTATTACGTGGGACTGATACCTGGCGTAATGTGGGTGCAGTAATGCAGGCTATGTATTAATGTATGTAATTACTTACATACGCTCATGCCTATATTGAAGAGGAAAACATAGTGAATATTTAATCTGACGTTTTGAAAATGACGTGTCACGTATAAAGCGCGCCTTATGTTTCTCGGGCACGTCGCCAGAACCAGCGCTGGTGCAAATTTCCTAATGGTTTCCAACAACAATTTGTCCGGGCAGGCAATCGCACCCGGATCTGGATCGCACGGCGCATAAATATGATGCTTATTTCAAAGTGCAGTAAAATATTGCTATTATACAATATTATACTATATAGCAAAATCAAACTTTTACATTGGCTTATTGACCACATACATCATACATCATCATCATCATTATCAGCCTAAGGAAGTCCACTGCTGAACATAGGCCTCCACCAATGACTTCCATAGTGACCAGTTGGAGGCAGCTTGCATCCAGCGACGACCCGCGACCTTCACCAGGTCGTCAGACCATCTTTTGGGTGGACGTTCTACGCTGCGCTTTCCAGTACGTTGCCTCCACTCGAGAACCTTTTGGCCCCATCGGCCATCGGTTCTCCGCGCTATGTTGCCACTTCAACTTGCTAATCCGCTGGGCTATGTCGGTTACTTTAGTTCTCCTACGGATCTCCTCATTTCTGATTCGATCTCGTAGGGAAACCCCGAGCATAGCCCTCTCCATAGCTCGTTGAGTGACTCTGAGCCGTCTAATGAGGCCCATAGTGAGAGGCCACGTCTTATATACATTCATATACATATATGTTGGGGGAAACGAGTTCTGGAGTAGAGACCGCGACTCGGCAAACGTAGTGTAGGACGCCCTCTGGCTAGGTGGGGTGACGATATTCGCAGGGTGGCTGGCAGCGGTTGGATGAGGAAGGCTGAAGATCGAGCCCATTGGCGTGCCATAGGAGAGGCCTATGTCCAGCAGTGGACATAAGAAAGGCTGCTGATGATGATGATGATGATATACACAGTGAACTAAATAAACACAAATACACAGTAAACAGTGCACGTACAAACGTCACAAACTGCACCTTGGAAATTCTTGAGAAATTTTAGATGTGCAGGTTACCTCACGATGTTTTCCTTCACTGAACTTCAGGACGCAAAAACTTGGGTGGGAATGAATAAATTATTTATTCCTCAAGTTTATTCTCTCCTAGTACATTTATGGCGACACGGTATAACCAAGTCCAGTGTACGCATATTATTATGTGATAATGACAATTTACACAGTTTCGTGTCGTTTACATAATATTTGTCTTTTACAAAATGACCTTATTTAAAAATTTAGCATAGAGCTACATTTTCATAATTTAGGTAAGTCAAACCATGTACAAAACTTTGCTCCACTAGGCCTTGACATCGTAGATCGAAAGTATTTTACCAACATTTAAATAAATACGAGAAAGTTGGGGTAAAGAGGCACTAAACTTACTCGTGAAAACTTGCGTATAAAGCTGACAAGTCAACTAGTATACGAGTAACAACATTAATTGTATTAGTCTACACCACAATACGAGTATGGTATTTTTCCATAATTATATCAATTAATATCATCAATATTTAAATGTGTAACCCAAACGTGGAGAAAATAGTTCAACTCCCATATGAATATAATTATGTTTGGTACAAGTATGTAAAGATACTCGTATGTTGTACGTATTGAGGTATATGTAGTGTATGGTCTATTTATAAATCAACTATTTCAAACATACTTCTCTCTCCACCACCCTAAGGTAGACTGTAAAATAGACGATTTTACCAAACTCCATTCTACGAAGGGAATGTAGATTCTCAAAGAGCAAATATTTAAATAGAAAGTCGTTTCACGTGTGTGCAAATTTCTCGCACAAGTTTTGTTTTGATCGATACGACAAAGGCCTTTTTGGTGGCAAATAAGAAAGGAAAGAAAACAGAATCTTTAGCGTAGCCTATAAATTATTCTAACGGCTGTTTCGCTTCGAAAACAACTCTTGAGAAAAAATCGAAATGCGTTCTTTGTAGTATACTTTGTAAGACTATTGTAATTACTGGATGCAATTCTATCCCTTTCTGAGTATCTAGACGTGTAGTGTAGTGTATGACGTCACGTGGTTGGCGATCATGACTAACAATTTGACAACATATTCTGTAAATCTTGTAAAAAGGTTTTTTCAAGATCCGTTCAATGACAATTGCACGGGACATTTTATAAATTCAAAATAAGTATTGCATATATTTCTATCTATATATATACTAAAATAAGTCGAGACAGCGTGTCGCTTGCAATGGACGTGTGCCGTAAACAAGAACTTTCTTATGCTAATCACTGGTAGAAAGGTTTGTTATTGAGCGTCGTGTTGGCCTCTCAACCCTCCAGAGACCGCGTGGAATTTATCACCAACTCATATTAATGATATAAACAATCGTTCAATAAGGTTGTGTAATTGAGAAACGCAGTTCTGTTATGTCAACACTCCACAACTCACGTGTTTTTTTTAATGTGTGTCATATGAATTCAAATGTGTTTGTCGAGTTTCGGTGAAAGGAAGCTTGGATGTGCGTTGACTGATCACGTCTTACGTGAAAGGATTAATGGTGGACAGAGGTGAAACGCATCACACAAATGATGATCTATTGACCTCAAAAAATTGTCAGTTGAGCTAAACCATACTGTTACGTCTCCAAATCCAGTGATTAAAATATACATATATTTTTGTTATTATTTAAAAATAAATATTTAAAAAATTTAATATTTAAAAAATATTGAATTGCTTCAAACCAAATTTAATTAAAGTTAAAAACGATATCGATATGCCACGCCTGCGTAAATAATTTATTATAACACTTATACTGCCTCGTGGTCTCGCGGTACAGGTATGTGCCGTGCGATCTAGAGGTCCTGGGTTCGATTCCCGGGTCGGGCAAAGTGTTATTGGGTTTTTTCATTAGGAAATTCTCGGTAACAGCACGGAGTCTGGAAATGTGCCCGAAAAACGGCAATAGGCTCGCCCCCTATTACGTGGGACTGATACATACTTGGCGAAATGTGGGTGCAGAAATGCACCTCTGCTTACCCCTTCGGGGAATACAGGCGTGAGTTTATGTATGTATGTATAACACTTATATATAAAGGCAAAGAGTTTCTTTGTTTGGTGGAACGCGCTAATCATAGCAACTACTAGTTCTGATTGAAAAAATATTTTTGTGTTGAATGTGTGTTATTTCAATAACATCTGCCCTTTTACATTCCACTCTTAGGCAAGGCACAAGTCTGCTTCAAAATTCCTTCATTTTTCTTCATGGTTCCGACAAGTTAGGCCATAGTTTTACATGTCAGCCAATTGACTGATATATGGCACGTCTGTTATCACAATATTAGTTATTTTAAACGAATGCGTTTCGGTCATGTCTACCATTGTATGCCATTTCACGGATTCATTGTACTATTTGTCATTTTCATATGCTTTTGGGCTGACAATAGTGTGTGTTGCATTATGTTGTTCACATGTTCATTATTTGTCAAGATTCAACAAAACAAGTTGTTGAAGTACAATACTTAATTAGAGAAATATTCATTGTATTTTTTTTTACAAAGCTCGTTAGCACTTCTGCAAAAGTCAAAATAATTTATGGCTCTATAGGTGTTTCGCAGAGGCCCTAAGATCTATTAGAAGCCACTAGAAATTCATCTACAAGGCATTTTCAGTGAATTTTGCACATTACAGTATAGATAATGTACACTTATATTTAATTTTTACCATTAACTTCATGTGTTAAAATATCTGTGACCCATAAGTCCTGTGGTCATTTACATTTTCGATTAATTTTTTTTGCGACTGCCGTGCGATCTTGAGGTCTCGGGTACGATTCTCGGATGGGAAAAGTGTTATTGGGGTTTTCCATTAGGAAATTCTCAGTAGTAGCGCGAAGTCTAAATATATAACCTAGGTTATGTACATATGTATGTATTTTGAAGTTTCAACGCACTTTTGATATCCTCCCTGCAATTTAGTTGGGACTTTATAATATACGTTTTACTGTTCTTAATTTTCCAATATCAATTCTTAGATCTAGATCAAATAGGTACTGAAGTTTACAATTTAGAAAGTGAGTTCAGTCATGTAAAGTTGCAGCACCAATAACCAGACCGAATTGTATTCTATGCACAACGTTCATGAACCTGACACCTCGAGACAGGTTTCTAGATGGCGACATAGTGTCTGGTAATATTTTCTCCAACTAGTAAGGTCGCATGATGGTCTTACCGTTTCAGTATTCAATAGTACATAATTAAATATTACCTCACGTCTGTATTCCCCGAAGGCCTGTGTTGCTGTTTCTCGGGCACATTTCCAGACTCCGTGCTAATATTGAGAATGTCCTTAGGGAAAAACCCAAAACCAATTTGCCCGACCCGGAAATCGAATCCGAGACGTCTAGATCGCACGTCACCTACAGCCGTGAGACCACGGGGCAGTCTCAGTCTTTTAAGATTTGAATGTTTTCATCGTCAACTTCTGGCCACGGACCTTCTGTGCAATTGAGAGGGTTTAAGCCTTAGTCCACCACGCTGGCCTAGTGCGGGTTGACGGACCAATCACATATAGATGATATATCATCATCATCATTGTCATCAGCCAAAAGTCGTCAACTGTTGGACATAGGCCTCCCCCAAAGACTTCCAAAGCGCTCTGTTAGAAGAGGCCTGCATTCCCGCGATCTTGATATATAACAAGTTAAAATATTATGCTGATAACAGGATCCAGTGACCACCGAACATAAGGTGTTAGCCCGCATAGCAACACGCAAATATGTCGCGTTACGGGGTGTCTGCGTATTTTTCACGCTCCAGTCGGGCCATCATAATTGCGACAACTGGCGAGGAACAATATCACTAGCCCATACTCTAGTCGTAATCGACTGGCACAGTTTATATTAATAATATTCAAGTAAACATAGCCCTCAGAATACTTTTCATAAACACTCACTCAAAACAAATATATGTGGAATATATGTATATTTGTCACGGCACGGGATTCGAACCAGCTTCGTTGTTGCCCCTTTCAATTAAAAGAGAATTATTTGTTTGCAATTTTCGTGCTAGCTTTCGAAGTCTATTTTTTTTTTTTTTTGTTTATTCTGGCACGGCAAAGTGACCCCATTGCACCTGATGGTAAGCGCAATGGAGTCCAGAAAAAGTGCCGACCAGCGAGAGATGATGGTCTCCCGTTGGTCGACACAATCATGCCGGCCGAATACCTCTTCACCTTATTGTGAAGAAGTTTGGGGGACTATCAATCATGGCGATCAAAGGACCGACCGCGACAAACCGGCCAAAAAAATTGCCGGCACGGTCATCCTTTCACCATGATTGAAGCCCCCCCGAAAACCGGATATTCACTGGCTGATCCCGGAACGCGGCACACTTGCATGTGCCACTATGGCGGGTTTTACGCCCTGTGTACGGTGGTCGCCATCCGGGCGGATACGAATATCCTACCACCAGCAAAACTGTTATTGTCTCGAGTGCTTAAGTTTAAAAGTGAGTTGTTTGCACAACTTTCACAACTTATGTTGGACGCTCCCTAAATCAATATGTGTACATAATGTACACATATCAGTTTATTAAATCACGTTCACGTGGTAAATGAAAGAAGGTTAATAAATTAATGTTCGAAGAACATAAAATGGGATGTAAAATTAAAATAACCTGATTAATAATAATAATATTACTCAATTGTTAGATTTAAAAAAATCATATGAAGGTACAATGCAAAGGTTAAAAGTACAACAAATCAAATAACTTGAAAACATACAATTAGTCACTCTACAATGAAATAACCTACTCTGTTACAATACAAAAACATATAGCAGACTAGCGTAGCGCTACGCCCATATGCAATTTCATAAAAGAAGTACATATCACATGTTTATTTCCAAGGGTCTATCAATCCCCATACAAAAAATCACTCAAATTTTTTCAACGGTTTAGGCATGAACGACTTACTTCCAGAGTTGCATTCGCATTAATTAATACATACATACATAACCTCACTGTATTCCCCGAAGGGGTAGGCAGAGGTGCATTTCAGCACCCATATTTCGCCAGGTACATATCAGTCCCACGTAATAGGGGCGAGCCTATTGCCGATTTTCGGGAACAATTCCAGACTCCGTGCTGCTACTGAGAATTTCCTAATGGAAAAACCCAATAACACTTTGCCAGACCCGGGAATCGAACCCAGGACCTCTAGATCGCACGGCACGTACTTGTACTGCGAGACCACGAGGCAGTCGCATAAATAACGTATGTATAAATCTAAACTTCCCCTTGGAGTTTGGACAAACAAAGCGGGTCACCTAGCGGGCCGGATACAACTGGTTGTTGGTTGTCCGGCCGACGTCATACGATTGAGCTGGCGATAACGGGCCGATCGTGCGTGCCGTCAGCCCGAGCAAGACGAGAGCGACAAGCGAATAACACTGATTTGGCAGGGCTATATTTTATGTCATGTCAAAAATTGCAGTAAAACACCGATAAATAGACTTGTTTTATATCTGATTTTTATCAGAGCCTTAAACTTAAAAAAATAAAGCTTTATTAACGATTCAAATACAAAGCAATTGAGGATTTAAAATTGTTATTGTTATTATTATTATTATTATTATTTAACTCTTTATTGTACACATTCAAAATCATACAATATATATATATATAACCTAGAGAAAGGTTGTACTTATAAAGATTGTACTTATAAAATTTACCCAAAAAATCGTCTTAATTCTTTTTTCTCAATTACACATCACTCCTTTTAATTTTAACTTATTTTAGAATATATTAAACGGACCTTTTCCTGATCATTCCTTAACCAAAAGCTGTATAAAATATTTGTGTGAACAGTGAAAAAATGTCCAATATAAATAAAAAAACCGCTCTCAGAACCGCTAATCACTCAACACTTAAAGAACACTAACTGTCGCAAACCGTTTTGGGAAACTGCACACCGCAAGTGATAACACAATAGCGGTCGGACAAAATCTATTGTAGACTGTTTCAATAGCAATTTAACGCCTACCTGTCTAGAGCACATATTTTCCGCAGTTTTTGTTGTTCATTTCGTACAAATACGCCGCTCAGTGTGCACTGCCAAAACATGATTAAATTGCGATATTTTTTATATAGATTCTAGATCATTGTCAGGTACTATTTCATTTAGTATGCCTATAGTTTGGTATTTATTCCGTTAGTATACCTATATTTGTATATATCGCTTACAGAAATAGTCAATTTATTTACTAACCATTCAATGAAAAATTGCATTAAGCAACAAATAGTACAAATAAGCACTTTTGTCTTTACATACGTTTTTTAATAGCTGGTGCTGATTATGATATTTTGATGACATATGGAGGAGAAATAAATCAGCTTTTATATGTATCCTCTCTCCAAAATATGTAGGAAAAAAGTGCAAAGCAATTTTTGACAGCCCCGTGACGCAGTTGACTAGACACCACCTTGAGGCTGCGTGTTCGATCCCCGCAACGAGACAAATGTTTTTGTGATCCACAAATATTTGTTTTGGGTCTGGATGTTTATGACACCGAAATGTCTCTCGTAGTTGTTGATAACATGACAGAAGATTTGTATCTTAGTGTGGGGTCAGAACTAATATGTAACTGTTAGCTCTATTTATTATTTTCAAGAAGACTTTGCCTAATAACTCGTATAGCATTCGATTGTAAATGCGTATTTTTTGTATATGATACGGAATTTTCTATTTGGTCATAAAACTCTTAAACTACCACCTAAATGCTAAACTGTCAGTAAGCAATGTTTTGTGAAACCATCGTTAACGAACTAGGTCCCTGAGCCTTCTACTACACACAGGTTATACACCTTTTCAACAACATATTTCTTTCGTCCCTATCGCTCAAAATATTTTTTAATATAAGCCTGATTGCACAGTGCTAACAAATAGAAACGCATCTGTGCCAACAATGACAGCTGTCACGGCGTCAATCACACAAACACGTTGTCAGCACATTATGCACGCGCCTTAATTAGCCTCGCTTGCAGTACGTAACGCAGGTGTACGCATTTCACGGTACCAATTAATTTTGTTCTACTGTTTTGTTCGATATGTTTACTGTTTTTTCATTATTTTCGATACGCTCCAATTGACATCGATTTAATGCAATAACTTCATAAATATGTATCGAATTATGACAAGTGGAGCGTTTATTTGACAGCCTTCGAAGCGCAGTTAGAGGCCAACATGTGGAACGTGATATTTTGGTTCAAGCCCCGCGGATCTGGGATTTCGTAAGACCATATCTCTTAAATAAAAAAATATTATATTATTCTTTAAATATAATTTTAGATATGTTAAAATAGTAGATATTTTTCAATAGCATCTGTAAGAAAGTTGCGATTTTTCTCCACACCATGATCTTAATTTAAGTTGTAATTTATTTATTTTTATGGGAAAGGAGGCAAACGAGCTAGTGAGCCACCTGATGTTAAGTGGTCAACACCGCCCATGGACACCCACAATACCAGAGGAATCATCGGTGCGTTGCCGGCCTTTGAGGAGAATATAGGTTCTTTTCTTGAAGGTCCCTAAGTCTATCCATTCGGAAATACCGCCGAGGAAAGCTGATTCCACAAAGGTTATCGATGATTCAAGCAGCACGTCGTTGAATGCGGTCAAATGGGAGAAGCTGGTATTGGGCTCCAGCCCAGAGATGAGAACAATATTCCATATGTGGCCGGACCTGTGCCTTCTATTTCTATCTACCTAATCAATGCATATCAATACTAAAAATAAATGAAATTTGCATTTGATAAATCATTCTGTGAATTTAAATGTTGTATTTCTGGAATAAACTAAATAAATATTCTAGACTTTATTCGAATAAATTTCAATTTGAACTTCGACATTTTGTAACCTGTGTCTCACTCTCAAGACAAGTTGAAACGGCTGTGTGATGTGTGTAGGTGTCGACAGGGAAATTAATAAAACTAATTAGGCAAAGTACAGGACTCGGGATAAAGACTATCGCCTTCGGGATAAAATCAAGTCAAAAGAATAGGGAATTGACATTCTCCATACGTCGCGTCGGTAGGAATGCGGTCAATTCGTCGTGCAAAAAAAAGTTTAACAGTAAACAGATAACTGTGAAATATACATCTATGTTAACTAAGTTTTTATATTAATATGACGTCTTAATGTCAAATCCCGTCAAATAACAAACATACAAATGTTGTATGTTTCCAACAGCAACTTGGCGCAGTTGACAAGAGAGCAGTTTGCGTAACGAGAGGTCGCGGGCTCGATCCCCGCACCGAGACAAATGTTTGTGTGATCCACAAGTATTTGTTTCGGGAATGGGTGTTTGTGGGACCGAAAAGTCTCTCTTAGTTTCTGACATCGTATCTTAGTGTGGAGTCAGGACTATGTATTTGACTGTTGGGTGCATTTATGCTTCTAAGCGCTGACACTTTCCTATTCAATACTGTACTCGTACGATAGCCCACAGCGAAGCTATTTTCAACTCTATACTTAGGCTCATTTGAACCGTCCCAAGTGACAGTAAATGCTTAATATGATGAGACACGAAATTTCCATATTTGTATTAAAATCAAACGTGGCTAAACGTTCTGGCCATTAGCATCGGAACTAAAAAAAAACGTATTACATTGTGTCACCTCACTTAATCACCGAAAGGACTTGAAATGAGAACGTGTTAAAAATATACACGAAATCAATCAAAGCAGCCGTGCTATGTCCATATCATTAGCAGCACCAATAACTAGCTCTCAGTGACCTATGACGTCATACACAATTGCAAAGCCAACGACCTGGAATGGAGGAATTTGCGAGCGTCACGCCGCGGCGGGGAGCTCACGATCCGTGGTCACCCTTGACCCTTGGGCGCGGTGACTGGAACTGTACCGTACAATTGCTTACGGTATCCGGCAGACAATCGGAGTAGGTTGTTATACACTAAAGACAATAGTACTACAATAAGTACGAAACAGAAGAAACATATGTATGTGTCGGAATTATTTTTATACCAAATGCGGTGTGAAACAAATTATCAATAATATTTTAAAGTGAATCTCGCGAGTCGTACTGGATTATTTAGGCCACATGAGGGTTCCATTCACAACTTGTCTATCACGACTAGACAATAGAGAAGAAGTCTAACTCTGTGTTGTTATTTACATAATTCCATCCAACTTGCCGTTATCGAAAACTAGACAGGTAATAATTATGCTAATAAGGAAAAAAAGGATTTTTTTTTCTTCAATGTGTTTGTAATCACCGTACCTATGACGTATTAATTGTCCTAGCTTTCGATGGAGGTCTATTTACACCTGTATGTATTCTTTGTTGCAATATTTCATCCCGTAATCCTATTCAAACCTTTTAAAGCAGTAATGTAGTAAAAATAGTGATTTTTTTGTTTGATTTCTAGATTCGAACGGCGCGTACCCCGGCAGCGCGTTCACCAAGAAGAACAGGGAGGGATGGCGGCGGGACGTGGTGAAGCGAGCGCGCGCCTGCTGCTCCACCAAGACCCTGATGCGGCGGGTGCCCATCCTACAGTGGCTGCCCAACTACTCGCTCAGGAGTGGCCTGGCTGATGTCATTGCTGGTGAGTGGAGAAATATTCTTATTTCTATACAACTGAGAACAGAACAAGGCAATTCCTCGTAGGAAATGCTTAGGTATATAGCTTTTCCTCTAGGCCATCATGCACTTGGCATTTCTCGATGTAATCAGTTCAGTTCACGGAATCTAGGTAATGTACCCAAAATCGCCAACAAGATGACAATTGGGCCTGGATTTAAATCTCAGTAACTCTCGAGACTCTTGAAATGCTCGCGTCCTATTACGTGAGACAAACAAATTTGACGTAACTAGAACTTGTATATACACCTCTGTCTATTCCTTTAGGGTTACAAGCATGAATGTGTACCTACGTTTTGTATACATCACTACAAAAGAGGCGTGTCTGAGATTCCAACTCTTGGTTGTTGAAATTATGTAGCAAACGACATAACATTTAATATATTGTTATTGAATGCCTCGTTGTCTCGCGGCACAGGTATGTGCCGTGCGATCTAGAGGTCCTGGGTTCGATTCCCGAGTCGGGCAAAGTGTTATTGGGTTTTTTCCATTAGTAAATTCTCAGTAGTAACACGGAGTCTGGAAATTTGCCCGTAAAACGGCAATAGGCTCGCCCCCTATTATTTCGGGGAATACAGGCGTGAGGTTATGTAGGTATGTATGTAATAGATTGTTATTTACTGACCGATTATTAACACACCATTATAAGTTAAAGCTCATCATCAAAACATTATCAAATTATTTTTATAGCCATTATGACACCCATTAAAGATCAGGCATAGAGATCAGACAAAGATTTATTACCATAAAAACAAAATTCCGCAGCCTCGAGATCGAATGAACAAAAACTAACAACGCACAATTCATTATTATGTAAAGTGCTATTAGTATGGTAAAATATGCGAGCTACCTAAATATGCAATTATATGGCCGAAACACCGACGGCAACACAAATGTAGTTGTTTAGACTATTTCTGCGGTTAAAGCAATCCTTTTGCGTGAAATACTACGAAATATACGTTAGATTAGGCCAATCTTATATGATTTTCAAATGACGGAGTATGGGACTCGAATTTGTTAGAAGCTAGGCTGTAAAATGAGAGATAGTATTTCGATTCAGAGCCGAGTCTTAACCTACTTTGTCATGTAGGTACGATGAAGAAAATAAGCAAATCTTCGAAAAGTCAGGCTTAAATCTCTAACATTTGTAGATATTTTAACGCAGATATTTACATATCAAATTATATTATTAACATTGACACACCTGCCTCGTCTCATCTCTGCACACCCTAAGTTCGACTGTAAGAGAATGCCTTAGGCGTTGAGTCCACCTATACAAACTTGTATAAAGTGTGAATAAATAAATAAATCTTACTATAAAATTTCGTACCATACACATTTTCGTCTCATAAATTTATAGTAAAGCGTTCAACACATATAAAACATATTGGCGATTAACGATGTACCAAACAAAGGACTTTGACCTCAGTGTAGAATGTCGTAACAAAAGTTAGTGGTGCGTGAAACGACCACCATTGTCGCGTCATAGGCCGGGTGCTGTCATTCGTCACTAGAATCCGACTACGTATTTACATAAGACTGGCTTATTCTGCAGATAGGATAGATTTTATCAACCAATATTATAGAAATACCCTCAATGTACCGAGATGAAATAAGCTCTGTAAAGGTCTACAGAGTCCAACTTGTCATTGCACCAAAATTCTTCTAAATTGGGTCAACAGTTAATAACCAAACTGACAATAGCATTAACAATACTGTAAACAAAATAAAATCTTTTAATAATTGTTGCGATAATCAACAACTTTGTAAATAATAACTTAAATATGTAATTGTGAGTTCAGTCGTTCTCACGGCAACTGAATGCGTGAAATAATGACTATATTAAAATAATAATTCTATACGCGTAAGTATGTTTATACATGCAATCTGTTGTGTCGCGGATATGTTATTATATGAACTTCTTATATGCGAAGGTAAAATTTGTTTGTTTATCCTGCACTCAGGTTCTACCAGGTGTCAGTGCAGTGTTACCTATAATTTAAAGCACAGCTCTGAAACGTAGGCATAGAATTTCACCTCTGCCTGTCTTTGAGGACGCAGACACGAGTTTATGTACGTGTGTATGCAAATTTATAAATCTTGATGAAACTTAATGTTTATTGCCCCATCTATCTCTTTAATCCTGAATAAATCCTTAAAGCCCACGCTAAGTTATTGACATAATAGAAAAACAACGTAGGTACTATGATCATAATACTAATCATCAATAGTTTAACCCATAAAATCTTAATGTAATTAATAAATTACCAATTATTTACTACTTATTCAAGCATAAATGCTGGTTATAATCAATTCGTGTCGCGTTTAAAGTAAAATTTAAATGGCGACCTTTCAGTAAATAATTAATTAAAGACGATTTTATTTATAAAATTGGTTGTTGTAGGAGCGAAGAAAATAATAGAGCTCGTCTTAAATAATATCGTAAACAAATGGGCGACACAGTAAAAGTAGTTATAAAATAGGGGTAACTGACTACTGCTTAATATAAGTATTTAAGTTATTATAATTAGATCTATCGACATTCGACACGCAGCCAATTATTTTCCTGGCATCAATGATCAATATTATGTTCATACGGAGAACGCAAACAGAGCAATTGTTTTATTTTTTTGGTTACAGAACGTATTTTCTTTTTTTAAACAATAATTGCACGACAATCTGTTTGAAAAAATTAACGAGATTGATGACAAAAAGTGTTAATTACCAATACAGTGAAGGTAGTCATTAATTTAACCTTGTTTGAGACCTACCATTACTCTAATGCAAGTGATTGTATACAGTTTTTATTAACGTTTATTAAATAATAGAAGTTAACAATTTGCATTGTTGCTAAGTTGGTAATTCATCATAATTCTTGACATAGTTAATTCGTTTACAATAGCTATGATTATTTAATAATAAAACAATGAAATTATATTATTAAACACGCAATAAATCTTCTGAACTGAAACACGATCTCGGTCAACACGTAAAGATGCTCGTGGCAAAAACATTTTGTTAAATTATAATTAATTAATCTCTTTATAATATTCTAAAATGTTGTATCTCATATTGGTCCGTAGTATGGTTGTAATTTGTAAACTCTATCATATTTAGATATACTTGTATATTGTCTTGGTATGTATTTTGTTGGCTATTCCAAGATGAATATTCAACTATTGTAACACACTTTTTTAATTATTTTTCATACAAATGTGCTGTAGAACAAAGACATCAATCAGCCAATTTTATATTATCAGTTTAAAAGTATCAAGTAAGTGGGTTAGATAATGTAGCCAAGTATATAGAATCGTACACTTTATTTTTATTTAGCACGTAGGTATGAAATTGTAACCGGACATTTTATGTTTCTTTCAAACTATTGGATTGCGGCGCGCTGCGGATCAAATTGCCATCCATCCATTGTGGAGTTTCCTGTTTAGCGTGGAGTGTATCGCTCATGACACTATGTTTGTACACAATGACACCTGTGTACCGCATTGTATGTACACACTGCATTGTGTACTTGTGTATTGTGGTAAACACTACCTCATACGTGCGGCGCAGCGCGTGTTTCAACAGCTCGGATTCTGATACAGATCAATCATTTTTGTGGCAGTCGATACGATTTTAGATTTAGAGACGTGTGCCTTTGTGACTTGATTGGAAAATAATCATCTTCTTGGCATCTTACATCTTACAAGAAGACTGAGAGCTTTGTAAATAAACTCGGTGATTTATAGGTAGGTACACCATATACATAATGTCTCCGAGACAACGAAACCGTTATTTAAAAATTGAAGATGACGACGACGACGAGTAATAGCGCACTTTTTCCAGTGTCTAAATATATCCAGCTCTTAGTCTATTCCGTAAAGATTTCTTGGATACGTAGGTAAAAACGTAGTCAAACATTGTTCTTTTATAAACGGAAAAATTGATCCACATATTCTCGTATTCCATACCATAATTACCAATGAGATGTTACAAAGTGCGACGTCAAAAGCACGACCTTACTAAGTCATACAATATAGGTACTGAAGTAAGTGACAATTTATTGTGAACTATGATCGAGTGGATGTTAGGCGCGGCGCCATGTGATCGACTTTATTGCTCATCATTGATGCGAATGAGGCATGTACCTAAGTGATGCCAAGGCTTCTGTTGTAATGATCCTTCACCGGATACTAATATTGGTAGCATATGCTATGTACTAATATATGCGATGAATATAATCACAAAACTATAAAGTCAACTCCAATACCTCGGAAGTTCTAGTAATCACGACCCATGCCAATAATCAAAGATCTTCGTAAAAACGATGAAATAACTACATTCTCAGAATCCTCTAGCTAGCACTCTCAGCCATCGTTCCTATCGTTAAAGCAACAATCTTCACAATGGTACCAAATATGCTAAACAAAAGCGAAGACAATAAAATATACAGTTATGTTGTGCCATAACGAGGCCAATAAGTTCTAGGAATGTTAGACCGCCGCTAGACAAAGGTCCAATAAAAACTATAATCACATGCCAGTCTACTTGCGGGAATATCATCAATACATAAATGGCATTGTATCCGATTTAGCATCACGAGGACATGCTTTTGGTACGTACAACGATGTACTTATAGGTTCTGATGCAGAAAGCAATAATTACATTTATTTAGATCTAAATTTCGAACCCATATTTAATTTGAATATTTTTTGTACGTCAGCTCTTTGTAACTTTTTGAAGTTATAATATGTGAATTGTTTAATTTATTTAGACTGCTTCGTGGTCTCGCGGTTCAAGTATGTGCCTTGCAATCTAGAGGTCCTGGGTTCGATTTCCGGGTCGGGCAAAGTGATATTGGGTTTTTCCATTACGAAATTCTCGGTAACTGCACGGAGCCTGGAAAAGTGCCCGAAAAATGGCAATAGGCTCGCCCTCTATTATGTGGGACTGATACATGTCGAAATGTGTGTGCAGAAATGCACCTCTGCCTACCCCTTCGGGGAATACAGGCGTGAGTATTTGTATGTGAGCATTATAATTTTTCGAAATTATATGTGTATTGTTTAATTTCTTCCTTTTTTCTTTCGTCTTCTTCTTTCTTCATTCTTAGTGAATTATTTTCTTTACAAAGAATCACTTAGGTAGTCAAGCGAAGTTTACCAAAGCACTGGGCTAGCGTATTGTGGTGTGGTATTAAAATTTCCTAATTGTATCGGAGGCCTGTGTCCTTTGTACGTATGTATCAAACATAATATATAACGTGCAAATTCAGTCGTACGTAAGGTCGATATTAACCCTTAGTTAAGTTAAGTTTTAGCCAGCCCAAATATCAATGAACTATACATTTAGGAAATTATTTTTAAATTATTGTCATGTATATACACGAGGTTATTGTTTGTTTGTTTTTTGTTGTTTGGTTTGTTTATTAACTGATCTGTTTCATAATGTTGGTAGAATCATATCTAAATTGTTAACTCTATTCCCTTCCAGGTATCACAGTAGGTCTGACAGTGATCCCGCAGGCGATAGCATACGCGGGCGTGGCAGGCCTGCCCCCCCAGTATGGTTTATACTCGTCGTTCATGGCGTGCTTCGTGTACACGGTGTTCGGGTCGGTGAAGGACTCGGCCATCGGGCCCACGGCCATAGCAGCCATCCTAACCAGGGAGAACTTGCACGGCCTGGGACCAGAGTTCGCGGTACTGCTCGCCTTCCTGTCAGGATGCGTGGAACTTATCATGGGGATATTGCAGTTAGGTGAGTTGTTTATCAAATTGTTTTTATTTCATTAATCTTTGAAGAATCGTAACGGAAAAAAAATTGGCCGCAAGTTCATGATTCGCAAATCGTTAATAGACCGACGTGATTCTGTGGAACTCCAGTCAATACTAGCGAATGACTGTGATAAGCAAGTTTATTGATTTTCAAATAACAATTTACATGAAAATTTGAAGAATAGGTTGATTGACAATCGTAATTGCTCAGATATTTCCCACAAAAATCCTCAAAACAGTCGTCGTACCATACCATACCATCATCATCATCATCATCATCATCATCATCATCATCATCAGCCCAAATACGTCCCACTGCTGGGCACGGGCATCCTCTACAACTGAGAGGGTTTAGGCTTTAGTCCACCACGCTGGCTTAGTGCGGGTTGGCGGACTACACACCTAAGAAATTCCTAAGAACTTTTTAGGTGTGCAGGTTTTATCACGATGTTTTCCTTCACCGTTAAAGCAAGTGACAATTCATTGTGAATACACACATAACTTCGAAAAGCCAGAGGTGTGTGCCTGGGGTTTGAACCTGCGACCGCCGAAATTCTCGACCGCGCGCCTAAACCTCGAGGCCATCACTGTTTTTTTTTTACCATACCATGCCTTACAAATATTGCGAAACATTCTCTTATCGCTTGCATTTTGTTATCTGAAGCGCTGGAATGAAAACTATGCTAATAAAAATGTAATCACAACGTTACGGTTGTAATGTTACATTTGCTCGTAAGTTTCATAACGCGTGAAAGAAGTTTATTAGGCATCCAAGAGTTTTAGTCGAACGAAACAAAGGAAAAAATATTTTGAAGTGATTTGTCAAAGCTATACAATGGAGCGACTATGTTAAATGTACTTGGGTTTCTCGATTAGGAAATTCTCAGTAGCAACCACCGAGTGTGGAAAAACGGCTTTGGGCTCGCCGAACATTTTTCTATTATTTTTCTAACATATTTTGATTGAAGATTAAATGAAATGAAAATAAAATGGCCCATATTTTTTCTTTTATAATTTTTTGTTATTTTCATTAATAATTTCACTTAGTTCCAATTACCCCCATGCTCCTCAGTATTCAGATTGTATTATCTAGTTCTTGGACAAGTCATGATGAGCGAATCGTCTTCATAATTACATTGTATGTTGGTTGCGAAGATTGGCAGGTAGGCAGGAAACGGGCCGACCTCGCGTGACCACTATTTCCGTAAATTACATGATTGTCGCTCTTCCTAAGCTTTTTGTTACATGTGTTGTGTGTTAAGTGCCTTATTAAATTGTAAGAGAATGATACATTTCATGTAATTATCTCATACACAGAAGTGATTGCTACATACAGTATTACTAGATGTAGTTGTATGCGACATTCTTAACTTAAAATAATTTGAATTTGGAGTATTGTACTCTCCCGGCTCAAGTAGGTTCCGTCGGACGAAGTGTCATTGTGATTTTCCATTAGGAAATTCTCAGTAGCAACACGGAGTCTAGAATTGTGAAAAACGGCAAAAGGCTGGGTCCGTATTACGAAAATAGGAATGGCGGAATGTGGGTACAGAAATGCACCTCTTCCTACCCTTTCGGGGAATACAGGCGTGATATTATGTATGTATGTAGAAATTGACATTTTAGGAAATTCTTATCAAGGGGACCATTTAGTTTTAAATAAATGTTTGTACTTACTTATAATTTGGACGTTTTCATTCATACGCAGAATAAGATTGCAAGTCTAATTAAATGTATGAGAGGATTTTATCTTTATGACATTAAATTTTTGTAACTTTTCCTTATGAATAGTGTACTCACTTTAAATTACTTGTCGGCAGGATTTCTAATAGATTTTATAAGCGGTCCAGTGTCAGTGGGGTTCACGTCGGCGGCCGCCATCATTATAGCGACCACGCAGATCAAGGATATTTTAGGCCTCAGCTTCCCAGGAGGGAAGTTTTTACAGGTAAGGCTCATAATATTAAGTAATCTTTGTATTCATTAGATTCTAACATTTACCCGTCAATGCGTCTGCATGAATTTCAAATTTGTCAATAAAAATATAACATTAAAAACAGCAGACGCATACATTGTCAGTGTATGGATTATAATCCAATAGGAGAATAAACAAAAATCCGGAATTAGAGTATCTCTAAAGTCGTAACTCGATAAAAAATCATTAAAATCAGTTCTGCAATTTCACCACGATTCGAAAAGTTCTCTCCATTATTTGTTGAAAACCGAAAAAATCTCTATTTTTTAACCGACTTCAAAAAAGGAGGAGGTTATCAATTCGTCTGTATTTTTTTTTTTTTTATGTTTGTTACCTCAGAACTTTTGACTGTGTGGACCGATTTTGATGATTCTTTTTTTAATTGAAAGCTGATGCTTCCAGATTGGTCCCATTTAAATTTGGTCCAGTTGTGATAATAGCTTCCATTAGAAAACCACAAAAATCTTAAATTTACACCAATGTGCGTGACAAATCGACGAATAACTTAATATCATGCCAACCGATTTTGATGAATCCTTTTTATTATTGGTTAGGATGTACTTCTAGGGTAATTGCATGAGAGTTTGGTTAAGTTCTAATTATGGGATCCATGACAAAGTAACGGAACTCTTCAATTCTTAGCAGAAAACTAACGATACTCGGCCGAATCTTTATAGGCTATCCGGATATTTGAGTCACCTACCGTAACGTCTTTATGGTCAAGTAATTGGCGTAGTCAAATATAAGGTCAATGGAACTCGTTAAGGGCGAACAGTAAAGATGCGATCTATGGCAGAATTTCTAACTGTCTTGAATCAAATTGTAATTCGCTTACGTTTGTTGCTGCATTGCAACATGAAGCAAGCAATCTAATTGCATTACTTAAGGTGTATTAAATGTGTGAAGCGGTGGTAGCCGAGTGTGTGGTAGAAACATTTGCGTATTGTTGATGAGTTTTATAACCATATAATAGACTGGTAGTAGCGGAGTGGCAAAGTAACCGATTTGCAACGCATGAGGTTGCAGGTTCGATCCCGGGTGTGGCTTCACTAAAAAATAAAAAATAAACAAAAATTTTAACAAAACAAAAACCGCCTTCAAAAAAAACTATTCCAAAACAAGTTAAAATGAACTAAAAAGTAAAAAAATAATTGCGTATTCTTCTATAACTTAATAATCAACTTACTATTTCTCTTCATCAATATATACCTAGGTACGATCATAGATTAGACTAGACTACTTAAAAGTCAATCAAATTATTACAATAATGTAGTTTTAATTATTGTTATTTTTGGAGACGGTGTCAGCCAAGGAAACACTACAATATACATACCAAGCATCACAGTTGTAGAGGAGGCCCGTGCCCAGCAGTGGGACGTATATGGGCTGATGATGATGATAATACGAGAATCCTACCTTGGCTGACACCGCCTCCAAGATAACAATAATTAAAACTACATTATATTGTCGTAATAATTTGATTGACTTTTAAGTAGTCTAGTCTAATCTATGATCGTACCTAGGTATATATTGATGAAGAGAAATATTAAGTTGATTATTAAGTTATAGAAGAATACGCAATTATTTTTTTACTTTTTAGTGCATTTTATTAATCATACAATTTCATATTTTTAACGACAAATAGTATAAATCGTATGAAAATTAGTTTTTTAACAAGTAGGTAAACGATGTAATTGTAGTAGGTATAAGAACTTAATGTTCGTTAACATAGTCGTACAACAAAAACAACACATTACCCAAATAAAGCTATTTCGCTAAACGTTGTTTGATTTATGTATTATGTTTTTTCCAAGTTACCTAAATTGTCTTATTCTCCTATTATTCGACTAAGACCTTCTGACGTCACATTTTTGCAACAAACAGAATAGTTAAGAATTAATTATATTTATGGGCCAATGTAAAAATATAAATACTAATGCTGTTATTGTTTAATCCTACTTCTAAACGCATTGAATTTAATTTTAATACTTTATGAAAAGAAGAATGTATGTTATTGATCATTATAGAATTTTTGAAATGTCATCTCACATCGTAGATCTTTGTTGTTATATCACCTTTCAACATATTCTCATTTATATATCCTTCAAAGTCGAAGAGGCTAACAGAAGAGGACTTCCTTAACCCTTAGTACTCCTTACCCGTGTTTTGGCACTTATAAATAAATAAATACACCCAACAGTCACATATATAGTTCTGACCCCACACTAGGATACAAGTCCTGTGTCGTGGGTATCAGAAACTACGAGAGACTTTACGGTCTCACAAACACCCAGACCCGAAACAAATATTTGTGGACCACACAAACATTTGTCTCGGTACGGGGATCGAACCCGCGGCCTTTCGTTTCGCAAGCTGGTATCTAGCCAACTGCGCCACGAGGCTGTCCACTTGTAAATTATCTTCAGTTATTTAATTTATAGTCGACGTAGTTTACCTGTATTAACACGGTTTCTAGTGTTTTTGCTCGGCGATGTCTTTATGTTGTTTTTTGTGTATCATTTGAAACTTTTTGCTCATCACCGAACAATGCAGATTCAACTTTCTAACGACCTTCTGACAAATAACTTTGCACCTGCCGCTGCGTACTTGAGGTTTACCTAAATACCTAGTCATAATGAGTTCCAGCTAGTGTATCTATTGCTTTTTCTCCCAAGCTTCATTAGTTTTGTTGAAAAAGTTTTTCTTGCCTCTTGTAAATGTTTTTGTTACTTTTATTAGGTAATAGATGCCGTTAATCCTCGTTTTGTTCAAATTCTAGTGTAACTTATTTGATTATTTATACTCAACCGGATTTGAGGTATGCGAACGGTCTACAATTACGTCATTGTGCCTATACTATTTTTCGTATTGTTCAAAAAAAATTCGTTAGTGACGCAAAAACATTCCCTGACCTGAGTGGATTGAACTATGGGTACTTAAAATTAATAAAAATACTTATAAGTGTATCTTATAAAAGGAAAGAACATACCTATTTGTTTCGCTTTTATTTCTAATAAGCTCTTGTTTATAATAAATATTTAATACTATTTGCAGGTATGGACCGGCCTGTACGAGCACATAGGAGAGACGAGGCTGTGGGACACAGTGCTCGGTGTGACCTGCATCGTGGTACTGCTCCTACTCAGGGTAAGTCATTATGCAATTCAGATTAGATAGTAGAGTCTCAATCGGATCATCTCAGTCAAAGAAGCTATGAGGATAATGAATGCAGAAGGAACGATGTGCTAAGCTGAGTGCCAATTTTTTTCTATATCGTGTTATAGAGAGCAAATAACAAACATTACTAAAGCATGAAACTTAATAATTCCCATTCCCAGTTCAAGCTCAACATGGAATTCATCTATGATTTCTAAGTTATTAGGTATATAATATTTAGTCGAGTAAACAAATGAGTTGCTGTATTCTCGTTGGGGTGTGCAATAGTTGGCCAGCTGCCCTATATTCCACGAGCCACGCCGTTACTGAAAATTTTACAAGGGAAAACTAAATAATCCGCTTGAGTCATGAATGGAATTTTTGTTTCCTTTGCAGAAAGTGAAGGACATAAAGGTGCGCAGTAAGGACGAGTCCCAGTCGGCGCGGTCCCGGCGCTGGCGCGGCGCGGCGGCGCAGGCGCTGTGGTTCCTCTCCACCACGCGCAACATCCTCGTGGTGCTGGCGTGCGCCGCGCTCGCATACTACTTCGACACCAGGCAGCAGGCGCCCTTCATACTCACCGGTACAACATTCTATAATATACTTTTAATAACTGGTTCCAACATCATCAACGTGGAAATTAAACGAAAGTTGTTTTTTTCTTAACATACTACCACAAACCATACAGGCAAATACTTCGTTTTTATTCTGTAATTTACAATGGATGTTTCTTGACTAGTTCGTGGAACTGAATATACATAACATTGTTAATGATGTAACTTCTTCATTCAATGTTATCGGCAAAAACAATAATTTACATTTAGAATGAACAAGGAATTAATTAGATATTCGCAGGGTGGCTGGCAGCGGTTGGATAAGGAGGGCCAAAGATCAAGCCCAGTGGCGTGCGAAAGGAGAGGTCTATGTCCCGCAGTGGACGTAAGAAAGGCTGCTGCTGATGATGATGATGATGATGGAATTATAATAATTTATCTAATGTTAAGGAGTAATTTGAAAAACATGGTGGTCGTATTTTGTGCAGGCGAGGTGAAGCCCGGCTTGCCGCAGATCTCTGCGCCGCCGTTCTCAGCGACGGTAGGCAACCACACCTACACGTTCGTGGAGATGGCGTCCACGCTTGGCTCCGCCATATTCGTAGTGCCGCTACTCTCCATACTCGAGAACATCGCTCTCGCTAAAGTGTTCTGTAAGTGATTCGTGTATATTTCTTCTGTTTAGTCACGAACTAACTTATATGTAGTTAAAGATGCTTAAATAAATTTAGTAGATGATGATGAGACAAAACTCAAACGCTGAAGATTATTCACTGCTGCTGTGGATAATGACAGTTACCAACTTGACACGCACTAAAAAAACATCATTTATCGTAACATCATCCTAAAGGGTATCTTACCAATCCGTTTTTTGTCTTCTTTTTACGCTTTAAGTTTTTCCAACGTAGCGTATCAGTAGTCGCATTAAGTGATTGTGTATAATGTACGGAGATCGCTGGCCAGGCAATGAATATCTGCGACAGAAAATTTGTCTATATGTCTATTACGTTGTCATAACTAAGCCATTGAATCAATTTAGAACATTTTTGGTTTGAAGAAAAAATTAACCACGTAGAAAGGGTTAGAGAATAAGGACTTCTGGAAAATGAACTTAATTTCTTTTTTATAAAATTGCACCCAGAGGAAGCTCATACACATGTGAAACAATAGAGTACGGTCCCAAGTAATGATTTGTATTGCAGCGGAGGGCAAGTACGTGGACGCGACGCAGGAGATGCTGGCGCTGGGCGCGTGCAACATACTGTCGTCGCTGGTGGAGAGCATGCCGGTGTCGGGCGCGCTGTCCCGCGGCGCCGTCAACCACGCGTCCGGCGTCGCCTCCACCGCCGGCGGCCTCTACACCGGCGCGCTCGTGCTGCTCGCGCTGCAGGTGCGCCCGGCCTTCATACTTCACTATACCTAGTGTCACTGCCCATGCTTCACCAGCCGGTTTCATATTCCGAGTATGGGAGACGAATGCATAACTGACTGGCTCGTGGTCTCGCGGCACAAGTATAAGCCGTGCGATCTAGAGGTCCCGGGTTCGATTCCCGGGCCGGGCAAAGTGTTATTAGATTTTTCTATTAGGAAATTCTCAGTAACAGTCCGGAGTATTGAAATGTGCCCGAAAAACGGCAACAGGCTCGCCCATATTACGTGGGACCGATACATACCTGGCGAAATGTGGGTGAAGAAATGCACCTCTACCTACCTCTTCGGGGATTACAGGCGTGAGTTTATGTATGTACATGTACATAACCGTTTCTCGCATAAGTACCTACACATTCTAACTTCGTGCTGCTATTGTGATACAAATAAGGCGATTTTATTTTTAATATTAAAAATGTGGATTTGTATAGGGAAAGTTCTGAGTAATCTTTAAAAATTATCTAGAACATATTATGTGGAGTTTAACGGGTACCCGGGAGGCAACAACAATGTACCGTAAAACGGGGTAAATAGGAATGGCGGGGTAAATTGGAATAAAAATCTGATTTTGTAGCACGTTATATAACTTTTATTCTATTTAAATAAGGTCAACAGTTCTTGGGTTTTTAACGAGTTTATATTTTGTTCTACTAGCCACAATGAGTTTTTAAGACAGGCACTCAGGATTTATTATGAAAAAAACACTGTGAAATGAGGTTGTCGCAGACACGTGGTTTTAGCTATTTTTAATTTCGAGATTTAGTTAAATTTTAATTAAAAAACGAGTGTTAAAATAGATAAATCCTAGGCATAATAGTGTATTGTATTTGGCAGAAACGTGAATGTAAGTAAATAACTATAAATTTTCTTTTAAAAACCTTAGTTTCAGTTGCATGTCGTTTTTAGGTTATTTTGGGGATAATTGGAACGCAAAAGGGGGAAAAAAACACGTAAACAGGTAAAATTGGAACGACGCTGGGGTTATTTGGTTCACTTGGGGGGTAAATTGGAATAATTAAATAGGGTTGTACCGTATCCAAAAACAATTTTACGTATCATCCGACCCAAAGTACCGCCCAGGTAGAAATGTAACCTAGTTTTTTTTGCATGGGGGTCACCAATCCAAAGACTTTCTGTATCGAAAGTTGCTTTACCTCTATGATCGTATCAGATTACCTTAGTTAGCCGAGCTATACCTATGCGCTAAAATGTTTTTATGTATTTCAGAATTGAGATGCCTCTTGAATTATACCAGGGTTTCTCAAAGTGGGGTACGCGATTTACGTAATGTTGACTTGATGCCTGGCAGGCACGTGCAGCACGCGTCCTGTCCTCGACCAGTGGGTGGACAGGCGCCACGGTGCGGCGACGTTCCGCCTGACGCAGGTGTTGTCGGGGCACGGATGCTTCGGCCACTACCTGTGTCGGGTGGCTCTGAAGGAGGAGTCGGCCGTGTGTCACCATTGTGACAACTGTTCGGACGACACAGCCCAGCACACACTACAAAAGTGTCCAGCTTGGGAGGTGCAGCGCAGCGCTCTCCGCGCGATTGTTGGTGACGACCTCTCGCTCCCAGCCGTCGTCTCTTCGATGGTCGGGAGTCCTAGGTCGTGGCGAGCGGTGCTCTCCTTCTGCGAGCACGTCATGTCGCAGAAGGTGAGTGCGGAGTGGGATCGCGAGAGAAGTGATCCCGCCCGCCAAAGACGTCAGAGAAGGAGGCGCCGGGTCAACAGAGATAATTAGACCCGGCGCCCTGCCCTGTGGCAAGGGGGAGTTAGAATCCCACCACGGTATCCCCTGCCTGTCGTAAAAGACGACTCAAAGGGGCCCTTGGGGTCGCTGGGCGCGCTGCGGGGGCGGCGCGCCCTCACTGAAAGTGACCCCGAGAGGGGCGCCGGCACTGTGGCCTGTGTACGTCGCGGGCGCCCATCCACAACCGGGGCGCCCGAACCAAGCTAGTGGGGGTGCAACTGCGCCCCCTACAACTCCGAGACGACCGAGACAATAACGTCTCGGAGGCGCACCAGGCGGCTGCGGCATTACGGTGGGCGCTTCTCGCTCACGTACCGTAGTCGCCCCACTCGGCGCGGAGATGGCCACCGGGGGTTTTGGTCGGTATGCCGGTTTAGGGAATTTTGTTAGGGACCCAGCCCGGCACTAACATCTGCGCGGACATGACGTCGCCGCGCGCCGGGCTGGAAGACCGGTGACCCCGACATACGCTTTACATGACATGATGATGATAATCACAGAGCAGTAACACACCGGGATTTGAATTTCAAATGATGGGATGTCACTGTATTTGGAATTGGCAAGCGTGGTGCTTTCCATCACGTGGGCGACGTCTAATCATTACTTATCATAAAAAAACACCCAGACTCGTAACAGGCATTAAAATTCACCATTGGAAAATATCGGTCTCGCCAGGAATCGAACCCGGGTTTCTGGTTCCGCATGCAGGTAGTCCGACCGTTGCTATATTTATACACGCTACAAGGTTTTTTTTTCAAACTAGCTAAGTAGGTAGGTGACAACCCTTGTAAAAATTCCGATTTACCCCTCTTTCGAACCTATTAACCCCGTCAGGGGTAAATTGGAATTTAATAGAGTTTTTGTTAATTTTCTCAAAATCATGACAATATTTGGGATTCAAAAGCTATTAAACTTTTAAAACAGATAACCAT
Source organism: Hemaris fuciformis (assembly GCA_907164795.1). Classification (NCBI taxonomy): domain Eukaryota; kingdom Metazoa; phylum Arthropoda; class Insecta; order Lepidoptera; family Sphingidae; genus Hemaris; species Hemaris fuciformis. The sequence goes on along the minus strand of OU015440.1, from coordinate 334,501 downwards.
ACAATCTTAAGTAACCTTATAAATACCCTATGAGTTACAGAAGAAGGTTAAAATTCCAATTGAAAGTCAAAATTGGACCAATTTACCCCGTTTTACGGTAACCATGGCTGCCGCGTCATTAACTATACTAGAAATCTGTCATCTCTGGTATTGTTGGTCAGAAGCAGTTTTCTATTATATACGTATGTTTTGCCGAACACTCTATATGGAGAATTTGTGATATTTGGTTACAGTACTTCACGCCATACTTCTACTACATCCCGAAGGCGTCGCTTGCCGCGGTGATCATCGCTGCCGTCGTCTTCATGATGGAACTGCACGTTTTCAAACCCATTTGGAAGACCAAGAGTAAGTTTCATTAGCATAGTCACAATTGAGAAATTACGATTAGCGGTACGGTAAATAAATTCGTCTACATCAGAGGTTCCCAAACTCTTTTTTTAATAGTCTTTCACAATTTTGATGGATACGGTGGGCCCCCTGCAGCCACATTACTACCAATTTTCAAATCTCCAAAAAAAATCAAGACGTTGTACTGATTATGGAATATGCAAGTTTTTACAAGTAACAGTCGCTGAGCTTCTTAAAATATTATCTGCCGATATTGATAGGAGAAGTCATCCCACAACATTTTAGTTCGAAACAAAATTAATTTTCATGGATTTTTGTCACGCCCAACGTGGACCCCATCGAGTCTCCCGTGGACGCCTGGCAGTCCACCTGGACCACTTTGGGAATTACTGGTCTACACATTATTGTATCTAACTATTGAGCCGTTATATTTCAGAGCTGGACATAATCCCTGCGGTGGTGACGTTCGGCGCGTGCCTCATGCTGCGGCTGGAGCTGGGCATCGTCATCGGCATCGCCGTCAACCTCGTGTTCCTGCTCTACGCCTCCGCTAGACCCTCCGTCAAGGTCACGCACGCCGTGGTGAGTGCCGTCTCTTGATGTTTCACCTGTGTGTTCATGTGTGTGTCCATGTGTCTGTACATGTAGACATTAGACAGCCTGCGATACGAGAGGCCGCGGGTTCGATCCCCGCACCGAGACAAATGTTTGTGTAATCCACAAGTATTTGTTTCGGGTCTGAGTGTTTGTGAGACCGAAAAGTTCTCGTAGTCTCTGATACCCACGACACAGGACTTGTATCCTAGTGTGGAGTGTATGTGACTGATGTGTGTATTTATTTATTGATATAATTGATGTGTGTGTGCGCAGTCGTCGACGGGCGTGTCGTACCAGGTGGCGGCGGTGGACCGCGCGCTCGCGTTCCCGGCCGCGGCGTTCGTGCGGCGCGCGCTGCGCAAGGCGGGCGCCAACCACGAGCCGCTCGTCGTCGACGCCACGCACGTGCAGGCCGCGGACTTCACCGCCGCAGAGGTAACCACACCCTTGTTTGTAACGAGAGGAAAGTGCCATAATTTCCCCTTTCAGTACCTCGGGAGACGACCGAAGGTCCTTCCAACGCAGTACGCGGAACTTTTTACTTGGCTAAGTTGGGTCCCTAAGCAAAAGCCTATGCCAGCATATCGGCTAAAACCTCTCGGTGGCATTGGTAGCGGTCCCACGGTCTCTAAGTACGACAACCCCCCTGAATTGGCTGCTGTCCAACGCACCGTCTAATTGTGGACTTCTCACAATTGCAAGAGTTGAGGTGCCCTCTACTTTAACTTACGATAGACAGTCCTATCTGCGACAGTGAATAGACCACGCGCTCTGCCGCACATCTCGGGGTCGCTTCGGTCACACTTTACCAAACCCGCAGTAAGCCCGGATGCCGTGTCAGAATTCTAACGCCCGGAATCCAAAGGGTGAAAGATAACCACTTACTACACCCTCACACACACTCCGTCCTACCCATCGTCACATACTTTAACCACTGCATTCTCGCACAGGGCATCAAGAGTCTGATCGACGACTTCCACTCGCGCGGACAGACCATCATCTTCTACAACGTGAAGCCGTCGGTGGCGGACATGTTCCGCGGCGTGAAGCCCAAGGAGTTCCTGCACTGCTCGTGCCGCGCCGACCTCGACCGCCTGCTGCTGCTCGCCGGCGCGCGCAGCCAGCAGCCGCCGCCCGCCTGTCAGTATACCGCACCCGCAATATACCAACAGCAACTGGGGTGCACTGCTGCATTACTTTACTGTTGATCCTTTCACCTCATTAATCGAAACCCAAAAAGATCTTTAAACCCAAAAATTCTATTGAATGTAAATGAACTATCAGCCTAACTTCGAAAGAAATAATCTATCAGTCTGATTCAGTCCCCGGCAACATTTCATGTTAATTTGAAAGCATTACCTATAGGTATATTGCAAAAGCTTGGTGTCTAGATGTAAAGATCTAATCAGATAAACAGGTGGAAGCAAAGACTTTTTTTTGGTTTGTAATAGACGTAGGGTAGTGTCATGTGACTTAGCCAGTCTATGTACAATTTTTAGACACTAAGTACAACAATTATTGTTAACGTTTGTTTTTCTTTCCAGAAGGTGGTTCGGCGCTGACGTAAGCGTCTCGTGTGGAAAGCAGCTGCCCCGCACACTGCGGCCCCCGGGTGTCGATAATATGTGATAATAAACGTGTTACTTACTTACTGCGCGCTTTGTAATACTCCTTTACTTACTATTACCGGACATATACATCCTCCTACAGGACATGGACATTCCACTGTGATTCAAAAGAGATACTTGAATATAGCACAAAGAATTATCACGTAACGGTTAAGGAAAACATTGTGAGGAACCTGCACACCTAAAATTTCTTAGGTGTGTAGTCCACCAACCCGCACTAGGCCAGCGTGGTGGACTAAGGCCTAAACCCTCTCAGATGTAGAGGAGACTCGTGCCCAGCAGTGGGACGTATATGGGCTGATAATGATGATTATAATTTGAATATATCGTATTAATTGCTGTTTAGTACCAATTTGGTTTTGGACGCTCTAGTCTAGGCAATAACAGTCTATATTTCACTGCTGGACACTTGAGAGCGTTGGGTCTTGGACCACAACAATGAGTAAGGGTTGGTTGGTCCTCATGGAGCACAAACACTAGGAGGTACAATAGGGTCAGCAAACGAAACAAGTAGTGATATGTTATAGATAAATGTGTTTATTTGACGTTCGTCATTCCGTCTGCGTGATCGCACAGCCTGCGCGTACATCGCGCCTCACTCTTACGAAACATATTTGGTTACACTACGGCTTAGAAAGATACATTGGAATTACGTTACGACTAACTTACGTACACTAAGTCTAACAGTACGCGTACTGCACCGACATCCACACGAACAGACACGCGCCGGCGAGTGACGCGTTCCACGACCAGACACTATGGCAGGGTGTTAACTTTACGGCAGTATGGTATGGTCGAAAACGCCACGTCGCCTCGGGTCGTCCCGAATCAGGATATTGTCTATCCCTCGATAAACGCGTCAACTTTGCCGGCATCAGCCGCAAACTGGAAGTCGCAACAAATCCACAGCATATCGATGCCACCAAAGTTGACAAACTAGATGCGTCACCTAGCACCATTGTATATTTAAACACGAAACAATTGAGCAGTGGTTCGTACAACGTAACTACTAAATTTCATTATAAATTGTTTGCTTGCGCGGATGGCAAAGTTCCTCTAAGTAAAAATGAGCAGAAAATATATAAACGTACGTGTTGTGATCCCAATATATTGTGAGACCTGCGTTTCATCAACATTCTATATTAAACTTTTGTAGAATTCGACACGTGTCGTATGATAAAATAAAAATATAAAGAACACATAAAGTCTAAGATAAAGTCGTCTAAATGAGTCTACAAAGTAATTGATATAAAAGTTGTGTAACAAAACCGCAGGTCCCTGGGCAGTAGGTAAGGAAGACAGCGCAATACGCAAAGAGATCTACAGATATGACGCAGCTGGTGTTGCCAACTCGCTCTACTCATAAATTTCACTACAAAAATTCCATCTAAAACATTTGAAATACTTGGGAAAGTCCGTCACATACATGCTTCAGCGAGGTCCACAGCTGCGTCACTCTCAGGCTATGCAAAGTTTATAATACGCCTTCATCTCTATAGAGTACAAAGGCTTACTAGAGAAATAATGAACACTTCTATCGATGTCGATAAATAAATTGAAATCCTTTAGTGGAGTGACGTAACGAGTTCATCGACATCGACAAATATGCTCGTGTCCTTCACAAACACACAGACAACAAATATTTGGCATTACATACACGAATACAATAATTGGCCTTAACTAATTAGATATGACACATATATTTATTTATTACAAAAGATCTTCTCACATTCCGAGTCAACAATTCAAATTAATATAATATGATAAAACAATCACAATTAAAACATTGAGTCGCCGGGCGGGCGCCGCCGTCACACCTCTCATATTGAAACGATAAACAACACGGATCGAGAACCAAGTGGAGCTGTTGCAAATATGCTCACTTGTACGGCACGTTTTCTTTAAAAACCTTTCTTGAGATCAATCAGTGATTTATAGGATTATTTAGTAGAGGTTTTAAAGTGAATTACCCCTTATCGGGGCCACTGAAAATAGTTGTTTCTTTCAAGAAAGCCTACGGCAAGTTACATGCAAAGCTTATTCGTCACACTTAAACCGTGAGCCCAGGCTAGCCGGCTGAGTATTCAGTTAGGAAACACATTCGCTGTGAGATTGTCGTTTGTATTCACACACTACGACCGACCGACATACAGTGCACACACCACGCCTCAAAGCACATACTTCTTACGTGAACCATTGTGACGTCAATAATACCGAGAATTTATCTCCTAAATCATAATATTTTTGTGATGTTTCCACTGATAAATTCTAAGGAACTAATTTAGAGTGTCTTCTGTTCGCTTTGAGGCGAGCCGATACAACTTTGACTTTATCGTATATGAGTAATATAATTCTAACGTTAAATATAAATGCATTAAAATCTTGTCGACGTGATGTGTGCGCGTGAACGAGTAAACCTCCGCGCCACACTATGTCGACACGCGCTACACGTATACTCACATTTATCGATATCGATAACTCTGATATTCCATACAAAAAGTCGATGAAAAATATTACAGATTTAACGATATAGAAAAATATGCTTCAATTCTCTTTACCAATACTTCCAACGTTTTTCCATAATAAACATTGTCTTTTCAAAACCTAATAGAACACGAGAAAGTATTTGAACAGACCATGAAAAAACGAATGAAATACTTTTGCTAAACTCTACAGTACACATAATAGTAGTAATATAGAACTAAGATAAAAATAATCTCTCAGATTTAAAAATCAAATACTATTTTGTGCGGCATTCTCAACCCGCGTACAACAAACTTTAAAGTATATAAAATCAGTAAAAACCATTATAGACTTCCACACTCTGCACTCCAAGCCAACTGGCAGCGCATTTCCTCTTCCCTTCGATATATGCTAATATGCTTACAATACCCTAATGAATATAGACCTAGGTGTCCCTTGAGCTAAGGCGTTCCCTCCACTGCTTTACTACAGTAACCGTTGTAATCGGTTGATCTGAGCAAGCATCCCTCCCAGATTGATCTATCTTACGCTACTCGGTACAAAACTTCTTACTAAGCCGGAGCATCGCGAGCGCCGCATTTTGGTAACTCTTGTCAGACGCTCCCCATTACACTTACATTCATTACTTTTGGGATTGAATTTAGGACATCGCACATTCCCAAAGTCCTTGATATGATCCAGTATGTAGCTCAAATGACATTAATTATAATAAAATCGTGCCACCGCCCATTAAATATCCTCAGTATGTTTTGTTGAGTATTGGCAATAATGGTATCCTACCTTCAGTACATGAACTTATAAACTTCGACGGGTTCACAGTAATTCGTTTGTTGTTGTGGGGCTTGTGAGCCCTGGCGAGAGTGCAGTACATTGTATACACTATTCCACTGGGGGACATGCACGTTGTCCGTGACTAAAACGTTGTTCTTACCACTAAAATATTCTGTTTCGTTACGTAAATGCTAATTCTAAATATGGAATAGGTACTGTTATATATCTCTTACCGTTCTATATAGTTAACTACGGATCCGACACGCTAATGACTACAGTGGCGATCAAAAAAACTATTAATGAGCACCATTTCCTTGGTCGCCAGTGTAATAGTAGTGTTTACCATGACTGTATAATATATTTTATGGAAAAATAATGACATGTTACACGTTGCATTACAGCGTTGCGTTGTACGTAGGTTGCGGGAGGCGGGTGTTCCTCAGTACTTCAGCAGCTCCTCGTCGAGTTCCGTGAGCGCCAGCTTACTGTCTATCACTGAAACATAACATGATTCCCGTTAATTAATTAACTCAAGCAGAGAGCTCTTTCAATAATGGTGTAAGATTATTTTATTTGTTTGCATAAAAAAATATTTAATAAATAACTTTCTATTCACTAAAATATATAATATCATCAAAATGTTCAATGAACGTTTACACCATTAATGAAAAGACCAATCCTGATGTTTCATTTTGCCAAGTGCATGTTCATATGTGTAGTGACCCAGAATGTTTCAAAACAGCGGATATGTTAATGCGAATTTGTGATAACCCAGTGACATAAAATCTTCAAATGTACACAAAAAACCTGCGTATAGAAACAATAAAGACGAATAAAGTATTAATATTTAATTTAAATATTTTTAAATGGCAAATTGGCTCCTTCCATTGATGGAATATTGCACTGCATCATAGAAGCACAAAAAAAGACCAACGCAAACCCCGTGACAAGCGATTATTTTCGTAATGAGTAATGATACCCTTCTTCAGATGATCAAAAATCGACTGACACAATAAAACAATCACACCCCTACTGCTCCTGAATCAACGAATTTTAAACTCTTTTTGAGTGTTTTATTGACAGTTGACAATTTGCATCATTGGCAAACAAACATCACAACCCACTGCCTCTGACGTAGCAGCACCAAAAAAATCTTTACTTAAAGTATCTGAATATACCAAATAATATTTTCTGTAAATAAATAAATAAAATAAATAAACTCTGCCTCGTGGTCTCGCGGTACAAGTATGTGCCGTGCGATCTAGAGGTCCTGGGTTCGATTCCCGGGTCGGGCAAAGTGTTATTGGGTTTTTCCATTAGGAAATTCTCGGTAACAGCACGGAGTCTGGAAATGTGCCCGAGAAACGGCAATAGGCTCGCCCCCTATTACGTGGGACTGATACATACTTGGCGAAATGTGGGTGTAGAAATGCACCTCTGCCTACCCCTTCGGGGAATACAGGCGTGAGTTTATGTATGTATGTAAATAAATAAATATAACTCAAATTACGAGTTGAATAATTCAGAAGCCTTATTTGTAGCAAGTCCATCAGCGCTTCACTGTGAGTAAACTGTTGATCACGCAGATCGATTCAGTCATCAATATAAATTAACAAACATTTTCAACACTTGACCCCTAACTAAACCTAGTCCAAAATGAAGCGACAAAAAGTTCAAACAACATTCACAAACACACAATTTCCGGCAACAACTAATCTCGTATCGCGTACGTGAACGCGTTCGGGATGCGCGGCCGGCGCTTCAGCTGCGCCGCCGATACACGCGGCAGTCCGCGGAATACTGGGGCATCTACACTGCTGCCACTGCTGTATTGAACCTCAGATGTACTAGGTATCATGGCTGGAGAGCCTCGTGGTCTACGCGATAATTCGCTTCGAGAAGTCTGATTCGTATTTGCCGTAATGTTTGTGCCTGGATTCCTGACGTAACTACTAAAGAAATCAAATTCACACAGCCTTCAATTCTATATCTATGTATATCTAGATTTACTTTTGAAGCAGTTTCAAATTTACCAAATTGTGTTTCACTAAGTCTTAAATACCTTCAAGTGATTCTACTTATTAAAACGTACAAAATAAATTACTGCACATTACTTAATAGAGAAATGTTATAATAACTACTACATAATTTAATAAAGTAGGTGGAAATTGAACCAACATAGACGTGTAAACACTTACATTGGTCCGGGATAGTAGTAGGGGGGTGGTCGCTCGTACTCAGTAGGGCCGTGGTAGCGGGGAGGGCCTTCTTCCCAGTGCCTGCAACACACCGAGTGCTCATGCGTGCGCCCCCACACATACAGCGGAACAGGAACGAAACTTTACCATCATACTATTACCTAACGTATATCTTTGTAAAATTACGTTCCCGTTTCGTTAAACTCAACCGTCCTGACACCACAATGTGACTGTACTGAATGATGACACCAAGTCATGCAGTGAAAAATAAGCGAAGTGGTCACATGAGTTGTGAAGTCTTCCCGACTTTGTTGCAATACAAACGGCTCACGAATATTACTCGGGGCGCGTGAGATATCTCGTCGTCAGCCTCTCGATAGTGTGCCCGTTGTACGGCTGTATTTCCATACGTTTCAAGTATGCGTGTGCCATTTTGACGACTGATTGCAAATCGTCTCGCATCCGATCCGCCATCTCTCTTTGGTAGGCGTACTCGGATATTCTAAGGAGGCTGTGCAATGATTTCATTGTTACTACGGGAAGTTAAACAGTAACTACTTTTAGGTGTTTTTGATGTAATTGTGTGTTTCCATCATCAGTCCAAATACGTCCCACTGCTGGGCACGGGCCTCCTGTGTTTATCGATGATCAAAGGTTTATCAGCAATGCTTTTCGACTTCCTGAAATATTCATTGCCTCCTTAGAGTCCGTAGACTATGAATTTTTTGAAGGTATATTCCTTATCATACATTACAATGTATCGGATATCTAATTCATGTACGGGTTATCAGAAACTTGTGGATTTTTCTGGTTATTGGAGTATTAAGGTTTGCTTGGTATCATCTTTTGCCTGTGTTGATTCCGGAGTAACAATCTCGTTGTAACCTAGTGCCATGAAGGTGAGCTTGATGAACGATAATGGCGATGTATGTATTTTGGGTACTTACTTTGGCGCCATATCATTATATCTGCGCGCGTGGTGTGGGTCGAGAGCCGGCGCCAGGGAGGGGTCGCGCGCAACCCCCGCGACTGCGCCCCCCGCCGCCCCTGCTCCTCCCCCGTACGCTCCCGAGCCGCGCGAGACCTCCCCCTCACCGCGCCCACGCTGCCGACCGTCGCGCCCATCACGCCCCTCGCGCCCCGACCGCTTCTCAACCTTGTAGGCGCTGCAACACGCAACACATCAGCACCACGAGCCACGGCACACGCGCAGAAGGATCAGCCGAACGAATCGTTGCGTCTAAACATTTTTTAAATATAATTTTAATAATGGTAATCACCGACAAGTACTAACTAATAGAGAAAATAAAAATATTGAATATAGGTAATAATGCAGATAAATGACGCATTGTATAGATCTGATCGACATACTGATCCTTCTGTACTGATACTTTTTAAGTCATTCAACTTCAGTAATACTGATGTACAATAAATAGGTCCGTTAATTTAGTAGCAGGGATCATACTAAAACAATTTATTCCATAATTTTATCAGTATTACTTTAGCTGTTGTGGAAATATTAACTTGGACCAAAGCCTTTATAAACTTATTGGAGATTAATTATTCAGGCAGGAATGGTGTTACGTGCTGATTCAAATTTATTAAATTAATTTCACGAAAAATAAGAAAGCTCGTGCTTGCTCATAACCTACTCGAATGCACAACTAATTAAATGGCAGTTTATTTTTAACGGGATAGTTTTATTAGGACATAAATTTGTGACAAATTGATTACAAGCCTACGAAGAGAATGAAGTCACACATGGTGTACAGTCAATAGGTGTGTAATATTTTTCCACATATAAAATAATCTCAGACCCGACCGGACTACATCCGTAGCTGAAATATAATAGAATTATACCAACACGTAACACTATTACTGGCAAATTTAACTTAGGGATGATCGTTACAATGAAAATTATCGGTGGTCTCAAGGAGATGAGATGAAATGCAGCGGAGACAGCGGCATGCAACAGATATTAAACAAAAAACACATTGATTTCAATCGCGACACACAAAGAGCATACACTGTGCCCACTTGTGTCTATACATTACGTTACTTTGCACTGTCAATTCAATGTGTTTTCCAATTAATAGCACACACAACAGAATTAGCACACTAACAGAATTCCACACAAAAACATCCGAAGAAGGAAAGACATGAAAACACAGGAGAAATGTTAAATAAATTATAAAGTATATACAGGTGGCTGGATTCTTGTCCTGCCGATGGACGTTAGTACATTAGAGGGGGTCATGCTGGGCGTCTTCAAACTTGATGACGTATACACTGATATCCATTCCATTAGTAAAGATTCATTATGCCTATGAATATACAGTATTTAAACTATTTCCCTGTTTGTAAATATTAGGTATCATAATTGTCTACTCTAAATATATTCTCGGATAAGGTTTTGCTAATAAGTTAACTAAAAGTGGGAATACAACTAAAATATCTAGTCAATTTGTCTTCAAGATTTTTACTCACAAGATTCGCTTTCAATTCGAATTGAATCATCAAAAATAATAAACAACACAAACATGACAGTACCTATAAAAAGTTTACATACTGTATACATAATTAAATATATAAAGTCCAAACCAAACTAAATAAAAAGTGTGAAGTATAGAAAAATCACCCAAAAATAATAGTGCGAGACATTGCAAGCAGTCGCAGGCCTCAGTGGCAAACCATTTGTGTTGATTACCGCGTGTGAGGCGCGTGTGAGGCGCGTACCGGACGACGAACTGCGCCGCGCCGCGCGCCGCGAGCCGAGTAACATCCACCAACCAACTACGTCACACATTCACGTGTCGCCGACACACTACTCAGCTACACCGCGTTTAATACTACACATCGTCACCTATATGCTAAACACATGAATGATCCGAGGCCGGCAGATACTTTCAACTCGTTCAACTAATAAAACTATTAATTTAAAATATTACATATAGATAACCTTAAGCTACAAGAGATTTAATTAAAGAAACAAACACAATTAAAATAAATTTGTAAAACTGGTAAATATTGTTATCATAAAAACAAATGATAACGTCAGTAATTAATAAGCATAAAATTTAAGTATGTTGCCGACCTCGAGTCAAACATACAAAATACTAACAACTTATATTTGAATAATTATACTATGTATGAACAATATATTTAATTAAAATGTACCATACAAGTATTGAAGAGAAATATTAATACCATAAGTTGGATGAATTCACCCGGAGAACTTAAACTAGCTCAATTCCGCAAAATTATGTAACATGTCGATATAAAGTATTTGGCCACTAGATATAAAGTATATGTGTGAAATCTATTCAAATAAAAAAAATACTATAATCAATAATCTATCCTCAAAATGATTAAGTTTTATTAAAGTATATTTTATTCGATTGTGAGTAATAAGATATTAAATATTAATAAGAATAAAAAAATGCATAAACTGAGCTTAAAACTAAAGTGCTGTTTTTTAAACAACCACCAAGGGCCAGAATTAAACATCCGTCCCAATCTCCACCTCCAGATCAATTAAAATAATGAACTGGAGATAGAAATAAGACTTGATGAGATCTGACCGCGATATTACTCAACTAATGATCGGATCGTTAACCAATTGTACTAAACATTATATAATAAATGGACAAAACGATCCTTTTGCACAAATAATTCTAGCATTGACATAATATATTCTATGTGGAGTGCTACGTGAGCCAGTTCATCACTTACACTAAATCAATTCACTGCAGTGCACACACGGGACCTACCTAACTTACACACGAAACGCTGTGTACCTAGTACCTACTACCTACCCACTACCTACTCTCACATACATGATACACAGTGTCAGCCTACAGGACGATTCTGGGTCTATGTTCACTTTATACAGGTTATCATAGTATCAATATTTATAAGAAAGATTCCAAATTTAAGTACGGAATGAGAGTAATTAATTTAAGACATTTGGATATTTTCTAGTATTACGACAGGAATATAGAGTATAATGAGATCGAAGAGAATCGTCCTCTAATATTCGTAATTACCTAATACTTAAATATGTACCGCTATAAAAAGAGCTACATTCACTGTGCCAATACCTATATTTACACATTTATTTTCCTATAATCGTTATATTAATGAAATGTTGCTATAAAATTGTATCCATTCTGTATGGATTAAATACGATCAATTCGCGGACATATACAGCAATATGAATATTTAAATAAGCGCTCCAACTGTACTTGTATATCAAATGCGTATTATAAAAAGGTACATTACCAGTCAATACAACATGTAAGAAATATATAAAAGTCGATTACTTTAATAATATCTGGATGGATCATATACAATTCAATAGTAAGCTCGATCCATGGCGGGATAGCATCGCGAGAGAACTCGCGTGTCAGCGCTAGTGCGTCTGTACATGTGCCAGGATATAAGAATATCAAAACTAGGACAATGCGAAAATGTATCCAAACGACTAGCGTTGTATATACGTATAATGGCTACACTGTATACCTATGTTTAAAAGTTAATATAAACATCAAATCACTTATACAAGCGTTGCGTTGTTGTACCTATACAGGTCGTGTGGCCCAACGTTAGATATGCCGCCCTGAGCCAATTTACTGATGCTTGGACTAATCTTCATGAAACCTACGCAATTAAATCAAATAATAAGCAAAATAAATGTAATGTATTATAAAAAAAAATACTACACCAATTATCAGCATTTCCTATTAAATTAAATTTAACATAGTTTTAATTTATACCAAATTTTATAATTTTTTATTTTGCAACACTGACAACGTTTGAGCCAAACACGACGGCATAAGCTAGCAATGGACGTATGACACAATGTAAGCAGAAGCAATTTTAAATTGAATGCGCTTTGCACACCACACTACTGTATCAAGAATATTCATATATTTATAATAAAAACTTGAAATACATATTTCGCCTAGAACTATCTCGAAAAAACATATATTTTATACAAATGCTGGTAACTTGCAATTGTTATTTTCCAACTACACATATGGCACATAAAGGTGTGTCGGGTGCGGCCACACACTGCCAGTATTTTTGAATCTGATGGAGCTGAGAGACAGTTACCAGCCCTAAGCAACAGTCGGCTAAACAAATGAAGATTGAACTGCCTTAGAATTTCAACAAGCCATGTTTCACACGTAGATACGCTGATAATGTCACGTAAACGGTATTTAATGATACAAGTTATAAAAGCTAATTTTCTCTTATTGAAAGGCAAGGAAATTAATTATAATTTATAATATTTAGTAGGGCGAATTTATCCGTTTTATATTTATAACTTCAACTATTTCATATTTCAAATGCCTGCAATGTAAAGCAAACTATACCCATAGAAGCGTGTCAATGACCGCTAGCGTCAGTTGATGTTTTTATTAGAGTTACATTGCGCTATTTATTTTAAAAGGATATTTTATTGATTCAAACATAATTTTATTCTATTAATTCGTAAATAATGTTAACGCATTACGTTCCTAAATGTGGTTTTCATCTTAAAAATAGTTGCTATTTTTGCTGAATATCAAAATGCATTATTAAAGTGACATTAATATATACTCAATTTACAATATTATAAGCTGTTGGAGTTAGTGACATTTAAAAGCTTGTTCATAGTACAAATTATTATTTTAAAATGTATATATCAATAAAAACACTTACTGTACCATGGTACTCTATGATTTAAACACATTTAATAATTTTGGCAACGTCTACTTTTTCTTTAAAAAAAGCCCTATCACATATTAATAAAACTCAGTTTGACTCGCGTCGAGTACGCGGCGCCCGGCTCAACATAACAAGTAATAAATACTCAAGTTCCGTGAACGGCACATCAAAAAACTTACATTTTATAAAATCTCAAGTGACACGTTCAGAACACGAACGGTTTCTTTAATGGAAGACAATTTAAACCAAAATCTACGCATCAGACTACGACAAAATTGGTCAATTTTGTACGTCTCTTCAATGTATGCCGAAATTATGGACAAATCAAAGTATGGCTACATTATACAATAACAATCGTAACATTACACACTAACAAACAATTGGTCACAATACTTTCGATATGTCGTCTTCACTAACTTACGAGTGACCTGCCCACGCGCTCGCGTCGATATCTACGTCAGCACTAGAGCACAGAAATTACAAAATATACTTAATCATAGTGATAATATATTGTTCACAAAGGTCTAAATTCGCAAACATATCGAAGCGTATATGTAACTCGTGATGTTTGATCGCGTGGGCCGGCGTCGGGAGCGGCGTGTGAGCGAGTGTGCGGGTGCGATGTTACTCGGACTCGTGTATGCCGGACTCGTTGTCCTCGTCCTTGGCGTCGAGGCGCGTCTTGAGGTCGTCGATGAGCGCGGCGGGCGGCGCCACGAGCTGGCACACCACGTCGCCGCCGTCCAGCAGCAGGCGCGTGCGCGAGTGCGGCGGCGACGCGCCCGCCTGCAGCGGCGGCGCCGACGGAGACCCGCCGCCCGCGCCCCCGCCCGCCCCGCCCTCCGGCCCCGCGCGCCCGCGCCACTCCGCGATCTTGCCCTCGATGTCGAGCGTGCTGCGCTTGGACCCACTGCCGGCGCCCTCAGTGTTAGTGTCTCGCGCGAACTTCGCCCCGCCAAAGTATCGATCGAGTGACAACGCTCACGCGACTCCACGTCACTCCCTTATCGATCGTCACTTTATCGATATGGACTCGTCGAACTCTTCCACGATTTTATCGATTGTAAGTCCGATAAAATTGCGGAAAGATTTCGACCCTCTCATTCGCGCTGTTCATTCCTAATCAATAAACCGGGTCGTCCCTAACTTGTCGATAAAATAATATTAACATAATGAACTGAATTTAAATAACAAAAGAATAAAAATAACATGTTGTCGTATAATAAAGTCGCATGCGGGACCTGTACATGCGTATATACGGGGTATGTACACATGCTGTTAATACTCGAGTTAGTTCTCAGCGCACGTCGCTAGAGTGCATATTCTTGTTATTTAGTTAGTTCTGACAACCTCACTGAACTATCCTCTTCATGTAACTCGTTCGTTCCGTTACCACAGAAAGTAAAGATTTAACAGAAAGAAGCTACCAAGGCATGCAAACGAGCGCGCACGCATTCGGCCGGCGTGCGACGCGGACTGACAAAGCGTGCGTGCGCACTCGCACAAGGTAATGAAACAAAAAGAAGCGCATGCGGCTCGGGCGGCTGGAGGTCGGTGGGGTCCTGGGGCACTTACTTGGCAAGGGGTACGTTATCGCGGTCCGCGTACGCGTCATACAAATACTCGCTGCAACAAACAGACACGCGGTCAGTCATCGTCGCGAACCGACGCACGGAACTGCGCGCCGGCCCACCCCGCCACGAGCCGCGGACACGAGCCACGTGGCGTGTGGCGTGTGGCGTGTGGGCCGCGCCACATCTGTCACTACCATTATTGCACGAGCACCGAACACAACACAGCCTCGCTGTGTGCCGTACAACACAACGTACCAATAGCACGCCAGTACTCACTGCACACACACACCAAACTACGGAACTAACCACGACTTTACAGGAAAGAGGAATTCAAAATGCTTTTTGGGATTCGGTATGCACGGGATATTCGGAACCACTGTAACAATATGCACAGGGCAAATAATTAACGACTAAACATTAAATAACCGCACACATACATACATGTAGCTCATGTAAAAGTTGTAGAGTCCCACTACGTGGCTACGTCTGTAGGTACAGTATTGTCGGAGTTCTGCGTCGTATGGCACTACTGGTAC
The DNA here is from genome assembly GCA_907164795.1 of Hemaris fuciformis. Lineage (NCBI taxonomy): Eukaryota > Metazoa > Arthropoda > Insecta > Lepidoptera > Sphingidae > Hemaris > Hemaris fuciformis. The sequence goes on along the minus strand of OU015440.1, from coordinate 318,650 downwards.
ACATTAATCTATATGACACTATGGTTATGGATGGCGGACGATGAACGAACCAAAAATAAAGGAAATAACACAAACAACTCGCTCTCGGAACTGTGCACTGGTTTACACTGACACTTCCACTGTGACGATTTTACTAATATCCACTTAATTATTATGATGGGCCGTTTACGAACTCACAACAAAACATGAGCGAAAAATGAAACTCATTGTCTAAGATAAGTCGTTTAATAACTTCTAATAGAGATCATTGCATATAACTACCTATATAGGTAAATCTATTTTTATGTATAGACAGCACTGGTGCTGAAGTGATTAATATCTATATAAACAGAGGCAAGTGGAGAAATCTATTAAATTGAACAAAGTGATGTATAAAATGACAATATATAAGTAGTTGTTAGGGACCGGGACCGCAAAGAGCACTTCCACACCGACCCATCCGGGACACGGCCCATGTCTCCACACACTACGTGTAACATCAACTACCCATTACAATACACACATACAAATCTAAGCGTGAGATGGAGGTACCTAGCAGCAGCCATCTGCAGCAACACCCAACAACAAAGCGTGTACACAAGGCGGCCCAGTAAATGATACGTCACAATTTACTAAACTATCAACGTTCATCTGTACAGAGTAGGTTGAGGGTACGTGAGGATGTTACAGCCGAGGTATCGACACTGACTACTATGCAAGTTACAGGCACGATGCTAAGACCGAGGCGACAACTGGCAACTGGCAGATGGTATGGCGCAGCGAATGAATGAATGATCAGTGTACAGAAGGAGACTGCTCGGGTGTCGATCTAATGAGCACATGATATGGGATTGCAAGCCGCTACCGGAAGGTTGAAGAGCGCACGCCACGCGCTACACCTACTGGGCTGCGACGCCGCACCACAACTCCACTTTTATGCTGCCCCCCGATATTACGATAACATAATATCCAACGCGCAATTGTAAGTTTATCTGCGAGTTGAGTGCATGGGTGTGACGGTGTGTACGGTGTGTGACGGTGTGTACGGTGTGTACGGCGTGTGGTGTGCGTGTGGCTGCGTGGGATGTACTAGGGCGGCAGCAGCGCGGAGGAGTGCGGCGCGCGGCAGTTACCGGGAGCGTCGCGGGGTCATCGCCACCGGCCGCGCGACCGCGCCTGCCACATCGGCTCATACTCGCTGTCGACAAACGCGCACCGCTGTACTAACGCACGGACACTCTGCGACTCGTCATGGCGGTGAGGTGACCAACATAAACAACCAAAACAAAACCAAACCTCGCCTGCCTCGCCCCGTGCCGCCCACAACTAAACCATACGCTCCACACACTGTTCATACATCAGGCTTTATACTGAACCACTAAATATCCAAGTGTTTACTAGTGCTTCTTAATAAGCACACAGATTCAATAGGAACTTGGCACCTGCCACTTAGGGATGGTAACAATACTTTATTCGTAGTTGATAGTAGAGTACCCTTACTTATACATATTTTTTACTTCGTCTGTAAGATCTTGTATGTTCGGGATACTGAGGTTTTTTCACTAAACAAAGCTCAGCTTGAAAACAGAAATATTGTAATAAAATTTACTTTCAGTGACTTTATAACATACATTTTTATGTTGTTTGTATGTGAATCCTAAAATTATATTCGAAGCATTGTGTTACAATTGAACGCAGCGATAGCTCTTCAACCAAATAAAAAAATCACATGCCACAGTCTAGAGCGAAACTTTTTACTTTAAACATTATGTTTCAAGTATGTACTTTCAAAAAGAAATAATGTAAACGGAGAACAATAAATTGAACTTAAAATTCACTTGGACACATTATAAAAAGAAATTGAAATAAAGGTAAGGCGGTGTACATGGATAAAATATGCATTAGTATGAAGTAATGAAGCATCGATAGTAAATTATCGTTTGCAGCTCGGCGGCGTGGAGGGCCCGGTCCGGTGCGGAGTTGGCCGGAGCCGGCGCGGCCCCGCCCACTACATACAGGTGCACAGCCAACCCAAACAAACGCACATCGACACAAACTAACGGACGGAACTCAACACAACAACTCATAATTAACATAACCATTTAATAAACTAATAAAAAAAAACATGAAAATTATAAAAAAAATAATCGAGAAATAACTGGAACCGTTTGCAGTTCTTGCCTAGATTTATAGAAAATATTGTTTTAAAATCGGAAAACAAAAATAAATAAATCGATGTAACTATATCAGGTTACAACACTGCAAACGCTTCATAATGATGATGACAGATGAGAGATGTTCCGTAATTATCGATTAGACTGCAGTCACAACACTTGCCAAATTATCGATACTTTTACATACAAGTGATGAAGTATAACGCTCCTGAATACGAAAAATAGACTTGTGGCAAAATAATATCGACATTTGAACAACTAGATATTTTATATCGGTATTTTTTAAAAATGTTCACATGTTAATTACCGCTAATGTTAGGAGTCTTATCATGGGCTTTAAAAGCGTTTTGAAAAAAATGTTGTGACTACAGTTCGTATATTTAATTATTAAATAAATAGGAACCACGACGTGTGCAATTTTAATACATATTTTTATTTTATTAATCACATTTAAATATAGGTTAAAAAAGAAACCGTTACACACGATGCGGTTCCTTGTAACAAAATAATTATTGAAACTGCGAAGCGTGATTACGTCACGCCCGACGAGATTTCAATAATTTCTGTTGGCAATGTCGGACAAATAAAGTAATGAACAATAAATTCGGTAAAACATTGATAATTAAGTATGCATGGACATTCATTTAATCATATTGCTTTATTTGACCGTTTGTAATAAGTGTAATAATGTTGACTAAAATCAAGATTTTTTTATAATGATATTAAACTTTGTAACAACTGCAAACTAGATGAAACTTATTGTGATGAAACACTTATTTTTTTTGGATTTTTGAATGTTCATTAATGTTTAATCTCATCTGATTTCAATCGCAAAACAAATAATGAGTCAAAGATTTATCATGATGTGTTGCATAAATTAATTTTATTGAAGCTTATTGCAAGAAGTCGGTATGAATAAATCTTTGACAACATCTGGAGGAGACCGCAACCTAAAATTTCATTGGAGAACCACACAACAAATGTATGAATTTAGCAGCGTGTTCCCCTGTATTATGGCAATAAGTGTCGGTCTCGTGTATATGTGTGTGTGTGCGTGTGTGTGTGTGTAGCGGGCGGGACAGGTACTTACGCCTCGACGAGCGGGCCCGGGTACGGGTCCACGTGCAGGTACAGCTTGGCGAGCTTCTGCGCCACCACCATGATGGGCACGAACAGCACCACGCACCACGCCAGCGACATCCAGTACCCGTTCTGCAGACGACACGCGGACAGTTACACCGAGTACTCACAACACAGGCGCGGTATACAAGATGTGCGTATGGCGGGTGCGCTACCGTGGGCATGAGGATCTTCCTGCAGGCGGCGTCGCGCGTGGCGTTGTAGGCGTGCGACAGCGGGCCGCAGCGCCCCACGCGCCCCCGCGCCGCGCCCACCACGCGCGACAGGTAGCGCTGCAACTCCCACGCGATCACCGACGCGAACGACTGCGTCATCTGCGACAACCACACGCGCACACACTTATTTACGAGCCCTGGCTGCCAGCTGAGTGTTAGTAGACAATTACAAAATTAAGCCTGTCACGTAATGAAATCATTAAAAGACAATATTATTTACTTTCCTTAGCCACTATTATATTATCAAATACTACTAAATAGTAACTCATTAATAAGTATAGTAAAATACACTTTGGCCTACATTAGCATTAAAATATCAGACACGAGAGAACTTACATTCTGTAGACGTTCTGGTCCCTGCGTGTTGAGGAAGACTTCAGCCTCGGTGGTCTCGTGCATGAGGTACGAGATGGCCTCCTTCAGTGACGAGTGGTTGAACCGCAGCTCGTCGCGCAGCTTGATGGCGGTAATCTGTGGCACAGAGCGGCAATAAGTACAATAAGAGAACATTGTAATGGTACTAGTATTTAATACTGGTTTAATAAAGTTATAACGTCACGCCTGATGTTAAGTACAAATAAAGAATAATATAGATTATTAAGAAACGGCTACGATAATCCCTTACAAAAATTATGTCGTCCTAATTCGGATGGGGTTTCGGATATACTTAGGCTAATTCAGAATCGCAAACCGGTTACGTGTCATTATAGCAGGGTGTAGGCAAAGGCAAGTGGCAAGGGGGCGTTAGAATTCCACCACGGTATCCCCTGCCTGTCGTAAAAGACGACTCAAAGGGGCCCTTGGGGTCGCTGGGCGCGCTGCGGGGGCGGCGCGTCCTCACTGAAAGTGACCCCGAGAGGGGCGGCGGCACTGTGGCCTGTGTACGTCGCGGGCGCCCATTCACAACCGGGGCGCCCGAACCAAGCTAGTGGGGGTGCAACTGCGCCCCCTACAACTCCGAGACGGCCGAGACAAACACGTCTCGGAGGCGCACCGGGCGGCTGCGGCATTACGGTTGGCGCTTCTCGCCAACGTACCGTGGTCGCCCCACTCGGCGCGGAGATGGCCACCGGGGGGTTTTGGTCGGTATGCCGGTTTAGGGATATTGTTAGGGACCCAGCCCGGCACTAACACCTGCGCGGACATGACGTCGCCGCGCGCCGGGCTGGAAGACCGGTGACCCCGACATACGCTTCCCGCCCCCCCTCCCCCGGGGCTGGCGGGAAGTAGAGCCATAAACAGCTTTCCCCTCGAGAACAAAAAAAAAAAAAAAAAAAAAGGGTGTAGGTTGGATATTTCTAACACCAAATGACACGCAACTGTTCTGCTTTACGTTAATGTTTTGTGAGACCACACTGCTGCTGCTGTGTGTGTGTGTGTGTGCGTACGTGCGCGCGAGCGTGCGCCGGTGCAGCGCCAGCAGTGCGTGTGCGTGTGTGTGTGTGCGTGGGTACGTACGTTGAGCGCGTGCGTGTCCCGCAGCATGGGCGCGAGCGTGCGCCGGTGCAGCGCCAGCAGTGCGTGTGCGTGTGTGTGTGTGCGTGGGTACGTACGTTGAGCGCGTGCGTGTCCCGCAGCATGGGCGCGAGCGTGCGCCGGTGCAGCGCCAGCAGTGCGTGTGCGTGTGTGTGTGTGCGTGGGTACGTACGTTGAGCGCGTGCGTGTCCCGCAGCATGGGCGCGAGCGTGCGCCGGTGCAGCGCCAGCAGTGCGTGTGCGTGTGTGTGTGTGCGTGGGTACGTACGTTGAGCGCGTGCGTGTCCCGCAGCATGGGCGCGAGCGTGCGCCGGTGCAGCGCCAGCAGTGCGTCGGCGGCGCGCAGCAGGTCGGCGGCCTCCCGCGCGAAGGCGGGCTGCGCGAGCGAGCGCGCCGTGCTGTTGAGTTGCCTCGCCAGCCCCTCGAGCGCGAGGCTCGTCATGTTGGTCTCCAGCGCGTCCAGGATCTTGTCGAAGTCGAAGTCCGAGAGGCCGGTGTTGGCGAGCTGCAGCAGCTTGTGCTTGGCGGGCGCGCGCAGGATGGTGACGGTGGCGCCCCCCGCGGGGTACTCGGGCCGCAGCGACTCCACGCGCCGGGACACCTCGCCCCATATCTCCTCCTGCAGCTGCTCCAGGTCGTACAGCCGGTGCAGGTGCAGCGTCTGGACGCACACGTACGTCACAAATATTAATCTACTAAATAGTCATGTATTCGACAATACTGATGATTAACTTATTAATACATCTTCGACCAACAAAAACAAGTATGGCAGCTATGATAGTTATAATGACGTACACAAGGTCTGCGCGGTAGGTGAAACGACTCACCTCGTAGATCGTGTGGTTACTGTGGCAGTCGACGAGAACAGAAGACATCTTGAACTTGGGGTCGCTATGCTCGTTGAACATCACCTTCTCCAGGTCCACGAACTTGTCCAGGTCGGCGAACATACGGTTGTCGCGCGGCTCTCTGCTCCACAGTTACAGGACACATTAAATATTAATGACATAATCGTAGTAGCGAACGTTCTTATGCTTTCTTCCAGATAGTTTTATAGATATCGCCGTATTAAATATAAACATAAATTTAAAGATGAATGTGAAATTGTTAGTTTTAGTATGGCTCAATTTTTCGATAGTTTTTTTAAATGTAATATGTAGTCAATGTGTTGTAGGAGACGCATGCACTGGCGCGCGTGTACACTGTACGTACGTGAGCGGGTCGCACAGCGCGCGCTGCGCCACGAGTCCGAGCGCGAAGTGCGCGCCCAGCGCCGCCGCCACGCACGCGCCGCCCACCAGCGTCACGCACACGCCGCTGCAACACGCGCCACATGTACACCACCGCACCACGTGCTACTCACCTTCACTACTTCAAAACTAGCATGGTGATGATGATGTTCCAAATTATAATATTTCAATTCATCCGATAAAATCCGTAGCGGGGTAAAGACTAACTATGTGTATCCATAGTGACGAGCCGAGCTTCACTACTCAGTGTTATTTCCGTGCGTGCCGTTGTCGGTGTGTACTCACCATAGCAGGCACTTGGAGCCGGCGCCCTTGTTGCAGCAGTCGCTGGCGCCGTACACGTCGGGCCGCTTGCCGCACACGCCGCACGTCAGTCCCCACACCATCAGCAGAGTGATCTGCACAACAACGCCGAGTTACACCGTGCAGCTTGTGGTGGTGGTACCGCACTAGAGCACACAAGAGTGGCACTGACCAGCAGCAGTATGGCGGCGGGCGCGACGCCCACGTAGCGGCGGTAGGGGCGGTACCGCTCGGTGGCGTCCTGCACGCGCTGCACGTTGTCGGCTTGCGCGCGGATGGCCTCGCTGGCGTTGCCCGCCATGTCGGTGATGCGGTCGGCGATGGCGGCCAGGCGCCGGCCCGTGTCCGCGATGGCGTCCTGCACCTTGGGGATGTGCTCGTCCACGGAGCGCCGGATGCCGGCCTGGATGTCCTTGAACACCTGCTGGCCGGCCGCCACCTCCTCCTTGATGTGTCCGTCGATCAGACCCGTCACGTTGTTCAGCAGCTCCGTCACGTCCGGCATCTACACCCGAGCACCGACAACTCTTACTTTGTATTACCATATCTGATTGCATTGATAGGTACTTAGCAACTTATACATGTAACCATTAGTATACGATGTAATTCAACATAATATGTATATCGTGATATACTTACAGTAGGAAAATATTTATCCAGCATCTGTTCCGAGATTGCGTGAAATCATTTTTAAATATAGTTACAATGATTGAATATCGTCCACTGCAGAAAAGTTTATGAGAAATATATTGCAACGTTTGATTCTGTTGATACCCACCTGGCTGTATTGTATTTCGGTGTCAAGTTGTCCTATCTTGTACTTGTTCTGCAGCGCGAGGCACTTGGGCTGGTCGCAGCGCGCCAGGGTCTGCAGCAGCTGGCTCTTAACCTTGCGCAGTCCGGCGTTGAGTTCCTCAGCGCGCGCACGCAGCGAGGCGGTGTGGTTGTGCACCACGCGCAGGTTGGCCTGCACCTCGTCCAGCTGCTGCACCATCTTGTTGAGCGTCGTCACCGACACCGCGCGAGAGAACTCGCTCAGCTTCGTCGACACCACCAGACCGCTCGCTGCGACAACACAACATAGCCGCTGCCTTTTAACATAATCATGATACACATTTTTTTATGCGATGAGGCCACGGTTGATCTACTAATTATATTTCTATGGTCTTCAGGTCTTTGATTTGCAATGATGATTATTATGAGCGCAACATTTTTAATAGCACACAATGAGCTGAACATTGTGTACAAGTTACCGTAGAGTACGGAGTTGAGTTTGTCAGCCAGCTCCTTGTAGTTGACGACGAGCAGCCAGCGCGCGTGCGCCTGCGTGGCGTTGAGGAAGGTGCGCACGTCCTGCAGCCCCGCGCGCAGAGACTCGGGCGCCTCCGCCGTGCCGCTGTCCACCTGCGAGTCCGTCGCGAACGCGCACACCACGCCGAACCTGACAACAACGATAATAACTCTCACCTGTCTCTAATATAGTCTGGTTAGTGCATACGGAATAAACACTCTCAACTGTAGCGTTTATGTGCTGCAGATTGATATTTTTATTAATGAAACGACATATATTTATGATTGAACTACGTGATTCCACCAGCATCCACGCAGTGCTGTGCAAAATTTCATAGCGGTGTGAGTGTTTTCAATAATTTTATGACAAAAAAATAAAATCAGTGTACTCGAACTAAAGTAAGTACAGGTTTGATATTACATAGCTTTGGTCCTATTATACATAATGCGATGGCTGAATTTGTAGCATACTTTGGAGTGATTTAATTTTTCCTTAGGGGGATCGTTATGTACACCTTTCCCCTACGTACGTAACTACATCCGGATCCTGTTGAGCTGACGAATCAGTTAATTGTGTTTGTTGGAGTGTATTTGTAAATAATTAAACAGATTATATGCGTTACTCACAAGAACAGTGTGAGCAGCGCGATGAGTATGATGGCGAGGAGTCCCTTGAAGCAGGCATCGTATTTACGGTCGAAGGGCCGGCGCCGCCGCCCCACGCGGCACCAGTAACAACAGCACCAGAACAATCTGAAACATTTGTTTTTTTTGTTTTTTCATTTCCAAAAGTGTAAGTTAAACCTGTTACATTTATATTGTTTGTGCGGGAATATCTCGGAAACGATTGATTGTAATCTAGGTACTAATGGCTATAACTGACGACACTACCAATTTTATCTGATATATTGAAGAGCTACAGTAAACTATAGCTACTAATCAATCAATAAAATTGACAGTGAGTAGAGCTTATAATCGAATACATTGCACCAGAAGAATCTTACGTGGACGTGACGCTAACATTAAAATTATAAGAACATCGTCTATTCCTGGCACTACCTACACAAGTACGAGTAGGTAAAGGTTATCAGGGTTTCAGACCGACTTACACGAGCGTAAAATTGACATACAAGGTAGAAAATATGAACATAAATTCAATATCCAGAATATCTCCACGAGAACACGCAAGTATTTTTATACATACACTCACGCCCGATTCCCCGAAGAAGTAGGCTAAGGTGCATTTTTGCACCTACGATTCGCGAATTGTTTTAGTAAACAACGAGCATCAAAACATGGGTTGGGAATAAATATACAGAGGTAAGAAATAAAACTGTACCAAATCACAATTGCTGTGCTAGGATGTTCACGGAACCACGACGATATTATACGATTAATCAATAATCATGCAAATAATCTGACAATATCAGGAAAAGTAAATTAAACTATTACAATCGTATTGCAATAGCCCTACTGAGCGCCCATGAGTAGGTACGTTCAATTTGTGTCCAATTCGGGAAACTCCTTACTGTATCAAATTACAAGAATGATAAAAACAATCTACGAATAGGTATCTGTAACACATTTATGCTGTTCCTCTCAAGATTACGAATACCTATATTTTAAGGACAGGTACGAGGATTGCATACTGGTTTAAGGATTCACGTTTATTATTGTGTATCTAATCTTCATTTTGAAATCGTTCATTTAAAATATTTTAAAAGATTTATTTGGTCTACGTTTTTATAAAACGAACTGGAATGAGTTTTTTTTTTATATGTTCCATCATCTTTTGAATGGTTTATAAAGTTAACACAATTGGTAAATGGGTTGAATTCATAATGGCTACTCGATCGTTAATTTAAGAAGGTTGACACTTAGAGCAGGCAATGAACTGGGCCTTTTGGAATTCTTGACAATGTCACATCACAGACCGAACACAACGCGACGTCGAGGAATTGTCAAGCCGTTCATCGCGGAGGCAGACTTTATCCTCATGACAGTACTAATGAATAGATTGAACATATAGTTGTTGATATAGATGTGTGACTCACGCGGCGAGCGGCAGTATGACGACGAGCAGCACGACGATGACCAGCACGGCGATGGGGCCGGCGTAGTGCGCCACCAGCACGCGCCAGTTGTCCCGCAGAGACTCCACCTCGAAGTGGCCGCCAGACACTGTCACTATGCCTGCAACACCACATAACATCATGTCAACTATGCACCATGTAAAGTACTAATCTCATGAGTTCGAATGGAGCATAGATGAATTAACGTGGGCGATGGAAATGTATGCTCAAAGCTCGAAAGGATAGTAGATAATACTGGAGAATATTTGTATTCTGTAATTCCGTGCAAGCGGAATTGCAGCATGTAGCTGAATGAGGGGACCATTGTTGGCTGTGTAAATTATAGTTACTAATTGCTTTTTTTCTTCTTTTTTTTGTAATTTCGAGCACTGGCCAACAATAAAATATTTTTTCTTTCTTATTCCTTCGAGTAGGTACTACGTCTTGCTTCGTGATGAATTAAAACTAACATTTAGAACTAATCGGTATAATTTGGGTAGGTAACCTTATTTCTTAGAAATTTGGAATAATGTAATAGTCTAACAATTCAATAAATTGCGTGCATAAACTATGTATACTCGCAGACGCATTTAATAAAGTACTTGCGCACACATATGCACATTGAACGCATTAATAGCGTTGGCCTAAAACTATCAGTCTTCGGCACGGCGCGCGTCCGCGGACCGCTCACAATTGTCTCTCATCACCCGTGTGAACTGTAATGCCCACCCTTTGAGTTTACAGCTTGGCTATTTTCTACTTTTCATGTATCACAATAAGGTGCAAATTCGTTATTGAGGAAACAACATGTGCGCCGACCTATCGAGTTAGACCATTTGATAGTGAATTAATAACGTCGACATGTCCCACTTTATTGATTAATGCGACGAGTGTTCGTTAATGTGTCTGTTGTATGCATTTCTCTTAGTTGTAATGCATTGCATCAATAAAATGTCCATATGTCATGTGGTACTAGCCATAGCAAATGTGGATCACCAGTCATAACACCATGACTTCGTAAAGTGGCCGCAAATCGCAATGAGACCGATATATGGAGTGCGATATAAAAAGTTTCCATCAAAAGATAAATTATTGGAAATACCTGTCACATTTGGCACAATAATGCTGGCCGGTGCGTAATTAAAAGTACTGTCTAAATCCAGTGTTTAAAAAAAAGCAATTAATTATTTCTCTTAAATGCAAATTGTGCCAGTAACAACAATGTGATGTTATTTATGTGATTTAGGAGACGAATACGCCTCTTTTAAGTATAAATCTCGGTAATAGCTCATTGTTGAGAACCAACTGATCATTAGCAAAAATACCAATATGCTTTAACACCAAAGCCGGAGACAGCAGGAATTTATTTATTGTACCGTTAGGTGTCGGGTGCGGCGAAATTAATTGCAGTTCATGTAAACAAAATTCATGCAGGAAGTAATCCAAAAGTTTCTCTTATACTATATCTATCTAGTATCTACATTCATATATTGGCCCATAAACGTCCTACTGGTGGGCACAATCCTCGAGCTACCACTTGGATAATACGTCTCAATACTGGCATAATAAGTAAAAAATAAATCTTATATCATAAAATATAATTACTCCATCCATTATGTATGCAGGATATAATTTAGTTTTTTCTGCAGTATTTTTTGTGACTTCTCACACGCCGTTTGCCTGTATGACCTAAGGGTTTAAATAGTTTTACCAGAAGTGTAGTATTTTTTTCTTAGAGACAGCCTCCTTTGAAGGAACGTATAAAAACACGTACAACCCAGTTTCCATCGGTTGCAGTAAACGCAATTACACCGTAGTGCCGCTATTTCTTTTGAAGCCGCGCTTTAAAAATAAACTCAAGGGAAATGGTTTGTTAGAATCGTTAATACTACAGCTTGTGTATTGATAGCGAGTATTTATATTGTACCAAACAAAACAAACTGTTACATCTCGTTCTTACAGTTCTATTATTGGAATTGATTCGCGACTGTATTCTTGTTTGTATAGCTTGGGAGTCTGGTCAAGAAAAAAATATTATTGGAATCCAGTTATAATTTATCTATGGGTATACCTTGTTCTTGTAAGGAGACCGGCCTTAGTCCACCAGAACGCTGGCCTAGCATATTATATTTTGAAAGGAACAGCAAATATTTATTTCTTAGTCTATAATACGCGGTTAACATATTTAGTTATCTTTTATATAAGTAAATAGAATAATACATTATATTTACTACTATTTAAACGTATTCGTGTCGTAAATAGTACCCATATTATAATAAGTGTCATAATTGAATTATCTTTGCGAGCCTTAGCATGTTACGTCACGCAGTTTACAACTTATAATTTCGACTCATTGTACACCGGCTCGTTGGTCTAGGGGTATGATTTTCGCTTAGGGTGCGAGAGGTCCCGGGTTCAAATCCCGGACGAGCCCAATCCACTTTTTGTTTTCGCATTTTCATTGCTGATTAATTACAGCATTTTAAGCACTTTAAATATTTATTGTTTTACTTTTAAATGAAATATTATATTCATTTTATTTGTAATGCTACATTAAGCTCATGCTTAACACGCTTACTTTATTATTATATTTAATCAATTATAAACTATTTTTATTAAAAAAAAAATGAGTGCATATTGAATGTTTTTTGTGTACATTATATCTAACTAGGCATAGGTAGTGCTACCAAAATAGCTTTAATAACGATTTTCGGCACTTACAAACACAAAACAAAGAATCCGTTTAAAGTTGAATTGATGGACAACTAGATGGCGTTGGTGCCGAGTTACGAGAGTAAAATGTTAATTTAGTGTCAATGTTTTCAGCAATTAATATACCTATGTTGCGTCCCTTAATACTAACATATTGTACCCAAAAAAATAATTCTTGACAAAGACTGTGTTCAAAATATTTGTTGCAAAAATTTATGGGACTGAATTAGTAAGTAAAGAGGACGTATTAACTTTAAATACAAAAAAGATAATTTGACTTGACTTGACTTGAAATGAGGAAACACCTCTTAATATAATATTTATTTGGTAAAGTTTTACTCTATAACATATAATATCATTTGTTTTGAATTACTGAAATACGGATCTAGGTAACTTATTTTATTATGGCTTGAGAAAGGCTAAAACGACCTCACCAAAACCTCTGGTTATTTATGTAAATGATCATTGCATCCCCGAGATAAATCAAATTGCTTATTTTCACAATTTTCAAAATACACAAAACAAGCGTGGTTGAGCAAAGTCTAGGTTCCCTTTAGCCGTATAGGGTAATAGCATTTGCAAGAGTAATGCTTGTACGAAACCTTGAAATCCAACGAATACATCTATTATTTATCCATAAGGTATCTTGATGCCATATTTAAAATATATAAAAAATAATTTTTAAACTGTGGTAATGGTAATGAAAATATTTTTTTTGAAACCCTATGCCGTAAATCTTCTATAACGCCTAAAAAAAGTTAACATGCTAGATGAATGGCACCAAGAGCCTATCTGCGGTAATTTATCGAGAATACTAAACACCCACCAACCAGCATTGAAAACAATAAAGGTATCAAAGCGAGCAGGCGTCGGGAGAATGGAGGAGGATATATGATGATAGGAAGTCACAGCTCGGTTCTGATAATGAACTCGTGAGCGAGGGTCGCGCTCGTGATGCAGAGCACCCAGTGGGAAAGGTCGGCGCACTTCCGTCGCCCGCGCCTGAGCAACAACAATGGAACGGTTACGCCAACTAACCGCTAATTTTCACTACACCTTATTACCTAACTACATTGTATCCGTCCGCGGTGGAGAGTAATTGAGAACTGTGAGGCCATGTGAAAATACCGTACGATTTCCACATTACTACTAACACAAGGTCATGGGTATAATGTGTTCTATACTAAGATTTTATCTAAACGTAGTATAATTTTATTCCTAATTACTGGTTCATATAAATTAAGTATTTATTCTTTTCTATGTAGATCAACGAGTCAATGTCAACTATGCAACGACCAAAACAAGTAAGCAATTGATTAAACTGGCGATTTTAGTCCCATAATTAATCCACTACTTGGCTTCGAGGCTAAATATAGACCAGTCGTAACGACTACGGTTATTTGAAAACAATGAGTGCGCAATGGGCTTGACAATATTCTCATAAATCGTCAGTTACTAAAGAACAGCGGTTACCTAGCTTTACTATACGGAGCGCATTCCTACATACGGCGCGTAATTGGTGTAATGATGACGACATAATAATTGTAATTCATCGTTGCACAAAAACTGGTGTACACTAACATTACGTATAGATGCACAGATAGCGGGCGAAGCCTTGGCCGTGCGCGCGCCGCTCTACTGCGCGTGGTAACCACCGCGCCACAACACCACACGCGCTGCTGCACCACCGTACCTCAACCGTACAAACACCTTACACAAACTGTCTAGGGAGATGCAGCTGAGTAGTCAGTTGAAAACCATTAACGAGTGGAAATAGGACAAATAATATCCATTAAACTTTAAACGGCTGAACAAGACTTTGCCATTTGCCCAATTTATAACCACGTAAATTTATTATTAGCATAAAAAATGGGCACGATTTCAGCAGCTTAGACGGTTTCAGACATTTATATACTGACAATGAGTAAAATGCTATTGTTCCAACCTAGAAGAAACAAGACAAAGTAAGTATTCGAGATTTGTGGTGGTGAGTGTGGAATGTGAACGTAAGGACACAAATCATTATGGACCGAGGCTCCAACTAAAATTCTCTACTAGATCACGTTGTCACTCACATCAACAATTTTTCAGTTGTATAATGTAATTATTTTATCGCGTATTTTTAAGGGGCATGCCTCACGACCCTCAGATTTGATTGAACGGCATACAATGCGACACAGCACAGGTAATAGCGCACATAATGGCTCCTGATGAAACTCATTGGCCAACTGATATTTGTTCAGCGCTTTGTAACGCGTTGCTGGTGCTCGTTGGACCGTGGAAAGTGGGTAATAAAAATGGTCATACATTGTGTTTTAAAGTCTAATTGTGCTTTTGGTCAAAATTTACATAATTTTCTAGTTGAGAATGGTTACGAAATTACATATTCGCCACATGATTTACATAGATACAATTTATTCGGAATCATTGTGAATTATCATTCACCTTAGCAAGCAGATCATAAAGAAACCGTACAATCGCGACTTAATCAGAAGCCTCTTCATATCCTTACCATAACCACCGAATAGGTACTTGGGGCATTTCTCCCATCGCGTCGCCTGAATATATTAATATACTTTGAACGGATAAAAACAAGCTCAATAGAAGGAATAATTTGATTAAGCATCGGCATGTATGTCAGAGCTGGTCGCCTCGCTCCGAATCCCACATTACACGCCAACATGACATGCAAATTACAACACGAAGAGTTTTTGGGTCAATTGATGCGCGCCTATAAATCATATTACGTTTGCACACGATTATCTTCAATTCGCACGTAATACTGGTAACCTGATAATTGCAAAAATGTAAAGGCCGATGTTAGCAACCGCGTAACTAACACAATTCTAACACTTTGGTAACATTACAAAACACATCCAATTGGTCTATTTATCCAACGTAGCAAATTTGAATCGTTTCAGTTGCATTACGAATTTTTATCGAGTAGAGTACTGAGAATACAATATTTGCAACGAACGTCTCACATACATGGTCCTCGTACTAAGATAAATATCTGAAACTACAAAAGGCAAATTACTACAACGTGAAGTATTTTTGGATCCCATAAACATTGGCCTCGGTGCGGAAATCAATCTTTCAATTAATTACTAACTATGCATCGGGAAAAGTCGTCGCCCTCAGCAATTGTAACTTTATCTTCATATCTATTTTGCATCACAGCATAAAGCTTGCGAAATTGCTGAGCTAGGCTTAGTTAACTGAATAATCTACTTATACATTGTCTCAAACTTTTCATATCGTACGCTTGAAACTAATAAAACTAGTTGTGCCTTAATTTCCACATAAGACTAATTTTGCAACACTTAACGTCAATTTGTAACAAAAAACCTTAACGAAACATATCTAATTCGAAAATGATATCGCTGCTCTCAATAGTCACAACTAATACAATTCACCGGCGCTAAAAGCTACACTGAAATAGAATTACACGTTGTGTCGCACAAAATGCATTATTCTTGTAAGAAATAAAAACATCGGCCCAATTTTTATCGGAAAATTCAATTATTTTTTTATGTTCCGACGTTTGTTTTATACAACAACTACTAAAAAATGTCATCATCAACGTACAAAGAAATGTCATCATAAAAATATTGCTAAATTCAGATCTAAAAGATTTCTTAAAAATCGTTCATAAAATTAACGTTTTTTTTTAAATTACTAAAAAACACTTCGCCTCAATCGACCTGATTACATAAAAAGTGTCACAATGTCACGAGACGTATTGTGTATTGGAGTGTCTCGCGGTGGAATATTGAGACAAACGTAGTAGAAGTAACGAACCCGTGGAGTATGGCTTCGAGTGTCTGGAGAGTGGCGGCCGGCTCCTTATCATCTGCTATTATTGCGCTGAGCACTCGCAGCGCACACCTCAGGGCCGAGGGTCGAGAGACACTCGCCGAGTGTCTGACAAGCACGAGACACCACAGGTATAATGCAGAATAATTTTAAATTTATGTAATTAAATTTATGTAGGTAGCAGGCTCGATCCCCACATCAGAGGTAAATATTTGTGTGAACCGTTCCACCAATTTACGTCACAAAACTTTGTATGAATCATGCGAGTGACGTATGATATCAATTTATATACGCACACTTACTAATATTTTTGAAGTTTATTTTGTCTCCAATTAAACAGCAAAACAATACAAGTGGCAAGAAATAAGATAAAAAATACGAGTATATCCGACAAAGCTTTAGGAACCCTGACCAAAAATAAATAGGCCATGCAATATAACAGGAAGTGTCCTACTTTCAGTAGCGAATAAATACGAGAATATTCTAGGCATTCCACATTGTTTTTTTTTTCATGCCAACATCGTTTTTTAAAACATTGCAATTCAGTTAAAGCAGGAAAAAACAGAGCAAGGTTGCAACGATTCGATTTTACAAGTGTACGTCATTAAATTATTTTGAAACAAAGGAGAATCTAATGTACTATGTTTTAATGTTACACTGAATTACCAAAAGACGCCTAAAAATAAATTTCAAACATCAAAAAGTGATTTCCCGTACCGGGAATCGAACCCGAGCCTCCTGGGTGAAAGCCAGGTATCCTAGCCACTAGACCATACGGGAGTTGTAATAGGTATCGAAATTACGGAACGTTTAAAGAAAATAATGAATTAAAATATTTTTGCACCATAGTCAAGTCAGAATTTCACGTAATACGCATTTCTAACGCTTAATCAATATCGCTAATAGGGCCAATTTAATAAACACCATAGTTCAATGAACCCAAATTGTAACGTAGCCTGTTGCTGACGGCGTGGGGTCATGGGAATGGTTTAGGGATGAGGTGGGTGTTCGCAGCGGTGGGGGATAGGGCTGTGCCGAATGTCGGAACAATGTCAGCTATGGAACAAAGAAATATTCGGCGCGTGAACCTGCTCATGAGGTGGAAAGAGACGAGCGGAATCGGGACTATTATAGTTTGAATGCTCCATTCATACGCAGCAGACGAGGACAAGTTGTTTAATTTGATATTTTGAGTCAGCTTTACAACGGTACTGTGTTATGAATTACAATAAATAACCTTCGATATGTGCAGGAAATTGGTGGCAGTACTGTGAGGTCGTGCATTAGATTATACAATCTAAACTGTAGATAATGTAGATAAATACGGAATCATTAAAATAAATATGCGTTGTATTTTCATACAGTAAGTATTTTGGTACATCGCCTAAAGGAGGTATGTAGTATGGCACACAGCAGTCGCAATTAGACTCCTGTTCAAAATGTTGCTCATTCACTCGTTGAGAAAACAAGCGGCAAGACAATAGGCGGACATCGCGCTCGGCGAGACGACGCCAAAGCTAAAGAACTAGTTAACAATTCATCAAGAATGGAAATAGCTGCTTGTTAATATTGGCATTTATTTCGGGATACTATGACATCGTCCTGATAAAAAATTCAACGGTTGTGAAATGTTTCATTGCAATCAGCGGTTAATCGTAACTCTTTCATTGAGCCACTGTAACTAAGCAGCACTTAATGGAAGTGCTTGCGAGATGAGATCAGCGCCCGCCGGCCGCTCGCCATTCGCGATCTTTTTTAATGCAGCGTGTGACTCAGAGGCTGCCGCTCCACGTCAAGGGAAAACTGACCATTATCCCGACATAAACAAACTAAAATATATCACTCAAAATAATTCATATATCATCTAACGCACCCACACACTGATGGAACTGTGTACAATATTTTTTCTCGGAACTGCTGTTAGTTCGACGTCGTAAATATTATATTACTGGTGTTTCTTGTTATGTTCCTCTAGATCTAGCGAATAGCAACAACGAGGGACTGTCTAAGTAAACTTAGTTGGAAGCAGACCCTTGTGATAGGATATTCTTGTACGCTTACTTTTGCACTCTAACCACGAAAGCGCTGTCCTTGTCACCCCGAGCATAATCAAGTTAAGTTTATATACGAAGAAATGAACTTGTATTCTACCAAAAAAAACGGGATTATCAGGGTGTCGTAGTAGTCAACTACAACAATAACTATTTTAAAAACGTCTATTAGTAATGAGAATATTTGCTTGTGGAAATATTTGAAAAAATATACTGAATAAGCATAGCAACATCCACCTTGCGGTGAGGAAGAATAGATATGCACACATGAGACAAACGGTTGCGGAGTAAGACAGGTGTTTAGCAAAGTATTCGTTCAAGACAAAAATGTTGTACGACAAATATTTGAACACAGAGATTCAGCTAAGGTAGGCAGGTCTTAAGCATGAAATAACAAATATAATTGGAATCGTCCGAATTACTCATCTTCATATCATACACTGTACAGTGTACAGTGTACAAACACAAATTAAATAGTATTGTAAACAGGCACCCCTGTGGAATTACAGCGCTGTGAAATATGTTTATCCTCCTGAAGTAAACAGTGTGTTACAAACAACAAACGCACATTGGTGCGAGGATGTTATTTGAACTGAAGTCATAATTAATTTCAAAACAAACGAAATTTACTAAAAGACCGTCCGGGAACGAGACTAGCGCTGTATAATTCAAGTGTCTTGAAAAGAATAGGTGACGAGAAGAGACATCATTGTTTTTGTAAGGCACTCTTGCATAAAACGTTCGTCGTCTACTTTCTGCGAAAAAGTTCATAGTCTTTATGTAGGGAATCCGAAACAAAGTAAAATTTGCCTTCAATACCGCCGCAGTGTATGACAACTGACAAGTTAGTAATGAGAATGATAAGCGCACTAATACGTTGAGCAAGTTTAACCCCTTGGCATTAGGGTATAAATCGGTAAGTTTTGCGTGCTTGCAGCCGGCGGGGAGGTGGCGAGGAGTTGGCGGGGAGGTGGCGGCGGTGTGGGGCGGGGGTTGTTGCCGGAGGTGGCGGTGCATGCGGATCGATAGCGCCGCCGCCGACACGCGACCGGCCCGAGCCCGCGCTCTCATACTCCGCTCCTGCATACCTCGTATTTACTGACTACATCGTGCACTTGTAACGGACTCTCCTTAAAATCTCTTGATGGTGTTCCAAACAGTTCTTATAATGGATCGTGGGATTTTAGTTTCGTTTTCTTTTACAAATATAACGGACTAGACAATTGTCTTTTCTAATATCTCACCAGATGTTGGAATAGCCCCGTCCTTGCGAAATATAACGTACATTTCTACTTACATTATTAGGTATTTGAGTCACATACTCTCGGGTACGGTGGACATTCTTGGAATACAGAACTGTGTCTACCTTTAGAATTCATAATTCACGGTAAATGTACTA
The DNA here is from genome assembly GCA_907164795.1 of Hemaris fuciformis. Lineage (NCBI taxonomy): Eukaryota > Metazoa > Arthropoda > Insecta > Lepidoptera > Sphingidae > Hemaris > Hemaris fuciformis. Next base: position 298,774 of record OU015440.1, on the reverse strand, counting down.
AAAAAGACAATGTTTGTAGTAGGGACGATATAAAATATGAAATGACATTACACCTCGTTATTTGATCCGTTAACGGTTGGAGTTTACGAGATATGTGGAGATCCGACGAGACAGGCGCGGCGGGCTGTAAGGACGACCGCCTGATTATGTTAATATCAATAACTCGTTATGGAGACGTCCGTGGGCGACGCTCGACAGCGCGGATCACGTATTGACAAAAACTTGTTGTGAAATTAACCACCTTATACGCATTAGAATCACTCATGTTGTTTCATAGGCACATTTATAAAGCATTTAGTAACAAAACAAAATTGTGTCAATGAATTCGATCGAAATATAATTGTACGTGTCCAAATATGAATTGATTTTCTACCGAATAGAATCGATAAGTGGCGTGGATGTGGCGCACACAACAAGTGCGACTAACGCACATGACACGGGTGTAATCGATAGCCGCTATAACATTAGCCGAGCATCAAACCGGAACAATCGCGATGGAGGTCGCGCAGTAGACACGTGGTGCATTGATATGCTTGGTGCTCATCGACTCACCACTTTACATAGACCCCTCCACCACATTAAAATGGAACTCCAAGTGATTTCACTTATTTTTTGCGGCATTATATAGCTCAATATGTTTCATAATAATTAAATGAATATTTTATATCAGGCAATCAAATAATGTTAATATGATTCTGTGTGGCCTGTTTACTAATACGTTTACCCCCTACATCTGAGATAGCTTTTATTGAAAATGTATTTTTATCTGTGCTAATATTACAAATTTAGTTCGTTTTGTTTTCATATTTACTGTAAAATATTGTGTTTATTGTTAAATGAAATAAATTAAAACAACAGCTAGTTAAAATTTAACTTATCGAATTTAATAACATTAACAGTACTGCTGTGGCATCATCGCCACACCACTTCCCCAACCGCAAACACTATAATTAGCAACAAGCCGTACGTTTCGCCATACCCTCCCAATTGAATAACGCACAGTACACGGGGGTGGGTACGTTGGTACACGTCACGTGACCCATGTATATAAATAATGATCTGTATGGATGGCACTCGTTGGCAGAGATCTCCCCTCGCGTGGGACGCTCAATAAGCTGCAATTTGAGACGGCAGGGCAACTAACTTTTCATTGAATACCGTGGTTAATAACGGTAATATAAAATGAGAGATCTTTACAAACCGTACATTTTACAAACCTTATACCGCTTAAATAGTACTCACTAAACGTTAGGATATATTACCTGTAACAAAGAATTAAATACATTATAGAAATTAAGCTTTACATAATTGTTTGGCAGGCTTTTTAATATATGCAGTTAATAGGAAAAAAATATAGCTGGTGTAAGGCTTCTTCTTTGAACGATTACACGATTGAAATTATGATTACAATAAAATGAGTAATAGAAATATGAAAATGAAATAGTTACTGACTTCAGCCTCATTACGTAAATAGAGTAGAGCAACACTCACTTACATGTTTAGTCCGCTACATCGGTTAGATTTTTTTTATTTACTACAAATCCAGTTTAATTGAATTAATACAAAATAAAGCCGAGAAAGCTATGAATCTAAACGAGTTTTTGGGTTGTTAATCAACGTGCAAAAGGCGTTCGGCCGGAGCTCTCATTAAACTGGTCGTAGGAGCCGAGGACCGCCGCAAGTGCACTTCTCGGAAGGAGTATCGCATGTCGTTAGCCACAGCGACCGATGCTCCGGCAAGCGTTTGTTTTCATTACCGCTTCGCTATGTACCCAGCTGTGAATCTCCACTTACAGCCTAACACAGCTGTCATATATTTGTAGTTAAATATAATCTAACAAGCTTTATAATGCATAAAAACATATCAGCAGGAGGCATAAATATTCGAAATAAATTTGATCTGCAGCTCGTTTATTTTATATTTTTACCTCATGTTTATTCAGCTAGAATGTTGTTTCTTACAAATATGTATCACACTCCACTAAGATCAGACGGAATGTGACAAGCGTAGTGACGTCACTCGAGGATTTTCTGGTTCTTGTAAAATGATGACGTAAATGTATTGACACGTAATTAATAAGTAAGTGTGCAATACTCGTTCGAAATATTATGTTAATGCTTGACATTTACGTGTTATGCGTGTGTGCGTGCACGACTGTACGGGTTCCCAGATGATGTAAGTAGATGCGTCACCGGTCGTGAGAGGTTTTGGAGTACAAAAGCGTGAGTCAGAGAACGACGAACGACGCCGTCCCGTCACCATTAGCACAATCGGTGACGAAAGATGGTCCTCCAAAATGACATGTTAAAAACAAGCTTATACGCACTCCGGTCGAGTTACCACATCGCTTTATTAATCAGCGACTATATAATATAATATGATCGCAATGTCTTAGTTTCATTGTCTTTATTATTCTACGAGCCAATGTGTAAACATGTGGAATAAAAGCACATTTATAGAGCATCAGCATGCATGCGAATGTTAATTTATTCAATCATATTCGCATCGTGGTTTGTTATTTTAGGATCGTCGAAGGGGTATCCGGATGACGCCATTCCTAATATAGGAAATAGAAGCGCTCTCAGACTAATTACTACAAATTTATTCTGACAAGCGTAACTCGACCCGCCGGCCAGCCGCGCGCATGCACCAGAACATATTACGATGACCTTTTAACGATATCTCTAGTATGCATTTTATTAGACGATTTAATTTCACTTTTATCGTTTTTTATTCGTAAAATTTCTAAAGATCAAATCAGCAGACCTGAGTGGTCATTCATTGAACTGAAGAACGAACCAAAACTTAGCACATTAACTGCCATCTGCATTCTCGAAGCGGTAGGCAGACGTGTATTCTTCTACATGCGCGTTTCATTAGCCGCGTCTTAAGTCTCACATAATAGTCTATTGCCGAACACGTGTCAAGACTTCATGCTGTTACGGAGGGTTTTCTTATACAAACCCCAATGAGACTTTATCTGAACGGCGAACCGACAATCGAACTCATCAACCGCTGGAACGCACGCTGTATACATATGCGATAGAAACAAAAAAGCAAACTTTATAAACCTCTCTTTAACCCATTCATAACTTCAAAGCTACAAATTGTTAAAAAAACATTTTCTGTACAATTTGACTACATGATGTCAACATATTCTTCATTCATGACGATATTACAGCGACCTAGTGCCCTCAGTAAACTTTTCTCAAAAAGTCTAACGTCAATAAGGTAATAAAAAGTTTGAATAAAACATTCACAAGCGGATAAACATCAAGAACCTGGATAGAAAGTTACTCACGGAATACATACCCTCGGCGTTCACAGCACACGATCCACATGAGATAACGAGCAGATTCATAAAAATCGTCCCTCGGCAAGTTGAGGTAACGTTGCAAAATTTTCGTGGGCGAGGTAACTAAGGTGGAGGTTGGGTAGGAGGGTCGGTAGGTGCCCCTCGGGCGGGCGCTTCGGTTTCTTGTCGTGTCGGCCCAATGGCTCGCGAAGGTATCGCCACACTCTGTATTTGGGGCACTCGGCGTGTCCACCTCATTTGACACACGGCAACTTTGTTGTGGTTATGTGTTCACATCCAACAGGTCAAGGTTTGTTACACTTATCTTGTAGGGAATTCAGCCTTATTTAAATTTAATATACTCTTAATAAATCAACATAAGATTTATCTGGTTCACTTACAAAAAATGTCATCCTTCATATCAATTTCAATAGCTTACCTCCCGCAATATTTCATAAAGTGCGCAATAATAAACAGCAAGTTTGTAATGTCCCCGATATGAAAGAAAATCATAAAACCCATTGCTCGTACGATCTCAGTCGGTTATTGTTCACACATACACTTTATGCTCTATCAAATATAGCGATATGTCAAGGTCTTCTGGCATAGGAGCGAGTTATGAACTAAATAAAACGGAAAAACGGGTTATAAAGTTTCATGATGATTTTATATCAGCTTTTATTATTCAGACTGCATTAAGCAAAATTACATCTGTTTTGATGTTGGTTAAAGTTTGTTGATTAAGAATATCAGTTGAAACATAGCTATTAAACATCAGACAAATACCGAGTAAATTACGTTTTATTAAATTACGTAATATATATGTATACTTTATGCGATTAATTGGTTGGTTTTACCATTGGTTGTAATCATTATCTGGGGTCATTGACGCCGATGTCGGAGGTTAGTGGACGAACAAAATGCGTTTCGATAAAGCCGCAGACTTTACGTCGCATCTAAAACATACAACAAAGAACAGTAGTTAAGCCGATACCAGTAAATTGGTTAATTATTTTGTACCGCGAATCAAGAAATTAATAAATACACCCAACAGTCATATACATAGTTCTGACCCCACACTAACATACAAGTCTTGTGTCGTGGACATCAGAAGCTACAAGAGACTATTCGGTGTCAAAAAATATCCAAACTCGAAACATATATTTACAGATCACACAAATATTACCTCGTTGCGAGATAGAATCCGCGACCTCTAGTTTTGCAAGTTGGTTACTAACGCCACGCCATGGGACTGTCAATATCATGATATTAAACATGTTTAATGACATCAGCTAATTATTCATTTACTTAGTTTTAAATGTAGGAGTTATCCACAAAATTCAAACTAAGTCCAATGGAAGCTCTACAAGATTGAATTCGTTTTGCATGTCACAAATGCAGGTCAACTAGAAACACGAGTCGCTGAATACAATTACAATAGCGGGAAACATATAAATAGTGCAGTGGACTAACTTGTGCTAGAGATAAGATGTCTAGCTTCCCCATTTCAATCACGCTTCGATTTGTGAGAGATCTTCCAGCATTACCGAGACATGTAAAAGCAGACATCCATGCCAAAGGAAACGCAACCAACATTTTGATATTGATAAATTGAAATTGAGTAGTTTTGAGAAAGACCGAAAGTTTGCACCTGCAGCACGCCAACGAGAAATCGAGAGCACTCGGCACCATTCGTACGTGTGATCGCTCTAACGGCACTCCGACGCTAGACCATAAAGCGTTTTACTTTAATCTCACGGCGTGTTGAAGCGCTCACAATTTCTGTGCCAATTAATATTCAACAGTACAGTGAATTTCATACGCTCTGCTTTGCTTACGCATTATTATTATTTGTATGATACTGGGAAAGTATTATATATATGACAAGTACAAGTTATTTACTTACGCCTCGAGTATTACTAAGGACACTAATCTAGCTTTTACACAAAAATGATTTACCACTAATGCAACGCGCATGCATGAGTCATTAAATAACAAAAAATGTAATAGTTTCACTATACTGTCCGTCTTGGTAGTGTGAGGGTTACGTCGCGTCCCTTATCAATTGGTGCCGAGGGCCAATATCCAGTATCGACATTCGGCGCACGAACACATGTACTACATGACTAGTTACCTGACGATGAACCGGGAATTAACTTATTTAACATGAGGTATTAAATTTAATTTATTTAAAATGCGAAAAAATCTCTCCATTATCTGTTTCTTGATTAACAGATGAACTTCGATAACATTGTGAATAATACCTTTAAGTTACTTTCGAATTTCCGCAACTGGGGAACTACATTTTTATAACAACGCGAAGCCAAATTTCATTGCTTTAGTAGGTACTTTAATTTTGAATTTTTGAGCTTAATTTGACCTGAACGTTTTGAAACCTTATCTTAATGAGATTCCTTTACCAATCAACTTGTGACTTATTGATTTGACATCAATAAACGATTAATTTCAGGTCATTTGTATGACGTCAAACCTTTCTTGGTCAAATCAATCATGACGTTGTATTAATTTAAAACAAATGAAATAGTTTTGCCAATTTTTGTAAGCAAACCCACTAGACGACTTCATTTTCAAAGTACAATATTGTCTGCTCCATCTGTGTCGCACACAGCAGCTTTTCATTGAAAACCACACAAACCGTCTTACAATTTCATTCAGGTTCCGACTTTTTTTCTGCTCTAATGATTTATCTTGAAACGCACATTATCCATGTACGCTTTTTAATCTGAATTTACTATTTCGGATAAAATAAGTGATTATTTTGATTAGATACCTCCCTGAAATTGTTCTTGTTACTTATACCATGAACCAACAACCCAAAAACTTTGCGAAATACAAGATTCTATAAAAGGACAGTGTAGAGAAACTTAGAAATGTGCATGTGAGTGACGCGTCACAGAGCACGGCAGTACATCGGCTGCGATAGGTTATTGAGGACGGCATCAGCCGGCCGCTCGGACCGGCTCGCTCGATACATTGATTCAACAAACGGTACATGTGTTCGACATGTGCAGCTATCAGCGCCGGCTTTCTACGTTATTACACTGGCCTGCGATCGACACACCCACTATACATCACTTCTCTATCTGTTCACCTATCTCAATTGTGTTGATGTTTAGCTATTTTGTTTCCTGCGGTTAGAGCTGCTATGTTTTATGACCTGTGACTTGTAAGACACTAAGCAAGAGAGGACATTAGTTGAGAAATCTCAACTAATGTCCTCTAATGAGGTATAATAGGTATAATCATAGTTGTTCGAACAATAATACAATGTAAAGAATAAGAACTAAAAACTCAATTCATAAATTAACGGACACCTCAATCAATATGATAATTAGTTTCTTTCCCCAATCTCATTTCTTACATTAGGAACCGTAAACGATGGCTCAAGAACTAGTATGACGGGAATAATTTTCCCACGATTAACATATTGTGACAAACAGCTGTCGAAAAGTGACAAGATTGGTCGGCACAGGAACGCAACTGCTGACGTTCCTGCCATTTCACACCCACGCAATCGTTCCGATGTCGCGATAAAATACATTTATCCGTATGGCATAAACTTCACAATTTTTTAGAGGAGTTGAAGTATAAAATTTGCTATGGATATCACTTTTGAAGTTAAATGGGACGCTGATTGCGAAATAGCACGTAAAGAAAACATAAAAAAAATATAAAATCAATGAAATAAAATAAATTTCATTGCACCCAGGCAAATCTATTCGTTTAAGCGTTAGTTAATATTTATATACAAAAATATAAACGAAATTATCCTCAATGGGAGCTAAGTCGAATTTAACGTTGAACTTAATTTCAGAATCTAGATATTAGTTAATAAAGATAAAATAAATATCGACATCGATATGGAACCTTGATTTCCACAATCTAAACTACTAGAGCGCCATTGATAACGTCACATGCGACTCTTGTCAATGTATTTGTGTTGACTAAAGTGTGTGAAATGAACTACACCGGACACCCCATGTGTTGCGATAAAGTTCTCAAATCACTTCATGATGACTTATAGAAGAAATATGTGCTTATATTTTTAAGTAGACTATTGTACGTATCGTGACTATTGTACTATATGACGTAATGGGATATGAGTTGTGAACCGTGCTCTACCTCTAATTTCCATAAGTATTTGATAAACTCTTGGAAAGATTTTAAATTTGAGCGTAAACAAAAAAATGCGGGTCGTAATCCAATGATGCGAATCCCTTTCGTAACGGAACACCAAGGAGCGCCATTGTTCATTTATACGGCCATAGGAACATGAGCTAGGTGTAACGACAGTACGGCCCGAAAAGACTGATGTACGAAATTGTCCAACCAGGTAAAAATATGTCGACCGGTTCGAAACGCGATACATTAGTCTAGAGTGCTACAGAGAGATTTGTACTTAAACAACAGGATAGATACGGAAGAGCTGTGTCGAATACAAATAATGCATCACATTTATCAATCGAGATTACACATTAACGTCACGGGAGCATTTCAATTTGGTGTTTTATCACTCATGGTAATAGAAAGCGCCAATACAGGTAACACGATAGGATAATGTTCCACAGTGACTGTGTGTGTGACCAATTGGCCACACAGCGCAGTACGAATTACTCTAACGACGCATAATAAAGGGAAACTCTACCAATTCGGCATCACTTTCCAACGCGAGCCGCTCGTGCGACACTAATGAACACATCGCTATGATATTTGTGGAAATACAGGTTTCTTTTCATGCCCATGGTACGCATAATTCAAAAACAAAATACTATATGCGATAAAATGAAAGATAAGAAGTTAGCAACTGCGTATGACTCTACAAATATGCAAGATCTGATGCAGTTGTTAGCGTGCAAGAACAAATCGCTTAAAAAAATATATGAAAAGTCAACACGATGTTACATGCATAATGAGTTTATACGGTTAGGAAGCAATCAAGTTCTGAAAGCGAGCGGAAAATGTCGCAGCCCCGGCCCGTGTGACGCGATTGCAGGCGCTGTAACGAGCTTCGGCCCTCATCTCTGCAAGAATATTGCAAACTACGTTAACGGGATTATTTGGAGCGTGGCCATTGGAGATTCGCGCCGGATTCAATTTGGGTCGCTGGGAGCAAACACAGCTGTCCGCGCGGGTTCACGCGACCCGCTGCATGCTGCAGATATCCGTAGCTTTGCATTTCGCGTTAGCGCAGGCGGAATTAAATTTGTCATCGAGTGTCCCTAACATAAAGGGCGATATGTCCGGCTATTGTCAATTAAGGATCCTCGCTTCCGTTCTCTTTGTTGCAGTATGAACTGGCATTTTAGAATAACTGAATTTGAAAGTGCACTCTCCAATTCTTGTTATCGGATTCGACCCCAAACGCCCTCTTTATAGAAAATAATTAAGCATGATTTTCTGACATAATTCTAAAATATATCTAGAGTACAACACTATCTTGGTATGGGGACAAGATCATTGTATTATTGAACATTCTATTCACTGTGTTTACGTAAGCTTTTAAAAAATAACACGTACCTATTATAAAAACCTAACATCATAAACAAACACGATATGAACTGATGGGAAGAGAACCCGAAGAATTTTCGATTGATGTCATCGTACAATTAATATTTAGCGAGTTTAGGTGCGCTAGGTGGCGAGACGGATGAGAGAATTTGCATTCTACACAAATACACAGAGCGGTTTAATTAAATTACGTGGATCTCGCTGACACCGCCGACATTAACGACAGCGCCGCCGACACAGACTCCCAACATGTTTAATCACACTCTACACGGCACCCGCGATGCATAATTTAGTAGAAATGCGCTAGAGACACATTTTATGAACGTCACAACTCCTTCAATGACTTGGCAAATACGTCACGTATACTACTGCAATCTAAAAACATCCCACACCTATAAAGGGTCGATGTCCCTATGATTTTATTCATATCAGTTAAAGCGGGTTAGAAGTCAATAGTCAAAATGCAATAAAAACGACGACTAACTGACTTGACTTGACTTTGATCCAAAGCAAATAATTAAGACAAACGCAATACATCTAGGAAAAAACATATTTGAATGTAATTACAAGATAATACAAGATAACATTTCCTGAATTGCAAACAAAGGTTCGTTATAAACTACACCACATTGCGATAAGCTTAATTAAAATAAATATTGCAATAACACCATTTGCATTTTGTAATGTAAACATTGTGAGGTGTACTCAGCACGAGCTTTAACACACAATATGTAATATTACGTATGTGTGACGTACAACGTTTTATAGATTTAATTACATTACATTACCCCTGTGACCTTGAGCGCAGCCTGAAGTAACGTTACCATCATATGTCGGTGCGGTCACACGTATGATGTAAATATGCTTGTACCGACTTGTTTACAGACATTGTTGTGATCGACAATGAGCGGATCGCACGAGGCTGTTGTTATGCCTCGCCGTCTGCGTGGAGACCTCCCGCCTGACTAATTATCGATATTGGAGGGAAGCGCCAAGGGCGTCTGCCCACGTCGATTGTGTACACGTACCTCTCTCTATATTTTTAATTCCAAGTTATATTGGAACGTCGGCTTTGTCAGCTCTAGTCCGTGGGTGTGACTCGGGCTCGTACTAATACTGGTATGGTAAATACACAATACAGTATCAAAAGTTTCTGCGAATCTATTTGGGGTATTTTTATAAACAGTTAACATTAAAAAGTTAAGACCCTTTGTCTAATTCCTAGGGTCTCTGGAGATAAGTAAATAAGATGAATTTAAAAAATATATAATTATAATCATTTACTTAACAATACATCAATTTAGTAGATATGGAAATAGAATTTACGCAATCAGTAGACATTATCAGGACTAACCGATTAAAATTACATAACAGATTGTGATAAACACACAAGAGCCACGATCGAGCGGTCCGCTCTCAATAACTCGTTACCATAACAATTATTGATAGCGAAAGTAACCATCACGTGCAACTTGCAACAATAACGTATGATTAAACATTAACAAATGAAAAGTGAAAACAAAAAGTAATTTCCCGTACCGGGAATCGAACCCGAGCCTCCTGGGTGAAAGCCAGGTATCCTAGCCACTAGACCATACGGGAGATGAGCTTTGTGTCGAAAATGGCATACAAGAGCTCATGAATATCGGCAGTAATCTTAATTTCAAACATTTGCTCAACTGTTAAAACAAAAGCCGACATTGTGCACATTTTTTAAATAGAAGAATTTTAGGTGTTGCTTTATTCTCTCCAGTTTATATTAACCTTCGATATTAATATCATCAATATGAAAATGTAAACAAAATAATTTTATATGGTTTCACAGATTTTTTGTTTTATCGTCTCAATGGCATTAAATTTGGAAAGTCCATCATCATCAGCCCAAATACGTCCCACTGCTGGGCACGGGCCTCCTCTACAACTGAGAGGGTTTCCATAGGGGAAAGTCCATAGTACTTAATAATATCTTGAGCTCAATAGCAGAATACATTATATACATTTATATGTCGCGTAATCCCTTTCATAATGTTTTACTTAAATACATACATACTAAGTGACAATAAATTCTTTTCCACAATGACAACAGTTAATTACAATGCGAAATATTACAAATCCCATAAAAAACAAAACTTGTAAAAAAAAACCCAAGTCTCGCAACTCAGTTCTTCTACCGTAAAAATTTGTGAGATCCATGTGATACCAAGTCGATAAATTTATTCAGTCTCCGTTTAAGGGACCTTTTGTCTTAAGTTATTATGCACTTAGCTTACCAGACAACATCTTATAGTGACCATATCAATATTAAAAATCTTTAATGTTTTAAATAAAATAGTTTGACTTGGCAATCGCTCTAAAAGTGTAATACATCGTGTTTTCATGCGATTGCCAAATCCAACTCTTTTATTTAAAACATAAAAGACTTTTAATATTGATATGGTCACTATAAGATGTTGTCTGGTAAGCTAAGTGCATAATAACTTAAGACAAAAGTCCCTTAAACGGAGACTGAATAAATTTATCGACTTGGTATCACATGGATCTCACAACTTTTTACGGTAGAAGAACTGAGTTGCGAGACTTGGGTTTTTTTACAAGTTTTGTTTTTTATGGGATCTCATTTCTTTTTGTAGAAAGTCCTACTTTTTTCCTTTTCGGTACCTTCTACTTCTTGAGTACTAACAACGGATATTCTTAAAACCCACGCTCTGTCTTATGAGCTTTGCTTACTTTTGTAGGTAGTCCTCCTCTTCTACATACGAGACGAGACATGTTCTTTATTTTAAAATAATAATTACTTTTTGCGTTAGTTAGTAAAATTTAGGGCCGCACGTCAAACGTCAGTTAAAGTTAATCCTTTTGTAAAATTGTTATCTCTCTTTCACTATAAATTGGTACTGTCAATGTACCAAACAGAAAATTACAACATCAAGCTTTACAGAGGTATAGCTTGAATTGATTTACGGCACCAAATGCCGCACTCAATTTTTTTTAATGAATAAATTACTTGACCCTATATGAAGATTTCCTCACGATGTTTTCCTTCACCGTTAAAGTACGTGATAATTCATTGCTAATAATAATAATAATAAATAATAAAATCTTTATTTACCACAAAAATACAATATTTTCTTACATCTATTACTATATATATTTACTTATATTTTGCGCATAAAAGTTTTTGTTGTGTGCAATCTTTGCCAGAGGGCCCCAAACTAGGCTAAGCCTGTATCTTGGGGACCAACAAATATTACTTATTATAATTCGTCGTCATGTGGGTATGTAAATCTTATTAATTACTAAACAAACTAATAACTTATATCTAGTATTACATTTTAAAGGAACAACATTTCTAATAATATTAAAACTTATTTTAAAACTTAAAATTGAATAAAATAGTAGCGGAGACATGAGCCTTAAGGATTAATTATATTTAAGACGTTTTCTGTGTCATCGTAATCCAGTTTTATCAGCCACATTATTATTATATTTTTATAATACACACATAACTTCGAAAAGTCCGATGAGTGTGCCTAGAGTTTGAACCCGCGACCGCCGGAATTCTTGACCGCACGCCTAAGCCTCAATACCATCACACCTTATCTGTCTACACCTATATTCCATTATCTTATACATATACAGGTACACTGGTTTATTAGCTGCAAATGTAACTTTGTAATCCTATATATTTATATGGGATTACAAAGTTATTTATGCAGTTTGTGAATCTAGACAACTAGACCGAAATTGCAAGATATTTTAATTTTTCCTTAAGTTATACACTAAACTCTAATTGTGTTCCAAATTTGAAGCTTCTATGTCGGCTAGAAGTGCCTTAGAGTTTTGATGATCGGTCAGTGAGTGACCAAAACCGCGAAGTTTGACTAGTTATAATTCTTAAACTACTGGTTCAAAATGAATAAATTTTGATATATGCAGAGTTTATACTATTCTTGCTTGGTGATTAAAATTTCAGGTTTCTAGGTTTATCCACAACGAAGTTATAGGGTGTCGAAAATGGCCTGAGTTGCTTTGAGAAAAGTATAGTACGGCCGTGCCGCTTTTTCGCTCGACTTGGCGGGGGCACTGCCGTGCCCCCAGATTCATTGCCGGAATTCGATGCCATGTCCCGTGATCAATCATATTTATAATAATACAAATCAGAATTGTAGTATTGTCATTGATGTAAATAGATAACGGTTTACATACATATAATCAAATTGATCTTGGAGCACGACACACAAAGATACGTGGCTGTCTAAACGACAAATGTTGTCGTTGTAAAAATCAACATTAAATCACAACAGTATTTTAAACAAGTACAAATGTGTGCCTAGTGCCTGTCCCTAACCTCAGTGTAACATGTGTTTTCCCATTGAAAGATTGCAAAGTGAGCCAATAGCCTCTACCCCGCCCATAAAATACATTTACATGTAAAATATCCTACGCAACGTTTGTCGGAGTTGTATTTACAAGTTTTTACAATATGAACAGGCGGCGAGCAATGCGCGAAAAATCTCGACGACCTTCTGTTGGCTTTCGAGTGACCGGTAAGAACCCTCACTTTTTGTGCCGTCTTATTGTGGGTTTACTGAAAACTAACCTTGTCCCCAAGTTATAAGGACTAAATTATAGTTTCCACTGTTGACTAGAATGCAGCAAAGCGGTATCAGTAGGTCAACAAACTCGTTCACAGCTGTTGTATTCGGCGTGGAGGAGTGCAGTCGATTTTCGATTGACACATTTAGATTAGAAGCACATTTGAATATTCATTATCATGGTATCTGCCATGAAACACGATAGCATTAAACACAAAAAATATTTTGTATTTATTAATTTAATTTCCTATATTATAGTACGCAGCAGATGAAGGTATTTAGTATTGTTTATTAAATAAAAAGATCTTGCCATGGCGTGTGTTCCATTATGCGGCAGGTTATGCAAGCTAACCTACTGGACGTGGAGGTTAGCTGTGATTCCGTGAGTCACTCACTGAGCAAGCGCAGTCGGAGCGACCAGTGCAGTAACTGTTCATGGGACACCGAGATGTATAAGAGCTTAGCAAACGCTCTCTTCAAACATGAAGAATTCAACAAAAAGTATTTGAGGGCATGGTGTCTCCTTATTTAATGAATGTGGTAACATTATAATTTATTTACCTCAACGCGAATTTCATAATAACATATGTATGTTGTGATCGTTTTAATGCTGAGTATGGGCAGTGAACCCACGTCCTCACAGTTGGACTGACAGGACTAACAATACACAATTAGTCGACACAAGTGGGCTAATAATCCCTATGACATAACATCACACGATTTCGTGGGTGGAGGCGCCGTCTGCGTTTATTACGAATTAGACTTGATTAGTGATTCCCTCGCACTCAACGTGCACTCAGCAGTGTTATCATGCATTTAAAATTCCTACGGACACACATCATATAGGATGCCTTAAACTGTAACCTGGCACTAAACTACTACTTGATAACAAGTTTATATTGAAACTAATAAACATGTTACGTGCTGAAACCAATTACATATTTCAACTGTCATTTCTCAATTATCTACCTAGGTCCTAGGAGCTTTGAGTATGTTGAAAATAGGAACTCTGCATAAAGCAATACTGATATAGCAAGTCTATCCGTTTGAGAACACATCGATGTGGGCCGATAGCAATTATAATTGGTCGTGTTCGCGAGTCACAGATGGTTGGGTGGGTACAATGGGGCCATCACTTTTCCCGCCGCTCTTCGCAAATAGAGCGTCGCGCGCACTGTCGCTCGGAACACCGTGTGTTGCGCAACATGCCCGCCCGCACACACACAAACACACATACATATATACATAACCGACCGCGCCCGCGCATCTGCATACAATTGATCTTATTGTACTGTGATAGGAGATGCCTCCATTGCATAAAGAATAGCACGTTGCGTAATCTATTACAGATATATTTTGATGCAATTGACTGTCAGTGCCTATTAGAAGCACGTTACGCATTTTGTACTCAGAACATATTTTTTTTTATGGGAAAGGAGGCAAACGAGCTTGTAAGCCACCTGATGTTAAGTGGTCAACACCGCCCATGGACACCCACAATACCAGAGGAATCGTCAGTGCGTTTCCGGCCTTTGAGGAGAATATAAGCTCTTTTCTTGAAGGTCCCTAAGTCATATCCATTCGGAAATACCGCCGAGGAAAGCTGATTCCACAAAGATGTTGTGCGAGGAAGGAAACAACTTTTAAACCGCACTGTTGAGGAACGCCATTCATCCAGATGGTAGGAATGGAACTTCAATTAACTCAGAACATCGGAAATGAATTGAAACTGCGCTAACTATTTTGCGTGATCTTGCTTTAGCCGGTTCCAGAGCCTGTGATTTTCGTAAATCCATTCCGCTTCAGCCGTTTTGCAACAACATCAAACGATAGAATTAGGATTTGACTTTTGCACATACGTCATCGGGTAGAACTTCAGTCTAAATATTTCACTGGTGTTTTCTACCATGTCAATTCAAAGGTGCGTTTATCGCTATTTTGCCAGTAAATATGTTTGTTATTATTCATGCGTTATTACGCTGAAATATGTTTATGTCGATGTAAGTACATATATTTGTCGGCATTGCAAACGAGATTAAGGCATTGGCGATAAGATAGCGTAACAATATAGTAATAACTCATTCGAAGTTTAAGACTTTCTAAATAGATTTGTTTTTGTTACCCCATATTATATTTGTAGAGGAAAAACAAACTTAATACAACCGTTTTACCGCCATCTTCGTTCTTTGTACAAAAATAGTACCTACTATACCGATGAAACCCAAACACATTCATAATAAAGTTTTAAAAGAGTGTATTGTAATTGTAACATCTCTTATTCGAGTTGTGAAACGTAAAGAACCAAGCCTTCATACCACTGATTGTATTTATCAATAATACGGAATAACGGAATACGGATATAATAATCAATAAGCCATTGTAAAGGTAACGATATCAATTACAGAAACGCCTGTCAGTGTATCGTGCCAATTTCCGTTATGACCTTTAATATTAAAAGACGTGTAAACGCGAGATGTAAATACTCTGTACACATAATAGTACAAAAACGGTTAGTCGACATGTATTGATATTGAATACGGCATGCAAAAAGTTATTTTTTTCCGTAACCATTCCGATTTGATTAAAATAAATATGCACATACACTGGAGCCCTTTTCTCCGAAAACATAGGCAGAGGCATCCCACGTAACAGGAGGACATTCGAAATGGGAATTCCTAATGGGAAATCGAAGCATCCATTATGTTATTGGTAAACATGAGAATACTGGTTATTTTTAATAACATATCCACGCTTTAGTCGCATTAGATTAATGTGTTAACTGGGAAAGTACCAGTTTCCAAAAATAGTACATTCGATATGTAGATTCAGCCACGTCGACAAAACAGTTACGCAAACGGTTACTTATCTCCAAGGGAACTGCTAACGTGTTAAATTGAGTGTACAATAATGATAAATCAATAATTTTGGGTTGGTAGTTGTTAAATATACGAGTAGAACACTTGTGTATGTGTCAACCCCAATCAATTGTCGGCTCAACAGACCTCCCGCGCGCATACATGCACCATATGCACGAAACTTTCCTACATATATTTTAATTAATTCATCATCAACATAACAAAATGAATGTTGATCTAATCATTCACAACATTTATAAATCAAGATGCAAAATGTATGCGTATTTTCAGCTTTCATTATTTCAATGAAAAATATGCAAAACCGTTGGTCATAATATTATTTAACGTTATAGATTTTGTCTATCCAGAATACTTTTGATTTATTGTAATTTACATCAAGTTTTCTAAAAGCTACGTGTTACGCAAAATGTGTACTTGCAAAGTTAACCTAACAACCAAATAGTAATATAAATGAATAGCCAGTATTAACCTAAATACGAGTGCGTGATGTCCGTGCTCATTACGAACGTGGCCAGCTCATCACTCAACTGGCTGGCAGTGGGTTGATGAATGGTTCCAGTCGCGCCGCCGACCACACAAACACATTAACTGCGCCGCGCTCCCCTCACAACGTAAAGCCCAAACATCGATCACGAGTAATAAAAAGTGTGTTTCCGATACGTCACTGGGCGACCGACGACCTTTCAGCTAGCTAGCAACAAGTCCCCTTGTGCGTGCAAATAGCTGCTATCATAGTGGCCAGGATTGATTCAGCCTTCGCTCTCCCCTCGCTCAGCCGGAGGCGCGCGACCTCACAGATAAATATAGCTGCAGGAGTACTACCCAGCGCATCAGGAGTACTGTGTACTTGCATTGCTTCAAATGTTCACTGTCCGAGTCATGTTTAAGGTTTGCTCCTCGTGAAAGTACACCAAAAGTTGCCTAAAACGTATAATATTCTGAAACTGCGACAAAGCAAACATAAAAAAGTTTTCTTTCATTAGAATTGTGGCTTCAACACTACGCAACGAGAATAAATATATACACTAATTCATTAACTATCTTAAAAGTGAATGCGTTTATTCTATGTGCCATTAAAGTGAATGAGAATTGAAAAGTGATACAAACGTCGCGCAAAAAAGATACAAGGCTGACAAACAAGATAATGTAAATAAAACCATTATCTTATGGTATGGAAGTGTTGTCCATTTGTTCGAATGATAAAAGGTTAATCTAAAGCTGTTTTACTAAAACGTATTATCAGGGTTTTAACTTTACTTGTCTGATTTTTTTACAAAAACAGTAAGTAAGTATATTTAAAACGCCTGGTACTGGTTGTAATAAAATATATGATTGTAACGCGATGTGCAGAGTTCGCGGTGCACACGCGGTGTCTGCCAAGTTTAGCCGAGTCGGGAATCTAGACGCGTCGGTTCTCGCCGAAGCTGTGCTTGTGTGCGACACCGCGCGCCGCCCGCCGGCCCACACCAACACCGTTCCACAGCACGTTCCACGAATAACTCATATATAGATACTCGTTTAAATATTAACTACCACCATCTATAAAGGTCCTTCGAAGTTCGAACCGTTAGTGTACATACATATATTGATGCCGTTTGTTATTTCGATTCACATGAAATTACTCTTACACGCTTATTAAAGCTCATGTTTTAAATGGTTCTTTTGTTCTTTCGTAGTGAATAAACTCAATAATTACTTAAACTTTTAAAAATATTATATTTATAGAAAGTAACATCATATCTTGGTTACCTGAACGGATATTCGCCTAAGCAGGGCGTCGACGCGCCTTTTGCGTATTTCATGTATCCTAATCAGTGAAACAGACTTTTGTTTTTTCATTTTCTATTTTCTGCTTTTTCAACGGTTATATTGCAAGGATAAACTACAAGACTATTTATGTGTATTTACGTAAAGACGATGCCCCGGGCAACACCATGTAATTGTAAATCACTGCAGATAAGGCAGCAGCATAGCGAGTGTCGCATTGGTGGTGGTGCTGTGGGCAGTAGGCGCACAGCCGCATGCGACGTCGTGGAAACGGGTCGAGCGGCCGCGCGCCCGCACTGCAGGTGCGACCTACATACAGCGGCCTGGCGCGCCAGCCCGCGCGGCCCGAGCGCTAGCGAGCCAAACAAAAGATCATCTTGACCCACTGCCACGGTTATTACTCACAGATTATGATCGTGCGAAATTACGTCACCACCGGCTCACACAAACACCTAACAACCGACAGCCAGACATGATGATGATGATGAAAATGATACCCGCTATGTTGAACCCTCAACAAATAAAGTCCCCATGTAACAAAAGAGTGCGGCACGCAGTCGTCAACCCGCGCAATCGACAGACAAATAAGCGTTCCATCTAGAAAACGTATTGCTGAGGTAGCTAAAAGCGAACGAGCGCTTCGGGAGCTGTGCTTGGCAAAGTTCCCAGCCGCAATGTCTGCGGGATATCTGTCGCTCCGTGCATTCGCAGCATCGTACGATAATGCGCCGCATTCAGGTCAAAGCAAACGCGCCGCCCGATTGAGCGTTGTACATTTTACGCGGTGACGTCATGGTGAAAAACGCTTTCCACGCCGTTAACGCTGAAAAAGTACTAGGCGAACATGAAGCGGTGGCAGTTATTGTTATCAGGCGAGGGCGTCGGCGGAGAAGCGCGGGTGCAGCGGGCGGCGAGGGCGTGACGCCGCGCCGCATCTGTTGATTCCACTACAGTTACCCAATGTTATCTTATCAGCGGCGTCACACTAACAACAGATCATTGTCACGGCGCGACCTCCACGTGAACATGTTCTCCTAGTAACTTGTGCAAAATCTTATCTAAATTTTCCAAATTTTCACATACAAATTCCCGGAATGGAATTTATTGGCAATAATGAATGGTACAAAATACTAATTTATAGTGATTATTTAAGATAATCATGTTTTTAATTTATTATTATCTTTGAAACAAAAAAAAGTTAATAAAGTTATATTAATTAGACTGTGTACACGGAGTACACACACAGAACATAAGCAAGTATTACGATATAAACAAACAGTGTGTGCGGCGCGACTCCGGTAATTTGTTGAACAATGCCACGTAATCTTCAATGTTAATTTAAAATTCAAATAAAAATATATTACTCTAATTATTTTCACGTAAACATTGAGCACTTAGCACCTGACATGTATAGGTGAGCTTGTGAAAGGCTTTTTAGTGGATACTATATTAGTATTAGGTGGGTGACTAGGACCTATTTCATTGCGTTTAAATTTGGTTAAAATAAATGATAAATGGTTGTATACGAACGTAATTAGCACTTACCGGTTAAAGTAGAACATTGCGCACATTGTGGATCGACGGACTCATAATTCTTATTCCAATCCAATCCAATCCATCAGCCAATCGAAGTCCACTGCTGGACATAGGCCTCTCCCAATGACTTCCACAGGGACCTGTTGGAAGCAGCCTGCATCCAGCGACGTCCCGCGACCTTCACCAGGTCGTCTGACCATCTTGTCGGAGGACGTCCCACGCTGCGCTTTCCGGTACGTGGCCTCCACTCGAGAACTTTTTGGCCCCATCGGCCATCAGTTCTCCGCGCTATGTGCCCGGCCCATTGCCACTTCAACTTGCTAATCCGCTGGGCTATGTCGGTTACTTTAGTTCTCCTACGGATCTCCTCATTTCTGATTCGATCTCGTAGGGAAACCCCGAGCATAGCCCTCTCCATAGCTCGTTGAGTGACTCTGAGCCGTCTAATGAGGCCCATAGTGAGAGGCCACGTCTCAGTGCCGTATGTCATCACTGGTAACACACAACTATCGAAGACTTTCGTCTTCAGGCACTGAGGTATTTTGGACGAGAAGACGTCGCGTAGTTTCCCGAACGATGCCCAACCGAGTTGGATTCGACGATTGACCTCTTTCTCGAAGTTGGACCTGCCTAACCGGACCACTTGTCCCAAATAGACATATTCGTCTACAACTTCGAGAGTCGAGCCCCCAACTGCGATCGGGGTGGGCACAACATGGACATTCGACATGATCTTCGTCTTGTCCATGTTCATTTTAAGACCCACCTGTTGAGAGACTCGATTGAGGTCTTCGAGCATAGTGCTAAGGTCTTCCAGCGATTCTGCCAAGACGACAATATCGTCGGCAAACCGAAGGTGTGTGATATACTCGCCGTTGATGTTGATGCCGAATCCTTTCCACTGCAAGAGCTTGAAGGCGTCATGGGTGGTCAGGGATGCTCCTGTGGTCAGGGATGCTCCTATCTAGTGGTCATGGCCTACCCTAGAATAGGTGCTTCGAGTACGCGACCTCGACCTCCCCGAGCTACTGCAGTCACTACCAACCTCCCCTTCCGTGACTGCAGTATCCACTCCTACAGGCCATACTTTCCTTTCCCATATCATCCTCTACCCACACACCCTATTCCCTTTTCCCGGTTGATGACGGGCAGCAGCGTCATCAACGCGAGTCCCCTCCTGCGCTCGCCAACCCGCCTGCCAAGCGTGGCGAGTATTGGCAAATACCTCTCGATGAGTACAACCAGGACCAGGCCCCCAGTCCCCGGCAGCCCCGCTATTCCTGGCTACGGTAGCGGCCATGGTTACGGCGGGGCAGGGGGTGCTAAGAATCCCCGGGTTGGCCCCGGCTACCACCCCCGACGACGACTGGCCCTGGTAACACACAACATACGCACGTTGAGGACAGACGAGAAGATTGTCGAACTGGAAGAAGAATTGAGCGGGTTACACTGGGACATTCTGGGGTTGTCGGAAGTCCGAAGAATCGGGGAGGACACGATAACCCTGAAGTCCGGTAACCTGCTCTTCTACCGGGGGGACGACCAACAGTCCCGAGGTGGTGTCGGATTTCTCGTCCACAGGTCTCTCATCAACAACATCGTATCCATCGAAAGTGTGTCGAGCAGGGTAGTGTACCTTATACTCAGAATATCGAAAAGATATTCGTTGAAGGTCATACAGGTATACGCGCCGACCTCGACACACCCAGATGAAGAAGTAGAGGAGATGTATGAGGACATAAGTCGGGCCATACATACTTCCAAAACCTACTTCAATGTTGTTATGGGAGACTTCAACGCAAAGTTGGGCAAGAGAAGCGATGCAGAGTGACCGACATGGTGGCGTTGCTGTATATGCTTTTCAACACCTCGATGTACCGACAGTCAATGTGGCACCGCTGGAGAGACTCTAGCACAGCCCAGGTCTCGATCGAATCAAAGGCTTTCTCATAGTCCACAAACGCTAAACAAAGCGGCAAGTTATATTCCTCGGTTTTTTGTATAACTTGCCGAAGCGTATGGATGTGGTCTATGGTGCTAAAGCCTTTTCGGAAACCGGCTTGTTCGGGAGGCTGGAAGTCATCAAACCTGCGTTCGAGACGATTTGTGATGACCCTCGAAAACAACTTATAGACATGGCTCAGGAGCGAGATGGGCCTGTAATTCTTCAGCAAAGTGTTATCACCTTTTTTGAAGAACAGTACCACCACGCTCCTGCTCCATGCCTCTGGCGTTGAGCCCTCGAGGAGAACGGAATTGAAGAGCCTCTGAAGGACTTTAAGTACCGGCGTTCCGCCCGCTTTCAGAAGCTCTGAAGTGATTCCGTCCTCGCCCGGCGCCTTGTTGTTCTTAAGTTGCTTCAGGGCCATCTCAATCTCACATAGGCTGATGTCCGGGATATCATCACTGAAGTGGCGGATCAACTCGGCTCTCGGGTCTTCGGCCGAGCTAACAGTCGGTTCGGCAACCGAGGTGTAAAGCTGTCCGTAGAACCTCTCGATCTCCCTTAACACCTCTGCCCTCGTCGACACTACGCTGCCGCCCTCCGTCTTCAGCCTAGACAACTGTCTTTGCCCAATAGACAAGTCTCTTGCAAACACTTTGGAGCCTCCGTTCCGCTCAATTGTCTCTTTAATGCTCACAGTATTGTGAGCCCGGACATCGTGTCGCAAGGACTTCCAGATCCGTCTATTGAGCTGACGATATGCTTCGGCGTCCTCGGAAGACTGCAGCGCCATAGATCGACGTTCGGCCATAAGGTCAAGAGTGTGGATCGAGAGTTTTTGAGGTCTATCTCTACGGCGAGGTCTAAAATGCTTAGATCCCACCGTATGGACAGCTTCTACCAAACCGCTGTTTAACTCGTCCACTGCAAGGTTTTCTTCTAGGCAATCAAAGCGATTTCGAAGCTCGAGTTGAAAGCTCTCGGGGTTTTGGATATGGGCGCGACGACGCCATAATAATAATGATGATAATTCTTATTGTTAATATTATTTCCCAAACACTTACCATAACATTTATGTAAAATATCGTCAACCTACATGGATTGAGAATGCACGCTTACCTGAAACCAAGAAAATTACTTATTTAAAGAAATGAATACTACTACACTACACAAATGTACATCACTCACGTAGGTATATTAAAATACATCTCAATTAAAATACTGTTTTGAATGGTTAAATAAATCATATCATTTTTATATCTCTTAGTTTTTCATGACTGAGTAAAAGATAATTGTTTTTATATTGTTAGATTAGGTTAAGTAAGTAATTATTACACAACTAAATATCTACTTAGTATCTGATATTTTTTTCATATATTTTTTTTAAATCTCAGTACAATTTCACTAGGTAGTAAATAATTTAATTTAAAAATTATTCATCGATTTAGATAAATATAGTATGTGACTGTTGGGTGTATTTATTTATTTAATATTATGTGATCATGTTTTACTTAGCCATAGTGAGAATCTAAATCTATGTGGGAAGAATACAGTGCATTCACAAAAGAATACGTGTTTATAGAATAACTAGCTTTTGCCCGCGACTCCGTCCGCGTAGACTACAGGGTTGGGTTCAGAATGAAAATAAGTTGTAGTCTATTTTACTCCACAGAGTCCCATTTATGTCCATATCAAAAATCGTTTACATCGGTCAAATGATTTAATCGTGAAAGCGTAACAGAAATACTCGTATAGTTACAGTCGTCTACACGTCGTTTCATCATTCTAGCTTCAAAAATGACGAATTTCCACACAAACATTCACCCCTATTTTTATTTTACCTCCTTAAAGGTACATTTTTTTACAAACTTTGAATGTCATATTTATTTATATATAATCAACAAAAAAAAAGTTTCAAGCTTCTAGCTTTAAAAATGACAATACTTCCATACAACTTTTCATTCCTTTGGTTCGGCGTGAGTGGGATTAGTCGACAAGAGGTTGTCACGGCTTTGAGGCTTCGATCTGGGCATGTTCCACTGAATAGTTTCGCTTACATGATGCGTAAAATAACTTCGCCTAATTGTTCAGTATGTGGAGTAATAGAGGATGCTCATCACATTTTATTTGAATGTAGTCGCATAAATGCCCAAAGACGCCAAGCTTTTGGCGACATTAAATATGATTTAGGCTTTTATAACAGCATCTTAGCCTCTCCGAGTTCGGACGAGGCTAGAATATTATATAAATTAATAATTATAGGTTTAGGATTGCGGGAACATTAGTTGCCCCAAAACTTTGTTATTGTTTTTAGATTACGTTTTTTTGTATTTTATTTGTATGCAATAATGGGGGTGGCGTTTTCATCTATGAAAAAACCCCCGACAAAATAAAGAGAAAAAAAAAAAAAAAAAAACTTTTCATTCCCCCTTAAAACCCCTTTTCCTTGATAAAAAGTAGCCTATGTCCTTTCTCAGAGTCTAAACTATCTGTGTACCAAATTTCATTTAAATCGGTTCAGAAATTTTAGCAGGAAAGCGAGACAGATAGACAGAGTTACTTTCGCATTTATAATATTAGTAAGGATAAGGATTTAAAAAAATAGCCTATGTCCTTTTTTAAGGTCTCATTTTTGTCCATACCAAAAATCATCCAAATCAGTCAAAATGGTTTAGGTGTGAAAGCATAACACAGGCAGTGTTACTTTCGTATTACAATATATGCTCATCCCACGGGAACCCTTCATATTACCGGGATAAAACGTAGGTTATGTTACTTCATAGTGTCCCATTTATATTCATACCAAAAATCATATAAATCGGGCGAATAGTATAGACGTGAAAGCCCATTCCCACGGGAATACTACATTTTCCGGGATAAAAAGTATCCTATGTTGCTTCAGTGGGTCCTATCTACCCCCATACTAAAACTCATCTAAATCGTCAAATGGTTTAGGCGAGAAAGCATAACACAGACAGCGTTACTTTTGCATTACATTATATGCTCATCCCACGGGAACCCTACATATTCCCGGGATAGAATATAGTCTATGTTACTTCATAGGGTTTTATTTAAGTCCATAGCAAAATTCATATAAATCGGGCGAATATTTTAGGCGTGAAAGCCCATTCCCACGGGAATACTACATTTTCCGGGATATAAAGTATCCTATTTTTCTTGGGTGGGTCCCATCTACCCCCATACTAAAAATCATCTAAATCGGTCAAATGGTTTAGGCGTGGAAGCATAGCGTAGGCAGTGTTACTTTTGCATTACATTATATGCTTATCCCACGGGAACCCTACATATTCTTGGGATAAAATATAGTCTATGTTACTTCATAGGATCACATTTATGTCTGTAAAAGACTTCATTCATATCGGTCAAACGGTTTAGGCGTAAAAGCAGAATATTGACAGAGCTACTTATACCCATTCCCACGGGAATACTACATTTTCCGGGATAAAAAGTATCCTATGTTCTTTCTCAGGCTCCAACCTATCTGTGTACCAAATTTCATTAAAATCGGTTCAGTAGTTTTAGCAGGAAAGCGAGACAGACAGACAGACAGACAGAGTTACAATCGCATTTATAATATTAGTAAGGAAAGTAAGGAATAGTAAGGATTGACAAACGAAAGGCTATTTGTGGCATTGACAAGCGGTTGCTACTTGTTTATCAACACGGGCGCAGTTAGGGGGATGTTTGCGGTGCGATAACTGACCGCGCGTTACAAGAACAAGGCTGTTTCCTTGAACAGTATCATTGGTGATATGGCGCCGGTCGGCCGTGCAGTGGGCGGTGTGTGGTGTACAGTGTACAATAGGCATTATTTGCATTGAATGCGAAGGTGAACAAACGGAAGACGCCTGTGCTGGCTACAGTACGACGCGCGTCGCTGGACAAACATCCGCTGCCGACCGTCGTCGCTACACCGTGTACTGCCGCTGCCAGTATTTTACGACGTCCTGATATGTACATACAAGCAAGGCCAATGCGGGTTAAAACTGGGGCACTCTAACACTACACACCATCACAAATCCTACAAACTATGCAATTGAAAACACTATGTGTCAAATTTTCTTACGTCGTGAATAACAAAATCTTCATAACTAAAGGGCAGTAGCGGTACTTCCATAGAAGCCCAAAAGCGTTACACGTTAATTGTGTAATGTCTAGTTTATAATTGTTTTTTGGAGGGCCAGTCTATTCTCATTTATATGTCAAATTGCTCTTCTTAAATAAAGATTTTAAGCTTTATGATTATTGTTCGGAATTTTATAAGGCAATCTGGGCTTTTGGGCTTCTATGGAAGTACCGCCACTGCTAAAGGGCACTAATAAAATTTAATTTCAAGTCTTAAATTCAGTGAAAAAGACAAGAAAACCAAGCACGATGTGTGCTGCGTGCCCACTCGTTGCGATGGATAATTACACAATACATATAGGTATTCACGACAGTAATACAATTCGCTTTTAAAGTGAAAGACGCTATCCAAAAGGTTTTAGTCAGTACGGAGGCGACAGATACAACTTGAAACGTTTACACGTGATAAAGTAGAAACCTTTCTAGCTTGCCTCACATACTTCTGTTGGGACCCCTAAGGCGGCGAAATAGTAGTTATGTAGCTTTACTGTCGTAATAAAACTGATTCGAACCCTAGACTACTCGATGTTAACAACCATGCTTGTCTAACGAGGCGGAGGCTTTTTTATTTTAAATAAACAATTAAATATTGACTGAGTAGGCTGGAGCACGTGCGTCTAGTGTGGACAAGTCGCGGTGGTCCCGAGCGCATCGGAGCGGGTCGGAAGTGATGTGTGATAAGAGTGCAGGCCGGTCGGCGACCTGCGCGCCACGGGCCGCCGGCACGCGTCTCCTAAACAAACACCACTCACACACCGCACACTAGCAACTACAATGTCAAGTACTGTTGCATCACAACAACTCATTGATAGCGGTCACGCCATGCACTTACAGCATAATTGATTGTAGAGCTGCGCTGGTACTAAGATTAAACTGCTACAGATTACCTAATGTTCATCACTTAATTCCAAAAACTAATACATGAATAAATACATTCAAGACTTAAGGACAATGTCACAAAAGTCGAAAGTACGAGAAACCTTATCATTCAACTCAAAACTCTGTACAGCTAAATGTTATTAAGGAAACTATTAGAACCCAAAACGCTGTCATAGTTTGATATTCAGTAAATGGAATTGGCATATTAGTAGTAATAGTAAGGCAGCTTATTCTTATAATACAAATTTGTTACATACATATGTATAAGACTAAAATTATAAAAAATATTTACATAAATTGTAAAGTCATCATAAGTTAATTAATGATTTTTTATAAGACTCGGTAGTCATCGTAAGTGATGATAAAAGCAGGCTCGGTGTAGTTAACTCATCCGCAGTTAGAATGTCGTTAGCATTAATGCACGTATCAAGAGATCTCGAGGCATCCGTTTATCATGTGAAAGAAAAAGCTCGTCCGACTGGATCCACAAGTCATGAGCGTGGATCTATCTAGACTAAACTTTTATCCGAGAAATGCGATCATCATTGTAGCATTATGAGTTTGTTTATAACCAGCACTCGCAGTCACGAAATGTCTTAAGGACACATTTAACATGTTATTATCATCCTGCACAACACATCCATTCTTTAGAGTTGGTTGTCATTAACACGTTAGTATTAGCGCTTACAAGAATATCATTTGGTAAACATCATTGAAAAGAGTTGTTAAAAGAGCTACTAAGTATTAAATGATGACAATAAAAATTGTCACACATCTGCAGGGTTTATTATCACCTGAGGTTAAGATGTATTGTACGTGAATACAGTAAGGCTACACTCTACAGTGCTACAGTTGGTTGAGGTAGATGGGCGGAGGTGTGAATTTCGTAGTTAACACGGCGGCGCTGTGCGTTGTTGTGCCGCGTTTGTGTTATGCTGTAAGCTATTGTTTACCGGCATCGCTCATACATACAGCGATAACACGTTTCGAAGCGGCAATAGTTTAAAAAAAAACTTACTTGACTTACTTCTATTTGAATAAAGGTGATTTTGACTTTGACTTTGACTTTGACATAGGTCAGCTACATTCACAGATAGAACTCTCAAATCAACAATCAAAAATATGTGTTAACGAATATCATTGAACAATCTCTCAAACATCTTACAGCTCTCTTGATAACATTATGTCAAAAATTACAGAATCTTTTACGTAAGAAGAAAAAGTTAAACAGCTTAGAAACACTACGCGGATGTGGTTTGTGTGTGGCTCGTGCAGCAGCCCTACAGACACGTTGGCAGGTGCACAAACACAGCGGTACCCCATGCGCTTCACCACACTCACACTTTTACCGCGCGATCTCACACGGTTCAAGGACAAGTCTAATCTTAACTCCTGCACATGCTCTGTACGTTTCACACCACCTACATATGTCTAAACACTATATTTTCTTCCAGCTTTTGAATTAATCTCAACAGCTTTTTTGTAGGATAATTAATAGTGACTACTGGGCAAAAGGTGGAAACAAGTCATAATCGGGTTTTGGGCCTATGTAAATTCTTCAACGAATGGCATTATTGTGTAAAGGAGTGAAAGGCAGTAATAGAGAGACTATTACTCCAGTAGACATTCTGTTTGGGCCGAACTTCACTGACCACTGTCCAGAGCCAGTACAAAAAGGATCTTACTGGGATCACAATGCTGATAAACACAATATCATCAGCCGACTGGGCAGTTCATAGAAGAATCAAGACTGATAGCACTTTTCCTTATTAACAACACAATGCATACATTGGGCAGATGACTTTCTTACAATTCACAATGATCGTACAATGAAGTTAGTTAACGGAACGCTAAGGATCTCAATAGGTTCAACTGGCAATTACGAGCTGCTCACTTTAACTACGCACTGCTGCAACTAAATTAATGTCAATCAGTCGAGATCGGCGTATTGTCCGCTGTAATCAATGTCCATCTAACAGTTTAAATATGCAATTACTATTTCTTTAACCCATATGACGCAATCAATATTTTACAATTGTAGTAAAAAAAATCTGTTTACATCATGTGTTTAACTTAAACTATGAAATATACCATCATTCTATACACCCGATAGTTTTCTAGCAAAAATTCTAAGATATTTAATCTTGATCCCTTTATCGTACATGAGGGCCACAATCGTATGTGACGAATATACAAAGGACTAACATACGAGTAGTCAGAAGATATACCTTCAGCCTTCTTGAAAGAAATTGCGTTCTTATTCCAATTAATGACAGCATTCCACTTATCTAGATTAATGTGCGCGGTAATTGAAAAAAGGCCAGTCTTGTAATTAGTATAATGTTCTGTTTTTATTTACTTGCTCCCTCTAGTTTTTCACGCGAGCCCACGCAGTCACTCGCTGAGTGCGGCGCCGTGTTGCTAAGTGAACCGTTTGTACCTACAAGCAGGGTTGGGCAGTATTTGAATTACTTGTAATTGAAATACGTAATTGAAATACAAATACGTATTTTGTATTTGTATTTTAATTACTTTCTTAAAATGTAATTTGTAATTTGTATTTCAAATACGTGAAGCCGAAGTATTTTGTAATTAGTATTTCAAATACTCGAGGCTTCAAAATACATTTATTAAAATACATTTAGCCTTCATTTAGTATTAAGTTTGTGCTCATCAGGACCTGCAATAACAAAACAAAAACCGCCTTCAAAAAAAAACTATTCCAAAACAAATAAATATGCATTATTTTGTAATTTGTATTTTGTATTTCAATTAAAAATAGCTAAAATACTGTATTTTGTATTTCAAATACCTTACTTAAATGTATTTTGTATTTCGTATTTTAATTACTTCATCATCAGGCCAAATACGTCCCACTGCTGGGCACGGGCCTCCTCTACAACTGAGAGGGTTTAGGCCTTAGTCCACCACGCTGGCCTAGTGCGGGTTGGCGGACTACTTTTAATTACTTGCGATACAGTATTTTGTAATTTGTATTTCAATTAAAGCAAAGCATGTATTTTGCCCAGCCCTGCCTACAAGCTGTAAATATCTCGAAAACATTTGAAAATAGGCATGTCAGCGGGCCGTGTCTGTTGTTGTGTAAACAAGGAAACACAATATGGAAAACCCTCATATCTACAATATCCAAACATTTATCAACAATAGTTGTTATTGTATAAGATAAAGACGTTAAACATTATTCAAATGACTCACATGACATTTGAGCATTATGCAATGATACATTTAAAATGTTTAGGCAACAAACAACAAATTAAACATAAAAAACGGTTTTTTATTCGGTTTTACTAACTATTCAGTTTCTATGTAATGTTTACTTCGCGTATTTCCCGCTTATCGATTTTTCCCAACTACAAAATTTGACGAGTGTTTTTGTTATAAATTGTAATTGTATACATATCATTATAGTCATATCATTATAGAGCTCATATGTCATTACTTACATTAAAAAGAAACAAAATTAACACAAAATGAGGCAAAACGGTAATTTGAAATGGTACGAGCCACCGTCTGCGGAGATAATTCGAAAACGGTTGTGCACCGATCGTTCCCGCACAGATTGCGCGCCCCGGAGTACATCGCCCGGCTGACAGGAACTATCAAACCTAGTTAAGCAGAGAGTATCATCTCGTTACGTGCTGAATGATTGCAACACTTAGTGGTGCGGATGCGGCGCAATTTGCCATCTCAATCAGTACGCGCGCTCACACCACTATTGAACCTAATACCTACGTCATAAAGATGATTTTCACATTCATAGCGAAAGAGAAGTTGGCGACGGAACAACGTGGTTATCTGATTCGTTTTGGGGTCAGCCGGCTGGTTCGCCTACGCGAAATAAAATAGCGAACCTTAAGAAACGCCCCGTGCTGCCGAGCGTTGGGCGATTACATTTTCATTCACCCGCTGGCTGGTTCCTGCTTAATGTCTGCAACCGTACAATTCATATGTTACACCAGCGTGTATAAGAAACAATTACTGATTTTAATTTGCATATAAACTTTACTCATAAAAAATTTACTTCGTAAGGCCATTTTAACTCATTTTCCTGTTCACGATATTTGCTGAAGGTGAATAAAATTCCATCAAAGACACCAACCAATTAAATCAATAGTTAAAGTATGTTGTGTCTAGACAATGGATTCGGAACGACCACTATCCTATGACTCAACATTTATGTCATTTTCCTTATACTTTTAATTAGATTTTTAATTTTTAACCCAGATGTTAGAGAACTACGAGTAGGTACACGTAAGTTAAGTATGTTTTCACACCAGCTTTTCTTCAGCCGTTTTCTCTCCGGTCTATCACGTGGCATGTAACCCACAGAGCGAGTCAGTGCGGTTATATTAAAATGGCAGGCCTTGTAACCTTGGCACACAATTAGCCGCATACACCCACTGGCCCGAATTAGAAAGTGCACACAACGAGCCGCACGCCGCCGTATCATTAGGGTTGGTCAATAAAAATAATCAGCAATTAGGGATTTAGCTTACGCCAGGAATCTTTAGGTGAACTGGAGAAGTCCCTATGCTTATCATTCTATTTCGACCGACTATTACCAACAAATAAAGTGAGGCACTACCAAAATTGGACCAACTAAACGCTGTAAACACGTGGTTAAACAAATGGCGAATAAAAGCAAGTGCTCCAAAATCCCACCACATAACCTTTACGTTTAATCGCAAAACCTGCCCATCACTTTACCTAGGCCGAGATCTATTGCCGCAATCCACCTGTGTTAAATACCTGGGATTCTACCTTGACCGCAGGCTCACCTGGAAAGACCATATAAAGAAAAAGCGCGACGAAATAAACTCACGCTTTAGAAACCTACTTTGGCTATTGGGAAGACAGTCCGCCTTAACGTTAAGCAACAAGCTCAGGGTATATTGCTCAATAATAAAACCGATCTGGACATACGGTATACAACTGTGCTCCTCAGCCAGCAAATCTAACCTCTTGTGTCTCCAGCGAGTACAAAATTACATCCTGAGGGTTATATCAGCGGCGCCATGGTATAGCAATAACAAAGAAATCCACGAATACTTGGAAATACCAACCATTTTTGAAGAAGCGCAACGTTACTCTACAACATACAAACAGCGTTTGTCTGTTCATCCCAATCCTCTCTCTCACTTACTTTTACAACCATACGCGATTAAGAGACTCAAGAGAGCGACCCCGCTGTTCTAATACGGGGAGATAGGACATTGGCTCTATCTCGCCATACCTCACGACGCCTTTCAACATATTATCTGCTCATAGTTTATGAGACTGATTGCAGATAGCACACTACAAAAAAAAAAAACTACCAAAATTATTCTACGATAATGTTATTGCTTAAATAGGCATAGAACAACATTGCACACAGCAGAGCAAAGATATAAAAGTAGTTCTTTGTTACTTATAATTTTAAAAATAAATAGAGGTTCTCTGAGGTAGTTGGCAACCCTCGCCAACTGCCAAAGCGAGATTTACGGCGTGTGTGAAACTAGCTTACTGCTGCCGGAGTTGCCTTCCATGCGTCTCATGTATTTACAGAATCAGTATAGACGGAACCGTTACGTTTTCATTCAATGATACGTTTTTTCTTTAACAATACACAACGTTAAAGTTTTTACACGAGTAGGACGCGTGGCGACATATATTTTAGTATTTCAAATACTGTTATTTTATATTACGACAATACATACAAGGAAAGCGGTATACGTACAGGGAAGGAAACGAATACAAAATTCCGTAAGCGAGTTGTATGTAAAGTATATATATATATAGCCCGTTTCCGGGATAGCCCGAAACGAGACCGTGAAAGGGAATTTTCCATTTTTGTTGTGAATATTAAAAATAAGGTTTTTTTTTATTTAGTGTTTTTCTACACGACCTCTCCTCTATCTGGGGGCATACATAAAAACATAAAAGATTATTAATAGTGATATGGTCACTAATAAGATGTTGTCTGGTAAGCTTAGTGCATAATAACTTAAGACATAAGGTCCCTTAAACGGGGACTGAATAAATTCATCGACTTGGTATCACATGGATCTCACAACTTTTTACGGTAGAATTGAGTTACGAGACTTGTTTTTTTTTACAAGTTATTTTTTATGGGATTAAGATAATACACGCTGTCATATAAATCAATATTCAATATACATATTATATAAAACATATTTATTTATTATGGTGAAGGTCGCGGGTCGTCGCTGGATGCAGGCTGCCTCCAACAGGTCACTATGGAAGTCATTAGGGGAGGCCTATGTTCAGCAGTGGACTTCCTTAGGCTGATAATGATGATTTATTAACAGAATCAGCACTCTAAAATGGCGGGGTCAGCAGTATTGGTGATATCAGAAGGTCAGTCCCACGGCGTGTGATGCGATGATTACTGAGTCATCAGTGGCTCAATGTTGCGGTGACGCCGGCGGAGAAGTATTCGTTTCCAAATGGTCGCGAAACTAGCGAAATGTGCGGCGGCCGTGAATCCACGTTGCATATTCGGGTATGTCAGTGTTTCGCATAAAATGTTGTTACAGTGTGAATATTTTACAAATGGCTGTTATGAACTGTTATTTTATATGTTGAATGACCAAGGTTCTAAACAAAGATACCTGTTTTATTATAGTTTTTTTTTAATGCGTTATTTATTATTTTTTGGTGCCATTTATGGTTTAGCTATAATATGCAATACATTTATAAATAGTGATATAAAACGCCTGAGATTTTTAGTACGTGATATATACAATACACTTTACACAAATGAAATATCACAAACTGTAAAGCAACAAGAAAAGAGCAACAAAGCATTTAGTAAATGTGTTGAAGAACTCTTGTTATTATCACGGCGGCAACAGGTTATTATGCTGAGATTAAAGCCTATGTAGAGGCAAGCCTCTCCACAGATGCACGATAACGCGGAACCCGACCGAATACAATAATCTGAGTTAAAAGCTATCTTGAAAAGAATACTTTAATAAATGAAAAAATATACTTATTATATTGTACCATTTAAAAAATTTACTGGCTGAATTTTACCAACAGGAATATAGGAACATATGAATTGTCATATAGACATGCATGAATAAGATATAGGTAGGCTTATTTTCATTTTAAGATGTAAATCTCAGAAACTTCGATAACTAAATATCCCCATGTATTAAGAACTACTTTAAGACTCGATATTTGCAATAGTCTGCCTTAGCTTCCAGATTCAAATAGCATTTTAGTATAAATCCCAAAATATCTCCTCAATAGTTATTAACAGACCAGTTAATACAAACAGTTCTGTCTGGTAGGGTATAATTAAATAAATAAATAATATAACCGATTCTATATAACGATCTCCACTTGCCGACACGTGCCACGTGCCTCGTGCAGGTACCTATACAAAAATGGAAACACGGCTCTGATTAAACTACTAATACAAGAGGAAAATATTGAAGTTTGATAGAGCAACGGACGTGAGCGCGACGTGCACGAGTATTATTGGGCGTGCAAGCAATATTAACCGCCATTCAAGGTTATCCACATTATCGGGAGAATAGTTGTCGCTATCGACTTCACGTGGTTCATTCATATCACGCAGAAGATTTATTACACAGCTTGCTTAAAGGATATTCCACATATTAACTGAATACCCATACCGCACAAAAATATTCCAAGATAACATCGCCCGCTTCCTTTCCAAGTAGCGGTAATTTTTGATCGAATTAACTGAATCGATAAGTTTTGCGAAATACGGAATGCAATTTGTTACTTGCAAAGATCTATAAAAACGATGGCTGTTTCCGGTTAAGAGTGCTGAACTCCAATGGAAAATCAGTCTAAGAATATAATTAATACAAAACTAATGGATTTCGTCTTCGAATTCCTAAGCTATTTATTTTACATAATTTATACTAAATGGATCTAAAAAATTAATATATAAGAACAAAAGCCATTTCAACTTTTTCACGTCAACTATATGTCAATACTCTATAACGTTTCATTTGTAAGGGTCATATTTACGCATTATGAACGGTCACGTTCCAGCGTGTTTTAGCAGCAAACATTATAAAAGTCTATAAATAAAGTGATAATACTTTTAAAATGCGTAAAGTGCTTAGTTCACTCTAAGCCTACATCCATATAAAGAAAGCGTTGCCAAAAGCGGTGTTCCGCTTGCCAACACCATCTCACAGTTGCACGCAAACAACAACTGAACATTCAAATATGGCTGGCGGCTCAAACTATACACTAAGCTGCCGACGGGTTTGGAAGCTTATGGTCTCACTCGTGTAGCGCACAGCGGCTAAAGGGCGAGTTAATGTTGGAAGTGGTGATGTGAAAGTGGCCCCCGTGACTGTTCAACCATGGTGATGACATCTTTTACATATATACATATATTATCACGGCAATGTCATTATAAGACGCTACTAGTGTTTGCGGAATATTGCAACGAATACTGTTATTGCATGCTTCGACGTCGTCTTCGGAGACGAATAAAAGACTTTAGTATTGACGTGGGAAATCTTTACCAAGCTTGAAGTACCTACGTCCTATAACTCATTTTAGTAATACCTATCATTTTCGGAGTCAAAGGCATCCAACTTCGTTTTGCGAAGTTGCTTTCAAAACATCGAAATATTCAAATTTGATATTAATAGCATTGATAAGATTTATCGCCAGCCTTATCGAAGTTATTCTCGGTGCGGTGAAGAAAAAGGTCTGTATCTTGTGTTTAATTTCGCAGTTGAATCAAGAGAAATTATTGTTCCTAGATACTGGATGCTCACAGTAGCATTGCTTGAAAAAGTGTAGACATCATCAGCACATCGTATACACACTAGAGGTATAATCAGTGCGTTGAAATTACATCCACTCGTGGCTAATGACAACTTATAAATAATGATTGTCGATGTCCGCAGCTGTCGACGTAACAATATTTTAATGTACCTGCTGCTAATTACAGTACATTTAACTACGATTGATTTCGCCTGCAATTTATGTTGTACCTACTATTTTGTTAACTAATGATATTTTACAGTTTACACTAAAGAGTTATGTTTTTAACATTAATTACCACCTTCCACATATAAATTCTTAAGTACATAAAATCAACCATATGGTTTAAAATAAAGTCCCCATAGAGGAACACCGTGAATTACAGTGGGTCTATACTAAAAAAAAAAAAATGTTATCCTTTTTTACATTTAAACAAGAAAGGAAGTATAATTTAAATGGGGGAAAATCATTACAATTGTCTATAATATCCAAAAAATATATTAAGTTTGTCTATTCATCATGACATGGG
Source organism: Hemaris fuciformis (assembly GCA_907164795.1). Classification (NCBI taxonomy): domain Eukaryota; kingdom Metazoa; phylum Arthropoda; class Insecta; order Lepidoptera; family Sphingidae; genus Hemaris; species Hemaris fuciformis. The sequence continues at coordinate 262,892 of OU015440.1, read as the reverse complement.
ACATGCGTAGTTCGTAATTAAATTCACATATGATATTGATTCCTAATGATGTAACGTGGAAAAAATTGCTAATAAGTATTATTAGCTTACGATGAGCAGACCAAACATGTTTACTTTATTTTATTTTATTATTTAATCAGTCTACTGCATTTCCGGTTTAGTTGCTCACTTTTTAATTTTATGTAGTTTCTATCCGTATAATTCTGATTTCTTATTTCTATAACTTGTCACAAATAAATGGAATTCTAAGGTAGGAGTAGGATAAAGTGAATTTTGTGCAGGCAATTGATATAATTCCCGGCGTGACTTACGTATTACGAAACATAAATGATAAAAATGTGTGTGCATATTGTTGATTGCGTTATTGAATTAAACGGACGCATTAAGGGTAAATGTCAAGTATGCGATCACACCCGAGTCTCGGCAGTGCATGCTGACTGAGACGTACGCACTAGGTATATTATACATTCTATATTACATAGATATTTTGACTGTTATCTGTAGTAAATGAACAAACAACCAAGAGTAAATTAAGAACTTTGATAGGTAAATATTCTGTGACAATAACTAAAGTTGACATTTGGAATGAACACCAATAGAGTATGGTGTACCAATATGATATGTATTGATATTTATATACATATACTTAATAACGGCTTTGACTTTGATCACTATTTAAAGGCTTTTCTAATTATAAAAGCATTCAAACACTGACACTTCCCCAATTCACTAAACACAGTTAATATCCACTCTTGAATGCCGCCTCTAAAAGAAAGTGCATTGTTGGGAGAAACAAAATTGCCCAAAAATAGCTGATAAACTTCATCAGGCTGGAACGAGGGCGAAATTCATCGTAGAATGAAATGAAAAGAAAAATTTTCATCATGGCGCCGAGCTGGATGAATGAGAACCTTTTGTATTGTCAGTGGATCTTTGTGTTTTCACAGGCGAGCGAGCCCAACCCGACAGTTGGAATGAATGCCACACGCCTGCACAAATATCAAAACAATGTTCTCAAAAGTCAACGAAACATTAGAACATGTCAAGCACATGTAAAATATGTATGCAGCGACATGTGATAGACTGCACTTTGTTGACACAAAACATTTCATGCATTCACGCGGATAGAGTAGTGTTACGATTGTGTGACGTCACGTAGCGCTAAGTGATTGTACGCATTCGGTAGAGCGGCGTGCTCGGCGGAGAGACGCTATCTGATGACCCCCGCGACTCTGTGTCTCTACGTCTCTACATTGTGTAACGGTTTGTTTCCATGAACTGTGTCACTTACTGGATTCAGAGAAACACTGATACAGCCGTCACCGTGGCGATTATTTATACTTTATTACGTTGCTTTACTAATAAATAATGTATTGAGAAAGTTGTTGTTTGTTGTACATTTGTGCATCGCTGTTATTCTACTCACTTGGCCTTTAACACAGGGGAGTTATCGTGACGTTAACACTAATGATATACATTGATATTTGACAACATCATAACATGCTGCAATCACACGGAAGTTAATTTTAATTCAGATGATTTCCAAATCACATAAATAGCAACATTGCCCACAACAAAAGATTTTGTGCAAATGGCGATTCGTAATACTATATGCAATAATATTTAAGACAGCTTAGATTTTTTTAAGTTTCAGTGTATCTCACCAGCCGTCTTAATACAATAGAAGATAACTACTTAAATAACACTATTGATTAACAACTTACTTAATATACCTATATATTGTAACTTAATTTAAAAAATAAGTTTTCTAGTTATCCACTTTCATAAATAACTAAATTGTTTGGCGAATTTTGAAGAATTTTGTTACATCTAGAGACGGGATGTCGAAAACAGTTACATTGTTTATGGCAACATTGCGCCCGAGTCGCTAGTTAAGAATAAGAAACCAACAACACGCACTTCCAAAATGTACACATCAATTGATATTAAACAATACCCCTATACACTACATTGTCCGCAGTCCATTTAACAGTTAGGAAACACGCGTGGTCGGTCGTACTCGTGACGCAAGCGACAGCGCAACAAGAAAGCAATCAGCGCGCACGGGGCGCCGTGCCGCGGGGCGACGTTGCAACAACGAGCGTCTGTCTCCGTTGCGACATCATCTGCCGCTGATTGGAGCCTCATTGTACGAAGCGAGAGGTTCAGTGATTGATCTTAAACTCATAAAAAACCTATCAGTCGGTCAAGTACCGGCCAGGTTCATTTTGTTAGTACACACGTTCCTCTAGTCACGTAGAAAATGTATTTCATACACTGCTGAATAGTAGTTATGTACATTAATATCTCATTTAAAAAGTTATCTTAGCAGCATGATTGATTACTTGTCACAGCGCCTAACCTCAATTAATTAAGTCCGTTGTTAACTGGTTCGAAACGGTGTACACTAAGTATATACTATTAGTCGTTAACCATCTTGATAATAAAACTATCTACCTGTTACATAACCGCCCCAAAAAGCAGTACTTCGTTTGCGGACACTAAACGAAAAACCCGCGAAATCAACTCACACTTTTATAAAATTGCTAATTTATTACTGAACCAGATACGGCGCGGCAAAACTTAATTTTTTAATAAAACAAATTAAAAAAAACTAAGTTATTTTTGTTTAAGATCTGAAATGACTATAAGTAGATATCGGAAAATCATTAGGAACGATGGTTCTAGTCATGATATATTTTAGCCAAATTCAGATCATTACTCGGTTGTTAGCTAAGAGAATTCTAAGCCCACAGCTCGGGCGTAGTACAAGATGATAATCTTTACATGGCCTCGAAATTCTTTATCAGAATTAGCAATTAGCCGTGCCACACATTGCGTGAGAACGCATACAGTTTTCTTCCACTAGTCCCAACTTAACTAGCTGAAGGATTGTTTATTACTTATTATAGAATTACATAAAAGCCAGCATGCTTTTGATGTTCTCTCACACAGGTATGTCCGCATACAAGGCACGTCAATGACAGGCCGATAATTCAGCGCGACGTGTTAAGTAGCGTCGTGCCGCGAATATTGCCGTCGGTAATGACGACGCGCAATAACTCATGCTTACAGACGCACAACTAACGGTCCTCCACTACGTGACCCACAGGCGAGCTGCCAGCCACGGACTAACTGCCTGTTACTTGCAGGAAGTCAATTAGCACCAGCTGCGCGGTGCACAGCGAGGGACGATTAGGTCGTGTCTTTACATGGGATGATAACGGACATTACATCATTCGTTAATGGTTTTATAAGATTGCGGTAGATGTCCAGTTGGGTGATGGTAGCGTATTTGTGATCACCCGGACAATGACGATGGCACAAAAGATGTAAAACATCCACCATAGTAGCTCAAACAAATATGATACATGTAACGACAAAAATCACCAAATGACAATATATTTGTCATCAGATGATGTATGTACCCAGTAGTAGTCTCTATTTTCACTTTATAAGTTTAAGTTCAAGCAGCACACAATTTAGGCGCTGAACATTCTTCACTTCCAAACATATAATTTATCAACACGAACAAACATAAAAACCACAACGGTGAATAGTAAATAGTGGAGTTAGAGAGCGGTGGTGGCAGGGCCGCCGCGCCGGTTCCTAAACGCTTGTCTATAAATGGTAGGCAGCGTTAACGTGTTAATGCAGGTGTTTGTAACAGTTTCTTGGCTCAAACATGTTTAGAAAACAACACCTGTCTGCGATGAACTTAAATAGAAACTGGTATGCTAGGCCCTTCCATATTGCATTAGTATTGATGATCCAAGACAACTTATTTGGTACCAATAAAATAACACATTTAATCTTACTTCACATCATGAAGTTTGTTTCGAAACAAGATAACTGATCGCTGTGGCACCTGCTATGACAAGTACAATACCGGCCATCTCTCACCAGTCGACACAATTGTGTCGGCCTGTTGGTTACCGGACATTTACAGAGGGCTTAACGCGATACATTTGTCGCCTTTGTGATAGCCTTAACACATGTGTTAAGGTTATCATAGTCAACATATTAGTAGTGATAGTTTAGCCGACAAAGAGTCCTGCTGCTGATATGTGTCTTTAAATGATATCCTGGGAACGAATTTACGTATACCGTTAAACCTACTTACCTACCCTCATGCTGAAGAACAAACTAATGTAAACAACCATCAAGATGGATACTTGGCTGCGGAAAGCAACTACAACAATTATATCGACGATATATAATGAATAAATAATAATGAATCTGACAACTATCGACAGCAAATTACCTATTTTAACAGGAATTGTTTTCATACATAGGTACATACATAATGAAATCAGCAGCGTATATTGAGCATATTATTTATAGCTGAAACAGGAAAACCCTATTCCGTTTAAACTACCGTCAATTACTATTTGCGCGGTGTACGTACTGGCTTCTGGATATTTGACCTTTTTGGTTACTCGGAGCATGTAGGTAAATCACGATGGGTTATTACGAAAACATTTTTGACGCAATCAATGCAAAGATAAACTATTCACGACGCAAATATTTGTGAGATCACAGTCAAATCAGTTTCAAGATTCAGATGTTAGGACACGAAATTTGTTATTTGTGTGGATAACGATAAGTGTAACTATTAGTTCTTTTTATTATTCATCCGATTGTATGATAATACATAGAAATATAAAGGAAATATGATTGCTTTTATTTATAACTCTGGTAACCATTTCTACACGATTCCTACACTGGCAAAAGGTAATGAGTCTTCGATGTCTTTTATATCTAACAGGTACTTAATGTCTAATGTAAGTATCTACCTATTGAAAGCATCTACCGGTTAAAAAAGAACTAACCTAACGCAGGCAATCATCTCGAGCTCTTTTTATCATTTTATGTATGTAGGTACAAAAAATGCCTGGTATACCGGAATGTTACCATAATTTAAATTATCTGAACAATAAATGTTTTTATGTGAAGGTATAATCGATTTTAATATGAAATACATTTAGTTTCAATACTTAAATAAAGTAATAAAAATATGTTATTCAGAATTGTAATCACGTGGACTGACGCACCTGGCGACTAGTCAGCGATTATCTCAACTTATTATTGCTCATAAAATAAATAATATTAAGATTGGCCATATTCACTATTCAAAATTAAATAGGCCTTGGACAAATGTAGAAAGACCGCATCAATGCAGAACATTATTACCGAGGCAATACAAATAGCACTTTTAATAGTCTACATATAACAATGGAAGATGTCGTGTCTATGAGGCTGCTCTTTCGTATGCTGCTCAAGTTCTTCTCTTTGACGTATTATTTTATGTCTTCGGAGCAACTGTCAATCCATCTGATAGTACTTTCTAACCTTGATCACAAAATCGGATGAACTTTTGTCTTCCGTAAATGACTATCTTTGTACCCTAGTATACTTGCCTATAGTATTCATATTTCGTTCACATCAAAATTAATGATGAATTAAAATGAACTCTAAAGGTGTTCCAAAATTTTAATGTGTTGATTGATTTTTTTGCGCTGAAACTTACTTTGGTAATAGAGATCTGGCTGTATATGAATGTTATTACAATGTGGTGAGTAATATTTGATAATGGTTCTGAGAAATATGGAAATTCCTCACGATTTTTTTCATAACCTATGTATTGTAAGTGAAGAACAAAGCACATGTAACTGTTATTGTTAATTATTTAGTCTGCATTATCTAGTAAATGATCACCTTGTTGCATGGTATGACTGATTGAGGTGAAACGAGGCGTACGTGTGCGCATGCGCATGTGACGTGGGAATCTCCACACTATGACATTATGTATTATGAGAACCAACGTGATACCTTCACACTGTGCGAACTGTGAACTGAAAACTAATACGTTTTATTGTGAGAAACATTCAATATGTCGAGTTAAGCGCAAGCTTTCCTTATGATACGTATTGTAATAAGATGAGGACGTCTTATCAAAGTGTAAACCTTGGAGTTCTCACTGACTCTCAGCATCGGAGGGTATTATTTTGTATCGTAAATGATGTGTATGTTAAGCCGACATCATCATTACAATATCTGGTCCTTAGGATATTCTATAAGTATTATAAGGGCTACGCTAAAATTATCACTAGGTATTTATTTATTTATTTATTTATCACACTTTATTGTACACCACAACACATACAGAAACATGAATTAGGAATAAAATAGGTAAGAAAAAGAGTGGAACAAATGGCGGTCTTATCGCTGAATGCGATTTCTTCCAGACAACCGTAGGATGGACTGGAAAGTATAAGAAAAACAGAGCGGGTAATAAAAATATCTACTTATATATAAAATAATATAGGTATGTGACGTACAATTTTAATACGAATAAACTAAGCACGAACTACATACGAATAATATAAAAAGAAAACAACAATACAAATACATATGAAATATACTACTATGTACATACATAAATACATATATCACAAAACAAATAACCATTTACAATGACTGTGACAAGTAATGTTCTTTTACAAGCTTTTTAAAAATAGGAAGTGATTTTGCTTCTCTCACTGACTCCGGTAGTTCATTCCATAACCGAGCAGCATTAACAGTGAAAGATTTACTGAGGAACGAACTGTCATGTTTCGGAATTTCCAAAACCAAATTCTCTGAGGATCTAAGTGATCGAGCATGTGTGCTACATAGGAAACGAAAACGCTCTTTGAGGTAATGGGGGGTATTGCCGTGGAATAGAATACAATACAGGAGTGAGAGAATACGAGTATTTCGGCGAAAGCGAATTGATAGCCACTTGAGCTTATTACGAAATTCAGAAACATGATCATATTTGCGAAGTCCAAATATGAAACGGATACAAAAGTTCTGGAGACGCTCAAGTTTATCTAATTGGGCTACGGTGAGATCGAGATAGCTAGCATCAGCATAATCAAGGAGTGGAAAAGAATAGATTGCACAAGTGTTATTTTCGTGCAGATGGGTAGAAAATTCCGCAATCTTCTCAAGGACCCCGCAGCTGCAAACAATTTTCTACTGAGTTCTTGTAATTGGGGGCCCCAGGATAAAGTTTTATCAAAAATAACACCTAAATTTTTCACCTTATCACTTAATGGGATAACACGCCCATTAAAGGAAACATGTGAAGTAAAGATTGAACTTTTGAGACCATCCTGGGGCTGCCAATAACAATGACTTGGGTTTTTGTGGGGTTTACCTTTAGACCATGCGACTCACTCCAATCACTAATGCTTACGAGATCCTTGTTTATAGTAGCAATCGCCTCAGCTACTGTGTCTAACGGCGCATGACAGTAAATTTGCAAATCATCTGCGTAAAGATGGTAGGACGAAGTTAATTTGTGAGAAATGGTGTTAATAAACAGCGCGAAAAGTAAAGGAGATAAAACGCCGCCTTGAGGGACGCCTGCAGACGTGTTACGCCAAGAAGAAACTGCGTCTTCAATACGTATACGCTGACGGCGACCCGTCAAGTAACTACGAAACCAGTCAATAACCTTTGGAGATATGTTAATAGAGCATAAAGTATTTAGCAAAATGTCGTAGTCCACAGTATTAAACGCATTGCTAAAATCAAGTAAAGCAAGTACAGTAATTTTACTGTTATCCATAGCAGCTCTGATATCGTCTGTGATATGCACCAGCGCAGAAGTAGTACTGTACCCAGGACGGAAGCCAGATTGAAATGGATTAAGGAGATGGTTATTAGTAAGAAAAGAGCTCAGCTGAAGGTGTATAAGATTCTCAAGGACTTTGGAGAGGAAGGGAAGAATAGATATAGGACGATAATCAGAAGGAGATGCTGGGTTACCTTTTTTGGGGAGGGGAATGACTTCAGCATCTTTCCACAGTGATGGGAAAGCAGAATTAGAGACAGAAAAATTAAGAATGTGGCAAAGGATAGGGAGAATTTCATCTAAAATGGGAAGTACCATGCTGCGACTGATGCAATCGGTGCCAACTGCGTTAGAAGTAATTGATAGTATGCTCTTCTTAACATCACAAACAGAGAATTGACTAAAGACGAATTGAGAATAATTAGGGCGTGGGATTAAGGAGAGATTTTTTAAAGTTTTATCTTTAATAGCCTTATCAAAATCAGGCACAGCAGTAAAATGAGAATTTAAATTATCAATGTTTATGTTACTGGGTTTCGATTCTGGACGAGATTTTCCAACACCCATCGAACGAAGAAATCTCCAAACCTTAGCTGGATCACTATTTTGTACAGAATTATGAACATGTCGGCGTTGAGCGTTCCTACACATCTTGTTGCAGTGATTTCTGATAGCTACATATTTTTCCCAGTTAAGTTGAGTAGGACGGCGTTTAAATTTAGCTTTAGCTGAAGATTTTTTTGAAATGACTGTCTTTACATCATCAGTATGTGCCTTAACAAGAGTCCAATGAGTGAGCTATGCGCCCAGCCGACTGTGACTGTAACTTTCGAATCATTTAAATTATTTCGATAGCTTTTACTTACAATCCGATATGTATGTAACAAAGTTCAGGAATTACAAAAATAAATGTAACTAGAAAATAATGAATGTAAGCTACCGTATGCCGAGTCAAAGAAGTCAAAGCAGGCGTAAAACGGCTGGAGGTTCATTTGAGCAATTAGAACCGCTAGTAAAACCGACAGCAATTACTCCGTCCGCCTAGTTCCACACTTGTGTGATCGTAAACAGCAGGACGGTGTCGCAGCGGTAATGGCTAATAAGTAATAACTCAACGTGTCCGGGCGCGCCGGGCTGTACTCGACATCAATGCACACCTTACATCCACGGACACAATTTAACGGCAACATCAACTGAACTCAACTGTTATTTCTGTTTCCTCAATTAAACAGTACACTGGGCAGTTGCAAGACGTTTGAGGACCACCCACGCCCGGCGCTGGGGTTTATTACCTCGGTGTAGGCACAAATTTAAACCAACTCGAACGGAGAACGATAAGTAGCCATCGACAATGTTATTACTACTGGCGGTACTATCATTTGCAATTAGCCGTGCCACACATGGTTTAATCATATATAAAACATATGAAATGATATATAATACTTCGGCAAAGAAGTGGAATGAAAGTCGTAGAATAAGCATCGTTCTGATGCTATTTTATACTCCGTTCCAATATTCCTTATCCGATTGCACAATGCTCAAGCGTAGTCGTACAAATTTAAATAAACCACGAAATTAAAGCCTCTGGCAGAACATACTATGTCTATGTATCGCCGCACCTTTTGTTTCAGAACGAGAATGACATGATAATTATATGACACGCAAATTCATGGTCATCAATTTCTCTTAAATATAACGTTCATAACGTTCTTTCCATGACTCATAATTATTGATATGCTCATAAAGAAACGTCCATTATTATTATGCAATACTTGTATCAGTAATGTCTCAAGAATGTTATGAGCAACACAGTTACATCTGTAATGATAACACACAAAGCTTGATATTGGAAAAGGGCCCAAACAAAGAGGCGTAGTGTGGATATTCGAAAATGGTCATTCGATGAGTCAGGCGGTGGACTGACCGCTATGAAATAACACAGCAACGCATTACTCAGTAGTACCATTTGGTGCAACCGCAAATTTACCGTATGACGCTAAGTGAATATGAATTACTTCGAAAATTTATTATTTTTGTGGCGGAAACTCCATTCGTACGAAGTTTTATTGAGGAAATAATAATGTTATTGTTTTCCCATAACGCCAATGAACCAGGTTTGTTTGCGGAATATTGAGATATGAAGTAATAAGTATTTTAATTGTGTCAGGCAGCGGTAGCATATACCCAAAGTAGTGTTTATTACACATTATAAATCTCAGTATCAACTTCAAAAGTCTATGTTCTTCGTCGTTGAACACAATCATCGTTGGTGTTTTTATTATAATTGTTAAAAGAGAGGGATCACTTTACTGTCATGATTATTTAATGTGGAACCCGGCAAATTATTCAATAATTTTGGGCAAAGCCTTGCTATTTATAAAAACTAATAGAATAAGATTGTAACAAAATAATCTATAGATTACATAAGACATGGCGTTTTAAATGTTAAACCTTGTTTTTATTTATCCAATATTGTTTAATAGCTCCGTAAGTTTCTACGCATTGTTATCACATACACTGTGTGACATGGCCATAGCCGTAATAATTAGAGTAATAATATCTCTTTCTCTACAACTTACCGCGTCATTGAAAATAATATTTATTGTGTACTCAATAACGCAAGAATTTTCTCGCTTACCTGAAAACAAGAAAACGTCTAATTAATAACTTTGAACGATGCATAGGTAAACAAAATAGCAATTGTGATTGCAACAATAATTTTTGTACTATGGTATGCCAACCATATTCTAATTAAGTATGCTGTAGAGCAAACTTAAAATTAAATGTAAAATTTCAATCAAAAAGAAGAATAAAGTTCACCATTAAAATTCCGTATTCATATTTTCGATAATAGTTTATTATACTAGCTAATTCTAGCCACTTGTATATACAAAGAAGTCGTTCCAAAAACATATGCAAGGTATCAATCAACTAATAGTAGGATCATTCTTGTAAGTACTAGGATGGGCGACAAAATGTGCGTGTGTTGGGTGCGTCTGCAACACCACGCAGCGACGCGATGCTTTACAAGCAATGAAGGCGATCATTGTGCAGTGCAGGGTTTCCACAGCCAGCGTTATGAACACCAAAAAACATAATAAAAATAACAATGCCCTGCCTACGCTTGTTCTAAAATTAGGTTAGTCTTTTGATTCTCACATTTAAAACAAATTCTATCGTTATAGTCTTCTCCATGCAATAATCACTTGGAAAGCGTAGCTCGCTTTTAGAACTTTTAAAGTAAAGAAAAAAATAAATGTTTGTAAATAGGATAACTGCGTTTGCTCTTAATTTTATGTTGTCATGAAAGCTCTTAGACCCAATAAATAAGTGAAGTAGGTATACAAAGTATTTACAATATTGCATGGTATTTCGATGATACTTCATCTTTGATGAAGAGATAAGTAAAGACATATTTTTTACGTACATCACTTGAAAAAGTTGGTGCGTGTGCTGGGTAGTTAAATACTACTTCATTGATCGATAGCTCAAAACAAATTGGACAGAAATAGAACACACATTCATTAGTTTTCAATGCCGACAGACAGACAAACTACGTGCTCATCTATTTATTGGCGCCACTTCAAATAGATTAACATTAACTATGTAATATTCGCTGGTTTAATTAGCTCTCAAGGAGCTCCACTGACTTTATGAATAATTGCAGTTAAATAATACACAGATAATTACAGATAAATCGGTCGCTGCACGTTTTAATTTGGTTTTTGTCTGTTATGTCTGCTCAATGACACATTCATTTTTAATTGGGACGATTTGTATTTTAAGATCTTTGTAATAAACGTTACTAATATTTTTCTAGACTTATTTTTTTGTCTCGCTTACTTTATCGTCGCAGCTTACTCAACAGAGCAAGACAGTTCTTTTCATGATTGAGGAAGAGACCGAAAACATTAATGAGGCCCTAAAACATGATATGAGTGGAAATTTTTACTTCAATTTTAACAAATAAATGGGAGCACGACTCATCAGCATTAACACCGTTTAACGTTTTAACAGTAATTTAATAGGACGCATTAAAACATCTAATTATACCTACTTTGTATTAATTGCTTGTATCGCATTTAAGTGTTAGCTATTCGCCACTAGGCAGCCCTATGTGAGGTGGCGCGGGGCGGCGCATCAGCCGGGAGCGCAAGGTCGACGGCCGCGCTCCCTGCGCCCGCGCACTCGCCCGAACAACACACAACACACCGCTCTATTATTATACATAGTGATACTCAAAAATATTCCTCCTATCATCGCTCTCACACATCCTATTCATTGAAAGCTACACGTCACGCTCCAATCTCCATTATAGATTTTGCTAGATTTTCCTTATAATTTCTCATTCGACAACAAAATTGATAGCATGGGCTTTGGTCATATTATTTTTTAACTTTATATACATAATTACATACATACGCTTAAGCCTATATTCTTTGAAGGAGTAGGCAGAGGTGCATTTATGCTGGTCCAAATGTCGCCAATATTGTGCGTCCCACGTAATAGGGGGCGACCGGCGAGCATAATATTGCCGTTTCAAAACGTTAACATTATTTATAAATTACCACGGGAAAGTTAGTTTGTAAATCATCCATTTTGTCCACGGAGGTCGGCATGAAAACCATGCATAAGGATGTTTACTCAAATTTATGAAATAAGTCCCGGTCACCTGTTTTCTTATTTTTCTTGTGACCGCTACAGACTGTGTCACTGTCACACCACGGGATAGAAATACTGGCAAAATGTATGCGCGTGTAAATTTACATTAAGTACAGTGTTAAATGTGCGTGAAAATAGTAAACAGACGAAACAAGCTCCGAATGTTTGTTCTTCCGACTGCGTGTTCACTTGGGTGTTTACTGTCTAGTGTGGTGTTAGTAATGTGTGCAGTGCACGAGCTCCGTCCAAACATGTAGTAAACCACACTCATTACTAAATAATGTGGAGTGCGCTCGCACGTGGGTGTGACATTACTCGCCTCTAATAAATATTTATAGCTGTATACTTGCAAGTCGTTGCTCGACAATCGTCTGATAGCGGTCGATATTAATTCATCTATTATAACCAATAATAACAGCGATATCAAAGTCGTGGTAACTCTATAAACCAAGCAACAGACTGCGATTCATTAACATGTGATAATCGAGGTCCTGTTGGCAGAGCTTAGAGAGTTCACTACACGGTAAATTTCTACAAGCGAATAGCATTAAGGAGGAAATATGCTTTTTAGCTAATGACTCTCGCTCTGAATACTAAAAAATCAATGAAAATAAAAAAATGGCCTTGAAATTCCAAATACAAATTCAGAACAAAGATAGGAGGACGAAGAAACATGACATTTCAAAACCAAAGCTTGGATGGATCCCCTCAAAAGGGATGTGGAGGAGAAAGTCATGCATTTTATCCGTGGGGACAATGTGGAAGGGTTATTTTTACACATCCGCCGCGGCAGGCGACATGCGACGTGCGACAGGCGTCGTCGCCGGTCCACAGTAAAAAGTGCATCGCTGCGACATGTGCACAGAACGTGCTGGGCGCCGCGCATCAACGAGCCCTTTACATGATGCACCTTATATGTTTTGAAATTTACTTGTATGTACTTATTTCATACAAGGGCTGAGTAACCTAAGACTGCATCTTCACGTTGATCTTAATAAAATTGAAACATGTCAATCCTCACATCAAGCGGAGTCGATAAAATTAATGATTTCAAAAGCTATGACTACAGTTGCGATGATTAATGCAACTACTTAATAATATTTCTTTAAATTGCTTTATTATTTAGTCGTTTGTCGTACTTATCTATGTCGGATCGATTTCATTAATGATCATTATCGTTCATCGATGCCCTGCTGATGTATTGATGGAAACTTTTACGGTACGTTGTTTTTAAACTACAGAAAAATAAACTACCTCGTGGTCTCGCGGTACAAGTATGTGCCGTGCGATCTAGAGGTCCTGGGTTCGATTCCCGGGTCGGGCAGAGTGTTATTGGGTTTTTCTATTAGGAAATTCTCGGTAACAGCACGGAGTCTGGAATTGTGCCCGAAAAACGGCAATAGGCTCGCCCCCTATTACGTGGGACTGATAAATACTTGGCGAAATGTGGGTGCAGAAATGCACCTCTGCCTACCCCTTCGGGGATTATAGGCTTGAGGTTATGTATGTATGTATGTATGTAGAAAAAAAAACATTTTGAAATATTCCTGGTGGTTTTTTACCAGGATAAGAAGCCTAAAATCACTTGTTGCCAATAATGTAAGTATGCTATTAATATTCTTCACAGGCTCATACCGTACCTCTGCGATCTACGAACGAATGTTAATAATTTAGTATTCAACTAAAACATTAGATACAATATAATTGTATTTAAAAACACAACAGATAGAAACCTTTTTATTTTAAAAAATGGGAATTTGTTTATAGGTATATTCATAGTTTTCGTTTTGTATTTGTAACCAAATCTTTAAAAAAAACTTATACAAGTGTCCAGGGAGGTGCGGGATTGTTGGGTTATGTTGAGGGGTCTCATTAAAATGGTACAGCGTTAGGAGCACAGCATCGGCTCGGTACTCGAGTGTCGCGTGCGGCGGTGGTGATGTAACGGGAGCTAGCGAAGTACACACGTAAATTATTAAGCTACACTCAGAGTGCGCATTACTCAAAGCATTTAATAACCGCGCCGGGAACGCTACTAACGGTGGTGTCGTCCGTCATTTGTGGAGGGAACGCGCCGTGCCAGCCGCCTGCCACGCAAGTAAGCCTCTACTGAACATTCCTCCTGGACACTCGCGACACGACGCGATCCACATCCACAAAGACTGCTTTTTCACGTTTTTTTTTTTTTTTTTTTTTAAACTGGCACGGCAAAGTGACTCCACTGTACCTGATGGTAAGCACAGTGGAGTCCAAAAAATTAATACCGACCAGCGAGAAACGAAGGTCACCCGCTGGTCGACACAATCATGCCGGCCTGCAACACAATCATGCCGGCCTGCAACACAATCATGCCGGCCTGCAACACAATCATGCCGGCCTGCAACGTATTCGCTTCCTAAAAGTTCGCTGTCTTGTAGGATGGTAAGGGAAGACAATAAATGAAAACCTATACCTAAGGTTCCACTAAGGTGCGACCGAACCTATTGTTTATTGTCTTGGCCGAGACCGAGAATAAGCCGTAAATAAATTAAGTATCGTCCGAGACATGATACAATAATCCGAAATATAGAAATTACATATTTTTATGCAAAATCGTTATTTTTGAATTGCTCGTTTTTCTAATTTCCTAGAAAAAGAAATTTCTTTGGGACAGTGGTAAGTAAGTAATTAATTAATTAAGACTAAATTACATCAGCGTGCTAATCCACGCGACCGCCTTTTGTTTTTCTTTTGTCATTCACGTTAGCTTGTTGAAATTAGGGACTTTCCCTACGAAAACACGACGCATAAGCAGGTTCATGCCAAACTAAAGCTCATTATGGTTGTAATGAGTTTATTATCTGATTAGAAAATTAGCTGGATAATTATCATTAATGTAATCCGGGGTACTTTACCTGGCACATACGTTGCTATCAGATTGAGTAAGCAAGATTATCATCGACACAAAAATAGCTACAGCTATCGTAAATGAATGGCAATGATTCAGATCGCAGCTGTGAACAATGCTGTTTTCATTCCCGACACCTCATTATAACACAAGTGTAGAACATTTCTAGTTAACCCCGGTGGAAGCACAAAGCTCACGGGTCGAAATGACATTCACAATTCTCTCTACAGGTTTAATATTATAGAATATTTTATGGTCGAATTCACCCAACTGTCACAAAAATACCTCGGACTTTTCTCGAAAATACAAGTATTGTTTAGTGAATATAAAAAACTATACTAATTGACAAATATGTGATTCAATTTGTAAACTATCTCTAGATTGGAAAAGAGCAACAGTAGAGTTTCTTGCCCGTTCTTCGCTAGTGATGACCGTCTTCTGAACATCTTCCGTCTTATGACAAAAAAGAAAAACGATATATCGCTCTTAACTAAAACATATTATCGAAGAGGAAAGCACACTCGGATTTTTGATTCTTGATAAACTTACAATTCGTTTTTAATAATTGTCGTTAGGAGCTTAAGCTACATACAAGTAGGTACACATTGTAATATAGACCAGCCTAATGCTTTTTCTTTAGGTAATTTTCCAGACTCCATGCTGCTACTGAGAATTTCATAATGGTGTAACATTTTGTCTGACTATGGAATGGAGCTCAGAAACTCTTGGTGTCACACCAGTCAGTCAGTTATGTATTGTTATGTGATCCTTATACGAGTATGTGTTGACACTATTTACACAGGTCAAAATATTGTATTTAAGCAAATATCTATCAAAATTTCATGTTTAATATATTTAAAAAGTATAATAAGAAATCAGGTACCTAATACTTTTTTCATTGACGTTACAAAAATACACAATATTGAATAAAGAAAAATAGTTGCAATGTGATAATATAGGAATAACTGAGATTGATATATGATTTTTATCAGTTAAAATACTATTTATATTTAATGAAGCTGATGTCTGATTGTTATGATTTTATACCATAACTAATAAAAGTTCCCTTTGTAACCAGAAAATATTAATAAGTGTAATTACCCATTTTTTCCCAATTACTTGTTGTGAGTCATTCATAATTTGTAAACTCATTAACAAATTAATGAAATGCTAATGATGTGATAAGAAAATACTAGTAAAGCTATCACAATTCATGGTCCAAAGTAGCTAACATGAATAAACAAATTATACACTAAAATCTAAATAGATTTCTTTCAATTAAAGATGGGAAGGTATACAGCTTAAAATTTTAAACAATGCTTAATAAGTTTGAGATGTTTAACACCTTACATTACAAAAAGACAATCAATAGTCTATTTTATTACTTATAGAGAACTTAAAAATCAAGCTGAGAAAGTTATATCACTAACTAGTTCCAGCGGGGCATATCTTTTATAATCATACATGGTAAAATCCCTAACAATATGGTATTATTGTGTACACAAAATGTTTATGTCATTCTTATTACAAATAAATAACTAACAAAAAGCAGGGGTCATAAGTGCAAGTCTTAAAAATTTAAGACAAGTTGCAAGCCCCTCTGAGTATGGCATGTACTTATGTCTTAATGCAGTGTTATTGAAGTGTCCAATATTGAGGGTACTTCAAAGTTATAACAATGAACATTCTATTATAGTGTTTTGCATTGCATATGCTATATATTGCAATTAAGTTACACAATGGGCAATGTCTGTCCACCATACAATCATAAAATGCTGATATTTAGCTACAGAGAAGATATTATTGGAGATACCCCATGCACCAAATGTATAATTTATAAATGTATTGTAATAGATTGTAATAGACAGCCCCGTGGTGCAGATGGCTAGACACCAGCTTGCGAAACGAGAGGCCGCGGGTTCGATCCCCGCACCGAGACAAGTGTTTGTGTGATCCACAATATTTGTTTCGGGTCTGGGTGTTTGTGAGACCGTAAAGTCTCGCGTAGTTTCTGATATCCACGACACAGGACTTGTATCCTAGTGTGGGGTCAGAACTATGTATGTGACTGTTGGGTGTATTTACTTATTTATAATATGAAGTATTCTTGAACCAGTACATTTTTAACTGATAAGATAGAAGAAAGATGACATAAGGCAGTATAGAAGTTGAGGAAAAGAAAATCTGTTGAGTCAGAGTGGTAGTACCTTCAGGATATGCCTGTTTGTTAGCGATGAAGTCGATGACGAGATGCGTGGAGTTGTAGAGCGGGCCCATGGCGCGCATGTCGAACTGTACACTCGCGATATACTTGGCGTCTATCACCGGCTCCGAGTAGTTGACGGCCGCCAGCTCCTTCACGTCCGACATCTCCCGCATCAGGTGCGCCGTGATGTTGTTCATGTTGTGCCCGATCTCGGCACCCACCACCGCCGCGGCCGCAGCCACCAGCGCGCACGTCACCACCACCTTCCACATGTTTACCACTCGCACCTTCACAAAGAGCACATAACGCGCCCGCTGCACTCTGGACCACTATTTACTATTGGACTCGCGGGTATACTATATGTTTGCAAAACAAACTCCGAGATACCCTAAACATAAACACGGTCGAAAGAGCTCGAAAAATAAACTATAATTTGAACAAACACACCGCGCCATACACTAAACGGCGTCCGTGGAACACTAAAATTAATATCGATTAATTCCGTTCACGTTTTATGTCAGGATTACATATTTTTTAACGATTTCCTTTGTTGCGAAGCACAAAACAACCGACAAAACGAGTCGGTCGATGAATAGCGGCGAGACGCGAATGAATGAACGGTTTATACAACCGCGCCGCACCACTACTCGGCTGTCATGTCAACGACCGCTCAGTGCGCGGCGCACACACCAAAATGTCGTCATTCACTCTTGAGTATTGCCACAATGCAAAAGTTTGTTTCCCTCATATTTTTTTTGATTATCAATAAAAAAAATACATATTTCAACTTGTGTTTAACCTAATCATTCATTTACGTAAATAAAAATGGACCAGTACAAATTTGACAAAGATAGTAATCATTTTTCACTAATTGAGTTTTATTACTGCCTCATATGTCGCTGGTTGCAGGGTTGGGCAGTATTTGAATTACTTGTAATTAAAATACGTAATTGAAATACAAATACGTGACGCCGAGGTATTTTGTAATTAGTGTTTCAAATACTTGAGGCTTCAAAATACATTTTAACATTAAAATACATTTAGCCTTTATTTAGCGATCATGAGTGTGAGTGCGAGGCCAGAGTGGTAAAAATCGGTTGGCGGGATATTGAGTTATTCGTCCATTTTACGCACACTTTTAATGTAAATTTAAGACTTATATGATTTTCTCATGGAAGCCACTGTCACAACTGGACCAAATTAAAATGGGACCACACTTGAAGCATCAGCTTTCAAATACAATATCCAGCCCCGAATTTATAATATTATGCTCAAAATGTATAACTTTCTAAATTGCACACAGTATGAAACAAAATCCAAACTACAAAGCTTGCTAAGTAAAATGACGTATGACCAAACTGAAGATATGTATAAAATTATTCATTGAATATAATACTTTACCACACACACACATACACACACTCACACACATATACACGATACACACACTTAGGTACGATACTAGGGAAGGGTCTGAGGAATACATCGTCACAGGAGGGGTTCCTCAAGGCTCGGTCCTGGGACCACTCTTATGGAACGTTATGTACGATGCACTATTAAGGCAAAAACTACCAGATGAGGCAAAGTTCGTGGCGTTTGCGGATGACGTAGCTGTGGTTATCGTAGCCAAGCAGCTAGAAGAATTAGAATGGGCATTTGACACTACCTATGATGTTACCCGACGGTGGATGAAAGGAGTTGGACTTGACCTAGCAAACCACAAAACAGAAGCCGTCCTAATCACCAGCAGGAAGGCAGTCGAGACCATGACCTTAAATGTCGGAGACTTTAAACTCACTTCTCAGCCGTACATTCGGTACCTGGGTGTTATGATCGACGCAAGACTCAATTTTAAAACACAAGCTGAACACGCTGGGCGAAAAGCGGCAATGATTGGGTCAACTCTTTCTAGATTAATGCCTAACGTTGGAGGCCCAAAACAAAAAAGAAGACTGCTGTATTCCTCCGTGATCATGTCAGCACTGACCTACGGTATAGCCATCTGGGCTGACGCACTGAAGACCCAACATTCTTACAGACAAATTGCTCAAATTTACCGTAGGAGCGCTCTACGAGTCGCTAGCGCCTTCAGAACTGTATCCAACTGTGCTGTGTTTGTTATCTCTGGAATACTTCCCATAGAAGTGTTAGCTGAAGAAAGGAAATGCTTATACCGTAGAAAAAGAACAGAACAGCTAACTACGGCGGAACTAAGAACGCAAGAACGACGGAATAGCGTGGAAAGATGGCAAAGACAGTGGAGCACCTCTAGCAAAGGAAGATGGACGTATCGGCTTATCCCCCAGATAGACGTATGGATAAATCGAGGTCATGGTGAAACAGATTACTACCTCACTCAGATGCTGTCTGGTCATGGCTGTTTCAGAAAGTACCTACATCGGTTTAAACACGATGATTCTCCAGAATGAAGATGCCGAACACTTTTTTGTGTGCCCGCGTTTTAAAACTGCGCGACAGAAATGGCATGAAACTGTTAAGATGAAGCCATGTCCAGAAAGCGTTGTAGACTGTATGCTCGCTTCGGAGTCAAACTGGATTGCAACAAGCTCCTATGCTGCGGAGGTTCTCAAAGAACTACGCAGAGAAGAGCGGGAGAGAAAGGGGTTGACACAGCAGTGTGCATTATAGAGACATAGCCTTAGCTAAATACCTTTTTCCCGCGAAGCAATACCTAGCGGTGGTTCCACGGGAAGGTGGTCACAGAATAGAGGTGGTGTTTTTAGTCGGTATGGATCATAACAACAGAATCCAGAAGCTCAGTAACACCTGATCGAGTCCGACATACGGGATGCTGGATCCTATGATACGTAAAAGTATTTTTTTGCACCTCTAGGAAAAAAAAAAGACATACACACACTCATACAATACAGATACATAATATTTAAATTACCTATTAGTTGTGTTTTGTTTTGTTGATTTTTATTTTATTTCATGTTATTTTGTTAACGTATTTTTAAGATGATTAACTGTGTTACTTTTAATTGGATTGTCATTAGCTAATGTATATGTATGTAATTCTCGATAATGTAAATAAACAGGTACCCAAGACACGGGCTTCCCTATATTGGGACCTGTCGATACTCAAAAATGTACATGTATTATGAAATAAATTTCATTTCATTTCATTTCATTTCATAAAAAAGAATCATCAAAATCGGTCCACCCAGTCGAAAGTTCTGAGGTAAATATAAAAAGACAAAAAAAAATACAGACGAATTGGTAACCTCCTCCTTTTTTGGAGTCGGTTAAAAATATTGTTTTCTTTAGCAGGTTTTATTCACTCTCCAACAAGAGGCTGTTTGTCTGACAGTACATTTAAAAATCTAGTGTTAATGTAAGGAAACTCTGGTTTTACTGATTAATTAATCTTGTTTTTCTCTAATTTTCAGCCCGTGCTAGCCCGTGTCTACTCTAGATTAGTTATTTTGTAATTTGTATTTCAATTAAAGCAAAGCATGTATTTTGCCCAGCCCTGGCTGGTTGTAGGCTGATTCCAACAGATCCCTGTAGAAGTCATTAAGAGAGGCATATGTCCAGCAGTAAACCTCCACTGGCTGATGGATGATGATGATGATGATGTCTCACGAAATAAGTATCATATGATCGAATTAAAAACGTCACTAAGCTCGCCCTCGTTACATGGGACTTCAATCAGTGTTCAATTAATGTTTGTAAAGCAATACCTTTGCCTCATCATCGTGATAGAACGTGACTGTATGAATGTCCGTAATTTTTATCTCCAGTAATTTTTAACACATTAAAATAAAACTTAATTTCACGTATAAAAAAAATTGTTTACAGGTGAGACTTGAAATACCAATTTTATGTAAATCTGTTATGGCATGGCAACATCCATAATTGAGAGACTGTAAATTTAGTCGGACCTTTTTCGTTCAATCATTCCCTCTATCGACATACGCGCGAATTTTGACTGTGTAATGTGTATTTAATTTTAAGGACTTACTTATTTTAGTGTTGAAAAGAAGCGAAAAAATCGTTAGGTACCTAAGGAATAATTCTGTTATGAAAAAATCGTATGGTCTCTAATACACGGACCAGTATACATAGAGCATTGTTAATCAAGTATTCATTATTAATTCCAATAAAAATCTTTTAATAATATTTGTATTTATATATTTTTAATATCCATTAACTTAAATATATTAAAAAAATATGACCACAACATAAGATAAACACAGCGGTACTTTAAAAAATATAATAGCCAATTTACAACTGAGAAATTTTACAAAGTACACATAACACAATATGCATTTAACGAGAATCACATCTTTGTTCTAATATAATTATGATAATAAGGGCTTTGGTGGTCGTATATTATTATTTAACTTTGATGTTTTGACAGCCCGTAGCGCAGTTGGCTAGACACTAGCTTGCAAAACGAGAGGCCGCGGGTTCGATCCGGGGTTCGAATGGTGCGGGCACCGAGACAAATGTTTGTGTGATCCATAAATATTTGTTTCGGGTCTGAGTGTTTGTGAGATCGAAAAGTCTCTAGTTTCTGATACCCACGACACAGGACTTGTATCCTAGTGTGGGGTCAGAGCTATGTATGTGACTGTTGGGTGTGTTTATTTATTTATTTATCTTTAGCATATGCATACCTAAACTTTAAAATCCACTGGTAACATGCACCTCCCATGGAAGCCCTACAGTCAAGTGGATCGGAGTTATAATCACAGTATGATTTATGAATAACAGTTATACTACTTACTTAAAAATACTAATTAATATAGATACAGAATGCATGCAGGGAACATATTTGTTTTGTACTGTAGCCAAGAAAAATATTTAATTTATAAAAACATACATCAAATCATAATTTTTTTTCAAAATTAGACAATTTATCACTTTTTATTTTAAAAGTTTCATATTTACACCCTGTAAATGTAAGATACCTAAAAATATCTAATCATTATCTGTACCCTAGAACATGTCTTTTCGTGGAATACAGTATGGTTCTTAGATGATAAATTGTATCCACTAGATGTGATTACAGTATACATATAACATTTACTTTATTGATAAATGCCAGTGTAAGTCCTGCTGTATAATTGTAACATTGTCCCTATTCAGTAATGTACTCAGACCATTAAGCCTGCACTTGAGTATTTAATTATTGTTCCGTTCACTAACATTGTGCAGCTGCTTGCACCTGAATTGTTTTTACTGCAATGATTGTATCCAAAAAAATTCTACTTGCTACCAAAAATTAAACAATCATTTATATTACATTTTCCATTCCATTAATATTTACAATAATGTTGAAACTATTTATTACTTAATTAACTATTTATATTTACTAGTTTCACTTTTAATTTATTAAAATATTTGGTACACACACACACAGCACAATCATAATATGCACGATTACCTGGTTACAATGTACACTTTAGGTAACTTATAGGTATAGAACTGTACATATGTAGATTTGTTGTCGACACTGTTGATCCTGTTGTTACAAATTGATTAAGCCTTTGGAGGGACTATAATATTCAATGTTAGAATTGTCGGCCTTGGGATTTAGAATTGTTGCAAATACTTATTCATTTAACTTGGTCTACACTTGTATAGCTCCTTTAAGTCCTCATGTTTTCTTTCTGATTTTTGTTATGGGTTAACAAGTTGAAATCCCATAGAGACTTGCGCAATGGGTTGGTGTCATGTAAGTGTGTACTAGTGTACATCCAGAGCGCCTACCATGAAAATGGTAGTATCGGAAGGAAAGAAAATACATTCGATTTCAAACTCGTTACTCTTCTGGATTTTTTAACTTCCTTTGATCCACATGTAGAGAGATTTGAACAAGTACTTAACACGTTGAACGCTATGACGGACACCATGTGTCCGACAGCATACTTTTCTCCGGGGCTGCAACAATATAACAAGAATGGTCCAAGGAAATAGCGATGTACTCATTATATTCAATTTTTTTGCGCCAATTGGCCAGGCTGTACTGTGGGGCCGCGCGGGTCACTTGCCTTAGTGAAAAGAGTCGAAACACTGTCATTCGACCGCCTAGAGGCTTCTGCAGTGATCTGTGATGGAGGGCATGCGGTCACAAGGTGTCCGCCGCGGCCCACTGGGCTGCACATGGTTTTTAGTCCGTAGTTCAACGTGTTAAGGTAAGGATACCCCAACAAAATGGCCCGAAAATCCAAGGTGTTAGGAGGTGGTGGGTTGCGCGGTGTTGAATGTTGGCAGCGGTGAGTGCGTCAGTGGTCCTGTGCGTGTGCGAGCAGCGCGCGGGTCTCTGCGGGCGCGGGTGCGGGTGGTGCGGCGGCGGCGGGGGCGGGCGCGAGCGCGGCGAGTGCGTGCGCGGGCGCGGTGCAGCGCAGCGAGCGCGCGTCCACGCCCGACAACATCTCGAGCGCGCGCGCCGTGCTGCTCGGCGCGTTGTACAGCACGAGCTGCTGGCCCGCGCTCTTTAGGTTCTTTATCACGCGCTCCAGCACCTGCAAACCAAAACAATTGCATAAATATCCCAGTTACGTTACATTTTTTCCATTTTAACATTAAAATTTTGATATAATATGTCATAATCATCATCATCATCAACCCATATACGTCCCACTGCTGGGCACGGACCTCCTCTATAACTGAGAGGGTTTAGGCTTTAGTCCACCACGCTGGCCTAGTGCGGGTTGGCGGACTACACACCTAGGAAATTCCTAAGAACTTTTAGGTGTGCAGGTTTTATCACGATGTTTTCCTTCACCGTTAAAGCAAGTGATAATTCATTGTGAATACACACATAACTTCTAAAAGTCAGAGGTGTGTGCCTGGGGTTTGAACCTGCGACCGCCGAAATTGTCGACCGCGCACCATAACCTCGAGGCCATCACTGCTTCATATAATATGTATGTACTATATTTAAAGAAAGTAAAGTGTGTGTACTAAATTAATATGTGTATAACATTTTATTATATTTTTAAATATTTAATTGTAGTATGTATTATAAATACTTAGAAAATATTGTATCAATATAGGAATTATATTAATCGTGGCATTGAACTAAAGTTAAGTTTTTAATATCTATTATTTATTGACTATTGTTTTATGGGGGAGTAAATTTTTGAAGTTCTATTTCTTTTGGTGCGTTAGGGTAAAATGATGAGTGTACTTTTTACGATTTGTGCGCACACCGTCACGAAAAACCGACACCATAACCGTGGCTATCGACATGGCAGTCCGACTTTGTTATTTCAGTGGGTGAATTTTGTATTGCGGAATGTAACATATATCCTTTCAAATAAATAAAAAAAAAGATTTTTTTCGTAACGCCATAATTTTTTTATTGTGTAAATTACACGGTGGTTGGACTAATGCTAAGTGCATGCAATATTGCCGTGTGGTGTGTGTGCGGGCGTGTGCACGTACGGTGGCGGTGCCGTAGTCGAGGATGGTGAGCGCGGTGCAGTCCATGAGCACGGGGCGCGGCGCCACGCGCGCGGCCGCGGCCTGTATCTGTGCGGCGACGCGCTCCACGTTGAAGTAGAGCAGCGGCAGGGTGGGCCGCACGAGCGCCGTGTCGGCCAGCGAGACGTGCAGCGGCGGGCGCGCCAGGCGGCACAGCAGCGCGGCCACGTCGGCCAGCGCGCCCGCCAGCACGGCCAGCTCCACGCTGCGCGCCAGCGCCGCCAGCGCCGTGCCCGCCAGCACCAACAGCGCGCCGCGCGCCCGCCCGCGCCACAGCCGCCGCGCCGTGCGCACGTCCACCTGCCGCGCGTCTACTGTCAGTGCTTCTCTTTGTGTCATAACAACAGCACCGGGGCATTTATACCGGCGAACAGCGGACACCCAGTGTGTAAGCCACAGGTCCCGCGATAAGCGGCGTCAGTCAATTCATTCACAAACTATATCAAACTACGACGCCGCGCCGCGACTAATAGGAAAGTTTTACTGCGGCGCGACACCACCGCGCCGACACACTTACATCCTCTCACAAGTAACACATTCTCCAATAGATTCTTAAACAAATATCAATCATTAAAACATTACGCCTCACCATTAATGATCATGATCGAGATACCTATATAAAGCAATCTTTTCAAATAAATACCAAAAAATAGTTACTGTGCTAAAAAATAATTAAAATTATCAGTAGATTTAAAAATAAAACATTTACTACAACCATAGTTCGCGACAAGTTAACATAGCAATTTTTTAGTGTTGCGATATTTTTCAATACATTAAATTAATTAAATGTTGTTTATTATAATTAAACTGTCTGACTGCCGGGATGTTTATAAATTTTTTTCCGTTTAATACAAATATGATATATTTTTATTGTTAGTTCACTTGCTTGAAAATAAAAAAAATATCTTGTGTTTTTTTTTATATTAACATGTGACGAAGGAGCGACCGAAAACACTTCAAAATAGAACTACACTGCAGAATCCACTTATAATATTTAAATGATGTTACCATGAACACGACGGCGCAGATGAGTACGGACGACAGACACGCCCGGGGGATGAAATAAAAGTAGCGCGTGAGAAACACCAGCGCCAGCAGCGTGATTATTCCTGAAAATATATTTACACAACTCTTAAACATATGGTTTAATCGTGTCACATTCAGCATACCGAAGTGGTTTCATTATAAAAACACATAATGTTGAAAGCCTTAAGCTTGTACTTGTGTGAATGTTCCAATAACTGGGCGGGGGTAAGTTAATGGAGCATGCATTTGAACCGTGTGAGGATGTACCAAGGAAGGATTTGGTGAACAAGTGTGCAGACTGACCCGAGTAGAGTCCGGCGGCCGGCGTGCGCACGCCGCTGGAGTGCGACACGGCCGAGCGCGTGAAGGCGCCGCACGTGGGCATGGCGTGCACCAGCGAGCCCGCCACGTTGCACAGCCCCAGCGTCACCATCTCCTGCGTCGCGTCCACGCGCCCGCTGCCTGCGCACCGCACCGTCACTCGCTGACACACACGCACGCACACACACACACGCACACACTCGCACACACGCACACTCACAGAAGGCCTTGGCGATGGCGATGTTGGCGAGCACCATGACGACGGGCAGCAGCAGCACGCCGCTGCCGAGCTGCGCCACCATGTCCACGAACTGCACCGTGCTGTTGTCCACGGCCGCGCTGAACGGCGGCGCCGACAGCCGCGGCAGCCCCGCCTCCACGCGACCTGCGCCCGCCAGTACCACTGCACTTCACTCAACTGCCTCACACTTCATATTCAGAGGTAATTAATATTGTACATCGTAGTATACCATATGCAGCTCAAATGGGAAATTTGTCATAACGTCTTTCTTCTATTTCATAAAACAATATACAAGCAAGGTCCTAATTCAATGTTTTTATACCTCTCTATATAATTTCTGCATTTACAACCATATCAATAAATCGGAATTAGCAATTTTCCTCAACTTCATGGGTTCCACTCTATTCTTCATATCACCACATCGTTCTCTATTTCCCACTTCTACAACACCATATGGCACTTTATTACATCGTACTTGATCGTTGCAGTGCGTGCGTGAGGAGTGGTGACGTAATGGCTACCTGAGAGCTTGAACAGGGGGTTGCGTGGGTCGTGCACGAGGTAGGCGAGCGCGGTGGCGGCCAGCACCACGATGGCGTTGCGGCTGATCGAGATGAGCCACAGCGCCTTCTTCAGCTTGCTGCGCTTCGGGTTCACCGGCAGGTCCTTCAGCTTCTGCAATGCCGTCAACTTATACTTCAAATTTGCTAATTGTTCTTTTTTTATGCATATATTCAGGAATAAACCATCACAATGTTTCATCTCCATGAAATAAGTGTATCAGATGTAGCTGTATAGCGTTGTCACGTCGTTGAACATTTGCGATACAACGTTTCATTTAATATAATTGATTGTCTTCAATTAGACATTACCGCATCCATCTTTTTCTGGGCGGTGCATAGTAATAAAAACGACTAATTTCTAACATTTCATGTTTAATAACATTTTAAAATAATTATTAAACTGCATATTACATTAGAGAAAGTGACATGTTTAACGCAAAGTTGTTAACCTTGAATAATGCAAAGTGTAAGTATTTCAGTACAGTAGGTTGTTATTTATTTCCGTTGTATAGTTCCACACGGCGTTGATTTCGCGCGAGTTGGGTATTTTCTCCGCGAATGTGGAGAGGAAATCTGTGCACCTTATCGCTACTGTTTGCTAGGACACAAATACCGTGAGATGTGATTGTGTAAATACTGCTTCAGGGTTGGATATGCGCGGTGACGGCGCCGTACCAAACGCACTTATCTTTATTGCGTTACTTTATTTTAATTCAAACAAACACTAAAATTAATGCCCATTGCAGGCTCCACTGACACAGATTTATTGCACCGGCTGACGACCAGCGGCGTCAAAATTGTACCTACTCGTTAATTTTGAATTACAATTTGTAATTTCATAATTTCAGGCATTTATCGGGCACTCAACTGACACATACTTTAAAGTTTAAGCGAAATCGTGAATATCTTCATGCGTAAGAACTCTCACAAACATTTTGCTAGGTTTGTGAAAGCCAGCTGATGCTAAGTGGGCGATGTGGAGTAAGGCCTAGCTTCACCCGCTGCACGTATGGCTGGCGTAGGCAGATAGTACTGTGCGGCAGAGACCCGGAGCAGCAGCAGCGCGGAGCAGCAGGCGGCGGCGAGCAGGCAGTCGGCGCGGCGCACGCGGTGCCAGTGCAGCACGATGCAGCGCGCGTTGTCCCACACCGACTCGGCCGAGAAGCTCAGCCCCAGCACGCCCTTCAGCTGCGCCACCATGATGATCACCGCCGTCGCCGACGTGAACCCGCTCGTCACGCTCGGAGAGATGAAGTCCACCAGGAACCCTGCATATACATCACACTAAATGCCTTTCATTGATGATTTATCTTATAAAACTGTTGATTAAGCCCTATCTTTCTCCAGTGTAAATTAGTGATATCACGATACCCCGGCCTGCAGTACAATTACGGGCTCGAATTTATTGGACAGTTCATATCGATATACGTATGTAACGTACTTGTTCAATTAATGGAAGCTTTCCAATCGGTACTACGACTGTACACGGCATATCAGTACATTTTGCAAGAAAATACAAAATAACTCGCGAATTGATATATTGTTTGTAATTAATCTCTTATTTATTGTTTACGATAACATTAATTGGTTAATATATTCCAAATTGACTGCCTCGTGGTGTCGAGGCATGAGTATGTGCCAAGCGATTTAAATGTTCCTGGTTAGATTCCCAAAGTCGGGTAGAGTGTAACTGGGTTTTTCCTTTAAATACCACACGAGTGACTGAAGTAAAACTTATAAATACGCCCAACACGTCACATTCATAGTTCTTAGTTTACATAACATATATTTCTGAACGCACTCTTAAATATTTGACAATTAATAAATATTCATCATCATCATCATCAGCTCAAATACGTCCCACTGCTGGACACGGGCCTCCCCTACAACTGATAAATATGTCAATCCCTTTTTATTATTGGCACTATTCTACATTTAAAAAATCTAAAACATATAAGCATTTTTTGTAAAATATTCGATCAGAAACATCTGAAATTCTGATCCATTTGACTCTTACATTTAACATTGGCAGCTTCAATCTGACAATTATATTGGAGCACATAGGCAGCTTCAACGTCTTACATACTTTTTGTGTTACAGTGATGGGCGCGCATCTTCAAATTTCACTCTAATCATTTTTTCATAACGCGGCTAAAGAAGTATAACTTCAAAAATCCTCATTTCTACCTAATAAAAGGTTTAGGTATGACACAAACAGTATTAGGATAGTATAAGCTCACCGAGTCGCAGCAAGCCCATGAGCAGCACGACGCAGCCGGAGAGGAAGGTGAGCAGCACGACGAACTCGATGGGCAGGCCGCGGCACACGTGCAGCGTCAGCAGCGCCATCAGGCTCGTGGGCCCGATCGACACCTCCTTCACCGTGCCCAGGAACACGTACAGCATCGTGCCTGCGCACACCAGACTCTCACACGGCGCTGGACACGCGCGCCAGGCAGCGCAATGCATACTGCTGTTTTACCACCTATGCTACAGGCAATGTCCAACTCAACCTGTACTAACGCAACGCAGTGGACGCCTCACCATTACATACACTCCTGTCGAGTGTAGTGCTAACTACATAGCGTGCTGTTCAGTCAGACTCACACTACAATATCCCTATCCAATAAAATATTGTAAGAAGTGAATTGAAACGTGTCATCGAATCATTTTGTGCCTATAATGACAGAATACTCGTATCCGACCGGTAGGGACCACGTATCTACCATCGTAAGGTGTACCATCCGCCACATTGGCCGACGTAATTGGCGGATTGGATCAACCTATTTAAGCCAGTTATAATCTAGCCGAATAATCGTAGTAGTTGCTCACTATTCGTAACACTGTTTGGCCTGTACTGCACTTCGTTCCCTGTACTTTGATGTAGAAAGTCTTTAAGGCTCTGTATTGTGCATATACAAATAGGACTCGGGATGAACATAGACAAAACGAAGATCATGTTCAATAGTCATGTTCTCCCGAGGCCAGTAGTCGTAGGGAACGCCACTCTCGAAGTTGTCCAAGAATACATCTACCTCGGCCAAACTATCCAACTAGGCAGGAACAACTTCGAGCAGGAGGCGGACCGAAGAATACGGTTGAGCTGGGCGGCATTCGGGAAGCTACGTCATATTTTCAAGTCGTCGATCCCTCAGTGCCTTAAGACGAAAGTCTTTAATCAGTGCGTCCTACCCGTAATGACATACGGAGCCGAAACGTGGACACTCACCAAAGGCCTGGTCTACAAATTCAAAGTCGCTCAGCGTGCTATGGAGCGGGCAATGCTTAGAGTTTCTCTGGTGGATAGAATTCGTAATGAAGTCATCCGCCAGAGAACCAGAGTCACTGACATTGCCCGCAAGATTAGCACGCTAAAGTGGAAGTGGGCCGGCCATGTCTGCCGACGGTCCGACGGCCGATGGAGCAGACAAGTGTTGGAGTGGAGACCGCGCTTAGGCAAACGTAGTGTATGACGTCCTGCAGCACGATGGTCCGACGACTTGAGAAAGGTGGCGGGTAACGGATGGATGAGGGCTGCTCAAGACCGGGATGGTTGGCGCTTTCTTGGGGAGGCCTACGTTCAGCAGTGGACGGCGATAGGCTGAGTATATATTGTGCATATACAGGAGTATCCAGACAGTGATCGGAAACTAAGGCAGGTATAGCTACGACGATGACAAACCCATTGGCATTAAAAAAAATCCCGACAGTTAAGAAAACGTCAAAATGTTTATTTTTTGTCGGGATTTTTTTTCGACAATGGGTTTGTCATCACCGTAGCTACTCGTATTATCTGCCTTAGTTTCCGATCACGGTCTGAATACACCATGTATATCGGCCTCATTAGGTATTTATATTTGCAAGCTGTTTAAAATTACCTGTCATTTACAGTATAACAGCAGCAATCTTTGGCTCGGGGTATAAGTTTGTCCCAGCGAATTTCCCTAACAAGCTTGGCCGAGCTCCATCCTGCATTCGGATCAAGTTTACTCAAGCAAAGTGGTTCCACGATGTTATTATACATTCCACACACAGAGCTGCGAGCTCCTCATTATTTGTTCATACGCATAAATAATGATAACTAATAATAAAATGAATAATTCATTGTTTTCGTGTTCATTAACATACGCGAAACATAAATCAAACAAATCGAAAAATTTATGTTTTATATTTCATTCGCTGTTTTTATTAATTTAAATTACCTACTTCATTTATTGAATAAATAAATTATAAAGAAAACTTTAAAGTCACCATCGTACCACCACCACCATAACATAAGGAGTGTTTCGGTTCAGATTTATCTGTGTTTGCTCTTGATTGTACAGTTTAAAATACTTTAAATTTAATCAACTATACAAATAACAAATTTCTGTATTGAAAACACACCTTTCTTAACAAATAACATCAAGGCAAATATGTAATCGTAAAACAAAGCACTTTATCTTTAAAATATATTCATCTACTGATCATAATATGTATATCAATGTAAATGGATGTTTACGAGTACCTATGTGTAGTAACTATTAGATTTCATCTAACTAATACGTCTTTACTTAGTACACAGTGAGGTTCTTTTTTGTGTAATTTCAATTAAATAACAATGAAGATAGTAAGAGCGGTCTGATGTAGTTTCAAAGTATGTACATATATGTATTTCAAACACGAAAGTCTATTGATAACAAGGCCATAATACAGAGGAACCTCTTATTCTTTTAAACATATTTAATCAAGTCATACATATTCATTGAGAATATGGATTGTCGGTAAACATAAGCCGGTATGTGCAAACACAACTCACCAATAAAAGAGGAGTAGAGTCCATACTGCACGGGCAGATTGGCGAGCGCGGCGTAGGCGATGCTCTGCGGCACGAGCGTGAGGCCCAGCGTCACGCCGGCCACCAGGTCCGCCACCGCCGTCAGACGGTCGTACTTTGGCGCCCACTGCAGGATCGGCAGCCGCTTCCTCAACAGGTGCATCCACCTGCCCTCCGCCTTCGCATTGCTCACGAACGGCAACTCTTTGTCCGTCTCCATCATCACTCAAATAACTCACAGAGCAGTTCCAAGGGTTCCGTCCGGCATGGGCCCGGAGCGCTCCGCCGGCGAGACGTACGCGCGCGGCGCTGTCCCACACGGAGTCTCGCGCGCCGACTCCTCGCCGCGTGTGAACACCGGCGGCGCGTCCTATCTCTCGCGAGATAAACTCACAATGTTCAACTGCGCGCCATTCAACACAGGGTCCACAACGGCGACAGTAGCACCTGCCTACTCCTCCACACTCCTCGGTTGATTCGCAGTTATTTGTTAAATTAGATAGTAACTAGGTAGCGACGAGACTAACAGCTCCACGTTCCGAACATGAAATGGAATATATGCTCCAAGAGCTACCCAATTTATATGGCCATTTTGTAATCAATGTAAATAAAGTAGTATTAAGCAACGGACAATCAATGATAACAACATTCTTGTGGCAGGACACATTATGTACATTACATTACGTTCATTTTGTTTTAAATATGTAGATAATTAAAGTGTAATAATAAATCAATGATGAATATTTATGATATAAAAAAATTGAGAGTAATGATGGAACGTTCTCAATGAGAGTAGGTAATGTTCTTCTGGCCTCTGACAACACTTGCGTGGTAAAACCGTCAATAAATGTGAACTGTGAAGTACTCGTATTAAAATTGCCAATATGCGGGGAGCTATAACATGAATGCGTATTCTTTTAACAAATTACAATCGTTACAAATCCCAGGTAGGCAGAGAATAAAATATCTATACCTACATCATGAAGACGTTATATGAGGGAGCTCAATCGGAAAATATTAACTAGCTATCACATGAAGCTGTTGTGAACAGACTGTGTGGATTTCAAAAGTGCAACAAGTGAGGTTCCAACAAGAGGTAATTGTGCAGTCGATCATACACAGATTACTACGGGTATGTCACGTGCCAATGCTCAGACAATTAATTTTCTCTTAATAACCACGCTGGGAGAAGCGGAACATGTCGATAATTAATGAGCGGTTAATTAACCCGTTATATTTGATGGCCAACATGCGGTAGAAGTTCAGAGATTGCTGAGTTCTCCGCGAGACTTCGAGTTCCGTACCCGCATTGAGACAAATATTAGCATGAACAATAAATTCCTTTCAAGTCAAATGTTGTGGACCCATAAATGCCGGGATGGTTTTAAGCGGCACAAGATGAATACGTTTGGGAGGTTTTAGTTATACATATTATTTTGTGTAAAGCAGTGTAAGATTTCCTACATGACACTATTTTTGATAAAAAATTTAAAGTGAACCTACAGAAATTTATGGGGCAGTCTGACGGGCTGTGGGGCAGAAGATTTTCATTCAGTGTCCGAATCAGGAAGCGACGTTGGCGCCCCCCGTGTTGTTTTTATGCTTACTGGCTGGAAGGGCTGAACTGGTAAAATTGCTGGAGGCCGAGTGATAGGATATATGTCTAGACAAACCAACGTACACAATGTATATCAGAGACTAAGATCCCACTAGTGTGTCGCGGTCCGGCATTTAACTGACCATATACCCCAGTTACGAACAAGTAGTCATGATTGCGAGCCACCCCATCGAGGGCAGGCTGAGTGTGTGCTTTGAAACCTATTATATTTTGACTATTATAACATGACTTTTTGCACTGATATATTAAACTTTTATTTGAACCCATTTCTGAGGGCGCGGCAGACATAGCCGCAGGCAAAATCTAGTTATTCTTCAAAGCTTTTTTGAAATAAGAAAGTGACCGCTCCACCACCTTGACGAAAGAGCTGAGTGGTTCAAATAGGCAGTGTCAGAGTACGAGAAGCAATTATGACTATCTATCGCCAGTTGACATAATTTTGTCTGTCTTTTTACAGATATTCGGGCTAAGTCTGGAGTGCGACGTAGTTACGTAAATTGATATACCTATAGCGGTTTTTACACGTCATGTAGAGTGTTGGCTATACGAGCATATTTGAATACTCATTGAAGCAAAATAGTACATAATTGTAAGTAAAACGGTAGCCCTGAGTCGCGTCTCCTTGACTTTCTTCGTGTACTTGAGCGAACGTGACATTGAAGGGCGCACCAATTTGTTAAGTGTAATGTACACACAACTTGATTGATGGCGTACACGCGACATATTGTTGTATATCGCACTGGCGGCTCGTTACGCCAATCGCATAATATTATAGGAACATACATTCTTGTGCTGCTATCACTGTAAAATAAATTACAACATTCGAGAACAGTAGGTACAATCAGAATCTGTTAGTGCGTAGAATGTGGACGCTAACTTTTCCGCGAATGAATCAATATTTACATGCGGGTTACAAACATTTCTCTATTTGATAAAAATTAACTGGTATCGCAATGGGCATAACAGAGATTTTTGTAAGAGTTTTGTTGGTGAAGCCTGCTTCTAACACATTATAATAATAATGTAGGGAGGCAAATTTTTTTTGACGAAATAGGTACTCAATACTCCAAGGGACGTACAAATTATTGGAAGACCGGCTGAGCCTTAGCTTTACACTTGAAATAAGGAAGCCATTATCTATCGCCTCGTTACTCTCGAAGCGCAAGGTTCTTTTACACGATCGGGAGGTACTGGATTCTATTTCCGGGTCTGACAAAGCTTTATTGAGATTTTAATGTTAGAAAATTATTTTATTTAAAGATGTTTTTTACATACATTGGGACGAAGTTCCTTATTTTTTTAAAGATTGAACTTACATGGTTATAAAGCTCGACAAATAACAGCGAATGGATTTAGTACCGTGATCGATACTCAGACCTCTCTCTCGGGAATTCAGTGGAGCAATTGCAATAGTATTTTGAGTGAACCACTATGAAATGATGCTTGGAGTTTGTATCATCATCATCAGCCCATATACGTCCCACTGCTGGGCACGGGCCTCCTCTACAACTGTGAGGGTTTAGGCCTTAGTCCACCACGCTGGCCTAGTGCGGGTTGGCGGACTACACACCTAAGAA
The DNA here is from genome assembly GCA_907164795.1 of Hemaris fuciformis. Lineage (NCBI taxonomy): Eukaryota > Metazoa > Arthropoda > Insecta > Lepidoptera > Sphingidae > Hemaris > Hemaris fuciformis. The sequence goes on along the minus strand of OU015440.1, from coordinate 227,893 downwards.
ATTCCTAAGAACTTTTAGGTGTGCAGGTTTTATCACAATGTTTTCCTTCACCGTTAAAGCAAGTGATAATTCATTGTGAATACACACATAACTTCGAAAAGTCAGAGGTGTGTGCCTGGGGTTTGAACCTGCGACCGCCGAAATTCTCGACCGCGCGCCTAAACCTCGAGGCCATCACTGCTTGTGGAGTTTGTATAATATAATTAATAATATAATTACATATAATTTTGTTTCTACAATAAATTCCACTAGGGCGACATAATCGCTGTAACAAAGCCCTTTAAAGATGGTTAAAAAATCCCGGGAATTCCATGTGTACATAGAACAAACACATTCACATTGTAGGTACAATTTAACTCCGTTACTCGAGTACGAGTATATTGCAGTGCATGAAAACATGTTTATTTGCTGTGGAAGGCAGCAGTATTAATACATATTTCCGTTGTTTTGTATTTGCTCAGTTTCCGTCACCATTTTAGAGCAGACCAAGCTACTCACCTAACCGCGATTTAGTCAATAACCCGGTTTAACAACGTACAGCGATTGTAGACAGAAATCGTTAGATTTTCACTCAAAAGTCTAGACATTTACAGTCGAGTATGTAGTTTTATTAACGCTATTAAAAAGCAAGTTACTCCAGGACAGGACTGTGTGGATATGAATGACAATGATCACGGGGAAACGGATTAAAGCAGCTGGAACTATAAGCCTTAGAGAGCCTATTGAAAAGGAGCTATGAGCCGGTTATATTGTGCTGATAACTGTTACGCATATCCGGTGGCATCATAATATAACTGAAAAGTGTTATTCTCATGCACCACGTGTCAATATCAACAGCTACAGATGCACTACCACCATCCATTAAGAGATCTACCCTTCGCTATCTGCGCCAGCGAAGAAGACTCTTTAAAGAATAAATAAATAACAAGTAAATACACCCAACAGTCACATAGGTACATAGTTTTGACTCCACATTAAGCTACAAGTCTTGTGTCGTGGGTATGAGAAACTACGAGAGACTTTTCGGTCTCACAAACCCCCAGACCCGAAACAATAACTACTTGTGGATAACTCAAACATTTCGCAAGCTGGTATCTACCTAACTGCGCCACAGGGCAGTCGTAAAAAGTTCAATTAGTTTTAAATGTCTGTTTGTTCCGGCTAATCTGTGAAATGGCTGGTCCGATTTTGACGGGACTTTTATTGGTAGGTAGCTGATGTAATAAGGAGTAACTTAGGCTAAAAAAATCGATTGTTAGGCGGAACGAAGTTCGTCGGGTCAGCTAGTATGGAATAAATTTATAATTTGAATAACAAGTGTAATGTTTTTGTGCAAACCAGTAGAAGCAAGATTAACAGGAGTTTTGTCTGAATTTAAACGGACAAGTAATTAATATCACGGCATGGGTTCGGACGCCCCGCGGCTCCATGCGGGTCGGCCTTGTTTCCATCTCAAGCATGTTGTGGAAAACAGGAACTTTTATTACCACACATCTATTAATCCAACACGTGGAAGTCGCCTAGAGATATTCACGCGAACACGTACACTCAGCTACAGAACTTATAAAGCTTATCTATACAGAATACGTTGTGTCACACAAATCTATAATTTTTCATAACATACCTTTAACATAATCGATCAATATTCAATCCTACGCCGTGTTTAATCACATGGGAAATAAAAAGAGTTTAAAATTACATCTCGGGAGTCGTTTTTTGGAGTTGTTAATTTATTTGGTACTATTATCATATTGTTAAATGGGTAAGATAAACAAACACATTGAAACGGTACATAAATAAAACTAGTATATGTGTGTGAGAGTTTATTACAAGTGTCGTTATACGTACATGTAACAATGCGTGTTCGCGAACGTGTTCTGTACCACGTGCGGATCGTAACTGACGTGCGGGGACGAACCGATACGTACACTCGTAGCGGTTGATCATATCTACCGTGCTTACACTTAATTCATAGACATAATATTATGGTCGACATAGCGACTGACTACTATTGAATACAACGCACGCCCCCGCTAAATTAATATAAAGTGTAAATGCACCGTAGTCGCCGTGTTAGTGCTAGCAACATATATAATACACGTACATATAGCATATCGTGTAAATAAGTTAAATATATTATAGTTATGTCGATGAAATGGCACAATCAATGGCTTGTGCACAACTACATCGTATGTGCTACAACTATTTGGTATTGATTAGCTGTGATCAATATTCTTTATTTTAACATAGTATTAGTATCATAGCATTGATATTATTTCGTGATTATTTTCTTTACTAAAATCTGTCAAATGATAAAGAGTTGCACTGGCAACATCGATTTTTACTTTCAATAGACAATCCAAGGTTGGTGAGGCAGCAGTGAGCCGCCGCCATTTGTGCATTCGCCTTACAATACAATAATATGACAAGCTCAGGTACTTACTCTAAATTTGTCCTCTTACCGATAAATATCGTTATAACTAATAAATTTTATTTACAACAACCGTATAGTCACGACGACGTCGCGCGAGCGATGGAGGCGCACCCACCACCCACTACTAATGTGAACCGACAGTTAAATCTACTTTGTTAGCTCGTAAACAATAAAAGCAAAGGATTCATAGCTACAGAAATACCAAAACATAAAACTTATAACAATATTTCAACTCTGGTTAATCCCGTATCACATGTGGTAACTACGTCACGAGGTACCCGACACAGACACCTCTACAAACTAAGTCGGTTGTTCGGATCACTACAGTTGGCCGCAACGTGACCGTGCGTGGCCCAGTGTGTACGGACCAGGCTCCGGGACACGTCGGGACTGAGTACAGTACAGTGAAGTGGAGCACCGACCTCGCTGGCGCGTGCGCGTCCGCCGCTGGTGGCGCCGCCGTCTGGCCTCACGGCTGCTTCACGTTACTTCACCTTCTGCATTATCAGGTCTATCTGCTCGTCCACGCGCGGACTCGTGCCCCTGTAATAACACATTTCATACATAAGCATTCTCCATTCATTTTTTCATATTATGAATGGTTACGTAGTATTATGAACTTGAATGAGATGAATAGAACCACTCGTGTTAGTGTAATGTTGAAAATGAGACCAGTAGCGGCGGCAGTACCTGAAGGCGGCAGGGTCGGGCCCCACGAGCGCCACGAGCTGCGGCACCTCCTGCGAGTGGTGCGCCAGGCGGGCCAGCGCCTTCACCGCGCGGAACAGCTGCTCCTCGCCCGGCGCCCACTGCAGCAGCTGCAGCAGCGCCATCGCCAGCTCCACGCACACCTCGTCGAACACCTGCGCACCTCCACACTGTCGCCGGCTCTCCACTACCAACGCACCCACTAGCCTGCCTCCCAGGGCACGGACAACGTATTTACCGTTCCAGTAGCGCGGCAGGTCGACAGTACTTGTGGTCGGAGATAATGTTGGCAGCCAAGGCTAACATGGGTATCGCGAGTCATAAAGTAATTGATCTTAGTAACAATGTCGCGCTCAGTAAACCCACATATTATTGGCGTCACTTTATCTTTATCGTTATATGGTGCGAAGCGAATGTATTTGTTCACGCAGCAGTTTTGGCACCCGCGGGTCATATATTGTTGCTAATGACATGTAAACTAACAAATGCAATTACATCTAATCTAGAATTCATTGCGGTTTTGTATACAATGTGATGTCGTTTGCTCATGCATGCCGCAATAGATAGATATAGATCTTCGAAAGACTCATAATTATGATTTTAACATAAGCCTCCTTTGCAACAAATGTATGCTTACGTTTTTAAGTTACTACACACCACAACGCTAAGTAGCGCATCGACGTCTTTCATCGATACTTTATAGGGTCTATGGACTTATAGTTCATTCTATCGTTCTGTTCTCTCATTTTTTCCCCTTATTTATATCATAAGGTATTTGCGGTTATAATTGAGCTATCCGCGTAGTTCGTTTCGTTGTAACTAGCTTTTTTAGCTTCTATTTGCTTTAATAGGTTAAGTTTAGGTTGGTCAAATGTATGTGTGATCAGTGCTGTGGCGCAGCGCAGATCTCCAATAGTGCTACACCCTTAAAGAGCGAGTTACACGTCGGTGATGGCATAACATATACATATACATATACTGAAACAACTGAATTACAATGAACCACTAATGTTATTATTAGTCCTAGCAACGGCGAAGAGTGAGAGTTAGCACAGATCGGAAGTAGGCATTGTTTTAGTTATTGGGCAAAAGTTAATTGAACTAACAATTAACAATTAATTATTTGTCAATAAATTTTTGCCCAACACTGCGTGTGGGTTGCCTTGCCGTCATGGTAACACTATTGTTCAATCAGACAGAGAAGCGAGAGACTATACGTTCTTGTCTCTTGGCACGTTAAGTTTGTTAGAAGTTGAGACCTAAAAATGAAGGTTATTATGTTTTAATATAATAGAGAAAATATCTGAGTGTTTTTGCAACATGTTTACATTTTTATGATACACAAAGCACTGTATACTTAACCAAACATCAAGTTATGCACACAGATGCAGGACGACGCAGGCCGTGTGAGCCTATGTGTGTATGTGAGTGTAGTACCTTGCACTTGGCCTTCTTAGGCAGCAGGTCCCGCAGCGCCTTGCCCACCTGGAAGCGCTGCAACACAGGCACGCGCGCTGCAGCGCTCTCGCTCGCACTCGCACACATCGACCGCATTCGTATCTCACAACATACACCTGTCCCTCTCGCACCACTTGCTACACTTGCTAAGCTTTCAGCCTTACGCGCAAGCGGTAAGCATTCATTAATGCTTTTCACGTAAGTCACTATGCCTGTTAGCTTGGTTCGTCCGACATCTGAGACCAATACTAACACATAACTATTAATTTTTGTAACTTTGTACTAAAGGATATTTCTTTTAATATATAATTATTAGTTTCAAAAGTAATTAAATACAGGTGTTGTGAAATACCAATACACGATGAATTTGGAAAAATATACGCCGTCATTTTGTCGAAACGTCTTAAGTACAGGATAATAGAAAACAGACGTTCACTGCGTTTTTATGATCATATTCCCTTTTATAGTTTTAAGTATATTAATATTAAGTACGTTCTCCATGATAATTTATTATATGAGTATTTATACATTGTCTTGTACAAATTAGATAACTGTTTTCAGTAATCCTGAACATAAATATTTGCGACCAACAGTTGCATAATGTATCCGTGATAATACATTGGCCTTGTTTGGAAATGTTTTAAATCATAACATACTTGCAAAAACACCGAACAGATAGCAACCAATGTGTGGTGTTAGCACAAAAATCAGGAAACGTTAATGCGGACATGACATGAGCAAACTACGCGGATCCTAAAAACAGACAGTGTCGGTACAGCGGAGTCGACGTGACAACCGACAGTTGTTCCGACGACCACTGCGACTGTACTCGAGTTCCTAAGCTGCGGCACAACACGAGTACAAGTACGTAGTATTACGTGAGTGGCGCGGAAATGCTAGCTTTATCGTTTGATTGGCATCTCGCTAAAATATTCCGAAAGCTAAACATTGCGGCGCGCCACTGACATTCGTTCGCCACCGCGACGTGTTGACTTTACTCGAACACTGTCTCCGTGTGTATTGCTAAGAAGTATAATATTAGGCGATGGTTGATGTTATCTACTATTGCACACAATATTGTTTATTCAAAGATTTCACATAATACTTATATGCGTACATTTCGTGCTATCATCTGGCCGCCGAAAATAAATATATGGGACATGCTCATGTTTTATAATTTTAATTGCGATTTAGAATGTTGATCATGTTCATCATAATAATTCCATCAAGAGTATACAGAGGAAAATTGCTCTGAACGTAATTCCGAGACAATGAATTTTGTTTTACGAACCAGATGTCGATGTATAAAATTAAATTATTGTTTGAGTTACGTCACTAAACTATCAATCAATCATGATATATGCGCTCTCAAGTGACACATTTAATCATTTTTGTATTAATTAAATAATCGGTTGTACATATATCTTTTACGCTAATGATAATTCTAATCATAACAGTAAATAAATTATAAAATATGCATGTCTAACACACTGCACCCGAGCGCCGTCCCATTGTAATAGTGTAGTGAGGTGTCGCGGGGGGTGCAGCGGGTGCAGCGCGTGCAAGCGAGTAGTGAAGGCGATACAGACCACAGTTTTTACCTCCTTGGTGGCGATGTTGTGCATCAGCGCCGTGCCCAGCTCGCGCAGCTCCGCGTCCTCGCTCAGCGTCGCGTGCACGCACACCTGCACACACACACACACATACAGTACTTGCCCGCGCGTGCACGCACACCTGCACACACACACACACATACAGTCCCTGCCCGCGCGTGCACGCACACCTGCGCACACACATACACATACAGTCCCTGCCCGCGCGTGCACGCACACCTGCACACACACATACAGTCCCTGCCCGCGCGTGCACGCACGCACACACACACACACACACACACAGTACCTTGGTGGTGGCGCGGATGTTGGAGAGCGGCTGTCCGCCGTTGTCCCACTCGCTGATGTAGAGCAGCCACTCGGAGGAGGAGATGTTCTCGAAGAGGTTGCACATGAAGAGCGCGATGGCGCGTTGCTCGGGCAGCGCGGCGCGGTCGATGCGGTGCGCGTGCGACAGCAGCGCGTGGTGGCGCCGGTCCTGGTGCAGCAGCAGCGCCACGTCCTCGCGCAGCGCGCCCGCCGCCAGGCAGCGCAGCGCCGCCTCGCGCGCCGCCGCCGGCCCGCCGCCGTCGCCCAGCAGCCGCCCTGCGCGCCGCACATTCAATACCCGCGCGAGGGGCAGGCCGCGCCCGCGACTCTACGCACCTATGAACAGCAGGAAGTCGTCCCCGAGCACCCAGCTGCCCTCCCCGTGCACCAGGTACTGCTGCAGCTCGTCCACGCACTGCCGCTCCTCCGCCGTCAGCTCCACGCCCTCCAGCGCCTTTTGGAACTTCTCGAACTCAACTACGCCCTGTTCAATAACAAAATAAAGTCCCCACCTTACATTCACCAATAATCGCAATGTACATTGTATGTATAATTGATATTTGTTACATTTGGTATGAATGTGTTATTTTAACAACGGCGGTATTTTCATATCTTCGACTGTACAATAAAATTTGCACATTGTATAATTCCGACTCAATTACATACCTATACTTACAAAAACACATAATAATAATTTATCGTTGTTAGAAGTCGTGAGGGCTCGAGGTTTAAGCACACATCATCAGCCCACATACGTCTCACTGTTGGGCACGAAGCTCCTCTACAACTAAGAGGGCTTAGACCTTAATTCACCACGCTGGCCTAGTGCGGGTTAAGCACGCGGTCGAGAATCTCGACGGTCGCGGGTTCAAACCCCAGGCACACACCTGTGACTTTTCGAAGTTATGTGTGTATTCACAATGAATTATCACGTACTTTAACGGTGAAGGAAAACATCGTGATGAAACCTGCACACCTAAAAGTTCTTAGGAATTTCTTAGGTGTGTAGTCCGCCAACCCGCACTCGGCCAGCGTGGTGGACTAAGGCCTAAACCCTCTCAGTTGTAGAGGAGGCCCGTGCCCAGCAGCGGGACGTATATGGGCCTATGATGAGAAGTTCACATATTATAATTAATTCTTCAACAAATTGTCTTCATAACCTTATATTGCGTAATACCTTTGTTTACAATAGGTTTTATTACGAAGCACGTATATTTTATTACGCGCGACTCATCGCCCGTTCCATCATCAAAGGCAAATAGCTCGTAAAAGTTTTTACAATAAGAGGGTCCTTGCATAACAAAAAAATAGAAATTTCTTCCAAGGCCAGATATAAGTTCAGTTTGTGTTGGAATACAAAACTAAAGACGGCTCATGGCGTGGCGTATTAGTGTTGGTATTATTATGGACATGCCACGTAACACAACACCAATAAACACGTTGGCTTCTCCAGCGCTCCCACGCCGCCATTTGCCACCCCATACGCTGCACAATGCGACACCCGCGCCATCGTCATGCACGGAATGTTCTGGATGCAACGCTCGTCCCAATGTAATGTTATTAGTGTTGTTTATCGCAGGACGGATCGCCCTCGCCGACGCAATATTTATTGAACTTGTGAATCACCATTTAAAATTGCTCTCGCGACCTTCGAGGCGGTACTTTCAATGCTGCTTCATCGCGCAAATTACACTACCCGACCGTGTTTACTGCAGATTATTCATAACAAAATTAATCCGTTAAATAGAAATATACAAAACAATAAATTATAGATCATTATTTCAATCATGAGATTATCGATATTCTAATGATGCTATGTGTGACGAACAATATCCAACCTATTTCTTAACGCACGTAAAACATGTATTTGGCAGCAGTAATATTTTCATGAAACCGTGAGAAAAATAAAAATACACGAAGTTCATTGTATGGAAAAGTTTTTTAGGAAAACTAGTGTGTGTGAGTGTGTAGATGGGCATGTGTTAGTGTGTTTACTGACGTCGATGTCCTTGTAGACGATGGGCGGGTCGCGGTCCCGCTTGCGCTGCTCCTCCCGGCGCCGCTCGTCCGCCTCCAGCTCCAGCGCGTCGGAGCTGGGCCCCGCGCGCGACAGCTCCGAGGGCGCGCCCGCGCTCGCCGTCTCCACTGCCTCCGCCATGTCTGCCGACACACCGCTCCACTACAATACCAGCTTTACAGACATTCTACTAAAGCACGAACGGAAAATAACCAACAAATGTCGCTATTGCCAATACTAGACAGCTTGTGAAACGAGTGGCCATTGGTTTTGATACCTGCACCCGCATGAATGTTTGTGTGAAACACAAACATTTGTTTTGGATCGGTATGTTGGTGAAGCTTAAAGTCTCGCGTGGTTTCTGATAACAACTAAGTATAGATTTGTATCCTATTGAATGCTTAAATGCATTCATTCAACCCTCTCAGTTGTAGAGGACGCCCGTGCCCAGCAGTGGGACGTATTTGGGCTGATGATGATGATTTATGTGGGCTATATGCTTTAAAGCTAAACCACTATTCATCTACAAAAAGCAGGTCCATTGCCCCATAAACCTTGAAACATTTCACAGGGTAACTTACTAAAAAGTAATTTTATCAAATTATACTCTTTACTCTTTGGGAGATAAAGAAGTTCTCAATAATTAGGGAATGGTATTATCATATGAAAATATAATTATGTTTTATGTCACGATCATTTAATCACATTGGAATTGTATTGTCTTCAAAGTTGAATACCTTACTGCTGCTATGTTTGACCAGGTCTATTAAAATTTAAATGTTTACTGAATAATTTTTTACATCATCAATCCTGCTGTCCACAAAATAATTTCAACGCGTCGTGTTGGAAGTGAGTGGTATTGAAAAACCTCCAGCAATCATTTTGACTACTCCTCGTCTCTCTTGTGAATGTCAACAAAATATTTACATACATACATAGTCGCGCCTGCATTCCCCAAGGAGAAGGTACTTTTCGCCAATTGTATTTTAAGTCCTGCGTAGTCGGGGCTGAACCTATTGACGTTTAATTTGTATTTGTAGATATATTTTGCTCCATATTTGATGTTGATCGAACTATGCACAATATATACTCAACCGAATTCATATTTAATGTTATAAATTTTTTAGCCTTATTTACTTGGGTAATTAAATAAGCCCGTGTAACAGTTAATACAATGTGATAAATTGAACCGTGGCACATAGTTGCATGTAAATTATATTAAACTATTAGGTATCACTTAATCTATGGATTAAGATATTGATTGCAACGATTGTTTTAAACATAATAGCATAGAAAAAAACTCATAAATCCCTAAACCCATATATAGAACAAGAGACTTTCGATCCCACAAAAACAGATACGAAACAAATGTTGTGCATTACGCAAACATTTATTTCGGTATCGGGATCGAACCCATAGCTTCGACTTATACAGACTGCTCACTGATCAACCATGTCAAGGAAAAAGCTTAAACTACCGAGATAATTAATGATAAGTGCAGTGCAGTTCAGTGATGTAGAGCATCGGCTGCCAACGAATAAGTTTGTGTTACCGGTCGACACAATAATGTCCATTACTTGAACGCAAGATAGCATAGTTAATAAAACAAATATTTTGGTGATCGACACCTGGATTTATGTCAATATCGTAGAAACGTAAACTTGAAAATTATATTCTTCATACTTCTAACAACTATCTATCTATCTACTATAGCTTTTGATGTACAATGTTAACAACATTCACATTGCCCAAGTGTACGTAAATACACAAGTGGATAACGGAGTGCTCCGGTAGACACGAGACCCTAACTCATGTTACATGCGTTTAATTGATCTATTTATAATGTGGTTACACACGTGGCGGTGCAGTGGCGACGGAACTTGAGCACTACGGCCGTGTGCACACTGTCCATGTCGCACATAACCGCACTTACAAAAACATCACATGCAATGTAAATCACACCTTATCCTTTACAACACAGCACCACACTTAACACATTTCACATTTTAACCAACTATTATAAATCACTGAGAAGCTCGCTCGGCCGACGTGGCCCACACTCGCGCGCACCAAAATAGCCTCCCGTAAATACACGTGTCGAGGCACATATGCGGTGGCCTAGTGGGGACGGGGTGGGAGTGTGGTGGTCGCGGGATACGAACCTGTGCTGCTACCCCCGGGGCGATCGGTGATGTGCGCCGGTAGTGGTCGCCGGTGGTGGAATGGCGAGGAATGCGCGGAGTTGGCGCGGCGCCAGCGGCACCGGCCGATGCCTCGTCCCTCGCCGTATTATATTTATAATTGCCGCTCGGGATCGGCCGGAAGTGTGATACGGACTGAACAGTAAACACCTTTCACACCACTCACCGCAGCCTGACTAATGTTCCAGCGCATTAGTTACTGCCAACAATTACCTGCACTTTGCAACCCCTGGTGCCATCCCAGGACCACCATGGTGGAAATCTTTCCAAAAACATTCTCAAACTTGTTTCTTACGGTACGCCGGCGGTCGGTCGCGGTCGTAAACCAGATAGATCATAACAGCACCGGCATGTGTGAACATATGTGCAGCTCGGTCAGTAACGTCGAAACATATCCTACTATAGGTAATCTTTACATTTTCATTGAACAGAGTGCTCTGCCAAAGAGTTGGATCTGTATAAGAGGGTGCGAGCGATTTTATTTAACAGAACGGTAATAGTGTGTAAAACCGCTTAAAACCTCCTTTACAACTAGTATTTTAGAACTGGCAAGCAAGTGATTGTAAATGTAACGCGACCGACTGAAAATATATTTCAGGAATACAAAGAAATACAAATCACACTATGCCTTAGTAAAATAATTGTCAACATAACACAAGGCGTTAATCATTCTTCCGTAAAAATTAAATACGTACAGTGCTGGCTTTCAAAACCCATTAAATTCAATACAATTTTTTGGTAACTTCGAAAATTTGACCTAAGTAAAATGATAAAAAAATTAGAGGTTAATGAATGTAAAAGTATATGTTTATGTTTTTTATGAACTTCGCCGAAAAGAGTAGTATTAGAGCTTCAAGTGCGTTCTTCTCTAATGAAGTTTGCTTTCCTTTCTTTCAATTAACTTTTTTCATTTCACATCAATCTCGATTCATGTTTGTTGAGAGTAAGTGTGTAGAACGCTTGAGTTTAGTTTCGTTTTTTCCAGCATTCGCGACGTGTATGATCGGGCCCGACCCACTTGCGATCCGTTCAACCGGGCGAGCGCGCGCCACATACACGGCCGGTCAATCACACGCCACACAGCGCGCTGCTTTTTTTACTGCATACACTATTGTGTGCCAACACTAGTTCAAATCTTGACGGCGTATTCACTTCCTGTTTCTTATGACACATCATCAGCCCATATACGTCCCACTGCTGGGCACGGGCCTCCTCTACAACTTAGAGGGTTTAGGTCCTAGTCCACCACGGTGGCCTAGTGCGAGTTAAGGATGGTCACCCTACTAATATATGCTTTGTAAGCAAACCTAAATAACCAATTGAAGGAATCTTAATCAGCATTTATGTATACACGTGCCACTGGAAAGTTCTAGAACAAATTATGTTGACTTGCAGAAAATATTGACACCATTTTGTAAAACACTAGCTTTAAGAAATATTTCAATTGTAATTCATTCTGTATTCCGCTCTTGCTCAGAAAACACTGTACTAAATTAAGGTTTTGATTAAATAAATATTTTTTAATTCAAAACCGCCTATCAATCCCTTGACTGGCGCAGCCGGTAAGTGACCTTGTCGTTTGGGTCCTCTGTGCCATCGCGAATCAAATTTTCGGGCGCGGAAAAGACTCCAAATTTCGTTTCAACGATTCAGCGGGTCAGCGAACCAAATAAATTCGTCAAGAAAAGCCACGGTGCAGAGCAAGCTGAGGAGCAGAATCACCGATCACAGAAGGAGAGCGGAAAAGCTGTGGGTCATGTGAGTAGATCTGTTCACTTTCCTGTCAATTTTCCTTTGATTTTCCTGGTGATCATTATACGTGTGTGTTTCGTGTACTTTTAGGGATTAGAAAAGCCCGTCTGGCACGTAGCGCATTTACGTTAATAGATAGATAAAGTGATTTAATTTTCACGTTAGGTTAATAGGTATTTTTGTCAGTGAGTTTATTATTTTGTAACTAAAATGGAAGGAATTATGGTTGTACCACCCGGGGTATATATAATTAATCTATATCGGGGTGATGATTTACAAAACGAATATCTTTTTAACGCAATAACGAGTAGACTAAGCGGGGAAGCAGCTAATTTAATAGAGAAACATAATAGGTTAGTGTATACGGTAGGTAAGGAAAACCTTACGAAACTAGAAAGTACTATAGTTCTTAAATCTTATTCGGATGGTAATAAATTAGTTTTTGTGTTAGAAGTTCCTTTATTAGACAATATCACGTATAATTACTATAAGGTTATACCTATACCTACATATAATCCCAGTTCCTTAAAAGCCTCTATTATTATTCCAAAATATCCCTACCTCATAGTGAATGGATTGAAATTTAGACCCGTAGCTAGACCATGCGAGCAGATCGAAGGTGATCGTGTCCTCTGTAAAGAAGATGACATCGTGCAATACGCTGACACAACGTGCGTTGAACAAATAATGCTGTTGAAAAACTATTCTTCATGCCACAAGACCTTCGTTCAAATAGAAGATGCAAGGAGTCACATGGTAGCCAATGGAATATGGTTGATTTTTACTAAGCACAACCTGGCACTTTCCGAGAACTGCAACAATGAAGTCATGAAATACAACCTGAGAGGAACATTTCTGGTAATCTCTAGCCAGAACTGCGAGACATATATTGGAGATAAGATGATCAGTAAGGTAGCTGAAACAAGGACACCCGACATGAGTCTGCTGCTGCGAGCTATAACCATGCCTGGACTACAACACAACATCACGGTAGATGACAGAAGTGGACCTTCGCGGCGTAGACCTCAACGATATAAAAGACATTCTAAATAGTGCAAAATATACCAGTGAAAGTGTAGATAAAAGTGAAATTTCAGTGACCCAAGATATAAGTGTTTGGACAATAAGTATAATATTAATAATGTTTGTAGCTTCATTAGCATTTTTGATTGTCAAATATAAAATCTTTAGGAAAATCCTAGTACTAAGTCGAAATCAGCCGGAACCAAAAGAATTGTCTCCAGCCGATTTCTCTCTTAGGGGGGGAGGAGTTAAGGATGGTCACCCTACTAATATATGCTTTGTAAGCAAACCTAAATAACCAATTGAAGGAATCTTAATCAGCATTTATGTATACACGTGCCACTGGAAAGTTCTAGAACAAATTATGTTGACTTGCAGAAAATATTGACACCATTTTGTAAAACACTAGCTTTAAGAAATATTTCAATTGTAATTCATTCTGTATTCCGCTCTTGCTCAGAAAACACTGTACTAAATTAAGGTTTTGATTAAATAAATATTTTTTAATTCAAAACCGCCTATCAATCCCTTGACTTGCGCGTTGGTGGACTACACACCTAAGAAATTCCTAAGAATTTTAGGTGTGCAGGTTTCCTCACAATGTTTTGCTTCACCGTTAAAGTAAGTGATAATTCATTGTGAATACACACATAACTTCGAAAAGTCAGAAGTGTGTGCCTGGGGTTTGAATTCGCGACCGCCGAGATTCTCAACCGCGCGTCTAAACCTCGAGGCAATCACTACTTTTTATGACACACTGTACCATAATATTAATTTATGAATTTCGTATATTTTTTAAATTAAATATACTAAACTAGCTTTTGCCCGCGACTCCGTCCGCGTAGACTACAGGGTTGAGTTCAGAATGAAAATAAGTTGTAGTCTATTTTACTCCACAGAGTCCCATTTATGTCCATATCAAAAATCGTTTACATCGGTCAAATTATTTAATCGTGAAAGCGTAACAGAAATACTCGTATAGTTACAGTCGTCTACACGTCGTTTCATCATTCTAGCTTCAAAAATGACGAATTTCCACACAAACTTTCACCCCTATTTTTATTTAACCCCCTTAAAGGTACATTTTTTTACAAACTTTGAATGTCATATTTATTTATATCTAATCAACAAAAATAAGTTTCAAGCTTCTAGCTTTAAAAATGACAATACTTCCATACAACTTTTCATCCCCCCTTAAAACCCCTTTTCCTTGATGAAAAGTAGCCTATGTCCTTTCTCAGAGTTTAAACTATCTGTGTACCAAATTTCATTTAAATCGGTTCAGAAATTTTAGCAGGAAAGCGAGACAGACAGACAGACAGACAGAGTTACTTTCGCATTTATAATATTAGTAAGGATAAGGATTAAAAAAAATAGCCTATGTCCTTTTTTAAGGTCTCATTTTTGTCCATACCAAAAATCATCCAAATCAGTCAAAATGGTTTAGGTGTGAAAGCATAACACAGGCAGTGTTACTTTCGTATTACAATATATGCTCATCCCACGGGAACCCTTCATATTCCCGGGATAAAACGTAGGTTATGTTACTTCATAGTGTCCCATTTATATTCATTCCAAAAATCATATAAATCGGGCGAATAGTATAGACGTGAAAGCCCATTCCTACGGGAATACTACATTTTCCGGGATAAAAAGTATCCTATGTTGCTTCAGTGGGTCCTATCTACCCCCATACTAAAACTCATCTAAATCGTCAAATGGTTTAGGCGAGAAAGCATAACACAGGCAGCGTTACTTTTGCATTACATTATATGCTCATCCCACGGGAACCCTACATATTCCCGGGATAGAATATAGTCTATGTTACTTCATAGGGTTCTATTTAAGTCCATAGCAAAATTCATATAAATCGGGCGAATATTTTAGGCGTGAAAGCCCATTCCCACGGAATACTACATTTTCCGGGATATAAAGTATCCTATGTTTCTTGGGTGGGTCCCATCTACCCCCATACTAAAAATCATCTAAATCGGTCAAATGGTTTAGGCGTGAAAGCATAGCATAGGCAGTGTTACTTTTGCATTACATTATATGCTTATCCCACGGGAACCCTACATATTCTTGGGATAAAATATAGTCTATGTTACTTCATAGGATCACATTTATGTCTGTAAAAGACTTCATTCATATCGGTCAAACGGTTTAGGCGTAAAAGCAGAATATTGACAGAGCTACTTATACCCATTCCCACGGGAATACTACATTTTCCGGGATAACAAGTATCCTATGTTCTTTCCCAGGCTCCAACCTATCTGTGTACCAAATTTCATTTAAATCGGTTCAGTAGTTTTAGCAGGAAAGCGAGACAGACAGACAGACAGACAGACAGACAGACAGACAGACAGACAGACAGACAGACAGAGTTACAATCGCATTTATAATATTAGTAAGGAAGTAAGGATTAAAACTCATTGTGTCCGTTTTCAGTCCATTTCTTCGTAGCCAGTGCGCCGCTACTTAACCATTAGAAACATGCTAGGTACAAACGGTAATTGCGAACAATGTTAGAAAAAAAAACAGTGCAAAATTTTAAACCTTTAGAAAACATAAGACTTAAAAAATAGATAAATACAAATTTGGCAAATGTAGTCATTTAAAATGCATTTAGTTATACATCATGCTTTTGACAATAAAATTTAATTAGCGGGCCTAATGTGTTTCTTAGTCGAATTGAAATGGCGCTATATAAATAGCATAGAAATGTATTCAGAAGCAAGTTGAAGCAAGGCATAATTGCAATGGGCCAATACAATTAATATGGACACGCATCACCACCACCAGTATTGACAAATCAGTATAAAGTGAAATCGCGGACGTCAATGCTGATTGTAAGTGACGCGCTGCATCGCTGCCGGAGCGGAATTGGCATCAGTTGTCAACATGTCGCCCGACATCTCGTCACGGCATTCTACATATTTTTCGTTTCTAATACTTGCAAAATAGATATATGCGAATAATTCGAAATCCTTTACTTAACCAGTACCTGCTTCAAAACTGATAGACTTTTTAGACAACTCCTTTTGTATTGTTGTGGTAGAAACAGTGCAAATTACACACTCTCCTGTTTGTTTCACTAACTGCTGAGAATTTTATAAAAATAATGGGTCACAATTTTTTAAATTTATAAATTGGTGAATTGCATTAAATTCTCACCGTACTTTCAACACCTTGTTCTTGAAACTGTTTTTTAAGTGAAATTATTGCTAAACTGCCCTAATATCTTTAATATTTCACTGCCTCCCCACCCGCTCCTTTCGAAGTCTCTACACTCGCCTAGTTTCTTCGCCATTTTGCCCCGAACCTATTCTGCCCTCATTTTTTAATTCCAGATCAACACACCTACGCCAAACACAATCCACCAGCTTCATCTTCCCACCACAGCGTCCTATATAAAATTCACTTTCGTTCGTTTAATAAGTGTGAAAGAAGTGGTGTTTTTCGAGAGCACGTATACCACTCACTCGAACCATCCTATATCATCTAAACGCTCTTATCATTCCAACGCCCCACAGAAAACTACCAGCCTACCAAGAAATTTACCAACTTTAAAAACTCACAACAATTCGTGCGAAATGATATTTTGAAAATATGTTCTCCGACATAAATAAGAAAAGAAAACTGAAAGGGTAATTTCATTTTCATCATCTTTCATTCCATTTACATCACGCAACTTGTATATTACATATTCATGTACATATAAGTATAGTCTATAGAAGTATAGAGCATGACCTCGTTCTAAAAATTCAATTTAACAAAATATAAAAAGATCCTAACATTAGGTATGTTATGGGAAATAATTAAAAAATTGTGTATGTGAAGATAGGAGTGGCTACATATGTGTACAATTCAGCTGCGATGTGATAATGTAATAAAATTATTATTGGCGGTGACACTCGCGCTCTCCGTGGGACGCACATCGGTTCACAGCCAGACATCACAATTAATCGTCGCGGTCTTTGCGATGTTTATGTGCATATTCTTAGAAAACACGCAAATTGTTGAAAACCAAATTATAGCATGTGTACACGTGCCTATAAATACATACTACGTGCACAGTGCCATCTAGTGAAAATTGTAGGAACGACATTGGCAACTGTAACATTACTATATGTACAAAAAATACAAAACATAATCATAAAATATTATACAGTCAAAACAAATAGAAGCACATTTTACATCTGGTAGTTTTTTTGTGTATGCCTTCGCTATGTTTAAAAACACTCATACTAGATGTCGCTCGAAAACATTGATTTAAACAAGCAACATATTTAAGCATACCTATAATATCTCGCTTCTCTATAATACAATTAAACATCATCCATAATATGTGACCCCAGAATGCCCTTCAAATTGAAAGGCCAAATAAATAAGTCCATTATAAGACCTGTCGTTCTATATGGATCGGAGTGCTGGCCTACGAAGAAGACGGACGAAAGACGACTACATGCAGCAGAAATGCGAATGTTGCGATGGATGTGTGGGGTAACATGGATTGACAGAGTGAGGAATGAATACATTAGAGGAAGTTTGAAAGTGGCTCCTGTCATAGAAATGCTGAAAGGAAACCGTCTGTCGTGGTATGGTCATATTATGAGGAGGGATGAAACTTAAGATAGACATACACTTTATTATTCACCATTTAAACAGAGAAATAACAATACAAGAAACAACTTATAGCAAAGTGGACAAAAGGCCGTTTTATCGCTCAGAGCAATCTCTTCCTGACAACCGGGCGTGATGGAATATTTAACGAGTGATCAACGAGACGTGGGGGTATTTAAATGATTTTACTTATAAAATATATATACATGTAACATACATACATACACATATATACATACCACATACATATATACTTAAATATATAAACATAATACATAAAAATACCAATAATATATTATACAATAACAAAGACTACTTAGAGTTGGGAGAGGTAATATTTCTTTAACTGATTTCTGAAAATATTCAGTGCTGGCGCTTGTCGAATAGCCAACGGCAGTGCATTCTACAGGCGTATAGCCTGAACTGTGAAAGAGCCGTCAAAAAAACTAGTGCCATGAACAGGAGGAGAAACATATATGTTGGTAAACAAGTAATGAGTATGAAAGTCGAAGGATGGACAAGCAGAGGAAGGCCAAAGAAAAGATGGATGGAGTACAAAGTACGTGAGAGAAGATATGATAGAAAAAGGAGGTGACTGAAGACTTGACGGCTGATAGGTATGTTTAGAAGGATAAAACATACTGCGCCGACTCCAAATAAAAATTGGGAACAGGGCAAGAGAATTATAATGAACAAAAGCTTCATGTGTACTGTTAAGCACCACTGTTAAGTATAGAAATTAGAAACCCCAACCTTTTTTCCACGCGACTTGGTCCTGTGCGACAGTGCAGCATTAACTAAAGAAAACTCACTTTTTTTGCTTCTTTATTTTATCTATAGTTTTTGCAAGTATTTAGGATTCGTATCTTAATATCTCTGTTCTGATTCGGTAAAAAAATACTATTTAGCTAAATTAGAAATGTCATAGACATCTGCAATCTCTATCTTTTACTTACCGGTTTAAATCTAGGTCTTGAAACTTATTTAAACCTCAACTCACTATAATAATCCTTAAGTGTTTGTATATTTGTGACAACTATTAAGATTGAAAAGAACCATTTTGTGATTTTTTAGGTTATGTAAAGTTTTCTACAACTCTTCATTTGCCCTATAACATTTGCCGGCTACTAACAGATAGACTCAGTGTAAATGCATAGTTTCGTATTGACTTAAGGGCGTTTGAATGGAATCTATAAGAGCTTTCTAGGAGCGGAAAGAGCATGTCGTTAGTGTGGTCTCACCCGCGTCGTCGTCCAGTTCGTCCGCGGCGCCGGCTGCGTCGGGTGCGTCCCGCAGGTGTTTCTTGCGCTTCTTCTCCTTGCGGCGCTCCTTGCGCGCGAGTTTCTCCGCCAGCGTGCTGCGGCGCGCCTCCAGCTCCGCAGACTGCACCCTGCACGCACACGCACTGCACTCCACGCTACCAACACTACCAACACTACCAACCAGCGTACCCATGTCTTACCTCACATACTCTATTCGTATCCACTAATTTTAATTCACACTCATAATAACGAGAAATCTTTGTATACTCAATTGTTGATTATACACAGTCAGGTCATAAGTATTGTCACACAGTAAAAACTTTTCTTTTAGAATGCTGGCCACAAAAAAGTTTATTGAATTCGAATTTCGAATTGTTCATGAAAATAAAAATGTATACTTTTTAGAATTTTACTCATTTTTAAATATGGAGTGGACGCTTAAAGGAGACCGTGTTGCAGTTATTGCGTTGCATCGTTGCAGTTACGCGCCAATTCAAATTTTTGACATACTGAAAAATTTGAATATAACCAAAAGATTCGTTTATCGTACCATCAAACGATACAATGAAGACTCTAGTGTAGATGACAGGTCAAGAAGTGGTCGCCCTCGGTCTGTTAGGACTCCAGCAGTGATAAAAGCTGTGAAGGCGCGAATTCAAAGAAATCCCAAACGTAAGCAGAAACTGTTGGCCCTTCAGATGGGGTTAAGCAGAACCACGGTGAAAAGGGTGTTAAATGAAGACTTAGGGCTTCGGGCATATCGAAGAAAAACAGGACATCGTTTGAATGCTCGTCTAATGGACCTGAGACTGAAGAGATGCCGCGCTTTGTTGAAGCGGTACGCGGGAAAAATATATCGGGAAAAAAATTTTTCGGATGAAAAATTTTTTTACCGTAGAAGAGACCTACAACAAACAAAATGATAAGGTGTACGCACACAGTAGTGAAGAAGCGAGCAACCGTATTCCGCGTGTCCAACGAGGTCATTTTCCATCCTCGCTCATGGTATGGTTGGGAGTTTCTTATTGGGGCTTAACAGAGGTACATTTTTGTGAGAAAGGTGTAAAAACGAATGCAGTTGTGTATCAAAATACAGTCCTGACGAACCTTGTGAAACCTGTTTCTCATACCATGTTCAATAACAGGCACTGGGTAGGTATTCCAACAAGATTCGGCGCCAGCTCATAGAGCGAAGAGCACACAAGACTGGCTGGCGGCGCGTGAAATCGACTTCATCCGGCACGAAGACTGGGCCTCCCCCAGTCCAGATTTAAATCCGTTAGATTACAAGATATGGCAACACTTGGAGGAAAAGGCGTGCTCAAAGCCTCATCCCAATTTGGAGTCACTCAAGACATCCTTGATTAAGGCAGCCGCCGATATTGATAATATATTATTGTGTTGGCACGGCACAGTGACTACACGGTTCCTTAGTTAAGCGCAGAAGCGTGCTTTTAACTTATTTCTGCTAGGGCAGAAAAAGGATCAAAAATTAATACTGCAACGGATGTAAAATTTGTGTGTACATATATGCATGAGATTTTTTGGTTTATGCGAGTTCTGAATCCATTGGTAATTGTACGCAGCGGCTGCATTTTACCGCGTTCTAGCTGATAGGAACAACTAGAGGACTTTGTTGATTCTGTGACAGGCGACTAAGCCCAAAAGAAAACAAAGCGCTAATACACAACTCGGATAGTGAAAACCACGCAGTCTTAGAATATAGCTACAATAAAAACGAACAGTGACGAAAACACAAATAATTTATTGAGTCAAAGAAATGGAAACAAAATTGTATTGCACTGCAAGAATACGTAAAAGGTTCAGAAAGGCTTCCAGATCCCACTGCGCCCATTGGTATTGGGGTGAGCGGGACAGAGGCGGCGCCACAACAGTCGCAGCAGCCGCAACAGCCGCGCGCCACCACGCCCGTGCCTACCGCTGTACCCGCGGCTGTACCCACGGCAGTACCCATAGCAGTACCCATGGCAGTACCCATGGCTCTACCCCAGTGGCAGTACTTCCATAAAAGCCCAAAAGCCCAGATTGCCATCCAAAATTCCGAATAATTTTTAATAGATCTTTAAGCTTTTAATCTTTATTTAACAAAAGCATTTGATATATAAATGAGAATATACTAAAAAACCCACAATAAACAATTATAAACTAGACATTACAAAATTAACGTGTAACGCTTTTGGGCTTCTATGGAAGTACCGCCACTGCTGTACCCGCGGCTGTACCCGCGGCTGTACCCGCGGCTGTACCCGCGGCTGTACCCGCGGCTGTACCCGCGGCTGTGCCCGCGGCTGTACCCACGGCTGTACACAGCGCGCCACGCGTGCCGCCAGGGACCGCCACATATCATTCATTCATTTTTTAAGCTGCTGGGCTATTTGCATTCGCCTGGATGGCGCCCTCCGATGAACATACAAAGGGTTTAAAACCCGACATAGTGACTCGCGTAATTATTATACTGTGATGAAATACATTCCGGTCCAGCTTAATTAACACCAACAATAATTTGATGAATTAGCAGGAGACAAACGTAATTGATCTTTACAAGTCAACATTCTATTTCGTCCAAAATCCTGTATCGTCCGAGAGGGCAGTTACTTAGAAGAATCTAAGACATCCGATCCGGCACCGTGATGACGTGCTAACTCATCCTACCCATCACGAACACTCAAGCAAATTGTCAGTGCGTCGGAAGCCACTTTGTCGTGCCAACACAAGAAACGCGAAGAAGTACATAACACAGGCGTATATGTCTACTCCTTTATTTCGCCAGTTTTTACATGCTAATTGCTATCTAATGGGTGCTAGTTACTGCTATTGACTGGACCCATTTTTAAATTACGTGCTACTTACAATTTTCTAACGTAAAAATTCATTAACATTTTGTCTGACTCGGGAATCGAAACCGAGGCGTCTGACATAGGAGGCAGCTAGTATCGTATATGTATAAAATTTACAATAATTTCAATTAGCGTGTAACATAACCATGAGTAATACCATTGTCAAGCACAATAGCGCCGCAAATCAAATGAACCATTTGAGTCTGTGTGCATCTGTGACGAGCTCACCTCCGCGAGCCGCGCGTAATGTAATGTGGTGTCGTGTACAAATAGCGTACCTCACTTGCTCGATCTGGTTGTTGAGCGTGAGGTAGTCGGGGCTGTCCTGGCGGGCGAGCCGCGCGTAATGTAATGTGGTGTCGTGTACAAATAGCGTACCTCACTTGCTCGATCTGGTTGTTGAGCGTGAGGTAGTCGGGGCTGTCCTGGCGGGCGAGCCGCGCGTAATGTAATGTGGTGTCGTGTACAAATAGCGTACCTCACTTGCTCGATCTGGTTGTTGAGCGTGAGGTAGTCGGGGCTGTCCTGGCGGGCGAGCCGCGCGTAATGTAATGTGGTGTCGTGTACAAATAGCGTACCTCACTTGCTCGATCTGGTTGTTGAGCGTGAGGTAGTCGGGGCTGTCCTGGCGGGCGAGCCGCGCGTAATGTAATGTGGTGTCGTGTACAAATAGCGTACCTCACTTGCTCGATCTGGTTGTTGAGCGTGAGGTAGTCGGGGCTGTCCTGGCGGGCGAGCCGCGCGTAATGTAATGTGGTGTCGTGTACAAATAGCGTACCTCACTTGCTCGATCTGGTTGTTGAGCGTGAGGTAGTCGGGGCTGTCCTGGCGGGCGAGCCGCGCGTAATGTAATGTGGTGTCGTGTACAAATAGCGTACCTCACTTGCTCGATCTGGTTGTTGAGCGTGAGGTAGTCGGGGCTGTCCTGGCGGGCGAGCCGCGCGTAATGTAATGTGGTGTCGTGTACAAATAGCGTACCTCACTTGCTCGATCTGGTTGTTGAGCGTGAGGTAGTCGGGGCTGTCCTGGCGGGCGAGCCGCGCGTAATGTAATGTGGTGTCGTGTACAAATAGCGTACCTCACTTGCTCGATCTGGTTGTTGAGCGTGAGGTAGTCGGGGCTGTCCTGGCGGGCGAGCCGCGCGTAATGTAATGTGGTGTCGTGTACAAATAGCGTACCTCACTTGCTCGATCTGGTTGTTGAGCGTGAGGTAGTCGGGGCTGTCCTGGCGGGCGAGCCGCGCGTAATGTAATGTGGTGTCGTGTACAAATAGCGTACCTCACTTGCTCGATCTGGTTGTTGAGCGTGAGGTAGTCGGGGCTGTCCTGGCGGGCGAGCCGCGCGTAATGTAATGTGGTGTCGTGTACAAATAGCGTACCTCACTTGCTCGATCTGGTTGTTGAGCGTGAGGTAGTCGGGGCTGTCCTGGCGGGCGAGCCGCGCGTAATGTAATGTGGTGTCGTGTACAAATAGCGTACCTCACTTGCTCGATCTGGTTGTTGAGCGTGAGGTAGTCGGGGCTGTCCTGGCGGGCGAGCCGCGCGTAATGTAATGTGGTGTCGTGTACAAATAGCGTACCTCACTTGCTCGATCTGGTTGTTGAGCGTGAGGTAGTCGGGGCTGTCCTGGCGGGCGAGCCGCGCGTAATGTAATGTGGTGTCGTGTACAAATAGCGTACCTCACTTGCTCGATCTGGTTGTTGAGCGTGAGGTAGTCGGGGCTGTCCTGGCGGGCGAGCCGCGCGCCGCACCCGTTCGTGTACACCATCTGCACCATCACATGTGTACATGTATAGCTCACACAAGTGAGTACAAGAGTTTATTTCAATAAAAAAAGGCATGTCTATGTCTGCTGCATTCCATATATGCCCTCATGTATCATCATAGGAGGTAAAGGGGAATGCAGGAGGATAATATACAATAGTACAAACGGCAATGAATAAAAAAGAGGAGGGGGATTATTGCTTGAACGATTGGAGTATTTTTATTCAAGTTTACTTATTGAGGTGTTCATTTCGACATGATATCATAAAATAAACAACATTTATGTAGTGGCTAATCGCAAAATAGCGAAAACTTGATAGCATTTCGCCCGACTGTAAAATGTAATTTGGGACTTGTTATCGCCACTAGAAGGACTGGTTCAGGTGTGACGTGTACGTAACAGTTGGTGAGTGGCGGGCGGCGCACCTGTCCGGGAGCGGAGGCGGGCAGCAGGTTGGCGAGCAGCGCCTGCACGGCGGCGCGCTGCGCGGGGTCGAGCAGCTCGTCGGGCTGCGACACGATGTGCTTGGGCACGCGCGCGCCGCACAGGAACTGCGCCACCTCGTCGCTGAAGTGGTTGCAGTTGTGCTCCAGCAGGTTGTACTGCGCCGGCCTGCCGGGACCTCGTCACGTACACACCTCCAAACATACCTCTACACCGCACACACTATTTACCAAAAGTGTAATACTCTCCATTTTTAGCAAACGATACTCTAAAATACTCTCGTATTTCCTTCAACCTATTATCTTGGGCTTTTTAACAGTAACGTGGAGAAACTTTTATAAAGGGGTGCTAATTAAACCTACTATTTGGTGTTGTGTTTTGTCGTGTCAGCGTAAATTTATATTTAAAGCCAATATCTGTATGGCCGACTAATATTTGTTCGGGTATAGATATTTGTGTATAGTAAGCCAGATACAGACGTGTCTTGGTAGTAGATAGCGTGTTATTTTCCAGTAAAATACATAGTGTGACTGACGTGTAGGTGGTGGTGGCGAGTCCCTGCAGGTAGTCGACGAACACCTGGAACGGCACGAACGTCTCGCCCAGCCGCTCCACCTTGTGCGGCGCGCCCAGCTGCGTGCCGCCCTGCAACCGTACGCGCCACGACGTCAATACACATTCATCACATGTCAACATATATGGGTTTACTTCCTCGTTCATAAATAACATCTAATTCAATAAAATATTGCTATTTGATAAAGTGAAATTAATCTTTCGGTCGAGCCAGCCCAGTTTTACCGCAGTTCGATTTAACTACTCGTACGTCGCTACTGTCCCATTAAGAACCCCGTACCGTAAGTGTATGTGTTACCGAAAACATTGTTAAGAAGTAGTGGAGAGGAGTTTGGAGATAAAAAAAGTACTTTAGTAAGGAGGGGAGATCGACAGCAACGAGTGTAAAAAAAATCCAATGAACTTTGAGTTGCGGAGAAGAGTACAGAAGCGAGAACGGTAAACTGGAATAAAGCAATAGATTGTATGTGGACAAACTTGGACCAGGCTGTTAATAGATTTTCAACTCATGCGCCGTCTGAAATCGTTTTCATAATCAAAGCAAAATCCACTTATCGGCTTCGATTTAAATGCAAATAAGCTTATAGGATGAACCTAAAAAAATTAACATTAAATTAGGTATGCATAAATAGAATTATTTAAACTTTTGGATATAGCAGATGATTTCGTTTCAATTTGGATGTTGCAGTTTGTCCAGCGCAGACACTAAGTCCGTCGCTCATAATCTCCTTGTGTCTCATGCGGGTGTCACGCGGGGGAGGGGGGGAGGGGGGGGGGGGGGGGTGCACGCGGACGTGCGCTATTTTTGCAAGTCGCGCATGTGCATAGTGCAGACCCACACGTTTCCAAAGACGACGCGCTCGAGCTTTTATTATAGAAATGCATGCAGCGGACTTACGAAATGTTCAATAATAGAAATTACGTTATGATTATGGCTTTACGTACATGGTGAATGGATCCGGTTCCGTAGATATCGAATGACGACAATATCTCCCACCACCCGGCAACATTATGCTGGCTTGTTGAAGCTGAATCTTGGAACGCGACACCAGTACCACAAATATACTTCAGTGTATTAAGATTGCTGAATATGTGGGAGCCTACAAATATCTTACCAAACTAGCACAAAGGAAGCCAGAATCAGTTACGATTGCGATACGTATTCCTAATTGCTCTTTTGCACTCAGTAGCATTGCCTTGGGCCACACTGTCTGTGACTTTGGTGCAAAAACTGCCATTGATCCGTTCCAAATAACATGGACCTAAAAGCCAGCTACCGATATGTGGACCCAGAAACGTGCTTATTCATACATCTTCGGAAAAACGCCTGTTTGTATTTGTGCGTTACATACATTATACACTAACGTCTGTGTTTTCGAAGGGGTAGGCAGAGGTGCATTTCCGCACTCATATTTCGCCAAATGTTGTTTTTTAAGTTTTACGCAATAGTAGGCGACCCAATGGTCATTTTATCGGACATATTTCTCCACTCAGTGTTGCTACTTAGTATTTTCTTCAGGAAAAACCCAATACCACTTTATCGACCTGATATTTGAACCCGAATCCACTAGATCATACGGCATGCCGTTGTGCCAAGAGACTAGGACGCAGAATTTGTGTAAATAATGGTGACACAATACAATATAGTATATGACTCTCACCACCTGCTCAATTGCAAAGGGCAATGAAAAAAGTAGTAACAGTGACATACTCGTATATGTATCTCGCGCCAAATTGGTCTGACGTCAATCGAACAATGTTCGATTTGGAGACTACACATACCTGATACCACGTGAGTGTACAGAGGTCAAAACTTAATAAAAATAATAACAACAATATTGTAAAAGAATACAATCCTACCGAAACTGATCAAGTATTCGGAGAACTTACTATTGAGTTTTAATCACATTCTGGTTCAACTAACTTTTGGCGTAGGCATCCCATTCGACAACGACGTCTAATGAACGGCCTGGGCGTGTAATAATCTGACTGATTTAACCACATGGCAGCGACATATGCAACACATTTACTGTAATACACCTAACAATCAATTAAATAATTGTTTAGAGATGAACACTCATTTCATATGGCATGAGTGGAAACGGTGGACACCGGCTTCCCGCAAATTGACTATTACGAGAGAGTCCTCATTGAAATAGTACGTACCATCGGTGTCGGACTACTGTGGAGATCGAAGAATCGTTGCGCTGCTCGCTCTGAGATGTCGTGTAACAGTTATCGGGAAATTTTACTTATTGTTAGTAGGTATACCTGCATAAGAAATTAAAACTCCACAGCCTAAAATGTGGTCCGATCATAATATCTTTGTGTGAGTCAGACTAGAAGGACGCTCAACATAATAACAGGTACACATTTTTTCAAAATACGTAACAGCTTCTCCCTCTGTCACGTTAACGTAAGACACAAGTAACGAGACACATTCCGGTATTTATGTGCACGAGCCACCCGCTAACGATACAATTACGAATAAAATGTACACGTTAAAGGAACTCAATGGGATTGTTTATTGCATGTTTTCGTTGGCGACGACTCTTCTCCTAAAATAAACACTGTTTACCAAACGTTTTATGAAATACTCCAATTCACTGAGATCTCCTCCGTGCATTGTTCCGTTACGATATTTGCCAAAAGCCAAATGTTGTTTGTAGTATTTTGAGAGGTCAACTTATAGCGGATATAAAAATAATATTTGGCATGTAATGCGCTAAAAATACAGTGCGGTGTCGAAGAACGCGCACTTATGAAATGTATAAATACATGGCTAATATTACGCGCGGCGAGTGGCGCCCGGTGACATTATGGCGGCGTGACGCGACGTGACGCGCCGGCGCACGGTTGCCATCTATCCCGAGATTTGATGCTTTCGCGGGCGGTTCGTGACAATTTTTGTCGTTTCATAAGAAATATGACGGCTCGCAGCTTCTTGATGTGGCGCTCGTATAACACGCCAACGACACTGTTCACTTTAATGTCGACATTACATGAGAAATATTGCCTACGATATAATTAAAATTACGACTTAATAACTACGCGATTATTATGAGACTAAATAGTTTTCATATGCATTATACGAATTGAGTAAACGATTAATATCTCCAACCCCGTGGAAAGTGTCAATTAAAACAATATCGTAAGGAACATAACGTCAATAGGAATATAGTTATACATACATATAGTTATTCGGAATTTGTGAGGCAAGCTGGGCTTTTGGGCTCTCATGGAAGTACCGCCACTGCCTACGAGTAACATGGAAAAGTAATATGGCACATAACTAAATAGGTACTAAAATTGTCGTCTTTTAGCCGCCAACATAATAAAAATGATTTGCTAAAATCATACAAATCTTGGTAACGTAATACATAAAATATTCAAAACATGTTACATAAATATCTAGATGCATAGAAAGAAAACATAAGTTGTTTTGTCGGCTCCCGCTAGTGGCACAACATGGCGGGTGGACGGCAGTGTTGGGCAAAAGTTAATTGACAATTAATTAATTGTTAATTTCTGCCACTGCAATTATCAATTAATCAATTGTTATTGTGAAAATGACAATGAACAATTAAGTAATTGTAATTGCAGTGGCAACAATTAATTAATTGTTAATTGTTAGTTCAATTAACTTTTGCCCAACACTGGTGGACGGTGCAGCGCCGCGTATTCGATCAGTTGCAAATGTCGCATTGTTTTCATCTTTCTACGAAACATAACAACGCAATAACATAAAGGTCGCGTGACGTCGTTGAATGCCCAATTCTCGTAAGCCTTGGTTCATGGCCTCAGGGGACGATCTCGCCTAGTGTACTAACAAACAACACGGTTCCTTTCATTAAATTTCATTAAATTAAAGAATGTTCAAATTTCATAAGAATAAACAAATCACCTCCGTATGGAGCAGCTAGTTGTATTCAACCGTCGCGTGACAAATTAATCTAGTCACCTAACAATATTTTATTTTATTTTGCTATGTCGGTATTAAACCTAGTAAGCATAAAGTCAAAGTCAAAGTCAAAATATCTTTATTCAAATAGACTTTTACAAGTTCTTCTGAATCGTAAATTTTACACTTCCTATTTTTTTAAAACTATTGCCGCTTCGAAACGTTACGAAACATAGCCACATTGGGCTTACCATCAGGTACGGTATTGTCACTTTGTCGTGCCAGAGAATAAAAAACTCACTAACAGACCCGAATGAAAGCAACGAGTAGTTCTGGCAATATACAATTGAGATGCAGAGAGTACGTAACGCCCCACACCAGGGCTTCCCGAGCTGTGCGTGGCGACGCCCTGGGGCGTCGCGGCGTTGTCCCAGGGGCGTCGCATGTCGATGCGACCGAGTAAATTGATAGAGGAAGAAGAACAACTAATAGCTTCAATACGACACGGACAATCTTTTTGAATTTTGGAGATCAGTTTCTCATGAATATCGTGCCATCAGCATTGCTGCATTAAAGGTTTAATTACCATTTGCGACTTCGTACTTGAGCGAAACGGACTTTCCTGCAGTTGCAGTTACGCTAATACTTGAATTGATAAGTATTTTTGGGGGCTGGGTTGAGGGGCGTCGCCAAAAAATAGCAAAAAAAAAGGGCGTCGCAGTAAGAAAAAGTTTGGGAAGCCCTGCCCTACACAATGTGTATGGCGAGCAGGGCGGCGGACACGGCAGCGGGCACCGTGGCGAGCCCACGCGTTCTCCAGATATAAATGTGCGCATGATGGGCATGGCCCCTTTCTCACATATTCCACATTCCGCTAAACACATTTTCCCCCAGACTGTAGTCAGAGTATCACGAAATTAAATTATAATAAATGTTACCTCCATAGCGTCAACAAATCGCGCCGCACATTCGCGTGCGTCATCCCGACATCGCGACAAACTTTCAGACATATTTACGTACCTACAAAAATGCACGCAATTAAACCAATTTATGAGTATCAACTGTCTCACTTTACATTTCGGTACATCACGGCGACGCGTGCTGAATGCACTTCCAGTTCGTCGGTCACTTGATAAAAATACGACCAAGAAGCGTGTTTTAGCAACATTATTCTCATCAAAACGTTTTAAGAAGTGCAATGAAATGAACATCTTTCTATTAAATGTTAATAATATTTTAGTAGCCAACTGGTTTGACCCATCTTATGTAAACTATAGTACGGGAATGTGGAATTCGAAATATATTATACTTCCAATAGAAAAAAAATAAAGATATTTCCGTATACACATTCATAGTCTAGTTAGTATAGGTACGCAAAATATTTTTGTAACTTGGTGCAGAACAGCCTTTGTTGACACATAATGTTACCGACTTCTGTAAGTTATGCTATAAGTGTAGGTACTTAATTGTAAAAAAAATTATAAGAAAAATGTGATCGTATGTTTCCAAAGGAGAATAAAAATAAAACATAAAATAGGTCTGCTTTCAAAAAGTTTTTTTTCATCTTCCAATATTTGCATATTGACACACAAACCACCGCCGGACCGCCATCATCTGTGTTCGTATAATTCATTAATTACATTCTAGTCACTCGTGCTCTTATTTACGAATTGGAGAGAGAAACTCGACACGTGTAGTGTCCGCGCTACTAAACACCTAAACACAAACAAACATGGTATTCATGTAACCGTTTCACAATTATTTACAACATCTAGTTTGTCTTTAAATACATAATTTTAATGTTTTCAAATATTAAATAAGAAAATCACTTAATGGTAAGCAATTACCAACGCTAACAACAAACAAACAGAGTAACTCAATAAGTTGTCGGCGATGAGGGAGTGAAACATCGGTCGGACTGGTATAAGCATATTACAGTTTAAACTAACTAAAATGCCAACGGAGAGACACGCATGCTGCCGCGTGCCGCAAAACGCAACGGACCGGCAGAGTTACCTTCACATTTTACATTGTCCAAAAGAAGACAATTTTTCATTCATTATTTTGGTTTATTGTCATAATAATGGATCTAATTACTAAAGAATACGTTCGTGTTATGAAAAATGAAGAATTCTTTTTAAAAACTTACTACGTGTCTAGTATGAGAATTGTCGTCCTCTATCACATTTTAGAAGTCGCAGAGAACAAAAGCGCTCGGCATTCGCTCGTGTAACATTACAGAATAATAACTGTCCAGTGGTGTTACAAGTCGGCGAACAACATGCCAACACATGTGGCACCACGAGTACCGCGCTATACCGAGTGTACTGGTCACGCAGCATAACGACACACGCGGAACAAGCGGTCAACTCGATAGAAGGTGTTTGAACAATCAACATTATGTACATTCTCTGCACACCACATAATAACTACCTCAAATACAAAAAATACTCAATAGAATTGTAAATAGGTATATCGATTTTAGCAAAAAGTTTACTTTTCGTTGGCGGACATTGAAGAAGAATATTAAAATAGAGCAAATAAAGTGAAGATTATTATAGGATATCTAAT
Organism: Hemaris fuciformis; assembly: GCA_907164795.1. Lineage (NCBI taxonomy): Eukaryota > Metazoa > Arthropoda > Insecta > Lepidoptera > Sphingidae > Hemaris > Hemaris fuciformis. The sequence goes on along the minus strand of OU015440.1, from coordinate 196,382 downwards.
ATACATTGTATAAAACGCGTTGCCGCGTCCTGTAACAGATAGTCCAAGCGCCGGAGCAAAAAAAGTAGGTAAGTAAAGCATCGTTCGGGACCTGACATTTTTTTTTGAATATGTTCTAGGGTGTCCCCTGAATGTAAAAAAGTTTCAAATAAAAAAAGATGGAAAATATTATTATCTACAATAATGATTTCTACAATTTTTGTCGTACGATGCGCGGTTCGCGAGATATTCGATAAAACGTGTTTTCCAAGATGGCGGCTGAAGTGAAACAACCCCCCCCCCCCCACCCCCCCGCCTCGCCAACTTAGATTTACATTCAGGGGACACCCTTGAACATATTAAAAAAAAAACAAAACAGGTCCCGTACGTTGCAAAAAAAAAAGGCCCCGGCGCTTGGCCTATTACTCATGTGATTGGAATTAATACTTTTTCAAAGTGCATGACATTACAGGTGAATCAATTACCTTCGAAATGTATAATGCATTTTGTAATCTCACAGGTTAATGAAACAGTAAAACATCAGTAAGTTCGTATTGGCAGCTGTAATAGCATGAAATGTACGGTGTGGGTACTGACCGGAGCGCAGCTGGTGATGCCGCCGCCGCCGTAGAAGAACTCCCGGTCGTAGGCCACTATCGCGGTGTGCCACACGCCCTCCACCTGCCGACCTGCAAATGTGCACACACTGACTTTACAAACAACACAACTTGAAACAAGCAATGATGTCGCTTTTAAGGATTAAATCATTGAGACAATTACAATTGACAATAGTGACTATTACTTATTTGCCTGCCTAGCTTACAAAAATTGAAGCATTAGAGATACATCGTTGATGGGGATGTTGCTTGGCCCGATACATTGCGTTTTTAAATCGTTCATACTTGTGGAACATTAAGATTATGGTATAGATGTTAACTGGTATGTTGAACGTGCAGTGCTATCGAAGCACATCGCCTAATAATATAAAAACTATATAAATTATTATTTCATTGTTTTCTTCAGTGAATACAACGATAATTAGTACACACGTTTATAATTGATGAATCCAACAGCTGTGTCATAACATTGGACGAATTTCATAAAGATAACAACAAATATTGTACGTAGTACAAGTTGCGACATGGGGAATAAAATTACTTCTCTCAATGTAGATAAAATAATAATAAATAAATAAATAAATACACCCAACAGTCACATACATAGTTCTGATCCCACACTAAGATACAAGTCTTGTGTCGTGAGTATCAGAAACTACGAGAGACTTTTCGGTCTCACATACACCCAGACCCGAAACAAATATTTGTGGATCACACAAACATTTGTCTCGGTGCGGGGATCGAACCCGCGGCCTCTCGTTTCGCAAGCTGGTGTCTAGCCAACTGCGCCACGGGGCTGTCAAAAGTATAAACTTGTCATCGTACACTTTCATAAATATTCCTAGCATATCACAATGCATTTAGTTCTGTTTAAAATAAAACTACCTACATTGATTAATTTTGGTATACGTCCATGGATGTTACGTTTGCGTATGAGAAATCTAGTATCTGAGATACTTTAAGCTCTGAGAAGCTCACGTGGTGTCGATGGCACGTGTTGTTGTCTCAGCAACAACAATTTTATTACTCATAATATGTATTTACATCGTATGAACTCATACAAAAAAATTCCACGTTAAAAAAATCTTACAATGAGGTGACAGGTACTGAATCTATGTATAGATTGGTAAAGTGGATCACGAAAACAAGTCCTTGAAACGCATTCGATGGCGAATACATCGCACTGTTGGCCAGTGGAACTGGGTCGCGAGGTGTTTCACCTATCGGAGTTACCACATCGTCTCAATCAATATGGTTTCCTTTACATTAGTTCCAAGTCACTTTATGAAATAAATGTTAACATGTTGCACTAGTTGCATTTTTTTACATAAGCACATATGCACTCGCGCCAGTATTTCTCGAAGGGGTAGAGCACCCACATTCCACCAATTGCACTGTAGTCCCATGTAACAGGAGGCAAACCTATCGCCTTTTTCAGGACCACATTTCCAGACTCCGGCTTGCTAATTAGAATTTTCTAATGGTAAATGTAATATCACCTTGCCTGATCCAGAATCTCTACATTGCAGAGTACTTACATACTTATACTGCAAGACCTCTTGGTCTTGACTGCCTCTTGGCAGTCAAACAATTATTCATCATCATCATCATCAGCCCATATACGTCCCACTGCTGGGCACGGGCCTCCTCTTCAACTGAGAGGGTTCAGGCCTTAGTCCACCACGCTGGCCTAGTGCGGGTTGGCGGACTACACACCAAAGAAATTACTAAGAACTTTTTTAGGTGTGCAGATTTCATCACGATGTTTTCCTTCACCGTTAAAGTACGTGATAATTCATTGTGAATACACACATAACTTCGAAAAGTCAGAGGTGTGTGCCTGGGGTTTGAACCCGCGACCGTCGAGATTCTCGACCGCGTACACAAACCTCGAGGCCATCACTACTTCAAACAATTATTATTACAAAACAATAGCTGTTAAATTAATCCAAACAAGCCAGAGCAACAAATATCTCTTAGAATACATCAGGCACTTGCTTATTATAGACCCATTTTACACACACGAATATCCGATTCTTCTGAACTCTTCCGATTCTGATGGATCCTATGATCCCATGTCTGAACAAATACTTCTAGACACACTCAGACTATAACTATGAAGAAGTACATGTGGACATTTCTGCCTTCATATTTCACAAGTTATAATTGAACACCCAGGTAATAGAGAAGCTTATGATGTTTTTCAGGCGTATTGCTTGGCAGACTCTGGGTGACTACTGAGAATTCTATAGTATTAAAAACATCAATAACATTGCTGAGCCAAGGAAAGAAAATTCAAATACAACCTCTGTGTCACAGGACCTATGAGGCTGTCAAATATTAGAATCATCATCAGCCCTTATATGTCCCACTGCTGAGTACAGGCCTCCTCTACAATTGAGATGGTTTAAGCCTTAGTCCACCGCGCTTGCCTAGTGGGGGTTGGCAGATTTCACAGCTAATAAATTCCTCAGAACTTTTATGTGTGCAGGTTTCATCACAATGTTTTTCTTTACTGTTAAAGTAAGTGATAATTCATTATGAATACACACATAACTTCGAAAAGTCAGAGGTGTGAGCCTGGGGTTTAAACCCGCAACCGTCGAGATTCTCGACTTTGCGGCCATCACAACACAAAATATTAGAATAAATATATTAAATCTTGAAGTTAATGGTAATTAAAAGGAAGTGTTGAAAATTTGTTGTAAATTTATTGAATCAACTAGCACTACATTGTGCAAAATGAAAAACATCCTAAGCCCTAGGAAATAAAGTCAGTTAGGTTTAATGTTTCAGATGGTTTATATGACTAAATACTGAGAAGCTACCATACTGGCCTAATGATCTCTGGCTTAAAGTGACACAGTAATCATTAAAATTATGAGATCATGTTTGTAATTAGTATAGAATATGAAATCTTAACTGACCTGTTAAATTTCTCTTTTCTTAAATATTTAACTAACTGATCAAGTACCAAGTGATGATTTTACTCACAAAATAATAAAGTGTACTCACCAATGATGGCAGGTGCAAGTAAAGAAGCAAATCCATGAGTCAGATCATATATGTACAGTTGAACAATGGTGCTCTGCTCCGATGACATTGTGTCTCTTCAACTCTGCACTACAAAATTTTACTTTGTAATAACTAATATTATAGTATCATATGGTATGTACTTTTTATTTGGGTATGAACCTGATTATTGATTATTGTGCAAAATTAATTGAAATATTATTAGAAATATGCATTTTCACTCTAGAAAAATTATGGTAGAAGATCAACAATTTGTTGATTATGAGTTACTGCAGTAAAGTGACTTTGATATTTAAACACACATCTTCCACCTGTGTGACATTTTACCCAATATAAATAGAAACTAGATCTCAGTGGACACCTCCCATTTAAACTATTTCTAATTTGAAATAGTCCATATCACAAACTCAACTTGTAACTATGAAATTCTGAAAAGAGAAACTCTTGTCCAAACGTACTAAAAATTAAATTCTCCTTATCATATAAATTCTCTCCTATTGCTACAAAAATTTATTATAAAAAAACACTCTTCAATTTTGCAATTTACGTACATCGGTAAAAAAAAACACTTCTTAAGTATTGTTTGATTTTCGCGAATCGCGTCGTGCAGCAGTGCAGTGCACCGACACCTGCACAGCCGTCTTACCACCTGACACCTCAACGACTAACTATACAACTTCGGCTATTTTCGAACACAACATATCACCGATACACGCAGGCATAGTTTACTCAAATACCAGTCCATAAATATGGATTATTGTTACTGCTTTGCTTTTGAGGGTAGTTACAAGTGTATACAAACTTGGTAATTAAAATATATCACAGAATAAAATATCTCACCCTGCAAATGTTAATGTTTAACACCCCGTGGCTCTTTATTTCTTTTTTCTTTCAAAGTTTCACTATTTATTTTATTTTTTATATTTAAATACGAAACTACCTAATTTGTTCCTATTTCTTTGACTGACTTGCCAAAATTATTCGTGACAGCTAAGAGCTAAAAATTAAAAAATAGTAAGTCACTTGACACTTACCTACTCATGGTAATCGATTTATCATTACACCTACATTGTCTTACTGACAATATTTGTTGATGGTACAAACATTTTGAATTGTACGCGTATCCGAGTTATTAAAATGACATGTCATCTTTGCGTTCCAATAAAAATATGGAAGTCGATATTTTTAGCATGAATCTTAATTGTTGCCTATACAATATTGATATAATTTAAAATAAGAGAGTAGATTCGTTGTGACATGAATCACTGTTTAAACGTCGTCAGGGTAGCGAAACACTAAAATTGTCAAAATTGAAAATTGTTATGTCAGTGCATTGTTGGTGTTTTGCAGCTTTATTTTGATAAAAAATGTCTGGGTCAAAGAAAATGGTAATCAGGAATCTCGAATTTATGACTAAGTTACCACGACTTCTTAAAATTTGTTTATAGTGAATTATGAATTTGACGTAAAGTCTGTAAAGTTCAACATTTCAGTTGATTTCCCTAACAACTCCTTGAAATTGAAAATGTTTTCAGTGTTTTTCATTGTCGCGCGGGGTACAAGTCCAGTATAATGTTAAAGGCGAGGTTTGGTGGTCTCGAGCAGCGGCCACACAGAAGGATGACTTGACGTTTTCGAAGGTTAAGATTATTGTTTTGATGGTTGTCGGTGGTTGTGTGTAGACGGTGCGCGTGCAGTCGGCAGAGGGCACGGCGCGCGTGGACGTGCTGGACACAGACGTGACGGCGCACCTGTTCGAACGAATATACGAGGCTCTCGGCCTGAGCTCTTTCGCCTTCACTTTGCACAAGGACCGGCAACGAAAGGAAGAGATCACTTCAAGCAAATCGCGTCGACTGCGCGAGTTCGGCCTCCAGCACGGCGACATGCTCTATCTGAGCCCTGTCAATGGAGCAGTTCTGTTTGACCAACCTACAACAAGTGCAGAGGTTTGCTTTCATAATCACATACTTTGCTCAATACTGATCCATACAACTGTTTGACATTCAATATAATTAAATTGCCAAGTTATCATTTACAATGTTAAATAATGCATTTATAATTGAAATTCATACATCTAGTCCATAATCATATAATCAAGGGGCAGTAACAATATTAGGTTTAGTACTGGTTTACTATTGTTGGTTAATTATTCCTATTAATTCCATACCACTTATTCAAATTAGCTGCTTGAAAATATGAATGGTGCCAATTAGTAATCTATTTGTTTCTAAATTGTATGTATGGCTGCTATATTAGAGCAATACCTAATTGCTTTTTTTTCTATTGTCAGGCAAACAACAAGGCATTTGGTGAACCAGTAAATTATGTTGAAGCAGGACCTTCAACTTCAAAAGATTCTGCACCTGCAGCACCTACAACACAACACTCAACAGTGTGTCAGGAAGACAATGTTGACTTAGAGCTGTACAAAACATCAGGCAGTATACAGAGACAAAGAGATGAAAAATTGTATGTTGTGACACATGGCATGTTAATAATCTAAGAGGCAATTATAAGTACCAGTGTTTTGTAATAAATAGAAATAGAAAATTTATCTGGTTAGCCCTTGGAAAAGTTTACCTAGATGACAGAGTCATTATGAAATAAATATGAAACATCACAATCTTTATAATTACAGATGCAGACATAATTCAAAAGGATGCTGTGTACATTGTTCACCATTAGAACCATGGGATGAAGGCTATCTCAAAGAGCACAATATTAAGCACATGTCCTTCCATGCATATCTACGCAAAATCACATCCAAGAACTTTATTTCCTTAGATGAGCTTTCTTGCAAAATTAAACCGGGTAAATTGACTTTTATAATTTTTCAAAATGCCAAAATCTTATTTTGCCTAATAACTAGTAAATGATGTCGTATTGTGCAAATGAGATGAGAGCTTATTGTGTGAATGTCAGGGTGCACGGAGCATCCGCCGTGGCCGCGCGGCATCTGCTCCAAGTGCCAGCCGGGCGCCGTGACGCTGAACCGGCAGCCGTACCGGCACGTGGACAACGTGCTGTTCGAGCACCCCGCGCTGGTGGAGCGCTTCCTGGCGTACTGGCGCGCCACGGGGCACCAGCGCGTGGGGCTGCTGTACGGCCGCTACGAGCGCCACCCCGACGTGCCGCTCGGCATCCGCGCGCGCGTCGCCGCCGTGTACGAGCCGCCGCAGACCTCGAGCCGCGACGCCATCGAGCTGCAGCCCGACCCGCGCGCGCCGCTGCTGGCCGAGCTGGCGCGCCGCCTGGGCCTGCGCGCCGTGGGCTGGCTCTTCACCGACCTGCTGCCGCTCGACCTGGCCAGCGGCACCGTCAAGCACATCCGGTACGCACTCGTCGCTCGCGCCGCCGCACGCTAGCCAGCTCACCCGCTCACGCGCCGTCTCGTTGCAGGGGCGTGGACACGCACTTCCTCACGGCGCAGGAGTGCATCATGGCGGGCCACTACCAGAACCAATACCCGAACGCGTGCCGGCATGCGTCCTCGGGATTCTTCGGCTCTAAGTTTGTCACAGTGTGCGTCACAGGTGAGCGCGAAATCATTATCCCATAAAAAACAAAACTTGTAAAAAAAAACAAGTCTCGCAACTCAGTCTACCGTAAAAAGTTGCGAGATCCATGTGATACCAAGTCGATGAATTTATTCAGTTCCAGTTTAAGGGACCTTCTGTCTTAAGTTATTATGCACTTAGCTTACCAGACAACATCTTATAGTGACCATATCAATATAAAAAAAATCTTTTATGTTTTAAATAAAATAGTTAGACTTGGCAATCGCATGAAGACACAATGTATCTCTCTTTTAGTGTTGTAGTTTTAGTTTGCACCATGCATTCAAACTATAGTCATTGTTAACAGTAGAGTTATTGACAACCAATAGCAGCCCTTCATTTTTGTTTGAATTTTTTTATACATTGGACGTAACAGAATGTGCAGGTGACACAAGCAGCGACACTCGTCTCTACACAAAATACTGCCTATTTTCCTTATCTTAGCTATTCTGTGGTCTGAGTCTTCGACCCGTAGCCACCGACTTTAATTCATCTCCGCAGCGCGTTTTTCTTCGAGATATTGATGACATAAAATATAGACTATATCAATTGTGAATTCAATTATGGAAAGATTTTTCGGATAGCTTGGCAATCGTTCCAGAATTGGTCTCTTAAAGGAAACTAACAGTTTTTAGTGTATGATTGCATACATATTTGTTGTTGCAATGTGTTCGGGCCGGCGGCACGGTGTCGATAGATTGAACAGTAGGTGGTTGTGCGCAGGCGACAGCGAGAACCGCGTGCACCTGGAGGGGTACCAGGTGTCGGGGCAGTGCCAGGCGCTGGTGCGCGACCACGTGCTGCTGCCCACGCGCGACGCGCCCGAGCTCGGCTACATCCGCGACTCCGGCCCGCACCAGTACGTGCCCGACGTGTACTACAAGGTACCACTCGTACATAGTACATACACACGCTCACACCGCTGCACCTGGAGGGGTACCAGGTGTCGGGGCAGTGCCAGGCGCTGGTGCGCGACCACGTGCTGCTGCCCACGCGCGACGCGCCCGAGCTCGGCTACATCCGCGACTCCGGCCCGCACCAGTACGTGCCCGACGTGTACTACAAGGTACCACTCGTACATAGTACATACACACGCTCACACCGCTGCACCTGGAGGGGTACCAGGTGTCGGGGCAGTGCCAGGCGCTGGTGCGCGACCACGTGCTGCTGCCCACGCGCGACGCGCCCGAGCTCGGCTACATCCGCGACTCCGGCCCGCACCAGTACGTGCCCGACGTGTACTACAAGGTACCACTCGTACATAGTACATACACACGCTCACACCGCTGCACCTGGAGGGGTACCAGGTGTCGGGGCAGTGCCAGGCGCTGGTGCGCGACCACGTGCTGCTGCCCACGCGCGACGCGCCCGAGCTCGGCTACATCCGCGACTCCGGCCCGCACCAGTACGTGCCCGACGTGTACTACAAGGTACCACTCGTACATAGTACATACACACGCTCACACCGCTGCACCTGGAGGGGTACCAGGTGTCGGGGCAGTGCCAGGCGCTGGTGCGCGACCACGTGCTGCTGCCCACGCGCGACGCGCCCGAGCTCGGCTACATCCGCGACTCCGGCCCGCACCAGTACGTGCCCGACGTGTACTACAAGGTACCACTCGTACATAGTACATACACACGCTCACACCGCTGCACCTGTCGCATCTGTGGCGGAATTTTATAACTGTCTGTGATCCAATTCTTTATAAAGGTGCTGACAAATATGAACAGCACGTTTAGTAGGTCTACGCATATCCAAATAAATTAGTTAGTGTACTTCAGATTTACAAAAAAATTAACAAAAAAACCGCCTTCAAAAAAATCTATTCCAAAACAAATTAATATGCAATAATATAATCAACTTCTATCTATGTGTTACCACGCAAGAAGGTAAGGTATCCACTTCAAATCTAACACAGCACATAACTATGAATAACAAACAATGATCAAAATATTTTTTAGAGTTTTCCTCAATAAAATGAAATTAAAAATATTCAAATTATCACGATAATATTATGTAGTTTCAATTATTGTTATCAATGGAGTCCAAGTGTCACACTCAATATAGAGGTATGTGCGAACATAACCTAAAAAACTAATTCGTTTCTTTGCATTTTCTGAGAACATTTACCATAGTAATGTATATTTTTTGACCCCATCAGAAAGTAGAGATTTCAACGAACAAAAAGCCGACTGACATTTTTTTAAAGGCGATACTTTTTACGCGAGATTTTTCGATTAAAAATTAGGGTGGTTTTGTCGATATTCAGTCAAAATAAGGTGAAAGAATAAATATTTGTAATAAAATAAATTACAGTCTGTTTTGGACATAACAAAAGTAAGTTTTCACCAAATTTCGTGAAAAAAATATTTGTTTTGTAAAAGGTAAAAATTAAAAACCAAAAACGTGGTTTTTGAACTTTCCATATAAATTTTGAGGTTATGTAGAAAAAGTGTAAATACAAAAGTTGTAGATCTTTTTATTATCTACAAGTTTGCCATTTAACTTTACTATTACTTTTGGTTTAAAAAATTATGGACCCCGGTCTAATACATGTACGGTGTTAGTAAACATGTAAATTTTTGGAAAGGCATTTTATTGACGTGTAGCGTTGTGTGACTGTGGTGTGGCGTGCAGGAGCGCGACGTGTACGGCAACGAGGTGGGCGTGTCTGCGAAGCGCGTGCCCGTGGCCTACCTGCTGGTGGACGTGCCGTGCGGCGTGGCGTCGGACGCCGCGGCCGCGCCCACCTTCAATCCGCGCGCCGCCTTCCCGCCCGCCAACCGCCCGCTGCAGCACCACCTGCAGACGCTCAAGGCGCTGCACCACCACCTGCAGGCCAGCGACTCGTTCCTGGAGGCGGCGTCCGACCTGCACGTGCTGCTGTACCTGGCCAGCAACGAGGCGCTGCCGCTCAGCCCCGACGCGCTGCAGCCGCTGCTGGACGCCGTGCGCGCGCGCGACGCGGGGGCCGCCGACGCGTGGCGCGCCGACCCGTCCGCCGCCACGCTCGAGCACCTGGCGCGCGCCGCCGCCGACCACGACGCGCACACGTACGTATCCACGTCCACGCTCCGGCGCCGCCACGCGCACGGCACTGACGCACGCTGCCTGCAGGTCGGGCGGCGCGGGCGGCGCGGGCGGCGCGGCCGGCGTGTGGACGTGCCAGGTCTGCACCTTCCACAACCAGCAGCAGCGCGACGCGTGCGAGATGTGCGCCATGCCCAGGTGAGCGCACTGCCAGCTGTGCACCTTTTATCTAAATCTCAGAATATACATATAACAATACATCCTCATGTGATACAAAAATTATTGTACACAATCTGAGAGTTCTCAATTTTACATTAGTGTCTCAATTTAACAAGAACAAATAGTCAGTATTCCTATGATTTTTATTACTCAATATACATACCTAGTGAAGAATCAATTTACATACCTACTGAGAATTTCCTAATGAAAAAACCCAATAACACATTGCCCGACCTGGTAATGGAACCCGTAGAACCTTGGATGTAAATGTAATGGTTGTACTCGTATAACCGTTAGGCACTACTGTAATGTGCCGATGTCTGTGTGTCGTGGTGACGCTGGTTGGTGTTGCAGGAACAGCTCCATGTAGACAGGGTGCGGCTCCGACCACAACGCTAGATTTAGTTGGTTGGCACGAGGTGCGCGCCGGGCGTGCGTGCGTGCGGTGTGTGTGTGGCGTGCGTGCGGCGTGCGTGCGTGCGGTGTGCGTGCGTGCGTGCGATGTACGTGCATGCGTAACACCTCGGCCCGTAAGGAATATTCTCATCTGACTTGATGAAGCGGGCAGACACTAAATATACTGAGATCAAATATATAATCTCAACTGCCAGTTGTTCCGAATTGTCCTTGCGTTAGATTTCAAATTGTTATGTAACTTAATAGATTTATATTGAATGAACGCTGTGTTTTAATCCTTCTCAGATATATTTACACATAATATAATAATCGCTCCTTGGCCAAAAACCACATGAAATTTGTGAATCACGACAATAATGTCGCCAACATTAAGCCGCTTACTTATTATGACAATGTTCATGTCGGATTTTCTAGCACAAAAATGAGAAAAAAATTGGATACTTTTTCACGACTCAACCGCTGAACCGATTTCAATGAATTTTGGTAAAGGGATAAATGATGTGTCCGAAGCGATGTTGGGATAGATACTTTATTGTAGCATTTAAGCTTAGATTAATAAGAGTGTACGGATTTCCGCACATCTTGCAGTTTTATATAGTTCGTGAATTAGGTACGAGTTAGTTAGCGTTTGGACACCGTCGCGTTCGCGTAACTCATAATAAAGCAATGACAGTATAACATCTTTTATTTGTACACCTCGTACAAATAAACTTTTTTACTGTCACGTAACCTTTCGTAGTTTTAATTCCTCGGCCTTTATTTGCTTTAATTTCTATAAAACCTGTGTAATCCACTCCCGTGTGATGGAATGGAGGAGCTGGATTACACCGTTCTTCAGGTAAGTTTCCCATTAATTGATATTGATGTTTAGGGCTATGCTTTCTGCAAGTTATACACATCCTCAATTGCTTCTTGACCGCTCGCATTCCTGTTACTAACCAATATGTCTGTCTCAAGTGTGCTAAAGTTAATGTTGGTCCCCCATGATAGGTTAATTGATGGGCTTCATCAATTAACAAATTTGCCAACTTATGCTCCTTAGGTATTATGACGGGATATTTCATATCATTGCTTATCTTTGCATTTTTCAACCTGCCACCAACACGCAAAACACCTTGTTTATCCAAAAATGGATTTAATTTTAGCAAAACGCTTTTATTGAATGATTTATTTTTCTGCAGGTGTTTAACATCCTCGCTAAATTCACAACGCTGCACATATTTTATTATAAGTAGTTTCGCCGCCTTTATTTCTTGTAACGTGATATATGCCGGCCATTGTTTACCTTTGGTTATAAGGTTGTTAGTAATTTTAATTGTTTTAATTGCTCTTATCATCCATGCTAATATCTTAACGACCTTTGTAAAAGAATTATGCTTATTTAATAGCTGTTTTATGATACTTTCATCTTCGTTTTTCTGAGACACATATAATACTTGTTTGCTTTTTATTTCTTCTCTTGTAGTATAAATTGTTTTTATTTCTTGTAGTGGTAATATTTTGTCTTTCATCCATGTCGGTCCTTGCCACCATAGATTATTTGCTTTTAATTGACTTGCATAAATTCCTCTGCTTGCTGAATCGGCGGGATTTTCTTCTGATTTCACGTAATTCCATCTTTTCGGATCCACTGATTTTATTATTTTTTGGACTCTGTTGGCCACAAATAGTTTCCAACGACCGGGATCTCCTTGCAACCAACTCAAAACTACCATTGAATCTGTCCATCCAAAAATATCCACTTTATCCTCTCCAATGCATTGCACAATTTTTTCCGATAATTTTGCGAGTAATAATGCTCCACATAATTCTAATCTCGGCAACGAGACCTTTTTGTTGGTGGGTACTAGTCGAGTTTTTGCTGCAACTAATACGACCGAAATGTGACCTTCTTTGACTATTCTTGCGTAAATGACTGCGGCATAAGCTTTATTAGATGCGTCCGAGAAACCATGCAGTTCGATTTTTCCAAACCCTTGAAATCCGATCCATCGCGGTATTTTTATGTTGCTAATGTTTTCTATATCTTTGCAAATTATCTGCCATTCGTTGTTAATATTTTCAGGTATTGCGTCATCCCACTCTATATTAATATTCCAAATTTGCTGAAATAATAATTTTAATTTAATGCTCACGGGGGATAACCAACCCAGTGGATCGTAGATCTTAGAGATTTCAGACAAAACTGACCGTTTCGTGGATTTGTTATTAGATTGCGACATTTTGCATTTGAAGCTGAAGTTGTCTTCCATTGGGTCCCATAACAGACCCAATGTTTTTGATAGATTTTCTGATTTAAAATTAAAAACTACATGTTCTTTGCTTTGATTGTCGGGCAAGTTTTGTAATAGTTTAGGCTCATTTGAAGTCCATTTTCGCAGAGAAAATCCGCCTGCCTTTAATAAAGTGCTTATGTTTGCAACTAACCGAGTGCCTTCTTCTATAGAGTGACTGCCATGCAAATGATCATCCATGTAAAATGTTTCTTGGAGAATTTTTGATGCTTCAGGATGATTGTTTTGTTCATCTATTGCTAACCGTTTCAAGGTCATTAACGCCAAAAATGGTGCTGCCTTGGTGCCGTAGGTAACGGTAGCTAACTGAAAAGTTTGTAACTGCTGCTCAGGGTTGTCTCTCCATACGATCTGCTGTAGAGACTGGTCTGTTTCATGCACAATTATCTGTCTATACATCTTTTCTATGTCTGACGTATAAGCATAGCGATAAATACGCCATTTAATTATTAATGCTTGAAGATCTTGCTGAAGATTGGGGCCCTTGTACATGAGGTCATTAAGGCTGTATCCGCTTGCTGTTTTTGCTGATGCGTTAAACACAACCCTTAATTTTGTCGTAGACGAATCTGCCCGTTCCACTGCGTGGTGCGGTAAATAATAGGATAATGTTTCCGTTATTTTCGGTTTTGACAACTTCATATGATGTAAGGTTTGATATTCCTTCATAAATGTTTTGTATTGCTCTGCTAATTGACATTGCCTTTCAAACTTTTTCTCTAAATTTCGAAATTGATCTATAGCCTTTTCTTTCGACGAACCTAATTTTTCCTTTATTTCCGGCTTAAGTGGCAATCTCACTATATATTTTCCATCTTCTCGCCTCGTAGTAGTTTGTTCATAGAAATCGATACATAGTTGTTCCTCTGACGATATATTGGATTGCTCATTTATATCTTCAATTTCCCAGTATTCCTTAATTTTTTCAACATCATTCAATATTACATTACATTGGTAGGACTCCATTTTTCCAAATAAAATCCAACCAAATTGTGTTTGCTCAGCCAACGGCTGTAAATGGTTTTCTCCTCTACATATGCCTGCCATTTTGATTGAGGCGTAAACCTCTGAACCTAGCAATAAATCGATGGGCCTACTTATATAAAACTCGGAATCGGCTAAGTTTATATTCTGCAAATGCGTCCATTGTGGATTATTAAAAGATTTGCTCGGTATTTTTTTTACAAGTTGCTTCATAATATAGGCATCAATATTTATCGAATAATCATTGTATAAAGATGCACACGTGATATTAATAACACCCTTACAACTGTTTTCCTTTTCGCCTAACCCAAATACTACCCCTTTACATCGTCTTCGTGTTATATTTAACTGCTGCGCTGCATTTTCTGATATTAGGGAAATTTGTGACCCTTGGTCAATCAGAGCTCGAAATGTTCGGTAAGTACCATCTGCTAACATGACCTTGACCATTGCTGTTGCCAGTAATACTTCAGAAGTACCGTTTTGAGACACGTGCGAATTGTTGTTTGTCGGAACAGTTGGCTTATTTGTTAATGCATTCAGCCTAGTAACAGAATTTAAAGCATCATGTAAAATGGTGTTGTGTTTTTCATTGCATACACGACACCGCCGTGTTGAAATACATTGTTTTCCGCTGCCATGGTCAAATAAACAATTAATACACAATTTAAGCTTTGATACGGTTTTCAACTTTATATCATTAGCCATATCCAAGAATTTCCTGCAACTGTATAATCCGTGCTCTTCCTTGCAATGCGGACATTTGATACATGCTGACACATGGAATGCTTTCGCAACTGACCTGTTTGTGTAATTATGGTTTGCTTGAAATGAATGTTTTTTGTTAAAATTATTATAATTTAAATTACTACTTTGCGATGGTTTTTGTCCCGATGAATATTCATGTTTTCTTCTAGAAGTTTCAAGGCACGTGAACTTGCCCTGTAAAAATGCTATGAAGTCTTTTAGAACCGGCAACTCTCGAGGATTCTTCAAGGATTCAATATATTCATCGTAACTCTTGTGATCCAGTTTATTTGATAATATATGTACTAGGATAGGATCCCATGTGCTCACATCTACATCCAAATTCTTTATAGCGTTAATAGTTTCTACGGTGACGTCATGCATTCTTTTTATTTGGACAAGATTTTGTTGTTGCATTACTTGTAAATGCGTTATATTATGTATATACGAGGTAAAAATTAACCTTTTATTCTCATAACGATTCTCCAATATTTCTATACATGTATGATAATTTTTGGAACTAATTTTAAGATGTTGTATTAACTTCTCAGCCTCCCCGCGCACCTTTCCTTTTAAAAACTGCATTTTCTGTGCATTCGAAAATGCTGGATTCTTATGTATTGTTTCATCAAATATATCTTTAAATGACGTCCAGTTTTGATAGTTGCCCGAAAAGACTGGAATTTCCATTTGAGGAGCTGTTTTTTCTCTATGAACCACTGACCATAATCGTTTGTTAATTGATCTCTTCATCACATCATATTTTTGCTCGTGCCTAGTGTATTCAAAATCATAATCCATGTCATCTCCGTCTAACTCTGTTAGAATATCCCAGTGCATCGTATCTACTGCTTCCCAACGGATCTGCAAGGATTTGAGAACGTCTTCAAGCTCCCATTTTTCGTCAATACCTTCTAAATCGATGTTGTTAATGGTCCTCATTAAGGCTTTGAAATTGACTGTTTGCTTTCGTAACATCTCGTCAACCTTGCTTTCGGAACCCCTTGATGTCATATTCCCAGACGTGCTAGGGTTGTTTAAAGTGAACTTTGGCTTTTGGGATTGTTTTTCCCCTTGTTCTTCCTGTTCGTCCTTTTGAATTCGCGCTGCTGATGAAGTTAGAGTCTCTTTGCTACCTAATTCTTGTTGCTGCTGTATAATGAGGTTCTTTGTCGACACATATAGCCCATTTGTTCTAGCATATAACGAATCGTCAAAGTACGGATGATCAATAATTTTCAACCCACAGATGCTCTTATGATTCTTTTGAAAATCTGCCCAATAATTTTCTAATAAATCTAACTTACGTTTAAAATAATCAGCTTTCTTTCTTTCTACCCCGTCTTTTTTAATGTTTATTGCTAGCTTATTAATTGCTTCATAAATCTCAGTTTGGTTATCATAAAGCGCCTCCATTGTTAAAAATAAAATTGGTAAGATCTTACTTGCTTTAGAAGTTCGCCGTCTCCACGGACTCCTATGTATGCTTCTTCTTATTTTTTTAAATGCGTACTGCTGTTGACTGCTTGCTTCCTGCTGGTGTGCCCTGCAGACCCTTGCTGGCAAAGCACTTGATTTGTTTCACTGCTATGTTCGTTACGTCAATTCAATTATGCACACAATGTCCGTTACTGCACACAACTGTATTGTCCATAACATAGATTGTCCAAAAAAAAAAAAAAAGTTTTTTTGTACGAGGTGTACAAATAAAAGATTTATCTGTATGGTGACAAAGGCCGTACATTTAGAATTGGTTTCGGATTTAAGTAGTTCAGCATTTCTCGCAGCTCTTCGCAGGATGTCCGCTAGGAAGGGAGCTCCGGCCCATCTCTATAGTGACAACGGGACGAACTTTGTAGGGGCAAACAGGATCATGAAACGAGATTTTACCGTCTACTTACCAATGTCATCTACATACAACCATATATAATTTAAGAACAAATCATAACTTATGCGTAAGGGACCAAAACACTCAAGCATGTAAAAAGAGCATTACTGCATGTATAAACAAATGGATACAATTAAATCATATCAACACCTATATATACTATTGCTGTAACAACTGTGTTCTACGCTTTATATGCGAGGATCAAGTTTCCGTACAACAGCTGATAAATGCGGGAATCATTGTCCTAGGACAACAATGTATTGTTAAAGGTAGCGACTTTAACACATATGCTCGAAACGATCAATCAAACATCGTCAAGGTTAAGTTTAACAATTACAACCCACAGATAGCGCCCATAAATCACATATTGAATATACCCCTAGCTACTGAAGTCTACGATGATTCCACGGACTCAGAAATAGAAATAAAATTAGAAAAAATCACCGATCAAATAAAAGATATGAAAGCTACCGAAACTACAGCCCTGAATGGAGAATTCTCTTCGCTGTCGTTCCACGATGTCCATCAGTACACAATAAGCTACGCACTAGTGGGAGCAGCAGCATCAGTGGGAGCGTGGTTCCTGTGGCGTGCTTGGCGAAGGCGCAGAACGGCGGGGGTGTCACGCGGAGCCGAGGTGGCTCGCGAGCCCTCGCACACCGACACTGCTAGTGTTAATGTGCAGTGTATCAGTGCTAGTGTATTGTCCCCTACTAGTGATCATAAGATAAACGTTGCAACCTCACCCATACCGCTTAGGCGATTCCGACCGACAGCATCGGATTTGGATTAAATAACAGCACGCAGTATTATAACATTGTATTTTAGAATACTTATTATTGTATTATGTAACACTCATTAGCTACTTGGTTTATATAAATCTTTAGAAGTAATTTTCATTTATTTCATTGTTAATTTTAGCATAATTGTCTTTTTCGGGAAAATGTACGGATTTCCGCACATCTTGCAGTTTTATATAGTTCGTGAATTAGGTACGAGTTAGTTAGCGTTTGGACACCGTCGCGTTCGCGTAACTCATAATAAAGCAATGACAGTATAACATCTTTTATTTGTACACCTCGTACAAAGAGAAATATGCTATTTTTTAAAGTATGTTTTAAATTATATTAAAAAAAAAGTTATTTCATCTACAGAATGGAAGCCTACATTTAAGTACAAAATAGCATGACTTGACATTATTCACCCGGAGAGTTGGACGGATACGGGGAATCGATATCATCACATTTATTTAAACCACGCCTGTACGACGGCACCCACTTATATACATACTTACATCATACATACATAAACTCACGTCTGTATTCCCTAATGTGGTAGGCAGAGGTGCATCTTTACACCCACATTTCGCCAGGTATGTATCAGTCCCACGTAATAGGGGGCAAGCCTATTGCCGTTTTTCGGGCACATTTCCAGACTCCGTGCTGTTACTAAGAATTTCCTAATGGAAAAACCCAAAGTGTCATGTTACTGCCTCGTGGTCTCGCGGTACAAGTATGTGCCGTGCGATCTAGAGGTCCTGGGTTCGATTCCCGGGTCGGGCAAAGTGTTATTGGGTTTTTCCATTAGGAAATTCTTAGTAACAGCACGGAGTCTGGAAATGTGGACGGAGTCGCGGGCAAAAGCTTGTATAATATAAAACACAAGCACAATTTAACAATATAACAAACAATTTAATTTACAAAGCTATTCAAAAATAAATGAAATTTAGTAATAAAATGTAAAAACACATGCACATTTAACAATATAACATACAATTTAACTTAAATAGCTATCCAAAAATAAATGAAATTTCGTGTATATCTGCCTGGGACCATCAAAGAAAATATCTGGATCTGTGTGGTGAGCAAGCATTGAGTTAAGCAGTGCGACGGCGCGCGGGGTTGGCGCTGCAGATGTGCGACGCGTGCGCACACCTTGTGGGCCTGCCAATAGTTTGCGGCATCTGCGCTGACTCCCCAAGCCCTCGCTTCCTCCAAGAAATCTGGATGGTATACACGCGAAACCCACCCTTTCTAATTATATTATTTGGATTATCTGCCTTGTTGTTGATGGTAAACAAATATGTATACTAATGTTTACGTGAGCACATGAGGGGGGAGTACGATATTTGCTTACTTTTGCTGCCATGGGGGACGGGGGTTAATAATTGTGAAAAATTTGCTTACGTAATACTTGAACGGCCCCTTATTTCAAAAATTGATTTATTGACTGCCTCGTGGTCTCGCGGTACACATATGTGCCGTGCGATCTAGGTCCTGGGTTCGATTCCCGGGTCGGGCAAAGTGTTATTGGGTTTTTCCATTAAGAAATTCTCAGTAACAGCACGGAGTCTGGAAATGTGCCCGAAAAACGGCAATAGGCTCGCCCCCTATTACGTGGGACTGATACATACCTGGCGAAATGTGGGTGCAGAAATGCACCTCTGCCTACCCCTTCGGGGAATACAGGCGTGAGTTTATGTATGTATGTATGTATTTATTGGTTTAATTTTTAAACAGGTTTCCAAGCTATTGTATCGTTACTAAATGTAATGCTGAATTTTTTTCAGTAAGTACCTACCTTACCTAACTTCTCCATCACGAAACCCCAGGCACACCTCTGACTTTTCGAAGTTACGTATGTGTGTATTCGCAATGAATTATCACTTACTTTAACGGCGAAGGAAAACATCGTGATAAAACCTGCACACCTAAAAAGTTCTTAGGAATTTCTTAGGTGTGTAGTCCACCAACCCACATTAGGTCAACGTGGTGGACTAAGGCCTAACCCCTCTCAGTTGTAGAGACCCGTGCCCAGCAGTGGGACGTATATGGGCTGATGATGATGATGAACTTCTCCATATCTGGACAATCTAGTGGAATGGAGAATGAACTATTCACTTTTAACTAACAATAAGTGACCACAGTGCTTTGCCAAACATGTTGACCCAACATATTGACCCAAGGGCCAACACCTTCATGGTTTTTGGGATCCGAGAGGTTAAAATTATGCGAATAAGTATTCGTAGCAACAGTAGAATAATAAATACAGTAAGAAACAAGCTAGTTTGGGTTTTGTAAAAATATTTATTTCTTTATATACAATTTAGATAGCAGCGCGGGACGCGAGTCACGACGCTCTTCACAATAACCACATTAATTAATATCCTAAAATGTACACTGTACGTTGTGCTTGGCGCGACATCCTCACAAATAATATCACTATTTGTAGTTAAACTGCTAGATACTTCTTATGGACATAACATTTATATTTAAAAACATAATACAATAATTTCAGTGTAGGTACAAGTTGTTTTTTTATTAATTTCTTGATTTTGTTATATAAACTGTAAAGTAAGATATCACGATGTATATTTTTGTAGTGAACTAGAGATTTATACATATAGAACCGTAAGATCGCATACACACTGTGATAGTCGCGTTATGAACCGCCGTCCGTTGCATCTTAGGGATGCAGTTGTGTTTGCGGCTAAATTGGCATACATACAGTTACATAGCTAATTGTCGCCAAATAACGAAACTATAACTTGAGGAAGCAGATAACAGCCATTGTACATATAGCTTTTTATGTTCTATTATGAAGATGTATGTTGAGGAAGTTGCCATTATTCATTATATTTACTCGTTTGCAAACATGAATCGAGAATTTCCGAAGTCCCAAAAGCAGTATGACAATAACATTTTGAATATGCTACAATGAGTTCAGGCCCGTTTGAAGACGTTGATGTAACAGTATTTAGATGGCAATGGCAAGCAACCTCTGGTTAGCACTGTATGTTATGCACACAATTTTATTGCGATCGACCTAATGGACGGCTGTCCGCGTTGCGACAAACCGCTTCGTGCATATGTACCCACAGTTCCGTGACGGGAGATCCTGGGTATTGGCGTGGTGTAGTTGGTTCGCGTTCCGCGCGCGTCCTGCATCAGCTCACACAAACATTTACCATAACTGTTTATTCTATGTGAATTTGTAGTGGACTGTCGAGAATTGGGTTCAAAATAATGTTCATTGTATTAATCGTATTTAACACATATTTATTAAAGTATGCATGCTGGCGATTCTGATGATCTTTCGGCGGGGCTCGTATGTTAAAATTAAAACTACAATGTCAATAGTTGTAGTTCAGAGGCCGCTGATGCCATCGGAATGGCCGTCGGTAGTGTGCATTTTAATATTTTGTAGATACATTATTTAACATAATCATCGACAGTCGCGTTGAGCGCGTGCAACATCATAACCACTTCCAAATTAAGCAACAACGTCGAGAAGTTATTCATAGTCTCCGAGTTCCTCCTATTAGCTGGTTCGGTTATTTGTAAGCGCAGACGGCGCATATCGCATGTCATACCTTTGATTAATTATTTGTTGGTACCTTACATTGAGCGTCCCCACTTGACTACCAAATTATTTACAATTTTCTCATATTATTTTGCGTTTTTTTTTTCTTTTTTTTTGTCTCTTTTCGCAGCAGTCGTGGGCGCATAATTAAAACTAAGTCGTAGCTCTGAGTCACACATACACACACACACACACACATACCTATGTATATATACAAAATACTCGATGCGCCGCCAGGAACGACCTACTTCAGAAATGTGCGTCTAACGCACCGACAGGCGCAGGTCTGTGGCTGAAGACATAACTATCTGAGCACTAGCGCATTGTACGGTTACACATAGTGATAGGTGCCAACTACACATTACGAGCTCCGCACGGCTCGCGCACATCACTCTCATACGCACACGAATAATTTCATTAATTTTACATTAACGTATTTTTTTTTATTTTACAAAAGAATATCTTTCAAAAATTCAAGATTCTATATCTTACCATAATATAAACAATAACTCGGCTTCACGTTTATATTTCAAGCTATATACATGTAACCAACCCGATTTATGTGGAGACCGCGAGTGAGCATCATCTCCGACGGATCAGTTATTTACCACAATAAGACAAATTGTCGCGGTCCTCACCGACTAATTGTTTTTTTTGTGACACTGTTTTATGTGTTAGTAAATATTGGGCGTCCCATGTACAACACATGTACATTACTGCTAATTTTAATAGGCAATAGACGTCTTCGAAACCAAATAATGTAATGTCGTAATGTTCGAGTCGCAGTCGGTGCGGATCGCAACGTATAGCGCAAGTATGATGCGACAAAACGAAAAAGCCGAATTGAAATAAAAAATAATATACATTTACAACTAGACGCCGTAACGCGTGGCAGCCGCGGGAGAGCCGCCGACGTCGCGGCCATCTTACATTACACACAAATTAATTCGCTACCAAATACAAGAGGGGCGCGCGCGGCGCGAGCGCACCCTCCCGGCGCGCGCGCGAGCCGCGACACGAGAGGCGAGTCGCGACACGAGAGGCGAGTGGCGACACGAGGGGGCGAGCGGCGCTACTGCGCGGGCTCGGCGGCGGGCGCGGGGTCGGCGGGCGCGGCGCGCATGGGCGGGAAGTGTCGCGGGTCGCGCAGGTCGAAGGTCCCGCGCGGCGGCGACGCCTCCATCGCGGCGCCCAGCTCGCACGCGCGCTCCGACTCTGCGCCAACACCAACTCACAGCTACCGCGCCGACCCACCGCCGGCGACAGCCGAGCGCCGGCCGGCCGACAGCCGGGCGACAGCCGCAGAACGAGCCACATGCGCGACCACGCCGACTCACGTCCCGCAAACGGCGCTCACACATTCAATTCGTTTAAACGAACATTTACTAATAGTCTAAGATCCCGCTGCAGGATTGGTGTGCTCATCGACTTTTTGTTTAAAACCAAATTTTTATGTTTATTTATAATTAAGAGAATATATATTTACTAGGGTGCCTATCAAAATTTGGCCGCCATTATTTTTAATTAAATTATTTTTAATTGATTTTGGGTAAAAAATTTCGTTTATTTATTTTTTAAATAAAATAACGTCTACATCACGGTAATTAATATGAAGATTCTAAAAAATCACGGTTGCCGTTGCGCACCTGGCCGCACCTCTTTGCAGCCAGGTGTAAACAGGTATGATTACACCGTGCTGGAAAGATTTCCAGCATTCCAGATTTGATCTTTGAAACAAAAATTGTTGCGGACAATCTTTGTTAGGTAATTCGATGTGGTTAAATGCCACTGAACCAGACTGCATCAAATTCAGCCCAGAAAATAATGGCTGGTTGGTACTAGATGTTTTTTTAAAAATTTGGTTTTAAACAAAAAGTCGATGAGCACACCAATCCTGCAGCGGGATCTTAGACTATAATTACTAAAGTGAAAAGAGCAAGCACGTTCACGTTCGCCTGCGAGCTGCAATACGAAGCCTTGGGGCGTCGGAGTGGTGGCGCGTGTTGCGAGGCCGGGGCCGGGCCGGGGCGCGCGGGGTGTGCGGGGGACGCGGGCGGCGGGTCCCGCGGCGCTCGCAGCCGAGGTGCGGGGGGTGAGAAGCGGTGCGGCGGTGGAACGCGAGTTCCGGCTGCGAGCGCGCGACGCGGGGACTCGCCGCCCGCGCTACTCACGCCTCACACATTCCAATAATACCAAACCACGCAATAAATCTTTACAGGCTGAACTCGCAATCAAAAGCCGCACTCCTGTATAGATTTAAAATGTTTTAATGAGTAATCATTGAAAAAATATACATCAACCCTTGGTGCAATATTACTGAACTTGAGCAACCCGTGACATACTACGTATTGTATTTATATTCGCACGCGTGATGGGCACGAGCGCGGGTGATGATATTTTTTCCAATGCGCGATATGACTAGTGATGTTTGCGATACAATATTACAATGCCCGTGGAGCATCGTGTTCCTGCGCCGCCTGTGGCCGAACACTGCGAGCGGCGCCGGTGCTCGCCACTGTTGGCGAGAGTCACACACTTCGCGGTCCGGTCACAGTGTCAGCTGTACGAGCGACTTTTTATGTCACCAAGTGATTCTACTGTACGTCTTTACTTTGAAATAGGTGCAACTTCTATTAAGAGGCTGTTTTTTAATTAGATAGCCCATTGTTTATACGCTATTCTCTATAACTGCTTCCATGGAACTTGTCGCTGAGGACTTGTCAAGCTGTACATGTTGAGGAAGCGGGTCACTCCAACACGGATAAACGAAGAAAAAACATAACAAAAGCGCACCACACTGTATTTGGTAAATAACAATAATATGTTGTCGCCGTGTGGCGAGTGCGCCTGCAGCAGTCGCGAGGCGCGGCGCCTGCGGCCTGGCGGGCCGGCGGAATGCTATACTGGCGGCTACGGCCGTTCAGAAACTATCGCGCTCTACCGACGCAGGATGTCGATCTGTTCCAGGCAGAATAATTATGTCTAACTGTGATACATACTATGCATTATTACAAAAATGAACATGAGAGCCGGTCGCCGATACGACGCCACAGTGTCAGTAAATGAAGCGGGTTGCAGCCGGGGCGCGACGAGCCTCCACGCCGGCCATGGGACCGGCGCCGGGCCGCGCGCCCTGCGCAACGTGCGGGCGAGAGCGGGGGAGGGGGAGGGGGAAGGGAGGAACCAGGCGACAAACTATGTACACGATCGTCACAGGAATGATTCGTCACGTGAGACGGCGCCACGCAGAATCAGACGGAGTGTGCGAAGCGGCAAGGGGATCGGAAAACGGATGGAGCTGCGGGTTTTACCTTTCTTTATCGATTTAAACACTGAAAAGGAACGTGGTCAACGGGAAGGAATCGGAGTGGGACGAGAGAGCCCGTGTGCGCCTCCACCGAGCCACAGAGCATGCGGTCTGACGGGCCGTGAGGGCGCGCGCACGGGTGGACGGGTGGACGGAGGGCCGGGGCGGAGGACGACGATGGCTGGCGGGAGGCGGCGGAGGTCGGCGGGGGCGGCGGGGCGCAGTACCTGACATCCGGGCGGGGTCCCGTCCGCGCAGCGCGCCCGCGTAACTGTTGGTGGTGGCGCCCGCTACACAGTACACGCGACACAGGTTAGCCGCAGCGCCCGCCGCGCGCCGCCGCCGACTGCGACACTCGGCCGGCCGGGCGGCGCGGGCGGCGCGGGGCGGGGCGCGGCGGGGCGCGGCGGGGCGGGGGACGGGGAACTACAGGGACCTACCGCGGTCCACCTCTAGCGTGGCTTTAGCCTTTTGTGTGCATCTTTAATTGGAGCTTGATTACGTATTTTGTTGATCATATATAAAACGATAAACATCAACTATACAATAATACATAAATACATAATATATACAAATATTATAAATTTATTGATATGGCTACTGGTCGATCACATGTACGAGCGATGTCGCACTCAACATATGGAATTACCTAGGTGTTCAACATCTTGTCCGTACTGTTCGGCAGCACGTAGTAAGGTAACATTTAACCACTAATGTTACACTTAGCCTTTGCTTATATACATTGTTGAAAATGCCTTTCTTTGAAATCAATCACTGTTCACCGATTAGGCGCGTAAAGTCAAATGTTGTGTCTGCAACTTAAATATTGTGGGAGTTCAACTCTAATACGTGTTTATTCATCAAGATCATTTTCTCAAATGTGTAGCAATAGCTGTACGGTAGAATAGATAGAAATTAGTAGACAGTGTAGTGATTGGGCAGAAATGTGTAAAATTAGTGGACATTTAGAAAAGTATGTAATTATACAAGCCAAGATTAATAATCGTATGCATTGGATATTGTCGTTACCTACCATGAGTCGGCGCAGAAATTCACTCGACTGGGTGAGATTGTTAATGAACGACTGTGTAGTTAATAAAAAACATAAATAAATAATAAAATGTCTAACACGGTAGGAAACCAATTTAGTTCTAAGTTAACATGATAGGAACATCCAAAATAAAAATACCGAATTCGTCGCGTGACAGGGAGTTGAGGCATGGAAGGATCGTCGAGGATGCGGAGATGAGTGGAGGCCGCGGGGCGAGGCATTACAAAAGGACTTATTTGTGTCGCTTATTTTTTTGGCCGCTATAGCTCTAGTCGAAGAGTTTCGATTTAACATGCGCACTTGGTGCACTCCGACTACGCTTGCAATTCTCAAGATCAAACGGGCCGTAGCACGTCACCAGCGACCGCCGACGAGACTAAATAAATCCATTTGAAACAACTATTACAACTGAACGAAAGGAAAACGAAAGAGACACAGATGAAAAGTGAGCGAATGTGCGGCGAGTGGCGCACCCGCACCGGACGAACGCGTCCGCGCGGGCCGCCGCGCCGAGTTAGTGTGGGCGTCGGGCGAGCGCGGGTGTGGCGCGGGTCGGCGGGTGTGTGGCGGGTGTGGCGCGGGGTGGGGGACTCACCGTCGGCGCTCGGCGGCAGCGGCGCGCGCGGCGGCGGCGCGGCGTCCAGCAGGCGGTGCGTGCGCAGCAGCGCGCACTCGCCGCCCTCGGCCGCGTCCAGCGCGTACACGTACAGCACGCCCTGCGCCGTCGCCACCAGCAGCCGCGGCGCGCGAGACACGCTGCACACGCACACAACGCTCACCATATTGCCAAGCGCATTCCTACTTTGTTGATAGTAAAGAGGAAAAATAAAGAAAACGAAGGTTATGTAGCAGATCTCTTCTACGAATGCGAACGCGAAAGGTCCAACCGCGACCCGAAAATCTGTATCCCATAAAAACCAAAACTTGTAAATAAATAACTTGTTTATTTAAAACATAAAAGATTTTTAACATTGATATGGTCACTATAAGATGGTGTCTGGTGAGTTGCGAGACTTGGGGTTTTTTACAAGTTTTGTTTTTTATGGGATCTCATTTCTTTTTGTAGATAGTCCTACTTTTTTCTTTTCGGTATCTTCTACTTCTTGAGTACTAACAACGGATTTTCTTAAAGCCCACTCTCTGCCTTATGAGCTTTGCTTACTTTTGTAGGTAATCTTCCTCCTCTACATACGAGACGAGAGCGGCCGCGTCGTGATCTTTATTTTAAAATAATAATTATTTTTTGCGTTAGTTAGAAATATTTAGGGCCGCACGCGTCAGACGTCAGTTGGAGTTAATCCTATTTTAAAGTTTTTATCTCTCTTTCACTATAAATTGGTACTGTCAATGTACCTAACAGAAATTTACAACATAAAGCTTATTAGAGGTATAATTTACGGCATTAACTGCCGCACTCAGTTTTTTTGAAATGAATAAATTACTTGACCCTATTATTAAGATTTCCTCACGATATTTTCCTTCCCCGTTAAAGTACGCGATAATTCATTGCTACATACATACATAAACTCACGCCTATATTCCCTGATGGGGTAGGCAGAGGTCCATTTCTGCACCCACATTTCGCCAGGTATGTTGATACATACCTGTCAGTCCCACGTAATAGGGGGCGAGCCTATTGCCGTTTTTTGGGCACATTTCCAGACTCCCTGCTGCTATTGAGAATTTCCTAATGGAAAAACCCAATAACACGTTGCCCGACCCGGGAATCAAATCCAGGACCTCAGTCCTTAATTTAAAGACGTAAGGTCTTTAAATAATAAATAAATACATCCAACAGTCACATACATAGTTCTGATCCCACACTAAGATACAAGTCTTGTGTAGTGGGTATCAGAAACTACGAGAGACTTTTCGGTCTCACATACACCCAGACCCGAAACAAATATTTGTGTATCACACAAATATTTGTCTCGGTGCGGGGATCGAACCCACGGCCTCTCGTTTCGCAAGCTGGTGTCTAGCCAACTGCGCCACGGGTCATTTCTATAGTTAGCTCTTCCCGAATACTAATTCATTGCTAATACACACATAACTTCGAAAAGTCAGATAAGTGTGCCTAGGGTGTGTACCCGCGACCGCCGGGATTCTCGACCTCACGCCTAAACCTCAATACCATCCCTACTTATCTAGCTACACCTATTATTCCATTATTTTATACTATACAGGTACACTAATTTATTTACTGCAAATGTATCTTTGTAATCCTACATATTTATATGAGATTACAAAGTTATTTATGCAGTTTGTGAATCTAGAAAAGTAGACCAAAATTGCAAGATATTTTAATTTTTCCTTGAGTTATACACTAAACACTAATTGTGTTCCAAATTTGAAGCTTCTATGTCGGCTAGAAGTGCCTTAGAGTTTTGATGATCGGTCAGTGAGTGACCAAAACCGCGAAGTTTGACTAGTTATAATTCTAAAACTACTGGTTCAAATTGAATGAAATTTGAAATTTACAAAGTTTATACTATGCTTGCTTGGTGACAGAAAATTCAGGTTTCTAGGTTTATCCACAACGAAGTTATAGGGTGTCGACAATGGCCTGAGTTGCTTCGAGAAAAGTATAGTACGGCCGTGCCGCTTTTTCGCTCGACTTGGCGGGGGCACTGCCGTGCCCCCAGATCGGCCACCAGATCCATTCCTCGGTGCGAACCCCTACCTTTTTCTATGTGTGCTTTTATGTTCTTGAGCACTAAATATGTGATCGCTTTCCATAAAGTCATAACGATCTACGTTGAAATTAACCATAAAATAATGAATGTCGTACGGGGTCCCGTATAGATGGAACATGAAACGAAATGGCATGGTTGGTATTGGAGTGGAGTCTCACTTGGTGACGGCTGCGACGGCGCGGTAGCCGGTGCGCGGCAGGCGCGCGGCTGCGAAGGCGCGGCCCTGCGCCAGCACGTCCGCCACGTGCGCCGGCAGGTAGCCCGCGCCCGCGGACACGGCGGCCGACAGCCAGCCCATCCAGCCGGCCGCCTCGCCCTCCGGCGCCGCCTCCCCCGCGCCGCCGCCCGCGCCCGCGCCCGCGCCCGCCGCGCCCGCCTCCGCGCCCTCCTGCAGCTTGAACACGTGCACGGTCTCCGTGTTGGAGGTGGCGGCCAGGTAGGAGCCGCACGCGCTGAACGCCAGGCACGCGATGGACACGCAGCGCTTCACGCCGCGCCGCAGCTCGTACAGCTTCACGCGCTCGGGCACCGAGAACACGCGGATCACGGTGCCGCGCTCCGACGCCGTGGCCAGCCGCCGCCCGCACATGGACCACGCCAGCGCCGCCACCGGGCTCTCGTGCGCGCTGATCGCGCACTTGGCGTTCTGTCGGTCACACCGCACGGTCAGTGCGCACCGCCAAGCGCCGAGTGCATGCATGCCATGCGGTCGAGGGTTAGCTAGCAGCTGCACATACCAGATGCACCGCGTCGAAGATCTGCACCTCTCCGACGGCGCTGGAGCCGGGGTACGCGACGTAGCAGTGGTCGACGCAGGGCGAGAGTGCGCACAGGCCGCGCGGGTTGGGCGGCGTGTCGCGGATCGTGTGCAGCACCTTCATGTCGCGGATGTTGTGGATGTGCAGCGACTCCTCCAGACACACGATCAGTCTCTGCAACACGCGTCGCCACTCGTGAGCACGGCACACTTACTCCCACAACTACGACATCGACGGAGCAGTACTCACGGAACGGTTGAGCTTCACCGCGAGGATGGTGTTGCTGTAGCTATAGTTGCATATTTCAGTGCCCTTCTTGTAGTGGCACACTATCAGCTTCCTGCAACGTGACAGATTCACACTCAATGTCGGTACTACAACCAATACCTGCTCGATGGAAGTCAAACGTAAAAACATAACGACTTGCTGTTTTTATTCCCGCTGTTGTTCGAAGATTGTATTATGTTCATTGTCTTGCCTCACTCCAAGTGAGGCGAAGGAGCCTTATGCTACTAAAGTATAAATGAAATTAAAATAATAACAGAATTATTTAACATGTTTTGTTACATATTAAATGTATATTTTTTTATTAGAATTCACAACAACTACCTACTGTACATAAACTATGTAAATGTCACACACTTCCGAGCGCATCATTATAGTGGGCGAACTGATTGCCGTTTTTCGGGCACATTTCCAGACTCCGTGCTGCTACTGAGAATATCCTAATGGAAAAACCCAATAACAATGCCTGATCCGGAAATCGAACCCGGGACATCTAGATCGCACGGCACATATTTGTGCCGCAGGACCACGAGGTAGTCTAAATTATAATAATCCAAAGAAATATTGTGCTGGGAGCTGATTGGGGTTTCAGTTAGGCGCCAGCGTGTAAAGTGTGTTGTGATCTCCTTGACCGGCCACAACACGCTACACGGAACACAGAGCATTTGATTTATTACGAGAGAGTACAATGTTAATAGGTGGGTTGCAACGTCACGCTGCGTAAGCGGCGCGCGCTGCAGCCGCGTGGAGCCGCTCCCACCGACAAGTTCAGGTGCACGGCCAAGGCGCGTGCCCGCCAATAATATAAATAACGCCAGATATAAATACAGTAATTAGTATCGCGACACGTCGCCCACTCCCCCCACCCTCCCACTCTCAACCGCGCTCCGCGATTCTCTATGTGTGATGATCTCAAGCTGCGTCCGCACTTAACCTGCGCTCATAGAAATAACCCTTTCGCGTTAATGCACATGAAACTCAGGAAAACAACTGATTATGTACTTAGCGGTACATAACACGAGAGCAGGCCCTCACTAACATATGGGGAAGTGCTTGCATGGCAGTGTGTATACGCCTTCGTGGGACGTTACGCTCGGATATCTCGCGCTCTAAGTTTTTGTTTTGTTGTTTTTCTTTTAATTAATCCATACGAGTTGAAAATTATTACGAAGTTGACAACAAGTGTATTTGCGGTACGGTGCGCGAGCGACGCGATTTAAAAAATGTTTGGTCTACCCGTTCCGGTGAGCTACTGTACTAGGATTTAGCTGAGGCAGCGAAACTGTCAAGGGAACGCTACATGTGTCAAAACGAAGCGAACGTGATATGTTCACGCCTTGCCCATCTAACTACGAGGCGGGATGGGCACATGGGCATGTGCGCGTGTGCATCAGGAATAGCAATACATACCTATACCTATGGGTATGGGTACGCTAGCGTCATACATGCAATTAACTTAAACACTGGAATAGCAAATTGTTCAAAGTACACGTTCGTCGTTAAAGAGTGAGTCGACTTTGTCGATGCACACAGCCGCAGCTGCGCGACCAACGGACACCTGCACTATCATAGTTGCCACAATGTGTTGCGTCACGTATGCAGATAATGAATATTGTGTATCCACTTCCAGTTCAAGTCCGCCACGGAATCATTATACACGTACATACATCAAACATTTATCAAGTTCAGTCTGCGTGAAAACGCATTTAAAAAGGAATCTACGAATGCTACTGATGATTTGAATCTGATTTATGAAGATCTCGAACAGATATAAATGAAAACGTTTATAGCGACAAAAACAATTGACTACAAAAAAGTCTATAAAGTATGTGCACTCGATACCCCTAAACTTTCCATCAAGTGAGCCATGGTCTCAAGCTAGAAGAGGACAACACCGTATTTGAGCTTTTTCTATTTTTGCCTATTAGTAATGATGAAAGAAGCCTGCAGGTGTTGTGTGAGAGGTGATGGCAACAGGCGACACATATCGCTAGTACGTTAAACTCCCATGTTTTCAGACAGTAGCTAGGTTGAATATTTACGGGTCGCGTAGTGGGCACGACCGGGCCGCGCCGCGCCGCCTCACTATCTTGTTTACGTTGTTGTTATCGTCACTGATTCCCGGAAGGTTATAGATATCACAGCGCATAATTATTAGCACGACATTCGTTTATTACTTATTAAGAATCACAACTTCGATAAACGTTGTGGAGGCGGCTTGTGAATCGTACCGGGTCAGTTTACACTATGAGCTTAAATAAAATCTTCATATCGAAAATCTTGTAGAAAAAACTTTCGTATCGTAAAACCTTTTCTCAATAATTAAATCTATGAAACAAAAACTGCTTTTAATGCTTTTGTATTGTTTTACCTAGCCGCGCTCATGGTCCCCATTCGTTGTACTGGAAGTCCAACGTCATCAGCCCATATACGTCCCACTGCTGGGCACGAGTCTCCCCTACAACTGAGAGGGTTTTAGGCCTTAGTCCACCACGCTGGCCTAGTGCGGGTTGGCGAACTACACACCTAAGAAATTCTTAAGAACTTTTAGATGTGCAGGTTTTATCACGATGTTTTCCTTCACCGTTAAAGCAAGTGATAATTCATTGTTAATACACACATAACTTATAAAGTCAGAGGTGTGTGCCTGGGGTTTGAACCTGCGACCGCCGAGATTCTCGACCGCGCGCCTAAACCTCGAGGAAGTCCAAACATAACGACAAACCTCAACAAAGTCCAACTCAAGACATAATGTGTTTTGATACTTCAAAATACTTTATTTTCTTTGTGATGTTTAAGAAATGAAGAATAGTGCACATGGTGTCTGTCTGGAGGGATTAAGCCTCATCAAAAAATATTTTATTGATATCCATTGCCTAGTGATTTGATGATGTATAGAATACAAGCACATTTACACAACAACTTGAGACCAAAACACTTCAAGAATTAATGATCACAATATGTAACAAGAAATCATACAGAAGTTTTTTTTAGAGTGTATCTTGACAGCACAGGTCACATACATGTGGGTCAGATACAACATAATAAACTGCTGATATCATTTCTGCGCTTCCTTCTCCAAAATGTTTGTAGCAATGACCTGGTAATATATAAATCAACTCATATGCTTTTAAATAAATAATATTTGTAAAGATGATAGAATATATAGTATTAAAAATTAAAAGTATAGCTTGAAAACTACTATAGTTAACACATATCATATGTATATTACAAATATTAAAATTAGGAAAAAGACAAAGTTTAAGTTTAATGTGCTATATTAACATTAACACAAAATATATAAGTAATTATCTAAATTGTGCCAAACTTCTTCCAAATCATATAAATATATTATTATACTCTGTATTAAAATCAACAGAAAATGTCTTATAAATCAATTTCCCTTAAACAAATAGTCCATTACAAAGAACTTGACTGTTGGATAACAGATAGTATTTCTTAAGACATTATGGTCTGTTGGCATGTTACACTGTAATGTTAGCAGTTTCCTTACAATCTGGTACTAACCTGGGAGCGGAGACGGTGACCACAGCCACCAAGGAACTGCTGAAGAGTCGGTCCACAAGACAGGTTTCTTGCCCTGACCGGCTTGCATAGATCTCCTCCACTCCATCATCTGGCGTTAGTGCAAACAAATGGTAACCACTTGTGCTACCTGCTACCAGTGACCTGTTTACCAAAATCACTACTGGTTATACGAACTATAATTATATTTATATCCATGGTAATACAAATACATCAGAAAAAAACTAGGATAAGGTAAAATTAAAATCAAATATGTATAGTGGAATTTATTTTTACATTACCATAATCGTCATGAAACTTTTACACATATTCTTGGTGGTATTAGAAGTAAAGAATTGAATGATTTTTGGTATGGAGAGCGGGTTGGACCCACCAAAGTAACATAGGATACTATTTGTGCTGGAAAATGTAGTATTCCCATGAGAATGGGTATATGTTATAAATACAAGAGAAACTCTATATGCCTGTTACACTTTCACACCTAAGCTACTTGACCAATTTATATGATTTTTGGTATGAACATAAATGTGACCCTGTCAAATAATGTAGACTATGTTTTTCCTGGAAATATGTAAGAGTCCAATGAGATGATCATATATTGTAAATGCAAAAGTAACACTGCTGTGGTATGCTTTCACACCTAAAACATTTGGCCAATTTAGTTGATTTTTGGAATGGATAAAAATGGGACCTAAAAAACGGATATAGGTTCCTTTTTTAAATTCAGAGACAATTTGTAAATTCACTTATTATCTTTCTGCACCAGACCTTTAAGATAGAATTCTATATAAAAAATATATAATACAACAAATAAGACTACATCACGTAAAAGTATTCTTTCAAATCCGCCCAATACCTTCAGATATTAGTGTCAAAACAAACAGCAACTATTTATAAGTAACATCAAAATACTTTACCACTTTAAATTTCATTTTATTATCTAATCGAGACACAACATCACTATACTACAATACCTATATCCAACAATTTAAGTCATTTGTTCAAGGACTCTAATTGTTTCATTGTTGATGGCTTGTTTAAACTTCTTCCTTCCTGTGTGGCAAGGCTATGCAAGGAAACATGATTTAATTAGGCTTCAGTGAAGCTTTTCTAATCCACAAGCAACCTAGGCATATTGGAGTCAGTTGTAACATAATTTACAAAGGAATAACTTTCAACAGTAGCCATTAAAATACAGAATATTGCCACAGTTATTGACAACTAAGATATACTACTTCCCAAACACAACATTACTGACACCAGGATTATTCACTTGTCTGCCAGAAAGTATAGTACTTAAAAATAATGACAATGGGCAATCCTGTTTGTGTGTATAATTAATAACTTAAGTCAGTGCTTCCATCATTTTGTCAATAAGACATTTGAATGTCGCGGAAGCATCCGAAATAGATCTTACAATATGTTGGGCTTAGTACAATGCGTCGCAGTGACGAAAACGGATCAGCTGATTCACGCGCGACGCAAACATATTCGCTGTTTGACAACAACGGAGTACACACTACACACTGCGCACACTCACCATACTTTCCGACAAAAACTACGGGTTCTTGAATGCCACCCCCAAGGCCATCATTGGCATTGCAAGGCCGGATTCTACAGTACCGTAAGGGAGCATATTACGAAACAGCTGGCAATGACACATTGCATCATCGCGCCACTAATACGTAGCGCTAGAGGCAAAAACTACGCTAATTCGTAACACTGAGCGTTTTCGCAACTGTCGGTCCGTCCTCGTCCGGGAACCTTGGGCGTCGTGAGGCTTTACTCTGGCGCCTCTCTGTCCTCCCCTCCTTAGGTACACCATATGAATGTATATACTTACGTGCAATCTTGATTAAATTGAACAAATATTCCTCCTGCATTTGAGCCCTCAGTATTTGGACCTCCTCCCAAACTCATTGGAACGTCGCTGCGTACTACGATTGTACTAAAATCTAATAGATACACACGACATGCACGCAATACACTGTACAATAATCGAACACAACACAGTCTGTATCAGTAATAAGTCAATATTTGAAACTATTATCCGTCACAAGAAACAGAATTTTTGACACAAAGAACGACCTTGTTGCTAAAAACAAGCCCCCTCCCGCATACAAAACATTCGCTGCAGAACCGTCTGAAGTGTCTGCGTTCCGTCACCAATTTGCTTGTAGTCAATTGAACAAACTTCACACCAATATGTGCCAAGCAAAATGCATCCCTATACTAGACACAATAGGACTTTAATTGATTTGGCAATTTTAAATATAAATGTCATCACCTTGTCATTGTCGGAATCTGCTTTATTGTTATTTGTTAGATAGTAGATAGGTACATATTTGTTTTATGTTTTCTTGTGTGAGTTACACATTTTACTGGTATAAAATGTTATTCCTTTATTTTAATTACCGTCAAAGATTTTATAGATGTAAAATTAAATTTAGGTATATGTTGCATGCAAAAAAAATATCTGCTTAGGTATTTGCCAATTCGTATTCCATTGTAGGTAACATGTGCGTCAACATATTTTTACTGTCCATAGAATTATAATTGTCAAGTTCTGTTAAAATATAGAAAAACGATTTATAATCAAGAATTTTTAGCAAAATTAGGTAGGTACCTAATTGGTGACCTTTTAAAACTATACTTTAGGTAATTTTGACAGGTCCCTTATAAGGAATAGATAGATACCTAGGCAGGGTTGGGCAGTATTTGAATTACTTGTAATTGAAATACAAATACGTATTTTGTATTTGTATTTTAATTACTTTCTAAAATGAAATTCGTATTTTAAATACGTGAAGCCGAAGTATTTTGTAATTAGTATTTCAAATACTCGAGGCTTCAAAATACATTTAGCCTTCCGGACCTGCAATAACAAAACAAAAACCGCCTTCAAAAAAAAAAACTATTCCAAAACAAATAAATATGCATTATTTTGTATTTTGGAATTTGTATTTTGTATTTCAATTAAAAATAGCTAAAATACTGTATTTTGTATTTCAAATACCTTACTTAAATGTATTTTGTATTTCGTATTTTAATTACTTGCGATACAGTATTTTGTAATTTGTATTTCAATTAAAGCAAAGCATGTATTTTGCCCAGCCCTGTTGGGGTCTGTTGGCAAAAAAACACGGTACACGGCAGAACATTCATTGCCGTGTCATAAAACAAGACAATCAGAGAAAAGGAAAACACTAATGCAAAGTCGAATGCAACAGCTAAAATCATTATAACAAAATAATAACAATTACCTACCATAAATAGCACATTACTCGCGAAACAATATATTCAGTCTCACGGAAATTGCACAAAATTTAAACCAACAAAAGAAATGATAAATTTCATGAAAGATAGAGAGATGGAGTGCAAAATACAATTTAAGAAAAGAGGAAGAAAAAGAAATAACTAGCCATATTAAAAAAATATTTTCCGACGAAAATAATAGATCAGCTACAGCTAGATATATTTTTTCGTTTAATTTTTGTCGTTCTGCAACTTTAAGTAGGTACATTAGGGCATATGTAAACAAAAGTATACATTTTGATCAGAATGTAATGCATCAAGAAATATTTTTTTTCTAGTTTTTTTTTCTGTTCATGAAACACGCACGCCAATTTCTCAATTTTTTCTACAAAACACGGCAATTCGACATTCAAAAATTCAAAACACGGCAATTCGACATCCAAAACACGGCAATCAACTTTTAATTTATGGCAACTAGGGATGGGTCGTTGACGTTTTTGGCGACAACGAAACGTAACCGTTTTTTTGCGTTGGTTAACTAGTTAAAAAACTAGTTGAATTCGTCAACTAGTTGATAATATTAATGTTAGCAAAAATGAGCAGCTCTTGTTTTTTTTATATATTTTTTTTAAATTTTGGTGCCCTAGCTAGATAAATGGTCGAAAAATTCAACTAGTTTTTTTTTAACCCGTCAACCGTTCGTTCGTTACTTCATCGTCAACGGTTGATTCAACTAGTTCGTTAAAAAAACGCCCATCCCTAATGGCAACCCTGATTGATGGTCTTTTTTCATCTTTGTTGTGAATCTATGGTTTGCACTTTGCAAATTGCAAATTACAATTTACAATTTGCATTTTGTTTTGCATTAGTTTTAGCAGTTAGCAGCACTTAGCAGTTGTTCTTTGGTGTTCATATTCCTAAGAACAATAAAAATGGGGCGTAAAATTCCTGCTAAGAAGCATCGTGGAGTAAAAGATCCGCTCGAACAACAAGCAAGACGATTGCAGAGGTATGCTAGAAAACTTAACCTTTCAAAACCCTCTTGTGCATAATCTTATGTTGTTTTGATATTCTGATCAAATGTGTTAAATTGTATAATTTATTTATATAAATACCTAAATACATACCTACTTCCAGTATGGTATCGGTCTATAGCCATAGTGCAGACAGAGATTTATACTTCCTTTAGCCAAAATGTTGTATTTTTTAAGTTTTATATTATGTTAGGAGGCTTCGTGGTGCTACTGAGAATTTTCTTAAGGGTAAACCCACTTATAGTTTGTTGGAGTAGGAGTAGGAGTAGATCCTGAGACCGCGATCTGAATCATACCTCGCACACTTATGCTGCAGGTCCAACGAAGCTTAAAAAATATTGTTTGATGTAATTTTGTTGCTGATTATCCTGTGTTCATGATTTTTTTAGTTTGAAGAGTAAAATAAATGCACCACCCAAGGACCCTGACGAGCAACCAGTACCCCGTTCCCTAACACGATTGTTTGAATTTCAAAATAAAATTAGCAACAATCAGAAACACAAAAATAAAAATGGACCAAAACATCTTAATAAATTCATTAAAGGTAGGTTACCTTTTATAAAACATTTTATATTCATAATTAAAAATATTAACATACAGTGGACCCCTGGTAATCCGGCCCCTGTCTGATCTGGTGCCCCCTGTAACCTGACATGCATATCTTGATAAATCTTCATTAACATATAAATTTCATGTTTAATCAGATTGTAACTTGACACACCCTCAAAACACTGTCCCTTGTAATGTGAGAAATTAAAGATCAAAATACAGATTTTGAGGGGTCTTAGTAGCTATCATAGAGCTATTAGAGCTAGAGAACATAAAATTTGTACTAAGATGTAACAAAATATCTGGAAAGTTTAATAAATTTAGTATTTTGTACTCATCAATTATTTTATTTAGTTTATTTTTGCCTCCCTGTAGCCTATTAAACTAAGTTTTTTTCTACAAGATTTTAATAAAACCCTGGATTGTTGTACCTCGTTGGATAGATTATGAAACATAGATATTTTTAGGTACATCTGCAAAGCAGGTGCCATAATAATATTTTTTGATATCCTTTCGAGAAAAATAAACTTTCAAAATGTTTGTTAATGTTTTTAAGTTTTAATCGTCTACAGTGATTTATTCATTCATTTTATGTACAATTTTGGTTATTGAGGTCATAAAGCATCTTATTTTACATGTAAAATCAAATAATAGTAATAATAAGACTTACACATTTCAAAATATCTAAGCTGATAGCAGATAATCGTGAGATTTTTGGAAAAAACAATTAAATTCAAATATCTCGAAAATGGTTAGATTTAGGATAGGGTGTATCATAGTGAAATCAGTCAGAAACAATGTAAACTACACACCCTTACCGGATATAGGTCGACTTAACCAGTAACCCTGTATATAAATTGTGTACATTTATTGTTCTCTTCTATTTGTTTCTTCTACTCCTAATTCCTACTAATGACTAAGTAAAAGCATGTTAAAGGGTGTGAAACTATTTAAATGATTTTTGCCAACTTTACAGAAGGAATAAAAATCACAGCAATTCAGATTTCTTTCAATGGGATTTATTTTTAACTAGCTTTTGCCCGCGACTCCGTCTGCGTAGACTTCAGGGTTGGGTGCAGAAACTAACTAAGTGAATCTATAAATCAAAAATTACGCTAATTGTTGCAGTAGTTCACCACCGGAGGTCATTTCTATCTTTGAGAATCGTCTCAAGTGACATTATGACATTTTTCATAACCTCAGATCGTCTCATAAATTTATCGCGAAAATGTATCTAATGTCATCTAGGTGCGTATAATGGCACTTAACATCGCATAATGACACCGAGCCCCATAAAAATGCACATGATAACATTTTACTGTACCGGTACCAGTCACCACTACTCCACAGTGCTAAATGGCATTTAACGTGAATTCAAGTCATCCAGGATACTGACTTCAAATAATGGTGCCTTTCGCAATTTCAGTTCCAAAAATGGCACCTAAATTCATAAAACGGAAAAATAGCTCTTCTATTCCTTAAGTTCCACTAAAATTCTTCTAAAATTGCCATAAGTGCCAATTATGGCACCTGTCGTCGCGTGATTTCCAATAACGGCACTTGTAGCCTTATGGATTCGACTAATGGAATCTGATTCATCCGATAATGGCACCTGACGTCACTCACCATCCACTAATAGCACCTAACGTCACTTAACATACACCAATAAAACTTATCGTCACTTAATTGTACATACATACATACATACATACATAAACTCACGCCTGTATTCCCCGAAGGGGTAGGCAGAGGTGCATTTCTGCACCCACATTTCGCCAGGTATGTATCAGTCCCACGTAATAGGGGGCGAGCCTATTGCCGTTTTTCGGGCACAATTGATTGTACATAACCGCACATAATCTTCCTTAAAGTTACTTATGGGTAAGCTCTTCAAAATCACATATCACATAAGAGAACTTAAAACCACCCAGTAGCAATACCAATCTAATAATGGCAAGTAAGTAACCTAAGTGCGTTTAACGTCACCTAAGTAAACTTAAGGCCACCTTATGACACTTAACCGCACTTAACTATATTCAACGTAACTTAATGAATCCTTAGAATCTTAAATGGTCTAATGCCACCTATCGTCTTCTTAGTGCCCGAAATGGCACTTATTGAATTATTTAAAAAAATAGCCTATGTCCCTTAAAGGTCTTATTTATGTCCATACCAAAATTCATTCAAATCGGACAAATGGTTTAGGCGTGAAAGCATAACACAGGCAGTGTTACTTTCGCATTACAATATATGCTCATCCCACGGGAACCCTACATATTCCCGGGATAAAATGTAGCTTATGTTACTTCATAGTGTCCCATTTGTATTCAAACCAAAAATCATATAAATCGGGCGAATAGTATAGGCGTGATAGCCCATTCTCACGGGAATACTACATTTTCCGGGATAAATAATATTCTACGTTGCGTCGGTGGGTCCTATCTAGTCCCATACTAAAAATCATCTAAATCAGTCAAATGGTTTAGGCCAGAAAGTATAACACAGGCAGCGTTACATTCGCATTTCAATATATGCTTATCCCACGGGAACCCTACATATTCTCGGGATAAAATGTAGCTTATGTTACTTTATAGTGTCCCATTTGTATTCAAACCAAAAATCATATAAATCGGGTGAATAGTATAGGCGTGAAAGCCCATTCCCACGGGAATACTACATTTTCCGGGATAAAAAATATCCTATGTTGCGTCGGTGGGTCCTATCTAGCCCCATATTAAAAATCATCTAAATCAGTCCAATGGTTTAGGCCAGAAAGTATAACACAGGCAGCGTTACATTCGCATTACAATATATGCGCATCCCACGGAACCCTACATACTCCCGGGATAAAATATAGTCTATGTTACTTCATAGGGTTCCATTTATATCCATACCAAAATTCATTCACGTCGGTCAAACGGTTTAGGCGTAAAAGCAGAATATTGACAGAGCTACTTATACCCATTCCCACGGGAATACTACATTTTCCGGGATAAAAAGTATCCTATGTTGCTTTGGTGAGTTCCATCTACTCCCATACTAAAAATAATCGAAATCGGTCAAATGATTTAGGCGAGAAAGCATAACACAGGCAGTTACTTTCGCATTACATTATATGCTCATCCCTCGGGAACCCTACATATTCCCGGGATAAAATGTATTTTATGTTACTTTATAGGATCACATTTATGTCTGTAAAAGAATTCATTCATATCGGTCAAATGGTTTAGGCGTAAAAGCAGAATATTGACAGAGCTACTTATTCCCATTCCCACGGGAATACTACATTTTCCGGGATAAAAAGTATCCTATGTTTTTTCCCAGGCTCCAACCTATCTGTGTACCAAATTTCATTTAAATCGGTTCAGTAGTTTTAGCAGGAAAGCGAGACAGACAGACAGACAGAGTTACAATCGCATTTATAATATTAGTAAGGATGATAGATGACAATATACAATCCCATAAAAAACAAAATTTGTAAAAAAAACAAGTCTCACAACTAAGTTCTTCTATCATAAAAAGTTGTGAGATCCATGTGATA
This sequence comes from Hemaris fuciformis, assembly GCA_907164795.1. NCBI lineage: Eukaryota > Metazoa > Arthropoda > Insecta > Lepidoptera > Sphingidae > Hemaris > Hemaris fuciformis. Next base: position 155,229 of record OU015440.1, on the reverse strand, counting down.
ACAAGTTCATAAATTTATTCAGTCCCCATTTAAGGGACTTAAGTTATTATGCACTAAGCTTACCAGATAATGTCTTATAGTGACCATATCAATATTAATAATCTTTTATGTTTTAAATAAAAGAGTAAGATTTGGCAATTGCATGAAAACACAATGTATCTCACTTTAACAAAATATTTTATTTAAAACATAAAAGATTTTTAATATTGATATGGAAAATTAGTTTAACATTTTTAGTTGTATTTGGTAAAAGGATTTGTGCTACTCTCATGTGACTGCGCTGGTAGAACTTAATACAAATGATAACCTATAATGGATTAATTTTGTAAACAAATTATCAGTGGCTGTACTTCCATTGAAGCCCAAATGCCCAGATTACGCTACAAAATACTAAATAATAATCCTTATTTAAAAAAGGAATTTGACATAAAAATGACAATATAAGGAAAATCATCATTTTTATGTACAATATACAACAATATAAAGAATATTGTCATTTTTATGTACAATATACAACAATATAAGGAATATTGTCATTTTTATGTCCTCAATAAATGATAATAAATTAGACATTACACAATTAACATGTGTCGCTTTTTGGGCTCCTAAGGAAATACTGCCACTGCAAATGATATGGTTCAACCTCCACTTCACATGAAAATGAAGTAGTGTTGAATTTCTTTGAACAACAATCAATATGAAAAATAGTATATTTCTATACACATCTATTGTAATTACAAAATTAGTGTAATTGCTGGTACTCAACCAAAAGAGAATAAAATAATATTTTTTCAAAATTATAAAAAAAAATAACAGGTAAATCAAATCCAGTTTATTAGGTACCAAAGAATTAACTGACTGTGAATAAGTATATAACTTAATGTCTCTCAAAATCCTTGTAGATAACCACAGTGAAAAAAGAATCAGAGATAATCCTATATCTCGGTTGCGCAAACTTCCTGGTGAAACAGGAAGGGACTTCTCTCTGCGCATCAATAGTGCCATTAAAGCACTTCACAGCCCTATGGAGCAGCTAGAGTATCCTGTAAGTAGTATCTTTTAGATTGTAATATATGTGTCATACACCATCATCAGCATCAGCCTATATGTGTCCATGCTGGGTATGGGCTTCCTCTCTTACTTGTCATTTATTAGGAGTGCAGTCCGCCAACCCGCTCTAGGCCAGGATGGTGGACTAATGCGTAACTTATACACGTTTCCCGACTACGGTCTACTGCTAACAATTCCTATTGGAAAATCTTAATAACAGTCCAACTAGGCAATCAAACCTATGACTTCAAAGTATGATACAAACATGACGTAAGTAAGAAATTGGCCACCAAGATCAAAACTACGTCACATTTGGGTGTTGCAAAATTGTTCCTGCACCCAGCCTAAAAACATATGTGACCGAAATCCTCCAGTAGACCGGAACTGCGAATTTACTTCAACAATTGTTTTTACAGCAAGTTATGATGGAAGAGGAGGACGAGAAAGGCGCTCGCATGGCTGCCCAGCGCGAGCGCCGCGCCAGGAAGCGGAGACGTGCGCAGAAGGACGCGGCGCGGGACGGCGCCGAGCCGCCCGACGCACAGCGCTCGCGCGCGCGCCGCCTTGCGCTCCGGCACGACCAGAGGAAACTCAAAGCGCTCGAGGTACGCCCCACGCATATACAATCGATGTGGCACCAACTAAAATAAACACACAATATAATGAAGAAAAAAAGTTGTTTTTAAGTACATACCCATATATACATGTAAAGAATATCACTACACTAGTGTAGTAGAGGTGGGTGATAAATAACTTCACGGTGAAAATAACGTTGTTATCTGCCGTCTAAAAGTATCACTGTGATCTGTCACGAAATATCTACGTTCCAAAGTAACGTAGGCCGTTCCTTCGTTACAAATGTTACAATAGCGCTGTGCGTGACCCGCGTGACAGCCGCGATCGGCCGATCGGAATTATTCGGGATTACTCATGTTCCGTCCCACTCGGTGGTTCTCGGAATTATTCGACTCGACTCAAGTACGCATAGTGCTTAATGTTTATATTTTTTGACTCAAAGCCACATTATCTCATTGTGTAGAAAAAGGACAATTCTACTAAATCGTTAGAAAAAAGAGTTACGCTCCGCATATATATTTTGTATTGATTGATGAGTTCTAATGAAAAGATGAATAAGTATCATAATTTAAAGTTTCTAACAAATCACCCATTTAAAAGTAATGAAAACCTTAATAGTAAATTACTCAGATAATAACCCCATTGATAACAGTGACTAAGAAGAAACAATATAGTGTACTATTGATCGTGATCGATGTGACCAAATACGGTCGAAGCCGTATACCGATTACCGCGATGTAAGTGATCGACGTGACAAAGTCACGATTATTTTTCACAGTGATATTTTTGGAACTGGAACGACAGTCACGGTGATTTTAAAATAACGACTTTCCCCATGCCTATAGTGTAGTGATATTCTTTATGGATTTATTATCTGTTACTTTTTATTATCTATGACTTTGTATTATCTATGGAAAGGAGTCAGTTAGGAAAAAGAAGGCTTTAAATGTTGTTTTTTGTTCATTCAGAAAACGCAAATATCGTCTTTATTTCATTATAAGGCATATTACCATTATAAAACAACATTTTCTGCAAATATTTAATGAAGTATGGAGAAGTTAAGATTTGATTTCTGTGTGAAAACAGCATCAGATGGAAAATCAAACATTATTTGCATAACCTCAATTGGAACACCTGATGGCCAAACTTTTGCCATACCGGCTGAATATCAACCTGCAAGTTTACATCAATTAATAACAAATACATCTAACTATGCCAAGATAAGAAAAACATTGAATAAAAGACATCAAACAAGGAAAATATGGATAACTTTAACTGATGAAATATCAAAGACATATTTAGACGGAGAACAAAATATACAGTTTAATGATTTTTACCTTGAAGAGATTATGGAAAACATAAACGATCAAAAATCTTTACCTACAAGCTCAAATGAAACATTGGAGAAATTATTAGAGAAATTACTCAATTCAAATTACTCAAAAAGAATTCAACAAAGAATGTGAACGTTTCCATATTGATGAAGACAGAAAAAAAATTGAAATATTAAAACAATTTTTAGAATATTCAAGTGTGAATTGGTACAGTTGTATGTTAATGAAATTTACAGTAGAATCAGTGTGGATTAAATGGGAAAAAAACTTCTATGAAACGTTTGGAAACAAAGGTTGGTCGCCAATCAGATATGCTCTTGGTTTTAAATATCAAACAGGTTCTTTGCTTGAATATGCTTTGAAAAAAGAAAAATTGTTATTAGAGGTGAGAAAGACGATTGATAATGGTACTCTTATAGATCTTATAGCCGCAGGCCTGCCTAACTATCTAAGTGATAAAATTGACCGAGAGACATTACAAGAAACCGAAGATCTCTATAATGAGATAGGAAAATTAGAACATCTTGTTGGGAGGAACAAATATGAAAAAAAGAACTACACATACTCTGACATAAAAACAAAAAAAATGAAGAAAAAAAACCATGCCAAATTTGTATCACTGAGAAAAAAGGGAAACGTTTTCATCCTGAGGAAACCTGCTGGTTTAATGGGAAAAATCAGAAATCAGTTATGAAAAGTGTGAATAACTCTGAATTAGAAATTGAATTAAATAAGGAGAATCCAAAAAACTAGAAGTACCACCATTAATAAAAGTAAAGTTATTATTAAATGACACATTAAAAGTTACCGCAATTTATGATTCTGGTTCGAATGTGTCGTTAATTAATGCAAAATTATTGAAAATACATGAAAAAAAAGAAGACACACTCAATAAACAAACAGCTAACTTGAAAACTATTAATGGTGAAAAGAAAACAAAAGGTATGGTAACATTGAAAATAAAAATATACAACATTGAAAGAGAAATGAATATTTTTGTTATAGATAATGAGAATTTTCACTATGATTTTCTCATTGGTTTGGATTGTATAATTTTTTTTAAATTAACACAAAATGAAGAGTTGAATATAATACAATGTAATAATCCACAAAAAGAGAATAAAGTTGACAATGAAGAGGATAACAAAAATAAAAACTTTATTAAAGAATTAATGAATGTCGAAATTCCTGATGTACTAGGTAACAAAAATTAACAAGATGTTTCTCTATACCCTGAGGTATGGGAACAAGAAATAAATCATATAAACAGATGTGAAGTAAATTTCAATGAACATATTGACTTCAGTGAATTTGAAATTTCAGTGAATCACCTAGATTTATGTAAACAAACAGAAATTGATAAATTAATAAAAAAATACAAACCAGTCTTTGCTAAGGACAAATACGACGTTGGCACGGTACGAGATTATGAAGCCCACATAGACTTGATGGTAGATAAATATTGCTGTAGGCGCCCATACAGATGCACATCCGATGATAGAAAAGAAATTGAAAATCAAATATCAAAATTATTGAAGAACAACTTAATTGAGGAATCATATAGCCCTTTTGCTGCTCCGGTTACCTTGGCGTATAAGAAAGAAGATGGAAAAAGATCAAGACTGTGTATAGATTTCCGGGAATTGAACAAAATTGTTATACCTCAATCACAGCCATTCCCCTTGATTGAAGACTTGATGGTAAAGACTGTAAACTGTAAGTATTATTCCACTTTTGATATAAATTCAGCGTTTTGGGCCATTCCGTTGAAAATTCAAGATAGATATAAGACGGCATTTGTCACGCAAGAAGGCCATTTCCAGTGGACATGCCTTCCATTTGGTTTAAAGACAGCTCCGGCTATTTTCCAAAGAATACTGAGAAATATAATAAGAAAATATAAACTCTCTGATTTTGCAGTGAATTTCATTGATGATATCTTAGTGTTCTCTAAAAGTTTCGAGGAACACATAATACATATATCAAAACTACTTGAGGCAATACAAACAGAAGGATTTAGACTGAAATTCTCGAAATGCACTTTTGCAAACAATCATGCCAAGTATTTGGGACACATAATAGAAAATAATTCAGTTAGACCTCTCAAAGATTATTTAATAGCCGTCAGGAACTTCCCCATTCCAGAAACAAGGAAAAATATACGCCAGTTCCTTGGGAAAGTAAATTTTTATCATAAATTTGTACCACACAATGCAATTATCCTTGAACCACTACACAATTTATTACGGAAAGATGTAAAATTTATATGGACCAAAGAATGCCAGAAGTCATTTGATAAAATAAAGGAATTACTATGCTCGAAACCAATTCTAAAAATATTTGACCCAGAACAACCAATAAAAATTTACACTGATGCCAGTATTAAAGGAGTAGGAGCTGTGTTAAAACAGCAAGATAAAAACGGAGAAAATAAACCTGTATTTTACTTTTCAAAAAAATTTACAGACACTCAAAAGAAAAAGAAAGCAATATATTTGGAATGTCTGGCAATTAAGGAAGCTGTAAAATATTGGCAACACTGGCTTATGAATAAAGAGTTTATAGTATACTCAGATCATAAACCATTGGAGAATTTAAATATCAAGTCTAGAACTGATGAGGAACTAGGTGATTTGACATACTATTTATCCCAATACAATTTTAAGGTAAAATATAACCCGGGACAGTCAAATCAAGAAGCAGACTGCTTAAGCAGAAATCCAGTCTTAGAACCTCATGACAATACTGAAGATTTAAAAAAAATTGTAAACTTAATAAATATAGAAGAAATAAAAAAGGACCAAGACTTAAATCTAAACTTACAAGATGGAAAATCAAAGTTTATACTGGAGAATAACATTTATTACAAAACAAATAAAAGAAGAAAAAAAATTATACTATCAGAAGAATTTAGCAAAACATTAATTAGAGATGTCCACAATACTTACTGCCATATTGGGAGAACCCAGATGATAAATAAAATAACCCCTTTCTATACAGCAAAGAATATCATCAAAAATATTGAGAAATTTTGTGATGAATGTGACATTTGTATAAAAAATAAATCAAGAAGGAATCCAAAATTTGGTTTAATGTCACATTTAGGCCCAGCAACACGCCCATTTGAAATTATATCAATTGATACAATTGGAGGGTTTGGAGGATCTCGGTCTACAAAAAAATACTTACATCTCCTGGTCGATCATTTCACACGATATGCTTATATTTTGACGTCAAAAAATAAAAATTCCAATGATTTTATCAAGTTGATAAAAAATGTGACGCAAAGCAACAACATTGATATGGTATTAACAGACCAATACCCTGGCATAAATTCCAAAGAATTTAAAGACTTCCTGAAAAAGAAAAATATAACACTGGTTTTCACTGCTGTTGACGCACCATTTTCAAATGGACTTAATGAAAGACTAAACCAAACTTTAGTTAATAGGATAAGGTGCAAAATAAACGAAGGGGGAAAGAAAACAGCATGGACAACTATAGCACAAAATTGTGTAGAAAAATATAACGAAACAGAACATACAGTCACAAAGTTTACTCCAAAATATCTGTTGGAAGGAGAAAAAATGGATATTTTGCCACAGGAATTGAAATCAAGATGCACAATAGAAGATCTCAAAAGAGACCGAGAACTAGCATTTGAGAATTCAATAAAATCTCACAACTATAATAAAAAAAAATATGATCTTCATAGAGAAGAATATAAATTCGAAGTAGGTGATAGAGTATATGTAGAAAACGGAAACCAACTAAATAGGAAGAAAATGGATGAATTAAGGATTGGACCATACAAAATCCTAAGAAAGATTTCAAATTCAATCTATGAAGTTGATGCTGGACATAAGAAGGCGGAGTCAAACTTCTACCATGTTACAAAGTTATCTCCAGTGAAGATTGACTCTGATCGAACAATCAATTTGATTTGTTCTCTCCGAGGGTGGGAGATGTAATGAATATCACTACACTAGTGTAGTGATATTCTTTATGGATTTATTATCTGTTACTTTTTATTATCTATTACTTTTTATTATCTATGACTTTGTATTATCTATGGAAAGGAGTCAGTTAGGAAAAAGAAGGCTTTAAATGTTGTTTTTTGTTAATTCAGAAAACGCAAATATCGTCTTTATTTCATTATAAGGCATATTACCATTATATACATACATAACCACACGCCTGTATTCTCCGAAGGGGTAGGCATAAGTGCATGTGAAAATTCAGGCTTCTAGTTTTATCCACGACGAAGTTATAGCGGGTCGAAAATGGCCTGAGTTGCTTCGAGAAAAGTATAGTACGGCCGTGCCGCTTTTTGCTCGACTAGGCGGGGGCACTCCCGTGCCCCCAGATATAGCTTTGACCGCGACTCCATCCGCGTAGACGTCAGGGTTGGGTGCAGAATCAAAATAAGTGAATCTATAATATATCAAAATTACTGTACCGGACGTTATTTACGTCTTCGATAGTTGTCTCCAGTGAAATTATGTTATGTATGTTTATTTTTAACTAGTGGACCCGACAGACGTTGTCCTGACAATTTTAAATTAAAAAAATCTTTTTTTTTCCAATCTAAACCATTCTCAAATCAACCTGAAGAAACACAAAAAATTACATCTGCCGAATTTTGAACAAAGAAAAGGAATTGTTTAAGATTTTGGAGTTATGTTCTGATATGCAAAAAATTAAAATCTCAGAATTCTATTAGAGCGCCACCTACCGGGTCCCATTGCGAATCTAAAGCATTCTCGAATCTACCTGAATATATTACACAGAAAATTTCATTAAAATCGGTCCAGCCGTTAAAAATTAAAATCCCAGGCATATCTGTTTAGATCATCAACGTAATCATAAAATGAGAACCAAACCAACTCATCTTTAAGTTTTCCTTTGATTATTGTTGCGTGAATCACTTTACTCAACAGTTTTCTTAACATAAGCCGCATTTCATTGCATAGTTTAGGGTGTTTTAGATTTCCAACAATGATGACTACCGAGCCCGCCTTCAGTTGTAAACCAGACACAACCAAGGAGTCTAAAAATTCAGTTGGATAATGAGGCTTGATATATTTTCCTTAGATACACATTTATTACATCCAAAATACGCAATTATTCGAATATTGTGGATATATGTTGTCGATTCGAAACCCTTATTTAAATACGTTCTTTAATTTGAGGTGTCCTTTAACCGCATCGACGGGATAAACATTACATGTTTGACAGGAAATTTGCCAGAACAGTTTATATGGGAAAATGAAATTGCTGTTTTTACTATTATCCTCGCAATTTTGCCATAATTTCTCACCGCTTAAACCTTCCCTAAACTACGACAAACATTTCAAAACCACAATCAGCTAAATCGGTCCAGCCGTTCTCGAGTTTTAGCGAGACTAACGAACGGCAATTCATTTTTATATATATAGAAGATAAACTTAGATCTGTCTCATCAATTCATCGCGAAAATGTATTCAAGGTCAATAGGTGCGCCTAATAGCCGGATCCACACCAGACGATCCAAAATGGATCGGCGATCCTGCGTTCCGCGATCCAAGATCGTGATGCGTGGAGCGTGGATCGTTCTAGGTCGATCCAACAGCAATCTTTTGCGATCCTGATCCTGGCCTGCTCCAACGTGCTCCTGCATAGTATCCTGTATAGGTAGATCTTTATTTTTTCTTTATTTGATTTTTGTTTAAAGTGTATTTGTATTTCTACTTCATGAAATATAATGCTTAAACATCATGCATCCTTATAATTTAATTTATTACATTGTATTACATTTTTAAAATCACCTTATAACTAGTTGCTCTTTATGCAATTAAGTACTTTGTTGGTGTGCTAAATAAATAAAATAAAATATGTAAGTTTGTCCCACTTGATTAGGGTATACTTAACTACTACGTTAGGGGCCGTCCATTAATCAGGTGAGGGGGGGGGGGGGGGGGGGGTGGCAAAAATCACGAAATATCACAAAGAGAGAGGGTGGGCCTAGTAAGATATCACGTGTATTTATTTTTTCTAAACCGTAAAGCCAGTCAAAAACAACCTGCAACCTTTCTGTATAGACATTTTTATCATGATTTTTAATTTCAAAATAAAATTAGATTGTACTTTATACATGTATTTAAAGATAATACATAAAAACGCTAAACAAAAAAAGTGTGTGTGTGTACTTATGTACACGCGTTAGAAGTTATACTTCATACATAAATATATATTTTCTTAAATAATATAATAATATATTATAAAATAATATTTTAATAACTTCTTGGTGTCGGTTTTTCATGACAGTGTGCGCGCGCATCGTAATAACTTCAATAAGTTTTTTACTTAATCTTAAAATTAGGATGAACGAAATTCCCGATTCCAATGGGGCCAATCGATAGCTTACGTCACGCCGGTTCCAATGATACCAAACTCGGGTATCCTACGATTAAAATTGTGGGAGTTAGACAGAGGGGGGTGAGGTAGAATTTCTGAAGGGTCTTGTGGGTGGGGGGGGGGGGGGAGGATTCTTGCTATAGGGAGTGAATGACAGAGCAGAGTGATTGCTATTGGAGTATGGTGTCTTGGGGGTGAGGGGCGAGGGGGAGAGGGTGTCTCGGGCTAGGGGCGGAGGCGGGGGGTAAGGTGAACAGAATGGTTTCTGTGGTAATTTGCGGTTTTCTATGGGTGAAGGGCCAGGCGCGGGGGGAGGGGGGGGGGGAAGAGGAGTTGCCAGAGGCAGGGGCGAGTTATATTACTAAAAACGATTTAAGCCTGACCATGCGTGACGTACATATCATATAAGTAATAAGTAGAGATTTGCAGCAACAGTAGTGAAAAAACCGTCACAGGGTGTAGATTTTCTAGATTTTTTTTGAAATCCCTATATTTTTCTAAATACATAACTTATATTTTTTTTAATATTTTTCTTATAACTATTACGACTTGGGCTATTCCCCGTTTCCGGGTTATCGTCGACTTCTGGGACACCCTGTATATATCCATAAGATCCTGTGATAAATTTTCATAACAGTTTATTAATTTGTTAATTGGACCGTTTATTTTGAAAGTGGTGTATGTCCATTTTCTTTTCTTTCGAAAAAAATAAAGGTTACTATATTATTTGTTGATTTAAAAATACAGGCAAATCATATTATGAGGTCTGGCATTGTTTCTATTGTTTTATCAACATTTAATTTGTTTATATAAATTTCATCATCATCATCAGCCCAAATACGTCCCACTGCTGGGCACGGGCCTCCTCTACAACTGAGAGGGTTTAGGCCTTAGTCCACCACGCTGGCCTAGTGCGGGTTGGCGGACTACACACCTAAGAAATTCCTAAGAATTTTTAGGTGTGCAGGTTTTATCACGATGTTTTCCTTCACCGTTAAAGCAAGTGATAATTCATTGTGAATACACACATAACTTCGAAAAGTCAGAGGTGTGTGCCTGGGGTTTGAACCTGCGACCGCTGAAATTCTTAACCGCGTGCCTAAACCTCGAGGCCATCACTGCTTTTTTATATAAATTTGTTTTTGGCTAATTAGACTACGATAACACATATTTATGTGCTGTAAATGGACTTACACCACTTTCAAAATTAGACAATTGTAAAAATCGTTTAATTTCAATTTTGAAAAATTAAATACGCTTAAAATATACTTCATTTTAATATAATTTTGTTTACAAATATGCATAACAACACATAAAATTTTATTTTAGACGGCAATTATCAATTCATTACAAGATACTGATTACAAAAATTATACTTATTCTCTGCATGTGGTAGTGTTTCAAAATATGCATGATGCACCGGAGGTATATAGGGTAGTAGCTGCTGCTTCATGTCTTTATATTTTTCGTACGTAATAGGTCTGGCATTTTGGTACAAAGGCTCCAGGGCGATTTTTTCAAATTTTAACGGTCTTCCAGGACGTAGAGGTAATAAAATGAAATTTTTAAATTCTGCTAATAATTCCGTCATCGTTGTTTTATAAAAAATGGTATATGGTGCAATTTTGAGGAATCTCAACCAACATATTTGCAACCAATTGACCTGTTCCCCATTAGTATTTTTTTATCTGTTTTTTAATTGCATTTTGGAGATTCTTATATACTTATACTTCTATACTATTATAATAAAGAGGAAAGGTTTGTATTTTTGGATTTTTGGATGTTTGTTACGCTTAAACTCAAAAACTACTGAACCGATTTCGATGATTTTTGGTATGGAGATAGATGAAGTAGCTATGTCAATATTCTGCTTTTACGCCTAAACTGTTTGACCGATATAAATGATTTTTTGTACAGAGATAAATGAAATCCTATAAAGTAAAATAGATTAAATTTTATCCCGGGAATTTGTAAGATTCCCGTGGGATGAGCATATATTGTAATGCGAAAGTAACACTGCCTGTGTTATGCTTTCACGTCTAAACCATTTGACCGATTTGAATGAATTTTGGTATGGACATAAATGAGACCTTAAAAAGGGACAGAGGCTACTTTTTTTAAATAATTCAATAAGTGCCATTTCGGGCACTTAGAAAACGATAGGTGTCATTAGACCATTTAAGATTCTAAGGATTCATTAAGTCACGTTGAATGTAGTTAAGTGCGATTAAGTGTCATAAGGTGGTCTTAAGTTCACTTAGGTGATGTTAAACGCACTTAGGTTACGTTATTTGCCATTATCAGATTGGTATTGCTACTGGGTGGTTTTAGTTCTCTTATGTAATATGTGATTTTGAAGAGCTTACATATAAGTAACTTTAAGGAAGATTATGAGCGGTTAAATACAATTAAGTGACGATAAGTTTTATTGGTGTATGTTAAGTGACGCTAGGTGCTATTAGTGGGTGGTGAGTGACGTCAGGTGCCAATAGCGGATGAAGTGACATCAGATTCCATAAGTCGAATCTATAAGACTACAAGTGCCGTTATTGAAAATCATGCGACGACAGGTGCCATAATTGGCACTTATGACAATTTTAGTCATTAGTGGAACTTAAGGAATAGAAGAGATATTTTTCCGTTTTATGAATTTAGGTGCCATTTTTAGAACTGGAATTGCGAAAGGTACTATTATTTGAAGTCAGTATCCTGGATGACCTGAACTTATGTTAAATGCCATTTAGCACTCTGGAGTGCCATTTCATGCTAATGCCATGCCACCTTAATAGGTGCTTTCAAAAGGAGTTGATTGACTTTAAGTACTATAAGTAATATTGGTATAAGGAATATTAGTTCCGACTGGTACCGTTAATAGAACATATGTGACATAAGGTTCCATTATTTGGCGTTGAGTGCCATTTTTGGAACTTTGAGTCAAAGGGGGATTTTATTTTAGTGATTTTAAGTGCCATTATGATGTTAAGTCACATTTAGTACAGTAAAATATTATCATGTTCATTTACATGGTGCTCGGTGTCACTATGTGATGTTAAGTGCCATTAGGCGCACCTAGATGATATTAGATACATTTTCGCGATAAATTTATGAGACGATCTGAGTTGATGAAAAGTGTCATAACGTCACTTAACCCTAGAGTGGGCGGCCTATGAGCATTTTGCCGCCCGCGCTAAAAAAACGTTAATAATTCGTAAAACAACTACCAGTCAGGCTTGCGCTTTTTAGTAGCTGCCCCCATTTTCGTTCGCAACATGTGCCGAAAGGCTGGATGCGATCAGTGAGCAGGGAACCGTTTGAGGAGGAGGTTTTTACAATCAGGTGTCGCACGGCGGCAAATTGCTCACCGCGCGCCCACTAACGTATGTAAAAATTTTGACATATATTTTTGTGAAGTTGAAATTTAAACTATATTTTACGGTGCATTTATGGTGGAATTACAAATAAACGTTAATTATTTTAGGATTTGGAAGTATCATGTGATAAAAACAAAAATAAATAACAAAATGAACACTCAAATGGTATCTTGCCTAGAAGAACTGTTTTATTTTGAATGTGCTAGTTCACAGTTTGTAAACGAGAATGTGTCAGATAAATCGATCTAGTCATCATAATAGGCATAACACGGACACAGAGCAGTTAACAGACAACAAGGAAGAAGTACCGGGCCTGCTGCAAAACCTGAAATTATATTTTTTTATAAAGATACTAAAGGTGGTGTTGACGTCGTAGACCAAATGAAGGAAGAATATTCTGTTGGAAGAATGACTCGTAGATGGCCAATGAGGTTGTTCTTTTTTTGAATGATGAAAATTATTGGTATAAAGAGTCAAATTATTTACAAAGCTAATACTGCACACTTGGTTCTACGCCGACAGTATTTGAAAATAATGCCGTGGTCCTAGTCAAGCAATATATGACCCCAAGGTCACCTATTGATACATTAAATATTCCTTTAAGGATCTAAATTGCTCGCTTTGTATCTACAAAAAGTATCATCTTCAAAGAAGGAGGACAAATGCAGTATATGTCCAGCAAAGAAAAATAGGCGCACCAAAAAAGGGTGCCGTAAATGCTCAAAGTTACTGTGCAATGAACATTGCACATACCCATGTGAAGACTGCTTCAATCAAGCATATCCTGTAGATTTAGAAAACGTAAAATTTTGTTATATTTTTCCATTTTCTTCAGTAATATAGGGTGTTGTATAAAATAAGATAAAAAAGTCAATCAAAATATTAAGTTTTCTAAAATCTTTTTCTAACCAAAGTTATCCCAAACAAAGATTAATAAATACGTTGATGTATCATTACTTATTAGTGTAATAATTAAATCCTAGAAAAAAACAATCATTCAATTGCTTTATTCCTACTTAAAATGTTTAATGAAAATGGGCGGCAAAATGCTCCCCACGCGCCCACTGACGTTTCTCAGAAAGACGCGCCCACTCTAGGCTTAAGACGATTTTCAAAGACAGAAATGACCTTTGGTGGTGACCTACTGCAACAATTAAAGTAATTTTGATAAGATCGATTCACTTAGTTTGTTTCTGCACCCAACCCTGAAGTCTACGCAGACGGAGTCGCGGGCAAAAGCTAGTATTTAATAATAGTTATAGATGAAATAGACATTTAATATGGCAGTAGACTTAAATTTAAAAAAAATCCACGATGATTTAATGTAGTGCAGTAGTTTTGGTGATGAACTGTTGTAGTTGTATAATATTTATAAAGGCGAGTATAAGGCAGAGTGCAGTGAGTGAGTGTGCGCGGTGTGTCCCCAGGCGCAGCAGGAGCGGCGCGAGGTGCAGTACGAGCGCGTGCCTTTCGGTGACGTGTGCAGCGCGCCGCCCGCGCTCGCGCCCCACGCACGCCTCGCCGCACGCACCGGCCGCGCCCCCGCCCCCGGCGCCTCGCGGGTCAGCACGCACGCACGCACGCACGCACACGCCACCAGCAGGCCCGCACTGGAACCTGTGCCCACTCATTTATGATCATCACCTTGGAAGATTTCATTACTTGAAATCTACACATATGGACACATAATATACTATATATACATACACCTCCCGAAGAGATAGGCAAAGGTGCACTTCTGCACCTACTTTTCGCCAATTGTTTTTTTTTTAGTCCGACGTAATCGAACCCGAGCCTCTAGTTCACACGGCACACACTTGGACCGCTTGTATGTAATAGAATTATAAGTTATATTATTGTGTAATTATTGTTGTTTGGTGACAGCCGGGGCGGCGGGAGCTGCTGCTGACGGGCCTGCTGTCTGGCGGCGCCGTCCCCCGCGCCGCACCCCCCTCCGCGCCCCGCGCCGCGGCCGGCGACGCGCTGCGCCGGGAACAAGCGCGCCTGCACGCCGTCGCCGCCTACCGACACCTCAAGGCGCAGCGACACGCCGCCGCGCGACCAACCCCACACACGTGACGCGCGCGCCGGGAACAAGCGCGCCTGCACGCCGTCGCCGCCTACCGACACCTCAAGGCGCAGCGACACGCCGCCGCGCGACCAACCCCACACACGTGACGCGCGCGCCGGGAACAAGCGCGCCTGCACGCCGTCGCCGCCTACCGACACCTCAAGGCGCAGCGACACGCCGCCGCGCGACCAACCCCACACACGTGACGCGCGCGCCGGGAACAAGCGCGCCTGCACGCCGTCGCCGCCTACCGACACCTCAAGGCGCAGCGACACGCCGCCGCGCGACCAACCCCACACACGTGACGCGCGCGCCGGGAACAAGCGCGCCTGCACGCCGTCGCCGCCTACCGACACCTCAAGGCGCAGCGACACGCCGCCGCGCGACCAACCCCACACACGTGACGCGCGCGCCGGGAACAAGCGCGCCTGCACGCCGTCGCCGCCTACCGACACCTCAAGGCGCAGCGACACGCCGCCGCGCGACCAACCCCACACACGTGACGCGCGCGCCGGGAACAAGCGCGCCTGCACGCCGTCGCCGCCTACCGACACCTCAAGGCGCAGCGACACGCCGCCGCGCGACCAACCCCACACACGTGACGCGCGCGCCGGGAACAAGCGCGCCTGCACGCCGTCGCCGCCTACCGACACCTCAAGGCGCAGCGACACGCCGCCGCGCGACCAACCCCACACACGTGACGCGCGCGCCGGGAACAAGCGCGCCTGCACGCCGTCGCCGCCTACCGACACCTCAAGGCGCAGCGACACGCCGCCGCGCGACCAACCCCACACACGTGACGCGCGCGCCGGGAACAAGCGCGCCTGCACGCCGTCGCCGCCTACCGACACCTCAAGGCGCAGCGACACGCCGCCGCGCGACCAACCCCACACACGTGACGCGCGCGCCGGGAACAAGCGCGCCTGCACGCCGTCGCCGCCTACCGACACCTCAAGGCGCAGCGACACGCCGCCGCGCGACCAACCCCACACACGTGACGCGCGCGCCGGGAACAAGCGCGCCTGCACGCCGTCGCCGCCTACCGACACCTCAAGGCGCAGCGACACGCCGCCGCGCGACCAACCCCACACACGTGACGCGCGCGCCGGGAACAAGCGCGCCTGCACGCCGTCGCCGCCTACCGACACCTCAAGGCGCAGCGACACGCCGCCGCGCGACCAACCCCACACACGTGACGCGCGCGCCGGGAACAAGCGCGCCTGCACGCCGTCGCCGCCTACCGACACCTCAAGGCGCAGCGACACGCCGCCGCGCGACCAACCCCACACACGTGACGCGCGCGCCGGGAACAAGCGCGCCTGCACGCCGTCGCCGCCTACCGACACCTCAAGGCGCAGCGACACGCCGCCGCGCGACCAACCCCACACACGTGACGCGCGCGCCGGGAACAAGCGCGCCTGCACGCCGTCGCCGCCTACCGACACCTCAAGGCGCAGCGACACGCCGCCGCGCGACCAACCCCACACACGTGACGCGCGCGCCGGGAACAAGCGCGCCTGCACGCCGTCGCCGCCTACCGACACCTCAAGGCGCAGCGACACGCCGCCGCGCGACCAACCCCACACACGTGACGCGCGCGCCGGGAACGAATATATACATATTACCCAATTCAAACATTTGCATGCATACACACAATGTAAGGCATGTAGCGTAGTGGTAATATTAATTATAAATTGTAAGGTAAACGTTAAAATAAATTATAATATAAGCACTGTTCTCCACTCAGCCCGGTTGACTACTACGTTTGATATCGGATCTAGTGGACGTGCCAGACGCTATTGAAACTGAGCTTTAGTAGTTTTATTTATACAAACCAAACCTGAAACATCTGAACATAATAAGGCATATTCACTTTATACGCAACCACTGCTTTACCTTATCGTTCTCGAGCGACGGGTGTATGAAACAGGTTCGTCAGTGTCAGCGGCCTTCTTTCACCTCATCGATGTTCAAATCAAAGATTCGTATTGTATCGATTTCAAAGGTAGTTAGTAGCGATGTTGAAAAGCGCACACTCCATATTATTGGTGATGGGTGCAGAATGCGGAGGCGCCTGGCAGTCTGTGCGAGCAACGAGTGGGCATCGGCAATCATGGCTCCCAGTGTTAAATACGCGTGTGGCAAGACTCCGGGGCAGACGCAATTCTTCGTCTACACCTATGTAGGTGTTACTAATCAGTTACGTTCGTTATTCGTTTGTGTCATTATGATTGATTATATTTTGCGTCGACTCACTGTTACAAACAACATATACCTAAATTACTAGCTACGTATTACGCAAAACAACAGACACACGCGACTCGAAACAACTCGCAAACATTATTATCATTGAAAATAATCACCTTTATATGTAGATATTACTAGGTTTTAGCCGTAAGGTTTTCAGTGTGAAATACATCATTCGTTCCATAGAGAAATGAAACATGTAACAGTTATAGGTACATACGTCCGTAGCTGGTAACATTTTTACTAACATACATTCTTAAGGGATAAAATGTAAACAATACATAAAGTATAGGTGTAGTGACCTTGTCAGATGTCCTAGATTTTTTTTTGTTTTTTGAACTCGTTCGAGATCTGTGTAACTAGAACAGTGATGATACCGTTATTACTCTAGGTCAAGATGTATAGCTTTTACAATTTGTTGGATGTTTTCCCAAAAAAATTAAAAAAAAAAAAACAGTTAGGTATTTACTTACCTTCACGTTTCTGCCAAACACAGTACACTATTATGCCCAGGATTTATCTATTTTAACACTCTTTTTTTAATTAAAATTTAATTAAATCTCGAAGTTAAAAAAAACTAAAACCACGTGTCTGCGACAACCTCATAACTCATTTCATCGTGTTTTTTTTTTCATAATAAATCCTGAGTCTTAAAAACTCATTGTGGCCAGTAGAACAAAATAAAAACTCGTTAAAAATCCAAGAACTGTTGACCTTTTTTTTAAATAGAATAAAACAACAGATAGATATATTTATAGATACAATAGCTTTTGCCCGCGACTCCGTCCGCATAGACTTCAGGGTTGGGTGCGGAAAGATAATAAGTAAATCTATTAAACGTATTCCAAGTGCCCAAATTACACTTAATGAATTAAAAAAAAAGTAACCTATGTCCCTTTTTATGTTTCCGTTTTTATCCATAACAAAAGTCATCCAAATAACTCAAATATTTTAGGCGTGAAAGTATAACACAGTATGTAAGTAGTGTTACTTTCGCATTGACAATATATGCTAAAATCAAAGGGTATATCCGTTGGGATCAGTGAAATCATTATTTAGATTACGAAGCGTGATGACTACCGAGCCTGCATTCGTTTGTAAATTTTTAACCAGATAGGTACAACCAAGGAGTTTAAAAATAAATTTCTGAACGCTCGCATACATTTTTGACAACTAATACCTAAATATGTCACTCATTTTTCATTACTGATTATTCTGCATTTTTAAAATGAAAAATACGCAATTGTTCGAATATTGTGGATATATGTTGTCGATTTAAAACATTTATTTAAATACGTTCTTTTTGAGGGGACCAATAACCGTATTGACGGGATAAACATAAAATGTTTGACAGGAAATTAGGTAGAACAGTTTATATGAGAAAATGAAATTGTTGTTTTTACCATATTCCTCGTAATTTTAAAGATAGTTATATGCTGTCGCGGACTTTTTTGTAGGACTTATTAAGGTAAACATTTCTCTTATACATTATATACGTGTAAACTCTACAGTTTTTGCAGCGTACGCAAGAATAGCTCGCAGATGCAGTTTTTCCCGACTTACTTGACAATTATCGTTATATTTTGGACAATTCATACACTATCTTAAAAATATATAGCCTATGTGTTATTCTGATGTATAAGCTATATTATTGTAAACTTTCATTGAAATCCATTCGGTAGTTTTTGCGTGAAAGAGCAACAAACATCCAGACATCCAGACATCCATACATACAAACTTTCGCGTCTATAATATTAGTAAGATACAAAATCAGATATTTTTTTCAATTTACCCCGCCGTTCTTATTTACCCCGTTTCACGGAAACTTGAACTTTTAGCTCGATCAGAATTTCAGAAATCTGGAAGGATGAATGCAAATTAGTAAACTAATCACATTTATCAGATTATGGACCTAGCATGTTGATTGGGGGCATAAGAATTCTGCCACGGTATCCCAAGTTCTTTGTAAGAAACAAATATTAGAGGACACAAGGGTGTAAGTGACTAAGATGGAGTGAAGGTTGGGCCATCTCCAGCTGCAACATTTTCGAGACCATTTTGTCGCACTGTGCTCTTATCTAGTCTATGTTATACATGACAATACTTAAATAAATTGTAAAGAATTTTGAACATATGTGATTATATGAATTTTGTAATATGAATTGGATAGATTAGGCATTGAATACGGGATTCTAACATTTTCACACTTGTATTTCTGAACAGACTAGCAGAGGTGTGTTTTTCACACACATGCAGGGCTGCCAGATTGTATAATTGGATACAAAATATGTATAATCGGAAGGTGTATCGTATCCATGACCATTTCGTATAATACCATACAAAAACATACGGGTGCAACCAAACTGTCTAAAAGATAGGGTAAGTAACTAAAATAATAAAAAAACAAGAGCTACCGTCCAGTCTCGAGTTTTCGAGCATTTATCTAGATAAATGCTATCTATCTAGATAGGGTAACACAATTAATTCACAATGAATTATCACTTGCTTTAACGGTGAAGGAAAACATCGTGATGAAACCTGCACACCTAAAAAAAAGTTCTTAGGAATTTCTAAGGTGTGTAGTCCGCCAACCCGCACTAGGCCAGCGTGGTGGATTAAGGCCTAAACCCTCTCAGTTGTAGGGGTGGCCCGTGCCCAGCAGTGGGACGTATAGGGGCTGATGATGAGGGAAACTGAAATTCTAAAAAAAGTCTCGAATCTCGACTTTTCGATAATTTATGTAGGTAACTAAAATTCTTAAAAAAAAACAAGGGCTAAATTACAGAATGGTATAATGTATAACGGGGTAAAACCATATACTGAGAGCTACGTCATCGCTCTTGCATAAACAAGAATGACTCACGGGCGGTCACCTCTCTGCGGTGTCGATTACCCCCACTATTCGTCTATAAAAGGCCGCCCGCTGCAGCGGAGCAAGCATTCATCGGTCGACGCGCGGTCAGCAAACATCCGATTTATTGGGAAATAAAAGGAACTTTGATTGAAGTTGGTTGTTAAAATTACTTCTCAAAATGGATCCTCCAGTATTAACGATGTCACTGCTATTCATAAAGATACAGGGCTATCTGCCTCGTCAATAGCTACGATTTATTTGCTGGCAGCCCTGCACACATGTTTCGCATATATTACTTAAAGTCCCGCGTGTTTGGGCGCGAACCTACATCCGTTTATATTTACGACGCTACCAGGTATCGAATCCGGTGTCTCATGATCGCACGCACATTATTATGTATTTGTGCTGCAGAACGTTCGAGACGCCTTGAAGGTTCCGAAGAATAAATTATTCAATCTATACAATGTCGTGGTAATTAATAACATTTACCCACATGTAATATGTAACATGCTGTTGGCATGTTGGTATTATTGATGGCGTCTCCTTCTCACGTCTAATACACTTCCTGCTACGGAAGTCGGTAATACTGACTAATGGTGTGTAATATGTTCCAGTAAAAGGTCTATCTATCTAATAAAAGGACTTTTCGAATGAAGAATTTTATAATTTAAACGTATAGTATTTTTGTACGTATGTAAAGCTTTGCAGATAAATTGTACCAATTATCTACAAGTATCCTTTTCATTTATTTTGGTTTCTTTAGGTTAGTGTAAGAAGAGTTTTCACCACAGTGTTTAGGTACATGACAATGATTTTGTTAACACGACAGTGGTGAGATATCAGTTGGTACGTCACACTACTCATATTGATTGTGGTCGTGTTCAGGTTCACTCTTTTCACACCACTCTCACACCATACTCGTTGGTCTGTACTAGGTCTTGGTGGGCGCTGTACCCACAGCAGTCGCGTGGGTGTCGTCGCATTACGCACATTCATATATACGCTTACGCCTGTATCCCTCAATGGGTAGGCAGAGTTGCATTTCTGCAATTGTGCTTTAGGTTTTTTAGTCGTTTTGTTTCTATGAAAACAACCATAAATACTTTACCACGGTAAAGTCCCTTTATAAAATAAATTCATCATCTTTGTCGCTCTTTTATTAATTCCAAGCACGCCTCTAGTATGATTTTAATAATCGAGTAATTTCAAGAGGTCGCACGATGAAAGAAAATCTTAGTCAGTATTTTCCTTGTTGGTAAAATACAAGCCGGCACGTTGGTAAAATAATAACTCCAGGTTGACTGGAAGAACAAGTAAAGCTTCAGAACGAACGGTTCTGTAGGGGAACCTGTTGTACCTGGGACAGTTTTTTAGATATATATTTTTTATTGTGATTTGATGCACAGCACACAAATCATATTTGCATATTATGATATGTTAGTTATTTGGGTACTCACCATTAAAATATGAGAAATTTTTATTTCATACTTAACCAGTACTACGGTTTACCTAGGACACATTGAGAAATTAAGGGTAATTTAAGCAAATTATTCATCATCAACCCATATACGTCCCACTGCTGGGCACGGGCCTCCTCTACATTAATTATTAAGTTTTCTTAATAAAAATCGTTTAATCTTCTGTATTATAATATTTAACAAAACACTTTAGAAGTTCTGAACAAAATTAATATAATATTCATAGTCTTTTATTTGCTTTTCAAACAAAATCTTAAAAAAAAAAAAAACTTTTAACCACTGTTTTGTGACATCACAAACTTTAAAATTAGTAGGAACATAGACGTATGTAGGTACATTTGAACATATCACATAATATAATATAGCTAATCAATAGATAATACGGCAAATAGAAAACCAAATATTTGAATAATTAATTTATAAATTTATTATTTCTCTTATAATTTTTTATCAGTCATTAGGACTAGCTTTTATAAGAATACTATCAATATGTGGATAAATTATTCAGCCTTAATCATTTAGTAGAAGTCTGTATCTCTAGAACATAATAAATTTTTCTGTTCTTGTTGACTTGACTTGACTTCACCTCTTTTTCAGGCCATTTTCAGTTTTTAAGTGATTTTTGCATCGATTTCAGTAATACACTCTACAGATATTGATTCTACCTTTCCAACAAAATAGGAACCTTCATAGACAAATATAACATAGTCTCCAATATTGTAATTTTCTTTATTAACATGTTAAGCCTGCAGGTTCTCATCTTCGGCTCCTCCTAGGTCCTTTTCTTCTTCTCTTTACTTCTAGGCATGATTTCTGAAATAATAAAGATATTTTATTAGAAATATATTACGTAAGTGTGAAATAATTTAATAAAATATTCACCCGGCCAAAGTACAACATGCAGGTTGTACCTTGGCCACTGACCAAGGAACAACTGATCGACGGTGGCCTAGGTACAACACTACTCCAACTTTAACAAAACGGTGGATTTAAATAGTTTAGCGGTTACGTACCTCGTAATTTTATAACCGGTGGAGTTTTCACACTGCCTTTCAACCGCGAATGGAGTGATTTTTGTACAATATACCTACTAAAGATTAATGGCTTATGCAGACAAAACATAAACCGTAAGAAACGACGAGAACAGTTTATTATCCCCTGATCTCATAGTTGATGCTTCATCGTGTGCGTGGATTACAAGTCTGCTGTGGTTTCGCTATTGTAGTTATGATTCGGAGTATTCTTTTATTGCATGTACCTACATTGTAAAATAGTGAAATGACCAAGTCTTCTACTTTATGGCATACGAGTACATCAAGTTGTTTTCCAAAAAGCGAGTTTAGGTTAGGCGAGACTTATCACTTATAGGTCTCTATTCTAAAGAGACGGGTGTTGATACATGCTCCAAACTTTTTAACTTTTTATCTATCTGATGTGTATGTGTATGTTGTATATCTTCTGTGATGTCATTTGGAGCCGCGCTCCTGTAAGGTCGCCACAGTTGCATCTGCCCTCGGCGCCGCTGTGTGCAATGTACCAGGTACTTGACTGTACTGACTCGACAGGTTGCGTTCGTGTTCACTGTTTGCTCTGGAGAGGTCGTGAATTCTCGTTACATAAGTTACGTATCTGTAGTGAGGCGAGGTGGCGTGTTGTAAACATCGCGCCGCTGGCCTTTTCCCGCGTGACCTCCTTCAAGCTGCGCCGACTTGTTTGTCGCGATCATCGCTCAATTGGCAGTTGTAATCTATTTATATTCACTTTCCTTTCCTGCATCGCAATGCAAAAAGAGTTAACGCATGTGTTGGTCTGACGCGTCATTTGTCACGTCGAAAAGCGCTTTTGTGTTGATGTGATTGTTCCAGGTTCCTGCGATACACTCATGTGATGTTTCTATTAGCATTATAATTAGAATTCGAAGATGTGCTGTCGTAGCCATCCATATTGAATGGCAGCCACTTGCTTTGTCCGCACACACAGCATCCAAATCAATTTTCCAGTTGGTTTCGTTGTGCCGGTACAGTCATGTGCTGGGGCCGGAGTGTAGTGTGCAGCGTGTACGAACGCGCACGTTGTGTACGCGACGTGCTTGGTCTGCGTGATTCGGCGCGCTGCAAGGTCGTCACGTGATATCACGTGCTTCCTCCCTGCTCACTGCCCACTGCCCACTGCCCGTGCCCACTGCTATCATACTCAAGAAGTACTCACGTTCGAACAACACGCAACAGGAATTACGTCTCAAATGTTTATTACAAGGAAGACTCGTAGGCTGAAGTTGGTTCTGTTACAATAAACATGTAACAGGTAAGTGTTTTCCGGCGACGGATTTAATCACCGCGCGTGACACCGTTGTATCGGTGTGAGTTAATTTTGTAAATTACCCATAGTGCAGTTTGGCTATTTCCTTATTCCGCGCGAATTCACACAACACATTACAATTAATTAGTTGTTTCCAAGTACACTGTCCTACATCAGAACACGTAATGATTTCGTAATGTTGGCGCAATCTAAAGTCAAATAATATGTGGGCATGTACTTTATTTAAGGTTTACGCAAAATCGAGAAGAAAAGGCAAACGCATACTTGCATAGAATTAATAAATATATTGTGAGTTCTTTGTCTTCTACGAAAAGCATGCACTGAGCTTCATATTCCTTACCTATACCTACTGTTACGAATTAGTCGTATTTGAGATCTAGGGATGCGCGGATAGCCGTACCTATGCATGCGCAGGAAAAAGAAAATCCTTTCTGTATTCGGATCAGTGTCCTTTAGGCTTTTTAAACGGATTTCTTCCAAAATGTAATTTCGGTATGAATATGAAAAATAAGTCAAAGTCAAATTATCTTTATTCAAATAGACTTCTACAAGTTCTTTTGAATCGTCAATTTTACACTTTTTAATATTTTTTAAGCTATTGCCGCTTCGAAACGTGTTATAGCTGTGGAGAAGAAACGGCAAGAAACTCCCTCAGCAACACATGTCATTTTTTTTAAATAGCAATAAATGTCTTTTTTTTATTACATTTTTTAAATTTTACATAAACATACGAAGCACAATAAATATACGAAGCAATGAAACGCTGTGTTGTGCCATGTGCTAACTCCTGTTAGCACCCACGTTCTGCCAGCTGTTTTTATGCGTCTTGTAATAGAAGACGACTAACTACTATTATTGAAAATTGCCAAATGGAAAAATGCAGTAGGTAATACTTGGACCGACCTGGGAATCGAATGCGAGACCAATCGATCGCATGGTGTCCACTAGTGCCGCGAGACCAACGAGGCTGTCCAACAAGTTTAATGCGCTAACTATTGTTTGAACTAATGTTAATGGGGATTCGCTAACGGAAAAACCGAATGCCAGCCTCCTCAGGCCGGATCAACGATGCCGCGGCATGGCCGGGGAATCCATATAGTTACACAAATGCACATTACAAAATAGTCTGTGCGAATTACATTAGAGGGCACAAATAATTGTGATTTTTAATTTGCAAGTAATAACTGTTATTGTCTAAGGTAGGTACTACTTCTGTTACCTACACTACCTACGTTGTCAATCCACCATTAGCCACTGTGACTGTCACTCGGAAAGAATTACCTAAACTATTATATCAAAAAGAAGTTTAATCAATTAAATAAAATTTGTAATATACATATTAAAAACATTAGGAAAAAATGTAATCTCGTTCAACACTTAACTCGTCTCCGGAAAATTAATAGCAATAGTTTAAAATAGCTTAAAAGTGACGATTCAAAAGCATTCTGCGCTCGGGCGGAAACACGGAAATACACTGACACCAGTGACCGGATGGACTGTACCTACACCGGAAGCTTAGAAAAATGGCCTCAGTGCTAGAAGCTTTCAAACGCCTTGGCTATGTCGAGACCCATGGCTAAAGACTCGTCAAGCGCCTCTCTCCAGCGACAATGCGTACGTGTCGGAGGCTCATTCGTTATTCAGTTGCGCGTCAACGAATGGGACTAGTCATCGTCTTCAGTCTTCAAGGACTTGAGATTCACTAAGCGCACTCATTTATTATACTTAATTGCTGGGTATTTCGGGATATTCTCGTTAAAAAAAAATCGCCCTCTGTTCGAATATATACTCGTACACAAGATTCGCCAATACCAAAAAATACAAATTATGCTAAACTTATAAAAATTGCTTCATCCAGGATGTCACACAACGAGTTTGTCATGTACTATATGTAATTTTGTTAAGTAGTTTAGTTTAAACATCATCATCATCAGCCCATATACGTCCCACTGCTGGGCACGGGCCTCCTCTACAACTGAGAGGGTTTAGGCCTTAGTCCACCACGCTGGCCTAGTGCGGGTTGGCGGACTACACACCTAAGAAATTCCTAAGAACTTTTAGGTGTGCAGGTTTTATCACGATGTTTTCCTTCACCGTTAAAGCAAGTGATGATTCATTGTGAATACACACATAACTTCGAAAAGTCAGAGGTGTGTGCCTGGGGTTTGAACCTGCGACCGCCGAAATTGTCGACCGCGCGCCTAAACCTCGAGGCCATCACTGCCTCAGTTTAAACGCATCATTTGAAAGGTATATTTGGTTGTGAGTTGTTGTTTCAACTGACGATGAGTAGTGAGTAGGTAAGTAGGTATCGCGACGTCGTCACTCACGCGTATCCACATGTTTGTGATCTTTTGCATTATCTTTATCGGGTGTTAGCGTTATCATTGCTCACACGCACTATCGCTGCTTCTCAATGTAACTTGTGTAAATAACATAATAACATCGCGATGACATGATGTTACTACGTACGTAGGTACTGTGTATTACGTGCTTATCTTCTTTGCATCTCCTGCCTTTATCTCAGTGATGCAAAGCCTCTTGTATTCGAATATTACATCGCGAGCTCTCAATGAAGCTACTATATTGGAAATACTATGCTATGGCCATACAGCAGATAATAGTCATCATTGAATGTCTTGGGCCCATGCCCCATACGCCTAATCGGTGGAATACGTAATGTGCGCGTGCGTGAGATTCTTAACTTATATAAAAAGCAGCGTGTCTATGGAAATGAATTAGAGAGAGTTGTTAAGTCCCACTATACGAGTAAACCTGCGCTTACAACTAACTGAGTTGTGGAATTGTGAGAACGATATGTTTACAGATACAGAAAGTTTTTAATCGATATAAAGTTGAGGATATTTCTTTACAATCTGCCGTGCCGCACCGTGCCGCACCGTGCCGCACCGTGCCGCACCGTGCAAGGTCGCACTTCGCCAAACTTATGCTTTAGGAAGTTTTCCTATATGAGTGCTTAATGACCGATATCTCATGACGTTGTTAATATTTGTGCAAGGCGCCGAGGTCGGTGTCGCCGGCCACTGGTTCTTTTTAAGGCATCCCGCTGCTTTAATGTTCTGCATTGTACAATACATAATGAATCTATGACGTCATTCACTTTAGTAGCAGTCACGGCTTGGTTCGTACTTCTTAGATCGGATCTGGTTTTACAGATCAGTGTTTATCAAAGGTTTTAGGTATCAATCACATGGATTTGTTCCGAATTAGACGCAGATACGAGTCAAATCTCGAGTGCTGCTCGACAAATGAATGGCGACGCAGTTGAGGAATGAAGGTCACGCTGACGTCACGCGCGTCCTCACTAAAGTTTTCCCATTTTCACTTTGTAAGTAAACAAAGGAATGTGAGGAAACATACAAACAGGAGGTTTGTAGGCGGTGGTCGTTTGGCGGCCGGCTGACCTCCGAGCGGCAGTTCCGGCGTGTGCGAGTCCTCGCTGGCGCGCGCCACCACTCGCCACGCGCCACCCACCCTGCAGCGGGGCCCACGGGCCCACGGGCTCACCTCGCCGTCTCTTTCTTGTATTCACTTAAGCGCCAAACACGTCGCTAAGGCTGTGCTCCTGCTGACCACGCACCACACACTCACATGCTGCTGCGGCAACATGCACAACCATATTCTGCATATTTTCAAATATGGGTGATCTAAGTCAAAAACCAGTTTCGTCACCGTAAACATATCGTACTCCTACGAGAATACATAAAAATAACTGGTTTTTGTTTTTAACAGGTTTGCGGAAAATAAATACCACGCTAAATGCGAATAATGATGAATAGTGCGCACGGAGCAGCGTGGCGCGGTGCTGTGCCACCTCGCCGGACTAACTACACCTTCATCATCAGCCCATATACGAGTACGCTCCACCGCTGGGCACGGATATTGCCCGCAACTGATAGGGATTAGGTCCTAGTCCACCATGCTGGCTTAGTGCGGGTCGGCGGACTTCACACTTAAGAAATTACTACACTTTGTTATTCACTAACAAACCGGCATCCTTGTAATCACATCGCTTTCTTTGCAAATGTTCATTATACATACATTCACTCTCGCTTGCATCTCCGAAGGAGGCGGCAGCAGTGTTTCTCCACACTCAAGTCCACTAACTGTGCGTAGAGCGTTTACGTATAATATTATGTGCATCATTCCCAATTTGTGGTTTTTCAAGAACCAAACAGAAAAAGGATGTGCTCGAACATGATTGCGATATATTAAAATGATGGCCACACTTTTAAATTAAGTAATTTGTTACATAGAGCATG
This sequence comes from Hemaris fuciformis, assembly GCA_907164795.1. Lineage (NCBI taxonomy): Eukaryota > Metazoa > Arthropoda > Insecta > Lepidoptera > Sphingidae > Hemaris > Hemaris fuciformis. Next base: position 127,250 of record OU015440.1, on the reverse strand, counting down.
GCGGAGCTCGAGACCCTTTTGTATTTACAACATATCGAATACATTTATCATATTTTTGTTTTATTACAAAACATGCTTAAAATTAACCTTCAATCGTCATCCGCGGCCAAAACCTACGTTTAGTCGCAAAATGGTAAGCAAGTTCGCATGAAGGTGAGATAGCAGACACGACGCCATTTGAACTAAGTACAACATTGACAAAGAAAGCGTATAAAGAGTCGATTATTTCCACGTCCGCGCAACGTCCGAGGCTGAACGGAAATCTACTGCGCGTGTTGTGTAGCGAATGTGTCAGCGCACAGTCCACTAGTGCAGATAAAAATGCCGGAACGAGATTAGAAGTATGTCGCATCGAGACGATTCGATACGACACGCACCGGGACGAACATGACAGGAATGATTATTGTAATCTATCGTGTTGAACACGTTAACCGGCTACAGCGCGCTGCAAGTCTACACCGAATGTATAGGCGAGGCGTGTGGACACTTGCAATACTTTTGGAGTTTGGGACACGCTTCGGCCGGATGAATGATTTACATTAACTATACGAATAGCATTCACATTGCACTACTACATGGTGGGATTGCTATCAATCACCAAGAACTGTTCATTGATAGAGGTTAACTACCGTACCACACACAATCACACTCGACACACTTACGCGGGCCGTCGACAGACAATCTTCACAACAAGAGAGTAACGCATGTAGACAACACATGTTAATTGTTACGCTCCGTGTTGGTCGACGAGCCGCCCACACGCCACGGTTACCATTTGCTGCTAGTGGTGTTAGCCAAATCGCTGAGAGCTATCCTCTGGCGACCGGCCCGGCGGGCGCTGGCTTCTCCACGGGCTCTACATACATAGTGAACTAACATGTCACACCGCGATATCACTTTTAGCAAAAGTTTAAACACAATCAGAAGCTAACTTTAATAGCCTCGTGGACCCCGTGGCAAAGTGTGTACCGCGCGATCCTGATTCCGGTCCTGGTGATCGTCATGTTCCCGGTCAAATTAACCGGAAATTCCGACAGAAAAGTGTAATTGGATTGATTGTCTTTAGAATAATTATTTATTTAGGCTTCATACACATACATACTAGTGTATAGGTGGACTTAATGCCAAAGGCATTCTTTACCAATCTACCTGTGGGTAGGTAGTGCAGAGATGAGTTGTAACAGGTACAGCATTAAATATGCTTTGACGAAATAACTTATTCATTATGTTTAATGCAACAGATAAAATATGAGTGCAAAAATAAATATAGCATGCATTATACAAACACATAAAATGTACATATCATCATCATCATCATCACTACATATTATAAAACAAAGTCGCTGTCGCTGTCTGTCCGTCCCTATGTATGCTTAAATCTTTAATACTACGCAACGGATTTTGAATCGTTTTTTTCTAATAGATAGAGTGATTCAAGAGGAAGGTTTATTTGTATAATATATGCATAATATTGTAGAGAGCCACTGATAAATTAAGAGTTTTTTAATGTACATACATACATAACCTCACGCCTGTATTCCCCGAAGGGGTAGGCAGAAGTGCATTTCTGCACTCACATTTCGCCAAGTATGTATCAGTCCCACGTAATAGGTGGCGAGCCTATTGCCGTTTTTCGGGCACATTTCCAGACTCCGTGCTGTTACCGAGAATTTCCTAAATGAAAAACCCAATAACACTTTGCCCGACCCGGGAATCGAACCCAGGACCTCTAGATCGCACAGCACATACTTGTACCGCGAGACCACGAGGCAGTTTTTTAATGTGATGTCGTAAGTAAACACATTTTTTTGCGCTTACATTGCAAACGTTGGCTGAATCCCACGAGATAAATCAAAATTATTATACAGTATTGTACACCACAAAAAGGTCAACAAAAAAGTCCGCGATGGTATAATATGCCTATCTCTTAAGGATAACCACAATAACCATTTTTTATCCTTTACATTTTACGGGAAAAAATGGCTTATTTACGAAGTGATTTTAATCAATACAGCATTAATCCTTATACAATTAAGTAACTTAAATACATTGTCTATTTAATATAGATCAATATGTCCCTTTACACAATGCAATTTAAATGAATATTTCCGAAATATTACAGATTTAAAATGCAGGGACATAGCGGTGTGGCGGTCGGCCGGCCGCGCGTGCCAGGCCGCGCTTCGCAATCACTTTATGGTTAGCAGCGATCGGACGCGATCTTAATTATCGAAAATTGTAGTCAAGTTAAAAAAATAACAGTAGAATACTTAGGTTTTTTTTTGTTGTTGTTGATAATATATTTTTATATTAGTATTTAAAACCAATACCGGAGAAGTTCAAAGACTAAGGTAGTAGCTGTAAGTAACTAAAAATTAAAATCAATGCTGCCAATGCCAAACGAATCTCAATATTTAAAAAAACAAATACTTAATGGGTGGCTAACTAAAAATATATTTCCTGGAAATAACGCATATGGCAACACAACGTTTGCCGGGTCAGCTAGTTTAAATATAATAGATAATATTATATACATATTAACATGTAAGTAGTGATGGCCTCGAGGTTAAGGCGCGCGGTCGAGTATCTCGGCGGTCGCGTATTCAAACCCCAGGCATACCTCCACCACCACCTCTGACATTTTGAAGTTTTGTGTATATTCACGGTAAATTATGACTTACTTTAACCGCGAAGGAAAACAACGTGACGAACGAATTTCATAGGAGTAGTGCGTGATGGACAAAGGCCTAAAATGAAAGGCAGTTGTAGAGGAGGCCCGTGCCCAGCAATGGGACCGGGGACGTATATGGGCTGATGACGATATTAATATACGTACTGAAACTAAAGTGATGAATCTGTGATATCGTGGAGCAAGAATACAATTGTGAGAGTGAGCGCAGTCTATCTTATACATCCGCAATGAGCTGTTGCTTAAAGGATCTGGGCCTGGTGGCAAATCGTGCCTTGTTATTCTTTTTGCGTTGTCTGGTATATGCGGAGTGAATAAAACCTTCATTCAGTAGATTTCTACTTGGAGAAATCGGGTCGAAAAGGGCCCGTCAGTGTGTCGCGAGTAGACCCGTCAGTAAGTAGTGGTGAGTGTCGGCTGTCGCCGTATGTGCAGCGCTCGTGTCGTGGACACGCTGTCAAGCCAGCATGTTGCCGCCGCGCGCTGACTCAGCACTTGTACATGTGCCTAATACTGCACGGTGCAGTCGCACCTGTGTGCGTCTGGAGTCTGGTGTGTGTGCGGACACTGTGCTGCGGCGCATTGTACTACTGTATTTCTAATATTCAATGATGTTCTCGTCTAACTTAGGGAATGACTGTGCAGTGTTTGTGACAGACAGACTGCGGGCCGGAGAGAGGTAGTGCGGGGCGGAGCAGCGCTCGTCGGCGTTATTTCAGGCTAATTTAGTTTAGATTTCTTCCGCTGTAATAAATAACTTTGCTGAGTGCCTTCTAATCTACATAAAATAATATTAGCAATTACGACGGAGACGCTCATTTGCATAACAGATTAATTAATTATACGGCTGTATTAGTATAATGAGTGCGGCGCGGTGACGTCACGCCGCTCCGTGTCGCTGTGTCGCTTTCAGTGTCAGCGGAGACTGAGGGATCCTTGTGCAAGTTTACCATAAAATTGCATCATAAGTAATTAGGGCGGCGGCCAAGCCCTCGCTCGCCGTTCTACTACACTCTCACCAAAATGATATGTACCTATATCAGTATATGTATAATGTATGTGTGTTCATAGTATACAAGCACAGCGCAACAGCACGGCGCGAGTACACACACGGTAACATGAATACTGGCGCCTGCGCCGGCCCCCCGCTCGTGTGCTCGTGTGTTGATAGTATAACACGTCTTGTTCGGTCCTGTTGTTCGATGAACAGTGTGTATACTGTATACTGCACTCGTGCGCCGTGACGTTACGCTCCTAGCTGGTGGGCGCTGCGCTGCCCGGACGGCTCTGGTAGGTACACACAGCTACGACGGAACTCTAACGTAGGGCTTCTCAAACAAGGTTTCGCGAACCCCTAGGGGTTCGCCATTCGACGGCAGGGGGTTCGCGACAAGATTTACGTAATGGTGACTTGATGCCTAGCAGCCACGTGCGGCACACATAGTGACTACAACATACAGAGATTGAGTGAGAGTGGCTTTTCACACCTGGTCATGATAAAAAGCAAATATAGAAATCGACTTGATAACGAGTCAGAATTAAGGTTAAAATATTGCAAAATTTCTTCTAATTTTGACTCCATTTGCGACAAGAAACAAGCTTTAGCTAACCCATGACATTAACCGGTATTAAAAAGATATTTCGTTTGAAATAAAAAAAATATTTTCTTCAACAGACAATTTAATATTTTTTGGCTGTGGGGGGGGGGGGGGGGGTAATTAGTTACTTAAGACTTAAGGGGTTCGCAGTCACCTGAAAACTTTATTAGGGGTTCGTGTAACCAAAAGTTTGAGAAACCCTGCTCTAAGGCATTTCTTGGTTACTCAAAAGGAGATTACTTCTACTACTAGAACTCAAATTTCGCCACACTGTCCTTGGAGTTTCGTATAAGGCCAGCGGTGCGTTCGGGCCGCGTTACCGACACTCGGCACGCGCCCACTCGCCGCTGCCGACTGCTTGTTACTTGTTTGGTTATCTCTCGTAACGAATTACAATAAATTGGTTTGTTCCGCGTCACTGAGCGCTAAATACATTGCCCGACGATTAGCGCCATTCCACTCGAGCCCCTCCCCCCGGCCCCCGCCACACCGCCGCCGCGTGTGGCTCACGGTACACGATTTTTACGAAAACAGCAACATTCAGAGCCAATTTATTTCTACTGATAACACAATCGTTGCACGATGGTGGTGTAATTATCCCGCGTGCGGCGCGCCCGTGAGGAAAACATCCGCTGTGGTGAAGCACGGCCGCTGCGAGCTTTATGTTTTACAAAGTTAGGTATTATTAAATCTAAACCATTCGCGAGCTGAAGAAACACAGAAAATTTCATTAAAATCGGTCCAGCCGTTAAAAATAATATCCCAGAACTCGATCACAGCGCCACCTACCCGGTCCAATTGCAAATCTAAACCATTCTCGAATCTACCTGGATACACACAAAATTTCATTAAAATTGGTCCAGCCTTTAAAAATTAAAATCCCAGCCATAATCGTTTTGATCATCGACCTAGCCATAAATTGAGAAACTTGAAACCTTAGACTGAGAAACCAAACCAACTCATCTTTAAGTTTTCCTTTGATTATAATCGTTGCGTGAATCACATTACTCAACTACAGCTTTCTTAAGATAAACATCAATTAGATAGTAATTGTTACAGATTTGTCAGCACTATAATCTATTTCCGGATCGTAACAGAATGCTCCTCGCTCCAGGTTCACTGGAGCATTGCGTCTGCGGAATCGATCAATTTCATTTTCCCGTGCTTGCTGCTGTTGTGATCGATGTGCCCGAACCCGTTCCATTCTATGCCCTATCTACTTGATTGTAATTTACTCTAGAACGCAAATCTGTCATACCAATACGACTGTTATCATTATCAGTCTCGTGCTGGTCATCAGTGCGGTTAGCGCGTGAGGTAGCTCGTCGCACATTTGATCGACTTCGACGACCTATGTTAGGCCTTTTTCTCCTCGGCATTGTAAACTATCAGACAATAATGTTTTCCTGCACTAAAAATGGTAACAGGTATAATGGAGACAGAATGACAAATCAAGTTTTTTTTTTGTTTTTGACGTTAATATTTTGCTGTGGCACTGTATATAATTATATATTTTCTATATACAACCAAGAAGTTTAAAAATTCTGTTGGATAATTAGGTTTGATATATTTTCCTTAGTTACACAAAATACTGACTCTGAAATAAAGACTGCCTCGTGGTCTCGCGGTACAAGTATGTGCCGTGCGATCTAGAGGTCCTGGGTTCGATTCCCGGGTCGGGCAAAGTGTTATTGGGTTTTTCCATTAGGAAATTCTCAGTAACAGCACGGAGTCTGGAAATGTGCCCGAAAAACGGCAATAGGCTCGCCCCCTATTACGTGGGACTGATACATACCTGGCGAAATGTGGGTGCAGTAATGCACCTCTGCCTACCGCGTCAGGGAATACAGGAGTATGTATGCAAATCTATACGTGAGATCGAAAAAGTCGTAATTTCTGATACTTTCGACAAAATTTTTGCATCATACTTACATTACTTGGGGAATACAGGCGTGAGTTTATGTATGTATGTATGTTACACAAAATACATTTCTGAATGCGCGCATAAATATTTGACAACCAGTAAATATTTCAATCCCTTTTTATTACTGACATTATTCAACATTTTAAAAATCAAAAATACGCAATTATTCGAATATTGTGGATATATGTTGTCGATTCGAAACCCTTATTTAAATACGTTCTTTAAATTGAGGGAGCCTTTAACCATATCGACGGGATAAACATTACATATTTGACAGGAAATTTGCTAGAACAGTTTATATGGGAAAATGAAATTGCTGTTTTTACTATCTTCCTCGCAATTTTGCAATAATTTCTCACCGCCTAAAACCATCCCTGGACTACGACAAACATTTCAAAACCAAAATCAGCTAAATCGGTCCAGCCGTTCTCGAGTTTAACGAACGGCGATTCATTTTTATATATATAGAAGTTTCACGGGTGACAACTGACAGTCAGCCGATAAGTTAGGAAATTGTCGTTCAAGGGCGAGATCAGCTGTCAGATTGCTTATCGAGTGGAGATATGGGTAAGTGGAGACGTGTCGGGTCGCTCCGGCAGATAGTGCATTCTGTTGTTGTTTTCTTTTTTGTAATATGTATGTTTATATTTTTCTTCCTTTTGTTTTGTTGTGTGTGTGGCACACCACGTCTATATTGTGGATGGAGCAAAATGAAACAAGACCCGCCCTCTGGATTGGGGGCCTAAGAATTCCGCCACGGTATCCCCTACCTGTCGTAAGAGGCGACTAACAGGGGCCACTGGGGAAGCTGAGCGTACTGCGGGGGCAGTACACAATGGTGACAGCAATCCCGAGATTTGCGGCAGAGGGCGTGACTGCTTGACTGTCGCGGACGTTCACAAGAAGTGAACGTCCAAAAAAGCGTAAGTGGAGGGCATCTCAAGCCCTCCCAATTTGAAGGAGTCCACAATCGGACGCTGCGCTAGGCGGAGGCGGACCATTTAGAGCGCTTCTCGCCCTGAGATGCCGCAAAACCGCCCTAAATGCGCGAGATGGTCACCGAGAGGTTTTAGTCGGTATGCTGGCGTAGGATTTTGGTGAGAGACCCAACTCAGCTAAGCGGACAATTATTATTCTGCGCGCCGAATTGGAAGGCCAGAGACCCCGACATATCCCATTCGGCCTCCCCCGGGGTACCGAAGAGGGGAGCTTTAAGGGCTTTCATCACGTAAAAAAAAAAAAAAACAGGACAACTAAACATTGTATGCACGTATTGACTCGAACTGCGTATATTGACAACAATTAATTTGATGTATATGCCCTTGACGAACGACGCAATGAGTGCGCCGTGCCGACAGCCCCCCGGCGACTAGTCTCCGTCGCACACGGTGTCGTCGAGCGCCACTAATATATTAGCATATTATTCCGAGGAGGGCCTCAGCCTTCCGTCGCCGACCACTTATCGTACACGCGTTGCTGCGTGTGTACTAAAGTCGCTGGGCCCAACCACACCACGGAATTTTGATCGCTCGACAAAAAGGATCTGACAGTTATTAAGTATCTATTAATTTAATAAACTAAGGCATTACATATTTGAGTTCTTTAAAGTAAGTCGGCTTGTGCGACGTCGTCAACGAGTCCTTAAATTATAGGTACATAAGTAATGTTCTTATAATTATCTGTACAAATAACGTCAGTGCGATCATTTTAATTTTGTCTAAATTCAGACAATAAAATATTCTTCCAAATATTTTTTTTTGTCGCGAAGGAACAGCACACAGACGTGAGGAGGGCGCCGTTTGCTGTGTCACATTTTGTTGAATTATTTTGTCCAAAGCTACGAGTTACGAGTAACGACGCTCATTAACAAAAAACCGGCCGGACGGGTTCACCCGCTGCGCACGTCACTTAACGTGTAAAAAGCTTCTAGTGCATACAACATTACATGTCTATACTATTATAAAAAAAAGCAGTGATGGCCTCGAGGTTCAGGCGCGCGGTCGAGAATTTCGGCGGTCGCAGGTTCAAACCCCAGGCACACACCTCTGACTTTTCGAAATTATGTGTGTATTCACAATGAATTATCACTTGCTTTAACGGTGAAGGCAAAACATCGTGATAAAACCTGCACACCTAAAAAGTTATTAGGAATTTCTTAGGTGTGTAGTCCGCCAACCCGCACTAGGCCAGCGTGGTGGACTAAGGTCTAAACCCTCTCAGTTGTAGAGGAGGCCCGTGCCCAGCAGTGGGACGTATATGGGCTGATGATGATGACTATTTTTTAAATATACGGTTTTTTGGATCTATGAATTTGAATCATTCCGATTTGTCTCATTGTCATGTCATGAGGAAAAACACAGGAATAATTACTTATAAAAAACCGCTACACTGACGTATGACACGGAATATTTAATTTATTGACGTTAGTACGGTGAGACGAGAACAAAGGTTTAGTAAGTAAGGTGTTATGTCGCCATTACGCAAGTGCCGTGGTGATTTTGTTCACATACACAGTGAACCGGTTGCGCTCGGCGTTCTAGGCGCTCGGCCGCAACTGTTCCTGTTCCCGCGCTGTTCCCGCGCTGTTCCCGACCCGGAGCCGCCAACCGAGTAACCGAGTGGCGCGCGACCCCACACTACACGAACTTCTTATTTTTGCTCTTTCAATTTACGCACACGAGCTGTGTGTTCTTACCTTGACGTTATCCTTCCTCGTTTCGCTTTTGGTCGGCTAACCCGCACAGACTGCCTCGTGGTCTCATGGTATGTACATGGTATGTACCGAGCACTCTGGAGGTCCCGGGTTCAACTCCCGGGCCGGGTAGTGATTTTGTGTTTTAACGTTGATACCGAATAGTTTATAGTTTAGTTTGGCGATATTAAAGAGCTGTTTAGCCGTTTTGGACGGCTCAGTCTGATATTATTAGTTACTAACAATAAGATTTTGTTATGAACATACAAGCGCACGCCTGTATTCCCTTGAAGGGGCAGGTAGGCACCCAGCACCCACATTTCGCCGGGTGTGTATCAATCCCACATAATGGAAGGCGAGCCTATTGCTGTTTTTCGGGCATATTTTTAGACTCCGAGCGGCTACTGAGAATTTCCAAATGGAAAACCCATAATCATATGTTTAGATCTTCTTCCAAAATCATATTTGACTTTTTTTAACGAGTTTTATTACGAAAAAAAAACACTCAAACCCAGCAACAACACGTTTTTACCCAAAGGGCAATTCAATTGTTAGGTAATAGGAAAGGATTTTTTAATACTGGTCCGATTCAGGAGCCCAGCAAAGTGTTATTGTGCTTTTTACTTGGAAATGTGCCCAAAAACACCAATAGGCTCAATCTCTACTACTTGTGAGTTAAAACATAAGTAGCATCACGTTGTAGTAGAAATACACCTCTACTTACTCGTTCTGAATACTGGCGATACTGCGTGTGCGAGTATCTGTATACATTCAACATGTGAACTTAACAACTTTTGGAATAGGAACCCTTAGACATCTAATAAAGAAAGAGGAATGCTGAGAGTACCGAAAATGACAGGGTGGAGAGTTCTCAATATGAGCTATTCAGGAAGGAAAGAGGAAGGATGAAAAGGAATGGAAGGGAATAGAGTTAGAGGAAGTCGAAGTAGTGGCGGCTGAGGTTGGTTGCAAACGGAAGGGTTCGAAAGGGCAAGATGTAATTACGGGTTGAGTGAAGAGGTGCAGGGGTGTGGAAGTTGTATCAGGTTGGATGTAACGAACCTGTTCGTCTAAAGAGGGTAATGATTAAAAAGAAAACACTCAACACTCACACACACAGTTCTCACGCCCCTCTCGGTCACAAGTCATATGTCATGGGTGATAGAAACAACGAGGCACTTTTCATTTGTCTCCGTGCAGGGATCGAGCCTTAGCCATAATTAATGGGATTGTCAATTAGTGTAGGTTTGATTTTAATTAAATTAATTTTTTTGGAATGCCTCAGTATTTTACCCAATTGTGATTCTTTCCATTTATGGCGACTCTGACGACATCCGGTAAAAGTATCGTTCATTCCAACTACAAATACTGACACATGTGTTACTCTACGTCTACCCCAACCTTGCTCTTGCGCGGCTCAAACTAGTACTGCCTTTAATTGTTGCACCGCTAAGCGGTAGTTGTTGGTGCCAGCTTGCTCCGTTGGGTCCATATTCCACCCATGGCTGGAGAAGATAAGCAGCCAATGTACTGAGTTACAGAATTTATGATAAAAAATATCAATTAACTTATGTACTGATCTTGAAGTATGTCCTTCTACAAAAATCGGCGAAAGTAATAGTAGATACGTCTCGATAACATGCATATTACGATGTGTTTGTAAAATGTTCATGATCGGTATAACAGTCGTTAATAGTCGAGTAGAACACAATGCAGTATTCGATGACACACAGCAGTTCTGTGTGAATGGTACCTACCATTGTACCCCTTTTTTGCTAGTGTGTTGTGTGTCGGCGAGTCGGCGGAGTGTCGTGGGGGTGCCGGCGGAGTGCCGTCGGAGTGTCGGCTCGGCCTCGGCGCGGCGCACGGCGCGCGTGGGTCGGCGGCGGCGGCAGGCGGCGGCAGGCGGCGGCCGCAGTCAAGTTCAATGCGAAGGCGGCGCCGCGCCCTCCACTGGTGCTGCGCGCCGCGTGCTCGTGCACACCACACGCACACCACACGCACACCACACGCACACCACACTCACACCGCGCCGGCACGCGCCTCCCGCGCACACATTGTCGCCGCTTCATGCTTCAAATAAGTCACGAGTATGACATAACGTTGGGGCACACAACACCGTTTGCAGGTCGGTAGGCGTCGCCGACACGTCTGCACTCAACACTGAGTCACGCGAACAGGTAGTTGTCCTCAACTGTTGCGCTATGCCAGATACCGCTGCCCAATTCATAAAATAACATTCATTAAAGTATCTTATAACAGAATATCCTGAAAAGATTTACGTGCGTGGCTGTTGTTTTTGTTTTATTGTGATTTGTTTTTGTTTATAGCCCATGTACTACCTACTACTACTACCTAGTTCTTATGGAGATAACTATAATACTTACACAATATTCACTGACATACACATATGGTAGTCTTGGCCTCATATCAAAACACAAGTCATTTTTAGGGGGCTTAATAAACTGCGAAAGACTTTCAGTTGTCACAAATACTTGATCTAAAACTAATTCTTATGAAGATCCATCCTTATAGATATAAAGGGGGGGTCAGCGTAATGTTAAATCCGAGCTTGTGGGGTTGTAACCCTTGTCCTACGGCCGCCATCTCGACAAATAGGTTCAAACAATTTTTTATGGATTTTTGCTTTTTTAGTTATGGTTTTACGACTAAAAGTTACTGAACCAAAGTTGTAGATAATTTTATTTGCAACAAATAGGATATGTTCGATGATTTTTTGTGAGACCTATAGTTTGGCAGATAAATCGTAAAAACATTTCCAAGATGGCGGCCGTGGGACGAGGACTGCAACCCCACAAACTTGGATTTAACTTTACAATAATCATAAATTTGTCTCGATCGCACGGTACACATTATAGAAGAATTGTAAAAAAAATAATCATCATCATCATCAGCCCATATACGTCCCACTGCTGGGCACGGGCCTCCTCTACAACTGAGAGGGTTTAGGCCTTAGTCCACCACGCTGGCCTAGTGCGGTTTGGCGGACTACACACCTAAGAAATTCCTAAGAACTTTTAGGTGTGCAGGTTTCATCACGATGTTTTCCTTCACCGTTAAAGCAAGTGATGATTCATTTGTTTTTCAGTTGAACCTGCGACCGCCGAAATTCTCGACCGCGCGGCTAAACATCGAGGCCATCACTGCTTATAAAAAATTATAAAAAATGTAAAACATTATTTCTAAGCACTATTATTTCTAAGTGTCATGTTACTGCCTCGTGGTCTCGCGGTACAACTATGCGCCGTGCGATCTACAGGTCCTGGGTTCGATTCCCGGGTAGGGCAAAGTGTTATTGGGTTTTTCCATTAGGAAATTCTCAGTAACAGCACGGAGTCTGGAAATGTGCCCGAAAAACGGCAATAGGCTCGCCCCCTATTACGTGGGACTGATACATACCTGGCGAAATGTGTGTGCAGAAATGCACCTATGCCTACCCCTTCGGGGAATACAGTCGTGAGTTTATGTATGTGTATGTATGGCATGTTACTCTGAGCGATGAGATCGCTACCTGTAAATTGTATTTGATACAGAAAATCCTGGCGCATTATTGTTCATTTATTTGTTAATCGGAACAGAATGGTACACACTATTATTATACACTATTCACTACCATAAGTCACATTAATGACGTTGTATTTTATTTAAAGTTACAATCATTACAATATTATTTCCACCGTCACTTTCGCAAAATCTCGGGCACTTTAAACATAAAAGTACGTGCGTCATCCGATAAATGTCACATTGACGTTTTGAGCCCACGTTTTGAGAGTACCAGATCTAACCACGGTCCCATAAATGTGAACTTTGCACTAGACTGCGGAAATAGCAAGAACTTCGGAGCACAAGTACCACTGTTGGAATAGTCTCTTTCGTTAGAGATGTAAACGTGTTCATGGAATGTTAGTTTCTGATCGAATGTGATACCCAGCTCCTTCATTGTTATGCATCGGTTACTGACAGTATCAGCTGGGAAGTATGTCGATGTGGATGTTGCACTCGGCCAAATTAGATTGAACATACGTAGATTAAAATGTAATTAAATATAAGTATACCTTTATTTATACCCTACTAGCTTTTGCCCGCGACTCCGTCCGCGTAGACTACATGGTTGGGTTCAGAAAGAAAATAAGTTGTAGTCTATTTTACTCCACAGAGTCCCATTTACCTATGTCATATAGTTACATATACATAGTTACAGTCGTCTACACGTCGTTTCGCAGCGGATATCCACGCCTAGGATATTAAGGCCGATGATGGCCTTGAGGTTTAGGCGCGCGGTCACGTGTTCAAACCCAAGGCACACATCACTGACTCGAAGTTATGTGTGTATTCACGTACTTTAACGGTGAAGGAAAAAATCGTGAGGAAACCTGCATACTTTAAAGTTCTCAGGAAATTCATAGGTGTGTAGTCCGCCAACCCGCACTAGGCCAGCGTGGTGGACTAAGGCCTAAACCCTTTCAGTTTTAGGGGAGGCGGGTGCCTAGCAGTGGGCCGTATATGGGCTGATGATTGATGATGATGACCATAAGATAGAATTCCGGTAGATAACGCGTGCTAGGAGTACAAGCTCTTCCTTAAAGTTATATGTTGTTTGCATATATTGCTATTAAGTATAATTAGCGATGGTGATGTAATCGGCGAGCGCGAGCGTCCTCTACGGAGCATTAATTGGCCGCACATTAATCAACATAATGTAATGAACACCAATGTGGTATTGGTTTAACTTTAACGTTTTCCCTGCCGCTGCGGCGCGCTGCGACGCGCTGCGACGCGCTGCCTCGGAGCGGACAGTTGGACAGTAGGCGCGCGGCGCCTCGCCAACCACGCTCATCACCACCGTTCATTCAGCCATTTCAATTTGTTTGTGAAAACAGTTAACAGCTGTGCAGACAGCAGAGGAGGGACGAGCAACACTGCGCTGATCACGGTTCGACTGGCGCAGTTCTCACACATGGGTGCGAGTCTAAATGCTCATTTATGTTGTTTTAAATAAATTCCCATCATGTAAAAAATATCATTTTCTTTTTGCATTGCTGGTGCACAGTATTGCGTTAAATTATATCTTCCGTTTCCTCTGTGTTGTTCGCGGACCGGAGGTCACCAATGGCTAATTAAACTTTTCTTTGGAAATCTCATCTCGCTGAAGGAGAGTGCAGGAGAGCGAGCAGAGTGTGGGCAGCCCCCGTCGGCCCGCGCACCTCCGAACAATTGTTTAGTGTTCAATAGACGCACTGAACAAATGAGTCGGTGTACATAACGTGCTGATACTACAAACACGTATGCGTGCAGTCTGTGGGTCTACATATGTACGTAACTAATATCAGCTTAAATATTTTTAAAAATACGACACAAAAATACATATGTAATGTAAATGATTTGATTTTGTACATAAAATTACAATACAAATAAATAAAATGAAAAATTCAACTGATAAATTTCTTGAGAAACATTTTTTGACAACTCGAGAAATTCAAGAATTTTCGGGATACTTGTATCCGCAAAGTGAGTCAGTGGCGGTCCCGCTCGGAGCTTGCTTCAACTGGTGAGTGTACTGTGCAGGCAATGCGTCGCAGCGTCGTTGGAGTTGTCAACGTGAGTGTTGCAACTCCAATGCAACGTTTATCGTGGATGCAACAGCTCGGGCGGCCGCTGCTATTAATAAAATGATGTGTTGCGATTGCGCCAAGGTGAGGTGGATAACGATAGCGCTCGTTCTGTAATGTGTACTCCGCGGCGGTGCGACACACTCCGCCTCGTGTTTATTTACATGAGGAGAGAACAATGAGCAAGTCGGAGGCGCCCGCGCCGCTATCGAGCGCGCAAACAACCAGTTGCGAGTCACATCACATGACTGGCGACAGCCGCCCCGCGCCCCGCGCCCCGCGCCTCGCACCCACCGCCAGCCTGCCACGCGACATGCCACAGAGAAAAGCGGCTAGTGACGCCGCACGCGGGGCCAACACGCCAGCGGTCCAGGCGACCGGCCGCCATCAGAGCCGCAGTCCTGCCTGCTCGGTCGCCACACAGGGCGCACGCTTAACGTGTGCTCACACATTGTAACCTTCATTATAACAGGGCATCCATGACTTCCTACACTTACAATGATTTGTAGAATTTTTGGTGAAACATATTTTAACACAGAACACAGAACCGGACGACCAAGGCAATGGTTATTATATGTTTGAAATTCACAATACGCACTTAAAACTTTTTAAAGCAACATGCTTGTTGACTGTCGCACGTTTTAATAGAAATAGATACATATGTATGTACAATACTTAGCCAAGGAATACTTAATTTAGTTAATTGTATCTCTACGCTTGAAACGGCTCTACAAAAATTTCGCCAGTACATGAGATCTTACAACCTTCATTCGTATAACGTGATTGAATAAAGTCAAAACCAGAAACACTATCTTCGTAATTAGTGGTTATGTCTGTAACTGGATGCAAGGCATGTATGGGTTACATAGAACAGACATTTCAGTGTTCTCTGAGTGAGTATCGTCGGGGAATGTGTACAGTGTAGCCGCATTACTATACAGTAGATTTATGGGGCAGGAGAACGGGACAGGAAAACTGCCTAATGTTTACGTAACGCGTGAGAAGACGAAGAATATCATAACCGGTGAGTCATTACCATAATGGTGTGGAAAAATAAGATTTAAT
Source organism: Hemaris fuciformis (assembly GCA_907164795.1). Taxonomy (NCBI): domain Eukaryota; kingdom Metazoa; phylum Arthropoda; class Insecta; order Lepidoptera; family Sphingidae; genus Hemaris; species Hemaris fuciformis. The sequence goes on along the minus strand of OU015440.1, from coordinate 111,652 downwards.
ACCTATTTTGTATAATTCGCAGGCGTTTATACGAGTATTATAATTTGTGGGTAATATGGTAATGTTGCTTGAATAAATATCATATCGAGTTGATTACAAAATACGCAGGTATTCAAAAATAAATTGTTGACACGGTACAACGCACGTCCAGTGATACAGTACTGCAAGCAGAGTGTGCAGCCCCACGCTGCAGTAAAACAGTTTGGCCGCACTCGCTGCACCGACCAGCGCTCGGCGCACCACACGCCGGCACAGCTCGGCCACACGAGCACAGTCTACCAGAGCAGCGCACTGTATCACAGCACGAGTCCGTGTCTACCCGCAGGTAGTAAGAGTGTGTGGTGACCCACAGTGATTAGTGTATTCCATTTCCCACTATGAAGCCCCCCCCCCCCCCCCCCCCGTCCGCCCACCTCTCCGACCGGCCCGTCACCACATCACGCGACGCCTCACTGCGCCCGTCTTCGTCTTTATCCTATATTTGCATATTAAATGCATGGTAATGTATACGACCGTGTGATATGAATTCTATTGTTACCAACCTCAACAGGCAAATACTTTTGACTATAATATAAAATATCTGCTGCGAATAAGTCACTACAATCAGCCATTATACCATTTACATAGATATACGCATTGTTGTTTGGGCAATGACATACTAATAGTGTTATTCTGTATCGATACGACCTACAAACCAGCCTCAAAGCCAGCAACACATCATTGATTCGTGTACTGCAGTAGGAGTTCCTCGCTGGCAATACCACTTCATATCCGGTGGTTTATACACCCTACTTCATACATACATAGAAGGGGTAGGCAGAGGTGCACTGCATTTCTGCACCTACATTTCGCCAGGTATGTATCAGTCCCACGTAATAGAGGGAGGAGCCTATTGCCGTTCATCGAACACCGTTCCAGACTCCGTACAGTTACTGAGAGTTTCCTAATGGAAAAAACCCATAACACTTTCCTCGACTCGAATCGAATGGCACATTCTTGTGCCGCGAGATCACGAGGAAGTCCCTACTTATATACATAAAAAAAAAAAAAGAGAGCCGCTTGTCGAGCACTGAAAGCGATCTTGAAATGGGCGTGTGTTAATAATTGTGACTGTTTCGGCAACAACAGACAGCAACAAATGGAGAAATTAAGTCTCATCTCACGCCATTTTCAGGAATCTATAAGGTTTTACAAACCGATTCACAAAACTTATATACTTAACATTGGAGTTGAAAAATATGTTCATATGGATGTTAAGTTGGTACGCACAATATTGAGTGATTTACCATGTTATTTTAATCCCATAAAAAACAAAACTTGTAAAAAAAATAATTAAAACATTAAAGATTTTTAATATTGTGCCCGAAACGGCACTTACTGAATAGAAAAAAGTATCTTTTGTCCTTTTTTAAGGTCTCGTTTTTGTCCATACCGAAAATCATCCAAATCGGTCAAATAGTTTAGGCGTAAAATCTCAACACACTCAATGTTCATTTCGCATTACAATACATGCTCATCCCACGGGAAAACTACATACTTACGGGATAAATTGAAATCTATGTTACTTCATAGAGTCTCATTTATGTCTATACCAAAATTCATTACAATCAGTGAAATATTTTAGGCGTGAAAACATATTATAGGCAATGTTACTTTCGGATTACAATATGAGCATATTATGCTCACCCCACGGGCACCCTTTTTTTTTGTTCTCAAGGGGAAAGCTGCTTATGGCTCTACTTCCCGCCATCCCCGGGGGAGGGGGGGCGGGTTGCGTATGTCGGGGTCACCGGTCTTCCAGCCCGACGCGCGGCGACGTTATGTCCGCGCAGATGTTAGTGCCGGGCTGGGTCCCTAACCAAATTCCCTAAACCGGCATACCGACCAAAACCCCCCGGTGGCCATCTCCGCGCCGAGTGGGGCGACCACGGTACGTGAGCGAGAAGCGCCCACCGTAATGCCGCAGCCATTACATTTTCCGGGATAAAAAGTATCCTATGTTGCTTCGGTGGGTTCCATCTACCCCCATACTAAAAATCATTTAAATCGGTCAAATGGTTTAGGCGTGAAAGCACAACACAGGCAGTGTTACTTTCGCATTGCATTATATGCTTATCCCACGGGAATCTTACAAATTACCGGGATAAAATTTAATCTATGTTACTTCATAGGATTTCATTTATCTCTGTACAAAAATTCATTCATATCGGTCAAACGGTTTAGGCGTAAAAGCAGAATATTGTCATAGCTAATTATACCCATTCCCACGGGAATACTACGTTTTCCGGGATAAAAAGTATCCAAAGTCAAAGTCAAAATATCTTTATTAAAATAGACTTTTACAAGTTCTTTTGAATCGTCAATTTTACACATCTTATTTTTTTTAAACTATTGCCGCTTCGAAACGTTATAGCTGTGGAGAAGAAACGGCAAGAAACTTCCTCAGCAACACGACATGTCATTTTTTTCTTTAAAAACAGACTTATATGTCTTTTTTTCATTACATTATTTAAATTTTACATTATAAATGTCATAACGATACAAACTGTAGCAACAAAACAAAACTCTGATCAATTTACTTACTCCCAGGGCTTATTATCTTCAATAAAATCTGAAACTTTATAGTATGCTTTTTTGTAAAGCTTATCTTTAATTGATTTCTTAAACATTGTCAAGGGAAGCTCTCTAATAGCCTTCGGAAGTTTGTTATAGAAGCGTATACATTGCCCCATAAAAGAGTTATTAACTTTCCGGAGACGAGTTACGTGTTGAACGAGATTACATTTGTTCCTAGTATTTTTATTGTGTACATTACAAATTTTATTAAATTTATCAAGATTCTTTTGGACGTACATTAAGTTTTCGTATATAAACTGACAAGTGACGGTAAGAATATTTATTTCCTTAAATTTTTCTCTAAGTGAAGCCCTGGGACCTAAATTATAAATAGCCCTAATGGCTCTTTTTTGCAAAACAAAAATAGTGTTAATATCCGCAGCGGCTCCCCACAAAAGAATACCATACGACATAAGGCTATGGAAATAGCTGAAATAAACCATTCTTGCCGTTTCCTCGTCAGTCAGACAAATCCAATGTTACTTCTGTGGGTTCCATCTATCTCCATACCAAAAATCATCGAAATGGGTTCAGTAGTTTTTGAGTTTAAGCGTAACAAACATCCAAAAATACAAACCTTTTCTCTTTATTATAATAGTATAGATCAGTGGCGGTACTTCCATAGAAGCCCAAAAGCCCAGTTTGCCTTACGTAATTCCGAATAAGAAACATAAACTAGATATATTCCATAATTCAATACAAACAACAAAATATTTTATCCAAAAACAGAAATTTACGTATTTTTGCCGTGCCGCCGTCCGCCATACAGCCGCGCCGCCGCGCGCCAAATCCCTGCCCATATAATTTAAAAAAAACGAAACGCGGGCGCACGAATGTCAATAGTTTAGAGTAAACATCAATGTTGAACATAATAATAATATCTATCTCCCTCTATCTCGTGGGCTTTTAGTTCACCAAACAGTTGTTTGTTACTGAGCGAAAGAACCAAGTTAAATAGAATTTGTTGTGGTATTTAGAATATTACTACAGTGATATAAAAGATGAGTGATGTTGATTGTTAATCCTTGTGGCGACTTAAAGTGTGTGCATGTTTTGCTCTTCGAAGATAAGGTAAATTCATTAAATTATACTGTGAAAAAACGTCTCGTAACTTGTCCAAAACCTACATAATATGCCAGACTCGAGTATTTCTCTAATTGTTAAAAATTATGAGGGCGCTTAATAGATCCGATTAGTAAATACATAACTAATTGAATAGTTGAATGTTCCCATACGAAAAGGTTATATTATGTTTGTGTTGCATATTTTATATAATGTTTAAAATGTGTGGAATTCTTGTTGTAATGATTTAAATAATTTATCTGGTTCTTGTAGAATGCATTCAAATTTACAAACCACATAGGTACTTTGATTTCTTATAAATATTGTAAACAACGCATTGAAGTATTCATTTCTCGTTAATTATGTCACGAAATTTCAAAACTCTCGCGTTGATCATCATCGTATTATTTCTAAGATTAATACATATTATTTGTCATTTTGTTCAACAAAAAAACTTGTATTCAAGGTCACGACATGAAAATTAACTTACGAGTATAGGTAATTTTTAGAATTTGACTGTTTACTTTTTAATTATGGGGTTTGAAACCAATTCGAGTCGAGTTATTTGTGTAATAAAATACAATATGATATATTCCGTGTTATAACATCTCGCATTCAAATTTAGAGAGACACGACGTTTGTGCACAATTTGGACATAATATTATTGTTCTAATAAATTTCGCCGACATTTTATGGTTTTTGGTACTATCACTAGCGACAAATAATTATTTCTTTGTTGGGCAAGTACTATAATATGTACTCTACATCAATATGTTAAAATCTTGAATGTAAATAATTTGCGGTAGGTATATTATTTATTAGTTCTCTGACTTTCTGGACCAAAAAAATACACTATAAAAACCGTAATAAAAATTTGGGCTTGCCCTTGCTAGAGACCCTAGGCACGCCACTGGTATAGATATAGATTAAAGATTGTCTGGACCGGATTTGACTAGACAACGGACAACCTATGTGCAATAAGTCAATGTGAATATTATCTATGATTTATTCCTTATCACTACTAAATAACAGATGAGGGTATTAAATCCTATACCGGATCTTAGACCATAAGGACTTATTGTTTGGCGTTTTATGACTAAGTTATGTAATGAGACAATCTGCTTTACGCGAATACCGCGCAGCACCGCGATAAATCATTCAACAGAACTATTATAATTCTATGGAAATGATATCATGACGTTGCTCGGTAACGAGAGATTAACTTGTTTTTATTGCGTGAGCACGAATCATTGATATTGATATTTGAAAAGGTATTGAAAAAATATGTGTCGCTACCGTCCATAATCACCTCCGAGCAGTTTACGGTATATATTGGATTCATAGGATAACTGGTATTTTCTAGTATTTCGATTACACATGTAAAAATCAGGACGGAGAGGAATGTCACGAGATTGAGAATTGTTTGAGTGGATGCAACTGCCGCGACAGCAGTCATTGTGCGGCGCGGCACTGTGGCCACATGTGGCAACAGGACAAATACTATCTATGTGGTAATGGCATTGGTGCTGACTGCTGACTAATGAGGGAAAAACTTGAACGGACCTCCCTCCCGCCCGTACCGCCCCTCCCGCCCCTCCCGCCCCGCGCCTCTACACCACCCGACGGACCGACAGTGTTGCGATTTGCGGTTTGGGTGCGCGCGTCAGTGCTTAGGTACTTATTACCTACTATAATGGGCCGTTTACTTGCGGTTTGAGTATTAACTTGGAAACGTTTCTCTTGTAGGTATCGCCGCGCGACGAGCTTTACAATTTACAAACCTCCTTATCTCGCGGGGAACATATCGTTGTGTCCTCAACAGTCACATGCCGATACAAATTATCCTTGTAGTTTTCATCGGATAAATCTCCACTGCTAAATGAAGGTCTGTCATGCAATAATATTAAATCTTACGCATTTTCCGCAGCGGAAATGTAAGTGCCTATACGTGATTCAAAAAAAATACTCAGTAAATCTCATTCAAAAACAGATAATGTTCTATAATTTTTGCCTAAGAATCTGGGGGCACGGTAGTGCCCCCGTCAAGTCGAGCAAAAAAGTAGTCACCAAGTAAGCATAGTATAAACTCTGTATATTTCAAATTTCATTCAATTTGAACCAGTAGTTTAAGAATTATAACTAGTCAAACTTCGCAGTTTTGTCACTCACTGACCGATCATCAAAACTCTAAGGCAATTCCAGCCGACATAGAAGCTTCAAATTTGAAACACAATTAGTTTTTAGTGTATAACTTAAGGAAAAATTAAAATATCTTGCAATTTCGGTCTAGTTTTCTAGATTCACAAACTGCATAAATAACTTTGTAATCCCATATTAAATATTATATAGGTTTACAAAGTTACATTAGCAGTGAATGAATCAGTGTACCTGTATGTGTATAAGATAATGGAATAATATATGTAGATAAATAAGTAGTGATGGTATTGAGGCTTAGGCGTGCGGTTGAGAATCCCGGCGGTCGCGGGTTCATATCCTAGGCACACTCATCTGACTTTTCGAAGTGATGTGTGTATTAGCAATGAATTATCACGTACTTTAACGGTGAAGGAAAACATCGTGAGGAAACCTTCATATAGGGTCAAGTAATTTATTAATTGAAAAAAAAACTTTGAGTGCGGCAGTTAGTGCCGTAAATTAGTTCAAGTTATACCTCTGTTAAGCTTGATGTTGTAATTTTCTGTTAGGTACATTGACAGTATCAATTTATGTATAGTGAAAGGGAGATAACAATTTTACAAGAGTTAACTTTAACTGACGTTTGACGTTAGCGGCCCTAAATATTTCTAACTAAAGCAAAAAATAATTATTATTTTAAAATAAAGAACACGACGCGGCCGCTCTCGTATCGTATGTAGAAGACTTCCTACAAAAGTAAGCAAAGCTCATTAGACAGAGTGGGCTTTAAGAAAATTCGTTGTTAGTACTCAAGAAGTAGAAGGTACCGAAAAAGTAGGACTATCTACAAAAAGAAATGAGATCCCATAAAAAAAAAAACTTGTAAAAAAAAAAACAAGTATCGCAACTCATTTCTTCTACCGTAAAAAAATATATCAATATTAAAAATATATTATGTTTTTAATAAAATAGTTAGACTTGGCAATCGCACTAAAAGTGAGATACATCGTGTTTTCATGCGATTGCCAAAAACACTCTTTATATAACATCTGGATCACACAACTAATATAATAACAAATTTTTACGGTAGAAGAAATGAGTTGCGAGACTTGTTTTTTTTTACAAGTTTTGTTTTTATGGGATTAGGATTTGTCCATACGAGAGCTAGCATGCCGTGGATCGTGGAGCATACCAGTGTACATTGTACATGAACCAGTCTTTACAGTACGGTAGTACCTACAGTCCTTGTACTGTACTGTACAAGTACGCGGTAATGAGACAGATGTGATTAGCAGTGCGAGTGCGAGTGCGTGCCTCGTGTCGCTGGGCGCTGGGCGCTGGAGCGACGCGCTGTCTGACCTGTCTGTCATCACCGTGCTAATTGTACGCGCCGCGACCCCCCGCGCCCCCCCCCGCGCCCCCCGCACCCCCGCCGCCACACTGCACCACGCGCACGTCTCTTGCCGGGTGTACACAAGTACACATACACTGATACAGCTTGTACCTGGGAGAGGCGCAGACAGACAATCTTTCTTTCACCCCCGATCAGTAAACGGTTGTTATTTTAACATTATAAATCAAAAATTCATTTTTATTATATGTGTAGACTATAGAACATTTAAAAAATCTATACTATAGATTTATGGTGGTATTTGGTGTAGGTATTAAAATGAGCACTCACTTCCAAGAACTAACTATCGTAAGTATATTTATAAATAAACACTGATTACAGACAGTGTAGAATAATAACAACTTATGCATATATTTTTAATTACTATTGACTGCCTCGTTGTCTCGCGGCACAAACTTTGTGCCGTACTCTCTAGAGTCCCCAGTTCGATTCCTGGGTCGGGCAAAGTGTTATTGGTTTTTTTCCATTAGGAAATTTTCAGTAGCAGCCCGGAGTCTGAAAATGTTCCCGAGAAACGGCAATACGCTCGTCCTCTGTTGCGTGGGACTGATACATATTACATACCTAGCGAAATGTGGATGCAGAAATGCATCTCTGAAAAGTGTGTGTTGTTTGAACGCGCGTCGCAGGAACTACTGGTGCGATTTGATTTTTTGTTTCTGTGTTAGATGACCCATTTACCGAGGAAGGCTAACAGGAAGGTAGGAAGGTAGGAAGTAGGAAGACTACTTTCTAGGTTCCCGTCTATGTCCATATCAAAAATTATTCCAATCAGTTACTTAGCTTTTAAGTTAAATCTCAACAAACAAAAATATCTTTGTGATATTCGTTTAGATTACATTAATAGTTACAGTATACATAATAATAGGTCCTAAATCAGTAAAATCCGACTCCTTTGCGACATTATGTAGGCAACTTTATAATTAAGATTAAGTCATTACAATTTCGTTAGAATTTTACAATAACATTCGCATTGTGAACACTCTTTACCTTTACGTAGAAAGCGATTCGGATTGAAATATTAGTTTAATGGTGGCATTGTGTTGCAATTAATTAGGAACTCACTTCAAATTCCTCGTTACAGATTAGTGTCGATTGCAGTGCATTAGTCGTTGAATGTGGTGACGTAGCGGTGCGTCACGGCCGCCCCCGCCCCCGCGCCCCGCGCCCCGCGCCCCGCGCCCGTCACTCGCCGCACGCCTCCCGACCCGACGGATACTTGTGGCGTCTGGAATCGATTACATGAACAAGCCACGCGCCGCCAACATCTTCGTGTACTGCGGTTGTGCTTGTGCCTCACAAGTAAATCATCATCATCATCGTCATCATCAGCTCATATACGTCCCACTGCTGGGCACGGGCCTCCTCTATCTTTGAGGGTTTAGGCCTTAGTCCCCCACGCTGGCCTAGTGCGGGTTGGCGGACTAAACACCCAAGAAATTCCGAAGAACTTTTAGGTGTGCAGGTTTCCTCACGGTGTTTTCCTTCACCGTTAAAGCAAGTATAATTCATTGTAAATACACACATAACTTCGAAAAGTCAGAGGTGTGTGCCTGGCGTTTGAACCTGCGACCGTTGAGATTCTCGACCGCGCGCCTAAACCTCGAGGCCATCACTGCATATAAATATAATCAGCCATGTACGTATAACATTGTATTGGGCTGTTGCATTCGCGTGACGAGTCTGCAACAATCCGAGCACACACGCATGGCACGCTAGTGGCAATAGATGCAGCAGGTATGTTTGTGCGGTACTCGATAGTGTGGAGCGCACGCCGCCGAGCCGTGACTCGCATAATCTCGCAGACGTGATCGCTGATCCCACACCGCGATGCGTTATCAGATAGCGATCCGAATGCCACATAAGTTTCCATTGTGATACTCAAGTAATTACGGAATCCTAAGTTATTGCCTGCTACCATGGGAAATACACAAGTTGTTAGCCTTGACGTCACCTGCGTCTCGCGCCCCCAACACGCGCAGGAGCTACAAAACGCTAGCTAAAAGCTACGCTACAAATGCCTCGGTATCTGTTGGCACGCTTTTACGTTTCGGAAAAACGACGCGACGCACACACAATCTCTGGATACAAGTACACGTATAAATATCGTTTTTCCCACACAGCCACACAGCCGACACTTTCCCAGCGGGAGCGCGCTCGTCAACTCGCAACGAGGCGCCGGCCCGCCGCGCTGCCGTGCAGCTGTTCCACTGTACTCCCGTCGTCCGTGGGTCCTTACAGTTCAGCCCAGTCCTGAACTATGTGGAGCCGGATCAAACATATCTGAAGTGTGCACGGGTCCGTACATATGTACATCATACATGTTGCATACTTACAGACACACACTATTTGTAGTAATTGTTTAGTTCACTTGCGATACATTGACTGCTTAGAGTTTAGACGATATCACTATTCACCATTTATTACCGCAAATTATGTTTAATTTGAAAACTGGCGGGGAATTATAATGTAAGCGGTACGAAAGGGATATTATAGTTAGTCATCATCATCATTATCAGCCCATATAGGTCCCACTGCTGGGCACGGCCCTCCTCTACAATTCGGAGGGTTTAGGCCTTAGTCCACTACGCTGGCCTAGTGCGGGTTGGCGGACTACACATCTAAGAAATTCCTAAGAACTTTTAGGTGTGCAGATTTCATCATGATGTTTTCTTTGACCGTTAAAGTACGTAATAATTCATTGTGAATACCTACACACATAACTTCGAAAAGTCAGAGGTGTGTGCCTGGGGTTTAAACCCGCGACCGTCGAGATTCTCGACCGCGTGCCTAAACCTCGAGGCCATCATGACTTGTAGTGAGTATTATAGTTAGTATTTTACAATAACTAGTAAAAGTGCAATGTGTACAAGGTGTGTGTATTGCCATTCCCAGCTAGGGTCTGCGTTGGTATGCGAGGAAAGTCATATGTGTTGCGAGTGATTACGGATGCCGAGCGCATCTCTGCGCCCCACTGCCACTAGACTAGCTGTAACGTGTGGATGCAGCGTCAGCTCGAGCCACACTGGAACTCGATTCAGAACACCGCTGCTTTCTCTAGCATCACACCAACATGGTACGCTAATTTCATGAGAGGGCACTCGGCGTGTTCGTCACCAACACTATATTAGAGAGATGTGTCCCGAGCCCCCTGACAGCGCCACACAGCGCCACACAGCGCCACACAGCGCCACACAACTCTACAAAGCGTTAAGTGGTGGCCGGTGATGCGGCGACCCTTTAACTTTCTAATAAGTCATGTGACCGCGCTCAACGCTCATACTCAGGGCTTTATCATTTCACCCGGCGAGACGGACTTTACGGTTTTTAATTGCCACAAATTGCCTTATCTTTTGTTAGCACTCACGCTGCAAGCACCTTGTTTTTAAGTTCAGCTCCATACAAATAAAATGTCGACCCAAATACGTTAGCTTATAGGATACATATAGGTACTAGGCCAGCGTGGTGGGCTAAGCCTAAACTCTATCCATTGTAAAGGAGGTCCATGTCCAGCAGTGAGACTTCTATGGGCTGATGATGAAAGTGCAGGTTCCTGAGCCGATTGCGAGGAGACGACTCCTGCAGCGCACGTGTCCAGTGCACGCGGTGTGGTGTGCAGGTGGAGCTGGCGTGGAGCTGGCTGGAGCAGCACAGCATTGGGTCGCGCTGTGCCCGAGCCAGGAGCCGAGCGGCTGCGCTCATGCGGCGACACGTCTCGGTCGGTGCCGGTATTGTTCGCTATCAGCGCGCCGGCGCTTTGTGTGGCGCACGTACTTTCCGCGCCGCACGTACTGCGCTCATGCTTTGTGCTGTATTTGTACATGACGCAGACATTGCTCAAATGTTACTATTGGCCGACGAGATTTCTTTTTAATCGCTTAAGCATCACAAAGTGGAGTATACTGTATACTCCCCTTTTTGAAATATAAACCTGTATAGATGGCCACCAAATACGCAAGCGATGACGTATAATAAGTACATATGTACGTGCCACTGTCATTTCGTAGAAAACAAAAAATGGTTTCCTTAAAAGAATTACAGACGAGAGAAAGAGAATGCCGCAGATGTCAGATATCTCCTCGATTGGAATGGTCTGCTGAAGCAAACCGCGTGACGGAGTGTAAGTGTAAGCTTCGAATACGAGTTTAAATTTAACATCTCAATAATGGGGGAGATGCACGGCTAGCGCGCGCACACACCGACGCACACAAACACACACGAACACACACATAGAGAGCCACGTGGCGCGCGACCTTGGCCGATATCTGCGGCGACGCGCGAGGCGACGCGCGAGGCGACGCGCGAGGCGACGCGACAGCCGACTAGTGCACGCCACGCTCACCAAACACACAAACGTTTACATTTTCAATCATCAACATCGTTCAATTATATTCCACTGCTGTCTCGTATCTTATCGGCACAAGTGACAGATCTGAGGTTCAAGTGGACCACATTGGGCTGGAACGTGTTCATGGACTACATACTCATTAAATTTTGGGACCACGATCGAAAAAATATTTTTTTTGTGTATTTAATTACTCTTGGGGTTTAATACTTCACACTTTTTTAATGTCGGCTTGTTAAAGGACAACAACATTTAATATTGTTTAAAAACATTTATTGTTTTGTTTAAATAAGAAGTTGAATCATAAAGTTGACAATGTAGACGTATTTATCATTGTAAGACCAATCAGTAGCTCGTCAATAGATTGCAAGGAAATTATTACACATGAAAAGACGATGTATCTCACTTTTAGTGCGATTGCCAAGTCAAACTATTTTATTTAAAACATAAAAGATTTTTAATATTGATATGGTCACTATAAGATGGTGTCTGGTAAGCTAAGTGCATAATAACTTAAGACAAAAGGTCCCTTAAACGGGGGACTGAATAAATTCATCGACTTGGTACATGGATCTCACAACTTTTAACAGTAGAAGAAATGAATTGCGAGACTTGTTTTTTTTTACAAGTTTTGTTTTTTATGGGATTATATTTATTGGTATTTATTCTACACTGTTTGGTGTCTGCACGTGTCGGAGCATTGTGTAAGTTTCGTTGATAACAGCGAAAAAAAGATGTATGAGACGCGGCAAGGATTTTAATAATAAATCGGTGTAAATAAGTGATGCGACTCCGCTCCGACCTTCCTGACATATCGATCGGCGAGTCGGAGCGTGCTGGTGCGGCGAGCTCTCTGTCCGGCGCCCGCCCGCAGGCCGCATGTCGGCGCGCTCGCGACTCACGACGTGACCTGCGTGTCACATCGTTATCAACGCAACTGTCCGGATCATAAGAATTGAGCACGCGTCGGCGACCCCACGCGCCGCGCTCTCGTGCTTCACCCGGCGACGCGTATTGTTTCACATAAGTGTATTGCTCTACCCATTCAACATGTTTATTGAATGTACACAACGTTACCTTTGGACGCGCGCCAGAGGGTGTCCGGTCGACCTTCCACGGGTCACGACCTTGGCGGGCGGAGCGTCGCCGTCTGCACCGCGTACAGTGCGTGCACTACGAGTATGTACAGGCACAGTGTACTGTAGGTCGGTGAGCGAGTGCCAGAGTCCGATGACATTTCCTACTGCCGAGCTACCCAAAGGTGGAACAAAGAGATTGTTTTCAAGTGATACGCATCAAGTGACGTTCCAGCGTAAACATGTCGCGCCACAAACGGTCATATTCAATAGCTCGTCTCCAACGACGTAAATTCCGCTGCATTTGTTGGACAATGAACCAATTAGCCCACTCAATAACTGGCGCCTATTTACGTGCGGTTGCGTTCGCTCATCCATGACTTGTTTGAACACCGAGTTGCTACATGAACGTCGGACTAGAAACACTTGGCATCTGACTGAGTGTAGTCCCTGCTGTTTGGCTGTTAATGAAAGCGTTGAATGACTCCAGCGCGCAATGCATTACAATGATAGCAACAGTCGGTCGCGCGTGAGCCGCCGACCGCCCTGTTGTTGTGGCGTAAGATTTCTGCCGTCACATCGCCTGTCCCCCGGCCCGCCGCAAGCGGGCGTGCAAAGCGTGCATCGCACGCGGAGGGGGGCGACAAATCGAGCGATTCATAATGTAATTGAAGTTATTGTCATAATACCCACCCCACCTTAAGTATGAGAAATGTCATGCAAAAAAGTTGACACAAGATTTTTTTTATTTTTATTTACTTGTAAGGTGTTATAATCGGGTTTGCACGCGGGCGTTGAAGCTAGCGGCGGGTCTGCTTGTCCCTCGTAAGTGTAACATTAGGGGTTATCAAAACCATTGCGTGTGCTTCGGGGACTGTGTGTACCTACTCAATTAAAGTGACCCCGAAATGAACGCTTGTGCTTACAGTGAAGACCAATTCAGGGCACTCCTTACCCTACGACATCTCGCATCGCTCCAAATGCGTGTGTCGGTGAGTGAGAGATTTCGGTATGCGTTGAATCCACATCACAGATCTGTTCGGCCGAGCGAACGGTTTATCCGTTTTGATTGACTTTTTAATTTTGAACCAATTTTAATATCGAGATAAACGTTACCATCCGTCCCGATAATGAATGCACAGCCCCATAATCTGGTGTGCGACAACACAAGCAGGCAATATAACGATGTCTGCCCACTGCTCGTGTTCTCCGAGCGTTTCATGAGTTCGCCGCACACCCGTGAACCGCGACGTGTAACGAACGCATGGTGTCGCCATCATTGTGCAAACGTCAGTCACATTAGCTACGAGCTGCCATCACTTATTAATGTACATACGTGTAATTGTACATGTATCTGCTTTACGGGGAGTGCTCCGTGCTCGTGCCGTAGTGTGGCGGTGGCGGGCGTCGTCGCGAGTGTGGCGCCACGTGTTTCGCAAACCATAAACATTGCGATGCGTGTGATTGTGCGCGGCCGGAGGTGTGACGGCGCGCGGGGCCGTGACGTCACCACGCTGCGCCACCCACACACTCGCCACTCCACTCCGCACTATCGCGCGATGATGTGCGGGCGCAGCGTGACGTCACTAGGAACCAGCTCTACTGCTCGTCCCCCGCTGTTCTATTTATACACACTAATTCCTCTCGATTGGAAATCACTTAAGTCAACGAGCGTCGCTCGCGTCTTCAATTCCTCGCTATATTTCGATATTTTATTCGCAATGGCTGTATGTGTGCGAGTGTGAGCATGTGTGGCGCCAATGTATTATGTTTTGTACCGTTCGTCACCGGAGAGACACACTAACTCTCTGATGGTGCGATGTCGCAGGTTGTCTTTTCCTATATTCCTAGTTGATATTGAGTTCTTCGCTTTGTGGCACTTCCAGGAGGGATGTTTGAACGGCCTCATAGCAAGTGTGGTGCGCACAGCGCATTGTTGCAGCCGCCCATGCTCACTAGACATAACGAATGCTACCACAACCAACCGGGGCAATCCCCCGCCTGCCCTCCTCGGCCTCGCACTGAGCTCGCGCCAGCGCACCGCAGTGGTCCCTCAGTACTTCATTCTACTTACTGTAGACGACTACTGGGACGGAGGAGCTCGTGTTGATTTTGGCGATATAATTGATGTATCGGTTACCGTAAGCGGCGGCCGCGTGTTGCAACTCGCCCTTATTAGTGCGCATGCAATAAATTCGCTGTAAGGATATTCTCAGAACGGCAACACGCCGGCTGACCTCGGGCACAGTTGGCACACGCTGCCTTGACCTGAGGCCGTCGCTCCTGCCGCGATCTCGGACCTCCGTGCTCTCTGCTGCCGCCCACTCATACCCACAGTATAACTAATAATTGCGAGCTTTATTTGCAACTGAACAATATGAATGCCGGTGATAATGGGCGCGCGCCGTCTTTACGGGATATTTATCTGGTGTTTGTGAGAGGTTGCGCGAGAGCACCAACACCCTGCTGACGTTACGGGCGAAGCTGAATCACCTCGTGCCACACGAGTCTCAATGGGTCGCCCACGGCGCAGCCGGTCCACGCGGTCCCGCCTCACTCCCCGCCCGCCGGCCCCCGGAGTCACATGACGCGCCCCTCCCCGCGCCCGCCGGCCCTTCACCGCCCGGTGCAGCGCGGGAGCCCCGCACGCGCTGCGCCCGCGCTGCACCGCGCACGTCCGGCGAGTCGCGCGCCCGCGGTCGACGACCCCGCGTCACCACTTTCCGAACGCGTCACGTGAATTTTCAGCGGTACTCCACCTCTCCCCACGCACTGACACACGCAACTCACTTTCTCGGCGCCAGCGGCCTTTCTTACAATGTATGCTCCAATATGAACAAAACAAACATATGTCCATCGTGACACGCAGCGGTCTCAATCAGACAGCTAAATGTCAGGAACGTAGGCGAGGAGGCGCAACTTGCAGCGCGATGTCTGCGCCGGGCGCCGGAGCCCGCCCTGGGAAATGTGTCAGTGTGGCGCGACGCAAGTGGGTCAGGGCGAGCGCTTTCACTCGCAACGCAAGTATTAGTCGACGCATCACATAGCGCCACTTTAGTCCGGCCATTACTACTCTATATTATTCTATTTGACGTTCAAGATCACCCAGCGATTAGGACTGTTTTGGCGGTCCAACTGTGCAATGCATTAACCATTACGCGTTGCACAATGCTACGTCACGCCACCCGCGCTCTCTGCCACCGACGACCTTGACTTTGTAAACAGCTCGGTGTGCTCGTCACACATACACCTGCTGTATGTGGTGCGCAGGCAGCGCCGCTCCGAGTGTCCCTCGCGCGGACTCGCCGGCGCTCCCTCGCACGAGCGCTGCACCGGCTCTCGTCATGTGACTGCCCCGCGCCGCCCTCTTACGTTGCGAGAATATAAATGAACATTTTATTTACGAGGGAAACGCACGCCGCGCTATAGGAAGTGTCTCGGGCGGCGCGAAGTGTCCGCACGCCTTGCGCCTCAGTGAAGAGTTCAACGCGCGCTCTGCTCGCACAGCGCCAGCGCATCCTCCCGGGTCTCCGCCGCCAAGTTCCCGAGTGCCGCCAAGTGCCGCTCAGCCTCAGGTAACAACGACATCACCGACGCCTCCATCACCGGGCGGCGGGCGTGCCACGCAAGCAGCGCGTGTGCACATTGTGTGCATATTATATAAGTTTCCATAAGTCGCTGTTTGGCACGTAATGCATCACCACGGTTCCCGTGCGCCGGTCTACACATAAAGGCATACATGTTGGATACGACTCGTTTGTGTGTGCGAACAGACATACACCACAAACTTTAAGGAATATGTATGTATGTCGCTCACTTGGCTGTGACATACGGCGTGCACACACTCGACACTGCTGCCCCGCGCGCCGTCCAACAAATGCGTGTTACGTGTGACGGCATCCGTAGGGTGCTGGCGACGTCAGCTATCTATGGCGCCGTCAGTCCACTTGTGTTCGCGCTACGACTACCATTCGATTGTTGTATATAAATGTTTCCGCAAACAATTCATCAAAATCACTATGATTTTCACTAATATACTTATATTGTCGCGTAAGTCAATACGACCTAAACAAAATCCAATATAAATTAAAAGTTATTTTGTCTAAGTTCCAATGTTCAATAGACAAGGGCGGGATTAGATGAGTTACTGGCCAGCAGAACTGGCATCGGGTGCGCTAGTGTGGAGGGGCCGAGCGCGTGTGCTAGGCGGCTAGGCCCGACTAGTTTCGGCGCTGCAGCGGCGCACGCTGCACGTCGCGGGGACCCCCGCGGCCCGGCGGCGTGCTGGCACCCCACACCCGGGCGGAGAGTGCGGGGTGCGCGGGGTGTGCGGGGTGTGCGGGGGACGGCGGGGCGGCCCGCAGCCTCCGCGCAGCGCATCTCGGCCGCGCTCCGACATCGACACCGCGCGCACGACACCTCCGCAGCGACAGTCGCGCCCGGACCGCGCCACTGATCGCACGTGTGCCCGCGCCGGCCCTCTTCGCTCCGCTCGTCGCACGCTCCACGAAGTCACCACGACCGGCTCGCCGCGCGCTCCGTCTGCTCGCCCGCACCCCATGTCCAGCTGACACCGCAAGCCTCGCTCGCACCGGCCTGCGTCCCCCGCACGCAACCACCACAAGTGAGTGTTCCGCGCTCCCGCCTCCTGCTCCGGCCGCTGCAGCCTGCGCTCGGCGCGCCCGCTCAGGTAGCCGCGCTCGGCCCGCTCGGCTCGATCGCTCTTTCCACCCGTGGCATGAAAAACGCAATCGTTTCCTTAATGCGTGAAATATGAGTCACGGTCGCGGGCCGCATTCCTGGCTCATTATCGTGCTGGTATTGTCGCCTCGCGTAATGAGTTAATCGCAGCGCGGTGCAACGTCTCCGTAGTTCGTAGTGTGCCGGCTCCACTTTCGTAATCGACGTACATTATTACTATACTATCATTTTGAAAATGCATCTGAGTCGCGCGTGAACCGCGGTCGCTCCGCCCGGCACACTGCACGGCGAGACCCGAGCGCGATCAGCGGCCGGCCGTCCCGGCCCGGCTCTCAGTGCACACATTGCCGCGGGTCAAATCACACCAGCCTTACATAACAATTATGCAAGGTGACCAGGGATCTCCACTACGATTACGAACGACAAAGAATTATGTTAGTGAGGCGTACTGCGTTCGCGTCGAAACAAGTTTTCATTCAAAACACATTCAAAGATACGTTGAGTGAGGTGTTGTGTCCAAGTGTATCTCCGCCGGGCGCCCCGCGCGAGCTGTGCGGCGCACCTGCCGGCCTGCCGCCGACACCACTCGGCCCTCGGCTGCATATGTATTGAAACAGATAATGCGTTAGTCCCGCTGCGCTGCGGGCAGGGACTCACAGAAACAAGTAGTAGGCCGGCGCTCGGTGCCGAGTCCCGCGCTCGTCACATTGTTGCAATGCTTGTAGTTGCGCCCTCGCCCCACCCCTAGCCCGGTCGCGGTGTCGTCCGCTATGGGAACATTCGGTGGATGCACTCATCGGCGATACCGTAATTTGAGACCGCCCGCGCCGCGCAGGCAGAACCCGAGCACGCACACACACATGCAGCAAGTCTCCCGGGTGGACGGTGCCCATTGTTACTGAGCAATCCGGCGAGGCGGCGACAGCTGGCGACGTTAAAGCACGATGTGCTGCCGGCTGCGCCACTGCTCCGGGCGCAGTACATTTGGCCCCGTGTCGGGATTGTCGCGCCAGTGTCGGGACGGAGTCTCGGCGGGCCCACCTCGAGTAGGTGTAGGTGTATAGGTCGACACCTCGGATGCTGCAATCTCACACACACTCATAATATGATTTAGAACTGGTCGCTCGTTGCTTCTGTTTGCAACAAATAATTGTTTCTATGTGTTTCCAAATATTGCTTGTTTTTAACCCTTTATTTGTTATTTTTACCGAATACATTTTCGGGCTTGATTCATACACATTAATTAAATTTGCTTTAATGGTTTTTGAAACTTTTATTAATTTTTTGTACAACGTACGAATAAAGGTGATAAAATTCATTAGTATGTTCGACAACACGTGGAGAGGTGTAAAATGTATTTACCTATTGTACTTATAAATACTCCGAGTATAATGTTGTCTGTATTCAAACACAACCCTTTTTATTAATATTATGAATGTGTATGTAAGGACGGATGTTAGTTTCTGCATAACATTTGCCACGTACATTTCTTGTTCCAGAACATTTAATGCTATCAAAACAAGTCTCGCAACTCATTTCTTCTACTACCGTAAAAAGTTGTGAGATCCATGTAATACCAAGTCGATGAATTTATTCAGTCCCCATTTTAGTGACCTTCTGTGGGCATTGTATGGGCTGTTAAACAAAGTGTGATTTTATTCGTGTTTATTACGTGTCACACGGCTGTCACGGTAGCTTGTTTTCATGTATGTATGTACATATGTGTTGTCCCGCGCTTGTCATCGTGCTACAGGGAGACTCGGCGAGCGTCGTGTCCGCACCTCACTGCATCATGTATATTTCATTATGTCGCCAAGTCGTCGCATTCGACAGCGCCCGTATCGTAGTTGGTAACACCACCTAGCGAAACAACAGGCCACATCTTCGATCCTCGCACCGAGGCAAATGTTTGTGTGATCCCCACACAAGGTTCATATGTGATTGTTAGTGTGGACTCAGAACTATGTATGTGACTATCGAGTGTATTTATTATTTATTGATTGCCATGTATCGGTTTAATGCGGCGCACAAATTCCACCTCCACTACTCGTGTGTATCGTCGTTGTCTCACGCTGTGCTCGGACCGAATAGATCATTCGCACAGTATTCTAGCAAAATGATCGATAATGAATAAACACACCACACATCCAAGACACCCGCATATTTCTGGCCCACATTAAGACACGAGTCTTGTGTCGTGAGAATCAGAAACTACGACAGACTTTTATTGAAAAGTTCATGACATTGGTGATAGAACCGACGAATTCGAACAAGTGTCTATACAAACGCTCTCCGTGGCGTAGTGAGTGAGGCAGAGGTGCAGCCTGCTGACGGACCAACAGCTCCCCGAAGGCTGTCAAAATGATCTACAATATACTTGTGTGAAGTGGACAACTTCAAATGCCTCTTTATACATTTTGTCAGATTAATTTCGTTGCGGGTTCAATACTGTGCGTGTGAGGCAAAAACAGTATCCATCTCTCGGCACACTACACGTCCGACCGACTACCCCTGTTGCACGATATACCCATACTAACTATAATATCATGAGAGTGTTGTTCGTGCGACTAAAGCTCAAGAGCGCCGGACCGATTGGGCCTGCAGGATGTCAGGACTCAGGAGCATTGCGTGAGTGAAACCGTTGAGTGACATTGTGTCGTGCTCGCTGTTGCGTTTCAAGCGCATCAACTCGCCAAATTTGGTTCATTTCCTTCTCCTCTGCATTGTTCATGTATAAAAACTTCTCGCTCACTGACTACTTATCTACTCGTATAATACAGATTACCGGAACATTGAAATGTTTACTGATGGCATTCACGTGAAGAACGCTGTTATCGTTATGAAGCGGCCGCCAATACAAGTGTCGTAGTGAAGAATTCCCCGCCCCCCGCGCCACCCGTCCCGCGCCCACACCACTATACCTCTGGTAGCATAATACCACCGGCCCGAAACAACTTGGTTGGTGATCGCTTTACATTATGTGATCTCCGTCGGATGAATAGTGGTGGCGTTAGTCACGGGCTAAGTGGGTCACCAGCACACTGCGCTGCTAATCATTTACCTTTTACGAGTATGTTGTGTGGCCAACGTAAACAATGATAACTGTATGCCGCTACAACCGAATAGTTCACGTGGCGCACTAAAATTGTCTCCGATATCTAACTCGGGGTGAGCCGTTCTTCGGCCAACTTGTACCACCTAAGGCCTCCGTGGAGTATAATTGCTGATGACACACTAGTCCAGGTTAGGTAAATAGGACATTTTCGCGCCGCAATCGGGACATTGCATCCTAACATCCACAGAGACTTTAGACCATCAGTATCGTCGAAACTTTATGTCATACCTCTAAAATATGTCGCATACAAATTGCGGGAGCCTGGAAAAGCACTCCATAATCAGACCATAGACAGAGACATAGCGAACGGACAACTACTAATTAATATACATATGTACATATGTGTCCCAATCGATTTTTGTATGTTTGAAGTTGGACAAATGTGATGATTGCCCGTATAGGTGTGGGGCACCGCTCATGAGATATAGCAGGCGCGACTAGTGGAGCACTCCGCCATGTGTCCGTGTGAGCCGCGCCAGTGCCATCATCGCTTCAGAGACTATTTATATTAATTGCTAATATTTAGAAATGGCTAGTTCTATTGTTAATTAACCGTTGTGGACTGCAAGTTCTACTGATATAGAGACCGCACCATAGCCACGTGGGAGGGCTGAGTCGCCGGCGGCTGGAGCACGCCTCGGGCGCGTTGCTGGCGATTCCGCCGTAGAAAGTTTTATACGCGACTATGCTCCTGCGACACGTTCGCCGCCAGCTGTAGGTCCCGTGCGCTCGCGAGGAACACCCGCGAACCGCGACAATGACGCAGCCGAATCCGAACACGTTTACGATAGAGAGCGACATACTATTGATATACATTAAGGCAGCGATCTTCTTCACGAAGCAATAGCATAATATAATATTATGCAACAACATAGCATAACATTACATATGGAAACCGCGTAATTGAAGACCAGTGCGCACGGTAAAGTCGGCGCTTCGTCCGCATATCTGTCCATTTGATTTGTTCACTATGTTATTCATGTGAGTGGTTGGCGAATGCGCAGTTCAGAACTCGTCTCCGTCCCGCAAGTTCAATAAAATAATATTGTCTCTAAATAAAATTTTGTTTACTAGTGCTCATTCTAATTTTCGTTATTTCGATTACAGAATGATCCCGAGACGCAAACACAACGCATCGTCTGGCTCGCTGCCGGCTCCCGACGACAAGCACGCCAGCAATGACTACATCTGTAAGTACCGAGCCAGCACGCCGCGCGACCGACTCCGCCGCCCGCCTCTCACTTGTGCAGGTGTGGGGCGCCGACCGAATGCGTCCATGAACTTGAACACCGCGAAGCGCCTATACGGAGGCCAGTTCGCACATTGAACTTGGCCTTTCAAGCTAGTCTTATTTCACAATCATTGACTAGGCCGTACCGACGGCGGTTTGTACATCGCGCAGTTCTGCGGTGTTGGTACATTGGTCACCAAGACGCGCATATTTACGAGCTTGTCATGTCCCGCAGTGTCCGAGAGCGCGTCACGCGACCGCGTGTGCGCCGCGCTGCGCCGCCGCTTCAACCGCAAAACGCTGCACAAGCGGGTGCCCATCACCGCGTGGCTGCCGCAGTGAGTACCGCAGCCCAAAGCATTGTCGCAGACGGTGCGCGACCCGCCGCCCGCACTCACCGCTCTCGTGCCCCTTGCAGATACAACATGGAGAAGGCGGTGGGCGACCTGATTGCCGGCATCACGGTGGGGCTGACGGTGATTCCGCAGTCGCTGGCGTACTCGAACATCGCGGGGCTGCCGCCGCAGCACGGGCTGTACGGCTCGTTCCTGGGCTGCTTCGTGTACATCGTGCTGGGCGGGTGCCGCGCCGTGCCCGCGGGCCCCACCGCCATCGCGTCGCTGCTCACGTGGCAGGTGGCCGGCGGCGTGGTGGAGAAGGCGGTGCTGCTCACCTTCCTGGCGGGCATCGTGAAACTGCTCATGGGCGTGCTGGGACTCGGCTTCCTCATAAACTTCGTGTCGGGGCCGGTGTCGTCCGGGTTCACGTCGGCGGTGGCGCTCATGATCGCCACTTCGCAGGTCAAGGATCTGTTCGCCATTGACGTCAGCGGCACCACATTCCTGCAGCAGTGGATCTCCATCTTCCGCAACCTGCACGCGGCGTCGCTGTGGGACCCCGTGCTCGGCTTCGTGTGCATCGCGCTCTTGCTGCTTATGAGAGTGGGTGTATTTCCAAATTTTTACACGTATTTCTGGCGATCAAAGTACCCATGAGTCACGTTCGCTTGCGATTTTGTTACAGAAAATAGGAATGACCAAACTCGGCGCCAAGTCGGAATCAGGGCCAAACACGCGCCAGAAGGTGCTCACCAAATGCATGTGGCTGCTAGGCACTTGCCGCAACGCCATCGTGGTGGTGGCCACCGGCGTGCTCGGCTTCTGGCTCGTCTCCACGTATGGGGAGTCGCCTGTTCGGCTCATGGGTGAGTTCATCTTTTCTCTTTTTGACATTATGTCGAATTAAATATAATTGCCATACATATATTTAACGTTTGTGTGTTTTTTTGTGCGCTCCAGCGGAAAACATTCGTGGCGGTTAGTAGCGTAGCATAAATATAAGCCCATCCATTAATTTCTGTCACCAGTAGCGTAGAGGGTTAAGCGCGCTGCCACATACATACATCTGTAGTGTGTTGCCTTGTTGGTATATGCATTGGCATGAGCCGATCCGTTTGTGAGTGCAGGTGCCATTCCATCGGGGGTGCCGGTGCCGCAGCCGCCTCCGTTCAGCTACGAGCGCGCCGACAACACCACCGCCGACTTCCTCGACATGGTCTCCGAGCTGGGCTCGGGCCTGCTGGTCATTCCGCTCATCGTGTTGCTCGAGGACATCGCTATCTGCAAAGCATTCTCAGACGGACGCACCATCGACGCCACGCAGGAGATGATAGCGCTCGGCGTAGCGAGCATCGTCAACTCTTTCATGCAGGCGTACCCGGGCGGCGGCTCGCTGGCGCGCTCGGTCGTCTCCAACGGCTCCGGCGTCAAGACCACGTTCAACGGCTTGTACACAGGTGAGCGACTCCGAGTTCCAAGGTCGTCGGACTTAAGCCAGACGCGTGTGATGCTGCCGCCTTGTGATCTACAATAATAATGTGTGTTCCAGGCGTAATGGTCATCCTCGCGCTGCAGTTCTTCACACAATACTTTGAGTTCATCCCGAAAGCCGCGTTGGCCGCTGTCATCATCTCCGCTATCCTCTTTATGGTGGAGTACAACGTGATTAAGCCCATGTGGCGCGCCAAAAGTAAGCGCAGGCTTGGATTGTGTAAATACGCAATTGTTATGGGCATCGCACTAATGTGACACATTTGGTTGACAGAACTAGACCTGATCCCCGGCGTAGGCACGTTTGTGCTCTGTCTCGTGCTGCGTATCGAGCTGGGCATCCTCATCGGGGTCATAGTGAACATCATTTTCATTCTGTATCACGCAGCGCGACCCAAATTTTCAGTGGAGATGTTGAAGGTGAGAACACGCGGAACATTGGCACATTTCCGGTGCTGGTCCTCCGCCGGTAGTCCGCTGGCGTTAACAAGGTCACGACACGTTCGGTATTTCAGACGGAGGCCGGCGTGGAGTACCTGATGATCACGCCGGACCGGTGCCTCATGTTTCCGTCGGTGGACTACGTGCGCCGGCTGGTCACCAAGTTCGCCGCCAGCGGGTCCGTGCCCGTGGTGCTGGAGTGCACGCACATCTACAGCGCCGACTACACGGCGGCCAAGAGCATCGAGCAGCTCACGGCGGACTTCCACGCACGCCGCCAGCCACTCTACTTCTACAACGTGAAGCCGTCCGTGTGCTCCATCTTCGAGGCGGTGGCCAAGCCCGAGCACTTCGTCGTGTTCTACGAGGACGAGGAGCTGGACCGGCTGCTCGCGGCCGACGAGCGCCTCCAGCCCACCAAGCAGCCGCCGCCGCATCACGCGTGAGCCGCGCGCCGCCATGCCACGGGGCGACAACGGAGACAGCAGAGAGATATTTTCAGAGATTGATTTAAAGGAGTGTGATATTTTAGACAGATGAGACGTTATTATTATACACGTAAACATAGCTATATGTATACTGTAGTAGTGGTCTGTAAATACGTTAACGTATCTATTAGTCCTGGTAGCGTCCTCGCGTCCCATCGGCGCGCCGCGTCGATGTAAAACTCTTTCTTGTGGCGTTCTGCGCCTGCGTCGTGCACTCGGTACTAGCCGATAGCCATCGTTGTGTAGTTGGTGGCGAGCTTGAGGGCTGCGCTGTGATCCCGCTCCGCCGCTCCGTAGCGATATTGGAGTCCTTGTATAAATTTGTTGTAAATATGTGACCATAAAGAGCAACAGATCGTGATAGTTGTCGTAGTTGTTAAGTAATGATTTTATTTATTTTTAGGCAATTAAAGTACAACTTAGGATACTGTCTTCGTAACTTTACTAAATAATTATGTGAAGCTTTAAGTGGCCTAGATAATGGGAGGACGTGTGAGCCACTCGTCACTCGACGACGTCGGACGTCGTCGTGACGAGGAGCAACTTGCCAAAGCAACAATCGCGTCGCGCCCCCCGCGGCCCCCCGCGCCCCCCGCGCCGCGTATTCCTCAGCTCTAGCACGTTATAGCAGTTGTTTGTGATCCTCTGTTAGTACTTAAGTGATAAATATATATTTTAAAACAGAGCATACTAAATTGACTTTAAATAAATTGTACTTATGATGTGATGTGCTAGCAAGACCGTGTATTTAGGTGCGTGAACGCTCGAATCTGTATGTGTATTTGTGTGTGTGTGTGTGTGTGTGTGTGTGCGCGCGCGTGTGCTGCGTTTAAACGAGTCGAGTAAACGGCAATAAATACTATCTGTCACAGTTCCAAGAACAAACAATAAACTCTTTGAGAGTTAAAAATGACTTGTGGTTTTATTTATTTGACATAATATCGTCCCGGTATTGTTACCTCTATTACCTAGTACCTCTCCCCCAAGCCGACTGGTCCTCGAGGGGGAAAGCGACCACAACCCTCCAACATCTAAAGACTACAATCACCAAAAACCAGTAGCTTACATAGCATCCCTCAATGTACTCACCTTGGGAAAAGAAGAAAATCTTACGGAACTGACATTTACGCTAAAATCTATCAAATGGGACATACGTCAAAGTCAAAGTCAAAATCATCTTTATTCAAATAGACTTTTACAAGTTCTTTTGAATCGTCAATATTAAACTATTTTTTAAAACTATTGCCGCTTCGAAACGTGTTATCGCTGTGTAGAAGAAACGGCAAGAAACTCCCATAGCAACACGAAATGTATTTTTTTTTTAAATCTTATATATAAAAATGAATCGCAAAATGTGTTGGTAAGCGCATAACTCAACAACGCCTGGACCGAAAAAGTCAAGAAAATTGCGAGGAATATGGTAAAAACAACAATTTAATTTTCTCATATAAACTGTTCTACCTAATATTCTGTCAAACATTTTATGTTTATCCCGTCAATGTGGTTAATGGTCCCCTCAAATTAAAGAACGTATTTAAATAAAGGTTTTGAATCGACAACATATATCCAGAATACTCGAATAATTGCGTGTTTTAGATTTTAAAAATGTAGAATAATGTCAGTAATAAAAAGGGATTGACATATTTATTGGTTGTCAAATATTTATGCGTGCGTTCAGAAATGTATTTTTAAACTCCTTGGTTGTACCTGATTTACAAACGAAGGTTCGGTGGTCATCACGCTTTGAAATCTAAAACACCCTTGGTGTTAAGAAAATTGTTGAGTAATGTTATTCACGTGACGATACTGAAAAGACAACTTAGAGATGAATTGGTGCTTAAGAATTCATCAATTAGATTGATCTAAGATTTCATTGATCCTAACGGGCATGACCATTGAGTTCAAACGAATTCAGTTCCCGATTCGTCATGCCTTCGCAATGACGATTAACAAAAGATGTTTGTGATCTTTTAGACAATTAAAAAAATGTGTGTGTGTACTTATGTACACGCGTTAGAAGTTATACTTCATACATAAATATATATTTTCTTAAATAATATAAGTTTTTTACTTAATCTTAAAATTAGGATGAACGAAATTCCCGATTCCAATGGGGCCAATCGATAGCTTACGTCACGCCGGTTCCAATAATACCAAACTCGGGTATCCTACGATTAAAATTGAGGGAGTTAGACAGAGGGGGGGTGAGGTAGAATTTCTGAGGGGGGGGGGGGAAGGTCTCGTGGGGAGTTGATTCCTGCAATAAAAATTTTCAATTGTGGGGGAGGGGGGGGTAGGATTCTTGCTTTAGGGAGTGAATGACAGAGCAGAGTGATTGCTATTGGAGTATGGTGTCTTGGGGGGGGAGGGGGGTGTCTCGGGCTAGGGGCGGAGGGGGGGGGGTAAGGTGAACAGAATGGTTTCTGTGGTAATTTGCGGTTTTCTATGGGTGAAGGGCCAGGCGCGGGGGAGTAGGGGGGGGGGTAAGAGGAGTTGCCAGAGGCAGGGGCGAGTTATATTACTTAAAACGATTTAAGCCTGACCATGCGTGACGTACATATCATATAAGTAATAAATTTAAATTAAAATTATAATTAATTCAGACGTCACGACTCGGTCTTGACGGCACGTGACGTGAGCAGAATTTTAAAAGTAAAATCAGATTAAATTAAAATAAATTAAGCCAGCTGACTCATTAATGGTACTAGGCATTCAGAAAGCTAGAGAGGTGAAATGCTATCATTAATAAGTTTTGTTTTTAATTCATCGTGGTTTAAATTTCGAATGGATTATACCAGTATACAGTTTTTAATGCTAGTACTTTCTCCTTGCTGATTTATGATGTCCTGGTAGTTGCGTAGAACATAATTGACATTTTATTATTTTCAATTTTAGTTTTAATTTATTACTGTCACTATTCTACATTTTAAAAATCTAATCCCATAAAAAACAAAACTTGTAAAAAACCCCAAGTCTCGCAACTCAGTTCTTTTGCCGTAAAAAGTTGTGAGATCTATATGATACCAAGTCGATGAATTTATTCAGTCCCCGTTTAAGGGAACTTCTGTCTTAAGTTATTATGCACTTAGCTTACCAGACACCATCTTATAGTGACCATATCAATGTTAAAAATCTTTTATGTTTTAAATAAAATAGTTAGACTTGGCAATCGCATGAAAACACAATGTATCTCACTTTTAGTAGTAGTAGTGCCTAGGGTGTGTACCCGCGACCGCCGGGATTCTCGACCTCACGCCTAAACCTCAATACCATCCCTACTTATCTAGCTACACCTATTATTCCATTATTTTATACTATACAGGTACACTAATTTATTAACTGCAAATGTATCTTTGTAATCGTATATAATATTTATATGGGATTACAAAGTTATTTATGCAGTTTGTGAATCTAGAAAACTAGACCGAAATTGCAAGATATTATAATTTTTCCTTAATTTATACTCTAAAACCTAATTGTGTTCCAAATTTGAAGCTTCTATGTCGGCTAGAAGTGCCTTAGAGTTTTGATGATCGGTCAGTGAGTGACCAAAACTGCGAAGTTTGACTAGTTATAATTCTTAAACTACTGGTTCAAATTGAATGAAATTTGAAATATACAGAGTTTATACCATTCTTGCTTGGTAACTAAAAATTCAGGTTTCTAGGTTTATCCACAACGAAGTTATAGGGTGTCGAAAATGGCCTGAGTTGCTTCGAGAAAAGTATAGTACGGCCGTGCCGCTTTTTCGCTCGACTTGGCGGGGGCACTGCCGTGCCCCCAGATATAAGCTCGTACGCGCCTTCATTCGGCCTATTTTTGCGGAGCGGACAACTTGTCTAAGGGGAACCTCTGTGTGTTGGTAGTAAATCTGCTTAATTCAGCCTTTTTGTAGATCGCTTATTGTAATTTTCTTGTTTTCCAATTAAACGGACAATTCGTTCTAGATTTTTGTAAAAGTGATTTTGATTTTGTTAAAAAGAGTAAATGTAAGTCATTTTTGTTGTGGTTATTGTTTTTTTTTTAATTAACTCCACTTCTGATTCCTTAAAACAATAATAAATACCCTCACAAAACAGCCTCTATTTATCACCATACAATTTTAATTTTGATTGTTCGTGAAATAACTAAACATTCATTCATTCATTTCCCAGTTTTTGACAATTCTACATATCGAGCAAAGCGCAACAGAATTGTTGTAACACACTTCTGCCTACCCTTCCGTGATATGCTTCAATGTATCTAAAAATTGTCTCGGCGCGAGAACCGAACCCGCCGTTGTTTCCTGTCCAACACCACAATAAATAATTAACTAATATGTAACAGCCGCTGTAAACTGTTATCAGTGATAACAAACAAGGGCAAGGATTACAACTCTTATCATTATTAATCGTTCAATACATCGGAGATGTTAGTATTACGTTGTGTTTAGTGACGTCATTACTATCTGCATTCAATTGTCCGCACACAGATGTTGTTGACAAACAATTGTTGCTCACAATTGCACTAACTACAGAATTGTCAAATTTACAGGAGGTACTTTTAAAGTTTAGATATGAATATATACAAAAATAAGTTAAAATATAACTGCCTCGTGGTCTCGCGGTACAAGTATGTGCCGTGCGATCTAGAGGTCCTGGGTTCGATTCCCGGGTCGGGCAAAGTGTTATTGGGTTTTTCCATTAGGAAATTCTCGGTAACAGCACGGAGTCTGGAAATGTGCCCGAAAAATGGCAATAGGCTCGCCCCCTATTACGTGGGACTGATACATACTTGGCGAAATGTGGGTGTAAAAATGCACATCTGCCTACCCCTTCGGGGAATACAGGCGTGAGTTTATGTATGTATGTATGTGTATAAGTTAAAATAATACCACAATTATGCATCTACTTAAAAGACTATTCATTTATCTCCATCATATCTCGAAATTGTATTATTAGTAGATACTCGTATAATGCTAACATTAAAATAATAGCTGTATCAATATAAAAGACCCCATTTAATACTTTTGTGCACTAAGATCTACTCTGTTGACAGGCATTAAGTGAAATCCTCAAAAATATTTAGAAGCTTTATCAGGCGTTTAAGTTCAAGAAGAAGGATTATAATAAGTATGGATAATGCATGAAATAAAATCTCGTAATTCATAATCATAATGTTTATTATTTCAGTCCAATTGTAGATCAATTTTTAGTTATCTGGGGGCACGGTAGTGCCCCCGCCAAGTCGAGCGAAAAAGCGGCACGGCCGTACTATACTTTTCTCGAAGCAACTCAGGCCATTTTCGACACCCTATATCTTCGTTGTGGATAAACCTAGAAACCTGAAATTTTAGTCACCAAGCAAGAATGGTATAAACTCTGTATATTTCAAATTTCATTCAATTTGAACCAGTAGTTTAAGAATTATAACTAGTCAAACTTCGCAGTTTTGTCACTCACTGACTCACTGACCGATCATCAAAACTCTAATGCACTTCTAGCCGACATAGAAGCTTAAAATTTGGAACACAATTAGTGTTTAGTGTATAACTTAAGGAAAAATTAAAATATCTTGCAATTTCGGTCTAGTTGTCTAGTTTCACAAACTGCATAAATAACTTTGTAATCCTATATACATATATAGGATTACAAAGTTACATTTGCAGCTAATAAACCAGTGTACCTGTATTTATGTATAAGATAATGCAATATAGGTGTAGACAAATAAGAACATCTGTCATAATGATTTTAACTGTTCATCCTTATTAAAAATTAAAATTATATAAAAAATACGCCTGGGTTTAAATTTAAATAAATTACCGAATCCGGCGTTTACATCTGGTGACCCCGATGTGATATAACTGGACTACGCACGGTCACTCTGCTTGTAAGCCGCCACTATGCGAAGACAAAGGAATTGCAAAGAAACACAAAAGGAGGCAATAATCAACCTTAGAATTTTGCCAGCCAGCTGCTGCAGCCATTTATTTGAGGGAAGTTACTCAATCCTTATATATTTTCCTATTCCCTTGCTTTTATTTGAGTTTATAGTGTCGATAGTTCTTCGTAGGCACTTGCATACCTATCGTTAAATTTTAAATTTTCCGTTAGAATCCGATAAAGGTTTCAACCTTTTACTTCGTATTTTCGTGTTACATTTCTTTATTTCGTTAATCATCATCATCATCATCATCATCATCAGCCCAAAGACGTCCACTGCTGAACATAGGCCTCCCCCAATGATCTCCACAGTGGCCTGTTGGAGGCAGCCTGCATCCAGCGACGACCCGCAACCTTTACCAGGTCATCGGACCATCTCGTTGGTGGACGTCCTACGCTGCGCTTTCCGCTACGTGGCCTCCATTCGAGAACTTTTTGACTCCATCGGCCATCAGTTCTCCGCACTATGTGCCCGGCCCATTGCCACTTCAACTTGCTAATTCGCTGGGCTATGTCGGTTACCTTAGTTCTCCTACGGATCTCATCATTTTTGATTCGATCTCGTAGGGAAACCCCGAGCATAGCCCTCTCCATAGCTCGTTGAGTGACTTTGAGCCGCCTAATGAGGCCCATAGTGAGAGGCCACGTCTCGGTGCCGTATGTCATCACTGGTAACACACAACTATTGAAGACTTTCGTCTTCAGGCACTGAGGTATATTGGACGAGAAGACGTCGCGTAGTTTCCCGAACGCTGCCCAACCGAGTTGGATTCGACGATTGACCTCTCTCTCGAAGTTGGACCTGCCTAACCGGACCACTTGTCCTAAATAGACATATTCGTCTACAACTTCGAGAGTCGAGCCCCCAACTGCGATCGGGGTGGGCACAACATGGACATTCGACATGATCTTCGTCTTGTCCATGTTCATTTTAAGACCCACCTGTTGAGAGACTCGATTGAGGTCTTCGAGCATAGTGCTAAGGTCTTCCAGCGATTCTGCCAAGACTACAATATCGTCGGCAAACCGAAGGTGTGTGATATACTCGCCGTTTATGTTGATGCCGAGTCCTTTCCACTGCAAGAGCTTGAAGGCGTCTTCCAGCGCGGCTGTAAACAGTTTCGGAGATATGACATCTCCCTGTCTCACGCCTCTCTGTAGTGGAATAGCCTTCGTGCTCTGATCTTGTACTCGGACCGACATGGTGGCGTTGCTGTATATACTTTTCAACACCTCGATGTACCGATAGTCGATGTGGCACCGCTGGAGAGACTGTAGCACAGCCCAGGTCTCGATCGAATCGAAGGCTTTCTCATAGTCCACAAACGCTAAACAAAGCGGCAAGTTATATTCCTCGGTTTTTTGTATAACTTGCCGAAGCGTATGGATGTGGTCTATGGTGCTAAAGCCTTTTCGGAAACCGGCTTGTTCGGGAGGCTGGAAGTCATCAAACCTGCGTTCGAGACGATTTGTGATGACCCTCGAAAACAACTTATAGACATGGCTCAGGAGCGAGATGGGCCTGTAATTCTTCAGCAAAGTGTTGTCACCTTTTTTGAAGAACAGTACCACCACGCTCCTGCTCCATGCCTCTGGCGTTGAGCCCTCGAGGAGAACGGAATTGAAGAGCCTCTGAAGGACTTTAAGTATCGGCGTTCCGCCCGCTTTCAGAAGCTCTGAAGTGATTCCGTCCTCACCCGGCGCCTTGTTGTTCTTAAGTTGCTTCAGAGCCATCTCAATCTCGCACAGGCTGATGTCCGGGATATCATCACTGAAGTGCCGGATCAACTCGGCTCTCGGGTCTTCGGCCGAGCTAACAGTCGGTTCGGCAACCGAGGTGTAAAGCTGTCCGTAGAACCTCTCGATCTCCCTTAATACCTCTGCCTTCGTCGACACTACGCGGCCACCTTCCGTCTTCAGCCTAGACAACTGTCTTTGCCCAATAGACAAGTCTCTTGCAAACACTTTGGAGCCTCCGTTCCGCTCGATTGTCTCCTTGATGCTCACAGTATTATGAGCACGGACATCGTGTCGCAAGGACTTCCAGATCCGTCTATTGAGCTGACGATATGCTTCGGCGTCATCGGAAGATTGCAGCGCCATAGATCGACGTTCGGCCATGAGGTCAAGAGTGTGGATCGAGAGTTTTTGTGGTCTATCTCTACGGCGAGGTCTAAAATGCTTAGATCCCACCGTATGGACAGCTTCTACCAAACCACTGTTTAGCTCGTCCACCGCAAGGTTTTCATCTAAACAATCAAAGCGATTTGACAGCTCGAGTTGAAAGCTCTCGGGGTTTTGGATATGAGCGCGAGTAGGTCGGAGCGTAGACTTCATCAAGCGACGCCTTTCTAATTGGACATTGATATTCAATGAGCCTCTAACCATTCGATGATCACTACCGGTTTTTACCCTGTTGATCACGGAGACATCACTGAATATCCGTCTATTCGTCGTCAAGATGAAATCTATCTCGTTTCTCGTAGAACCGTCAGGACTCAGCCAGGTCCATTTCCTGTGAGGCGGCTTCTGGAAAAAAGAGTTCATCGCAAAGAGTCCCTCTTTCTCCAGAAAGTCGGCCAGCCTCTGACCCCTGGGGTTCCTTTGCCCATGCCCAAATTGCCCCACTTTCAACTCTGCATCGCTTCTCATGCCTAACTTTGCGTTGAAGTCCCCCATAACAACATTGAAGTAGGTTTTGGAAGTATGTATGGCCCGACTTATGTCCTCATACATCTCCTCTACTTCTTCATCTGGGTGTGTCGAGGTCGGCGCGTATACCTGTATGACCTTCAACGAATATCTTTTCGATATTCTGAGTATAAGGTACACTACCCTGCTCGACACACTTTCGATGGATACGATGTTGTTGATGAGAGACCTGTGGACGAGAAATCCGACACCTCCTCGGGACTGTTGGTCGTCCCCCCGGTAGAAGAGCAGGTTACCGGACTTCAGGGTTATCGTGTCCTCCCCGATTCTTCGGACTTCCGACAGCCCCAGAATGTCCCAGTGTAACCCGCTCAATTCCTCTTCCAGTTCGACAATCTTCTCGTCTGTCCTCAAAGTGCGTACGTTGTGTGTTACCAGGGCCAGTCGTCGTCGGGGGTGGTAGCCGGGGCCAACCCGGGGATTCTTAGCACCCCCTGCCCCGCCGTAACCATGGCCGCTACCGTAGCCAGGAATAGCGGGGCTGCCGGGGACTGGGGGCCTGGTCCTAGTTTCAGTCATTGAGGGGATTTTGCCGATACTCGCCACGCTTGGCAGGCGGGTTGGCGAGCGCAGGAGGGGACTCGTGTTAATGACGCTGCTGCCCGTCATCAACCGGGGAAAGGAAAAAGAGTTTGTGGGTAAAGGATGTTATGGGAAAGGAAAGTATGGCCTGTAGGAGTGGATACTGCAGTCACGGAAGGGAAGGTTGGTAGTGACTGCAGTAGCTCGGGGGGCCGAGGTCGCGTACTCGAAGCACCTATTCTAGGACAGGCCATGACCACTAGATAGGAGCATCCCTGACCATAATTACCTACCTGACCATTTCGTTAATATAGTGTATTAATTCATTCCCTATTCAGTAAAAACTAATACAAATTCATAATTTTCTAAAAAGTAAGGTAGGTACTTTGCTGCGTCATTGGAACCGGCAGCTAACGTAATTTTGCAGTTAATCTTGGTTATTGACCTATAATATTTACTTTATTTCGATCAAATATAAAGATGACGGCGGCTACGTTCTTTGAATTGTAAACAAGATGTGCGGCGGGTAGGCGACAAACAAATTGACAACACTCACTCTTCCCCCACCTGCAGAAGTTACTATAAAAGGCGTGCACTAGGTTGGCTCAGGCAGTCTTACGCGGAGCGCTGCCCGGCGCACACCTTGTTCCGAGTGCTCTCATAAGTCTTGTGAAACATTAGTGTTCATTATTTATTAATTATTAAGTAATTAAGTAATTGATTGATTTGATTAATTGAAGTGTAAAAATAATAATAAAATAAATAGTGTGACAATTGTGTGTGAGTGTAAAAATATATCAGTGAGTGTGTCGTCGAGTATTACAGCGACCTACACACACCGTGTTTGCTGCCTGCGCTGCATTGTAACAGGTTTCTTATCAGCGCGTCAGCTGTTCCGACCGGGTAAGTCACATTGCATTATCTATTAATAGATCGCAGTTATATTTTTGAATCGCTGTGGTTATTAAGCTTGCGTATTCCTTGTTTGCGTTTTTTCTTTGTTTATTGATTTAAAATGTCAACTAAAAGTATGAATGATCTTAACAGACAACGCGGATCAATTAGGAAACGGTTAACTACTTTTTATAAGGAGTTTAATATAATGTCCAGTTAAATCAGTTACGCTTAAGATTGACTACTATGCGTGAACTTATGTTGAGTTTTGTGATGGTATTGAGGCTTAGGCGTGCGGTCAAGAATTCCGGCGGTCGCTGGTTCAAACCCTAGGCACACTCATCTGACTTTTCAAAGTTATGTGTGTATTAGCAATGAATTATCACGTACTTTAACGGTGAAAGAAAACATCGTGAGGAAACCTTCATATAGATGTTGTCGCCTTAGCTAGTTAAGGGTAGATAAATAATAATTGATAACATGTTTGTCGGTAGTTTGAGATGTTATTGTCACGTTATAGTGGGGCGGTCTCTATATAAGCACGTTCAGTGCTAGTAGGAGTCGATTGCTGTATCAAGTCTCCGGTTGAACAGACTAGATTATGTATCATAGTGTTATTATATTGTGTGACGTGTAATAGTTATGTGTTATATTGTGTAACTATATGAATAAAGATGTTGAGATAACATCAGAAGTTCCGAAAACCACGCCCGTACCGGGAAACTACAAAAGAAAACAGGAGTATCAGGTTACGAGAGCTGCGTCTCCTGCAGTAAGTAGAAATGTTATTTTTAGCATCAGTGCCACTACAATTTGATTTGATTTGAGATTTGATTGGTAGAAAATATTGAAATGTGAACAAACTTTTCTAAACTAAAGCAAATACTACGAAAACGTGGTATGACATACTTTAAAAAATATATGTACCTACCCATTAAAGATTAACTTGTGATATTTGAACAGATTTGGTCATTTAGAACTTGCATGTAGGTCTTAATTTACATTAAAGATATAAAATCAGATTCATTGTAAGAAAGAAAAAAAAAACGGTTTCTGACATACATGAGAGAAATACACGTAATAAAAATAAGTTAGTTACTTATAAGACCAGACTCCAAAAGATCAGCAAATCTTTTAAGTTACTGTATATATACACTTTTACAATAAAAAGATTAAGGAAATAGTATAGACAGTTATATAACAAAGCATACTATAAAATATCGGAATATATGGAGGATAACGAGACCTGGATATAATTAGTAATTATTGTAATCTCAAGTCTGACTGGGTCTCCTTCAATGGATATAGCTGTATATAATTCAATCCGTGCTTGCTGAAATGTCTGTGGTTACGACGGCATCGTGTGCCGGGTCGGTCGCATTTTATTCTCATATTCAATACAACAGTGAGATTGTATTAATGAGCTGCTCAAATACGGAAAAATTAATCTTTGTATCAATATCCAATCTTTTCGAGTGGAAAAGAGCAATTTTTTTTGTATTTTTTGTCCGTTCTTCTCTTGTGATGACTACCTTCCGAACAGGATGGTATACTAAATGTTGAAATGACTAAATCTAAGTGATGTACGAGTATTTGACATTTTACTCAATAAATATTATTCAATTTCATGTTTCATTTTATTTTATTAATGTGGACAGTAAGTCATAGTCAATTTAATTTAAATCAACCTGTTTTATTGAACGGATCTTGAAATAGACACTACATATTATGTAACTTCATATTTTTGTTGAATTATTTGGTAGTTTAATGTTAAATTAAAGAAATTGTAGTGAAGATAAAGGAATAATGTACAAACGTATAGGGCGGTGTTACTAGATCAATCCATATTTAATGTATATTGCATACTTAGTAAATCAAGATACCGCTGAAGTAGTGACGGAAAAGTTATCTGAAACCTCGTGTGTAGCACGAAATTGTATAGGTACTCATTTGTTATAGACCATACCGCTTGTCCGAATCGAAAAAGCTGGTTATTCGTGAAATTATTTATGAAAAGAGACTTCTTTGGGCGCGTGATAGTAAAAAAAAAAAAAACTAATATTATAAACACGAAAGTAACTCTGTTTATCTGTCTGACTGTCTCGCTTTTCTGCGAAAACTACTGAACCGATTTAAATGAAATTTGGTACATAGATAGTTTAGATCTTGAGAAAGGACATAGGCTACTTTTTATCCCGGAAAAGGGGTTGAAAGAAGGGATGAAAGCTGTATAGAAGTATTCATTTTTAAAAGCTAGATGCTTGAAACTTATATTTTAGGCTGTTGATTAGATATAAATAAACATGACATTAAAAGTTTGTGAAAAATGTACCTTAAGGGGGTAAAATAAAAATAAGGGGTGAAAGTTTGTGTGGAAATTCGTCATTTTTGAAGCTAGAATGATGAAACGACGTGTAGACGACTGTAACTATGTATATGTAACAAAGTCAAAGTCAAAATTATCTTTATTCAAATAGACTTTTACAAACTCTTTTGAATCGTCAATTTTACACATCTTAATTTTGAAATGGGACTCTGTGGAGTAAAATAGACTACAACTTGTTTTCTTTCTGAACCCAACCCTGTAGTCTACGCGGACGGAGTCGCGGGCAAAAGCTAGTATTTAATATTCATTTAATGATGTATAAAGAAAATACTTTCCTTTAAGCTACATTTTTATAGAATTTATTCGTTGAAGCAATACCTAATAATTCATGTAGATTTTGTAATCTATACTTATTTTGATTTGTACTGTCTGGTAATTTAAAAAGTAATGATCTTTCGATTTGTGACGTTTGATGTAAAATTATTAAGAAGGATTGAGAAATAAACTTTTAAAAGTCCTTAAAAGTACTTTCATTTTTAAAAGTCCTTAATTAGTAAAAAAATAGTCCTATAGATAAAAAAAGAGCCTCACGAGCGTACATAAGTAAACTCGCCTATTAAAAAAAAAAATGAATGTTAATAAAGTAGTTCGCCATGCACAAGATCTTTTTCTTGTTGGTAAATGATTAAATGTGTGAAATTAATTAACAGTATCCTATATCGGAAGGTTTGATAGATATAATTGACGGCCTGTAATTGTTGTATATTACTCGAGTTTGGTTATATTAAATTAAAGCTGAGGAAACTGTAAAGGCAAAACGGCGTTTACTACCCTTGATGGCCACTATGAGTTTAAAAAGACACAATTCGGTCTTAGCAATGGGCTTGCTGATTTACAAAGACTTATGAACACTGCGCTTGGGAAATCGTGAGATTTGATAGAATTATTTGCTACATTGATTTTTTTTGATGGCTACTTTTTTTAGAGTAAAATTTCTGTAAAGGGCATTCGACCTGCCAAAAAGAAAATGCTGTAATTTCTAGGTCTCGTATTTTTGAAAATTTATAAAGAACCTAAGTTTTAGAAATGTTTTATGGTAATGGGGTACAGAACAGTCTACTGCTAACTAAATTAAAATAGAGTTGCAACATAAGTATGTAAACAGACGCCAATCGTGACGATGTTGGTTGCATTTTAAACCATGCTACAAATAAAGGTGAAAAACCAATTTATTTTTATAGTGGATAAATCACAAGCGAATGATGTTAAATATACCAGGAAGAATGTTAAAACAAGAATTCACTTTTGAGATAATGTATTAACAGGAGACACACATGGCAACATAGATACATTAAGTAGAATTTTTATTTGCAATAATTACCTTGCTTTTAAATGTATTGTTTGTAAAATGTGTAAAAGACTGGTTATATCAGGTATATTGGCAGGAAAGGCCGAGCGTAATTGTTTATTTTGTTTTAATCGATCTTTAGGAAATCAGTGTAAAGCAAAACTTGAGTATGGTGTAGTCCAAAAAAAAAAATGATTTTGAGAAGTAATTACAGCAAATCATGGTTAATTTACTTTTCATATACACGATAGAAAGAGATCACTATTTCGGATCCCAAAAAATTAAGAAAATTTTGACTAAGTATATTAAAATAATTGTCTTTAATTGAAATATCGAGCCACGACTGATACGAACTAATGGGACATGAGAGAAGGAAATACTGACCATATGACTTTGATGACGACGAATGATTTTGATTGAACCGTATGACTTATGAACCATATACCTAAAACGTGATAATATAAATTTAGTAACGTGAGTTTTATGATGGCGTACAAATGGTCCAGGATGTTGTCAGGTATTTGTAAATCTTGTGAAATCCATGACAAATACTCGATGTTGTCTAGTGCTTTTGCTTCGATTGTGTTTTCATACCCAAATTATGCTATGACAGTATCTATCCTTGTAAAATAGATCTGTTAAAGTTGGATTTATGGTGATATGCAACTAGGGTTGACCAGTGGCAGCGCCTAGGGGAAATCGCAAGTTGAACATTTGTACAGTATCTATCCGTGTAAAATAGATATGTTCAATTGCGGTGATATGCAACTAGGGCTGGCCAGTGGCATCGCCTAGGGAAAATCATAAGTCCAATCGTTGAACATAACTGACCGTTGATGGAACAGTTAAATTACTTGACATGATTGAGTAGTTTCCGATCTGCTGACCGTTGATGGAACAGTAGAGTTGGAAATACTCAAATATTGGTCGCTATGTATTTTGGATTAAAAACACTTATTATTCTGTTCTCAGCAACCGCACCAGACTAAAACGCTATCCGGGGACGGATGCGTGCGCAGGACGGCCGGATGTTGTCGCCTTAGCTAGTTAAGGGTAGATAAATAATAATTGATAACATGTTTGTCGGTAGTTTGAGATGTTATTGTCACGTTATAGTGGGGCGGTCTCTATATAAGCACGTTCAGTGCTAGTAGGAGTCGATTGCTGTATCAAGTCTCCGGTTGAACAGACTAGATTATGTATCATAGTGTTATTATATTGTGTGACGTGTAATAGTTATGTGTTATATTGTGTAACTATATGAATAAAGATGTTGAGATAACATAGGGTCAAGTAATATATTCATTTAAAAAAAAACTGAGTGCGGCATTTGGTGCCGTAAATCAATTCAAGCTATACCTCTGTTAAGCTTGATGTTGTAATTTTCTGTTAGGTACATTGACAGTACCAATTTATAGTGAAAGAGAGATAACAATTTTACAAAAGGATTAACTTTAACTGACGTTTGACGTTTGACGTGTGCGGCCCTAAAATTTTCTAACGCAAAAAGTAATTAAAAAAATTATTTAAAAAAAAGTGTGTGGGTGTACTTATGTACACGCGTTAGAAGTTATACTTCATACATAAATATATATTTTCTTAAATAATATAATAATACTAGCTTTTGCCCGCGACTCCGTCCGCATAGACTTCAGGGTTGGGTGCAGAAAGATAATAAGTAAATCTATTAAACGTCTCCCAAGTGCCCAAATTACACTTAATGAATTAAAAAAAAAGTAACCTATGTCCCTTTTTATGTTTCCGTTTTTATCCATAACAAAAATCATCCAAATAACTCAAATATTTTAGGCGTGAAAGTATAACACAGTAGTGTTACTTTCGCATTGACAATATATGCTAAAATCAAAGGGTATATCCGTTGGGATCAGTGAAATCATTATTTAGATTACGAAGCGTGATGACTACCGAGCCTGCATTCGTTTGTAAATTTTAAACCAGATACAACCAAGGAGTTTAAAAATAAATTTCTGAACGCTCGCATACATTTTTGACAACTAATAAATATGTCACTTATTTTTCATTACTGATTATTCTGCATTTTTAAAATGAAAAATACGCAATTGTTCGAATATTGTGGATATATGTTGTCGATTCAAAACCTTTATTTAAATACGTTCTTTAATTTGAGGGGACCATTAACCGTATTGACGGGATAAACATAAAATGTTTCACAGGAAATTAGGTAGAACAGTTTATATGAGAAAATGAAATTGTTGTTTTTACCATACCTATTCCTCGTAATTTTAAAGATAGTTATATGCTGTCGCGGACTTTTTTGTAGGACTTATTAAGATAAACATTTCTCTTATACATTATATACGTGTAAACTCTACAGTTTTTGCAGCGTATGCAGGAATAGCTCGCAGATGCAGTTTTTCCCGACTTACTTGACAATTATCGTTATATTTTGGACAATTCACACACTATCTTAAAGATATATAGCCTATGTGTTATTCTGATGTATAAGCTATATTATTGTAAACTTTCATTGAAATCCATTCGGTAGTTTTTGCGTGAAAGAGCAACAAACATCCAGACATCCATACATAAAAACTTTCGCGTTTATAATATTAGTAAGATATTATAAAATAATATTTTAATAACTTCATGGTGTCGGTTTTTCATGACAGTGTGCGCGCGCATCGTAATAACTTCAATAAGTTTTTTACTTAATCTTAAAATTAGGATGAACGAAATTCCCGATTCCAATGGGGCCAATCGATAGCTTACGTCACGCCGGTTCCAATGATACCAAACTCGGGTATCCTACGATTAAAATTGAGGGAGTTAGACAGAGGGGGGGTGAGGTAGAATTTCTGAGGGGGAGGGGGGAGGTCTCGTGGGGAGTTGATTCCGGCAATAAAAATGAAAATTTTCGGTACCTTCTACTTCTTGAGTAGGTACTAACAACGGATATTCTTAAAACCCAC
Organism: Hemaris fuciformis; assembly: GCA_907164795.1. NCBI lineage: Eukaryota > Metazoa > Arthropoda > Insecta > Lepidoptera > Sphingidae > Hemaris > Hemaris fuciformis. Next base: position 70,527 of record OU015440.1, on the reverse strand, counting down.
GCTGTCTTATGAGCTTTGCTTACTTTGGTAGGTAGTCCTCTACATACGAGACGAGTCGTGCTCTTTATTTTTTTGAAGTTATACTTCTTTTGGCGCGTTAGAGAAAAATGATGAGAGTGATTTTTTACGATATGCGCGCACACCGACACCAAAAAGTTATTCAGAAAAAGTTTGTTTTAAATTTTAAGAATGTAGAATAGTGACAGTAATAAATTTTTTAAGTAGTTTTGATTACGTCACGTACGGTCAAGACAGAGTCGGGAGAGGTATTTATTTAATTTTATTTATTTTAATTTAATCTGATTTTACTTTTAAAATTCTGCTCACGTCACGTGCCGTCAAGACCGAGTCGTGACGTCAGAATTAATTATAATTTTAATTTCCTTAATTTAAATTTATTACTTACTAGCTTTTGCCCGCGACTCCGTCTGCGTAGACTTCTGGGTTGGGTGCAGAAACTAACTAAGTGAATCTATAAATCAAAAATTACGCTAATTGTTGCAGTAGTTCACCACTGGAGGTCATTTCTGTCTTTGAGAGTCGTCTCAAGTGACATTATGACATTTTTCATAACCTCAGATCGTCTCATAAATTTATCGCGAAAATGTATCTAATGTCATCTAGGTGCGTATAATGGCACTTAACATCGCATAATGACACCGAGCCCCATAAAAATGCACATGATAACATTTTACTGTACCGGTACCAGTCACCACTACTCCACAGTGCTAAATGGCATTTAACGTGAATTCAAGTCATCCAGGATACTGACTTCAAATAATGGTGCCTTTCGCGATTTCAGTTCCAAAAATGGCACCTAAATTCATAAAACGGAAAAATAGCTCTTCTATTCCTTAAGTTCCACTAAAATTCTTCTAAAATTGCCATAAGTGCCAAATATGGCACCTGTCGTCGCGTGATTTCAAATAACGGCATATAGATTCGACTAATGGAATCTGATGTCACTTCATCCGATAATGGCACCTGACGTCACTCACCATCCACTAATAGCACCTAACGTCACTAAACATACACCAATAAAACTTATCGTCACTTAATTGTACATAACCGCACATAATCTTCCTTAAAGTTACTTATGGGTAAGCTCTTCAAAATCATATATCACATAAGAGAACTTAAAACCACCCAGTAGCAATACCAATCTAATGTAATACAGTCAGAATTGGACTCAAAATTATTGCAAACTGATCTAGACGCCCTAAATCTTTGGTGTGCAAAAAATAAAATGGTCTTAAACAGTAATAAATGTTACCACATAACATTCACGCGAAAGCGTGATATAGTAAAATCAGCTTACAATATACAGGGAACACCATTGAACAAAGTGAATAGCATCCGCGATTTGGGTGTCTATATGGATAGTGAAATGCGTTTTACTGAACATTATGACCATATAATAAGCTCAGCTCGTAAATGCCTTGGATTCGTTTTGCGTTCCTCTAAGGATTTCAAACTGCAGTCTACTACAATATTATTATATAATAGTTTTGTCAGGAGTAAACTTGAGTATTGCAGTACGGTGTGGAATCCTTCTTATCAGGCTCACGTGGCAAGGATTGAGAACGTGCAAAAAGGTTTCGTTCGAATTTTGGCCCATCGAGCTAAGGTTAAAAGATCAGTAAAATTATATGAGAACCGACTGCGTTTCTTTAATCTAATGTCTTTACAGGCGCGTCGGAGCATGTCCGACCTTATATTTCTCTATAAAATCTTAAATAATCATATCGACTGCCCGGATCTATTGAGCAAGATATGTATTAATGTGCCGCGAAGAGTCCCTCGTTACCGTAGCCCATTATTTAAAGCCCCACGTGCCCGAACCAACCTCGGTTTACATTCGCCTATAGCTAGATTATCATACAAATACAATGAAATATCAGCCAACTCTCTGGACATAGATGTATTCAATAACACCTTACCGAATTTCAAACGACTTATTACAAATACACTAGCTAATGATCTAAGTGTTGACGCCTCATAATTCTATGTACTGTAAATAGTGTTATAATTTTACTTTAGTAATATTTTGTTGTTTAATTTAAGTAGCATTTAATTTTAATTTAATTTTATTTATATTTAAGTTATTTTGATTAATAATTATTTGATTTCATTTGTTTCTCTATTGTCTGTTATTGCATTATTTTTAATTATATCCACGATTTTTGTTAAAATGTTATGTTTTGTTATGATTTTAAGTTTATGTCGTATGTTTTTTTTTTTTTTCTCTATTCTTAAATTTTATATCTGATTATATTTCCTGTAAATTGTGCAAGCTGTGTCGTCCTATTATAAGATGCACAAAGTTTTCTTTTTAATATGTTAGTTTAAGCATGTCATGTGTAATCTTAGTTTGGAGACCAATTTTAATAAAATAAAATAAAATAAAAATAAAATAATAATGGCAAGTAAGTAACCTAAGTGCGTTTAACGTCACCTAAGTAAACTTAACACCACCTTATGACACTTAACCGCACTTAACTATATTCAACGTAACTTAATGAATCCTTAGAATCTTAAATGGTCTAATGACACCTTTCGTCTTCCAAGTGCCCGAAATGGCACTTATTGAATTATTCAAAAAAGTAGCCTATGTCCCTTTTAAAGGTCTCATTTATGTCCATACCAAAATTCATTCAAATCGGACAAATGGTTTAGGCGTGAAAGCATAACACAGGCAGTGTTACTTTCGCACTACAATATATGCTCATCCCACGGGAACCCTACATATTCCCGGGATAAAATGTAGCTTATGTTACTTCATAGTGTCCCATTTGTATTCAAACCAAAAATCATATAAATCGGGCGAATAGTATAGGCGCGATAGCCCATTCAAACGGGAATACTACATTTTGCGGGATAAAAAATATTCTACGTTGCGTCGGTGGGTCCTATCTAGTCCCATACTAAAAATCATCTAAATCAGTCAAATGGTTTAGGCCAGAAAGTATAACACAGGCAGCGTTACATTCGCATTACAATATATGCTTATCCCACGGGAACCCTACATATTCCCGGGATAAAATGTAGCTTATGTTACTTTATAGTGTCCCATTTGTATTCAAACCAAAAATCATATAAATCGGGCGAATAGTATAGGCGTGAAAGCCCATTCCCACGGGAATACTACATTTTCCGGGATAAAAAATATCCTATGTTGCGTCGGTGGGTCCTATGTAGCCCCATACTAAAAATAATTTAAGTCAGTCCAATGGTTTAGGCCAGAAAGTATAACACAGGCAGCGTTACAATCGCATTACAATATATGCTCATCCCACGGGAACTCTACATATTTCCGGGATAAAATATAGTCTATGTTACTTCATAGGGTTCCATTTATATCCATACTAAAATTCATTCACGTCGGTCAAACGGTTTAGGCGTAAAAGCAGAATATTGACATAGCTACTTATACCCATTCCCACGGGAATACTACGTTTTCCGGGATGAAAAGTATCCTATGTTACTTCTGTGGGTTCCATCTATCTCCATACCAAAAATCATCGAAATCGGTTCAGTAGTTTTTGAGTTTAAGCGTAACAAACATCCAAAAATACAAAAATACAAAAATCCAAAAATACAAACCTTTCCTCTTTATTATAATAGTATAGATATGATACTAGCTGACCCGGCAAACGTTGTTTTGCCATATACAGGGTGTCCCAGCAGTCGACGATAACCCGGAAACGGGGAATAGCCCAAGTCGTAATAGTTATCAGAAAAATATTAAAAAAAAAAAAAGTTATGTATTTAGAAAAATATAGGGATTTAAAAAAAATCTAGAAAATCTACACCCTATGACGGTTTTTTCACTACTGTTACTGCAAATCTCTACTTTTTTAAATTATTTTTTTTGTTATGTAATCCTGAATAATGCCTCTGCAAACTGTTATCCAACATTTAGAGCCACCTTGCTATACTTCGGAAGAAAAATACATTGTTTACCAAACCGCATATTTAAAATTAATCATACGCCCAAATTTAACTGACTGTCCTGAAAAAAAAAAGTACTACGCGAGTTTGGCAAGTAACTTTAAAAGTTGGCGCATTTAATAAGGAATCTAAAATGGTATAACACTTGCTACATTATTTTTCAAATGTGGCACAATAATTTTTATTTTGCGAAGAAACCCATTTGATAAAATTTTCTTATTAACTAAAGATGACATGATGATGAACTGATAAGTGAGATGGAGAGTATTGTTTTACGATGTGTGAGTGAGACAGATGAGTATCTGTCTCAATGGAGTCATTGTCAGGTAGTCCATGGGCACCACGCATCGGAGCAATGATCACTTTTTTATTTTAAATTTAGGCTTTTTTTATTTGGATATCTTAGATTTATTAAGTAATTGCTTAACATCAAATATTTCTTTAGTAAAATTTACAATACATGTTCAAACTGCCTTCCTTCAGCCGCAAATCACGCTCGTCATCTTCTTAAAAAAGATCGGGTTATCAGGGGCGAAAATCTTCTATTCCTAACAAATTCACCTACTTCCATTTATTTTTTGCCGTAGCTCAGGTAAAATTTCAATTGTCTTTAAACAAAAAATTTCTTTCACCGTTCCCCAGTAAAAAATAGCCAAAAGGATTTAAGTCCGGTGAAGGGGCTGGCCATTGGATTGTGCCAGCTCGTCCTATCCATCTACTTGGGTATTCCTCATCGAAATATTCTCTAACTGAACTACCGTCACTATCTGTCTCGCTCACACATCGTAACACGATTCTCTCCATCTCACTCAAATAGTATCTTAAAATTGCTGTCTCGAAGAGCCGAATAGAAACATCTTTAGTTAATAAGAAAATTTGATCAAATGGGTTTCTTCGCAAAATAAAAATTATTGTGCCACATTTGAAAAATAATGTAGCAAGTGTTATACCATTTTAGATTCCTTATTAAATGCGCCAACTTTTAAAGTTACTTGCCAAACTCGCGTAGTACTTTTTTTTTCAGGACAGTCAGTTAAATTTGGGCGTATGATTAATTTTAATTATGCGGTTTGGTAAACAATGTAATTTTCTTCCGAAGTATAGCAAGGTGGCTCTAAATGTTATTGTTAATAACAGTTTGCAGAGGCATTATTCAGGATTACATAACAAAAAAAATAATTTAAAAAAGTAGAGATTTGCAGCAACAGTAGTGAAAAAACCGTCACAGGGTGTTGATTTTCTAGATTTTTTTGAAATCCCTATATTTTTCTAAATACCTAACTTATATTTTTTTAAATATTTTTCTGATAACTATTACGACTTGGGCTATTCCCCATTTCCGGGTTATCGTCGACTGCTGGGACACCTGTATATAAAATTCTCGTGTCGCGGTGCTTTTTGGCAAACTCCTCCGAAACGGCTCGACTGATTTTTATGAAATATTGTGTGTATATTGTAGGTAGGTCTGAGAATCGGTCAACATTTAAGGGTTTAACATTTGGGGTATGTTTTTTTTCTATTGACTTTATTTTCTTTATTTTTTATGATTCAGCATTGATAAATTATTATAATCATAAATTTTCACCCTTCTACGATCAACCTCTATCTTATACTGACCATTTTAATTTGTTTTTTGAAGTTATACTTCTTTAGGCGCGTTATGAAAAAATGATGAGAGTGAAAATTTAAGATCTGTGACACAAAATTAACAGTATGAAGTTGTCTGCTTAAATTAACAGTGAAGTTGTCTGCTTAACCGCTCATTAAGTCTCGAAAAAAAATGTAAGTGTCAAATGGATCAGGAAGGTTTTAATATGTTTCAGATCAAGTATTTTTTCAAAAAAGTTTATGTTTTAGATTTTTAAAATGTAGAATAGTGACAGTAATAAATTAAAACTAAAATTGAAAATAAGAAAATGTAAATTATGTTCTACGCAACTACCAGGACATCATAAATCAGCAAGGACAAAGTACTAGCATTAAAAACTGTATACTCGTATAATCCATTCGAAATTTAAACCACGATAAATTAAAAACAAAACTTATTAATGATAGCATTTCACCTCTCTAGCTTTCTGAATGCCTAGTACCATTAATGAGTCAGCTGGCTTAATAACTCGTCCTTTTGACCGGAAACGACACAAATACAGATTAAAAGAGTTACGACAAAAATTAAATCATGTTGCTGAATCGATAAAAAAGAATGAACGGGCTCGACGAAGTTTACAAAGAAACTTTATACGAAGATGTTGGTTATGCATAAGAGCTAGAGGAAAGCATTTCGAGCACTTAATGTAAGAAAAAAAAAGTGTGTGCGTACTTATGTACACGCGTTAGAAGTTATACCACACGACTGAAGTAAAACTTATAAATGCGCCCAAGTAAATGTATGTAAATTACGAGTGCGTTCAGAAATGTAATATGTTGTGTAAACTAAGAACTATGTATGTGACTGTTGTATGCGTATTTATATGTTTATGTATGCGTATTTATAAGTTTTACTTCAGTCGTGTGGTATAACTTCTAACGCGTGTACATAAGTACACACACACTTTTTTAAATAATCCTATATAAACTGTTCTACCTAATTTCCTGTCAAACATTTAATGAATATCCCGTCGATACGGTTAAATGTCCCCTCAAATTAAAGAACGTATTTAAATAAAGGTTTTGAATCGACAACAGATGTATATCCACAATATTCCAATAATTGCGTATTTTAGAATTAAAAAAATATGTAGAATAGTGTAAGTAATGAAAAGAGATTGATATATTTATTGGTTGTCAAATACATATGCGGGAGTCAAGGGATTGATAGGCGGTTTTGAATTAAAAAATATTTATTTAATCAAAACCTTAATTTAGTACAGTGTTTTCTGAGCAAGAGCGGAATACAGAATGAATTATAATTGAAATATTTCTTAAAGCTAGTGTTTTACAAAATGGTGTCAATATTTTCTGCAAGTCAACATAATTTGTTCTAGAACTTTCCAGTGGCACGTGTATACATAAATGCTGATTAAGATTCCTTCAATTGGTTATTTAGGTTTGCTTACAAAGCATATATTAGTAGGGTGACCATCCTTAACTCCTCCCCCCCTAAGAGAGAAATCGGCTGGAGACAATTCTTTTGGTTCCGGCTGATTTCGACTTAGTACTAGGATTTTCCTAAAGATTTTATATTTGACAATCAAAAATGCTAATGAGGCTACAAACATTATTACTATTATACTTATTGTCCAAACACTTATATCTTGGGTCACTGAAATTTCACTTTTATCTACACTTTCACTGGTATATTTTGCACTATTTAGAATGTCTTTTATATCGTTGAGGTCTACGCCGCGAAGGTCCACTTGGCTGTCATCTACCGTGATGTTGTGTTGTAGTCCAGGCATGGTTACAGCTCGCAGCAGCAGGCTCATGTCGGGTGTCCTTGTTTCAGCTACCTTACTGATCAGCTTATCTCCAATATATGTCTCGCAGTTCTGGCTAGGGATTACCAGAAATGTTCCTCTCAGGTTGTATTTCATGACTTCATTGTTGCAGTTCTCGGAAAGTGCCAGGTTGTGCTTAGTAAAACTCAACCATATTCCATTGGCTACCATGTGACTCCTTGCATCTTCTATTTGAACGAAGGTCTTGTGGCATGAAGAATAGTTTTTCAACAGCATTATTTGTTCAACGCACGTTGTGTCAGCGTATTGCACGATGTCATCTTCTTTACAGAGGACACGATCACCTTCGATCTGCTCGCATGGTCTAGCTACGGGTCTAAATTTCAATCCATTCACTATGAGGTAGGGATATTTTGGAATAATAATAGAGGTTTTTAAGGAACTGGGATTATATGTAGGTATAGGTATAACCTTATAGTAATTATACGTGATATTGTCTAATAAAGGAACTTCTAACACAAAAACTAATTTATTACCATCCGAATAAGATTTAAGAACTATAGTACTTTCTAGTTTCGTAAGGTTTTCCTTACCTACCGTATACACTAACCTATTATGTTTCTCTATTAAATTAGCTGCTTCCCCGCTTAGTCTACTCGTTATTGCGTTAAAAAGATATTCGTTTTGTAAATCATCACCCCGATATAGATTAATTATATATACCCCGGGTGGTACAACCATGATTCCTTCCATTTTAGTTACAAAATAATAAACTCACTGACAAAAATACCTATTAACCTAACGTGAAAATTAAATCACTTTATCTATCTATTAACGTAAATGCGCTACGTGCCAGACGGGCTTTTTCTAATCCCTATAAGTACACGAAACACACACGTATAATGATCACCAGGAAAATCAAAGGAAAATTGACGGGAAAGTGAACAGATCTACTCACATGACCCACAGCTTTTCCGCTCTCCTTCTGTGATCGGTGATTCTGCTCCTCAGCTTGCTCTGCACCGTGGCTTTTCTTGACGAATTTATTTGGTTCGCTGACCCGCTGAATCGTTGAAACGAAATTTGGAGTCTTTTCCGCGCCCGAAAATTTGATTCGCGATGGCACAGAGGACCCAAACGACAAGGTCACTTACCGGCTGCGCCAGTCAAGGGATTGATAGGCGGTTTTGAATTAAAAAATATTTATTTAATCAAAACCTTAATTTAGTACAGTGTTTTCTGAGCAAGAGCGGAATACAGAATGAATTATAATTGAAATATTTCTTAAAGCTAGTGTTTTACAAAATGGTGTCAATATTTTCTGCAAGTCAACATAATTTGTTCTAGAACTTTCCAGTGGCACGTGTATACATAAATGCTGATTAAGATTCCTTCAATTGGTTATTTAGGTTTGCTTACAAAGCATATATTAGTAGGGTGACCATCCTTAACTCGGGCGTTCAGAAATTTATATAATTTATATCATGTAACTAAGGACATTATATCAAGCCACATTATACAACTGAATTATTAAACTCCTTAATTGTGCCTAGTTTAGAATTAAGTCAAGCTAGAAGGTTGGATGTTAGGTTAGGTTTTGGTCAGGTTAGGTTGGGTTTTGGTCAGGTTAGGTTGGGTTTTGGTCAGGTTAGGTTGGGTTTTGGTCAGGTTAGGTTGGGTTTTGGTCAGGTTGCGCCGGAGCTCAAGATCTGCTCCTTCAGTCCATGGCGCAGTGGTTGGTAAACGTGGCTGTGGTCGCCGAGCCGTACTTCGTCCCGCCCCGCGACAATTGGGCCGGAGACCTTGACGGTTCGGTGGCCGTTATTACCCAGGGTGCCGCAGGCTCCCCGCCCTTCGAGAAAGTTGCGAAGGACCGGGGATGCGTAGCGACTCTGTTGGGAGGAGTCTGGATCGTTGGAGTTTACTTTTCTCCCAACAGACCCTTAGTCGAGTTTGAAGCCTTTCTCACTCGGCTGGGGGCCCTGGTGTCGCAGAGCCAACCTCGCCCCGTCGTCGTCGCCGGTGACTTTAATGCCAAGTCCCTGGCCTGGGGCTCATCGGCGACTGACGCTCGTGGCGGGGTCCTGGAGGAGTGGGCGACCTCCCTCGGTCTGATCGTCCTCAACCGGGGGTCGGTGGACACGTGCGTGAGGCACAACGGCGGTTCGGTGGTGGATATCTCGTTTGCCACCGACACCGTCGCACGCCGTGTCCGGGGCTGGAAAGTCCTCGTGGGCGTGGAGACACTGTCGGACCACCGATACATACGGTTCGATGTCTCCGCGCCCGCCGCCAATCAGTCCGGCGGCAGACCGAACGCCCCGATTGGGGGCGGCCCGCGATGGGCCCATAAACGCCTCGATATAGAGGCCTTGGAACTGGCCGCTCTGGTCCAAGCCTGGCTCCCCGCGCCGGAATCTACGGTGCGGGTTGAGGAGGAGGCCGAATGGTTCGGGGCAGCGCTAACTTGTATCTGCGATGCGGCGATGCCCCGAGTCCAACGCCTCCCTCCGCGGCGCCAAGTATACTGGTGGTCGGCGGAGCTCGCGCAGTTAAAGTATTGTTGTGAGGTGGCGCGCCGCCGACTCGCCAGACTCAGGCGCCGGCGGACACGGCAGGCAGATTACCTGGACCAGGAGCGGCTGCTCCGCGGCCTCTATAAAGAGGCCAGGAGAGCGCTGCGGGTGGCCATCAAAGAGGCGAAGGCTGCGGCCAGAAGGGAGTTCTTGGGGACTCTGGACCGCGATCCGTGGGGGCGCCCGTATCGGCTGGCGTTGAACAAGCTACGCCCGCCGGCGCCCCCCCTCACCCAGAGTCTCCGTCCGGAGCTCCTGGGGGACGTGGTCGCCGCTCTCTTTCCGGCCACCGATGTCGTCGTCGTTCCTCCACGGATGCCGCCGAGATCTCCGGCGGCATCGTCGTCGTCGTCCGTTTCGGCAAGGGAGACCCCGGAGGGTCCTCCCCCGGGTGTGTCGCCCGGGGAGTTAGAAGCAGCAGTGCTTCGGCTGCGGAGCAAGAACTGCGCCCCGGGGCTCGACGGCATCCCAGGACGTGTCTGGGTGCTCGTAGTCGAGTTCCTGGGGGAGAGGCTCCGCGGCCTGTTCTCCGCGTGCCTAGAGCAGGGCCAGTTTCCATCGAGATGGAAAACTGGGAAGCTGGTCCTGCTGAAGAAAGGCAATCGACCCGCTGAGTCGCCATCGGCCTACCGGCCCATCGTGCTGCTCGACGAGGTCGCCAAGCTCTTCGAGCGCATCGTCCATGCGCGCCTCGTCGAGCATCTCGAGAGGGTCGGCCCGGACCTGGCCGATTGCCAATTTGGGTTCCGGCGGGGCCGATCGACCATCTCGGCGATTCTGCGGGTCAAGGCACTAGCGGAGGAAGCGGTGGCCCGGGGCAAATGCGTCGTGGCGGTGTCCTTGGACATCGCCAATGCCTTCAACTCCCTGCCCTGGGCCTGTATCGAGGAAGCACTGCGGTACCACGTGGTGCCACCCTATCTCAGGCGTCTGGTGCACTCGTACCTCTCCAACAGAGACGTGGTGTATCCGGGCGCCAACGGGTGGTACCGAAGAGCGGTGTCGTGCGGTGTTCCACAGGGGTCGGTTCTTGGGCCCCTTCTGTGGAACATCGGCTACGACTGGGTGCTCCGTGGTGCCAACCCCCGGGGCGTCGGCGTATTCTGTTACGCCGACGACACGCTCGTCACTGCGACGGGCGGGACCTTCCAGGAGGCCGCCGACCTCGCCGCGGTTGGAACTGGCAACGTGGCGAGGAGGATTCGGCGGTTGGGCCTCACGGTGGCCCTCCACAAATCCGAGGCCATTTGTTTTCACCGGCCTCGGATGGGACCACCGGCTGGGGCCCACATCGAGGTTCAGGGCGTGCGAATTCCCATCGGCAAGCAGCTCAAATACTTGGGGCTGCTGCTCGACAGTCGGTGGGAATTCCGCGCCCATTTTGAGGTGTTGCAGCCGAAGCTGCTGCGGGTAGCAGGCGCTCTGTCTGGCCTGCTGCCCAACCTGGAAGGTCCAGGCATCCCTTGCCGAAGGATGTACATGGGAGTCGTGCGGTCTATGGCGTTGTATGGAAGCCCAGTATGGGCCGAGTCCCTGAACAGGCGCTGCGTCGCTCTTCTGCGCAGGCCTCAGCGTGCGCTGGCGCAGCGACTGATCAGGGGCTACCGCACGATCTCCTACGAGGCGGCCTGCGTCTTGGCCGGGTCCCTGCCGTGGGATCTTGACGCCAAATTCCTCTCGCGTCTCTACCATCAGCGGGAGGAGGCGTCAAGTCGCGGGGACAGACTGGCCCCGAGAGAGGTTGAGGCAATAAAAGCCTCCCTCCGTACGGCCGCCGTGGAGGAATGGCGAACCAGGCTGGAGGATCCCAGTGCTGGTGCTAGGACCGTCGAGGCAGTGCGTCCTGTCCTCGACCAGTGGGTGGACAGGCGCCACGGTGCGGCGACGTTTCGCCTGACGCAGGTATTGTCGGGGCACGGATGCTTCGGCCACTACCTGTGTCGGGTGGCTCTGAAGGAGGAGTCGGCCGTGTGTCACCACTGTGACAACTGCCCGGACGACACAGCCCAGCACACACTACAAGAGTGTCCAGCCTGGGAGACGGAGCGCAGCGCTCTCCGCGCTATTGTTGGTGGCGACCTCTCGCTCCCGGCCGTCGTATCTTCAATGGTCGGGAGTCCGAGGTCGTGGCGAGCGATGCTCTCCTTCTGCGAGCACGTCATGTCGCAGAAGGAGAGCGCGGAGCGGGATCGAGAGATCAACGATCCCGCCCGCCAAAGACGTCAGAGAAGGAGGCGCCGGGTCGACAGAGATAACTAGACCCGGCGCCCTGCCCTGTGGCAAGGGGGCGTTAGAATCCCACCACGGTATCCCCTGCCTGTCGTAAAAGGCGACTCAAAGGGGCCCTTGGGGTCGCTGGGCGCGCTGCGGGGGCGGCGCGTCCTCACTGAAAGTGACCCCGAGAGGGGCGGCGGCACTGTGGCCTGTGTACGTCGCGGGCGCCCATCCACAACCGGGGCGCCCGAACCAAGCTAGTGGGGGTGCAACTGCGCCCCCTACATACTCCGAGACGGCCGAGACATATACGTCTCGGAGGCGCACCGGGCGGCTGCGGCATTACGGTTGGCGCCTCTCGCCAACGTACCGTGGTCGCCCCACTCGGCGCGGAGATGGCCACCGGGGGGTTTTGGTCGGTATGCCGGTTTAGGGAATTTTTGTTAGGGACCCAGCCCGGCACTAACATCTGCGCGGACATGACGTCGCCGCGCGCCGGGCTGGAAGACCGGTGACCCCGACATACGCTTCCCGCCCCCCCTCCCCCGGGGCTGGCGGGAAGTAGAGCCATAAACAGCTTTCCCCTCGAGAACAAAAAAAAAAAAAAAAAAAAAAAAAAAGGTTAGGTTAGGTTAGGTTAGGTTAGGTTAGGTTAGGTTAGGTTAGGTTAGGTTAGGTTAGGTTAGGTTAGGTTAGGTTTCGAGGTTCAGGGCGTGCGAATTCCCATCGGCAAGCAGCTCAAATACTTGGGGCTGCTGCTCGACAGTCGGTGGGAATTCCGCGCCCATTTTGAGGCGTTGCAGCCGAAGCTGCTGCGGGTAGCAGGCGCTCTGTCTGGCCTGCTGCCCAACCTGGAAGGTCCAGGCATCCCTTGCCGAAGGATGTACATGGGAGTCGTGCGGTCTATGGCGTTGTATGGAAGCCCAGTATGGGCCGAGTCCCTGAACAGGCGCTGCGTCGCTCTTCTGCGCAGGCCTCAGCGTGCGCTGGCGCAGCGACTGATCAGGGGCTACCGCACGATCTCCTACGAGGCGGCCTGCGTCTTGGCCGGGTCCCTGCCGTGGGATCTTGACGCCAAATTCCTCTCGCGTCTTTATCATCAGCGGGAGGAGGCGTCAAGTCGCGGGGACAGACTGGCCCCGAGAGAGGTTGAGGCAATAAAAGCCTCCCTCCGTACGGCCGCCGTGGAGGAATGGCGAATCAGGCTGGAGGATCCCAGTGCTGGTGCTAGGACCGTCGAGGCAGTGCGTCCTGTCCTCGACCAGTGGGTGGACAGGCGCCACGGTGCGGCGACGTTTCGCCTGACGCAGGTATTGTCGGGGCACGGATGCTTCGGCCACTACCTGTGTCGGGTGGCTCTGAAGGAGGAGTCGGCCGTGTGTCACCACTGTGACAACTGCCCGGACGACACAGCCCAGCACACACTACAAGAGTGTCCAGCCTGGGAGACGGAGCGCAGCGCTCTCCGCGCTATTGTTGGTGGCGACCTCTCGCTCCCGGCCGTCGTATCTTCAATGGTCGGGAGCCCGAGGTCGTGGCGAGCGATGCTCTCCTTCTGCGAGCACGTCATGTCGCAGAAGGAGAGCGCGGAGCGGGATCGAGAGATCAACGATCCCGCCCGCCAAAGACGTCAGAGAAGGAGGCGCCGGGTCGACAGAGATAACTAGACCCGGCGCCCTGCCCTGTGGCAAGGGGGCGTTAGAATCCCACCACGGTATCCCCTGCCTGTCGTAAAAGGCGACTCAAAGGGGCCCTTGGGGTCGCTGGGCGCGCTGCGGGGGCGGCGCGTCCTCACTGAAAGTGACCCCGAGAGGGGCGGCGGCATTGTGGCCTGTGTACGTCGCGGGCGCCCATTCACAACCGGGGCGCCCGAACCAAGCTAGTGGGGGTGCAACTGCGCCCCCTACATACTCCGAGACGGCCGAGACATTAACGTCTCGGAGGCGCACCGGGCGGCTGCGGCATTACGGTTGGCGCCTCTCGCCAACGTACCGCGGTCGCCCCACTCGGCGCGGAGATGGCCGGTTTTGGTCGGTATGCCGGTTTAGGGAATTTTGTTAGGGACCCAGCCCGGCACTAACATCTGCGCGGACATGACGTCGCCGCGCGCCGGGCTGGAAGACCGGTGACCCCGACATACGCTTCCCGCCCCCCCCTCCCCCGGGGCTGGCGGGAAGTAGAGCCATAAACAGCTTTCCCCTCGAGAACAAAAAAAAAAAAAAAAGTTTTTTTTTTTTTTTTTTTTTTTTTTTTTTTCTCCTATGTTTCTCTGTAGGGGTTTATTGTTGTTTCTCTGTGGGGTGTGATGGTGTGCATGTGCATGTGCCGGCAAGGAAACGGGCTTCGCTATTGGATACGATAGCGCGTTCCTTGTCGGTTTGTCTGGAGTTTGTTTGTTTGTGTGATGTGTTAGGGTGTGTGTATTGGTGTGGTGAGTCCGGTCAGGTGTGATATACAAGGGGTTTTATTTATTTAAATGATTAGACACAAAAGCAAATTATGTTAACAATAGTACAAAAAGGTGGTAGACTTAGGACTAAAACATAATAATTAGTGTAAAGAATTATACAAAATGAAAAGTAGTGATTACTGAGTCGCAGTCATAAAATTAACGAATAAGAAAATCTAAAATAAAAATATTAACAATTAAAAGAAAAAGTAAAAGCAACAGTTAGCTTCTTTCCTTCGGCTTGCGCTGGCGCGCAGGCACCGCTCCCCTCACGGTGCATGCACGGTCCGCACTCGCCGAGGAAGATAAAAACAGATTAAATGTAAATAAAATGAATACACAGTGTGAAATAAAATGGTAAAATAGGACTTAAAACTAGTTACATAAAAATGGTTACAATTGGAAAGAACTTAATACTAGTTTGTATACAAAAAGAAAATATAATATAACACGTGGATACTGTTATGAATATAAG
This sequence comes from Hemaris fuciformis, assembly GCA_907164795.1. NCBI lineage: Eukaryota > Metazoa > Arthropoda > Insecta > Lepidoptera > Sphingidae > Hemaris > Hemaris fuciformis. The sequence goes on along the minus strand of OU015440.1, from coordinate 55,464 downwards.
AAAGTTATACAAATCAGAAAAATGGTAGTTAATGAGTATAAAAGTCAAAGGGTGACCTCAGGGTCCAGCCGGGTTGGTTTGGGTGTCGTTGAAATCCTTCAGCTGACCCAAGATGGAGTCGACCAGCTTCAGGTAGGAAGCGAGGGCCTTCTCCTTCCCCCTCGCGAGGAGATCCCTTATGCAGTATGGGGATGCCTGGTATCGTTGGCAGACCATCTCGTGTGAGTGCCTAGCCATGGCAAATCTTGGGCAGTGCTCGAAAAGGTGGTCCAAGCTTTGGCTGGTGCTGTCGTCACAAGGACAGTGATCATCCGGAGTGATATGAAAACGATGGAGGTAGGCCTTGTGGTAACCATGTCCGGTGAGGACCTGAGTGAGGTAAAAGCTGGGTTCGGTCACCTTCCACAGCCTGCGGATGTCTCCGAGACCAGGGAAGAGTGACCGAGTGTGTTGGCCCTGTTCAGCAGCACTGTACCGCGACTGCCAGGTGTCCAAGGAGGAGCCACGTAGTCGTGCTTTGATGAAGCTAATGGGAAAGTTGGCGTAATCGGGGGCTTTATGTAAATTGCAGGCCAAATTGGCTGCACTGTCTGCAAGTTCGTTGCCTGCAATGCCAATGTGACTCTTGACCCATGACAGTTGCAACCTCCCTACCTCCCGATAGTCCCATAACACTTTATGTATCTGGGACACCAGAGGGTGGGTGTTGCTCCTGTTCTGAATTGCCATAATTGACGACAGTGAGTCGCTGAATATGGCAACGTCAGGGCATCTGTGGTCAAGAGCCCATTGGCACGCTCTGAGGATGGCTAATAGCTCCGCCTGGAACACCGTACAGCAGTCGTGTAACTTGAGCTTCTTGGTGGTCGTGGTGTTCTTCCCGCCAGGGTCGAAGCACACGAAAGCGGCCCCCACCCTGTCGTCATCCTGCTTACTGCCGTCGGTGAATATCTGGATAGTGTTGGTGCGGACCGCTCCGTCGACTTCCTCCTGGTTGCAGGAGGTCTTCAGCGGAAATGTGATGCGGTCCGCAGGGTGTAATAATTCGTGTATGGGAGTGGGGAGTTCGAGGCGGATGTCTTCTGGGAGGAAATTGGTGGTCCCGGAAAGTCGGGTGCTCTCAGCTTGATGTACCTCCCGGATCCTGAGATCCAGAGGGGTGAACTGGGCTAGAGCGAGGGCGGCCGTGGTGGAGACAGTGCGGAAGGCTTTAATGGCCTTGATGGCGAATCCGCGTTGGACGCTCGCAAGAAGTTTGCGGGCGTACTTCTTCTCGACCACCCGCCCCCATACACCAGCGGCATAGGTGACAATGGGCTCAATCACGTGCTCATAAATGGTGCGGATATTCTCGGTATGCATCCCCCAAGTGGGTTTTGCATACAAAGATAGCTTTTTAAATATCCGCCTTGCCGATGACGTGGAGCAGGTGGTCGCGGAAGGTCAACTTCTCGTCCAAGACCACCCCTAGGAGCTTGATGTTCCTGGCGAAGGCGATCGGATGCCCGTCCATGGCAAGCCTTGCAGGCTTGGCCCGGGGAGTGAACGCAATGGCCTGGGTTTTGGCAGCCCCAAACGTGAGTTTGACGCTCCTCCCCCAGTCCGCGATCTCTCCCAGGACCGTGTTGGCGGTTTGCTCGAGTGTGCTCACGTCCCCAGCAGAGACAATGAGCAACACATCGTCCGCGTAAGCCTGCAAGCGGCATCCGGGAGGCAGCGGCCGATCCAGGAGCTCGTCAAGAATTATGTTCCAGAGCACGGGTCCACAAGTGGATCCTTGAATGCACCCTTTGGACATACTCTTGGCGACCCTAGCCCCCGCATGATCCAGAGTGACGCTACGATCGGTGATGTAGCTGAGGATGAGCCCAAAGATGTTGGTTGGGCACTCTGTCACTCTGAGCCGATGCAGAAGCGCGGGCGGTTAGGTTAGGTTAGGTTAGGTTAGGTTAGGTTAGGTTAGGTTCCGCCCTGCTCGCCGGGTTCGGGACCGAACTGGTGGTGAGCAGGATTCGGCGACTCGGCCTCCAGGTGGCCCTGCACAAGACTGAGGCTCTGTGCTTTTACGGACCTCAGTCTAGGCCACCGCCGGAGGCCCACTTGACGGTGGATGGCATGCGGATTCCCATCGGCTCCCAGATGAAGTACCTTGGACTGATTCTGGACAGTCGGTGGGAATTCCGTGCGCATTTCGAGATGTTGTCGCCGAAGTTGGTCCGCGCAGCAGGCGCTCTCGGTCGCCTGCTGCCCAACATCGATGGTCCTGGCTTCCCTTGCCGAAGCCTATATGCTGGAGTCGTGCGGTCCATGGCCCTATACGGGTGTCCCGTGTGGGCCAATTCCCTCGGCGCTCGCTGCGTCCGCCTGCTGCATCGTCCGCAGCGAATGGTGGCGCAGCGAATCGTTAGAGGGTACCGCACGATTTCGCACGAGGCGGTCTGTGTTTTGGCGGGTACTCTGCCCTGGCAGCTGGACGCCCAAGCCCTCTCGTCCGTGTTTTGGTGGCGGGAGGAGGCGTTCCGGCGAACCGGGCGGAGACCAGCCCCCAGAGAGGTCGAGGCCATGTTGGCCTCCCTCCGCAGCGCCGCCGTGGAGGAGTGGAGTTCCAGGCTGGAGAGCCCAAGTGCTGGCGTGGCGACCGTCGCGGCAGTGCGTCCTGTCCTCCAGCAGTGGATGGACAGGCGCCACGGTGCGCCGACCTTCAGATTGACGCAGGTGCTCACCGGGCACGGCTGCTTCGGTGCGTACCTGTGTCGCATCGTTGGAGTGGAGGAGGCCGCCGTGTGCCACCATTGTGGCAACTGCCGTGTGGACACGGCTCAGCACACGTTGGAGGAGTGCCCAGCCTGGGACGAGGAGCGCAGCGCTCTCGTAGCGGTCGTAGGGAGCGACCTCTCGCTGCCGACTGTGGTCGCCGCCATGGTCGGCAGCCGGAGGTCATGGAAAGCTATGCTCTCCTTTTGCGAACGTGTCATTTCGCAGAAGGAGAGCGCCGAGCGGGATCGGGAGCAGACCGATCCCGCTCGTCGCAACAGGCGACGTAGGAGGCGCCGGGTGAACATCTAGCCCGGCGCCCAGAGGCCACGCGGGGTCGCCGTCCCTACCTTGGCGGCCCCCGAGGAGTAATACAATACTTCGGTGTGCCTTTTGGCACCGCGCAGAGGCGGTCCCGCGCCAATCCATAGCTTTTGCTTCAGGATATGCCGGGGCCGCCTCGCTGAATGCGCTGATGGTGGCCGTCGCGGGGTTTTTAGTCGGTATTACGGCGCATTGATTTTGGTAGGGACCCGGCCCAGCGGCCGCCCGAGCACATCACGGGCGGTAACATCTATGCTGGGTCGGAAGGCGCCGGTGAGTCCGACACACCCTCGCCCCTCCGGGGGTGGGATGGTCCGTAAATGGATTTTCCCCGCGGAAAAAAAAAAAAAAAAAAAAAAAAAAAAAAAAAAAAAAAAAAAAAAAAAAAAAGGTTAGGTTAGGTTAGGTTAGGTTGGCGGCAGACCGAACGCCCCGATTGGGGGCGGCCCGCGATGGGCCCATAAACGCCTCGATATAGAGGCCTTGGAACTGGCCGCTCTGGTCCAAGCCTGGCTCCCCGCGCCGGAATCTACGGTGCGGGTTGAGGAGGAGGCCGAATGGTTCGGGGCAGCGCTAACTTGTATCTGCGATGCGGCGATGCCCCGAGTCCAACGCCTCCCTCCGCGGCGCCAAGTATACTGGTGGTCGGCGGAGCTCGCGCAGTTAAACCGCAGGAAACGCAGCGCTGTGTCTAGGTGGTAGTGACTGATGGTGAGTATGATAAGTGACGTTATATAGGTGTTTTGTGTGGTTTACCCCTTTGAATGTTTTACCCGGGTTTTAGGAAGGGGTCGGGGGAAGAGGATGGATTCTACTTGATGACAGACTGTTTGTTGTTTACAATGACGTTAATTTACAAGGTAATTTCTGAAATATTGTTGATAATTAATGATTTTTGGGAAAAAACCAAAAAATCTACGGTTTTTTACAATTTAAAAATTTTGGTTTCGCACTAAAAATCCAATTTTTTGGTACCTGTATGTGTCTGTTGATAAGGCACTGAAATAATGTGAAATTAGATTTTTAAAACCGTACTCAATGGATTTACAGTGCAAAAACCAAACTATTCTTCAGTTTTTGTATTCTAAAAATCCTGTTTTCCCTCCAAAAAATCCTGTTTTTTGCGCGTAGATGTAGTTGAGTATAGCGCTTCTAATAGTCTTTACGCAAAAATTTTTGCGAGTATATTCGATTTTTAATGAAGGAAAAACAAGAGAATTTTTGGTTTTTTGTTATTTAAAAATCCTGGTTTTGCTCCAGAATTCCAGTTTTTGGTGCCCGTGTGTATTTTAAGGCTATTTATCTATTTGTAAAGAAAATAGATTTTTTAATTAAAAAAAAACAGAATTCCGAGGCAAAAACTAACAAAGAAGTTTTTTAATTTTTTTCTCAAAAATAGTGTTAGTAAAAATTAATTTGAAAGTACCGGTAGTCTTCCCTCGTGATGGTGGCTCCTTCCACGGCTCGAACTCCCCAAAAAGTTGTCCAGAAGTGAGACCACGTGCCACGTGGTTTTTTGTTTTTTTGATTTTAAAAATTTGGTTTTTGGTGGAAAAATCTGGTTTTTTGCACCCTTGTAGTTCTTGATAAGGCGCTTCGATTGGCGATCAAAAACAGGTATGTCACAGATCGCTTTCTCGAGATATTAAGGAAAAACTGTGAAGAATTTTGAGGTTAACCAGTTTTTTCTTTCCTGTTTGTTTGATTTTTGGTTTTTTGAAAGTCTGGATGTGCCGGCGTCTTCCACACGACGAAAGGAAGCGAATGTCGTTTTCCGCTTCGCGCTAGCTCCTCTGGAAGACTGACCTCGTGGCCACGTGCTTTTTGTTTTTTTTGCTTATTTTAGCAAAAGTACAAGCCGCACTGCGGAACGTGAGGTGTCCTCTTGTAGGGCTCAACAGCGCCTTTAAGATGGTAATTTAAAAAAGGGGTGTCCTCGATCGCGTTTCCGAGCGACAGCCAAAAAACTGATTTTTTCTTGAAATTTTGATGTTTTTCGGGGAATAAAAGTCCGGGTAACACTGTTTGGTGAATTTGAATGCTTGGATGTTGTAGCACTTCACTTTTCACACACTTTGATATAAAACACGGTATATTTACGTCACTTTTACTATTTTTAACGATTTTTCAAAGCGGAACGCTGCGTTTTCGCTGCTTCCTTGACCGCGTTTCGAATGCGACTGGTTAGGTTAGGTTAGGTTAGGTTAGGTTAGGTTAGGTTAGGTTAGGTTAGGTTAGGTTAGGTTAGGTTAGGTTAGGTTAGGTTAGGTTAGGTTAGGTTAGGTTAGGTTAGGTTAGGTTTGCTGGCGTGGCGACCGTCGCGGCAGTGCGTCCCGTCCTCCAGCAGTGGATGGACAGGCGCCACGGTGCGCCGACCTTCAGATTGACGCAGGTGCTCACCGGGCACGGCTGCTTCGGTGCGTACCTGTGTCGCATCGTTGGAGTGGAGGAGGCCGCCGTGTGCCACCATTGTGGCAACTGCCGAGAGGACACGGCTCAGCACACGCTGGAGGAGTGCCCAGCCTGGGACGAGGAGCGCAGCGCTCTCGTAGCGGTCGTAGGGAGCGACCTCTCGCTGCCGACTGTGGTCGCCGCCATGGTCGGCAGCCGGAGGTCATGGAAAGCTATGCTCTCCTTCTGCGAACGTGTCATTTCGCAGAAGGAGAGCGCCGAGCGGGATCGGGAGCAGACCGATCCCGCTCGTCGCAACAGGCGACGTAGGAGGCGCCGGGTGAACATCTAGCCCGGCGCCCAGAGGCCACGCGGGGCCGCCGCCCCTACCTTGGCGGCCCCCGAGGAGTAATTAACATTACATTTTGGTGTGCCTTTTGGCACCGCGCAGAGGCGGTCCCGCGCCAATCCATAGCTTTTGCTTCAGGATATGTCGGGGCCGCCTCGCTGAATGCGCTGATGGTGGCCGTCGCGGGGTTTTTAGTCGGTATTACGGCGCATTGATTTTGGTAGGGACCCGGCCCAGCGGCCGCCCGAGCACATCACGGGCGGTAACATCTATGCTGGGTCGGAAGGCGCCGGTGAGTCCGACACACCCTCGCCCCTCCGGGGGTGGGATGGTCCGTAAAGGGATTTTCCCCGCGTGAAAAAAAAAAAAAAAAAAAAAAAAAAAAAAAAAAAGGTTAGGTTAGGTTAGGTTTTTTTTTTTTTTTTTTTTTTTTTTTTTTTTTCTCCTATGTTTCTCTGTTGGGGTTATGTATGTTTCTCTGAAGGGTGTGGTGATGTGCATGTGCGTGTGCCGGCAAGGAAACGGGCTTCGCTATTGGATACGATAGCCCGTACCTTGTCGGTTTGTGTGGAGTTAGTTTGTTTGTGTGAGGTGTGTTAGGGTGTGTGTATTAGTGTGGTGAGTCCGGTCAGGTGTGATTAACAAAAGGGTTTAAATTTATTTAAATAATAAGACACAAAGACAAAATATGTTGACAATCGATACAGCAAAAAGAGGTGGTAAACTTAGGACTAAACATAATTAAGTGTAAATGAATATAAACATGTTAAAATTGTTACAGAGTCGCAGTCATAGTTATACAAAAAAAGAGAAAAAGCGTTACAATATACAGATAACATAAAATTAAAACAAAGGTAGGTGTCTTTCCTTCGGGAGGCACGGGCGCGCAGGCACCGCTTCCCCTCACGGTGCATGCACGGTCCGCACTCGCCGAGGAAGACGAAGAAAATGGTACATGTAATTAAATTTAAAGGCACATTAATAATTAATAAAATAAAATGGTAAAAAGCTTACAACTAGTTTGCATAATAATAATATCAAAGCGCGTTAAACGTGAATAAAAATCAGAAAAATGGTTACAATGAAAAGGGCTTAAGCACATGAAATATTGAATGAAATACATCGCAAAAATGAAAGTAATTTGTACAAAGAGTGTTGTTAATAATATAGAAGTCACTAGGTGACCTCAGGGCCCAGCCGGGTTGGTGTTGGTGTCGTTGAAGTCCTTCAGCTGACTCAGGATGGAGTTGACCAGCTTCAGGTAGGAGGCGAGGGCCCTCTCCTTTCCTCGCTCGATCAGATCGCTGATAACGTAAGGGGAAACCCCGCAGCGTTCGCAGACCATCTCGTGCGAGTGCCTCGCCATGGCAAACCTCGGGCAGTGCTCAAACAGGTGGTCCAAGCTTTGGATGGTGCTGTCGTCACAAGGGCAGTGATCATCCGGAGTGATGTGAAAACGGTGGAGGTAGGCCTTGTGGTATCCGTGTCCAGTGAGGACCTGGGTGAGGTAGAAACTGGGTTCGGTCACTTTCCATAGCCTGCGGATGTCTCCGAGACTAGGGAATAGTGACCGCGTGCGTTGGCCCTGTTCAGCAGCACTATAACGCGACTGCCAGGTGTCCGAGGAGGAGCTGCGCAATCGCGCTTTTATATAACTGATTGGGAAGTGACTATAGTCGGGGGCTTTATGGAGATTACAGGCAGCATTTGCTGCGCTGTCTGCAAGTTCGTTGCCTGCAATGCCAATGTGACTCTTGACCCATGACAGTTGCAACCTCCCTACCTCCCGATAGTCCCATAACACTTTATGTATCTGGGACACCAGAGGGTGGGTGTTGCTCCTGTTCTGAATTGCCATAATTGACGACAGTGAGTCGCTAAATATGGCAACGTCAGGGCATCTGTGGTCAAGAGCCCATTGGCACGCTCTGAGGATGGCTAATAGCTCCGCCTGGAACACCGTACAGCAGTCGTGTAACTTGAGCTTCTTGGTGGTCGTGGTGTTCTTCCCGCCAGGGTCGAAGCACACGAAAGCGGCCCCCACCCTGTCGTCATCCTGCTTACTGCCGTCGGTGAATATCTGGATAGTGTTGGTGCGGACCGCTCCGTCGACTTCCTCCTGGTTGCAGGAGGTCTTCAGCGGAAATGTGATGCGGTCCGCAGGGTGTAATAATTGATGTATGGGAGTGGGGAGTTCGAGGCGGATGTCTTCTGGGAGGAAATTGGTGGTCCCGGAAAGTCGGGTGCTCTCAGCTTGATGTACCTCCCGGATCCTGAGATCCAAGGGGGTGAACTGGGCTAGAGCGAGGGCGGCCGTGGTGGAGACAGTGCGGAAGGCTTTAATGGCCTTGATGGCGAATCCGCGTTGGACGCTCGCAAGAAGTTTGCGGGCGTACTTCTTCTCGACCACCCGCCCCCATACACCAGCGGCATAGGTGACAATGGGCTCAATCACGTGCTCATAAATGGTGCGGATATTCTCGGTATGCATCCCCCAAGTGGGTTTTGCATACAAAGATAACTTTTTAAATATCCGCTGAGCCTTGCCGATGACGTGGAGCAGGTGGTCGCGGAAGGTCAACTTCTCGTCCAAGACCACCCCTAGGAGCTTGATGTTCCTGGCGAAGGCGATCGGATGCCCGTCCATGGCAAGCCTTGCAGGCTTGGCCCGGGGAGTGAACGCAATGGCCTGGGTTTTGGCAGCCCCAAACGTGAGTTTGACGCTCCTCCCCCAGTCCGCGATCCCTCCCAGGACCGTGTTGGCGGTTTGCTCGAGTGTGCTCACGTCCCCAGCGGAGACAATGAGCAGCACATCGTCCGCGTAAGCCTGCAAGCGACATCCAGGAGGCAGCGGCCGATCCAGGAGCTCGTCAAGAATTATGTTCCAGAGCACGGGTCCACAAGTGGATCCTTGAATGCACCCTTTGGACATACTCTTGGCGACCCTAGCCCCCGCATGATCCAGAGTGACGCTACGATCAGTGATGTAGCTGAGGATGAGCCCAAAGATGTTGGTTGGGCACTCTGTCACTCTGAGCCGATGCAGAAGCGCGGGCCACCAAGCGTTGTCAAAGGCCGCTTTGATGTCCAGGGACACCGCAACGACCTGGTGCTTCTGTGCTCTGGCCCCCTCGACAAACTCCAGGGCGGCGCGTAGGGCAGCAGTGGTGTTGGTTTGCTCCCTGAAGCCAAACTGATGGTCGTTTGACTTGCCGCTCCTAGATGCCTTGTAGGTGACTCTTTTGATAAAGAGCCGCTCCAACAACTTGCCAAAGACTGGCAGCAGACCGATAGGCCGGAACGCTCCCATGGTGGTGTAGTCCGACTTGCCGGGTTTGGGAATGATTTTGACATAGGCCTCCTTCCACCGCCGCGGGAAGTGCCCGAGGGTTAGGCATCTGTTCATAACAGACGTCAGCAACCCCGGGTACTGTTCGGCGAACTTCAGGCAAATGTCTGAGGTCAGACCGTCCAGTCCTGGAGCCTTTTTGGGGTTCATAGACCCCAAGTGCTCCAGCACCTCCTCGGCAGTGAAGAGAGGATCCTCGGGAGTATCGGGAAGGGTGTTGGAGAGGTTTCTTAGGATGTGGTGGTTGGGTTCGGTGTCCGGGCCGTCGTCAGGGTAGAAGTGATGCAGCAGGGCTGCAGCAGTTTCTTCCCCTTCTTCGGTGAACCGGTCTCCGACCTTAAGTGTGACAGGAGGGCGTCTAGGTGTGGTGTCTTTGAGGAGTCTGTTAGTGAGCGACCACACGTTCTCCCTGGTCTGGAGCTCGCAGAACTCCCTGAAGTTTTTGGTGGAGGCTGCCTTGATCTCCTGGGCGTAGAGGGCTTTAGTGGCTCTAAATTCCTCGACCAGGGAGTCCGGCGGCCGCCCGTGCCTGGTGGCTGTGTGTAGGCGACGGTGTAGCTGGATGACTTCTCGCTTCCGCGTCCCCAGTGCTTCGGTCCACCAGGGGGGTCGGTATTTACCTCCGCCCTGCTTTACCGGCATGGAGTCGCGGCAAGCGGTGTGTATGTTGAGCGTGATCTCATCAATGAGGGCCTCGAGTTCCTCATGATTAAGGGTGTGTATTTCCCTTTCCAGTATATCGGACTCGGCAAAGATGGTGTGTAGCGAGCCCGTAAAGCAACCCCAGTGAGCTTTGTCGCTTTTGTACCGGAAGGTGGAGTTAGTGGTGTGGTGTGTGGTGTGCCCGGTGGCCCCGGTCACGACACGAAACACTACGGCATTGTGTTGTGATGAAGTACCTAGTGTGAGGTCGACCCGCCAATCCCGAATGGCCTCTAGGATGTTGAGTGAGGCCATGGTGACGTCTATGATGGACGTACGAGTACGTCCATGCGTGACGGTTTCGAAGGTGGGAGTCGACCCGGTGTTGCAAATGTATAGGTCGTTGGCGAGGGCCAGCTCGGCAACCTCGAAGCCGCGGGGATTAGCGACGGCGCTGCCCCAGTCAGGGTGCCAACCGTTAAAATCCCCGCCGAGAATTACAGGACTGCCCCTTACCGACCTGAGGAATGTGTCAATGTGATGGAGTGTGTTGTCCTCGTCGTGGTTGGGCTCCACGTAGGCTGACGCTACGTAGTAGCGCCTATGTCCCAGGCTGAGCCCCACCACGCACAGGTTCGATGTGGAGTATTGTGTGAAACCTAGAGAAGGGAGGTCAGGCTTGACAAAAACGCAAGCCTTAACTCTTTCTCCGGTGCGAAACTGGTATATGTTCACACCGGAGATGTGTTTTACCTCCGTGCCGGATCCAGTATATGGTTCCGACACGAGGGCAACTTTGTATTCGCTGGCCACGAAAGAATCGATGAACTCCTGGAGACAGTTTCTGGAACGATCTAAATTACACTGTACGACCAGGAGTTCCGACCTAGTACCCATAATCTACTTTGGTCGTAATCTTTTCCTTCATGGCTATCAGGCGTGGGCAGTTTGGTGATGTGGCCGAGTGAGACGCGTTGAGACCCGAGCTGAACCGGGTGTTGTGTGCGAGACAGTTGTAGCACTTGGGAGCCCCCTTCCTCTCCCTAGTGGGACAGCTGTCCGCTGTGTGGTTAGTGTCTGCGCAAAATGCGCAGGGTGAGGCGGTGTTTTTACACTTATTGCGAGTGTGCCCGAACTGTAGGCAGCGGAAGCACTGCATGAACGGGGAGAAATCTTCAACGTGGACCCTCTGGTGGTCCACGCAGACTCTGCCCGCCGCAGTGAGTCGCCGCCATACAACGGGGTGTACAAGTAGTACAGCATTGTACAACTTGGGGTTTCTATTTGCACGCTGGAACCTCAGCTTCAGGTCCCCCTCGTCCGTGTCTACCGGGCGTGCCTCCGGGTTCTGGTTCCGGATGATCTCGACCAGTTCCTCGGCCGGGACCTCCTTTGAGATACCTTTGATTATGACCATTGGTTTAAGACGCCTTGCGGCTTCGGCACTCACCTGAGTAGATCCCCGAAGGCGCTGCAGGGTGTCGTCGCGCTGTTCGGTGTTTTCGAACTCCACCCTGAGTTTGCCGTTGGACACCGGCTGGACTCTGGCTGGAGCATATCTCGACTTCTTGTAGGAGACCGCCTTCTTGAAGGCCTCCACGGCTTCCTGTGGGTTCTTAGCGGCCACCTTTGGGGTAACAATGATGGCCGGTCGGTTGGCGGGTGGCGCAGGGGCAGGTCTAGTGGTGGTGGGGGTGCAAGCCTTCCCGTTGGTGACTGCCGAGGCATAAGACGGTCCGGCTTGCAGGTTTAGTTGGGTTTGGGTTTGTTGGATGGTGTTCTTCTTATGGAGCGCGTTCATGGCCGTGAGGTGCTTACCAAGCTCCTCACGAACGCACTCCATGATGTCGGACTTTAAGTCCCCTGCTTGTCTGCTGGTTGGGGTGGGTGGGTCGGCTGTGTTGGTCGGGGCTTCGGGGTGGTCCTTGTTGTTGTAAGCAACTTTGGAAGCGATCTGGGCAAGCTGCCTCCCGATCGCCTCAACCCGTTGCTTGCTTTCTTTGGTCACACTCCTTTCCCCGGCTGCATTAATCAGGACAGTGGAGATGGAGTGCAGGTACTCCTGCAGGGTCTTCGAGTCGGTTACGTGTTCCGCCCGTGCGTTGGTGGGAAGGTTTGCTGCATCCTCAGCTGTGGCAGTGGTGGTGGCTTTCCTCTTTTTGGTGTTCTTGGTTTGAGAGGGTTGGGTGGCGGGGGCGGGTTCTGCTGTCCCGCTGGATGCAGGGAGACCCTGAGAGTCGTCCTCCATGTTCACGTTCAGGAGTTGGGCAGTTGTTCGGCCACTTCCGGTGGACGTAGCAGGACGATGTTGATGTGAGGGGATAGGGGGGAGTGCGCAAATTTAAGTGCCGGTTGCGAGACCACCAGGCGCCCAAGGTCCGAGGAGATGGGTGCCGGTTTCCTCGCTTCCTGTCGTCCGATCAGGGTCGGAGATATCCGCGGAGGTGGCAGAAGCCAGTCAGAGGCTGATGGCTTTAAGATTTTTAAAATATATAGGATATATACTGAGATATGATCGAAAATAAGTTAAGAAAAATTTTTCAGAATTTAATTTTTAAAAATTTATATCTCAGAGACCTGAAGGGTCAGGGAGATGGGGTAAGTGTGATGGTAGTAGGTGGGACCTGGGGTATAGAATGAGAGAAAGAAAGGGTGAAAAAGATGGTAACTGAAAAAGACGATTTTCACCCCTACTCGATGTATAGTGGGGGGCGAACCAAGTAATATTTTAAAAATATAATTATATAAGGGTGAGGGGAGGGGGTAGCCGGAACTGGAGGCACTTAAATAAATACGATATATATATATAGAAATGAGATATTAGTTAAAAACCTCTGATTGGCCGAGAGCTTCCGCAGGAATATCTGCCGATCCGGCGAACCGATTTTCACCAAATTTGGCAGGGATGTTGGGGGGGATGAAGACTAGCCGGAGGCACAAAAATTGGGCGTGGAGGCAGTCCAGGGGCCACGCCGCCGAAGATCTAAGGTCTTTTTTGACACTTTCGCACACTAATCGGTGTAAGAATGGGTCTTACTTGTGTCTGATCTTATTGGTTGAAGTGCCTCCAGCTAGAGGAAGAGCTGGCGGTCCGGGAGGCACCGAGAAACAGGGATCGCACCCAATCCCTGACCTTGTGCACTTCCCGAAAGTCGGCAGGTTGATTTTCGCGAACTTTCACTGTCTATAACTTCGTAATTTCTGGATGGAAAAAATTGAAAATCGGTGGGCCTGTAGAGGGGGACGCACTGAACACGGTAAAATAATAAAAACTATATGTCACAGATCGTTTAGAAGAGTTATTGAATTAAAACTGTCAGAAATTGCTAAAATGGCACTTATTTTGTCTGTTACGTGGAAACTGTTCATGGGAAAAATCCCAAACGTTCACAGTCGATGGGCCGGGGAATTCCACACCGAACTGCACTTTAAAACTATATGGTCACAGATCGTTTCACTGAATTATGGCTGTAAAACTGTTGAAAATTTTTAAAATTTTGGATTTTCGCTAATATCTTCGTGGGGTTTTGTCCGATTTTAAAACTTTTTGTGGCACAATGTAGCTGGTCGCAGCGCGCAACTTTTGATGTATCACACTTGTATTTTTACGCGAAATAACCTATTTTTCCGATTTTTTGAGCGCGGAGCGGCTTAAAAACGATCCGACCATTGTGAGGCCATTGTGAGGCGCCACTGTGCTATGGTAAACATCAACTGTGTGATACTTGGTAGTGAAAAAATATAAAACTTGAAAAATTCACCGAAAATTAGTGCTGATCAAAGAAATCCAGTTCTGAAATCCTCGAAGAATTGTTATTGGCTCTTAATTTGCCGTAATTGAGACAACATTTTCAAAAAACTTTTGTAACGGATTCTGTGCTCAGAAGAATTGCCGCGATCGCACGACGAATGCAGAAGACTTAAACACAATAATAGAAGGCTAAAGGTCAGTCAGTGCAAAATTACAGTGTTAAAAGTGGGATCTAGATGTTCGTAGTAAACATAACCTCACACAATTATTACTACAAACTCCTTATTGGATTTTTAAGTTAAATAGAACAAATAGCGCCATCTAGAGAAACCCACGAGAATTAAATAGAAAAATCCTTAAAGTTATCATTGTAAAAACAAAACGCCATCTCCCGGCGAATAGCCGAACACATTACTAAACGAGTCCAATTGTCAATAGTTGTCAACGGCTGTTGCCTACAAACGCCGCTAGAGGGCAACTTTTTTAAATAATTATTAATAATAAAAAATATATATAACTATTAATTAGTAATTTATTGAAACAGAAAATGGATGAACTGATAACAATGATTAAAAATTTGCAAGATAAATTTGAGGAACAAACAAATGAAATACGAGACATGAAAATATGCATACCACAAACAATAAATGAAAATATTGACAGGAAATTTTCTGATTTGGAATTAAAAAATAGTGAACTTGAAAAAAAGATAGAAGAACAAGGCCGATACATAGAGTTACTAGAAAGAACAGTCAGAAAAAGAAATATAGTGTTCTTTGGTATAGAAGAAAATGAAAGGAGCTATAAAGATTTACAAACATCCATAATAAACATAATTACTCAAAAGATGGAAATAAATTGTACCAAGGAAAATATCGAGGAAGTAAGACGTTTAGGCAAAAAACAAAATAATGGAAAAAATAGACCTATTGTTGTTACCTTGAATACATTGGGCTTAAAAATTGAATTACTAAAAAATAAGAAAACATTAGAAAACACACCATACTATATCAAGGAAGATTATTCGCCTAAAGTTTTAGAAGAACGCAAAAAGCTAAAGCTGCAATTATTGGAAGAAAGAAAACAAGGGAATAAAGTAATTTTAAAGTTTAATAAAATTATACATATACCTGAAAACGAACAACACCGAGAAAATCCAGAATTACAGAAACGTCATCAAAACAAAAGAAACCTTTCAGAATCACCAGAAATAAACGAAGGAAATAGAAAATCAAGTTATACGTGTATGAAAAATCCATCTAAGAGACAAAACTCGAACCTAGACCAATATATAATTAAAAACAACCAGTCAAACAAAGCCTCTAAAGACGGCTCACCAACTACTTCGTATGCCATTAAAAATCTTGATATACCCCAACCTAGCACCACTGGACAACAATACTGAAAGACAGCGACCTCTTCAAAGACACCCCCAATACGGCTGGTCCCCGCGGGGGAAAAAGACCAAAACCCTTCATTCGAAAAACTCCGTGTCTGCACGTATAATGCAAGATCACTCTTAACAAACGAAAGATTGATAGATTTAAAAAATGCTTTATCAAAAATTAATTATGATATCGTAGGCTTAGCTGAAATAAGAAGAACAGGATATAATATACTAGAAGACGAAGAACACATTTTTTGTTATTTCGGCGAAACAAAGGGACAATATGGTGTTGGATTTATAATTAAAAAAATACTTAAACGAAATATAGAGAGCTTTATAGGAATATCAGAGCGCATATGTGTTCTAAATCTCGTATTCGACTCCTTGTTGGTAACAATTATCCAAATCCATGCACCCACCATCGCAGCTACAGATTCAGAAATTAACAAATTTTATAAACAACTTGGCCATGTTAGAAGACAATATACCAATCTCACAATTATTATTGGAGACTTCAACGCACGTGTAGGACAGCGCGAAACAGGTGAAGAGAATATTCTTGGTAATTATTGCTATGGCAAAAGAGACAAACGCGGCTCAACTTTAATCCAATTCTGTTGGGAAAACAACTTATATATAGGAAATAGTTTATTTAAGAAAAATAAAGAACTACTATGGACATGGATATCTCCCAGAAAGACTAAAAGCCAAATTGATTATATACTTATAAGTAAGAAAAAAATCTTAACTAATGTCGAAGTTCTAAATAGGATTTCGTTCCCTAGTGACCATCGACTTATAAGGAGTACAATCATTTTAACAAAGCCAAAATTAAGTAGAGCTAAATTCAAAAATAGTACCTATAAAATAGTCACAACTGAGGATAAAAAATTATTCACTCAAATACTAGATCAAAAGATAAATAGTATAAATAAGGAAGAAATAGAAGATGTCGATTTATACTACAATCAAATTAAAAATATAATCTGTGAGAGCCTTAATTGTATTAAAAAAAATAATTTATCAAAAAAATGTAATTTATCTGATGACATAAAAAAACTAATAAAAAGAAGAACAGAATTAATAAATAAAAGACATTTAACAATTGCAGAGAAGAAAGAGCGCACTTTTTTGTTCAAAAACATCCACAAATTTATTAAAGTTGAATATGATAAACGCAAAATAAAAACCATAGAAAAGCACCTCAAATCAACAGGAAGTCTAAAAAAAGGATTTAAAGCGGTCAAGTCCTCTAAAGAATGGATTCCATATCTGAACGATATAACCACCAATACCCGGACATACTCCAGATCGGAAATAATAAATATAGCCACAAAATATTATAGAAATTTATACTCTGCTCAAGATACAGATGAAATAGTCATACCATCTAACTTACATACAAACACTCTCGATAGATTCTCCGCTGATGAAATTATGAAAAAGATGGAAGCTCTGAAATCTGAAAAAGCCAACGGCCCTGACGGTATTCCAAATGAAGCAATTAGACTTGGAAGGTTTTTATTAGCATCTCCACTAACTGCCTTATTTAACAAAGTTCTAGACCATCAAAAAATACCTAAAGAGTGGGCAAAATCAGATATAATACTTATTTACAAAAAAGGAAATCCAGCCGATATCAGTAACTACAGACCTATCAGCCTACAACCAAACATATACAAACTTTTTTCGTCATGTCTGGAAGAACGTCTAGCATCATACACTGAGAAACTACAACCACCGACTCAGGCAGGTTTTAGAAGAAATTTTTCTACAATAGATCACATACATACTCTGGACCTTATAATAGAAAAATATGAAGAACGACAAAGACCATTGTACTTAGGTTTTATTGACTACGCAAAAGCATTTGATTCAATATCTCATAATAGTATGTGGAGAGCCCTATATGAATGCAACGTTCCAACGGAAACCGTCTCACTAATTAAAGATATATATAGTAAAAGCTCAAGTCGTGTAAAAATGGAGATGAAAGGTTCAGATATCAAAATTTGTAGAGGAGT
The DNA here is from genome assembly GCA_907164795.1 of Hemaris fuciformis. Taxonomy (NCBI): domain Eukaryota; kingdom Metazoa; phylum Arthropoda; class Insecta; order Lepidoptera; family Sphingidae; genus Hemaris; species Hemaris fuciformis. The sequence goes on along the minus strand of OU015440.1, from coordinate 38,493 downwards.
AAGACAAGGAGACCCCCTATCACCAAGAATTTTTATAACAGTTCTTGAAAACATCATGAAAAAAATAAACTGGGACTCTAAAGGCATTCACATAGAAGGGCGCTACCTAAGTAATCTCAGATTTGCTGACGACATTATACTTCTTTCAGAATCAGCGGCACAGTTACAATTAATGATTACAGACTTATATAATGTGAGCTATGAGATTGGTCTGCAACTAAATATAAATAAAACAAAAATTATGACAAATAGAAAACACTTACCAATTATAATCAACAACATCCATCTAGATTATGTAGAAAAATATGTATACTTGGGGAAACAAATATCTTTTGCTAAATGTAGACACCAAGAAGATCTGAACAGGAGAATTTCCCTAACTTGGAACAAATTTTGGAGTTATAAAGAAATACTAAACTCAAACATACATATAACGCTTAAGAAAAAAATTATGGACTCCTGTATATTACCGTGTATTTCATATGCAAGCCAAACTTGGATATTTAATAATTACACAAGGAAAAAAATACAAACATGTCAAAGAGCTATGGAGCGTAGTCTGCTAAATATAAAAAGAATAGATAAAAGAAGAAATATAGATATTAGGAATATAACAAATGTCATAGATGCCCTAGAACACTGCATGAAATTAAAATGGAAGTGGGCTGGCCACTTAGCACGTATGCAAGATGATAGATGGGCTAAAATAGTGACTCTTTGGACGGGACCTAACAATAAAAGGAAAAGAGGAAGACCGAAAGAAAGATGGTTAGATGAAATTATTAATAAAGCTGGAAATAAATGGACAAATAAAGCAAAAGATCGAGACACGTGGAGAAGAATGGAGGAGGCCTTTACTCGTGGAGAGGTCCTTAATAATAATCTTATTGATTAAAAAATGTAAAAAAAAAAAAATAATATAAAAATATGTATAAAAATGAATTCATATCTTAAATTTAAAATATATAACAGTTCATGATTAAATACTACTTAAATATTGTATAAGAAATTTTTTTTTTGTTTTGTTGCTTAAATAAATTGTAGAATGTAACTATTATTAAGGAATAAATAAAGGTTTAAATATAAAATATAACCTATTTTTCCGATTTTTTGAGCGCGGAGCGGCTTAAAAACGATCCGACCGCCTCGGGGCGTGGACTGCGACTGGTTAGGTTAGGTTAGGTTAGGTTAGGTTAGGTTAGGTTGGGGTGCTTTAACAGGAAACCTCCACGTGGTGCACCCTGGGCAACGACGGCCAGCATAAGCTGTTGCAGTTTGCAACAAGTTATGCTTGCCGGCGGCTAATTCCTGTCGGGGGGGACTGGCGATTTCTGCCATCTCTTTGTGGTGTCCCCCACCGGTGCTGGGGCCCCTTCTGGGCCATCCCGGTTCTGTCCCGGGTCATTGGCGGGCTCAGTTAGCAATCTCTTGCTTCCGAGCAGGAAATGGGCGGATCCCGTTTCCACCGTCGAACTCGTAATCCGGTCGAAGCTGTGGTCATGTCTCGCAGTTCGGCCGGCGCGAGGGCCTTGGCTTAACCGCCCGGGCCGCGAGGGAGAAAACCTCTATAAAAAGTTACCCCGAATCCCAAGCGGCGGCGCACCGTGAGGGGATGCATGGCTGATGGGAGGTTCAGTCTCTAGTGCGACTCCCGCCAGAGTACCGGCCGACACTCTTGGCGGGTTACGCTAGGCTTACCCAGGTACAGGGGGCACTGCCTGGGCGGACTACCCTTTCCCCCATACTCGTGGGATTTCTTATGGATACTTTTAAAATACCTAAAATCACCTTGACGAAGTTGCCTGCCTCGGTTCTGTCCGGGGAGGCGGAGTTTGGAGACGTAGTGGCGAAGTCGGGTGCGACGCCCGCGAAGGTTGCAGGGGAAAAGAGGACGGCAACTGCTTTAGAGCCAGGCTCTGGCTCTGAGCAGAGTCGCCCTCAATCTCGACTGAAAGGAAGGCTTTGGTCGCGGGATAGCTCCCGCTCTCGTGCATCGCACACCAGCGGTGACGAGAGCGAGCCCGCGGCCAAAGTGAGCGCTGTGAGCCGCAAGGGAAAGCGACGCACAGCGGCTGCGAAGGCGGTGGACACGGTCGTACTCCGACGCGACCTCTGCCACCGCCTCGCAGCAAAAGTGAAGGCGGTTGCCAGCCAATCTGGCAACCTGAAGGGCACGTTCGTTCGGGAGCTGAACGACGTGCACCAAGAACTGATGGACTTCGCAGAAGTTCCATCGGCGGGCCAGGTCGCTAGCCTTGAAGCGGAGGTCATCCGGCTGCGGGCGGTTGACGAGGGACGCATGGCGGAGATCCGCCGCCTCCACGAGCTGACGACCAACCAGCAGGAGGAGATGAGGAGGCTGCTCAAGGAGCAAGAGGCGAGACTCTTGAGCATCATGAACGCCAAGCTCGACTCCCTGGCGCTGCCTCCCGAGGCTGGCCTTCGTCCGCCGCTCGCGGCCGACAAGAAGAAAACGGCTTCAGCGGGTAGTATGCCCAAATCGGCGAAGGGCATTCCAACCGAGAAGCCAACACAGGCAACGAAACCTAAGCCTGCGCAGCCTCAAAGCTACGCAGCTGCGGTGCGGTCGGTGCCCCCTCAAGAGCCCCGGCGAAAGGCAAAGAGGGACGCACCATCTAAGGCCGCATTAAGGGAGCCTCGCCCACAACTACCAGCCCCGGTCGACAAATCCGACGGCTGGAAAGTCGTCGGTAAGGGAAAGAAGGGGCGCAAAGCAGTGCCGAATACAGCAGGTCAGGCGCAAAGCAAGCGCAAACCAGTGCCCCGCATTCGACCGCCTCGGTCAGCCGCGGTTACCATCACGCTGGCTACCGGGGCCCAAGACAAGGGGCTGACCTACGCCCGCGTCGTTGCCGAGGCACAACAGCATGTTGTGCTGAAGGACCTAGGCATCGACAGCATCAAGTGGCGCAAGGCGGTGACGGGCGCGACCATCATCGAGGTGCCTGGGCCCGAAAACCAGGCGAAGGCCGACTCCCTCGCCACTAAGTTGAAGGAGGTATTCCGCGGGTCGGAAGACGTGCGCGTCACCCGCCCCGTGAAAACCGCGGAATTGCGACTCTCGGGGCTTGACGAGTCTGTCACCCCCGAGAAGGTCGCACAGGCCTTCGCCGCGGCCACTCAGTGCTCGGCCGAGAGCCTGAAAGTGGGCGAGGTCAGGCCAGACCGCTCAGGCTTGGGCGTGGTCTGGATTCGTGCTCCCGCCCAAGCGGCGGAGAAAGCGGCCAGGGCTGGACGTGTCCTGGTCGGGTGGTCGGCGGCACGTGTCGCCGTTTTGGAACCCAGGCCCCTGCAGTGCTTCCGGTGTCTCGAGCGAGGACACGTCAGGGAGCGCTGCACCGCCGAGGTTGACCGTAGCAACTTGTGCTACCGCTGCGGTCAACCGGGCCACAAAGCGCGAGGTTGCTCCGCAGGGCCGCACTGCACTCTGTGCGCCGCGGCCAACAAACCTGCGGGGCATCTAATCGGCGGCAAGGCTTGCGTGGCCAAGTCGAGCCGCCGAAATAAGAAGTCGAAGAGACGCACTGCCGCTGAGGCCACGGCCCAGCCGCAGTCCGTCCGCCCATCGCAGGCCGAGAGTGAGCCAATGGAGGTCGCCCAATAATGGTCCTCAAGATCCTCCAGGCGAACGTCAACCACTGCGCCGGAGCTCAAGATCTGCTCCTTCAGTCCATGGCGCAGTGGTTGGTAAACGTGGCTGTGGTCGCCGAGCCGTACTTCGTCCCGCCCCGCGACAATTGGGCCGGAGACCTTGACGGTTCGGTGGCCGTTATTACCCAGGGTGCCGCAGGCTCCCCGCCCTTCGAGAAAGTTGCGAAGGACCGGGGATGCGTAGCGACTCTGTTGGGAGGAGTCTGGATCGTTGGAGTTTACTTTTCTCCCAACAGACCCTTAGTCGAGTTTGAAGCCTTTCTCACTCGGCTGGGGGCCCTGGTGTCGCAGAGCCAACCTCGCCCCGTCGTCGTCGCCGGTGACTTTAATGCCAAGTCCCTGGCCTGGGGCTCATCGGCGACTGACGCTCGTGGCGGGGTCCTGGAGGAGTGGGCGACCTCCCTCGGTCTGATCGTCCTCAACCGGGGGTCGGTGGACACGTGCGTGAGGCACAACGGCGGTTCGGTGGTGGATATCTCGTTTGCCACCGACACCGTCGCACGCCGTGTCCGGGGCTGGAAAGTCCTCGTGGGCGTGGAGACACTGTCGGACCACCGATACATACGGTTCGATGTCTCCGCGCCCGCCGCCAATCAGTCCGGCGGCAGACCGAACGCCCCGATTGGGGGCGGCCCGCGATGGGCCCATAAACGCCTCGATATAGAGGCCTTGGAACTGGCCGCTCTGGTCCAAGCCTGGCTCCCCGCGCCGGAATCTACGGTGCGGGTTGAGGAGGAGGCCGAATGGTTCGGGGCAGCGCTAACTTGTATCTGCGATGCGGCGATGCCCCGAGTCCAACGCCTCCCTCCGCGGCGCCAAGTATACTGGTGGTCGGCGGAGCTCGCGCAGTTAAAGTATTGTTGTGAGGTGGCGCGCCGCCGACTCGCCAGACTCAGGCGCCGGCGGACACGGCAGGCAGATTACCTGGACCAGGAGCGGCTGCTCCGCGGCCTCTATAAAGAGGCCAGGAGAGCGCTGCGGGTGGCCATCAAAGAGGCGAAGGCTGCGGCCAGAAGGGAGTTCTTGGGGACTCTGGACCGCGATCCGTGGGGGCGCCCGTATCGGCTGGCGTTGAACAAGCTACGCCCGCCGGCGCCCCCCCTCACCCAGAGTCTCCGTCCGGAGCTCCTGGGGGACGTGGTCGCCGCTCTCTTTCCGGCCACCGATGTCGTCGTCGTTCCTCCACGGATGCCGCCGAGATCTCCGGCGGCATCGTCGTCGTCGTCCGTTTCGGCAAGGGAGACCCCGGAGGGTCCTCCCCCGGGTGTGTCGCCCGGGGAGTTAGAAGCAGCAGTGCTTCGGCTGCGGAGCAAGAACTGCGCCCCGGGGCTCGACGGCATCCCAGGACGTGTCTGGGTGCTCGTAGTCGAGTTCCTGGGGGAGAGGCTCCGCGGCCTGTTCTCCGCGTGCCTAGAGCAGGGCCAGTTTCCATCGAGATGGAAAACTGGGAAGCTGGTCCTGCTGAAGAAAGGAAATCGACCCGCTGAGTCGCCATCGGCCTACCGGCCCATCGTGCTGCTCGACGAGGTCGCCAAGCTCTTCGAGCGCATCGTCCATGCGCGCCTCGTCGAGCATCTCGAGAGGGTCGGCCCGGACCTGGCCGATTGCCAATTCGGGTTCCGGCGGGGCCGATCGACCATCTCGGCGATTCTGCGGGTCAAGGCACAAGCGGAGGAAGCGGTGGCCCGGGGCAAATTCGTCGTGGCGGTGTCCCTGGACATCGCCAATGCCTTCAACACCCTGCCCTGGGCCTGTATCGAGGAAGCACTGCGGTACCACGTGGTGCCACCCTATCTCAGGCGTCTGGTGCACTCGTACCTCTCCAACAGGGACGTGGTGTATCCGGGCGCCAACGGGTGGTACCGAAGAGCGGTGTCGTGCGGTGTTCCACAGGGGTCGGTTCTTGGGCCCCTTCTGTGGAACATCGGCTACGACTGGGTGCTCCGTGGTGCCAACCCCCGGGGCGTCGGCGTATTCTGTTACGCCGACGACACGCTCGTCACTGCGACGGGCGGGACCTTCCAGGAGGCCGCCGACCTCGCCGCGGTTGGAACTGGCAACGTGGCGAGGAGGATTCGGCGGCTGGGCCTCACGGTGGCCCTCCACAAATCCGAGGCCATTTGTTTTCACCGGCCTCGGATGGGACCACCTGCTGGGGCCCACATCGAGGTTCAGGGCGTGCGAATTCCCATCGGCAAGCAGCTCAAATACTTGGGGCTGCTGCTCGACAGTCGGTGGGAATTCCGCGCCCATTTTGAGGTGCTGCAGCCGAAGCTGCTGCGGGTAGCAGGCGCTCTGTCCGGCCTGCTGCCCAACCTGGAAGGTCCAGGCATCCCTTGCCGAAGGATGTACATGGGAGTCGTGCGGTCTATGGCGATGTATGGGAGCCCAGTATGGGCCGAGTCCCTGAACAGCCGCTGCGTCGCACTTCTGCGCAGGCCTCAGCGTGCGCTGGCGCAGCGACTGATCAGGGGCTACCGCACGATCTCCTACGAGGCGGCCTGCGTCTTGGCCGGGTCCCTGCCGTGGGATCTTGACGCCAAATTTCTCTCGCGTCTCTACCATCAGCGGGAGGAGGCGTCAAGTCGCGGGGACAGACTGGCCCCGAGAGAGGTTGAGGCAATAAAAGCCTCCCTCCGTACGGCCGCCGTGGAGGAATGGCGAACCAGGCTGGAGGATCCCAGTGCTGGTGCTAGGACCGTCGAGGCAGTGCGTCCTGTCCTCGACCAGTGGGTGGACAGGCGCCACGGTGCGGCGACGTTCCGCCTGACGCAGGTGTTGTCGGGGCACGGATGCTTCGGCCACTACCTGTGTCGGGTGGCTCTGAAGGAGGAGTCGGCCGTGTGTCACCACTGTGACAACTGCCCGGACGACACAGCCCAGCACACACTACAAGAGTGTCCAGCCTGGGAGACGGAGCGCAGCGCTCTCCGCGCTATTGTTGGTGGCGACCTCTCGCTCCCGGCCGTCGTATCTTCAATGGTCGGGAGTCCGAGGTCGTGGCGAGCGATGCTCTCCTTCTGCGAGCACGTCATGTCGCAGAAGGAGAGCGCGGAGCGGGATCGAGAGATCAACGATCCCGCCCGCCAAAGACGTCAGAGAAGGAGGCGCCGGGTCGACAGAGATAACTAGACCCGGCGCCCTGCCCTGTGGCAAGGGGGCGTTAGAATCCCACCACGGTATCCCCTGCCTGTCGTAAAAGGCGACTCAAAGGGGCCCTTGGGGTCGCTGGGCGCGCTGCGGGGGCGGCGCGTCCTCACTGAAAGTGACCCCGAGAGGGGCGGCGGCACTGTGGCCTGTGTACGTCGCGGGCGCCCATTCACAACCGGGGCGCCCGAACCAAGCTAGTGGGGGTGCAACTGCGCCCCCCACATACTCCGAGACGGCCGAGACATTAACGTCTCGGAGGCGCACCGGGCGGCTGCGGCATTACGGTTGGCGCTTCTCGCCAACGTACCGCGGTCGCCCCACTCGGCGCGGAGATGGCCACCGGGGGGTTTTGGTCGGTATGCCGGTTTAGGGAATTTTGTTAGGGACCCAGCCCGGCACTAACATCTGCGCGGACATGACGTCGCCGCGCGCCGGGCTGGAAGACCGGTGACCCCGACATACGCTTCCCGCCCCCCCCTCCCCCGGGGCTGGCGGGAAGTAGAGCCATAAACAGCTTTCCCCTCGAGAACAAAAAAAAAAAAAAAAAAAAAAAGGTTAGGTTAGGTTAGGTTAGGTTAGGTTAGGTTAGGTTAGGTTAGGTTAGGTTGGGGTGCAAGGTCGGGATACCTCCTAGTGTGCCCTGCTAGTCCGGATGCTGGCGGGGACGGTGCACCCTGGGCAACGTCGGCCCGCGCCGACGGCCAAATCCCGACACCAGGCGGACGGTCCTGTTGACCGCGCCGCGGAGGGGCCCGTATGTCTGGGCCAGCCCGGTTCTGTCCCGGGTCTTCGGCGGGCTCGGACAGCAATCTCTTGCTTCCGAGCAGGAAATGGGCGAACCCCATTTCCACCGTCGAACTCGTAATCCGGTCGAAGCTGTGGTCATGTCTCGCAGTTCGGCCGGCGCGAGGGCCTTGGCTTAACCGCCCGGGCCGCGAGGGAGAAAACCTCTATAAAAAGTTACCCCGAATCCCAAGCGGCGGCGCACCGTGAGGGGATGCATGGCTGATGGGAGGTTCAGTCTCTAGTGCGACCCCCGCCAGAGTACCGGCCGACCCTCTGGCGGGTTACGCTAGGCTTACCCAGGTACAGGGGGCACTGCCTGGGTGGACCGTTTATTTCCCCCATACTCGTGGGAACAAAAATGGAATCCAAAAATTTAAAACCAAAACATTGCTCAGTGGTGTTGAGCAGGGTGCCTTCCCTGGACGCTTTAGCGCCAGGGGAGGTAGTCGCTGCGTCGATGGTGGAGACGTCCGCGGAGAGGACCGCGCCAGCCCGGATCGATTCCGAGTCCGGACTGAGCTGCGACTCTTCGCGGGCCAAAAGGAGGCGCCTCTCGAGGAGGCGGCCTCGTAGCGGTGGAGACACTGCTACTGAGACTGGCACCTTCAAGGTGCCACAAAGTTATGCTCAGGTTTCAGCCACAGATGAGGAGTCTGTGGCTGAAACGAGCCGGAAATATAAGGCGGCGCTCAGAAAAGAGCGCGCCGTCGAAGCAAAGAGGAGGGCCGAAGACGAGGCGGAGCTGGCCAGGGCAAAAAAGGATTGCCCATACCGCAAGCCGAAGGCCCCAGAAGCGCCAGTATCCACGCGCAAAGAGGCGCTCACTAGGATGGCGGATCGGCTCCGCAACGTCTCAAAGACGTCCCGAAACCTGAAAGGGGAGCTACAGAGGGACGTCAACGTCAGCGTTTCGGAGCTGATGGAGTTGGCGAACGAGCCACCCTCGGCGGAGGTGGCCCGCGTGGAGGCCGAGAATGCCAGCCTCCGCGAAAAGGTGATGGCTCTGGAGGTGGCCCTGACCACACAGACTAAGGTCCTGGAGGACCTGTCGGCCGTTGTTCGACCGCAGTCGCGGCCGATAGTTGTGCCGGAGGCTCCTCCAGTGGACGAGGGTCGCCTCGAGCAATTCGAGCGTCGATTGTCGATGCTCGACGCTAAACTCGAGGCGATATTGCTCAGGCTGCCTCCGGAGCAGATTCTCCGGCCTCCACTGGCCGCAGACAAGAAGAGGGGAGGAGGGGACCGCGCAATACCCGCTCCTCCCGCCAGCATCCAGTCCACGGCCGTTCAGCATGCCGCCACGTCCTCCGCAGCGGTTCCCGACCGTCAACCACGTTCGCGGAAGCGGGGGAACCGAAAGCGCGCGGAACCGCGCCCGCCGACGCCAGCTCCGCGTCCTCTCCCCCCGCCACCAAAGTCCATGGACACACCATGGACCGAGGTGGTGAAGCGGGGGAAGAAAAAGAAGAAGTCTGGGGGGGGAAACACCGCCGCCCCCCCTAAACCCCAGCCGACACAGCCGCCGCGCAAGCCGGTGCCCCAGCTCCGCCTCCCGCAGAGAGCCGCCGTCACTCTGACGGTGCTGCCGGAGGCGTTGGAGCGGGGCACGACGTATGCCCAGGTTCTGAGCGAGGTCAAAACTCACGTGGACCTCCCTAGCCTGGGCATCGCCGGGATGAAGGCAAGACGAGGGGCCACTGGGGCCTACATCTTTGAGGTGCCCGGGCCGGAGTCGGAGGCAAAGGCCGACTCCCTCATCAGCAAGATGAGGGAGGTACTTGCCGGGTCGGAGGGCGTTCGCGTCACCCGACCCGTCAAGACTGCGGAGCTGCGCATCTCGGGGCTGGACGAGTCCGTCACCCCCGAGGCAGTCGCAGCGGCCGTCGCCCGGCTCGGCGAGTGCTCGCCCGAAGACATTCGGGTGGGGGAAGTTCGGGCCGAGCGCTCGGGTCTGGGCGCCGTTTGGCTCCGGTGCCCGGCGAAAGCGGCGGCTAAGGTCACCAGGGCAGGACGCATCCTGGTGGGCTGGGTGTCGGCAGGGGTCCGGCTCTTGGAGCCGAGGCCCTTACGGTGCTTCCGGTGCCTGTACCGGGGGCACGTAAGGGTCAAATGTACCGCGGAGTGTGACCGCACCGGGATCTGCTACCGGTGCGGTCAAGAGGGCCACAAGGCCCGCGATTGCCTCGCGGACCCGCACTGCACAATCTGTGCAGCTGCGGGTAAGCCCGCAGGGCACAGGGTGGGCGCTAAGGCTTGCGTCGCCTCCTCCGTCCCGCACCGCCCCTTACACGGTGCGAGATCTGAGGTTGTGACGCGGCCGAAACCGCCCACCTCAGAGATGATGGAGATCGCCCATAGTTAATATGGCACTTAACTTCCTCCAGGCGAACATCAATCACTGCGCCGGGGCGCAGGATTTGTTTGTTCAGTGCCTGGCGCAGTGGTCGATTCAAGTGGCTGTGGTCTCCGAGCCATACTTTGTCCCTCCCCGGGATGACTGGGCTGGGGACCTGGATGGCTCGGTGGCCGTCATCACTCGGGGCGCCGCCGGATCCCCGCCCTTCGAAAAAGTAGCGAAGGGCTCGGGATGCGTGGCGGTCTTGTTGGGGGGGATTTGGGTCGTAGGAGTGTACTTCTCTCCCAACAGGTCCCAGGCGGAATTCGAGAGCTTTCTGGTCCGTCTGGGGGCCCTGGTGGTGCAAGGCAGCCAGTCCCACCCCGTGCTAGTCGCTGGCGACTTCAACGCCAAGTCCTTGGCTTGGGGCTCGTCGGTGACGGATGCGCGGGGTGGGGCCCTGGAGGAATGGGCGATCTCAATAGGGCTGGTCGTCCTGAATCGGGGGTCGGAGGACACGTGCGTGCGGCATAATGGCGGTTCGGTGGTAGACGTGACGTTCGCCACCCCGGCCCTTGCCCGCCGTGTCCGGGGCTGGAAGGTCCTGGTCGATGAGGAGACGCTGTCCGATCACCGTTATATCCGGTATAGCGTCTCTGCTTCCCGGGCCCCTACCATGTCCGGTGGTGGTCCCGCTACCCGATTCACGGGCGGCCGGCGGTGGGCCGCTAAGCGCCTCGATGTGGAGGCTGCGGAAGAGGCCGCTCTTGTTCAGGCGTGGCTCTCCGCACCAGACGATCCGGTGCGGGTCGAGCAGGAGGCGGAATGGTTCGGGGTGGCGATGTCGCGCGTCTGCGACGCGTCGATGCCCCGGGTCACCCGCCTCCCGGCGAAGCGTCAGGTGTACTGGTGGTCGGCGGAACTTTCGCAGCTGCGCGCGTCTTGCGCGGCTGCGCTACGCCGACTCTCCAGGCACCGTCGTCGTCGGGTCCGTCAACCTGGCGACGACGAACAGGAGCGGCTGCTCTACGGCCTCCACAGAGGGGCGAAGAGAGCGCTGCGGGTGGCCATTGCACGAGCAAAGGCCGCGGCTTACGAGGAGTCCCGGAGGTCTCTCGATAGAGACCCGTGGGGGCGTCCATACCGTGTGGCGTTGAGCAAGCTCCGCCCATGGGCGCCCCCGCTTACGCAGAGTCTCCGGGCAGACCTCGTCGAGGACGTCGTCGCGGCCTTGTTCCCGGCCACCGAGGAGTTCACTCCTCCACCGATGGCGCCACGTCCATCGGCGCCATCGTCGTTGGATTCGGCAAGGGATATCCCGGAGGTGTCGCCTGAAGAGCTGGAGGCGGCAGTGCTTCGGCTGCGGGGCAAGAACTCGGCCCCGGGGCTCGACGGGGTGCCCGGACGTGTTTGGGTGCTCGCCGTCGAGTCGCTGGGTACGAGGCTCCGCAGCCTGTTCTCCGCGTGCCTGCAGCAGGGCAGCTTCCCGTCGCGGTGGAAGACGGGCAAGCTTGTCCTGCTGAGGAAGAAGGGGCGACCCGCAGAGTCACCGTCGGCGTACCGGCCCATCGTGCTGCTCGACGAGGTGTGCAAGCTCTTTGAGCGTATCTTGCACGCGCGCCTCGTCGAGCATCTGGAGAGCACGGGCCCGGACTTGGCAGATTGCCAGTTCGGGTTCCGGAGGGGCCGGTCGACGGTACACGCTATTCTGCGGGTCAGGGCACTGACGGAGGATGCAGTGTCCCGGGGCAAGTGCGTCGTGGCGGTGTCACTCGACATCGCCAACGCATTCAACACCATGCCCTGGGCCTGCATCAATGAGGCACTGCGGTACCACGAGGTTCCGCCCTACCTTCGGCGTCTGGTGCAGGCGTACTTGTGTAATAGGTACGTCGTGTATCCGGGCGCCGACGGGTGGCACCGTCGGGCGGTGTCGTGCGGTGTTCCACAGGGCTCGGTTCTCGGGCCGCTCCTGTGGAACATCGGTTACGACTGGGTTCTTCGTGGTGCCAACCTTCGGGGCGTCGCTGTCGTCTGCTACGCGGACGACACGTTGGTGACAGCGACGGCCAGGACCCCACAGCGGGCCGCCCTGCTCGCCGGGTTCGGGACAGAACTGGTGGTGAGCAGGATTCGGCGACTCGGCCTCCAGGTGGCCCTGCACAAGACTGAGGCTCTGTGCTTTTACGGACCTCAGTCTAGGCCACCACCGGAGGCCCACTTGACGGTGGATGGCGTGCGGATTCCCATCGGCTCCCAGATGAAGTACCTTGGACTGATTCTGGACAGTCGGTGGGAATTCCGTGCGCATTTCGAGATGTTGTCGCCGAAGTTGGTCCGCGCAGCAGGCGCTCTCGGTCGCCTGCTGCCCAACATCGATGGTCCTGGCTTCCCTTGCCGAAGCCTATATGCTGGAGTCGTGCGGTCCATGGCCCTATACGGGTGTCCCGTGTGGGCCAATTCCCTCGGCGCTCGCTGCGTCCGCCTGCTGCATCGTCCGCAGCGAATGGTGGCGCAGCGAATCGTTAGAGGGTACCGCACGATTTCGCACGAGGCGGCCTGTGTTTTGGCGGGTACTCTGCCCTGGCAGCTGGACGCCCAAGCCCTCTCGTCCGTGTTTTGGTGGCGGGAGGAGGCGTTCCGGCGAACCGGGCGGAGACCAGCCCCCAGAGAGGTCGAGGCCATGTTGGCCTCCCTCCGCAGCGCCGCCGTGGAGGAGTGGAGTTCCAGGCTGGAGAGTCCAAGTGCTGGCGTGGCGACCGTCGCGGCAGTGCGTCCTGTCCTCCAGCAGTGGATGGACAGGCGCCACGGTGCGCCAACCTTCAGATTGACGCAGGTGCTCACCGGGCACGGCTGCTTCGGTGCGTACCTGTGTCGCATCGTTGGAGTGGAGGAGGCCGCCGTGTGCCACCATTGTGGCAACTGCCGTGTGGACACGGCTCAGCACACGTTGGAGGAGTGCCCAGCCTGGGACGAGGAGCGCAGCGCTCTCGTAGCGGTCGTAGGGAGCGACCTCTCGCTGCCGACTGTGGTCGCCGCCATGGTCGGCAGCCGGAGGTCATGGAAAGCTATGCTCTCCTTCTGCGAACGTGTCATTTCGCAGAAGGAGAGCGCTGAGCGGGATCGGGAGCAGACCGATCCCGCTCGTCGCAACAGGCGACGTAGAAGGCGCCGGGTGAACATCTAGCCCGGCGCCCAGAGGCCACGCGGGGTCGCCGTCCCTACCTTGGCGGCCCCCGAGGAGTAATACAATACTTCGGTGTGCCTTTTGGCACCGCGCAGAGGCGGTCCCGCGCCAATCCATAGCTTTTGCTTCAGGATATGCCGGGGCCGCCTCGCTGAATGCGCTGATGGTGGCCGTCGCGGGGTTTTTAGTCGGTATTACGGCGCATTGATTTTGGTAGGGACCCGGCCCAGCGGCCGCCCGAGCACATCACGGGCGGTAACATCAATGCTGGGTCGGAAGGCGCCGGTGAGTCCGACACACCCTCGCCCTTCCGGGGCGGGATGGTCCGTAAAGGGATTTTCCCCGCGTGAAAAAAAAAAAAAAAAAAAAAAAAAAAAAAAAAAAAAAAAAAAAGGTTAGGTTAGGTTAGGTTAGGTTAGGTTAGGTTAGGTTAGGTTAGGTTAGGTTAGGTTGGGGTGCTTTAACAGGAAACCTCCACGTGGTGCACCCTGGGCAACGACGGCCAGCATAAGCTGTTGCAGTTTGCAACAAGTTATGCTTGCCGGCGGCTAATTCCTGTCGGGGGGGACTGGCGATTTCTGTCATCTCTTTGTTGTGTCCCCCACCGGTGCTGGGGCCCCTTCTGGGCCATCCCGGTTCTGTCCCGGGTCATTGGCGGGCTCGGTTAGCAATCTCTCGCTTCCGAGCAGGAAATGGGCGGATCCCGTTTCCACCGTCGAACTCGTAATCCGGTCGAAGCTGTGGTCATGTCTCGCAGTTCGGCCGGCGCGAGGGCCTTGGCTTAACCGCCCGGGCCGCGAGGGAGAAAACCTCTATAAAAAGTTACCCCGAATCCCAAGCGGCGGCGCACCGTGAGGGGATGCATGGCTGATGGGAGGTTCAGTCTCTAGTGCGACTCCCGCCAGAGTACCGGCCGAACCTCTTGGCGGGTTACGCTAGGCTTACCCAGGTACAGGGGGCACTGCCTGGGCGGACTACCCTTTCCCCCATACTCGTGGGACTTCTAATGGATATTTCTTATTTTAAAACCCCAAAAATTGTATTGACGAAGTTGCCTTCCCCGGCTCACACCGGGAAGGCGGAGTCTGGAGACGCAGAGGAGAAGTCGGGTGCGACGCCCGCGAAAGTTGCTGGGGAGAAGAGGACGGCAACTGCTTTGGAGCCAAGCTCTGGCTCCGAGCAGAGTCGTCCTCAAACTCGCTTGAAAGGAAGGCTTTGGTCGCGGGATAGCTCCCGCTCTCGTGCATCGCACACCAGCGGTGACGAGAGCGAGCCCGCGGCCAAAGTGAGCGCTGTGAGCCGCAAGGGCAAGCGACGCACAGCGGCTGCGAAGGCGGTGGACACGGTCGTACTCCGACGCGACCTTTGCCACCGCCTCGCAGAAAAAGTGAAGATGGTTGCCAGCCAATCTGGCAACCTCAAAGGCACGTTCGTTCGGGAGCTGAACGACGTGCACCAGGAACTCCTGGATTTTGCCGAAGTTCCATCGGCGGGCCAAGTTGCTGGCCTCGAAGCCGAGATCATCCGGCTGCGTGCAGTCGATGAGGGACGCATGGCGGAGATCCGCCGCCTGCAAGAGCTGACGACCAATCAGCAGGAGGAAATGAAGAGGCTGCTCAAGGAGCAGGAAGCGCGAATTATTAATATAGTTAACGCTAAGCTCGACTCCTTGGCGCTGCCCCCCGAGGCTGGCCTTCGTCCGCCACTCGCTGGGGACAAACAGAAAGCGGGAAAAATGCCCAAACCAACAAAGGGCACTTTAAATGAGAAGCCGGCACAGGTGGCCAAACCTAAGCCTGCGCAGAGTTACGCAGCTGCGGTACGCTCGGCTCCGCCTCAAGAGCCCAGGACGGGGCGGAAGACAAAAAGGGACGTGCGACCTAAGGCCGCCCCTAGGGACCCTCGCCCACAACCACCAGCCCCAGTCAACAAACCCGACGGCTGGACGGTCGTAGGGAAGAAGAAGAAAGGGCGCAAAACGGCTGCGAAAGCAGTGGTCCAGTCGAGGCCACTGCAACCAAAACGCAGCCCATTGCCGCGTATTCGACCGCCTCGGTCAGCCGCAGTCACCATTACGCTGGCTACCGGGGCACAAGAGAAGGGGTTGACCTACGCCCGCGTCGTTGCCGAGGCACAGCAGCATGTTGTGCTGAAGGACCTCGGCATCGACAGCATCAAGTGGCGCAAGGCGGTGACGGGCGCCACCATCATCGAGGTGCCTGGGCCCGAAAACCAGGCGAAGGCCGACTCCCTCGCCACTAAGTTGAGGGAGGTATTCCGCGGGTCGGAAGACGTGCGCGTCACCCGCCCCGTGAAAACCGCGGAACTGCGACTCTCGGGGCTGGACGAGTCTGTCACCCCCGAGAAGGTCGCACAGGCCTTCGCCGCGGCCACTCAGTGCTCGGCCGAGAGCCTGAAAGTGGGCGAGGTCAGGCCAGACCGCTCAGGCTTGGGCGTGGTCTGGATTCGTGCTCCCGCCCAAGCGGCGGAGAAAGCGGCCAGGGCTGGACGTGTCCTGGTCGGGTGGTCGGCGGCACGTGTCGCCGTTTTGGAACCCAGGCCCCTGCAGTGCTTCCGGTGTCTCGAGCGAGGACACGTCAGGGAGCGCTGCACCGCCGAGGTTGACCGTAGCAACTTGTGCTACCGCTGCGGTCAACCGGGCCACAAAGCGCGAGGTTGCTCCGCAGGGCCGCACTGCACTCTGTGCGCCGCGGCCAACAAACCTGCGGGGCATCTAATCGGCGGCAAGGCTTGCGTGGTCAAGCCGAGCCGCCGAAATAAGAAGTCGAAGAGACGCACTGCCGCTGAGGCCACGGCCCAGCCGCAGTCCGTCCGCCCATCGCAGGCCGAGAGTGAGCCAATGGAGGTCGCCCAATAATGGTCCTCAAGATCCTCCAGGCGAACGTCAACCACTGCGCCGGAGCTCAAGATCTGCTCCTTCAGTCCATGGCGCAGTGGTTGGTAAACGTGGCTGTGGTCGCCGAGCCGTACTTCGTCCCGCCCCGCGACAATTGGGCCGGAGACCTTGACGGTTCGGTGGCCGTTATTACCCAGGGTGCCGCAGGCTCCCCGCCCTTCGAAAAAGTAGCGAAGGACCGGGGATGCGTAGCGACTCTGTTGGGAGGAGTTTGGATTGTAGGAGTTTACTTTTCTCCCAACAGACCCTTAGTCGAGTTTGAAGCCTTTCTCACTCGGCTGGGGGCCCTGGTGTCGCAGAGCCAACCTCGCCCCGTCGTCGTCGCCGGTGACTTTAATGCCAAGTCCCTGGCCTGGGGCTCATCGGCGACTGACGCTCGTGGCAGGGTCCTGGAGGAGTGGGCGACCTCCCTCGGCCTGATCGTCCTCAATCGGGGGTCGGTGGACACGTGCGTGAGGCACAACGGCGGTTCGGTGGTGGATATCTCGTTTGCCACCGACACCGTCGCACGCCGTGTCCGGGGCTGGAAAGTCCTCGTGGGCGTGGAGACATTGTCGGACCACCGATACATACGGTTCGATGTCTCCGCGCCCGCCGCCAATCAGTCCGGCGGCAGACCGAACGCCCCGATTGGAGGCGGCCCGCGATGGGCACAAAAACGCCTCGATATAGAGGCCTTGGAACTGGCCGCTCTGGTCCAAGCCTGGCTCCCCGCGCCGGAATCTACGGTGCGGGTTGAGGAGGAGGCCGAATGGTTCGGGGCAGCGCTAACTTGTATCTGCGATGCGGCGATGCCCCGAGTCCAACGCCTCCCTCCGCGGCGCCAAGTATACTGGTGGTCGGCGGAGCTCGCGCAGTTAAAGTATTGTTGTGAGGTGGCGCGCCGCCGACTCGCCAGACTCAGGCGCCGGCGGACACGGCAGGCAGATTACCTGGACCAGGAGCGGCTGCTCCGCGGCCTCTATAAAGAGGCCAGGAGAGCGCTGCGGGTGGCCATCAAAGAGGCGAAGGCTGCGGCCAGAAGGGAGTTCTTGGGGACTCTGGACCGCGATCCGTGGGGGCGCCCGTATCGGCTGGCGTTGAACAAGCTACGCCCGCCGGCGCCCCCCCTCACCCAGAGTCTCCGTCCGGAGCTCCTGGGGGACGTGGTCGCCGCTCTCTTTCCGGCCACCGATGTCGTCGTCGTTCCTCCACGGATGCCGCCGAGATCTCCGGCGGCATCGTCGTCGTCGTCCGTTTCGGCAAGGGAGACCCCGGAGGGTCCTCCCCCGGGTGTGTCGCCCGGGGAGTTAGAAGCAGCAGTGCTTCGGCTGCGGAGCAAGAACTGCGCCCCGGGGCTCGACGGCATCCCAGGACGTGTCTGGGTGCTCGTAGTCGAGTTCCTGGGGGAGAGGCTCCGCGGCCTGTTCTCCGCGTGCCTAGAGCAGGGCCAGTTTCCATCGAGATGGAAAACTGGGAAGCTGGTCCTGCTGAAGAAAGGAAATCGACCCGCTGAGTCGCCATCGGCCTACCGGCCCATCGTGCTGCTCGACGAGGTCGCCAAGCTCTTCGAGCGCATCGTCCATGCGCGCCTCGTCGAGCATCTCGAGAGGGTCGGCCCGGACCTGGCCGATTGCCAATTCGGGTTCCGGCGGGGCCGATCGACCATCTCGGCGATTCTGCGGGTCAAGGCACAAGCGGAGGAAGCGGTGGCCCGGGGCAAATTCGTCGTGGCGGTGTCCCTGGACATCGCCAATGCCTTCAACACCCTGCCCTGGGCCTGTATCGAGGAAGCACTGCGGTACCACGTGGTGCCACCCTATCTCAGGCGTCTGGTGCACTCGTACCTCTCCAACAGGGACGTGGTGTATCCGGGCGCCAACGGGTGGTACCGAAGAGCGGTGTCGTGCGGTGTTCCACAGGGGTCGGTTCTTGGGCCCCTTCTGTGGAACATCGGCTACGACTGGGTGCTCCGTGGTGCCAACCCCCGGGGCGTCGGCGTATTCTGTTACGCCGACGACACGCTCGTCACTGCGACGGGCGGGACCTTCCAGGAGGCCGCCGACCTCGCCGCGGTTGGAACTGGCAACGTGGCGAGGAGGATTCGGCGGCTGGGCCTCACGGTGGCCCTCCACAAATCCGAGGCCATTTGTTTTCACCGGCCTCGGATGGGACCACCTGCTGGGGCCCACATCGAGGTTCAGGGCGTGCGAATTCCCATCGGCAAGCAGCTCAAATACTTGGGGCTGCTGCTCGACAGTCGGTGGGAATTCCGCGCCCATTTTGAGGTGCTGCAGCCGAAGCTGCTGCGGGTAGCAGGCGCTCTGTCCGGCCTGCTGCCCAACCTGGAAGGTCCAGGCATCCCTTGCCGAAGGATGTACATGGGAGTCGTGCGGTCTATGGCGATGTATGGGAGCCCAGTATGGGCCGAGTCCCTGAACAGCCGCTGCGTCGCACTTCTGCGCAGGCCTCAGCGTGCGCTGGCGCAGCGACTGATCAGGGGCTACCGCACGATCTCCTACGAGGCGGCCTGCGTCTTGGCCGGGTCCCTGCCGTGGGATCTTGACGCCAAATTTCTCTCGCGTCTCTACCATCAGCGGGAGGAGGCGTCAAGTCGCGGGGACAGACTGGCCCCGAGAGAGGTAGAGGCTATAAAAGCCTCCCTCCGTACGGCCGCCGTGGAGGAATGGCGTACCAGGCTGGAGGATCCCAGTGCTGGTGCTAGGACCGTCGAGGCAGTGCGTCCTGTCCTCGACCAGTGGGTGGACAGGCGCCACGGTGCGGCGACGTTCCGCCTGACGCAGGTGTTGTCGGGGCACGGATGCTTCGGCCACTACCTGTGTCGGGTGGCTCTGAAGGAGGAGTCGGCCGTGTGTCACCACTGTGACAACTGCCCGGACGACACAGCCCAGCACACACTACAAGAGTGTCCAGCCTGGGAGATGGAGCGCAGCGCTCTCCGCGCTATTGTTGGTGGCGACCTCTCGCTCCCGGCCGTCGTATCTTCAATGGTCGGGAGTCCGAGGTCGTGGCGAGCGGTGCTCTCCTTCTGCGAGCACGTCATGTCGCAGAAGGAGAGCGCGGAGCGGGATCGAGAGACTAACGATCCCGCCCGCCAAAGACGTCAAAGAAGGAGGCGCCGGGTCAACAGAGATAATTAGACCCGGCGCCCTGCCCTGTGGCAAGGGGGCGTTAGAATCCCACCACGGTATCCCCTGCCTGTCGTAAAAGACGACTCAAAGGGGCCCTTGGGGTCGCTGGGCGCGCTGCGGGGGCGGTGCGTCCTCACTGAAAGTGACCCCGAGAGGGGCGGCGGCACTGTGGCCTGTGTACGTCGCGGGCGCCCATCCACAAACGGGGCGCCCGAACCAAGCTAGTGGGGGTGCAACTGCGCCCCCTACAACTCCGAGACGGCCGAGACTATAACGTCTCGGAGGCGCACCGGGCGGCTGCGGCATTACGGTTGGCGCTTCTCGCCAACGTACCGCGGTCGCCCCACTCGGCGCGGAGATGGCCACCGGGGGGTTTTGGTCGGTATGCCGGTTTAGGGAATTTTTGTTAGGGACCCAGCCCGGCACTAACATCTGCGCGGACATGACGTCGCCGCGCGCCGGGCTGGAAGACCGGTGACCCCGACATACGCTTCCCGCCCCCCCCTCCCCCGGGGCTGGCGGGAAGTAGAGCCATAAACAGCTTTCCCCTCGAGAACAAAAAAAAAAAAAAAAAAAAGGTTAGGTTAGGTTAGGTTAGGTTAGGTTAGGTTAGGTTAGGTTAGGTTAGGTTAGGTTAGGTTAGGTTAGGTTAGGTTAGGTTAGGTTAGGTTTTTTTTTTTTTTTTTTTTTTTTTTTTTTTTTTTTCTCTCCTATGTTTCTCTGTTGGGGTTATGTATGTTTCTCTGAATGGTGTGGTGGTGTGCATGTGCGTGTGCCGGCAAGGAAACGGGCTTCGCTATTGGATACGATAGCCCGTACCTTGTCGGTTTGTGTGGAGATTGTTTCTTTGTGTGAGGTGTGTTAGGGTGTGTGTATTAGTGTGGTGAGTCCGGTCAGGTGTGATTTACAAAAGGGTTTATATTTATTTAAATAATTAGACACAAAAACAAAATATGTTGACAATAATAGAAGACAAGGTGGTAAACTAAGGACTAAGACAAAATAATTGGTGTAAATGAGAATTATACAAGTTAAAAATGATCGACGAGTCGCAGTCGTCAATAAAACAAAAGAAAAATTTATACATGGTAACATAAGGTTAGTAAAATTTAACAAAAGTCGTCTTCTTTCCTTCGGGTTGCACGGGCGCGCAGGCACCGCTTCCCCTCACGGTGCATGCACGGTCCGCACTCGCCGAGGATGACACAAGTACAAGTAACATAAAAACAATAAAATTAAAATTAGTTTAGGACACGTTTAAGGTGATTACAAGTGAGAGCTTAAAACTAGGTTGAAAACAATAAGGAATAACACATGAAGTTTTGATTATAAAAATGGCAATAATTAATATAATAGTGTTGTTGACAATGTAAAAGTTTTGGAAGTCACTAGGTGACCTCAGGGTCCAGCCGGGTTGGTGTTGTTGAAGTCCTTGAGCTGGCTCAGGATGGAGTTGACCAGCTTCAAATAAGAAGCGAGGGCCCTCTCCTTCCCTCTCTCGATTAGATCGCGGATGACGTAAGGGGAAACCCCGCAGCGCCCGCAGACCATCTCGTGCGAGTGCCTGGCCATGGCAAATCTCGGGCAGTGCTCAAACAGGTGGTCCAAGCTTTGGCTGGTGCTGTCGTCACAAGGACAGTGATCATCCGGAGTGATGTGGAAACGATGGAGGTAGGCCTTGTGGTATCCATGTCCGGTGAGGACCTGAGTGAGGTAGAAGCTGGGTTCGGTCACCTTCCACAGCCTACGGATGTCTCCGAGACCGGGGAATAGTGACCGCGTGCGTTGGCCCTGTTCAGCAGCGCTGTACCGCGACTGCCAGGTGTCCAAGGAGGAGCTGCGCAATCGCGCTTTTATATAACTTATTGGGAAGTGACTATAGTCGGGGGCTTTATGGAGATTACAGGCAGCATTTGCTGCGCTGTCGGCAAGTTCATTTCCAGCAATGCCAATGTGACTCTTGACCCATGACAGTTGCAACCTCCCTACCTCCCGATAGTCCCATAACACTTTATGTATTTGGGACACCAGGGGGTGGGTGTTGCTCCTGTTCTGAATTGCCATAATTGACGACAGTGAGTCGCTAAATATGGCAACGTCAGGGCATCTGTGGTCAAGAGCCCATTGGCACGCTCTGAGGATGGCTAATAGCTCCGCCTGGAACACCGTACAACAGTCGTGTAACTTGAGCTTCTTGGTGGTCGTTTTGTTCTTCCCGCCAGGGTCGAAGCACACGAAAGCGGCCCCCACCCTGTCGTCATCCTGCTTACTGCCGTCGGTGAATATCTGGATAGTGTTGGTGCGGACCGCTTCGTCGACTTCCTCCTGGTTGCAGGAGGTCTTCAGCGGAAATGTGATGCGGTCCGCAGGGTGTAATAATTGATGTATGGGAGTGGGGAGTTCGAGGCGGATGTCTTCTGGGAGGAAGTTGGTGGTCCCGGAAAGTCGGGTGCTCTCAGCTTGATGTACCTCCCGGATCCTGAGATCCAAGGGGGTGAACTGGGCTAGAGCGAGGGCGGCCGTGGTGGAGACAGTGCGGAAGGCTTTAATGGCCTTGATGGCGAATCCGCGTTGGACGCTCGCAAGAAGTTTGCGGGCGTACTTCTTTTCGACCACCCGCCCCCATACGCCAGCGGCATATGTGACGATGGGCTCAATCACGTGCTGGTAAATGGTGCGGATATTCTCGGTATGCATCCCCCAAGTGGGTTTTGCATACAAAGATAGCTTTTTAAATATCCGCTGAGCCTTACCGATGACGTGGAGCAGGTGGTCGCGGAAGGTCAGTCTCTCGTCCAAGACCACCCCTAGGAGCTTGATGTTCCTGGCGAAGGCGATCGGATGCCCGTCCATGGCAAGCCTTGCAGGCTTGGCCCCGGGAGTGAACGCGATGGCCTGGGTTTTGGCAGCCCCAAACGTGAGTTTGACGCTCCTCCCCCAGTCCGCGATCTCTCCCAGGACCGTGTTGGCGGTTTGCTCGAGTGTGCTCACGTCCCTGGCGGAAGCAATGAGCAACACATCGTCCGCGTAAGCCTGCAAGCGACATCCAGGAGGCAGCGGCCGATCCAGGAGCTCGTCAAGAATTATGTTCCAGAGCACGGGTCCACAAGTGGATCCTTGTATGCACCCTTTGGACATACTCTTGGCGACCCTAGCCCCCGCATGGTCCAGAGTGACGCTACGATCGGTGATGTAGCTGAGGATGAGCCCAAAGATGTTGGTTGGGCACTCTGTCACTCTGAGCCGATGCAGAAGCGCGGGCCACCAAGCGTTGTCAAAGGCCGCTTTGATGTCCAGGGACACCGCAACGACCTGGTGCTTCTGTGCTCTGGCCCCCTCGACAAACTCCAGGGCGGCGCGTAGGGCAGCAGTGGTGTTGGTTTGCTCCCTGAAGCCAAACTGATGGTCGTTTGACTTGCCGCTCCTAGATGCCTTGTAGGTGACTCTTTTTATAAAGAGCCGCTCCAACAACTTGCCAAAGACTGGCAGCAGACCGATAGGCCGGAACGCTCCCATGGTGGTGTAGTCCGACTTGCCGGGTTTGGGAATGATTTTGACATAGGCCTCCTTCCACTGCCGCGGGAAGTGCCCGAGGGTTAGGCATCTGTTCATAACAGATGTCAGCAGCCCCGGGTACTGTTCGGCGAACTTCAGGCAAATGTCTGAGGTCAGACCGTCCAGTCCTGGAGCCTTTTTGGGGTTCATAGACCCCAAGTGCTCCAGCACCTCCTCGGCAGTGAAGAGAGGATCCTCGGGAGTATCGGGAAGGGTGTTGGAGAGGTTTCTTAGGATGTGGTGGTTGGGTTCGGTGTCCGGGCCGTCGTCAGGGTAGAAGTGATGCAGCAGGGCTGCAGCAGTTTCTTCCCCTTCTTCGGTGAACCGGTCACCGACCTTAAGTGTGACAGGAGGGCGTCTAGGTGTGGCGTCTTTGAGGAGTCTGTTAGTGAGCGACCACACGTTCTCCCTGGTCTGGAGCTCGCAGAACTCCCTGAAGTTTTTGGTGGAGGCTGCCTTGATCTCCTGGGCGTAGAGGGCCTTAGTGGCTCTAAATTCCTCGACCAGGGAGTCCGGCGGCCGCCCGTGCCTGGTGGCTGTGTGTAGGCGACGGTGTAGCTGGATGACTTCTCGCTTCCGCGTCCCCAGTGCTTCGGTCCACCAGGGGGGTCGGTATTTACCTCCGCCCTGCTTTACCGGCATGGAGTCGCGGCAGGCGGTGTGTATGTTGAGCGTGATCTCATCAATGAGGGCCTCGAGTTCCTCATGATTAAGGGTGTGTATTTCCCTTTCCAGTATATCGGACTCAGCAAAGATGGTGTGTAGCGAGCCCGTAAAGCAACCCCAGTGAGCTTTGTCGCTTTTGTACCGGAAGGTGGAGTTAGTGGTGTGGTGTGTGGTGTGCCCGGTGGCCCCGGTCACGACGCGAAACACTACGGCATTGTGTTGTGATGAAGTGCCTAGTGTGAGGTCGACCCGCCAACCCCGAATGGCCTCTAGGATGTTAAGCGAGGCCATGGTGACGTCTATGATGGACGTACGAGTACGTCCATGCGTGACGGTTTCGAAGGTGGGAGTCGACCCGGTGTTGCAAATGTATAGGTCGTTGGCGAGGGCCAGCTCAGCAACCTCGAAACCGCGGGGATTAGCGACGGCGCTGCCCCAGTCAGGGTGCCAACCGTTAAAATCCCCGCCGAGAATTACAGGACTGCCCCTTACCGACCTGAGGAATGTGTCAATGTGGTGGAGTGTGTTGTCCTCGTCGTGGTTGGGCTCCACGTAGGCTGACGCTACGTAGTAGCGCCTATGTCCCAGGCTGAGCCCCACCACGCATAGGTTCGATGTGGAGTATTGTGTGTAACCTAGAGAAGGGAGGTCGGGCTTGACAAAGACGCAAGCCTTAACTCTTTCTCCGGTGCGAAACTGGTATATGTTCACACCGGAGATGTGTTTTACCTCCGTGCCGGATCCAGTGTATGGTTCCGACACGAGGGCAACTTTGTATTCGCTGGCCACGAAAGAATCGATGAACTCCTGGAGACAGTTTCTGGAGCGATCTAAATTACACTGTACGACCAGGAGTTCCGACCTAGTACCCATAATCTACTTTGGTCGTTATCTTTTCTTTCATGGCTACGAGGCGTGGGCAGTTTGGTGATGTGGCCGGGTGAGACGCGTTGAGACCCGAGCTGAACCGGGTGTTATGTGCGAGACAGTTATAGCACTTGGGAGCCCCCTTCCTCTCCCTAGTGGGACAGCTGTCCGCTGTGTGGCTGGTGTCTGCGCAGAATGCGCAGGGTGACGAGGTGTTCTTACACTTATTGCGTGTGTGCCCGAACTGCAGGCAGCGGAAGCACTGCATGAACGGGGAGAAGTCTTCGACGTGGACCCTCTGGTGGTCCACGCAGACTCTACCCGCCGCAATGAGTCGCCGCCATACAGTGGGGTGTACAAGAAGTACAGCATTGTACAACTTGGGGTTTCGGTTTGTGCGCTGGAACCTCAGCTTCAGGTCCCCCTCGTTCATGTCTGCCGGGCTCACCTCTGGGTTCTGGTTCCGGATGATCTCGACCAGTTCCTCGGCCGGGACCTCCTTTGAGATGCCTTTAATAATTACCATGGGATTGAGACGCCTTGCGGCTTCGGCACTCACCTGAGTAGATCCCCGAAGGCGCTGCAGGGTGTCGTCGCGCTGTTCATTGGTTTCAAACTCCACCCTGAGTTTGCCGTTGGACACCGGCTGGACTCTGGCTGGAGCATATCTCGATTTTTTGAAAGAAACCGCCTTCTTAAAAGCCTCAACGGCCTCCTGCGGGTTCTTCGCGGCCACCTTAGGAGTGACTATGATGGCCGGTCGATTGGCAGGAGGCGCGGGGGCAGGTCTGGTGATGGTGGGGTTGGAAGCCTTCCCGTTGGTGACTGCCGAAGCGTAAGACGGTCCGGCTGGGTGCTTCTGTTGGATCTGGTGGAGGGTGGATTGATTCTTCTTATGGAGCGCGTTCATGGCGGTGAGGTGCTTGCTGAGCTCCTCACGAACGCACTCCATAATGTTGGACTTCAGGTCTTGATCGCTGGCTGAGGTGGGTGGGCCGGTGATGTTGGCTGGGATATCAGTGTTGTCACCATTGGAGTAGACAACCTTGGGTGCGATTAAAGCAAGTTGCTTGCCGATCGCGTCAACCCTTTGTTTACTCTCTTTGGTGACGCTCCTTTCCCCGGCTGCACTGATTAATATGGTGGAGATGGACTGCAGATACTCCCTCAAGGTCGCGGAGTCTGTAATGTGGTCCGCCCGTGCATTGGTGGGGAGGTTTGCTGCACTATCCGTGGTGGTGGCGGTGGTGGTGTTAGGCTTCTTCTTCCTGGTGTTCTTGGTTTGCGTGAGGGGAGGGGCGGGGGTGGATTCTGCTATCCCGCCGGATGCGGGGAGCTCCTCGGAGTCTTCCTCCATGTTGCCCGCTCCGGGGCCACTGACCACCCAGGAGTTGGGCAGTTGTTCGGCCTCTTGTCGTGGTCGTAGAGAGGTGGTTTAGGTGGCGTAGGATAGGGGGGAGTGCGCAAATTTAAGTGCCGGTTGCGAGACCACCAGGCGCCCAAAGTCCAAGGAGATGGGTGCTGGTTTCCTCGCTTCCTGTGGTCCGATCAGGGTCGGAGATATTCAAGGAGGTGGCAAAGGCCAGTCAGAGGCTGATGGCTTTAAGATTTTTAAAATATATAGGATATATACTGAGATATGATCGAAAATATGTACAGAAAAAATTTTCAAAATTTAATTTTCAAAAATTCGTATCTCGGAGACCAGAAGGGTCAGGGAGATGGGGTAAACGTGATGGTAGTAGGTGGGAGCTGGGGTATAGAATGAGAAAAAGAAGGGGAGAAAAAGATGGCAGATGAAAAAGTGATTTTTCACCCCTACTCGATGTATTGTGGGGGGCGTTCCAAACGTTATATCAAAAAAATAGTTATACAGGGGGGGGGAGAGGGGGTGGCCGGAGCTGAAGGCGCTGTAATAAATAAGATATATATATGGAAATGAGATATGAGTTAAAAACCTCTGATTGGCCGAGGACTTCCGCAGGAATATCTACCGACCCGGCGAACCGATTTGCACCAAATTTGGCAGGGATGTTGGGGGGGATGGGTACTAACCGGAGGCACAAAAATTGGGCGTGGAGGCAGTCCAGGGGCCACGCCGCCGAAGATCTAAGGTCTTTTTTGACACTTTTACTCACTTATCGGTGTTAAAGTGGTACTTACAAGTGTCTGATCTTCTTGGTTGAAGTGCCTCCAGTTAGGGGATGAGCTGGCGGTCCAGGAGGCACCAAGGGACAGGGATTGCGACCACTCCCTGACCCTGTACACTTCCCGAAACTCAAAGGGTAGATTTCCGCGAACTTTCACTGTCGATAACTAGGTTATTTACGGAAGGAAAAATTTTAAAGTTGGTGGGCCTGTAGAGGGGGACGCACTTAACACAGGGAAATAATAAAAACTGTAGGTAAAAGATCGTTTTGAAGAGTTATGATGTGAAAACTGTTAAAAGTTGGTAAAATTGCACTAAAATGGTCTGTCACTCAAAAACTACTCGTGGGAAAAATCTCAAACGTTCACATTCGATGGGCCGGGGAATTCCACACCGAACTGCACTTTAAAAATGTATGGTCATAGATCGTTTCACTGAGTTATGGCTGAAAAACTGTTGAAAATTTTTAAAATTTTGGATTTTCACTAATATCTTTGTGGGGTTTTGTCCGATTTTAAAACTTTTTGAAGCACAATGTAGCTGGTCACAGCGCGCAACTTTTGATGTATCACACTCGTATTTTTACGCGAAATAACCTATTTTTCCGATTTTTCGAGCGCGGAGCGGCTTAAAAACGATCCGACCGCCTCGGGGCGTGGACTGCGACTCGGTTAGGTTA
Organism: Hemaris fuciformis; assembly: GCA_907164795.1. Lineage (NCBI taxonomy): Eukaryota > Metazoa > Arthropoda > Insecta > Lepidoptera > Sphingidae > Hemaris > Hemaris fuciformis. The sequence continues at coordinate 11,399 of OU015440.1, read as the reverse complement.
GGTTAGGTTAGGTTAGGTTAGGTTAGGTTAGGTTAGGTTAGGTTAGGTTAGGTTAGGTTAGGTTAGGTTAGGTTAGGTTAGGTTAGGTTAGGTTAGGTTAGGTTAGGTTAGGTTAGGTTAGGTTAGGTTAGGTTAGGTTAGGTTAGGTTAGGTTAGGTTAGGTTAGGTTAGGTTAGGTTAGGTTAGGTTAGGTTAGGTTAGGTTAGGTTAGGTTAGGTTAGGTTAGGTTAGGTTAGGTTAGGTTAGGTTAGGTTAGGTTAGGTTAGGTTAGGTTAGGTTAGGTTAGGTTAGGTTAGGTTAGGTTAGGTTAGGTTTTTTTTTTTTTTTTTTTTTTTTTTTAAATTCAGCCATAGGAAAAAATCCATCATGGACGAATGAATGCCGTACAGCTTCAATTTCTTGAGCCTGTACGGCATCCAGACAGTGCCGGACTCCTACCGGCTAAAAACCTTGGCTGAATTACCTTTTAAAAACCATCGATATGGAAGTCGATGCACTTTTTATTCCAAATGAATTAGTTAGTTTTACGACAATTTTTTGACATGGTGATTACTCCCCCCTTCGTACTTATTTACTATAACATTTATAATTACAACATTTTATAATATTCTATATATATGTATATATATTGTTCTGTTTACATGATATTTAAGTATTATAAAATTTTTATTTACAAATTTAGTATTTACATAATATTTGAGAATTTACAATTTAAAAGGAAAAACGTTCTTAATCAATTAAAATTTTAAGCCTTATATCTAGTGTGTTCTAGTTCATGTTGTTTTTTAGAGTTTTAATTATTTTTTTTTTTTTTTTTTTTTTTTTTTTTTTTTTTTTTTTTTTTTTCTTTTTTTTTTTTATTATTATTATTTTATTTTATTTATTATTATTATTATTATTTTTTTTTTTTTTTATTTTTTTTTTTATATGTATTTTTTTTTTTTTTTTTTTTTTTTTTTTTTTTTTTTTTTTATTAAGAAGAAATTACAAGAACTTAAAAAGAAAACTATGTTAATAAAATAAAATTTTGAAATTCTAAATCTTATATCTAGTTTGATCTACTTCATTTTGTGTTTAAGAATTATATAACTACGTTTTATTCCTATTAATGGCATCCTTCGCGACCCACTGACAGTAGGCCAAAAAGTCCTCTCTCATCGAATCATTGCGCATCCATTCTTTTAGTTTCATAGTATTGACATCCAAGTCGTGTTTGGACTCTAGATCATATCTTCTTCTTCCGTATTTAGGGCAGTTCGTTATGAGGTGGACGACAGTCTCTTCTGTCTGTGGGTCACAGATACATGCTGCTACGTTTTTACACTTATATTTATAAAGGTACGAGGAGAAACCACCATGTCCTGTTAAGATTTGTACAATTACAGGGTTTAGTTTTATCTTGTTTAAGATTTTATAAGACTCCATAATGCATGGCAGGAACAGTTTTGTTGTTCCTGCTGTGTCACTTATTGAGTATCTGTTTTGCCATTCCTTGAGAGAGTTTGCTCTTATTAGTTGCTTGATGTATGACACGGGAAGACTTTCGTAGTTTGCCTTTGTTTTAAGGCGGAGGGCCGCTTCTTTAGCCAGCTGGTCCGCTCTCTCGTTTCCAGAGATGCCCACATGTGCTTTTACCCAGTAGAGAGATATTTGTATGTCCTTGCGCGTCAGTATCCTAATGGCTTCACGTGTTCTATATGCGAGCGGGTGGAAACCGGTTGGGTTGCATATTAGATCAAGGGCTGAACGCGAGTCGCTCAAGATTGTAACGTTTTTGCTGTTGGTCTCTCCGGCTATTTCGATAGCTTTTTTCAGTGCTAGAAGCTCCGCCTGGAAAACAGTATTGTAATGCTCCAGTTTCAATTTCTGTGTCTTGAATTCTACGCCGTTTTTCCAGCACGAGACCGCTGCGCCCACCTTTCCTTGCAGCTTACTCCCGTCAGTGTATATGTAGAGGTGTTCGTTTTGGATGTCTAGTTCATTTTCAGCATTTAGGTATTTGTACATGACCTCTATCTGTTCCGAGGGATGTGGGGCTTCTAAGAAGCTTATTCTTTTTTCGACCTCTCTGTCGCTTGGCAGGTCGCATATGCTCTCTCCGCGCTTCGCGCGATACAGGGCTGCCGCCTCCTCTATTCGAAGATCCATAGGCAGGAGTCCGGCTAGTAATAGGGCTGCGTTCAGTGATACTGTTCGATAAGATCGAATTATTTTTCTTGCGAAACTTCTTTGGACCGTATCGAGTTGTTTTCTTATAGTTAATTTTGATGCCGCTGGGGCCCATATGCTGGCTCCGTAAAGGATGATGGGTTCTATGACTGCCACATAGATAGTCCTGATAATCTCCGAGCTTAAGCCCCAAGAGATTTTTGCTGCTCGTGCTAACTGTTTGTATATATTAATAGATTTTTTGCAGATGTATGTTACATGGCTATTAAATGTAAGTTTTTTATCTATGATCATTCCTAAGATTTTAACTTCGTTTACTGTTCCTAAATCGTTCTCACCCATACGTAATTTTGGCTCGTCATAATTGAGTTTTTTTGTCATTACCATCAGGTTCGTTTTATGTGTTGCAAATTTCAATTTGTTTTCTTGTCCCCATTTGTAGATTTTTTCTAATACTGGATTGGCTGTTGTCTGGATCGATTCTGATGTAGGCCCAGAGAATACCAGGACTACGTCATCGGCGAATGCCTGCACATAAATTCCTGCTGATTCCAGCATGTCCAGCAAAGGGTCCAGCAGCAGATTCCAAAATAGAGGTCCCGCTATTGATCCCTGGACGCAGCCCTTATTGGTTGTCTTCTCATACTCCTCTCCGGCGTAGCTCACGCTTACCCTTCTGTCTTGGAGGTAGCTGTCGACCATTTTCCTTAGATTCCTGGGGCAGTTTTTCGCCCGTAGCTGCTTCTTGATTGCGGGCCACCAAGCACTGTCGAAAGCCCCCTCTATGTCTAGTGATACCAGTGCTACAATTTCTTTTTTGGTTATTCTGTTCTTTATGTGGTGGACTAGATCGTAGAGGGAGTCTTCTGTACTGCGTTGGGGTATGAAGCCGTATTGTCTTTTGTTACCTTGAGGAAGTAGATGCCATTTTAATCTCGAGACTAATAATTTCTCTAGTAGTTTTCCCATGATTGACAGAAGGCCGATGGGTCTATAGGACTTCGCCTGTGAGTAATCTGTCTTACCCGGTTTTCGCAGGACGATGACTGATGCGATTTTCCATATTTTGGGAAAGTAGCCTATACTCAAGCATTTATTGGCTATGGCTAGGAAAATCTCTGTATCTACTTCGATTGCTGCCGCGACTATATCTGCAGTGAATCCATCAGGCCCTGGTGCTTTTTTGGGGTTGAATGTTCTGAGATTGAGTTTAACTTCTGTAGCTGTAAAGTTGTGATCGTCTTTGCTCGTTGCTTCCTGGTCATTTGAATTAACTTCTTTTCTGATTTTAGCTTGATTTTCCGTGTCAGTCTCATGTTTATCTTCTGGGTAGAAGGTGTTAGCTAATAACCGCACCGATTCCTCTGGGGTTAAGACTTTGCTGTCTTGCATGAGGGCTTCGTCCCGTTGCCATTTTCTGGTTGTATTTATGACTCTGTAAATTCCGTCCCACATGCTTTCTTTATCTTGTTTGGTACAGAATTTTTTCCAGCTGTCCGCTTGCGTCTCTGCCACTTTCTCCTCGTACTTTCTTTTTGCTGACAAGTATTCCTCGATGACGCTATTTTTCCTTCTGTCCGCAGCGTTTTTGATTCGTCTTTTTTTCGTTGTCATTTCTTTTTTTAGCTGCTCGAGTTCTTTTGACCACCAATTTATTTTTATTTTGTCCACCTTGATCTTCTTTTTTAGTAGGTTTGAGTCGCAGGCTTTAGTAATGGCACTTGTATATTTAATTACTACTTCTTCTAACGCGTCTGTTTTGCTAATTTTTTCGATGTATTCCTTAGTTATTTCAGCTTTTGTGAGTTCTTTTGTCAGGTCTTTTTTGAGTTCTGCCCAGTTGGCTGTGTTGGTGTTGTATTTCCTAGTTGTTTTTCTTATGTTCTTATTTATTTGTTCTTCTAATTGTACACTAAACTGGATAGCATTGTGGTCTGAGCTCGATATGGTCCTATCTACTTCCCAGTTGTTAACGTGCCGCATCGTATTTATGTTGCACACTGTGACGTCTACTCTGCTCTTATATTCTTTGTTCCCGCGAATGGTTTCGAAAGTGGGTACGTCTCCTGTGTTCAATACTTGTAGGTCTAGCTCCTCCAAGAAGGTGGCGAGTTCCGTTCCTCTGTGATTTTCTCTGTCACTGCCCCACCATGTACTCCATGCATTGACATCGCCTCCTATCAGAAGGTATTTGGAACCGTACTTATCGTGGATTTTTTGTATTTGGTCGAGATAGGGAGCCAGGGGCTTATCTTCTTCAAAGTAGACAGAGACAATGACTAACATTGTGTTCGGTGTTTTGAGTGTTAGGACAGCTATGTTTTCTGTCGTTAGTGATGGGTCTTCTTGTATTTGTAGGCTGTCGTCGAAGACTATGATTGCCGCTTTGATTGGTCCCTGTCTACCTTGGGTCTTTTGGATAACTCTCATACCAGGTTTCTGACTAACTTCACCTCTGGCTCCAATGTACGGCTCTTGCACAAGGGCACAGCTGATCTTTCTTTTTGAGGATTCTTGGATAACTTCCTGTAGGGCTAGACGTTTACGTTGTAGGTTGGCTTGGATAAATTTGAGTTTCTGTAATTGGCCTTTAGCAATACGCTACGCTCGACCTCGCTATTATATCCCATTTTTTCTTTATGGGGCACGCCAGGTCAAATGCGTTGTGGTCGGTTTTATCCAGCTTGGCCAGGTGGCAATTTTTGCATGTTGCTGTTTCTCCGGCTTGGTAGGCCGGGCATTCAGTGCGCATGTGCGGGCCGGAGCAATGGCTACATAGGGCTTCTGTGTGGGTGCAGAGTTTTTTACCGTGGCCGTAACCAAGGCATTTTGTACATTGGATAAGGGGTGACTGGTCTCTGACCTGTCTCTTCTGCAAGTCTATGTATACTGCTCCTGCCGCCGTCAATCTTTGGTATACTGCTGGTGAAACTTGCAGTATTACGTGGTTTTCGTGAGGGTTTCTCGCCTTTCTTCGGTATTTTACCGCCACTCTATACTCGTTTTCTGGGATATCTCCGACGAGTTGGCTATTTTGTCGTTTTATAGCCGCGATAATATCGTCATCCGTGTTGTAGGCTAGAAGATCCCTCACAATCACCAACGGGTCTTTATTGGTGGCCTTTTGCGTCTGAAGTTCTTTGTTGGCTCCAATTTTAGCTACTACTCTCTGAATGTTTTCTTCTGAGTCACAGCTTATTACTACTTTACTACTTTTGGCTTTTCTTATTCTGTCAATTTTCACTTCTCCGTCTTTCGCGACTACTGTTTTCCTGATTTTATCCAGCACATCTTCACTGGTGTCTTTTTCCTCCGTGGAGGTTACTATTATTGTGTGGCGCGGTTTAAGTGGCGGGTTAATGTTTGTCCTTCCTTGTAGAACTTCTGCGTACGTTGCTGTATTTATCCGACCAAAGTCTTCGCGAAATTCCGATTGGACTTTTTTCAGGTCGTCTATGCGCTGGTTTATACTATCCAATTTGGAGTTGGTTTCTTCATTCATGCGTATCTGTTTGTCAAATTCTTCTCTTAAGTTGACTCCAGGGTTGTCTTCTGGTGGTGATGCCGAGGAGGGAGGCAGCTTGGCGGTAGCCTGTTGTTTCAGTTGGCCGTCGAGCGTTTGGACCAGGTCGAACAAGCCCTGTAAGCTTTTCAGGACTTGTGCTTTGATGGTAGATTTTAAGTTGCCTGATAGGTCCATCTGTTGTTTGGCTTCGCTCAATAGCTTTTTTGCAGTTGCCATATGTGTAGCTGTATCCTTCTTAGCAGTCTCTGATGTACTTGTTCCAGGTATGGACTTACGAGTAGGTGGTGTTGAAAACATTTTGGAGTCTTATAAGTCAGAGTCAAGATTTCACAGTGTTGTCGCCAGAAAAGAGTGTGAGTATACAGGTTTTGGTATGTGAAAGTAGAAAATTGTGAAAAATGGATTACTTTCCTAGATTTACAATTTAGGGTGGGTGAGAATCGCTATTCCACCGGGGCCAATCGATTGCTTTCGTCACGCCGGTTCCAATGATACCAAACTCGGGTATCCTATGATTAAAATTGAGGGAGTTAGACAGAGGGGGGGTGAGGTAGAGTTTCTGAGGGGGTGGGGGGGGGGAATGTCGTGGGGAGTTGATTTCTGCAATAAAAAATTTTTGATGACGGGGGGGCGGATTGCTACTGGGAGCGAGGTAGCGAGTGACAGAGCAGAGTAGCTGCTCTTGGTGTAAGGTGTCTTAGGGGGAGGGGACCCGGAGTGTGGGTCGGGGGGGGGGAGGGTCCTGGAGTGTGGGTCGGGGGGGGGGGGGGGGGGAGGGGGGGAGGGGGGGGGTTTAAGCCCGGGAGGGGGGGGGTACGACTAGGAGGTGGAGTGGAGTGCCTACGTAATAAGATGACGTCAGCACGTGACGTAAGCAGTTCCGAAGTAAATTATGAGAATTTAATTTAGATCTAACTGGATTAATGAAATTTAATTAAATTAAATGAGTAAAATGAAATGAAATTAAAATGAAACTTGAAATGAAATTAAATGAAATTTAATATTAATTCACCGTGCGTGACGTAAGCAGTATCGATTCAACCAGAGTTTTACTATCAACTTATTTCTATAATGGCGTAAGCGCTATCGTCCCAACAGTGGGATCATGAATTTGTACTAACGGTCTATTTTTTTTTTTTTACAATATTTTCAATGACTTACAATAAATTTCGAGTCCGAGTTGGTCCACTGGTGACTTGTGTTGGCGGGTTCTATTTATAGAGTCTATAAATAGATTCCGTTTCTAAGATTTCTTGAAATTTTTGGAAATTTGTTTCTTGAATATCTTGTCTGCTGTTTGGGCTAGGTAAATTTTTCTTTCAGGATGGCTATTTATTGACACTACACTTTTAGATTATTATGTTAATTAGGCAATTTTTATTGTTTTTAGCTTGCAATTATCTGGATTTTATTTACGTAAACCGCAAAACAAAGTTTGTTTTGCGGTTGGCGCCGCGTGTTTATTAGTAATTTCTTCGACTTCTACTGGACCGATTTTTAAAATTTTTGCACTGCACTTTAAGTTAAGAGTTCCACTATTTGGTACTGAGTTAAAACATTTAGGTTGCCACTTGTTTTTATTTTTAAACTCTAATCGAAATTTGGGATTCTGTCGTTTTGACCGCAAATGTTCTATAACTTTTTTGTTTTTTAATTTACCTTAATTATTTGATCCGGGTGCTGTTAAGGGTCTCCTGATGTATTGGATTCGCCTGTCAAAGTCCCGATTTCGGGACTTTTGAGGTTTTCTGGCCACGTGTTTCCTGTTGTTTTATTGATTTTCTCCGGATCTACTGTGTCGAAAAATCTAATTTTTGGATATGTTGTGCAGGCCTCCAGGGCCCGTCCAGAGGCGTCGAGAAATCACTATGTTGCTGATCTAGTTTTCGCGGCGTTTCACAATTTGTGTTTCGACCACGTTTTTTTTGAGGTTATAATTGTGAAATTCTTCTGTATCTCGGCTGTTTTTTGAGATATCGGAGCGTAACTTCGCACGTCGTTGTATAGACTGCTTTTACACCACTACACTGAATTTCACGGTTTTATGTGCACTTTTACTATTTTTAACGATTATTTGGACGCGGAGCGACGTAATTTCGTGGCGCTCGGACTCGCGGTTGCGCTGGGACTGGGGTTAGGTTAGGTTAGGTTAGGTTAGGTTAGGTTAGGTTAGGTTAGGTAGGTTAGGTTAGGTTAGGTTAGGTTAGGTTAGGTTAGGTTAGGTTAGGTTAGGTTAGGTTAGGTTAGGTTAGGTTAGGTTAGGTTAGGTTAGGTTAGGTTAGGTTAGGTTAGGTAGGTTAGGTTAGGTTAGGTTAGGGTAGGTTAGGTTAGGTTAGGTTAGGTTAGGTTAGGTTAGGTTAGGTTAGGTTAGGTTAGGTTAGGTTAGGTTAGGTTAGGTTAGGTTAGGTTAGGTTAGGTTAGGTTAGGTTAGGTTAGGTTAGGTTAGGTTAGGTTAGGTTAGGTTAGGTTAGGTTAGGTTAGGTTAGGTTAGGTTAGGTTAGGTTAGGTTAGTAGGTTAGGTTGTAGGTTAGGTTAGGTTAGGTTAGGTTAGGTTAGGTTAGGTTAGGTTAGGTTAGGTAGTTAGGTTAGGTTAGGTTAGGTTAGGTTAGGTTAGGTTAGGTTAGGTTAGGTTAGGTTAGGTTAGGTTAGGTTAGGTTAGGGTAGGTTAGGTTAGGTTAGGTTAGGTTAGGTTAGGTTAGGTTAGGTTAGGTTAGGTTAGGTTAGGTTAGGTTAGGTTAGGTTAGGTTAGGTTAGGTAGGTTTAGGTTAGGTTAGGTTAGGTTAGGTTAGGTTAGGTTAGGTTAGGTTAGGTTAGGTTAGGTAGGTTAGGTTAGGTTAGGTTAGTTAGGTTAGGTTAGGTTAGGTTAGGTTAGGTTAGGTTAGGTTAGGTTAGGTTAGGTTAGGTTAGGTTAGGTTAGGTTAGGTTAGGTTAGGTTAGGTTAGGTTAGGTTAGGTTAGGTTAGTTAGGTTAGGTTAGGTTAGGTTAGGTTAGGTTAGGTTAGGTTAGGTTAGGTTAGGTTAGGTTAGGTTAGGTTAGGTTAGGTTAGGTTAGGTTAGGTTAGGTTAGGTTAGGTTAGGTTAGGTTAGGTTAGGTTAGGTTAGGTTAGGTTAGGTTAGGTTAGGTTAGGTTAGGTTAGGTTAGGTTAGGTTAGGTTAGGTTAGGTTAGGTTAGGTTAGGTTAGGTTAGGTTAGGTTAGGTTAGGTTAGGTTAGGTTAGGTTAGGTTAGGTTAGGTTAGGTTAGGTTAGGTTAGGTTAGGTTAGGTTAGGTTAGGTTAGGTTAGGTTAGGTTAGGTTAGGTTAGGTTAGGTTTAGGTTAGGTTAGGTTAGGTTAGGTTAGGTTAGGTTAGGTTAGGTTAGGTTTTGGTCAGGTTAGGTTAGGTTAGAGTTAGGTTAGGTTAGGTTAGTTAGGTTAGGTTTTAGGTTAGGTAGGTTAGGTTAGGTTAGGTTAGGTTAGGTTAGGTTAGGCTAGGTTAGGTTAGGTTAGGTAGGTTAGGTTAGGTTAGGTTAGGTTAGGTTAGGTTAGGTTAGGTTAGTTAGGTTAGGTTAGGTTAGTAGGTTAGGTTAGGTTAGGTTAGGTTAGGTTAGGTTAGGTTAGGTTAGGTTAGGTTAGGTTAGGTTAGGTTAGGTTAGGTTAGGTTAGGTTAGGTTAGGTTAGGTTAGGTTAGGTTAGGTTAGGTTAGGTTAGGTTAGGTTAGGTTAGGTTAGGTTAGGTTAGGTTAGGTTAGTTGTTAGGTTAGGTTAGGTTAGGTTAGGTTAGGTTTTTTTTTTTTTTTTTTTCTCCTCCTATGTTCTCTGTTGGGGTTATGTATGTTTCTCTGAATGGTGTGGTGGTGTGCATGTGCGTGTGCCGGCAAGGAAACGGGCTTCGCTATTGGATACGATAGCCCCGTACCTTGCCGGTTTGTGTGGAGATTGTTTCTTTGTGTGAGGTGTGTTAGGGTGTGTGTATTAGTGTGGTGAGTCCGGTCAGGTGTGATTTACAAAAGGGTTTATATTTATTTAAATAATTAGACACAAAAACAAAATATGTTGACAATAATAGAAGACAAGGTGGTAAACTAAGGACTAAGACAAAATAATGGGTGTAAATGAGAATTATACAAGTTAAAAATGATCGACGAGTCGCAAGTCGTCAATAAAACAAAAGAAAAATTTATACATGGTAACATAAGGTTAGTAAAATTTAACAAAAGTCGTCTTCTTTCCTTCGGGTTGCACGGGCGCGCAGGCACCGCTTCCCCTCACGGTGCATGCACGGTCCGCCACTCGCCGAGGATGACACAAGTACAAGTAACATAAAAACAATAAAATTAAAATTAGTTTAGGACACGTTTAAGGTGATTACAAGTGAGAGCTTAAAACTAGGTTGAAAACAGTAAGGAATAACACATGAAGTTTTGATTATAAAAATGGCAATAATTAATATAATAGTGTTGTTGACAATGTAAAAGTTTTGGAAGTCACTAGTGACCTCAGGGTCCAGCCGGGTTGGTGTTGTTGAAGTCCTTGAGCTGGCTCAGGATGGAGTTTGACCAGCTTCAAATAAGAAGCGAGGGGCCCTCTCCTTCCCTCTCTCGATTAGATCGCGGATGACGTAAGGGGAAACCCCGCAGCGCCCGCAGGACCATCTCGTGCGAGTGCCTGGCCATGGCAAATCTCGGGCAGTGCTCAAACAGGTGGTCCAAGCTTTGGCTGGTGCTGTCGTCACAAGGACAGTGATCATCCGGAGTGATGTGGAAACGATGGAGGTAGGCCTTGTGGTATCCATGTCCGGTGAGGACCTGAGTGAGGTAGAAGCTGGGTTCGGTCACCTTCCACAGCCTACGGATGTCTCCGAGACCGGGGAATAGTGACCGCGTGCGTTGGCCCTGTTCAGCAGCGCTGTACCGCGACTGCCAGGTGTCCAAGGAGGAGCTGCGCAATCGCGCTTTTATATAACTTATTGGGAAGTGACTATAGTCGGGGGGCTTTATGGAGATTACAGGCAGCATTTGCTGCGCTGTCGGCAAGTTCATTTCCAGCAATGCCAATGTGACTCTTGACCCATGACAGTTGCAACCTCCTACCTCCCGATAGTCCCATAACACTTTATGTATTTGGGCACCAGGGGGTGGGTGTTGCTCCTGTTCTGAATTGCCATAATTGACGACAGTGAGTCGCTAAATATGGCACGTCAGGGCATCTGTGGTCAAGAGCCCATTGGCACGCTCTGAGGATGGCTAATAGCTCCGCCTGGAACACCGTACAACAGTCGTGTAACTTGAGCTTCTTGGTGGTCGTGGTGTTCTTCCCGCCAGGGTCGAAGCACACGAAAGCGGCCCCCACCCTGTCGTCATCCTGCTTACTGCCGTCGGTGAATATCTGGATAGTGTTGGTGCGGACCGCTCCGTCGACTTCCTCCTGGTTGCAGGAGGTCTTCAGCGGAAATGTGATGCGGTCCGCAGGGTGTAATAATTGATGTATGGGAGGGGGAGTTCGAGGCGGATGTCTTCTGGGAGGAAATCGGTGGTCCCGGAAAGTCGGGTGCTCTCAGCTTGATGTACCTCTCGGATCCTAAGATCCAGGGGGGTGAACTGGGCTAGAGCGAGGGCGGCCGTGGTGGAGACTGTGCGGAAGGCCTTTATGGCCTTGATGGCAAATCCGCGTTGAACGCTCGCCAGCAGTTTGCGGGCGTATTTCTTCTCGACCACCCGCCCCCATACAC